>CM066197.1:55276555-56726915 GCA_033675215.1 Rhodiola kirilowii | reverse complement strand
ACTGCTCAAGTACCTCATTTGTTGTTTCAATGTCGTTGGCATCTTCTTCTTTTGCTTGATCTACTTGTAGGACTATTTCAGTGTCTACGTCATTCTCTGGGATGTCAATCTTATCATCGTTAACAGCTGGAGCTGATGTCTCAGCTTCTTGGTCCTCACTTTGCAAATCCTTTAGCTGCTCTCCTAGTTTATCTTTCAGCACAATCAGCTGAGTTGCAGTTTTTAATATGTTGGCATAATTTTATGACTTTCGATACTTCCCACAATATATTATACAGTTTTTTTCTACTTAAACCATGACTAAAAAAGTCATCGACATTCAACTGTATGCATAATTGTTTGAGTTATGCTTATGATTATTTTTCATAAACTTGCTTTGATCGGGTGCCTATTAAGCATCAAGGGATCGGGCTATTTTGCCTTGTAGATAAATGAAGACTTAGACTGACGGATTATTTAGCTGCTAACCTTTTGGGCTGCTAGTGGGCCAAAGAATCGTATTGAGGCCGACTATGGGCCACGTGGGATCGCTTTTGAGTCACATGTAAGCCGAGTGTGTGCCGCCTCTGGTCCGTGTCGGAAACGCGTGGATGTAAATCGCGCGAAGGTATACATCCGAGTGTGTGCCGCCTCTGGTCACTTTCAACTTGGTGCACTGAAGGTATATTCACTGGTCGATTGAGTTGAATACTCCACTTCTACATATGTTCATTCTTCCTATTATTCTCTGCAGTTGCTTAATGATAGCATCGGGTTTGCGGGGCCTTTACTTCTCAATAAACTGGTTTGATTTATTCAACAAGGTTCGGATTGAAAAGACTCATCTCTTCTTTATTTCGTGCATGCATAGTAATAATTGTCATTTTTGTCGTGCATTCTCTGAATGTTTCTTTTTCTATTACATGCCCTCGGTGACTGTGCATGAGCTGATATTTCGATCTTAAAGACCAAAGCAATCTAAAGTAGTATCCAAGCTGTTCAGGATATTAGAGTAATTAAATTACAGCAAGACAAGCCATGTTTATCTTGGATTCTACTTTTATATTGATAGTGTAAGTTAGTGTTAAGGCACCAAGATTCTCTAACAGCATATTATGTCATACGTGTAAAAAAAGATTCATATTACTCTTGTACTTTTACTGCATTGAAGTCATATATTCAACTTTTTTTATAATTGTTCAATGTCATCTTTTATTTTTTTTGATACCCTAGACACAACTAACTCAACAGAAAACTATATCTCTTTTCCCGTTTCTCTATGCCTTACCCTATGGTCTTTTGGTTTTCTACTTATTGTAGATTCTCGTGGTTCAAACAGAGTTACTCTCGCAATGGGTCTTAGATGAATTTCTGCTTCAAAGTAGGTTATGCTAAAACTGATAAATGATTCTGCATTTCTGGATACACAATCTACATACCACCTTTCAAAGTTGAACTGAAGTTGAGATCAGGCATCATGGCGCTGATTTTTCATAAGTTGTGTCAGTAAATACATTTCAAGCCTAAGCAAAAATAAATGGATATTGCTAATTATGCTCACAATCTTGTAGTTTGTAACGGGCATCTTTTTCCAAGAAAGAGGGTTCATTGCAATCTTTATACAATTGGTTTGAGGAATTTAGTCACACGACTAAGTTGTATTTAGCTGACAAATTTGGTTGTGGAATAAGCAGAATTTAATATGACTTAAAATGTATGCATAAGAAATGTAATATCATGGCCAAGGGAGGAGAAAATACATTTTGTTTCTTAAAGTTAAATGTCGAACTGGTAAAGACAGCTGCTTGACATGAATGCCTTTAGTTTACAAGTATGCTGAGTTGTGCAATGGTGTATAAATGGTTTGTTTAATATCATCTCTAATTAACATCGCTGATATTTAGTTTCAGTCCCTGATTAATCATGATGGTCTGTCTTTACTTCACATTTGAACAGATTGACCACAGAATTGTGTGTGTCAATAACTGTGTGCTGTTGGTGTCATAGGTGATATGATTTCTCATCATATCTTGGTCTATAAATGTAGAATGAAATACGACTTGTTTGAGAATCCGACTAAAAGGAAGTGTTGGTCCCCTATCCGTCAACTTTGCCATAAATTTTATTTTTGACAACACATTTTTGATTTAGAGCTCTTCAGAAAATAAAAAACAAATACTGTTGTAAGAAGATGGTAGTGCCATTTTTCGCTGTATTGATCTTTATACTTTGGCGTAAGCAAACCCACCCACTATGTTTCCTTGTTTTTATTGGCATGCAAACTTTCATGTGGAAGAAGTGTCGGGCAAATAGTTGCTTTTTTCATCATAGTTCATCATCTATTTATGTTCACAACCATAACAGTGCTTATCCATTACCATTGCCGAAAGAAAACAAATATCAGAAGGGGAGATCCAGACATACATGGCAGTAGATCCTGTTCGTGCTGTGTCAACATGTGCAACAGTTTTCATGATATGTGGAGGTAAACTCTTCATTTCAGGAGAAAATCAAGTTGCCACTGATTTTATTGTACAATGTACTCAACGTTTTACTAATGAGAATCCTTTGTTCGGGGGAGTTAGAGCTTGTTATTAAAAGCTTAATTACTAGCATTTTCATTGAGCAGTAAAAAACGTACCAAAATGCATATTAATGGAAAGTTTTCTTACTAAAAAAGGAACGATACATTTACTTAAGTTAAGTTGATCTCTTTATTTGTGAATTGCTCATCAGGTATTTTGTCTATTGTAGACTCTTAGATTGGCCAAGTTTGTTAGGAACAAAGAAGCTACCTTGTTTGTGGAAGGGTGGGGTGGGGACTTGTAATCATAGTCTTACCTTGGTCAATCATTAGTGCCTTTTTAGCTTGGACTTGTCTGTGTATTCACATCCATTTCTTAGAAAATTACTGATGTGCACTAGACCTGGTGTTGTTGGGTGGTTATTTTTCTGTAGTTTGAACTTTTGTCTTGGTACTTATCTTTTAAAAAGTAATACTCGTTTATGGAACTTACTCATTGGTGGGATGTATTGAATGATATGCAAGTCTTGCCAGTTTGTCATTATATGATGTTTGCTATTATAATCAGATGCAAGAAAAATTCCAGCTTGCCGTTGATCGCACTCTATATGCTATATACTCAAGTCAGATTTGCTTTCATAGCTGGAGTGGTGATAATCATATTGCTTATCCCAGGTATTGAAACCTTTTACGAGTTATATCCTTCATCCACATTATAACTTATTTCCCCCTTGATGTTGTTGGACAGAGAAAAAATATAGTTTTGCAAACAAGAGTATTTATTCTAAAATGATCAAGGATACAAATGATTGGAAGATAGGAATTTTGGTAGGATCTGGTGTGCTCTATTGTAAACTCCATGCAGCCGACCTCCACTAGAGGCAGTCTACACATGAAGACGGAATCTCAGTGCCTTCAGCCTCGGTAGGGAAATGTACGCCCTCCTCTCCTTGTTTTTTTTGGACCTTTTCAGGGCATTTCTCGTACTTGATGATGGTGGTGTCTTCATCATTTTAATTTGAAGCAGAGAGCTCACTGTCTTTACATTCATTTGGAAATCTATCTGGCTGGGCTTGTTCATCTTCTTGCACAGCCACTTCATCTGCAGTTGGTTTCTCTTCAACTCTTTCCTTCTCTTTTGGTTGATCTTTTTCCTTCCTGTCGTCTTCAGTTTCATTTGTCACATTTTTGTTCACCTCTTGTTCCCTTGCAACTTCTTTGTTTTTGGCAATATCATCATCTTTCTGGTGTTCTTTTAAGATTCCTTCCTTGTCCTCTTCTCTTCAGGCCGGAGATGTTTTCATAGTTTACACTAGAAGTAGCCAGCTCAGTGACTTCAATCTTACTTGGCAAATGATCAATCTCCTATTATCATCAGGTTGCACAAGTACTTAACTTACATTTTCGATTTCCTCCGGAAAAAAAAGGAACAGAAAACAGTTCAAACGGTTACATTCTTTGCCGTGTGAAAAAAGCGGGAGACTAGAATAGTGTTTTTATACTTCAATATAACTTGTAGTGCTTAAGGTTACTTCTTTATTGACGCAATCTTTGCCTGCATCGTCAGGTTTGCTGTCCTCGACCGAAGCATCTGTTGGAGGTGATAGTCCACCTTCTATTACTCTGGTGATGACTTTTTCTGAAGCTGTGCTGGTTTTAATTTTTATGTTGGCATCATCTTCTTGGACTATACTGACTGTTTCGTAGCTGTCTGGTTCTTCAACATGCTTTACATCACTCTCTTGCTCCTGAGTTGTACTCTGACTAATAAACTTTTTCCGTAGGCTCAGATTCCTGTGTATATTGATACAGTTCACCATTACATAATTAGAAGTGAAAATAAGCAAAAGATATGATCCTTACAATGGCTTGCAAATGATGTTACTTTACCTCTTGAGTTTTTATTTCTAGAGTCTGAATGATGCTAGGTAAAGGGATACCAGTCTTCTCCAAAACTTCCACATTTTTGCCTCTTGGGATTTCTTTTGTTGTTACTTCATCATATTCATTGGAGTCATCTGGGTCTTGCTCCGAGAACTTGGCCGGGATATCTTTGTCTTCAGGGTCTGGTTCGGAACTGCTTTTTAATGTTCTCGGAGTCATCAGAGTCTGGTTCATTGTTTTCAGCCTCCCCCTGAACATCTTCTAACACAAGTTCTCGGCTTACAATTTCGCTCTGTTCGATTTTATCATCTTTACTCTCTGCTCCCCGGGGATCAAGGACTTCCTCGCTCTTCAGGCTAGCTTGTTTCTCATCGCTTGCGTATGAAATAGATCGCTCAAGGTTTCCAGTCCCATCTGATATCTGTCCAACATGAGTTTTTTATCTTGTTGCACATTTGCTTCTTTTGAAATTTCAATTCCATCACATTTTCATCTTCTGGTTGGTTTTCCCCTGGCAGTTCTTCTTGGACTTCATCTACAGGGTCTACATCATTTAAATTTGATGCAGATGGCTCATTGTCCTTTGATTCATTTGGAAATTGATCAGGCTGGACTTGTTCATTGCAGTTAGTTTCTTCTCTTCAACATTTGCTTCATCTTTTGGTTGATTTTTTTCCTTCTCATTTACACTTGAAGTAAACAGCTCAGCGTCTTCAGTTTCATTTGGTACACTTTCGTTCACCTCTAGTTGGTCTTCTGGCCCCATTCTGTAACGACCTGATCCGATCCATTATAATTCTAGCATGTCCTAATTGTCTTATCACCGTGTCTTCCCCTAGGCCAGCACAAAAGATCTGGTAGATTGGTGACATGATAGCTATTAGCTAGTAGGCTAATTTATCAAGCTAGCACAAACACTACTCACACTCGATATGAGATAATAGTCATTTTAGAATTCGGGGCGTTACATACACCCCACTTACAGAATTCTAACGCCCTCGTTAGGAGCAAGCAGGATAGAGACACACAGGACCGTTCCTCCATTCGAAGAACGTGCACGATCACCTACTGTGGAAGTGCCTCTGATACCTTCTGTAACGACCCGACCTAATGACCTGATCGGGGCTGTTATATTTCTAGCATGTTCGAACTGTCATGTTACCACCTTCCCCTAGGTCACCACAACCTAGAGTTTATCACACAAAAACATGATAGATTGGTGACATGATAGCTAGTAGAAGCTTTTATCAAGCTAGCAACAACCACTACCACTTGATGTGGGATAATAGTCATTTCAAAATTGGGGGCGTTACAAGGAATTCTCCACAGGAATGGTCAATGAGGTATGTGATTTTGTTTTCTTGGCACTCTCGGGTTGTACCTCCTCTCCATAATCTAGGCTTCTTGATGTGCTCTGATGTGCTTGAAGAGACTGGTGCTAGGGGTGTAAACGAACCGAGTATTGAGGTGTTCGGTTCGAGCTCGACGAGTCTTAAATGTATGTGTTCGAGCTCGACGAGCCTTAAATGTATGTGTTCGAGCTCGGCTCGTTTATTTTTTAAGATACTTGAACTCGGTTCGTTAACTTATCAAGCTTAAGCCATAATCGAGCTATTCGAATTAAGCTCGAAAACGAGCCATTATCGAGTTATAAACGAGCTACTTATTTTTAGCTCGTTTATATGATAAAACTTAGTTAATTACTGAATAATCGAGCAATAATTGAGTAATAATTGAGCAATAACCGAGTTTTAAACAAGTTTTATGCGAGTAATAGTCGAGCATATAAACGAGCTGTTCACGAACATAAACGAGTCGATCACCATTATGCTCGTACTCAGCAAGTTTAATAAACGAGCTTGAAATTTATGCTCATACTCGGCTCGTTTAAAATCGAGCCAATTTTTTACCGAACTTTTTCACGAATGGCTCACGAGTGTATCGACTCGTTTACACCTCTATACTGGGCCATCCTTTGGAGTTGCTTGTGCATGAGCATCCTTTACCAACTCTCCTTGGAGAGCACTTATTTGTGGAATGCATGAGGGTCAAACTGTAAAAAAATAGCATTATATTTGGTATCTTTTTAGTCTTCTTCTTTTTTTTATTCTTTTTGAAAGATCAACTAATTTTGATAACTGAGACGCATACTAACCTGTTCACTTGGTGTGTTAACGACTTGCTTATGCTTACAGTCTCTGTTAGTAAGTTTCACTTTGAGAGTTGCATTAGTTGTTTTTGATCCATCAGCTGGTTCGTTCAAGTTATGCTCATCTACTTTATAACCTTTGATGCCTGCTGTGTTCAGATCCTTTATGCCGTCGTCGTGGATTACTTCATGTTTGGCGGCTCCAGTCTCTTTGATTTCCTCCAACTGCAAAAAGAATTTTGAAAAAAAATATAGTCTCTATGGCAGTCATTAGTCTGAAAGGTTCTACTATATATTGAACTTTGTTACTCTACCTTATCTTCTGGAACCTCCTTGGTAAGCTCCTCAGTCTGTGCCCTTCCCCTGCATAAATTTCTCTAGTGGAAACTTGTGGAGACTCTGAGCTGACTTTCGTCTTATCAGCAACCTGTGTTTGAAAATTATTTCAGGTCATTGGTTTTTTTTTATTCTTTATGGGGCATTTCTTCAGCTAACTAGACTTAAAGATAAACATCGAATAGTATGTTTGTTACCTCGCCACGAACTTCAGTCTTGATAAACTTATCTAATGCCAGCTTGTCATCAGTCAGGGATAGAGAAACTGTCGGTGTTTCATTAAACTGTACTTCCTTAACATCTACCTCTTTTGAGAAATCAAATGGAGTTTCAATTTTAGTCTCACTTTCACCTTTAGTTTCTTCCTTGTCTAGCCAGTGGCGGATATACCTTGTAGCTAGCCCAGCTACAGCCCGGTAAGATTTGAAAGCCCACGTTGAGAAAAAGAAAATAGTTCGGTCAAAATTTAGAGAGAAGTCAGAGAACATGGCGGTGCTTCGTCTCACGCTTCAGGTAGTGCTCCATCTCATGCTTCGGGTGGTGGTGTGTTGGATGGGGCGCGGCTGAGGTATAAGGCGTCTGTTCTAGTTGCGCTTCCGAGTAGTCAGAAGGTGAATTGATGAACCCCTAGCTTCGTTTATGTTTCGGATTTTCAATTTGAACTTAAACGTGTGCTTTTGTGAGCTTTGTTTAACCCTAAACGTAACGTTTTCTGGTGAATCGTGCGCTACTGACTCGATCTCGATGAACCAGAGCGATGAGTGTGTTGTATTATGTCCGATTTAGCTTCTTGGTTGTCGATTGTTGTAGAATCAAAAAAATGCAGTGGCTGTTGTGTTTCTGTGGTTGTAGTCATTTTTTAAGTATAGGAAGGTAGTTAGCTGGAGTAAGTTTGTGTGTTGCTTACAGTATGGTATACTTGTTGATGGTTGTCCCTGAGTGATGTTGGCGAAGATTTCAGCTCAAACGTAGATAGATGACTCTTGTTGTGTTCATATAGAAATTTAGTGGGATGTAAATCTTTGAAATTGTATGTTTGAGTATTGTGCAGATTTATTCATCGAGACTTCCTGAACTGTTAACTGCTTCATATTGGTTATCATGCTATGGAAATGCAAGGATTTCATGCTGTTACATAGATATGGTTCAAGAATGCTAGGTGGTAAAAGTGCCTCTTCAATACTTAGCATATTAGACCGAAATGTATATTTTGCTCCAATTATACATGCGCATGGTTATTTGTAGCCACAATGGAGATGGCCTTTTAGTGGAATTTGAGGGCAGTATATCTGAGAAAAAGCGATTGACAAGGGATGAAGTGATTGTTCGGCTACGTGTAGGCTCTATACATTTTAAAGAATATGACTGCTCAATCATTAGACCTGGCGATCGGGTTCTTGCACCAAGTACTTAGTGCCGATTCTTTGATGCTATTGTTGAAGAGGTATCGAAGTTTATTTACTGACGTGTTGTATTTTGTGCGTCAAAAAAAAATTATAATGTCGGTAAGTACCGAATCGTCCAAGGAGCAAGTGTAAACTTAAGCATTATGTAAGGTTATGTTTCTATTTATCCTAGTCTGAAATGAGTGTTTTGTTTTTGTTTTAAAATCTAAAATAAACCAAAGTAAGAAAAGGTTTCAACGAGCTTCGAGAAGTATTTCGGAAACTACTTCACTTACCCAACATTAGAATCAAGTTTATTAACTAGCATGCAAGGATTTGCATATATTGATTGGAAAATAGCCGCACATTCCAAGTATAAACCTCACTCTTTCGTCGCTATTGGTTTATATTGGAAATGTACCTTAAACTACGAACCTCACCCTTTCGACGCTATTGGTTCGAATCAAGAAACTTGCTGATAATTACCAACTTTCGTCGCGTAAATATGGGGAGTTCTTGCTATAAAATTAGCCTTTTTCGTTACAAACTTGGGCTACTCTCGTAGTCACTGAGTTCGTAACGTGTATTTTACTTAAAAGTCGGAAATTTAGCCTCACCCTTTCGGTGCTATTGGCTTAACATCTCTAAATAATACACTTAGGCATTTTTTCAAACACCTAGTATGCATCGCTGGGTTTTAAGCACCAAGTAAAATACAAATTATGTACACAATTCAAATCATGCAACAATTAATATATTAAACCACTCTTAGTCAAGTAAGATTCGTAGAACCCCAAAATATGGGTCACTACTCACTATCCATTGTTATGGAAATACAAATCATGTTTTGTTCGAAACGAAAACTATAAAGAGAAAAAAGAATGACTACACCCTTCGAGTTGATGTTGATAACCCATTTTAGCTCAATCTTCGATCCGATCAAATCCTCGCGTTTTCGTTCCCCCTTCTCTCTTCTTCATCTCCAAGTGTCGAGATGTATGTGCGTGAATGGATGTATGTGGAGAGTTCCTTGGCGGTTGAAAAATCCTTTCCTTTTCGTGTAGTTTTGCATTTTTTCAAAAACCTAGCCCAAATTTCATTTTTGACCCATTTGGCCCTTCAGACATGTGTCGCTTGTGTCAGCTAATAGGTGACACGGTTGGATCCAAAGAGGATGCAGTGTCACCTATTGTTGGCAGATGGTGACACGGGCGACACATATACGTTCTGCACAGCAGACTTCAGATCAAGTTTTGACCTCTTTAACGACTTAATCAGCTCTTGATCCTAACTACAAAGTTGTAGATCTTCATCTCAGATTTCAAACAAGCCATAGATCAATATATTCGGTCACCGTATGCGCTCTGGACGTGTGTAACAAGTAGGGAGGTCAATCCGTATATTTTTGCACTATTTTTGCCCAAATTTTCACAAAACGCTTTGTTTCGCCTTTGATTCATTTCTTCACCTAAAAACATCAAATCATAGAGTTAGAGCTCATAAGAATAAGGAAAATGATCAAAAATTGACTAAATGCGGAGCATGAATATAGTACAAATTTATGCTCATCAAAACACTCCACACTTAAACATGAACTAAATCCTAATCCATTGTCGTAGGGAACACGGGTTCATTTAGCGTATGCATCAAGCCTTTAAACCTCAAAGCTACCCTACAGGACGAGTAGTCTCGTGAGAGTTTTCAGAAAAGGGAATACTCACAAATCCCATATGCAACTAGCTAATATGCATGATCAAGATAGTTCCTCATTTATCTAGGCAATACACAACCCCATGCACATCACCTAAAGTAGTAATCAAAGACCAACTCCTTTTCAAAAGGATTTTGAACCACCAAGGACTCTACAAAGATGCTCATTCAAAGACAATCAATATTAGAGTTATCAAATGACTAACCAAACACTTCATTCAACCTCTTCAGAAGATACTCAAAACATGATCCTTAGAAACATAAAAATCGTGCCAACCGCATGCCTATGCTATCAAGAAGGATAGTCCATGGGCTAACATTATAAAATTCATTTCCAAGTCTTAGGAGCTAAGTCCATAATCCATAAGGAAAGAGGAGTTTGACACTTCATTTTCAAAACTATCTCAAACAAAGTCACGCTCACGTACTAGTACAAGGGTCATCCCTCTACTCAAGTCACATGCATACACACTAAAAGAAATGATGGAAAGGACATTGTCAAACTTAAGTGTATGCCTCATTTTTTTCTTTCTTTATTTCCAATGCATTTTGCCTACGATATGCTTCACAGAATTTTTCTTTTGATAGATTGCCTTATTTTGGCTTGTGCTTGCAAAAACTTTTTGTTTTTCTCTTCTTTTTTTGTAGCTTGCCTTATTTTGGCTTGTGCTTGCATATACAAAAAAATTTTTGTTCGGGTCAATTTTTCCACCCAGATTGACTCCACACCTAAGATTTGACAAGGTACTTAGGATATAAATGGTGTGTGCATACAATGTGAAAGAATAAAGATCACCTAAGAGCAATGACTAAATTCTCGAAGATAAGAAAAGTATTTGATGCTTGCTAATTTTATGCTCAAGTGATGCAAAAGGTTGCCTAAATCATTAGATAAACACAAGATAACAACAACATTGACGACTGGGAATTATGCACTCATAAAAGTCATGGTGATTCTAGATTCAAAATCAAGTCATTAGCAATTAAACTGGATAGTTGAGTGATGGGGTTATGTGAATGCCTTGGAAATTTGAGTCCTCAAATGTAAGCTAGCGCATAAAAAGTGTAAGTGCCTAAACATGGATAATTGCAACAGAATGCACTACACACCCACTCCACACTTAAGAGGAAGCTTAGTCCCTAAGCGACAAATATATAGAAATAAAAAGTGTAGTGCAAATGGCTTCCCTGATGTTGTATCTCAAAGAGTGTGGCTCATCGTTTGCTCATTCCTTTCCCGCATATGAATACGAAATCTGTAAATCAGACAAGTGACCACTTGATAGATATTAGTAGAATATGTCACAAGTACAAAATGTATCATAGTAGGGACTCCACACTTAAATCAAAAGTGTCTAGTGAGCGATGATAAGTGTGCAAAATAAATTAGTAAGGCATCTTACAAATGGTTTTACTTCCCTTGAAGATCTAGTTTAACATCTTGACGATACTAGCAAAGCCCCCCATGGATTCGCTTTGGGAGAAGTCCTTTGCTCAAATAACTTTTCGCGGGGCCATTGGTGTTTAAGGCGTCAATCCACCTTCAAATCTCATTTAACCTTTCGTCCATCAAGTCTGCAATGGACTTTTAGGTGCAAACTCAATCCCTTTGAAAGTAATATGCTTTTCAAGATGGAAGGATTGTAGGAGCTCCTTGCTAATAATTTTGCAAAATAAGGTACAAAGCTCCTAAATTTGTCTCAAGACGGCGTGATGAAGAAATGGTCTTCAAAACTCATCTCGAGCTTGATGGGCACACCGTCTTTCAGTTTCTCAATAACTTCCTTGGGTGCCCAATCCTCTAACCCCATCTCAATACATGCATTCTCTTGTATGTGAGGTTCCTCTCTTGTAGCGCCCATGTAAACCTCAACAAAGTCTTCATACATTCAAAATCCCCGTGGCTCAATGTTCTCTTGCTCTATTTCATCCCCATCAATAGATTGAAGCTCACCTTCAATTACCACTCGTGGAGGTGAAAGTGTTCGAAAATTATAGTCTTCTATTCTTGAATCATCTTCATATATCTCTTTGATAGCTTGGCCGAGCTTCTCAAAAGAGAAATTCAAAACTTTATCCTCACTTGATTCAAAAACTTCTTCTTCAGAAACCTCTTCATCATCATCCAAGTTCCCATTTTCAAATACGCATTGCGCCAATTTGCTTAACACTTGGTTTTGGGCAGCGAGTTCATCTAAACGTTGGTTAAGAGCTTGGAAATTTTGTATCATGTTCAGATTGTCTTGGCTTGGTAATCTTGAAGCATGGCTAGGATTTTCATGTCAGAGAATCCATCATTAGGTTGTGGAATTGGAGGTTATTGGTGGTAGGAGTCTTCTTCTAATGAACTTTGGCTATCATACCAATTTCAAGAGGAGTGTGTTGGATATTCGTTTTCACCCCAATAAAAGTTTGGTTCCTCCTCTTCTTGGTCATCCCTATTTGGAGTGTAATACTTTGTTGGGTAGCCATGTTCTTTCCAATAAGAGTTTAGTTGCTCCTCCTCTTGGTTGTATCGTTCATCGTACTCGAATCGTTGCTTGTATGAATATATCCTCGCAAAACAAAAAGAACAAAAGTTATTAAGGTATATGAGTGAAGAATATACAAAAACAAAAAGAAAATATGTGCAAGACTAGTCGAGATATCCACACAACCTAGGCTAATGACAAGTTAAAGAGTTGCTCCCCGACAACGGCGCCATTTTGACGTGTGGTATTTTGTGCGTCAAAAACAATTTATAATACCGATAAGTACCGGATCGTCCAAGGGAGCAAGTGTAAACTTATGCACTATGTAAGGCTGTGTTTCTATTTATCCTAGTCTGAAATGACTGTTTTGTTTTGGTTTTAAAATCTAAAATAAACCAAGTAAGAAAAGGTTTCAACGAGCTTCGAGAAGTATTTCGGGAACTACTTTACTTACCCAACATTAGAACCGAGTTTATTAACTAGCATGCACGGATTTGCTTATATTGATTGGAAAATAGCCACACATTCCAAGTATAAACCTCACCCTTTTGGCGCTATTGGTTTATATTGGAAATGTACCTTAAACTACGAACATCACCCTTTCGGCGCTATTGGTTTGAATCAAGAAACTTGCTGATAATTACCAACTCTCGTCTCGTAAACAGGGGAGTCCTTGTCATAAATCTAACCTTTCTCGTTACAAACTTGGGCTACTCTCGTAGTCACCGAGTTCGTAACATGTATTCTACTTAATAGTCAGAAATTTAGCCTCACCCTTTCGCCGCTATTGGCTTAACATCTCAAAGCAATACACTTAGGCATTTTCTCAAACACCTAGTATGCATCGCTGGGTTTTAAGCACTAAGTAAAATACAAATCATGTAAACAATCCAAATCATGCAACATTTAATATATTAAACAACTCATAGTCAAGTAAGATTTGTAAAACCCCAAAATATGGGTCACTACTCACTATCCATTGTCATGGAAATACAAATCATGTTTTGTTCGAAACGAAAACTATAAAGAGAAAAAAGAATGACTACACCCTTCGAGTTGATGTCGATAACCCTTTTTAGCTCAATCTTCGATCCGATCAAATCCTCGCGTTTTGTTCCCTCTTCTTCATCTCTAAGTGCCGAGATGTATGTGCGTGGGTGGATGTCTGTAGAGAGTTCCTTGGCGGCTGAAAAATCCTTTCTTTTTTGTTTAGTTTTGCCTTTTTTTCAAAAACCTAGATCGAATTCCATTTTTGGTCCATGTGGCCCTTCAGGCATGTGTCGCTTGTGTCAGCTAATAGGTGACACGGTTGGATCCAGAGAGGATGTAGTGTCACCTATTGTTGGCAGATGGTGACACGGGTGACACGGATGCGTTCTGCATAGCAGACTTCAGATCAAGTTTTGACCTCTTTAACGACTTAATCAGCTCTTGGTCCAAACTATAAAGTTGTAGATCTTCATCTCAGCTTTCCAACAAGCCATAGATCAATGTATTCGGTCACCGTATGCGCTCTGGACGTGTGTGACAAGTAGGGAGGTCAATCCGCATATTTTTGCACTATTTTTGCCCAAAATTCCACAAAACGCTTTGTTTCGCCTTTGATTCATTTCTTCACCTAAAAACATCAAATCATAGAGTTAGAGCTCATAAGAATAATGAAAATGATCGAAAATCGACTAAAATGTAAAGCATGAATATAGTACAAATTTATGCTCATCATTTACCTTTAATGCTTTACGATGATAAGTGTTGTGCATTTGCATATAATTATGTGAATATACGATATCTGGAGGGCACTTAATGCATTGTCTGTAGTGAATTGGCCAATCTGCATCCTAAGCATGTTTGCAAACTACATGTTTTCAGGGGAAGCTTAAGGCACTCTAGGAGCTCAAAATGCAAATGTGACTTCAAGATTAAATGGCTTCAGGTAGACCATATAAAACAAGTGTTCACATTGCCAGCCACATCAATTACGAGACTATCCACAAAGAGCATCCATGCGCATCAAATCGTCCATGCATATTTAGAATCTGGAAAAAATTCACTACCTTAGTTTGTACCTCTTGTTCCAACCTTTTCCAGTAACATGGATTGTGAATTGGACCTCAATAGGTTGGACCGCAATTCAGATAGAGCATCATATACTTGTAATGTATGTCTTAGGTATTTTTATTTACAATTCTTATCTCTTTTGATCAAATTCTTGATGAATACTATGTAAGAATTGTGTTTTGACTTATCAAGAATTTTACCTATTATTAATGATTTTTTTTCCGCTCACCTAATTTTTAAACCCTAGATCCGCAACTGTGTCTAACTCAATGTGGGTCACTTTTCCAATTTTCCCATCTCTGACAAGTGCATTGTTGGCTTCAAGCTCTTGCAGCTTCAATGGTTCAATCACCGTCTCACTAGAAGAATCATCATGTTGCTCTTCGGTTGTATTCTCTTCCTCTCCTTCTCCCTCCGGTTCGGCCTCGTGAGTGGCCGAGGAAATGTTTTCTGTGTATTTTTCTTGATTCTTTCTCTCTGAGTTTATCATTGCCTCTTTCACTGCTGTTTACTTCTTTTTGATCCTCGTTACCTAAAGTGTTTGCTCCCTGTAAAACTGGACTTTCTGGAACTACTTCATCCACTATTTTTTTAGGGTATGGGTGGCAAAGTGGACGGATGGATGGATCACTAACGGTTAGTAGATTAACGGATAAATCCATTTAATCCGTTTAATCCATTTAACTCATATAATCCATTTAATCCATATATTAATATAGAAAAATATAGAAAATAGAAATATGCCTACATTTCTTCAGGTCATAAGCGAGATGCGAAAGTTGGATTGGCGCGTATAAAGACTACTAGCATTATTTAATAAGGTCCAATAAAGATCTTTCTAGTTGATAAAAGTAGGGTTAAATGAATTGGGTGTGGTTTCCGGAAAAAATCGGATTTTTTATATTAACTCTAAACCTCTTTAAAAGTTGACACATGTCAAATTTGTCGGAATTTCGTAGTTGAACACTGAGTAGCAATATAGTCTTTTTGTATTTTTCTAATTAATTTTAATTTAATTTAGACATTTGCTGCCTTTAAAGAGTGCTGGGAGCAAATGAAAAATCCGATTGAAGCAAGCTATATATTGTTGTGTAGCTAACTCAAATCCCTACAACTCTCTAGTTCACACCAAGAACAGAAGAGGTCGTTTAGAATGTCGACACACGAGCCGAATTCAGACATAAGTGTGTATCGCCACGAATTTTGCATTTGCGCCGGACTTTGACTCGTATTTAAACCTGTAAACGACCTTTTCTACTCTCGGTGTGAACTAGAGAGTTATAAGCTTTGATTTTTCTACGCAACGACGTATACCTCGTCTCGATCGGATCTTTTGTCTGTTCCCAGCACTCATTTGAAGCATCAAAGGTCTAATCTGTCGTTAACAACATTATTTTTTGGTCGTTGATACCCTCACATATGTTATATATTCTTTTTTTGAAGTACAGAATAAAGATCACATGAGAAGTGGTATGTTCGGTGAGAAGTGTTAATGACCATTAGATTAATAATTTAATGGTTGTCAATCAACGATAACTTATTCTTACAATCAAGTTTTAATTACGGTTTAAGGGTAAATTAGTAATTGGATTAACCTTAATCGTTAATCAATTCACTGGCGTTCGCCGAGTCGTCGTCCAGATGCGAAGAGGACGACGAAGTGTTGGCCACGATCGGATTAATGTCACAGTCGTCACCGCACATGGAAATTGGATTGGACTGCTCTCAATTCGTCGGCATCAGTCAGATTTTTGCGTTTGTGTTCGACAGATGAACAGTGATCGGCGCCGGTCGATGCGATTAATTTGGGGTTAATTAGTTTGCCTAATTTACTCTTTATGACTAATTAAACATTGAGATAATTACGAATTTAAAATAAAATCTATTTAATGCTAGTCATTGATTAACAAAAATGAATGGATGAGATATATTCTCATTTCTCACCAATAAAGCCCTTCTCACGGAACCGGACTCTTAAAGCACATATGTTATATATTCTTAAATAAGTTTGTTCCACTAATGAAAATACAAAAACGATCCGAATTCTTTATACATTTTGATTTTCTCTTTGAAGATCATAAACCAATCCAGATCAATCAGATATACAAAATTAAATATATTTTTTATACAATAATAGTATATGTATTACACATGTATTTAATAATTTGATTGAAAAGAAAAAATATAAAACTCTGTTTGATGGATTAATGATTGTTTAATAATTACTTACTGGATTTAACAGCTTAATCCGTTTATTAATGGATTTGGATTGATTCAATCCATTGACTAAATGGATGGATAACGGGACTTTCATAGATGATTATCGATAATGGATAATGGATAAATTTGTCACCTCTATTTCTGGGTTACATCCACTTGACAGTCTGCAGCAGGTTTGTGAACTCTTCTCATCAATGTTTGTTTGGAGAAACTCAATGGCATTTTGATGTCACTACTACAAATGATGCATTATGCATCGGTTCAAAAAATGCATTAGGCATCGGTTTGATTTTATGCATCGGTTCAGTAAAAACCGATGCATATTGTTGACATTATGCATCGGTTCAGTAAAAACCGATGCATATTGTTGACATTATGCATCGGTTGAACAATATGCATCGGTTTTTAAGGAACCGATGCATAAAGTGATTAAAAAGACCAACACTTGGGTTTATTTCGAAATCTCTTCAGTCTGTCGCCTCTCAGTCCGACTTCTCTCGCTCCGTCGCCTCTCAGTCCGACTTCAATTCGTCAGTCCCTAAACCCTCACCCGACTTCAATTCGTCAGTCCGACTTCAATTCGTCCTCACTGAATCGTCGCCTCCGATTCAGCAGTCGGCATCTAGTCCTCACTGAACCGCATCCGTCAGCTCCGTCCTCACTGAACCGTCGCCTCCGATTCAGCATTCGGCATCTAGTCCTCCACTCGCCTCTGTCCTCTCAGGCTCACTCGCCTCGGCACCAGCTAGTCCTCCGCTCGCCTCCGATTCAACAGGTTAGGGTATTCATCAGTTTCGGCCATGTTTATTCCTCCGATTCAGTCATTGTATATTTCATTCAGTTAGGGTATTATTGAATCGATGTGTTCTTAATTAGTTGTTGCTCTATCATCGTTGAATGATATATATAAATAGGTGGATTCATATATGATATTATTTTTCTTAATTGATATTCTTTTGATGTTAACATTTGTGTTCTTTTGATTCATTTGTGTTCTTTTGAATTTATTTTTCCTTGTTTACTAATTCGTTCTTGTTGTTTATAGCTTTAGTCCCATCTGTGGGGGGCACACCCACCATTAAGATTCTTCTTCGCGAGGTTCGATTATAAGGTAAATCGCAAGTTTATTTACCTCATTTACTACTTTTTAATTGTTGCAGTGCTTATAATTCACTCAAATGTAACTGTTTGTTCGTGTAAATTAGTAGTAGTAACTAATGATATTTACACATTTCATGTAGTGAAAATATAATGAATCGAGAGTGGGTGTCCGGTAATAGGTTGAGTGATGAGTATGAGAAAGGGATTATGGATTTCTGTGCGTTTGCGTCGGCATATGCGTCTAGAAACAACATTGAACGTGTCTTTTGTCCATGTATGGGTTGTTGGAATTTCAAAAAGGTCAAACCGAAGAGGTTACATAAACACCTTTTGTTAAAGGGATTAACCCACAGTATACGGTGTGGTATTTGCATGGGGAGGGTGAACAACAAAACTTTGAGCCTCCACCCGTAGAAAGCTTGCCGGAGGATAATGATGATTGGGAAGAGGATAATCTAATTGAGATGGTTAACAACGTCGCTAATGACTTTGTTGATACGCCACATATTTTGGAGTCGTTGAGGAATGACTCCAAATTACCATTGTATGAAGAGTGTTCCAAATATACAAGGCTATCGGCAACGTTGAAGTTGTTCAATCTCAAAGCAAAAAATGGATAGAGCAACAAGAGTTTTACCGAATTATTGGCGCTGGTGAAAGACATGCTTCCTGAGGGGAACACCCTACCTAACCGTACTTACGAGGCTAAGAAGGTTATGTGTCTCATGGGCCTCGAGTATGAGAAAATACATGCATGTCCCAATGATTGTATCTTGTATCGAAATGCCTACAGTGATTTGAAAGAATGTCCAGTGTGCAAGGCTTCTCGCTACAAGTTAAACAAAGAACCGAAAGGCAAATCTAAAGGCACTCCTTCAAAAGTACTATGGTATCTCCCACCGATCCCCAGGTTTAAGAGATTATTTGCCGACATGGAAGATTCCAATAATATGCGTTGGCATGCTGAGAAACGTGTTGCTGATACGAAAATGCGTCATTGACAAGACACGTCGTCGTGTGCCAAATCAAACCAAATTTATAAGTGTCCACTACCTTAGGCTTACTATGAATTAGTAGAGCGGCAAGTAGGGGTCGAACCCAAGAGAGCTAGATGGTTACTATTTGTTCTGTGAGAAAGGAGAAGTAAGACAAGTTTTGGGGGGGTTTTGAAAAGGGTTTTTGGAATGTAAGTACAAGTGCAGAAAATAAAGAGAATGGTATTCGGTCGAGGGGCCTTTTGTTGTGGCTCAACTCATCATTGACCTCTAATGATCATTTTATGTGTTCAAAGATGTATCAAGGCCATTCCAAGCACTCGACTTGCCACACCGTCTAGTCCTTTTCGAGACATAGAACTCTTGTTCTAGTAAGACTAATACTCTATTCCAAGATGTATTAGCCTAAGTGCACCGTTTGATCTCACATTCCAGATACAACCAAACGGTTAATGAAAGGACTGGACTACTAGACCAAGCTTTGTTATTCCAAACATCCACTTGGTTTCGTTGTCTAATCTGGATTGAACTACTCGGCTAAGCTTTGCCATTCCAAGCATCCACTTAGCCTCGTTGTCAATCAATAATGGCACATAGAACAAGTTGAACACAAAGAAGCATTAAGTACAAGAATCTCAAAGTTGTTGACAATTATTATTGTGGCTAGTTCATCATCGACCTCTAATGATCTAATCTTGTGTCCATGAGTGTGGTTACTCCATTCCAAGATGTAACCCGAAGTAAGGCCATTCCAAGCACTTACACCACAAGAACACAAGATAGCATTAAGTAAAGGGTCTCAAAACATTGCCACAATATATCAACCCCTAAACCGAATAGTGAAGGGATTAGCTACAATTATTCATGAAATGAATACAATAGCAATACATGGAAAGTAAATACATGAAAGTAAATACAAGGAATGAAAGGAAATGCTTACTATTGCCAAAATGAAGAACAAGTAGAGAGAAGTAAGAGATTGAGAAGGAGGAGGGATGCAATTTCGTGTGCCTTGGCTTCTCTGTTTATAGAGCCATGAGCTAGAGGCTCCTCTCATTCTTTAAGAAGTTGCCCATGCCTTGTGGTCTTTTGCCATTGTTTTCTCCCACTTGTGCCACTTTTGCCCATGTGTTGTCTGCCTTTTCCAGCTCTCATATGACACTAAAGGACAGCTTCTTGATGCATCCTTAGAATATAAATCCCCCATGCTCCTTTGAGCTCCATTTGATGACATTTTCTGACACGATGGGATTATTTGCTTTTCCACTAATATGGAATATTCTAAGACTATGTGCCGAGCCAGAATTTCGATTTGAAGAGTTTTGCTCGACGATCCCCTCAAAATGCATAATCTGTGCGCGCAGGCCCTGTCGGAATGAGCCGAAATAGCTTGGCATGGGGCAACAGTGAATTGGCTCGGGCGTTTTGCTGGAAATTTAGAACTGCCGAGTCATTGATCATTTAGAACAACTTGGTCGAGCCAGATTTCTTGGAAGATGATTTTGGTCTGAGGATTCTCGCATTGCCTTGATTCTGCGCGCACATGGCCTGGGACTCTGCTGGGCGCGGCCTGGGCGCTGCTTCCGCGGACGTCTTCTTCAATTCTGTGCCGCGGACGTCTCCTGAAATTGTGGAAATGCTTAAGGCGTCCGCGCATTATATTCTCCATGCCTCCGCGGTTTGTACTGAGGAAAATGCCAAGGTGGGGACTTCATTTCTTTCCGCGCCAAACATCTTCAAAAGACTCCTTTTAGCCGGTTTTCCTCTTAAGACCCCGAAATTGCCTGAAATGCAAAACTACATTAACAAGCACATGTTTGTATGTCCAAAAGTCGAATTTGGTGGGAATTGTTGACTCGATGAGTCGTATAAATACGTCTCATCAAATCACCCCACACTTATATTTGTTCGTCCCGAACAAGGCTAGTCAAAAGAGGAAAACAAACATACAAGTCCTTCTCGGCACTCTAGATAAAATGCTAGTCTAGATTTCTCCTTTCCATGCATTCTCAATCACTACTCAAGGCATTTGCTAAAACATGGAATTAACTTGATACATGTACCTTTGAGTCGAGATGCAAACCAATTCGGATGAGTGGGAGATAGTCCTTTTTAGACCCATGATCCACACTCTTGGGTCCGGTTCTTGTTACATGGTTATACTTGTTGCTTCTTCTAGCACGTGATGAATTCAAGCTCAAAGGTTGAGTCCTTTTGATACTTTTCTTGGACATACTTGTAGTGAACTTTGGCCTTTGGCCTTTGTATGACTTTGATGATCCTTCATTTGGCTTCGGTTAGAACTTCACATGAGATGATTTTTTTCCTTTTGAGTTTTGCCCCCTTTGTGATTTTCTTGTCCATTCCTTCTTGGGAGGTCCAATCATCGCCCTCAAGCATATGGAAATACCTCCCCGCTCTTTCTCATCCTTGTCATTTCGTGCGAGTCAAGATGAGGGTCACTCATCTATTTTCCCGACTACTAAGACTAGAGATAGGACGGTTTGATTCCCGTCCCACCACTTGCATATCCGCTACAATGGTGGAGTCGACTACAACCACGAGTCTCGAAGTGCAGCCTCCACAAGTCAATATAACCATGTAATTCGAATCCCGGATCCTTGAGTGCTTTTGTCAAGTCTCACTAGGACATTTCTATCAACTCCACATCCCTATTTATCCCAACTCATAAGGACACATAGATAGTTAGATTCACATGTTAGTCGAACAATTTTAATTTCATAAGAGTAATGCATGTACTAGGATCCATCTATTTCACATCATGAAAGCTCCACACCCTTCTCCTACGCATTTTATTCACAAAACTACGCATTTTATTCCAAAATTTTAAAATTTTCAAAGGGAAACGTGCTGACTCATGCATGTGCAAGAAAATAGATGTGATGACACAACAAACTACTAAACATCCCACCCCACACTTTTGAAATGACAAGGCGTGGACTAGCATCGGAACTCCCCTCGTATGTCATGAAGTGACAAGGCGTGGACTAGCATCGGAAACTCATGGGAAGCTAGGTCGGGCTCGGTCTCTCACGTGAGCCTCGGCTTTGGGTGCGTCCCGGTCTAGGACCGTCGCTGGGTTCCTCGGGCCTTTTGCATAAAATGCGTAGGATAAAGAGCAAAGTGCGTAGCATTTGGACCCGACCTACAAAAACATCCTTATTTCTTTCCAATCATAAAATGGGGTGAGGGTTAGTATAACCAAATAAAATGCAAGAATTACTAAAGAAATGTCGGGATGCCTCCCGGCGAGCGCACTTGTTTAACGTCTTTGGCTCGACGGTACCTCCTTAGGGATCACAAGTTAGGCTCCCATGGGCGTGTGAGGTCAAACTTCTTAACTTCTTGGTGATATTCATAGCCCTCACCGAGTGGTGCTCTCGTGTCTCTCCATCCCGGTTTCCATCCAAATGTGCCATATCGCGGCCGCTTCATCGTGTATGGACGGTCATCATCCTCATAAATGTAAGAATTTGACATCTTGCCACCAAACGCTAGGTCCTTACACTTTTCGGGAAGCTCTTGTTGACTCGTGGCAAGTGAGTACTCCAATGAAAGCTTTTCCTCGTCCCACACTGTATCGGTTTCTGGCTCTAAGTCTTCTGATGGCTCAGGAGTGATATCCCATATAGGCTCCTCATTGGTGCTTTCTATATCTGATTCGTCCATCACTTCTGATGGCTCGGGAGTGAGATCCCATGTAGGCTCCTCTAGTGCCACCTCCACGTCCATTACTGCCCTTGACATCTCGGCTTGATTCTGCAGAATTGATGAGCCGTATTTATACGACTCATCGAGTTATCAAATCCCACCAATTCCAGTACTTTTATATGCAAACAGTTACTTCTTAGTGTTGTTTCGCATTTCAGGTAATTTGGAGGCTCTAAGAGGAATCACATTCAAAAGACGGCTTTTGGAGCCAAAAACATCACAAGGAGTTTTCATCCGCGGAGGCCTCAACAATAAAGGGCGCGGAGGGCTTATGATTTATGGAAATTCAAGAGACGTCCGCGGAAGGGAAATGCACAAGGCGTCCGCGCGGAAATTCAAGCTCGGCCATGCGAGTGGCCATCCGACCGGCCATCCGAGCGGGCGTCCGAGCATCAGCCCGGCCATCCGGGCGTGCGTCCGAGCTCCCGTCCCAGCGCCCAGGGTGCCCGCAGGCTGGCCGTACTCAGGGAATGGCACGTCCGTCATTTGACACAGGAGGACTCAATTCCAGATCGGAGACCATCAGGTTGTAGGCCATGTGTTAGGGTACATCTCAGGCCAAACCATGTTGGTTTTCGACCAACGAGCAAGGAACGACGGGAGCAGTACCACATGAGCACGATCAGCGCAGATTTCAGGACTTAGCCAAATTCAGGGCCTGTTTTCCGGCTGGCTGAGATGCCAACTTTGAGAGCCGCCCCGGCCTAATCCGTCCACACAATGGGGTGACTTCAAGGTCCTAGCATCAAGTATACATGTCCAGCTAATGCCCCAAACCAAGATCTTGGCCAGAAGAGTGTCCGAAGGCGAGTCAAAACAGCTCCAAAGTACCGAGGCCGATCAGCGTCCAAGCGCCCGGCCAGGCCTGTCCGAGAAGCCAAAGGCCCAAGCCTTTGGCTCGTCTTTTCCCTCTCTTTTGTGGCGGTTTAGAGAGGCGGCATAGAAGATTCTAGAAGGTTCTTGAAGCTTCTATGGTGCGTGATTATCAAGCAAGGCGGTTGCTTAGAGATAAAGCCAAGGAGACAAATTAGGAAACCTTTCCTAATTAGTCTTTTGGCTTGACCGATTATTCCTCAAAACCCTAAGGGTTCGGCCGAATTTCAAAGGAGTCCAAGGCCCATCTCGACCCTATATATAGAGGAGCAATGCAAGCCATTCAAGTAGTCCCAAATTCAAGAGTTCTCTCCTCATATTGAGCTCTGCGTTCGCTCGGCACCTCCATTCCAGCTCTCGGCACCATCATCCCCCTGTCCAGTCCTTGCTCCATTGTTTACTCGGTCGAATTAGTGAAGTTCTTGTTTTCTTTATTTACTGCATTATTTCTTTATGACGATGTGTAACTAAACCGATTATTCGGGTTAGGGTTGAATAATTGTGACCATTGTTTTGAGATTCTGTTCTTCAATATTATTCATGCATTCTATTTAGTTCTTGTGCGAATTATCAGTTTGAATTATTAGGGTAAGGGGAGATCCAAAAGGGTACAACTTAATCTAGTAATACTTACTATCTTTTCACTACTTATTTGATACCGACCTAGTTAGAATAAGTAGTTGCACTAAACCTAATATAACCAGACCAGGAGTATTAGGTTTGTTAGAATTAAACGGTTATAACCAGACCAGGAGTAACCCTAAGAAAGCAAGAATAAATCTTTAGAAATCAAGGATAAACAAAGTCACAATTGAATAAACCCTAACCTGAATATCTTCTCTGATTGTTAAAACCCTAGCAATTTTCGTGCTTTACTTTCGGTTTACTAACCCTTACTCTCATTCCAGTTTCTTGTTTTTTCTCCATTACAGAACAAAGTAGTAACTATCTAGCTCCCTTGGGTTCGACCCTTGCTTACCGCTGTTCTAATCCACAGTTCGAAGTGAGGAAAATATAAATTGTTTTTGCACAGGTACGACGACAGCCTGATCAAGAATTCTTGCATCTATTTGCGCATAACTCGCGGCCAACTCTTCCGTTAAATCCTCCCAAGGACTTGTAGTGCATTCGTTGGTTGCTAGCTACTAACTCTTCTAGCATGTCCTCAAGCGACTTGTGTTGTTCTTGCCTTAGCCTTGAGTCCTCGGCCAAATCATATATCAAGTTCCAAAGAGCACTCACGGTCATCTTATAGATCGAGCCTCCTGCCGCCTCATTGAGACTATCCCACTCATGTGGCATCATTCCACCGAGAAATTTTTGAATAAGATCGTAGTCCGTGAATCCATGGTGCGGGCAGCTTGCCACAAGGGAATCAAAGTACCATAGGTACTCATCCAATGTTTCATCCCGGGATTGCTCAATGTAGATGATCTCTTCGCGGATTTCTCGTTGGAAGGAGGGTAGGTAGTACTCCTCTTCGTACCAAGGCTCTCTATTGTAATAAGAGGCCATGGCGACCCAAGAGAGTCAAAACAAGAACAAAGGCATCAATGCACCAATGCACAATTAGCAAATCAAGGATTCCCAGGAGATTGGAGGAGTCACAAATGGTCTCACTTAAAACCCAATCTCCTTAGACTCGTAAGTCTTGGTGACAGAATCCTTTAAAAGCTAGGAAACAGAAATAAAAGGGAATAAAGGCAAAAATCGAAAAAAGAAAAGAAAAGAAAGAACAAATTTTACCGTGCGTAGCTCCCCGGCAACGGCGCCATTTTGACAAGACACGTCGTCGTGTGCCAAATCAAACCAAATTTATAAGTGTCCACTACCTTAGGCTTACTATGAATTAGTAGAGCGGCAAGTAGGGGTCGAACCCAAGAGAGCTAGATGGTTACTATTTGTTCTGTGAGAAAGGAGAAGTAAGACAAGTTTTGGGGGGGGTTTTGAAAAGGGTTTTTGGAATGTAAGTACAAGTGCAGAAAATAAAGAGTGGTATTCGGTCTAGGGGCCTTTTGTTGTGGCTCAACTCATCATTGACCCCTAATGATCATTTTATGTGTTCAAAGATGTATCAAGGCCATTCCAAGCACTCGACTTGCCACACCGTCTAGTCCTTTTCAAGACATAGAACTCTTGTTCTAGTAAGACTAATACTCTATTCCAAGATGTATTAGCCTAAGTGCACCGTTTGATCTCACATTCCAGATACAACCAAACGGTTAATGAAAGGACTGGACTACTAGACCAAGCTTTGTTATTCCAAACATCCACTTGGTTTCGTTGTCTAATCTGGATTGAACTACTCGGCTAAGCTTTGCCATTCCAAGCATCCACTTAGCCTCGTTGTCAATCAATAATGGCACATAGAACAAGTTGAACACAAAGAAGCATTAAGTACAAGAATCTCAAAGTTGTTGACAATTATTATTGTGGCTAGTTCATCATCGACCTCTAATGATCTAATCTTGTGTCCATGAGTGTGGTTACTCCATTCCAAGATGTAACCCGAAGTAAGGCCATTCCAAGCACTTACACCACAAGAACACAAGATAGCATTAAGTAAAGGGTCTCAAAACATTGCCACAATATATCAACCCCTAAACCGAATAGTGAAGGGATTAGCTACTAGTATTCATGAAATGAATACAATAGCAATACATGGAAAGTAAATACATGAAAGTAAATACAAGGAATGAAAGGAAATGCTTACTATTGCCAAAATGAAGAACAAGTAGAGAGAAGTAAGAGATTGAGAAGGAGGAGGGATGCAATTTCGTGTGCCTTGGCTTCTCTATTTATAGAGCCATGAGCTAGAGGCTCCTCTCATTATTTAAGAAGTTGCCCATGCCTTGTGGTCTTTTGCCATTGTTTTCTCCCACTTGTGCCACTTTTGCCCATGCTTCTTTGCTCTCCTTTGATTAATGCACGAATGGGGATGGGTTGGGCATGTGTTGTCTGCCTTTTCCAGCTCTCATATGACACTAAAGGACAGCTTCTTGATGCATCCTTAGAATATAAATCCCCCATGCTCCTTTGAGCTCCATTTGATGACATTTTCTGACACGATGGGATTATTTGCTTTTCCACTAATATGGAATATTCTAAGACTATGTGCCGAGCCAGAATTTCGATTTGAAGAGTTTTGCTCGACGATCCCCTCAAAATGCATAATCTGTGCGCGCAGGCCCTGTCGGAATGAGCCGAAATAGCTTGGCATGGGGCAACAGTGAATTGGCTCGGGCGTTTTGCTGGAAATTTAGAACTGCCGAGTCATTGATCATTTAGAACAACTTGGTCGAGCCAGATTTCTTGGAAGATGATTTTGGTCCGAGGATTCTCGCATCGCCTTGATTCTGCGCGCACATGGCCTGGGACTCTGCTGGGCGCGGCCTGGGCGCTGCTTCCGCGGACGTCTTCTTCAATTCTGTGCCGCGGACGTCTCCTGAAATTGTGGAAATGCTTAAGGCGTCCGCGCATTATATTCTCCATGCCTCCGCGGTTTGTACTGAGGAAAATGCCAAGGTGGGGACTTCATTTCTTTCCGCGCCAAACATCTTCAAAAGACTCCTTTTAGCCGGTTTTCCTCTTAAGACCCCGAAATTGCCTGAAATGCAAAACTACATTAACAAGCACATGTTTGTATGTCCAAAAGTCGAATTTGGTGGGAATTGTTGACTCGATGAGTCGTATAAATACGTCTCATCAGTCATCCTGCCGATTCACTGCAATGGGCTAAACTAGATAACAATTTTCCAGAGTTTGGAGCAGAGTCTAGAAATTTACGGCTTGGCCTTTCTACTGATGGGGTGAATCCACATGGGAATCTCAGTAGTCAGCATAGTACATGGCCTGTGATTTTGGTTATCTACAACCTACCTCCCAAGTTAACCATGAAGCGTAGATATATGATGCTTTCTTTGTTAATATCGGGTCCTCGACAACCTGGAAATGATATTGATGTATACTTGGCTCCTCTGATAGATGATTTGAAGCTTTTATGGGACGAAGGAGTACGCACATATGACGCATCGAGGCAAGAATATTTCAATATGCGTGCTATGTTAATGTGTACGATCAATGACTTCCCAGCTTATGGAA
This sequence comes from Rhodiola kirilowii, assembly GCA_033675215.1. Taxonomy (NCBI): domain Eukaryota; kingdom Viridiplantae; phylum Streptophyta; class Magnoliopsida; order Saxifragales; family Crassulaceae; genus Rhodiola; species Rhodiola kirilowii. Next base: position 56,699,397 of record CM066197.1, on the reverse strand, counting down.
ACTTGTCTGGATATAGTATCAAAGGGTACAAAGCTTGTCCTGTATGCGGGGAAGGGACACATGCACGCCATTTAAGCAATTGTCGAAAAATGGTTTATATGGGACATCGACGTTTCTAACCGAGATATCATCCTTACAGGCGAAAGAAAGCTGCCTTCAATGGTGAGACTGAGCATGGAATAGAACCGATACCGGCTTCTGGCGCTGAAATACTTCAAAAAATACAGAATATTACAAATCGATTCGAGAAACCATATTCGCGCACCGAAAGTGCTCCATGGAAGAAGCGGTTGATTTTTTTTGATCTCCCTTATTGGCATTCTCTTGACATCAGACACTGTATTGATGTGATGCATGTTGAAAAGAATATATGTGAAAGTCTGCTTGGTACTTTATTAAACATTCCTGGAAAGACAAAAGATGGAATTAAAGCAAGACTTGATATGCTGGAGATGAATATGCGTACCAAATTAGCACCTGAATCTCGAGGGCAGCGTACATATTTACCGCCGTCGTGCACCACACTCTCTAAGAGCGAGAAAACTAGTTTGTGCGGATGTCTGAAGGGAGTTAAAGTTCCATATGGGTTCTCTTCAAATATTGCCAGCTTGGTTTCAATGAAAGATCTGCGGTTGAATGGCTTAAAATCTCATGACTGTCATACATTGATGCAACAACTCCTACCTATTGCAATCAGAGGTATAATGTCTCCCAAAGTAAGGACAGCTATACAAAGACTTTGCATCATTTTTAGCTCTATATGTGCTGAGGTTATTGATATATCGGAGCTTGATGGACTTCAAGAGCAGATAGTTGTTACACTTTGCCAACTAGAGATGTTTTTCCCTCCCAGCTTTTTCGATATAATGGTGCATCTTACTGTACATTTGATTCGTGAGGTTCCAATTCTTGGACCAGTTCATATGAGATGGATGTATCATTTTGAGAGGTATATGAAGGTTCTTAAGAGCTATGTGAGGAATAGACAAAGTCCCGAAGGATGTATAGTGCAAGGATACATAGCTGAAGAGGCTGTTGAATTTCGCACTAACTTTCTGGGAAATACAACTGCGGTTGGGGTTCCAAGGCCACGTCATTTTGATCGATTCTTGGGAAAAAGCACTAGTGGACATCAAATGATGCCTAAGCGATTTGATGAGTTAACGAAAGCTCATTTCTATGTACTGCAACATATACCTGAAATAACACCTTTTATCGAGGATCACATGAACATACTGAGGAGTACATACCGAGGAAAATCTGAGCAGTGGTTGCAAAAAGAACACAGTCGATCATTTTGTGAATGGCTAAGGAGTAATGAGATTTTAAATAATCAGACCAACTCGGAAGAAGAATCTGATGACGTGGTGAAGTGGCTTATGGCAAGCCCAAGACCTATTGTACAAACGTGGAAAGCTTATGATATTAACGGATTCTGTTTTCAAACAAAAGATCAAGATGAGCACACTGTTGTGCAAAACAGCGGTGTCACACTCGTTGCCGAAACCACTCATGTTTCTAGCGCAAGAGATCGGAATCCAATATCTGTGCCTGTGAATTACTTTGGTATTATCCAAGAAATATGTGAGTTGGATTACGTAAACTTCCGAGTACCCGTTTTTAAATGTAAATGGGTTAACAATTCGGCAGTTCATATCGATGAATTTGGAATGACATTTGTTGATTTTCGAAGAGAGGGATCTAAGGATGAGCCATTCATTATGGCCGAACAAGCAAGACAAGTGTTTTACGTCAAAGACCCTTCGAACAACAATCAGCATGTTGTGATAAATGAAAAACAACAGTTAATCAGTGGTACATCTGAAGAGATGAATGTGGATTGCCTACCCGTTTGTACGACAGCTCCAGTAGACAACGACGACAACGAAGTTGATGATGAAATACAGTTGCGAGAGGATCACGGCGAAGGAATTTGGATTGATAAAGAAACTTAATTTGTGCGTATAAATCTCTACTTATTTATAAAGAAACTTAATTTGTGCGTTTAAATCTATACTTAATTTGTGCATTTAATATGGATTGATAAAGAAACTTAATTTGTGCGTATGTTGTATATGCTACTTATTTCGTTATCACACGTCATTTTATTTGTTTAATTATCGTCTTCATTTATGCATTTATATATTTAATGTGTTTAATCTGACATTTAATGTGACTCTTTTACAGACTCATGGCTAGCAGCAGCAGCAGCGGTGAGGATGATTTTTGTGTCTCTGCCCGCACACCGAGCCACAAGAAAGGCCCTGTATACATGGCGAAGTTGATTAAGCAACACACGAAGGCTGGTACCAAGCTTACGGTCAACTTCGATAGTAAGGGGAATCCCAAAGGACAGAATGGAAACAATTGGAGGAGCTTCTTGGGTATGGTGGCTCGTTCTCGAATTCCTATCACCTTTAATGATTGGAGGAAAGTTCCTGACCATTATAAGCTCACTTTGTGGAGAGATGCAACTGTAAGTTTTTCTTTAATTGACACTTATATTTGTCAGCAAAGTTGATTATTTTTTTATTAATTATAACTTGTTATATGTCTCTTTAGGTGATTTTTGATGGATGCGAGCCGCATAAAAAGCATGAGATGAAGGTTGCTGGTAGCATATGGAAGAATTTCAAGTCAAGACTGGCAAAAGAGTACATCCACGGTGCCAAGGCAAATGAAGATCCTTTGGGTGAGTATAAGTATCTTGACAAAGATACTTGGAGGATATTTAAGGAGCAGAGGCTCTCTGAAAATGCTATGAAGTTAAGAGAGACTAACAAAGAGCTTGTGAAGAAGAATGTGTATGCACACATACTTGGTCGAGGAGGCTACAGACAACTTGAAGAAAAGTTGACAACTGAGAAGATAGCCGAGTTATTTGCGCAGGGCGCAATTGAAGAGGTGCATTCTTCTGTCACTATAGATAGACATGAGCTGTGGAAGAGGGGACGAAAGAAGAAAAATGACGAGTACGTCAGCGAAGCATCCCAGCGAGTGGCAGCAAAGATTGTAAGTTATTTTTTATGTCAATTTCACTAGTTAATATGATACACTAAATTTTGGTATTTAATGATTGTTTTATATAGGATGAGTTAGTGGAGAGCTCCTCTCAAGGATAGTTCTCGTCTCGTAATCGATGACATGACATACTGACTGAGGCGCTTGGGACGCCGGAGCCCAAAGGACGCACCCGAGGAGTCGGGTCACACATTACGTGGAGGGTTGGGTTACCAATCTCCACCTCCTCGGGTGGCACGCCTAGTTCAAGTAATATTATTCGAAGGGATGCGTCTGATCACTGCAGCCTTCATAGTCCCATTGATTCAGACCCGTGGAATGACATACCAGAGGTACATTTATAATTATTAAATAAATTATTTATGTTGGTTAAATGTATGTAATACTTTTTGTGTTTGTTTACAAATTGTTACTTCTACTAACAGGGTGGCCTGAAGAGCCTATTATACATCGAGGGGCAACTTGAAGGTGACAAACTTCTTGTGGCTATCGGTCGAAGCATAAATGGCCGGTTTGTTAACTTTCGAGCAATACCCAAAGATGCCGTGAAGGTGAAGCTCGATCTAGTACTTTTACGAGATCGAGGTGCAGTATTGCCAACAGCCCATCCAAAGTTTAGGACTATTCAAGATGCAATTAACCATCACGTGGCTTGGCCGAAAGACTTGGTCGTTGTCGATAAAAGGGTGAGATCATTGTAGATTATAATTTCATTTGCTTTTCATTGTGTTACACTACAAATAAAATAAAATATTTAAGCTTCCCGGAAAATTAACATGCAGGCATATGACATACACTTCTACGAGTCTTTGCCACTCACTGGCGATGATTTCGTAGATGAAATGTCTGTTGACTGTAGATTGCTACGTGATGTGTGGAAGACTTTGGGTAGAGCATCGGTTCAGGTAACTGCCAAAGCTGAGGTTTTCGGGGACGACTACGATATCTACGTATTTGACGAGGAATTCATGGACCTATTAAAGTTTCAAGCGTTGGGGAACGCAGCAGCTGAGTTATATATAAATGGTAATATTTATATCTTTAAAATGCTTTATTTTTTGTAATTAGTCTAGCTAACACAAGCGTTTACTTTGTAGTCATTTACACGACCAGATGCTTCATTGGAATATCAAGTTTGGTTTTTTTATTCCGTCATTAATTACCCCAACCATAGAGAAAAACGATAGATTGGCGACGTTCGTGGGAAGATTGAATATGCCAGACAAAGACCAACTGTTTTGCTACTTTCTCCCTTATGTTGATCACATTGAGTGAGTTCATCTCTTACTTTATAAGTTGTTCACTTCTGTTCTGAACACATTTGTTTTTAAGTTAGTGGGTTTTTTTAGGTGGCATTGGATGTTATGCGTCATTTTTCCGAGACAACATAAGGTTCTTTGGCTTGATTCTTCTACAGAAGAGAAGGATATACGCGCTGATGCAAAAGAGTTGGTGGACATGTAAGTTTGGAAATTACTTTTATCTTATAACTTGTATTGAAAGTCACTAATAATTATATTATTGTGTTTGTTTTAGGGGATTAGATCGATACTACCAAGGATATGTACCGAGGAGTACACGTAAAGTAGAGTGGAAGAAAGTTTTGGTATTCACAAATGTCTAGACATTTTTATTTAATATTTTTTTTCATTTATAAAGTATGTTAACTGTGATTATTTTGATATCGTGCAGTGTCCAAGACAACCACCTAGCTTTTTTTGTGGTTATTATGTCCTTCATTATATTAAGGACATTATCGCATTTGTACGGGCTAATAATAGTGCGGGGGTTGAAGACATTGACCAAGTGAGTTTTTTAGAGATATATACATATGTTATTATCATTTAACTGTGTATTGTTGATTGTTGATTTAGTTCTTTTGTTTTCACTCTTTAATTGTTGATTTAGCTTTATAGACGTTAGTCATTAATTAAGCTTTTTAAGGGTTAATCGTTTTCACTCTTTAATTGTTGACTTAGTTCTCTTGTTTTTTTATAGTACTGTTTTCCTAATGGAGTAGAGCCATACGACGTCGACAATATTCATGGAGTTCGGGATGAAATCGCCAACTATTTACGTGAATATGTGACCACTCATCCTACACTACTATAGAACATTAACTTAGAAAATATTTGTTATGCTATGTTTTGTGGCGTATTTGTGCCAATGAGACAAATATATGTGTATGAATGATATTGTATGTTGCAAATTCAGTGAAACGATGTTTAGCATCTCCGTTGTATTGTATTTGAAAGTTGGAACAGCAGGTTTATTATTGATGTTTAATTTCAGGTGGATTTGAGCTTTTGTAAAGTTAAATCTGCCATTTTTTTGAATATTATGCATCGGTTTTCGAAGAAACCGTTGCATAATGTCTGGACGGGTTTGGTCATTATGCATCGGTTTTCCCTTAAACCGATGCATATTGTTCAGCTCTTATGCAACGGTTTCTCTGGAAAACCGTTGCATAATGTCCAGACATTATGCAACGGTTTTTTATGAACCGATGCATAATGTCTGGACATTATGCAACGCTTTATTATGCATCGGATCCAAAACCGATGCATAATATATAAAAAAACCGATGCATAACCCTTCATCTGTAGTAGTGTGTTCATAAGTATGAATAAGAACTTCTTTTCTTTCTAAACCATGTAACTTTTCTCCTTGAGTTTCCATAATGATCAAGTCCAACTTATCTTCCTCACCTGCAACTGGTATGATGCTCTCCAATGTTCCTCCTTTTGTTTCTTTCACAGTTGCTACAAAGTCATTTTAAACTTCTAAAGTTGAGACTTCAACTGATGCCAAGCTTTCCAACTTACTGGCGTCATGAGTTTCTGTGAGGCCCTTTTCATCTTCGTCACTAGATTTATCTGCTGCTGCTGGTAATGCCTCTAGTACTTGACATCCTCATCAATGTACTGTACTACACTTGTTTCAGGTAGCTCTTTGGTTAGCTGCATTGAATCAAGAATTTGATGTTATAGCTTGAACACATTTTACATAGTATACAAAGCAAATTATAGAAAGAAGGTAAAAAAAGAAAAAGGTCAATCTTTCCTGTGGCAACACACCAGAAGGTCGAAACACGAATAAAAGAGTGTTGCGAGCAAATTAAAAATTCGATAGAGGTGAGCTATATATCGTTGTGTATCTAACAATAACTCCAAGAGCATACGAAGTCTTTTAGAATGTCGAAACACGAATAAATACATAATGTTCAGATTTAGGGCATAATGTTCAGACTTGCCAAAATGTTCAGAGTTAAGACTAAATATTCAGCAATAAAAAAATATTCATAAAACTTATACAATATGTTATGAAATGATATTGAAGAAAAATAAAGAGTCCTAAGCTCTTATATGACATGAATGAAATGAATTTACATCACAATGGCATATTAGACCTTTGTTGTTTCAAATCAATGCTGGGAACAGATGAAAAATCTGATGCAGGCAAGTTATATATCGTTGCGTAGCTAACGCAAAATTGTACAACTCTCTTGTTCACACCAAGAGAAGAAGAAGTCATTTAGAAGGTCGAAACACGAGTACGAGTCAGAAATTGGTGTGTATCGCTATGATTTGCTTAATGTTCACACTTAAGGCATAATATTCAGATTTAATGCTAAATGTTCAGACTTAAGTCAACATGTTTAGACTTAATGACTACATATTTAGCATAAAAGTATTCTCAAAGCTTATACAATGTGTTGTAAATTGATATTGAAGCAAATTAAAGAGTCTTTCACTCATATTGGGCATGAATGAAATAAATTTACACCACAATGGTACATGAGACCTCACTGTTTTAATTGAATGCTGGAAACAAACAAAAATTCCGATGGGGAGCTATATATCGTTGTGTAGCTAACTCAAAGACTTACAACTCTCTAGTTCACACTGAGAGCGGGCAAGGTCGTTTAGAAGGTCGAAACACAAGAAAAATTCATTTACACCACAATGACATTATACCTTCACTGCTGTAAATGAGTGATGAGAGAAAATAAAATATTCGATGGAGGCAAAGTATATATCGTTGTGTAGCTAACTCAAAGCCCTCAAACTCTCTAGTTCACACCAAAAGCAGACAATGTCGTTTAAAAGGTCGCAACATGAGAGGAAGTCAGACATCACTGTGTATTGTTATGATTTCGTTTAATGTTCAAACTTAAAGCTAAATGTCCAGAGGCAATATGTTCAGACTTAAGCGAAAACATTCGGTCTTAAAACTAATTGTTCAACCATAAAAAGTATTTATAAAGCTTATACATTTTGTTGTGAAATGATACTGAAGCAAAATAAAGAGTCCTTAGCTCTTATATACCATGAATTAAATGAATTTACATCACAATGCCATATTAAACCTTCACTGATTCAAATGAGAACTGGGAATAAATGAAAAATGGCGAGCTATATATCTTTTTGTAGCTAATTTAAAATTCTACAACTCTCTATTTCACATCAAGAGCGGACGAGGTCGTTTAGAAGGTCAAAACACGAGTGGAAGTCATTTACTCCATAATGGCATATTAGACCTTCACTTTTTCAAATGAGTGATGGGAGCAAAGGAAAAAATCCGGAGGCATATTATATATCGTTGCGTAGCTAACTCAAAACCATACAACTCTATTCTAGTACACACCGAGAGCGAGTGAGGTTTTTTAGAAAATCGAAACACAAGTGGAAGTCAGACATCAGTGGGTGCCGCAATAATTCCTCTTAATGTTCAGTCTTAAAGCTAAATGTTCAGACTTAAGACTAAATATTCTACCACAAAAATTATTCAAACTCAACGCCCTACAACTCACTAGTTCACACCGAGAGTGGACGAGGTCATTTAGAAGGTCGAAACACGAGTGGAAGTCGGACATCAGTATATACCGCTCAATGTTCAGACTTACGGAAAAATGTTCAAATTTAAGGCAACATGTTCAGATTTAAGGCAAAATATTTGGACTTAAGACTAAATTTCAGCCATAAAAAAGTATTAATAGAGATTATACAATGTGTTGTGAAATGATATTGAAGCAAAATAAAGAGTTATTGGCTCATATTTGTCATGAATGAAATGAATTTACAACATAATGGTGATTAGACATTTACTGTTTCAAATGAGTGTTGGGAGCAAAACAAGGTCTTTTAGAAGGTCGAAAAATAAGTGGAAGTGAGATATCATTGTAACACATTACGAATTCTGCAGCTGCGTTCATTTTAACTTGTTTTTTGACCTTGTAAACGACATTTTATTCTATTGGTATGAACTATAGAGTTGTAGCGCTTTGAATTATCTACGCAACGACGTATAGCTCGTCTACATGAGATCTTTAGTTTGTTCTCAGCACTCGTTCGAAGAATCAACAGTCCAATCCGCCGTTAACGGCGTTATTTTTAGGATGTTTATATAGTATGTATTTTTAAATAAGTCTGTTTTAATTTTTTTATAAATAAATAAGTATGTTTTAATTTTTTATTTATAAATAGTATTGTATATTATGATTAGTTGCGAGTACTATATTGTGCTTTATATTTGATAATTTATCTTTAGCTTAAAAATAAACTCAATGGTGAAAGTTAGGATATCTTGATTTTAGAAGAGAGAGAAAGAAGCTTTTATAAGAAACTCGATGACCACCGAAGCTTTTTCGTTTCTACCACCGGCGACTATGGCTTCCGGCCATGGCTGGTCTGTCCTTTCTACTCCGTCAATTTCCTCGTCATGCTTGGGGTTGGTTGGGGTGCACTGAGTGAGGTGGTGCGGATGGGTTCAGCCGTGGCTGGAGGCCTTCCGACGGGTTCACCGATGCCTGTTTTGGGTCGGTTGTACATGCTGGTGTAGGGTACGGAGACAGCATCACGGACGGCAGGTTGGAGGGGTGGCTTACGACTTTCGGCAGGCAGAATATCTCTGTTGATTTGGCTCCGGCTTGGAGGATGGTCGGATGGCTGTGGCGTAGGCAGCGGGCGGCTTTGATTGGCCTTTTTGTCACAGGAGGTGTGGGCTGAGGTGTGCGAGTCACGAAGGGTGGACGGCTGTCGACTGGCGTTGCTTCTGGGTGAGCTGGGATTCGACCGGCTGTTGTGTGCTGTGCTTCGGAGGTGGAGCTGCTGGTGGTGGGCGGCGTTGCTAGCAGTGGATTTTTAACCGGCTCGATCGGGTTTAGTGTTTTCGTTGTCGAGTTAGGTTAGTGTAGGTTTGTTTTATTTGTATGTTTAGAGGTTGGTTAGGTTGTCAGCTTCGGCCGGATCGTGTCGGCTTCGGCCGGATCGTGTCGGTTTCAGCCAGATTGTTGGATCGTTAGGTTAGCCAACTATGTGAGGGAGATCCCAGAGTGGTATCCCTCAGACAGATGGCAGCGAAAATTAACTCTCCTACAGGAAATATAGAACGGAAAGTAAGTACTCACGATTTAGAGTGGAAACCTTACTGCAATCCTTGCAGCAGGCTGAAAACCACTTTCCTTCTGGACAGTTCCATAAGGGCTTCAAGATCGGTGTTATTGATAAAGGAATATGCTTGTAGTTTGTTACACTTGCCTCACACAGTGACAACTAACAGACTGCTCAATTCGAAGGATCAACTAACACGATCGTCTTGTCCACACACAGCAGCACTTCGTCAGCTCCGGAATTGATCGTCTCTTCAGTCTCAGATTGCACTCTCCAAAAAGCCAAACTTCACATTGACGACTTCATCTCCTTTTATAGCAGTCTTCAAGTCGGATGAGTCTGATCTCTGTCAGATATCTGATTGTCATTCAGCAGATATGATATGGTTAAGATATTTCCATATCTTAACCACATCACATATTTCCCTTCCAAATCTGGCGTGAATCTTCTCTTCGCATATACTTGACATATCTCCGTGTATATTCTTGCATTGATAATCTTAATCAAATATTACACTTCGAATACTCGTATATCTTCAGTATATATCTTCGAGTATATCTTCCCAGATCCGATTTGGTCATATTGTCGGTGTGTCTCTCACACGGAACGCATCTCTCTCGCAGCTCTGCTCTCTCTCTCAGAGATGTCCAGTAACCTTACCTGTCAGACAGTGATTTCTGCAAACTCAAGTGGATTATTAGTTAAGTGTTTGTTATCATCAAAACACAAAGGGTCCAACAAATTCCCCCTTTTTGATGATGACAAACACTTCTTCACAGATAAGAAATCACACCACAATCATATCTACATTTCCCTAGAACATCCAGCTACTTCAGAGTTTATTCACTATTTTTTTATTTAAAGTCTAGCTAGCATAGTTCCCCCTCAGATAGACATCCACTTAAACTTTGGTACCGGTTATTCCCCCTTAGTGTAATGCTCATATAGTTCTTCCCCCTTTTGGCATCATCAAAAAGATATGCAAATAAGAACACAGAGTAATGGAAAGAAAACACTTTATTCATGCCGGCAAGTCATAAGCGTGTCATTCAGACACCACACATGCGGCAGAGAATTCAAAATGCATAGAAGTCTTAAACATGAAATTCAAAACAAAGCAAGTTCAAAAAGAGGGGGGGGGGCAGATGTGGGAGGGTGACAAGGAGGGGGGTCCCATGAGACAGTGAAGACGAGGTTTCAATTGTGAACGAAGCCTTCATCTGTTCAACAATTTCCGTGGCAAGGTCCTTCATCTGATCTGGGAACCCTGCGACTGCCACCGACATGGCACCCGAATCAACAGTAATCACCAACTCCAAGGCAGTCATCTTCTCCTTTACGTCCACCAACTCGGTCTTTGCCTCCACCAACTTAGATTTTACCTCCTTCAGCTCACTCTTTAACTCCTTCATCTCTGCTCGAAGCACTTTCAGCAGCGCCAGCATCTCACCTAAGCCCTCAGAGGGGGTGCCTCGTCACCATCGACAGGAGCAGCAACATTAAGAGGAGTCACTTCAATGACATCCTCATCATCAGCATCCTCTACCACAGCAGGAACTGTCCATCCAGCTCCCTCAGAGAACTCCAAACCCAGTTTAGTAATATGATGCTCATCACACAGTGCAGACGAAAGCACTCTCTCCGACTCAGGAAGGTAAATCTCCCAATACTTCATTATCTCCTTCACAAATCCTGGGAGGGTAGTCCATTTGACGGGTTGTCCATGTTGTTCTCCATATACTTCATGATCTGAAATGCCAAGTTCACTGGCTTCCTCTGCATAATTTGATCGAACAACAGTAGATCCTGGAAGGTCACTAGATTATGTTTGTGCTTCCTTGGGGAGATATTTGAGACGAGGATTCTGTGCAAAATCCTAGGGAGCACATTCATGTGAGTGTTTTCCCTTTGGCCCTTTGCCGTGGGGTCTAGCCCGAGTCACTCAAATACCTCTGCCTTTGCCACGGTGCCTGGCCACGTACCTTTGGAGTAGGTGGCATACCCGCCTTTGGGCACCCCCAGAACAGTGGCCAACTCCCTCAGACTCACGGAGTACACCTCACCTTCGACAACAGCCGATAGCTCCAAGTTACCTTTTCCCTCCTCCTGTTCAACCAGCTTCATTCTTGAATAAAACTCCCTCACCAACTTCTCATCCACTACAACAGGCTTCTTAAACAGGGTACCCCACCCCTGGGTCTCCAGTAGTTCCACCACTTCTCCCAATCTGTTCTCCACCAGCCATTCATCATTCAGCACCAATTCCTGTGCAAACCCTCTCCTTGCTTCCTCCGATTCTTCGGCGCTACCATCTGACTCGGCCTCCTCTTCAACAGGCGGAGCAGAGGGCCGGGTAGATCTCTGACTTTTCCTGGCGGATGGAGTGGCGGTTTTCCTCGCTCATTTGCCCGCTGACCTGGTAGCAACCGAGGTCTCCTTTTTAACATGGCGCAGAGAGGAGGAATCCGCTCGAAGTTCCTCAAGTCGTCCTTCTAATTTCACCATATCTGCGGCTACTGCCGAGTTGGACGGAACGGAGCCAGTTGGCGTGACCGACTGCAGAATAGTCTCCAGGTTTTAGGGGTTAACTCCACGTGCGATCAACTTTGCAGCCATCTCGGCGGCGGCGGCGGGTGAGAGGCTTGAGTTAGGGTTTGAAGATGCCATGGAGAATTTCTGAACTTCTGAAATTTTTGAGAGAGAGAAAATAATAGTCTGAGAGTGATGAGACAGAAAGCTCGGTCTACTTGCTTTAAATATCCTTTGCAAACCCTTGAGGTTGTGAGACAACAGAAACCCCAAACGTCGCCTCTTTCCAATAAATAAACCGCCTTCAATTTTTAGCAATTGCCATCTTTTCCTTCCTTCCAAAAATGGTTTCGTAATAAACCCTTGCCAAAATCAAATCAACTGAAAGGGAATGTGCTAATAGTCAGGGGAGTGACATGTGTCATCTATAATTAAGCGTGTTGCCTCATAAGCAACCGACGCGACAACTCCCTGCTGCAGAAACTGTTCACCTTTCAATTCAACTTTACTTCTTCACAAAGCTAACCCATCTTCACCAGAGGACGTGTACCTGCCTATCTTCACAACTGGCACATAGACTGTTTCCCAACCAAAGGATCCGTTCACAGTGATAGCTCAGTCTTACTATCTCATGGGTACATAAGGTTTTGGTATGGTGTGCTAACTCTACCCAAATGGTACAAATAACACCACACGTAATCAAGCAACAAATAAATGAAATCATCCAAACATGGTGAATTGTCTTCGTACCTCATGTGGAGTAACTCTAGAAAAGAAGCATATCAACGGGCTCATAAGAGCACTTCACATGAAGATAGGCTAAGGTTGATCTAGAGTACCTCCTGGGCTTATAGTGTGGAATCAACTATGGAGGTATCTTTTGGGCAGAAAGAAATCAGAATTTCATGTTCTTCGTCATCAATCACATAGCAAGCATGCATGGCTACATTATGAACACAACTTACTTTTTCACTAGCACAGAACATCCATGTTAGGCTCTCCATCAGACGTGACTCATATGCATCTAGTCTAGCCAATCACTGAGGGAGCAACAATTGAGCATAGTTTTAAGGGAGAGAAACCATACCTAGTTCGAGCCTCAGCTTCTCGTAGGGTTCTCTGTACAAAGCCTTTGTGAATATGTCTGCAATCTGTTCCTCAGTGCTACAATATTGCATCTCAATTGTTCCCTTTTCTACACAGTCACGTAGACAGTGATACCGAATCTCTATATGCTTGGTACGTGAGAACTGCACTGGATTTTTTGAAATGTTAATAGCACTAGTGTTATCACACAAAATCTTAGCACAATTTGTAATAACACCATAGTCACTTAGCTGTTGTCTGATCCACAGCAGCTGAGCACAGCAAGCAGCAGCGGCAATGTATTCCGCCTCAGCGGTGGATAGCGCAATTGAGGACTGCTTCTTTGAAGCCCACGAGATGAGACAAGGTCCAAGATATTGAGCCATCCCTGACGTGGACTTCCTGTCTGTCTTGCACCCAGCATGGTCTGCATCAGTGTATGCTTCCAGGCGTAATTCACCTCCCCTTAGATAGAACAGGCATAGTTCATCTGTTCCCTTAAGATATCTCAATATCCTCTTTACTGCTTTCGCGTGGGTTTCTCTGGGATCAGCCTGAAACCTTACACATAGACAAACACTGAATAAGATATCAGGTCTGCTAGCAGTGAGATATAACAGTGAACCAATCATTCCCCGGTAGAGAGTTGGATCCACCCGAGGTGAGGACTCATCCTTTGTCAGGGTGTCATTTGGAGACATTGGTGTGGCACATGTCTTGGCAGATTCCATCCCAAACTTCTTTAGAATCTCCTTGACATACTTCTGCTGATGAATTCGGGTACCATCCTCTCCTAGAGCAACTTGAAGTCCAAGAAAGTACTTGAGCTCCCCCACCATGCTCATCTCGAACTCGCTCGACATCAAATCTGTGAACTTCTTGACAAATTTAGGGTTAGTTGAACCAAAAATGATATCATCCACATATACCTGAACAACCAGAGTGTCTTGTCCTTCCTTCAGAAGGAAAAGAGTTTTATCCACCTCTCCTCTGACGTATCTGTGGGATAGCAAAAAATGAGACAGTCTCTCGTACCAGGCACGGGGTGCTTGCTTCAGCCCATACAACGCCTTCTCAAGGATGTGGACATGATCAGGGTGAGTGTGATCCTCGAACCCTGGTGTCTAACTTAATATACCTCCTCTTTCAGAACTCCGTTCAAGAAGGCCGTTTTCACATCCATTTGCTGTAAAGTGAAACCATGGTAAGTCGACTAAGCAATTAATAATCTGATTGCTTCTAACCTTGCCACTGGGGCGAATGTCTCATCGTAGTCAATTCCCTCTTGATGGTTGTACCCTTTGACTACCAGGCGTGCTTTGTTTCTCACAACGACTCCCTTGTCGTCCATCTTGTTTCTGAAGACCCACTTTGTTCCTATCACATTCTTGTCCCGTGGCCTAGGAACCAGTCGCCATACCTTGTTTCTTTCGAACTGATGCAATTCCTCTTGCATGGCATTGACCCATTCTGGATCCTTCAGCACCTCAGTAATCGTCTTTAGTTCTGTATGAGAGCCAAAAGACGCAAATCCACAGAAATGACACAATTCATTCAGGTTTACCTGATTCTGTGATGAATAGCACTGGTAGTCCCTCATTCTAGATGGGGGCTGCACAACTCTTCCACTCCTTGTAGTTCTGGGTTCCTCTGCGATCCCTGCAGGAGGAAGATCATTAGCAACCTCTTCCTCGTTAGGGGGAGCAGCAATGATGTCTGTCACTGGGACATCAGGGACATGCTCTTGGGTAGCCATCTCTGTCTGAGCATCTTCAGCTAGGGTCTGGACGGGTTCCTGAGCAACTGCTCGAACGACCTCTTGAGCTGGCTCTGTGGCTTCACCTGGAGTAGGTTCCCAGTCGGGATCAGATCTGTCGGTGAACTGGAGTTCTCCATCATCCTGTGACGAGGAGTCTTTCACTAGGTGTCCAGTCATGGCACGCTCATCAAAGGTTACATGGATGCTCTCCTCCACCCGTTCCAGTCTCAGGTTGTACACCTTATACGCTCTGCTATGGCTTGAATACCCGACGAAGATGCCTTCATCGCTCCTTGGGTCGAACTTTCCCAGATTTTCCTTTCCATTGTTGTGGACGTAGCATCTGCATCCAAACACTTTCAAATGAGCAATATTAGGTTTCCTTCCCCGCAGCAGCTCGTAAGGTTTTTTCCTATCAGAAATCGTAGAGATGCTCGGTTTAGTATGTAGCCGACGACATGTACTGCCTCAGCCCAGAATCCCTTGGGAACACCACTAGCAATCAGCATTGTCCTCGACATGTCTTCCAGTGTCCTGTTCTTTCTCTCTACCACACCATTCTGCTGAGGAGTTCGTGGTGCTGAGAAGTTGTAATCTATTCCAGCTGTCCTGCACAGGGAGAGGAACTGGGAGTTCCGGAACTCAGTTCCGTTGTCAGTGCGAATAGAAATCAGCTTCTTACTTAATTTGTTTTCAATCAGCTTCAACCATGACACAAATTCAGAGTACGTTTCATCTTTAGAGCTCAGAAAGATGGTCCAAGTGTACCTGGAATAGTCGTCTACGATGACTAATATATACATGTTGCCTCCACGGCTGACGACGTTGACTGGACCGCACAGATCCATGTGAATCATGTCCAGAGGACCTGAGGTACTCACTGATTGGTTTGACTTAAACGAAGTACGTACCTGTTTGCCTCTGGCACAGGCGCTGAATATCTGATCGAACGAGCTTTCCACCTTTGGTAAACCGACCACCAATTCATTTTGATGGAGTTTATGAATCAGCCTCATGCTTGCATGCCCAAATCTTTTGTGCCACAGTAATGTGTCGTCAGTGATACTTGTTAGACACAGCTCCCCGTCTGGGATGAATTCTGGGTCCACTGTATATATCTGATTCTCCCGGACACCTCGAAGAATTATTTCCCCTGTCTTAATGCACTTCACAACACAGTCATTAGAGTTGAATATCACTTGATTTCTTCCATGTTGACACAATTGTGATATACTCAATAAGTTGTATCTCAAATTTTCAACCAGACTTACTTGTCGAACTTTGATAGTTTCTGAAATTCTTACCTCTCCTGTAGCTACTACCTTACCTGAGCTCTTGTTTCCGAAGATGATGTTATCTCCGGAATAGGCTTGGAGTGAGATGAACCATCCTGGATCTCCCGTCATATGTTTGGAGCATCCACTGTCCAGATACCATGGTTTGCTCCTCACTCGATCCTGCAAAAGAGAGATCAATTTTTACGAACCCAGACAAGCTTGGGCTTACTGGGTTTAGGGACAGTTTTAACAGCAGAAGGAAACTTTAAAGGACAGGAATCATTATCATCCATGAGATTGATTCTCCTTCTGGGGGTTCTTCTGGGTCGTCCGTAGATGGCTGTGTCATGGTGAGGACGAACCCATTCAGCTCTGCCTTCCCTTCTATGAGGAGGAAACTTTCTCCTAGGGACATAAGCGGAACTGGCCTTTCTCTGATAGCTGTGATTTTCCTCGTTGGCTACTTTCCATTTTTCGCAGTCTGATCTGTAATGGCCAGAGTGGCCACAGTGCCAGCATACACGGTAGTAGAGACTGCCAGTTTTCTTGTTTCTTTCTAAGGGCACAGGTCTCCTATTTTTCCGTGCCTGAACGTCGATCGAGAAAGGTTGATGGTTGGAGCTCATCTTCTTCCAAATTTCATAGGTCTTCCCAGCCTTAAAAGGTCCAGAGTCATTGTCATGGAGATGACTCTTCTTAGGAGACGAGGCTGCTTTTCCCGATTGTCTTGTAGGTTCCGCCATTCTCTGCTGATGGGAGCCCTCTCCGACTTCAGTCATTGGTCCCTTTCCTTTGGCAATCCTTCTGTTTGTCGCCTCTTCATCAGTCTCTTCCATCCCTTCGACATACCCAAGTCCAGGTCTGGCAAACATTCTTTTGTAGTCTTTTCTTACCTCCTCCACCTTTTTGGCTTCTAGCTCTCTAAACCAGACTTTCTTTCTCTCCGTCTCTTTTTGTCTGAGATCTGCAATAGTCTGACGGAGTTCCTCATTATCCAACTGGATCCGGACCGATTCAGCAATTGATCCTACCATCTTGGTATCGTCAATTCTCATGCCCCTCAGTCCGTCACTCAGATCACTGATTTGTGTCTTCCTTCGGTCACAGGTAGGACATTTACAGATGTGTTCCTCCATTTCTCTCTCGAGTCGCATAGCCTTGGTTGACCAGAGACGATTATTCTCCATATCGTCTTCATGTTCATCTTTCATGATATCAATCTGTTCCTTAAGGCTTGTAATCTTCTTTAGTAGTTCGGCAATAGTTTCTGCAAAGTCAGATTCACTGAACACTTGATCAATGAAAGAGTCAGATTCATTTACCTCATTGTTTACGGATTTTGCCATCAGACACGGCTCCTTAGCTCGCTTCCTATCGCTTTGTTCCTCGTCAGAGTCACCCCAGGCAGTGAACATGGCTTGAGCTTCCTTTGGGGCAGGTGGTTCACCCTTCTTCTTGTTGTAGCAATCTTTAGCAAGATGTCCCTTTTTCTGGCAGTGGTAGCAGATTCTTTCTTCCTTTGCTCCTGCCTTTGTCTTGCTTTCCTCTGAAGCAGATCCTTTGTTCCACCTTTGATTGTTTCGACCTCCGCCAGAGACACCTCTGTTCTATGTTCTGCCTGTGTTCGCCATTTTGAAGGCCCTCGAGAGAATAGCTATCTCCTCGTCCTCACCTTTAGATGGCAGGCTCACTTGTGCCAAATCCAAAGCCTTCTCAACTTTCAGTGCTATAGCTTGAGATTTTCCAGCTTGTCTCCTGGCCATTTTCCTCTCTGCTATTCCAGCTTGGCTTTGCAGATTCGCCACGAGCTCTTTCAGAGTGATGTCTTTGATCCCCTTCTGAGCTTGGAGAGCAGTAGTTACTGTGTCCCATATGGAGCTGAGAGCTTGCATGAACTGATGAGTTACTTTCCACTGTGGGAGTACCTCATCCAGGGAGTTTAGCTACGCGACAATGATTTGAAATCTGGTGTAGAAGTCATCCAGAGATTCATCCTTGCGCTGTTCGACAGATTCGTAATCCTTTGTGGCAGTTAGGATTCTGTTCCTTTTAATGTCCTGGTTTCCCTCGTACAGTCTAGCAAGTCCATCCCACTGCTCCTTTGCAGTCTTGTACACAGCCATCTTCACTTGATCTCCTGGTGAGAGGGCCATGTACAGAACCTTCTTGGCCCTGGCATTCTGCTGGAGAGACTTGTAGTCAGCTTCGGTGTACTTGTCCTTCTCTTTCTCTTTTAGATTTGCAGGATCTGTCACATCCAGAATAGGGAAGTTGCCCTTTTCAAACACACGCCACAGCTTCCCATCCACAGAGCAAACATGAGCTTCGAACTGATACTTCCACCAGTCATACTCTCCTGGGCTAAGCATCGGCGGCTTCCAGAACAAGTCGCTTTCGTTAGACATGATTTCCTGCAAAGGCTAACACAAAATCTAGAGCTTCACGGTTCTGATACCAATTGTTTGATCGTTAGGTTAGCCAACTATGTGAGGGAGATCCCAGAGTGGTATCCCTCAGACAGATGGCAGCGGAAATTAACTCTCGTACAGGAAATATAGAACGGAAAGTAAGTACTCACGATTTAGAGTGGAAACCTTACTGCAATCCTTGCAGCAGGTTGAAAACCACTTGCCTTCTGGACAGTTCCAGAAGGGCTTCAAGATCGGTGTTATTGATAAAGGAATATGCTTGTAGTTTGTTACACTTGTCTCACACAGTGACAACTAACAGACTACTCAATTCGAAGGATCAACTAACACGATCGTCTTGTCCGCACACAGCAGCACTTCGTCAGCTCCGGAATTGATCGTCTCTTCAATCTCCGATTGCACTCTCCAAAAAGCCGAACTTCACATTGACGACTTCATCTCCTTTTATAGCAGTCTTCAAGTCGACTGAGTCTGATCTCTGTCAGATATCTGATTGTCATTCAGCAGATATGATATGGTTAAGATATTTTCATATCTTAACCACATCACATATTTCCCTTCCAAATCTGGCGTGAATCTTCTCTTCGCATATACTTGACATATCTCCGTGTATATTCTTGCATTGATAATCTTAATCAAATATTACACTTCGAATACTCGTATATCTTCAGTATATATCTTCGAGTATATCTTCCCAGATCCGATTTGGTCATATTGTCGGTGTGTCTCTCACACGGAACACATCTCTCTCGCAGCTCTGCTCTCTCTTAGAGATGTCCAGTAACCTTACCTGTCAGACAGTGATTTCTGCAAACTCAAGTGGATTATTAGTTAAGTGTTTGTTATCATCAAAACACAAAGGGTCCAACACGGATCATGCAGGTTTCGGCCGATTTGTCGGCTTTCGCCGGATATGGTCAGCTTCGGCTGGACCAGGTTGTTTCTTATTTCTTCAATGGCCTATTGGTCTATATTTCGTTGTAAGTGTCGTCTGCATCGGTCAATCGACCAGATTTTGTTGGGCCCTTGTTGGGCAGATTGTACTGCTTTCGCCGATTTGTCAACTTAATCAAAAAAAAATAAAAAAATAAACTCAAAAGAAGATAGCCTTCGAGAAATCTAAAAATGAACCAACTCCAACAAGCCGAATCTAAACGCTAAACTTAACGTCGATCTATGTTAAACGATGCCGTCACAATAAGTTCCATTTCCATCCTCGAACGCAACGATGTCTCAACACGCATAGTCCAACAAGAAGTCAGCAGCATCAATCGGACCTCTCCGAAACCCACCCACATTCAAGCATTCTACCGATTCCCTGATCCGTAAAAGTTAAGATTTTTCGCGATTTTTATGACGGAAAGGTTGTCTTTGCGGCGTAGACTTAAGACTGATAACGATCGGAGAAAAAGGCCGCCACATCCGTCGCCATCAACCAGTCGTGGAAACTCCAGTTCATGGCGAACTCCGGAGAAGTCAACGAAGCCGGTTAGGTCATTTAAGAGATGCGCTTCGGCGCCGGCGCTTTTTGGGGTTTTGGAGGAATCGGCAGTCAGCGAAGAGGATCGGGCGAGTTTTGATTGCGACAAGGGCGTTCTGACTCATGCGAAGACTTGCTGGGATGTTTTGTCGACGTCGGCGCCGTCTAACTTGGGCCAATCCTTCCGAATCTACGAGGTCGGAAGACATAAATATCTTACCTTTATCTTCATCTGAATTATATTTTATACTCTTGGTAGTAGATGACGCTGGCTTTTTAATGAAACAATTATGAGAGTTTGAGTATGAGTTATTTCTGAGGTGTATGAATGCATTGATCTATTTAGGTTACCTGAGTGTTTGTTTCATTTAAGGCAATGAATGATACAGAGGCTGTCAATTTGATGTTGGAGATGGTTGTCATGATGCAGGAGAGATGTTACGATAAGGAAGCAAAAGTGGTGGTCAATGTGACAGTGGAGGGGAGCCCTGGACCAATCAGGACCATGGTTCAATTGGGGTCTAGTGTGGAGCAAACGATCAAGCTCATCATGGAAAAATATGACAAGGAAGGAAGGAGACCGACACTCAATAAGAATGATGATGGGGTATCATTTGAGCTGCATGATT
This sequence comes from Rhodiola kirilowii, assembly GCA_033675215.1. Taxonomy (NCBI): domain Eukaryota; kingdom Viridiplantae; phylum Streptophyta; class Magnoliopsida; order Saxifragales; family Crassulaceae; genus Rhodiola; species Rhodiola kirilowii. The sequence continues at coordinate 56,678,795 of CM066197.1, read as the reverse complement.
CGTATTTCAGCCTTCAGTGTAAGTGTGAGGGTCGTGCTGTGATTTTTGTCACTGATGCCGTGATGCGTTTCAGCTAATGTCACGTCTCGGGAAAATCAGGTCTTTGAGTGCCTGAGTACTTGTGACAATTTTCCACATATTGTTTTATGTCTCCAGGCTTGGCTAAGTCGGATGTGATTGGGGATATTGGGAGTAGGAGCTTTTACCTTCGAACCAGTAGAAAAGCAAGCAGGCCTTCTAGAACTGAACCAGGGATAACTTCTGCAGTTTCCTCTCTAACAATAAGTGAAGTTATCGCGACAAGAAGTGCTGCTGCTGACCCAACTCTGCATCCCTCATTTCTGTTCCTCTCAGGTTTTATTAGTCGAAGGATCAGCCAATTCATGAGAAGGACTCGCAAGCTTTGGAAGATTCTGGGATGTATGCAATCAGAATCAGGGTAGTTTAGCAAAAAATCACAAGATGGCCGGACATTCATTCAGTCTCTGGTGCTCATTCTAACATCAGATCCCAATTGTAAATACATTCACTTCCGAATATTATCCGTCAGACGTCAGTAGCTAATTATAGAATTATTAATTGTGTCCGTGTCTCATGTTGTAAACAAAAATTGAACATGATTTTTAGTTAACAGAATGTCCTGTTATCGCCAGTTAGCCTTCAGCTAAATTCAGTTAATCCTGCCAATAGATTTTTTCTCGAGCCTACATATCCAACATTTTGTGTACTTCATATCTAAGATTGAAAGATTTTTTCAATTGCAATATGACACATTTTGTATACTTCGTATCTAAGATTGAAACATTTCCATAACTTCATCATCTCTCACCTCCCTCTATTTCAGTTGCAATATGAGACATTTTTTTCTTGAAGATCAAGACCTTGGTACATGTAAGTATGGTTGAAACAAAAATGAAAGATTAAAAACAGCACAAGAGTCTTATTTATATAGACTTCTGAATTTTTAAAAAAATTTAATAATATGCATATCATTTTATGGATCTCAAAATAGTATAACCAATGATTATTTTTTGAAATTGTAACTTGTAAAATAAAATCGTTACAAATATAAGATTAATTTTTATTAATCTGGAGGATGCCAAATTTCTATTGTTGCATTCATATTTGTGTCCCAATCTCATTATCAAATTTCCAGAATTGGTCACTGGACAACCAATTTTATATTTATCATATTTGACACTCAATAAATTATTTGACACTCAATTTTCAGGTACTTTTCCCTAAATTTTTTAGTCACCCAATTTTAGTCATGTTTTAGCATTGATATGCTCATTCGAAGGATGCTCTAAAAACATACTTTTATGGTTTACCTTCATCGGCTCAAAAGTCAAATCTCCGCAATGAATGAAACATCGCCTCTTCAAATTCTTTTCATCGGTTCGGGTCACTGTAGTTCGGTTCGGTACAATGATCTCCATCTCTCTCTTCAGAAAATTGACGCTCGCTCCCTGCTCAGGTACATCGGTCTGCGCCAGAATATCGATGTCGACATCGTCCTCGCCCCTCTCACGCGTACTCACACTTCCGATGCAGCCTGGCCAGCCGGTTCAGGTCGTCGCCGCCCCTGGTATTACGGACACCCAATTCAGGCAAATAACTCAAACTCTCGTATACGCCACCCTGTCGATCTAGTATTTGACTAATTCCTTTTTGGGGTTTTGGACGAGAGCTGTAACCTCCAATCGATTCTGAATAAGGATTATTTCGAACGAGTGGAAATTTTGAAGTTGCGGTTGCTTTCAAAAAATAAATATTGTTTTTTTTGTAGAGAATGTTTCTAGTGTGAATTTGAATTTAATGGACATGAGTAGTTAAGTGGTATTTCGACCTGGGTGTTGATGTCGGGTTCCTTGTTGAAGGAATGCCATTGACTCATCTTTATTCAAGAATTGGCTGGCAAACATGCAAAGCAAAAGCGGGATACTTGCTACTGGATCCATGTTGTTGGAACGAGTTCTTATTCAGGTACTTTAGAATTGTGATGTTTTTGATAGATGGTTTGTCTGTCTGATTTATGCTGTATTTTATACACTAGGCATGGAACTTGGGGCACGGGTGATATATAGTTATACTAGAAAATGTCACAGATATGACTTAAGTATCAGTTTGTTTTTAGTTTGAATTTACATAATATGTTAACATCACAGGTTGCCTAGTGCAGGACGTTGATATGTTTGCAAAGAGGATCGGCTTTCTCAAATTCAAAGCGGATGTTTGTGACAAGGAATCCGGACAGCAGGTTTTGTTTGTGTGATGCATATTTGCCATTTGCAGTATCGTTCAATCCTTGTACAAGGATTTCATCTTCATATGTCTGTGACTCTGTGTAGCCCCTTTCGAGTTTTTTTTTCTTTACTTCTTTTGGTCTGTTTTAGACCCACATTAACCATCTTCACTTCCCTTGAGTAATGAGTATCCTCCAAGTGTTGCCACCTGTTGATGATTCTTGGTTTTAGTAGGTTCCAGGTATTGTATTTGCAAGGGGGGCAGCTGTTGCAGTGTTAGTCATTTTGGAATCTGGTGATGAGACTTTTGCTGTCCTTACCGAGCAGGTATTGCAAAGTTTCTAAGGTTGAATACAACTTCTTTCGTTTGTTTATTCAGTAATATGAATTATTTGACGTGTTTATTCTTCACCTCCCGATAACTCAACTAGGATCGTTATAGATGTCAAAAAAAGTTATAAAGGTGAAAAGGAACAAGATAAACTAATGTACAATGTTTGACGGTGTTTTGATTTAGCTACTCAAACACGATGATGAGTTTGATTATATGTAACTGATCCTAACTGAAAGTATTTTCAAGAAATTCAAGAGAGTATTCGAGAGTCACTACTTCCAATAAATGTAACATTCAAATAGATACCGAACAATACATACATGTAGAGTCTATTTGTCGTTGGGCCTTTATCTTTTAAACATACATTACAACTACGAGTCGTTCTTTTGAGGTCAGCTTGATTATCTCTAGCTCGCTTTATTACCAACCGTCTTTGCTTATTAACCGAGATAGAAATCTTTAAGTCTTAGTCTTTCAAGTTTAGAAACTTAGGTTGTAGGCCACCAACTATCCGCAAAGGATAATTTGGTAGTTGATCGAGATTTCCACCTCCCCTTGTTAGTTTATTGATATCGAACATGTTCAGACATCTCATCAAAATATTAATGTATAAGTGAAGACATGTAATCATATTGAATCAAATTTTAAAGTTGTCATCGTTAGCCTGTACATTCACATCAAAGCATTGAGTAGAGTACAACAAAGGTATCATAGGATCCCAAAATAAAGGTCACTCATACATCTTGTAGTCACAAATCTTAAAAAAGAAAAATCACACATCATTTGAGAAAGCTAAGATACAAAATAAACATAATTCGCGAAATACAAAACAAGGGGATGTATAGATTCTTCTTTGGAAGTCAAATCTTGAATCTCCTTTCTGTTTCTCCTTGAAACAAAGATGCTTTTTTTTCCTCTCCAAAATTAGGTTTTTAATGCTCAAAAGTTTGATCCTTTTCTTGCGAGTGTTTGACGTTTTTACCAATTTGCTCGTACCGGTATGATAGAAAGTTATAGGCCATTGAGTTAGCTTCTTTTTTTTCAAACATATGATTTGTTAATAAATATTTCATGTGCGTTCAGTGAGCCTCCGAAGATAAATATCTTATTCTGCAGTTGATTCTTAGCTGGTTTTCTTGTAAATTTTGACATAATGACTTGTTTTTATTTGAATGAATCTTAAGTCTTTAATGGGCAATTTTGGCTTGAAACACTAGAAAATAGGTCTAGCCATTTAACGATAATAAAAGGTTGGATAATTGAATTCCATGCTGCACAGGATGAGGTGAAAAAAATAGGACGTGGATTTGACCGACCATTGTCTATTCAAGTTTTATGAATTATCATTTAATCTGATGGAAGTATATGTGGTCAAGTACTCAAGTAGTGCTAACATTGTATTACTGTCTCAAGGCAAGGGTCCCTGTTGGAAAGGTGATTTTAGAACTTCCAGCGGGAATGTTGGATGATGATAAGGACAACTTGCTGGGTACTGCAGTCCGCGAGGTCTCCTTGGTCTTTTTCGACAAATCTCAAAAACAAAATCAGAAAACAACTTCTCAATGTGAAAATTCATGAGACTGTTAATGGCAGGTTGAAGAGGAGACTGGCATTCATTTGAGTAGAGCTAAGATGGTCGACCTTACTGCGTTCTTGGAGCCATCAACAGGATGCAGAGTGTTCCCTTCTCCAGTTTGTCCCGACTTCAAACTAGCTAATAAGTTCAAATGATTTCCATGATATAATTGTTTAGTTTCTCCTTTTCCATAATAGGGTGGATGTGATGAAGAGATGAGCCTCTTCCTGTACAGAGGCATTGTGGATGGACGAGTCATCTCAGAATTGCAAGGCAGGGAAATGGGTCTTCGTGAGCATGGTGAGTTGATCAATGTCCATGTAGTTCCTTACAACAAACTCTGGAGAGTCACCTCTGACGCAAAAGTTTTAATGGCGGTTGCTCTGTATGAAATGGCCATCAAAGAAGGCCTGCTATCCCAAAAAAATAACACAACGGCAGGCTCTTGATTTTTATTTGTGTTAGAAGCAGAAGCTGTACAAGTTGACAAGATGTCAGATCAGAGGAACAAGATACGAGAAGTTGGCTATTGGATCAGCAGCATGTGATCATATACTTTCCCAACTTAACAAACCATAGCGAAGTCATATCATAAGTTAAACAGCCACATCTGATATCCATCACAAGAATGCCGTCCATGAATAGCAGGTAGCAGCACCTGGGCACTCGCGTATTTTTATATAAATATATAATAAAAAAACTTGTTCAATTCTGCTGTATAAATAAGGGTACATGCGGCTGGCGTGTCTCACAGCTGACAGCTCAAGTATCCATCTTTGGCTGCAGCTCTGCTGATTCTGAAATCCGTATATAGATTGGGGTAATAATGAAGCTGGAAGTTGTGCAGAACAAGCTGAATTGGAGACCCACCGGTCTTTCATGCCTGTTACTGGTAACAGTTTAGGCCAAGATGAACGGCTGATTTACTCATACCAACATGTCATGTCTGGATTCACGGCAAAGCTTACTGAAGAAGAGGCAGAATCCTTGCTAGGAAATAATGGAGTTGTGTCAACCCACTTGGATACGATGCTAGACTTGCACACAACTCACACCCTTCCACTAATTATGTGAAAGTGCATATGAAAACCTAGGATTCATTAAAGAGTAAATCTTTGAGTTTGGCAATTTATACTAAAATTATGTGAAAAGTAAGGTTTAAGATCATATGAGAAGTGTATGTTTTGGTGAGAAATGAGAACCTTTAATGACCATTAGATTATTAATCTAATGTATGTTATTTAACCCTAACTTATTTGCATAATCGTCATTTTAATTGTAATTAAGGGTAAATTAGTAATTAGCTTAAATCAAATCGTTAATCAATCCGGCGGCGTTTGGCGTCGGCTCGCCACGATCGGAATGAGAACCTTCGTCATCGCCCATGGAACTGCTCGGAATCGGACAATTCGTCGACATCAGTCGACACCAGTCGACGTTTGCTTTTTTTGGAAAGATGAACATTAGTTGGACTTGCTGCGCGCCCAGCCTTAACATTAGCGCCACGCCCAACCTTTATATTAACTTGTTAATGTGTACAATGAGCGCGGCTCACGTAATGATAAGGTTGGGCGCGCGGCCGTGGTACGAATAATTATTTGAAAAGCTACAAATTATAATTTATAATTCGTAGTATTCTATTTTGTTCATTTTCAAAGGATAATTCGTACATTTTCAAAGGATAATTCGTAGCAATCATGTCCATGTCAGACTTAAAGATAATTCGTACATTTTCAAAGGATAATTCGTAGTAATTATATACATAATTCGTAGCTTTTCAAAGGATTATTCGTAGCATTTACACATTCATCAATGCGTTCCACGCTGACATTAAGTTCTCCGCGCCCAAAGTAGACATTAACAAGTTAATGTAAACGTTAGGCGCGGTCGTAAAAAATGGGTGGGCGCGCGACAAGTGCAAAATCCGTCGGAGACGATGACGATGCGACTGTGTATGCTCCGACGATGCGGCTGTGTATGCTCCGACGATGCGACTGTGGCTTTGAAGCATGCGATGACGATGCGGCTGTGTTCATCTCCGACGATGCGGCTGGGTTTCCAAAATTAATCCGTCGGAGAAGGAATCGGAGTCTCGCCAGTGGATGCGATTATTTTGGGTTAATTAGTTTGCTTAATTTACCCTTTATCACTAATTAAACATTGAGATAATTACGAATTTAAAACCAAATATGTTTAATCCTAACCATTGATCAAGAAAAATGAATGAAATTAGTTCTCATTTCTAACCAAAATGACACTTAACCGAACGCGAAAAGTAAATATAACTGATTCACTATTTCCATCAAAATAAAAACAAATGGGTTATAGACGATTGGTTGGGCGGGTCACATGCGTACACGTTTAGCCGTTTAGGACTTTTGTCTTTCGAAGGAATAAAGAATTCAAGTATTTTATTTTGAACATGTCAATGGGCTTATATATCATAAAGGGCTTAGTTTGGGCCCAAATGAATGTCCCCAATACGTTGATCCAATCCATGGAGAAGAGGCTCAGGCTACAGATCTCGTTCGACGATCGAAGCCGAGAAGAGAAGAGAGGATGAGCGGACCGCCAGGTAGACACCCCGGCCGTGCGCTTCCCCCGCCGCCGCAGAACAGAGGCCCTCCGCCGTCTGTTCGGCCCCGATTCGAGGCTATCGACCGTGAAAAGGTTGTTAACTCTCCCCTTCGGCGTCTTTTTTGGTCTCGTACTGCACCTTGCGATTTATGTTTTCGCTATGCCTGCTTTTGGTTTCTCGGAAATGCTATAGAGTTGATTTGGTAATTTTTTGGCTAATGAGCTTAACTGGGTATCATTTCGGGTAGTGTTAATCTGGATTTATTCTTAAGTTTATATCGAATCTGTGTTTTAAACATCTTCTAAATTTAATAATATATTACGGGTTGTGTGTCGGTGAAGGTTGTTGATTTGGAGATCAGTAGCTTTTGGGTTCGGTTATTCCAGTGAGTTATATGGCTTAATCTGAAAACAGCATTGCCGGTAATGTGCATTACTTGAAATGATTTGCTTGTATTGTTTTTCAGACTTGCCCGCTGCTGCTACGAGTGTTTACAAAGGTACCCTGGCTGTTACTACTTGCTGCATTCAAATGGTTGTATTGGAAGTGCAGCCTCACAGCGTGGAATGATACTTGACATATGAGGGAATTATTGTTTTTCTGTAGGTTGGAGGGCACCATGCCACAGAAGACTTTGCAGTAAGAGGCAAGGAACCTAAAGATGAAGTTCAAATTTATACCTGGAAAGATGCCACTCTTCGCGAGTTAACAGATCTTGTGAGATGCTCTCATCATTTATTTGCTATTCAACAATTAAGTTGTCTGAGTGGCGTGTTGCTAATTGATTGGTTTTGAATGTCTTCTCAGGTTAAAGAAGTTTCTCCTGCGGCAAGGAGGAGAGATGCCAAATTATCATTTGCATTTGTGTACCCAGATAAGCGTGGTCGCTTTGTTGTCAGGGAGGTGAGTTTAGGTCATGTGTCTCTTTGCATGCGTATACTCTAGAATTTCACACTTGTTAATTTTCTTCCTGAAAATTAGTTTGGAATGGATCAGTCAACCTTTTATTTTATCTATTCTGGAAAAGGACGTATCAGTACAATAATGACATCTTGTTCACAATGGGTTATATGTGTACTAGGGTGTCAATGTTTCAGCGGATTATATCAATAACACTGAAGTTTTATAACTATGTCTACGCTGATTAATTTACTCCGTCATATAGGTGGGGCAAACCTTGTCTTATGGAAATGGAAAGCGGATGTTAGATGATGGCAAGGCCCTAGCTGATCTTAATTTCATGGTATCGTCATTTTCATTCTTCATATGATTTTGTTGGAAGTTGAAGTGTATTTGGTGGCATCTTGGCTTGAACTCATTGCTTCTCCTTCCGCAGATCGGGGATTACTTGGATGTAGCTATTTTGTAAACAAGAGGCCGTGTCCATATATGCAGATGTGATGATGCTGCTGCTGCTGCTGCTGCATTACTAATGGGACGATCTTGAAAATGATGGAACGAAGCTTTTTGAGTGATGATGTGTAGACCCTAGTGTGCGAAAGATCAGTATTAAGATACATAAATTTGCATGAGACATTGGTTAAGGTGCATTGCAATTGTGAATTTCTTGTCTTGGCTGAACTTGATTGTCTAGCACCATTAATAGATAATGTTCGAAGCTTAATTCCGTTGTCTTGGCCCAAAGATTCATTTCTACTTATATGGAGGATAAGATGCGGAGGCTTTCTAAATATACTCAATTATGTAAGTAAGATGATTTATATTCCTGCAAGTGGTAATTCAGCCCTGTCACTGCAGGTACGATGATATCTTGTGCATATATACACACACACATGACTTGGTGTAATAGGACTATAACAAGATTATAAAAGGAGAGACTAGCATGTTTACAGCTTCAAGGGTTGTCACTCTTAACACTCCACTGCCGTCAATCTGCACTGGATAAGCCAGAAATATAAGCCAGAAGCTTGACTTGACCTGACCTTGACAGTAGCTTCAATCATATTACTGTTGTAAGAGAATGAATCTGGATCAGAGTTTATACCTTTTGTCAACCCTAGTTTCCTTCTGGCAACGTTATCAGGCGTGTGCTTGAATCAAACACCAGATCAGTACCACAACTGAAACAAAATTTAGTTATTGTGTGCTCCAACAAGCAAGCAATTATATCTGACAATTGTTAACAAATATGATTAGCTTACTTTGCGCATTTGACTTTGTTTGTTGAGCCACCACTAGCTATTGAGAGTATTGTACCAAAGAAAGATACGTTTTCTGTTCCGCAGTTTGGGCAAGGGCCCTGGGTACAGGAGCAAGTCAGCGCTCCGGAAGTTACAGAGAATAATAGTTAATGTGCAGGGTACGATATGTGGAGGGAAGCTATTTACCTTTAAAATCAAGAAATCCTTTACTATGAGGTTTGTGAATGATATAGACAGCCAGACGATAAGGGGTATTGCCGCAAACCATGTGAATATGAAACTGAAGGGCTCTGGGAGCTGCAAATTTTCAGTTGGTGAAAAGGGATCAAATGATTGTAATTTTCAGGCCATATGTAAAAGAACAGCTCAAAGCAATCAGTCAGGTATCATGTTGGATTCACAGCCTTGCGGTTCAAGATACATTCAGCCAGGCGAAATAAAGCATGCAAATTATTTACCTCCAACAGGTATGTGATTTCAAATCCAGTTAAATCATCTAGGAAGAAGAACCTGTTTCATACACATGCAAATATCAATAGAACTTTAAAGATTTATTCTGTTGTATGAATATAACATGTTAACCTGTAACAAATAGAAGCACGCACATAAAAGTCGATAAAGCTTAAATCAGAAAAATAGGAAAGCTAAGTGGCTTACAATCCAAGAGCCACTACCGCAGCAGGCACATTTAAGAGAAACATTTTGAAGTAGTCGACTTGTAAGTCACTGTAAACCTACATAAAGAGTCCAATATGGTAATGATTGCTTCCTTGCCATGTAGCCAGGATTAGTCGGAGTCAGGTAAGGAAAGTGATGTGAACCTTTCTACTACGAAGACTGCATCTTGGGCCCTCGACCACTATTTCACTTCCTTCGGTCTGAGAAAAGAAACTTACAGAAATTAATATTACAAACAAGCGTCAGATACAGTAGTAGAGAACCAATGAAGAGAGAGATGCACCTTGAGCCTGTTTTTCAGTTGATCATAATCTTCGTTGGACATGATTGGATTCCCAGATGCATAAGCCATGGAAGCCTCCAGAAACTTCTGTTCATCGGAGCCTGTGTGATGCGCAAGAATCAAATGGGTCCACTGAGCTACAATTGAGATTATAACACAAAGATAAAGGACTAGGCAGAAAGTGGTAAGCTTCAACTATTATGAGGTATATACTCAGCATGACGACACTGCTTCCCTCCCACATTAATTCCTCCTTTAGATTATCAAACTCCTCGTTTGACATGATTGCCTTCCCCTCATAATAGAATGACTGAAAGATAATGGAAACATGTCAACTACCACTGTCGAAACCATATATGTCAGCCATTCCTATGACAAACTGCCCCAGACTTGAAAACTTAAAATGGGAGGAAGATAATAAGCTATAATGTACTTGAAGCGCTTGCAAAAATTCCTGTTCGAGCTCTCCCAACGACTTCTTCTGTTTCTTGTCTATGCTACAATACGGCAAGACATTGCTGTCAACAACATTTTCCTCAATCTGGCCTGAACGGGAAAAAAATTGAATCATTAAGTTTTCAGGAAACTATCAACCAAGATATGAAGTTTCAACAATGATGTCCTAAAAAACTATCAAACTTCTTCACATTTCCAGCAGTTAAAATCCCAACACACTCAACCTGTTGAGACGGCCAGAGCGACAAAGACTAGTGAAATTCAAACTGCAGTTAGTGTCATCTGTAAGCACTAACCTGACTGATCAGCAGTAGCCCTGGGAGCAATCATGAACAGACTCCTATCAATACGCATTTCACGCCCGACAATTCGAACAGATTGAGCCCTAGCGGGTGCCGAAGAACTCGACGGGCCAACAGACATGGAAGATGGCTTCCTCAAAGGGGTTCTGCAAAGACGCGGCAAGGTCAAGGCCATCCCCAACTTACTACTCGCCATGTCGCTACAGATCAGAATCACTACAACGCAATTAATCTCCTAATGCGGTTTCGTGCAATCGCATTGTGAATGGTATGTTTAGCGTTAGATGTTGATGCTTGAAGAATCGAGTGCAAATTGAGACACAGAATCGGAGATAAGGTGGAGGGAGCAACGTGTGGAGGTAATTGCAAATGCCCAAATCAAAGTGTTCTATCTATGTTTCGATCTTTGTCGCTTTCGCCATGTCAGCTTGTTCCTTGGTTCTCGTGTCATCATGTCCTGCGCGTGGGATTTTCAAACTGGGCCGTCCCCGCACGTGCCTCGCACGTTGTTAAACTAATGCAAGAGACTCTTGAAGAGTTGCTGGGAGACAGTGTTATTAAAACCGATCTGATGATCGATCTGGTTAAGTTATTGGGTCAATGGATCAGTAGATTCATCGGTTTGATCCGCACATATTAAAAAACAAAAATAAAAAATTTATATATGATATTATAATTTAACATATTTATGACTTAAATAAATATTACATGTTTATAATCTGAATACAATGACATACCATAACAAATTTAGAATTTAATAAAGTACAAATCAATAATACAACAACAATAATTTTAGTCTTAATTTGTAAGTCACAACAAAGGGATTTCTAAGACTAATTGAATTTCTAGCTAAAATGATAGTAAGTAATAAATTTTATAGATTTGAAAAATGAATATACATTATTGAAACAAATAATAAAACAAGAATCATGTTTAGCTTGGTGGAAGGAGAGGGGATAATTATAGAGGAAGACTAGGTCGAGTCTTATCCAAGTCAAAATAAATAAATATTTTTTCAAACCAAATCGAACCGACCGGGTCAATTGATTTAACCGGGTCTTGATCGGATCAAACGGATTTTGACCGGATCGAATGTAAACCGATCGAATTACATAACCGTACCGATTCCCGATCGACCTGACCGGTTCAGTGTCCAACTTCTGTACAACTTGTACCCATAAAAAAAATAATAATAATTTGGTCGCTAGCGCTACTTTTGATACAACACAGGTGACAGCTGAAGCATCTGAATAAGAATTCATTGGAAGTGTGCAATAGTTTTTTTGGGATAAAAGGTAGAGATACAAACATCAAACAATTTGGGGAGGTAACACACAATAACCTAAACATGAAACCAATCACAAACGTAGACAAAACTACACAAGAAGACAACTGCTACAGTAACGAAGACAGCGACACAACATACTGAACAAAATAAACAGATATACAACCAACAATAGGACAAGTAGGCCGACATCAACTATAAACAAAGAAGACAGACTCAAGACATAACTCCCCAAAGTTTCCTATAGACCTCAACGCCTACCAGGCCCCGACAGAGCGAGTAGCTCCTCCGAAATCTTCATATAAGCTCAGGCCTTTCAATTTTGATGTGTTTGCACTTGTAACCTTTAGAACAACAGCTTCCAGGCAAGGAGAGCACACCAACTCAAACTACGGCGTAACAGAGGACTTAAGAGCTAGGAAAACCATGTAGCTGGGAACAATCAGCTGTTCCACTTTGCCTCACACCAATAGAATTGAGGTACCACCTATGAAGGAAAGTAGCGCACAACAATAAGTGCATCCACCGGTGACAAAATCCTTAAAAAACCTAAGAAAAAAAACACTTACACGGAAAGAAAAGCACAAAAATTAAACACCCACCACCCCTCCTCTTCCATCATCCAAAAAGTTGCCTAAAAATCCACTCACTGCCAGCTGCTCTCGCCTGTCCCAACCACAAAAGCTTCCTTCGCACCGCCTGCCTCAACAATCAAATTGACTTGACAACAAAAAGACATGCGCCTCACCCCCGCACCACTCCCTCCACCGGATCTGACCTCGACAACCCCGAGAGGGAGATGGCTTCGGCGTGGGAAAACCACGGGGTAGGAGTAAAAAAAGGGGACGAAAAAGTCGGCGACTGAAACAAAAGGGAGATGGCGGTGGAGAGAAGCAAACCGAAAAGAAGGGGCTGAGAGTTTTTACAAAGAAGAAGAGGAAACAATGAGAAAGATCAGGCGGCAGATGTTGGGTTTTTTTACTTGAATGTAGAATAGTTTCTTTGTCATAGTATTTTTAGCTCTTGAGAATTATATGAGGCGTGACACTGGATGGTGTGCGACAAATATGCTCTCAACTTCCGCAGAAATATGGCACTGGGTGGTGACTTGAGATATATGGGTCTCATAGATATGTTTCATTTGAAATTCAAAACTCATATGTATTACTTTCCCATATTGATTTAAAAGTCTAGACTTAAAAGTCATGGTTTAAAAATCATATATAAACTAACAATTCTTCTCCTCATTTAGCAATGTGGGACAATTTCTTCAAGTGCACATTCTCACCAATCTCCCTCTCACTTGAAGAAATCAAACACCGCTACATTACTCGTAGCCAAACGTAGGTACGTATGCGAAAGCCCATTCTCCGCTAGGGGTGCTCCACACAACATGAGCTCTGATATCATGTTGAAATTGTCAACTCATATGGATTACATCCCCATATTGACTCCAAAGCCTAGGCTTGAGAGTCATGGTTTAGTAATCATATATAAGTTAGCAATTCTTCTCCTCATTTAGCAATGTGGGATAATTTCTTCAAGTGCGCATTCCCAACCTCTTACATAACATCTTTCTTTTATGACTTTATTATTTTCTAGCAAGTCTATAGAACATATTCTCCGCACCATCATGTAGGGTTCGATTACTTGTTAACAATCTTAATCAAATTAAATCTTAGTCAAATTCTCAATTTACTCATGAACCCCAAATGAGAAATTGAACAGAATTGGAATTGGACACATCGATTTTAAGGCCCGTGGTTCGGAACAAATTACTACTCCAAGTTGAGCTACTCAAGCTCGATATGCATTATCTTTCTTCAGCCAAAATCGTCATATCACGTCGAACGTAGTCTTTCCGGTACACACTCTTTACTATGATTCTTACAGCTCAAGATCACAATCCTCACAATTGAACGCACGAATGTAGTCGACAACACCCATTTTGTAGAAGCCCTAAGCTATCTTGACTGAACCTTTAAAAGTGAGAGAAAATTTGAGCGAGAGAACTCATGAGCAGAATAACCCTAAACTAAATATGCTCGAGTTCTTATTTGATTTGGGGCAAGCAGCAGCATCCGTCTGATGGAATTGATGGATTGAATGAGAGCCGTTCGATCTGGTTTGAATAAACCCAATCCACGCCAACCTTGTCAGCTTCTGATTGGTTCGTTCGTATCAATAGCGACGACTCCAGGCGCATGCTTCTCTTCTCGACGTCGTCCCACTTAATGCACCTTCAGTAACAGACACTGCTTAGCCAACAGCAACATGCTCCGATCTTTGGAGATGACTTCCCCTGTAGCAGGCTTTGAGCTTTAATTACTTCAAATCTGCACCTAAAGCACAACAACCTGCAACCATGAATGTTCCCAGTAGATTTCCAGCAGCTTCCTAGCAGTCTTCACGCTAGTCCTCAGTGCATATGGACAGTACATTATTAGCTCAGTACCTGCAACACAAAAATAAGCGCACTAACCTACAAACAAAAAGGCTAAGCAATGCTTAAACGTGAGGCTTGAGATTACTTTAGTACCCATATTTGCATGATTTTCACTAGTATCACTTTGAGTAGTTTAATCACACCAGTTTCAACATGATTTCTCAAGAAATGATATTTAATATCTATATGCTTTGATCTTTCATGATAAACTGGATTCTTAGCTAAGCACAAAGAAGATTGGGAATATGAAAACACACTAGGTATTCCCTTATACACTTTGCATTCATACATCATTCCTTTTAACAACATAGCTTCTTTCACACATTCACTAAGAGCAATGTATTCAAACTCAGTGGTAGACATGGCAACAGTTGATTGTATTTGAGATTTCCAACTTATGCAATTTTTACCAAATGCAAAATAAAAGGCTGTTGTAGATTTCCTACAATCCCTATCTTCGCCAAAATCTAAGTCCACATAACCAATAAGATCAAGCATATCAGATCTCTTAGAATAGCATAATCCAACATCAAGAGTAGATCTCACATATGCAATAACATGCTTCAAAGCCAACCAATGATATATTCCAAGATTTGACATAAATCTACTAAGCAATAGCCTAAGCTAAGTCAGGCCTAGTACTTATCATGGCATACATCAATGAACCAATTACATTTGCATAGGGCACATGATAAGTCAATTTCTCGACTATCTTTCTCCTACCTTTACTAGATGTTTTGGTTCGTTCCGAGTCTCTTTTGATGCCCATTTGACCCTTATTATTGCGTTCCAGGTTAAAAACAGCTATCCTTTGATGACAAGGCTCAAAGATCAAAACCTCAAGAAAAACTGGGCTTTTGGAGCAAAAAGTGCACAGGGAGGAGATTCAACCGGCCGGCTGAAATATTGGCCTTGGATCGAGCCGCCCGGTTGAAGTCAAGACCAAAAGGAATGAAGTCTCTGAGGTATTGAGCCGGCCGGCTGAAATTCCTTCACAAACTGAACCAACCGGTTCAAAGGCTCAGAGAGTTCCCGTTCAAGCCTCCCCTGCTCGAGCCGGTCGGCTAAAATTCCTTCACAATCTGAACCGGCTAGTTCGGATGCTCAGAAAGTTCAAGGAAGTCTGCCCCTGCGTGAGCCGACCGACTGGGAATCCTTCACACCAGTTGAGCCAGCCGGCTGGGTCATCAAGACTGGATTTTTACTGCTTTGCTATAAATAGAAACTTAGGGTTTTTGGGAACGAAAAGAACTGGGTTTCAGAGAGAAGACAAGAGTTTTTGAAGATCCTCAAATCAAGTTGAAGCACTCCAAGGATATAGGGGGATTCTTCATCCTAATTCCTTGCTCATCTTGTTTTATCTTCATTTTCCTTGAAACCCACTTGACAGATGCACAGTCGTCGTGTGCACCGCAAAAGATAAATTTATAAGTCCGTTACTCGTGACTTACTATTGGATTAGCAAGCGGTAAGTAGGGGTCGAACCCAAGGGAATTAGTGGATAGTTGTTCTTTAAGGGATTTGTACAGAAATGTAAGTGCGATTGGGGTTGGTTGTGGTTTTAGTACTGAAAGTAATACTGAAAGTAAAGAAAGTAAATATTGAACTGAAAGTAAATACTGAAAATAAAGTGCGTAAAGTAAATACTGAAAGTAAGTACGGAAAATAAATTGCTGGAACAGTCGGGTTCAATGTCAACCACAAACACACCTTTGGCACTGGCCGCACGCTATATTTCAAGCGCAATGCGTGCCAATGTTATGTTGGATTGACGTTGAACAAGTCTGTATTAAGCGTACGGAAATGTAAAGACTGAAAGTAAATTGCGTAAAGTAAAGTGCTAAAATGTAAAGTGCTGAAAATAAAGTGCGTAAAAGTAAATTGCTGGAACAGTCGAATTCAATATCAACTGATCAATATACTTTTGGCACTGGCCGCACGCTATATTTCAAGTGCAATGCGTGCCAAAGTTGTATTGGGTTAATATTGAAAGCGTCTGTAGTAAGCGTACTGAAAGTAAATGACTAAAAAGTAAATGACTGAAAAGTAAATGTGCGGAAAGTAAAGTACTGAAAGTAAATGTGCGGAAAAGTAAATGTTAGGTGCTGGAAGTAAAGTTAGTTGCGTAAAGTAAAGGTACTGAAAAGTAAAGTTAGTTGCGGAAAGTAAAATACTGAAAGTAAATGGTACTGAAAGTAAGCAGTTGATAATAGGACTGAAAGTAAAGTGACAGGTTGTGTTCCGATTAATGGAAAGATTCGGTTTTAGGGGCCTTGTATCATAAATCGTTCATCATCGACCTCTAATGATCGTTCTAAATGTTCAAAGATGTATCAAGGCCATTTCTAGCACTCGACTTGCCACACCGTCTAGTCCTTTTCAAGACATAGAACACTTGTTCTAGTTAGGCTAATTCCTCCTTTCGAAGTATCTTAGCCCATGTGCATCCACTTGATCTATCATTTCCGATCAACCAAGTGGTGTTTTAAAGAGGTTGAACTCTATGGAAAAGCTTTGCTCTTTCGAGCCTCCACTTAACCACGTACGTTCACAAATCCCATGGAAGAGTTTTGCTCTTCGAGCCTCCACTCAACCAATAGTGTTCTAACCTAGTATATGGCACATAGAACAAGTTTAAACATAATAGAAGCGTTACGAAAAGGGTCTAAAACGTTTGCATGATACAAGCACACCCCTTCAACCGAATGAAGGGTTTAGCTACGAATATCCATAGAGGTGGATACCATAGCTAAGTGCTTGGAAAAGTAAAGGTTTTGGTTTTGAAAACAAAGACAAGAAAGTAAGGTTTTGGAAAGTAAAACTCAAGAACAAACTTGAGCACTCAAGAACCAACAAGAGTACTCAAGATCAAAGCAAAATAAAGACAAGAAAAGTAAAAGAGGGGGCTCGGTTTTGGCAAAGGAAATGAAGAACAAACTCAAACTTCACTCAAGAACTCTCAAGAACACTCAAGAACAAGAGAGAAGGTAGAGCTTTTGATATCAAAACACAAGAGTTTACAAGGATTTGTGGAATGGATTGTAGAGAGATTCTCTACCTAAGTTACAAGTGATATCATTCAAGGAGGGGAAGCTCTCCTTTTATAGCCAAATGTGGCGGTTGGAGGAGTGAGTGGAGTGAGATATTTCCTCCTCCAACCGCCTCTAGTCCTCCCATAAGTCCGGTTGAGCTTGGTTTGCCTTCGGTTGGAGTTTGGATGAGCCAAAGGGTGCACTTGCCTTGCACATGGGTGGCTAGAGCATGGGATGTGCCAAAGGGCAACTACATGAGCTTGGTTGAGGCTTTGGCAAGTTTGGTTGAGCTTGGCTGAGGTATGGTTTCAAACCAAAAGATCAACCGATGTGAATAGTATAACCTAACCGGGAATTAAGTAGTTTGGTTGGACTTTGCCGGATTTTGACCGGAGTTGGGCTAGAATGACCGGAGCAAGGTGGTGGTTGGATTTGGCTTGATCGGAGCATCACTGGAAGTTGATTGGACCATGGCCGGAATTTTGGCCGGAGCTGCCGGATTTTTGGTCGGTGGTCCTTGGCTCTTGGAATGCTGATTTGGATTGCTGATGCAATTCTAAGCCTAATGGTCGAAGTCGTTTTGCCGTAATCTGCTCAGGGCCTCGCCGGGCCTAGTTGGAAGTTATGGTCGGGCGCAGGCCTCGGGCGCGGAGCTGGTTTTCTCGGTTGCGGGCGTCGGGCGCTCTCGGCACGAGTCTCGGCACTCTCGGCACAGGCGCTCGGCTCTCTCGGCACGGGCGTTCAGCTCTCTCGGCACTCGGCGCTGGTTCTCGAGCGTTCCTGGGATGCGTCCCGGCTCTCTCGGCACTCGGCCCGGCTCTCTCGGCACTCGGCCCGGTACTCTCGGCAGGGACCTGCGGTCCTCGGTATGGGCTCCCGAGCGTGTCCAGCATTTCCAGGACACGGCTCGATATTTCCCGATCCCGGCTGGGCTCTTCGGTCCTCGACTTGACTTGTAATCCATTTTTGGTTTAAGAACCCCTTTTTAGCTTGTTTTCTCTCTAAACCTCAAAATAGCCCGTAGAACAAAAGTGGAACTAACAAGTGAATGTTGTTAAGACAAAGTGTCTAATTTGGTGGGTTTAACTATCTTAATGAATCATATAAATATGGTCCATCAGATCACCCCACACTTATACTTGTTCGTCCCGAACAATGCTATTTGAGAGAGAAACACAAATCCAAGTAATAAGCTCTAAATAGGAAAGTGAGAATGTGGAACTAGATTTATCCTATCCATGCAATACTTACTTGTTACCAAACTAAACCGTGTAAATACTTAGAAGAAACTTGATACTTGTACCTTCGAGCCGAGATGCAAATTAATTCGGATGATTTGGGAGATAGCCCTTTTCAGGCTCCTGGACTACATTCTCGGGACCGACTCGCACTATATGGTTAACTTGTAGCTTTCTCTAGCATGTGATTTGGTTCGGGTTTCAATGATCTAAGCTCTTTGACTTCTTTTTGATGAGGGACAGCTTTTGAAGTGATTTGGTCTTTGGCCTTTGATTTTGAATTTGAGTTTCTTCACTTTTGTTTCGGTTAAAACCTTCACAATTTTGGCCTTTGGCCTTTGATTTGCTTCTTCGAGCTTTGCTCCTTTGTGATTTGCTTGTCCATTTTCTCAACCTTTTGGGAGGTCCAATCATCGCCCGCGAGCATATGGAAATACCTCCCCGCTCTTTCTCATCCTCGCCGTTTCACGCGGGTCAAGATGATGGTCGCTCATCTATTTTCTCGGCTACTAGGACTAGAGTTAGGACGGTTTGATTCCCGTCCCGCCTCTTGCATAAACGCTGCACGGCGGAGATGACTCTGATTTCCAATGAAACCCGAAGTGCAGCCTCCACTGACTTCGTAAACCATATAGTGAAATTCGATCCTTTGAGTGCTTGCCAAGCCTCTCTAGGGCATTTTATATAACCTCCACATCCCCTGTATATCTCAGCACAAAGGGAAAATTAAGAAGTTACATCCTCAAGTTTTTATATAGTTGAGATTTCATAAGGTAAATGCTTGAATTTAGATCTATCTTTTTCACATTCTCAAGTTCATATTTTCAAAAAGATAACATTAGGGGAAAAGGAAAAGAGAAAGCATGTTAAACAACTATGTGCAAAGGCAGTTCTCACCCCACATTTTTAAACGAAGGCGTGCCTCTCGGCATGACTTAGTTTAAAAGCCGATTGCAAGCAAATATTTACAAGAGAAGGAAATGACTCTCTGGAAAAGGGAAGAACTGAACTCCCTTTACGGTGAGCAAATGACATGGCTCGGAGCGGAATAATCGAGGGAGTTCGGCTGGGGCCTTGAACTCTCGGCGCTCCCCAAAGCTGATTCCTATACAAGTAGTCATTCCTTCTATACACAAAATGGGTGAGAGCGACTGACAAGGTAAAAACTAAATGACATAAATTAAATGACTGAAAATAAGATAGATGTCGGGTTACCTCCCGACCAGTGCCTTTGTTTAACGTCGTTGGCTTGACGATTGGGGATCACAAGTTTGGATCCCATGGGCAGTTCAAGTCAAACTTTGCCGCGGCTCCTGTATTGATTCTTGCCTTGACCCTTTGGTGGCTTTTGTGAGATGATGTGTTCGGGTCAGGACTCCAATGACTGGGCAGATTTTCTTTCCAACACCTCTGAGAAGGCGAGGGACCCTTGACCATAGCTGCTGGTCTAGCCACTCTTACGGTCTCTCTTGGCAGGTTAGAAGTCTGTGTACTGAGATCCGAGAGGGGTACAATGTTTGGCGGTTTCCTTGTACCTGGGCGGCCATCATTATCATTGATGTAGAAATCTGAAATTCTGTCGCCAAATGCAAGTGATAACAAGCCTTTGCCCATGTCGATCCTTGCCTTGGTAGCATGGAGAAATGGTCGTCCCAATATCAGCGTTGGAGGGTCGTCTTTACTGGTATCTCCCGTTTGTATTACATAAAAGTCCGCAGCAACGACGAGCTCTCCCACACGGAGTATTAGATCTTCAAACACTCCAACCGGCTGGACACATGACTTGTCTCCCAACTCGAGGGATATCCTTGGTGGCTTCAATGGACCAAGCCCCAATGAGCAGTAGAGAGGGTAAGGTAGGACATTGACAGCGGCCCCGATATCAATTAGGCAATGGTGAATTTGGGCTTTGCCGATACCACAGGTGACCGTGAAGGCTCCTGGGTCTTTACTCAATTCTAGTTGTGCCTCTTGACTCCAAGTGAGGAGCTTCTTCGTCATCAGGTCATTTTTCCCATTTCTTAGCTCTAATCCCTTTTCTACCTCGTTTTTTTGGTCGTATGATCTTCGGAGGCAATGATCTTTATAGAATAAGATGAATCTTGAGCCCGTTTTTTTCGGTTTTGAGGCTCGATCTGGGACCATCAGAGTCTAAGTCTTCATTGTCATCCCAGCCAGATGCTGGTACGTTAAAGTGTGTGACTGGCGGTGGTGTCATGTTAACGGTGAATGCGTAGCGTCCATTGTCAGAATGCGTGACCCACGTTCTGCCATCACTGGGTCAGTCTTCCTCTTGATTCCAATCAGGATGGAGCCTACGGTTGAAGTGCTTGACCGTAGGTTTGTAAGTTGCGGGTCCTCGTTGTTGTTTTGCCAGTAGAGCTGCCGTTTGTGCTTTTTTGAGTCTTTCTATGTCTATTAGTTCTCTGTATGTCTGGGCATACGTTTCATCTTCCCACATCATACCAAGGAACTCTTCCTTATCTACTTCTGTAGTTAATAGTGAGGGTCGTGCTGCTTCTTCTAGCGCCTCCTTCATGTCTGACATCGCCTCCATCTTTGTGAAGGTAGTCTGCCAGGTTCATTAGTGAGTGCGGACATTGAGGTGGCGAGCTGAGACATTTGCTTCTTCAAGTCCGAGATATCTCCCTTTGTCTCGACTTGGAATCGATGCATCGAGCCCACGAGTTCCTTCACCACATCATCAAGGGATTTGTTTGGTTCTTGCGGATTGCTCGGGTCGGCTTGGTATTGATTCGGTACCTTCTGCTGATACTGACCCGTCGGGTACTCGTTTTGTCCTTTTTGCTGATATTGGCCTGCTGATGGAGCGTTCTGGTTGTACTACCGGTGGGGAGGTTGGTAGAATGACTGAGCTAATTGAGGTGCGGCTTGTTGTGTCTCCCTTGGAGGGTGGTTGTCGTTCCGCCAAGTTGTGTTGGTTACTTGATTATACTGCCGGTTTGGTCTGGCTGTGTCGTTGCTGTTGTTGTTGTTGTTGTTGTTGTATCCTTGGTATCCTACCACTGCATTCACTTCTGCCGGTTCCTCTACTATTAACGTTGGGCATGCGTCAGTCTTGTGGTCCGTAGAACTATAAAACTCGCAAGGCTTCACTTGAACTGGCTGCCTTCGTAGGATCTAAACCATCATCTCCTTCATTTGTTTCATCTCCTCTGGCATGGAGTTCATTGGTGTTTCAGCCTTTGCCACATTCTTTGTTCGGGAAAATTCTTCCTACCGAGTTGTCTCCTCTCTAAATCAGGCATTTTCAGCAACGTCGGTGATGAGTCGCCTTATGCCGCTCAGTGATAGATTCATCATGTATCCTCTAGCTGAGGCATCCAGGAGCATTTTGTCTAAGGGTCTCAATCCATCAATGAGGTATTCGATGATGAGTTTCTCAGGCAGTCCGAGGGTGCAGCAGCTTATCTCCAGGCGGTTGAATTTTTCCAGGTAGTCGTACATGGTTTCATTGGGCCCTTGCTTGATGTCCTGCAGTTGCCTCCTTACTTGCATCGCTCTTCTTGCTGGGTAGTATTTGTCCAGGAATTTCTTTTGCAGTAAAGAAAGTAAATACTGAACTGAAAGTAAATACTGAAAAGTAAATGACTGAAAATAAAGTGCGTAAAGTAAATACTGAAAGTAAGTGCGGAAAATAAATTGCTGGAACAGTCGGGTTCAATGTCAACCACAAACACACCTTTGGCACTGGCCGCACGCTATATTTCAAGCGCAATGCGTGCCAATGTTATGTTGGATTGACGTTGAACAAGTCTGTAGTAAGCGTACAGAAATGTAAAGACTGAAAGTAAATTGCGTAAAGTAAAGTGCTGAAAATAAAGTGCGTAAAAGTAAAGTGCGTAAAAGTAAATTGATGGAACAGTCGAATTCAATATCAACTGATCAATATACTTTTGGCACTGGCCGCACGCTATATTTCAAGCGCAATGCGTGCCAAATTTATATTGGGTTAATATTGAAAGCGTCTGTAGTAAGTGTACTGAAAGTAAATGACTGAAAAGTAAATGTGCAGAAAGTAAAGTACTGAAAGTAAATGTGCGGAAAAGTAAATGTTAGGTGCTGAAAGTAAAGTTAGTTGCGGAAAGTAAAGGTACTGAAAAGTAAAGTTAGTTGGGGAAAG
The DNA here is from genome assembly GCA_033675215.1 of Rhodiola kirilowii. Lineage (NCBI taxonomy): Eukaryota > Viridiplantae > Streptophyta > Magnoliopsida > Saxifragales > Crassulaceae > Rhodiola > Rhodiola kirilowii. The sequence continues at coordinate 56,656,035 of CM066197.1, read as the reverse complement.
TAAAGGTACTGAAAAGTAAAGTTAGTTGCAGAAAGTAAAATACTGAAAGTAAATGGTACTGAAAGTAAGCAGTTGATAATAGGACTGAAAGTAAAGTGACAGGTTGTGTTCCGATTAATGGAAAGATTCGGTTTTAGGGGCCTTGTATCATAAATCGTTCATCATCAACCTCTAATGATCGTTCTAAATGTTCAAAGATGTATCAAGGCCATTTCTAGCACTCGACTTGCCACACCGTCTAGTCCTTTTCAAGACATAGAACACTTGTTCTAGTTAGGCTAATTCCTCCTTTCGAAGTATCTTAGCCCATGTGCATCCACTTGATCAATCATTTCCGATCAACCAAGTGGTGTTTTAAAGAGGTTGAACTCTATGGAAAAGCTTTGCTCTTTCGAGCCTCCACTTAACCACGTATGTTCACGAACCCCATGGAAGAGTTTTGCTCTTTCGAGCCTCCACTCAACCAATAGTGTTCTAACCTAGTATATGGCACATAGAACAAGTTTGAACATAATAGAAGCGTTAAGAAAAGGGTCTAAAACGTTTGCATGATACAAGCACACCCCTTCAACCGAATGAAGGATTTAGCTACGAATATCCATAGAGGTGGATACCATAGCTAAGTGCTTGGAAAAGTAAAGGTTTTGGTTTTGAAAACAAAGACAAGAAAGTAAGGTTTTGGAAAGTAAAACTCAAGAACAAACTTGAGCACTCAAGAACCAACAAGAGTACTCAAGATCAAAGCAAAATAAAGACAAGAAAAGTAAAAGAGGGGGCTCGGTTTTGGCAAAGGAAATGAAGAACAAACTCAAACTTCACTCAAGAACTCTCAAGAACAAGAGAGAAGGTAGAGCTTTTGATATCAAAACACAAGAGTTTACAAGGATTTGTGGAATGGATTGTAGAGAGATTCTCTACCTAAGTTACAAGTGATATCATTCAAGGAGGGGAAGCCCTCCTTTTATAGCCAAATGTGGCGGTTGGAGGAGTGAGTGGAATGAGATATTTCCTCCTCCAACCGCCTCTAGTCCTCCCATAAGTCCGGTTGAGCTTGGTTGGCCTTCGGTTGGAGTTTGGATGAGCCAAAGGGTGCACTTGCCTTGCACATGGGTGGCTAGAGCATGGGATGTGCCAAAGGGCAACTACATGAGCTTGGTTGAGGCTTGGGCAAGTTTGGTTGAGCTTGGTTGAGGTATGGTTTCAAACCAAAAGATCAACCGATGTGAATAGTATAACCTAACCAGGAATTAAGTAGTTTGGTTGGACTTCGCCAGATTTTGACCGGAGTTGGGCTAGAATGACCGGAGCAAGGTGGTGGTTGGATTTGGCTTGATCGGAGCATCACCGGAAGTTGATTGGACCATGGCCGGAATTTTGGCCGGAGCTGCCGGATTTTTGGTCGGTGGTCCTTGGCTCTTGGAATGTTGATTTGGATTGCTGATGCAATTCTAAGCCTAATGGTCGAAGTCGTTTTGCCTTAATCTGCTCAGGGCCTCGCCGGGCCTGGTTGGAAGTTCTGGTCGGGCGCAGGCCTCGGGCGCGGACCTGGTTTTCTCGGTTGCGGGCCTCGGGCGCTCTCGGCACGGGTCTTGGCACGGGTCTCGGCGCTCTCGACACGGGCGTTCGGCTCTCTCGACACTCAGCGCTGGTTCTCGGGCGCTCCTGGGATGCGTCCCGGCTCTCTCGGCACTCGGCCCGGCTCTCTCGGCACTCGGCCTGGTACTCTCGGCAGGGACCTGCGGTCCTCGATATGGGCTCCCGGGCGCGTCTGGCATTTCCAGGACGCGGCCTGATATTTCTCGCTCCCGACTGGGCTCTTATGTCCTCAACTTGACTTGTAATCGATTTTTGGTTTAAGAACCCTTTTTAGCTTGTTTTCTCTCTAAACCTCAAAATAGCCTGTAGAACAAAAGTGGAACTAACAAGTAAACGTTGTTAAGACAAAGTGTCTAATTTGGTGGGTTTAACTATCTTAATGAATCATATAAATATGGTCCATCACCACTACTATTGTTTGTCTATGAACATGAGTAGTGAGTAGTCCTCTTAGTTTCTAGGGGTCTATAGACCTCCTTGGTGTATAAAACTCATTTATCTATTGATTATATGCATGAATGAAGACTTGTTATGGTTTGTGAATTTACTTGGATAAAATGTCAATTCTATGCCCACCAAGTATTTGATAAAATGCCTAAGTGGACTAGAAACATGAATTTGAAGTTGAGTGTTCTAGCGAACGAGACTAATGGTTCTAGAATGAAGTAGATTCACCCTTGTTAAGTGATGATTACTAGCATGACTCATCTTGGCATTGAGATAGACTTGATCTTAAACCGCTCATTGGCTATCGATCACTCAACTAGCGTTGATGATTGAGAACCTTGAGTAGGACGTGAGCTAACAACATCTAGCGATTGAAGCTCTCGTGCGAGGTGTCTCTTCCTTTAATCGAGTAACAACATCTAGCGATTGAATTTGATTTAATAGGGACACGCCTTAATCTAACATTTACAATATTCGTTCTTGCATGAAATTGAACCGTTAAGAGTTGAATGCACCAAGGAGGGAAGTAGTACCCTAGGAGCGTCTTTGAAAACCTTGAAAACAGCCTTTTTACTTCGCTAATCATTGTTTGACAAGTCATAAATCACATCTCACACATTCGTTAGGAAATAGACTTATTCTAGTATAATCGAATAGTGATCTTGAGTTTAACATTGCTCCTTGGATGACCCGGTACTTACCGAGTATAAATTGTTTTTGATCAATTTATTGCTTTCGAATCTTACAAATTTGAAAGGCATAAATTACAACGTTCAAAATGGCGCCGTTGCCGGGGAGCAACGAATTAACTTAGGGAACTAAAGTAGATTTTACAAGATTTGGACTATTTCGCTTGGTCTTCTTGCTATTACTTGTGTTGCATCTTGTGGCTTAACAAATTCCTTTGTCCTTGTAGGTTTCGGTTGAATGCAAACGAGGTCCAAGGGAAAGGAAAAAGTGAACGCTAGTTTTGATCAAGCTTTGAAACACTTCTTGGATCAAGAGAGAGCCAAAGGACAAGGCTCTCGTAACAAGAGGCAACCCCGTAAGAGAAGACCACAACCCAAGGCACAATTACTTTGGGATGAGAAGCCTAACGGGGAGAAGCCCCTAAAAGATTATTCCACTCCAAGCCTCACCGGTTTTCGATCATCGATAGCTCCGCCGGGAGTCAATGCCCCTCAATTCGAGCTCAAAACGGCATTGATCAACATGGTAGGCAACAATGCCTTCTCCGGGATAGGGAATCCCAATGCCCATCTAACATCTTTCCTAGAGCTGTGCGAGACTTTCAAAATAAATAATGTGCCGAAGGAAGCGATTTATCTAAGACTTTTCCCTTTCTCTTTGATGGGAAAAGCCAAAGATTGGTTGTGGAGCCATGATGCAAACACCTTCACAACATGGAATGAGCTAGCCCAAGCTTTCCTACTCCAATACTTCCCACCGGCTAAAACTCAAAGGCTCAAAAATTTAATCAACTCATTCGAGCAAGGGGAAGATGAGACATTCTATGAGGCATGGGAGCGATTCAAGGAGCTACAAAGAGAATGCCCACACCACAACATAGACAAGCCAACCTTGATCCAAATCTTCTATCAAGGCATGGATAATGACTCAAAGAGGCAAATGGACCAAGCCGCCGGTGGTGCATTCATAGAGCTCCACCCCACCAATGCCGAAGCTATTATAGACAAAATTTCAAGAAGTTCTCACCATTGGGGGAGTGATCGGAACGTCCCAAGGAGACAAAGCAAGACGAGGGAGGTAAATGAGGCGGATTCAAAAGAAGATGTCCGAGCCCTTAGTAAGAAGATTGATGCTTTAACCAATCCCCTTAGTGCACTCCATGTGAAGCAATCACAAAAGCAACCTCGAGTATATGCCATTTGCACAAGCCCCTCTCATAAAGAGGATGATTGCCCTCACACTTTCCCTCAAGAAGAGAACCAAGATGATGAGGATGTAAATTTCTTGCAAAGGAATCAACCAAGCTATGGTAGAGACCAGGATCATCCCAATTTCTCATATAAAACGACCAAACCAGTCAAGTATGATCCCAATTGGTGTCAAAAGAACAATGCTCCTCCCGGCTTCACCTCAAAGAACCAAGATTACCAAGGGCAAGGGCAAGGCTATCAAAGGCAAGTCCAACAAGGTCAATCTAGCCAAGTACAACAAAAGACTCAATATCAACCAAGGGCAAATTATCAAGGTTATCAACAACAAGGGAATTATCAAGGAATGAGCCCTCAACAACCACAATCCCCAACTCATCAAAGTGCACAAGATCAATCCATGACCGATATCTTAGCAAATCTTGTGGCAAATCAAGCAATAGCCGCCGCAAATCAAGCAAAAGCCGCCCAAGATAACGCGATGATGTACCAAGCACTCACCCAAAGAATGGACGAGATGGCTACTCATAGTAAAATGTTGGAGACCCAACTTGCTCAATAAGCTAGCTCATCATCGAGACAACAAGGGAAGCTTCCCTCCAAGTCGGATTTCCACCAAAATGAGCACGTGAATGCTATATCATTGAGAAGTGGAACCACTTACAAGCCCCCTTCGCCCAAGGAAAAAGATACTAGTACAAGGTTGCCTATTATTGACGAAGAAGGCGAAGAAGAGGTTGAAGAAGAGATCCCCACTCCAAGAGAAGTTCCTTCTAAGAGCTCAACGAAAGAAGTTGTTACGGACACAACAAAAGAGCCTTCCCCTTACAAGCCACCAATGTCATTTCCGCAAAGACAACTAAAGAAGAACAATGATTCACACTTCTAAAAATTCGCGGAGATGATGAAGAAGATCAATGTGACACTACCAATCTCCGAGGTAATATCCCAAATGCCCCTTCATAGTAAATTTCTTAAGGATGTTATCTCTCATAGGCGTGAAATTTCTGAAATTAGCTTGGTAGATCTAAATGCGGAATGTAGTGCTATTGTGCAAAACCCCATGCCTAAGAAAGAAAAAGATCCGGGGTCGTTTTCAATTCCTATTACTATTGGTGACGTTAACATAAGCAAGGCATTGTGTGATCTAGGTGCTAGTATTTCATTAATGCCCTACTCCCTTTATAAGAAACTTGATATGGGAACTCTCGTGCCTACCTCCATTAGCTTACGCCTCGCGGATTGCTCCTCTAGGATCCCTAGTGGAATCCTAGAGGACGTGCCCGTGAAGGTGGGGAAATTTTATATCCCCGTGGATTTCTTTGTCTTAGAAATGGAAGAGGAGCGAGAGATCCCAATCATTTTGGGAAGGCCATTTTTGAAAACTACTAGGGCAGTGATAAGTTGCATAAATGATTCACTAGAATTTGAAATAGGGGGAGAGAAAATCAAGTTCTATCTAAGACAAGCATGTAGTGCCCCTAGTGATTCATTGGATTGCAATTTGCTTGATGTTTATGATGATTTCTCTTGTGATGAACTAACTTCCATTGAGCAAGAACTTTTGAGTGATGAAAGCATAGGTGATTCTATGATGGATTTGTTGATGATGGATGAGGAGGATCAAAAGGAGGAAAAAGATGATGGAGAAAAAGAAACGGAGAAAGGAGAAGGTAAGGGATCTTGTGGGGTATAGCTTAAGGCTCTACCTACAAGTCTAAGGTATGAATTTCTAGGTCCCAATTCTACTTTTCCCGTAATAGTGAATACCTCTTTGAATGACATTGAGACCTCTAGACTTTTGCATGTGCTTAGAAAGTGTAGGGCGGCTATTGGTTATTCCATTGATGATTTGAAAGGGATTAACCCCGATATATGCATGCATAGGATTACATTTGATGTTCCCATGAATGGCATGCTGTTGGCAAAACGACTTTAGACAGTTCAAGCAGGTGTTCAAGAAGAGTTCAATCGCTATCTTGAACTGCAGTTCAGCGTACAGCAGACGCAGGAAGATTTCCGTATCCAGAAGATCGACGAGATTATTTGATTGGGGATCAATTGACGAGTCATCATTAAAGATCAGATATTCAAATGAATATCTTCAGCTTGGATTCGAGAATATTGGATGGCTTGGCACGGAAGTAATCTCCAAAGATTGGATATGGAAAAGATTGAATATCTATCAAATATTTAGGAGTATCTCCGAACTATTTGACAAGAATATTTCAATCTGAAGTCGGCCAGTGAGGAATTCAAAGATTCAGATATTCAAACGAATATCTCCTGATCAGATTTACGATTGGATTGGCTGACTTGTCGTGGAAGAATTATCAAGATCTTCCCAAAGATTGGATTGGAAATATCCATCGAATATTTAGGAATACTTCCTAAATATTTGATGAGGATATTTGGAACAGATTTGGATCTCGCCTATACATATAAATACAAGGCTAGATCGTCCATAATCTGCGTCGCCTCCGGAGTGAAAAGAAAACACGAGAGCACTCGTGAGATTGGTGGAGGAGCGATGGCCGGCTGACTATTCCACACCGAAATATCAACAGGGAAGAAGAAATCTGTTCAGTGTGCTGTTCAGACTGTTCTTGTAGGACAACAAAACTCACACACACACGGTAATCAAGCTACGTCTTTGAGAGAAGGCGACTGGACTTCCGAGAAGTCCAAGACTAGGCCAAGAGGGAAGTCTCATCCTACCCATAGGGGATCGAGGGGAGCTGCGGTGAACCGAGATTGCAAATCCGAGAGACGGAGTGTTAGAGGCTAGGCTATTACAAACAAGGCGTTGTGTAAGTGTAAGTCCACGAATAGCTCTAAACTCGTAATAAGATTTGTGTCCCTTTTCGGGTGTGGGAAACCCCCCAGAGTAGGCGAGGCCGAACTGGGTTATCATATCGTGTGTGCTCCTATTTGTTCTGTTTTCGGTACTATCTGCTAAGGTGTTCTAGTATCTGTTTGAACACAACCTGAAACTGTCCAACAAGTGTTCGAGACGCAGTTCCAACACCATCTGGAACTCGTCTTGACTAAGACAAGTAGATTTCATTTGGTATCAAAGCAGACACTCGACATACAGAGTGTGATCCGGCGACTGTTCAAGATGAGTTTGAAGGAAGGACAGAGCACTAACAGACCACCGTTGCTTGAAGGGCCGAATTATGCCTATTGGAAATCCAAGATGAAAGCCTTTCTGAAATCCCTCGATAAAAGGGCTTGGAGAGCTGTAATGATAGGATGGACAGAGCCCATAATGGCCAACCCTGAAGGAGCTGTTATGCCAAAACCCGAAGCCATGTGGTCTGAAGCAGATGATGTAGCGGCTGTTGGGAATTAAAAGGCCCTGGATGCAATATTCTATGGAGTGGACGAGAATGTGTTCAAACTGATTGCTGAATGTGAGGTGGCCAAGGAAGCATGCGATATTCTCCGAATAGCCTATGAGGATCCAGACAGTGAATCTACCGATGAAGAAGAAGAACATGAGAATGTCAATCTCATCGGACTTGTAGTCACTATTGAAGACTGCAGTGAGACAAGTGAGAATCCTTACTCTAGTGCACTGTCTGAACAGCCTGTTGACGACGCATCAAGCAGTGATGTTGAAGAACTTACACAGGAGACTCTGGCTGAAACCTACAAAGACCTATGTGAGAAATGGCTGCTGGTGATCAACCTCAATAAGAAGCTTACCAATTCTTTAGCCAGTGTGACTGCTGAAAAGGACAAGATGTGGCAGGAGGTTGAGATATTGGTTACACAGAAGGTGGATCTCCAAGGTAAGGTTGATTTGCTGAACACTCAACTGACTGAAATAAAACAGGAAAGGTCATGTCTGCTTGCCCAGAAAACGGAACTCCTGGGTACTATTTCTTCTCTGAAAGTTGATATGGAGAAAGACCGTGACACTCATCCAGTAGGCATGGCAGGTCTAAGGAAAACGATTACAGATCTGAATCGCAAGGAGGTGTACCTCTTGAGGCAAGTAGAGTCGCTGGAACTCCAAGTTGAATCTGAAAGAATGGATCATTTAGCCACCATAAAGGAGCTCAACCAGCTCAAACAGTCGGTGAAGATGTTGAATTCTGGGTCCAAGAATTTAAACAAGATTCTCAGGTCTCAAAGGATGGAGTCCGGACATCGAGGACTGGGTTTCACAGAAGAAGGAAGCTCAAAAGGTACAACGTTTGTTAAACTAGTAGCTGAGCAGAATCTGGGACAGAAGGTGACTCAGCACCCGAGACAGAAAGTGAATCAGTTCCAAGGAAAAAACCCTGCTGGCCAAAGAAGGACTCGCAATGATCACATCAGCCCCTACTCGACACAAAAGAGAGATTCTTGCACATGTTGGTACTGCTACCAGATTGGACACATCAGACCTAGGTGTCGCCTGTTTCTTGCTGAACGAAGAGCCATGGGACACAAGAAGAAACCTAGAATGCAACAAGTCTGGGTACCAAAGACAAGCAAGACCATGTGTATGGTTGCTTTTAGCCCATCCAGTCAAATGGAGAAAGATCGTTGGTACTTTGACAGTGGATGCTCCGCCCATATGACAGGTAACTCTAAGTTTCTTACACATATTCGACCTGTTATGAAGAAGCAGTTTGCCACTTTCGGAGATGGAGGAAAGAGTCAAGTGATCGGCTGTGGGACATTGAAGGTTCCGGATCTCCCTGTACTCGAGGACATTCTCCTAGTTGAAGGATTGAAGGTGAATCTTATTAGCATTGGTCAACTATGTGATGATGGACTTCATGTCAACTTCACTCGCGACTCATGTCACGTGTGGGATAAGGAAGGAGACACACTGATGAGAGGCAGCAGGGCAGCCAACAATTGTTACCTCGTAGGTCCTGTTGGAACAGTTGCTGCATCAGGCTGTTTATCAAGACATGAGAATAAGATGGCACTATCTCACAGACGCGTGGGCCATCTAACTCTCAAGACCTCAAAGAAGCTCTCCTCAACTGGACTCATCCGAGGAATGACCAATGTGACAGGTGATACAGCGGTTCCATGTGGAGAATGCCAAATCAAGGAAACTATTGAAGATCCATCTGAAGTAATGAAGAGTTGAGCAAATGAGATCAAGTATCGAGAACTGACTACCTGTTCATCTAGTCCGAAGAATGTCATAAAAGTAATTATTGATGAGATTTGGGTGGTGGCCATTCACGTGGAACTGGGAGAGTTCACCAGATCTGAAGCATGGATGTCATGTCATCTTGCGCATAACCACAAACTGAAGAAGACTATGTATGGACTCACACAAGCGCCCAGAGCATGGTACGAGACGTTCCTCATCGACCATGACTATGAGCGATGGGGAGAAGAGAAGCATATGTTCGTCATGAGTACACAGAAGCTGGTTGGCCAGTTCGTGAGACAGATGCAAAAGGAGCTCCAGTTAACCATGATGGGAGAGATGAAACACCTTCCTGGAACACATGTTGACCAGGTGCTGAGAGAGCGGGAGAGCATCGCTGCAGGGAGCTGCTGCACTCAGTTCCTATGTATGAAGCAGAATCTGTCTGAACACGGAATGGAATGGGTGATGAAGGTTCTGCCCAAGAACCCAGCACAACACTCCACGAGCAGATATCACTTCATTAGAGAGCTAGTGGAGAAGAAGGTCATCACATCGAAACACATGACAACTGTAACTGTCGTACTCACCATGCCACTAGACGCCGCTCAGTTCAAAACACTTAGATCCTCTCTGGGTCTGCGTGTTATCACCAACTAAGTGTTCCAGACGGAGGTCAGCCAAGAGCAGAGCCCCAGCAAATCAGATGGGCTGACCTACCAAAGAAGAGGGCTGGAACAGATGGTACGTGGTTGGAACTGATCACTAAGTTCAACATATTTGCGGCTTTATGAGGCGTTAGAGCATATCAAGGAGGAGAGAGATGATTGGACAAATATCTCAAGAGATAAACACAAAACCGTTTTTAGAAAGTGGAGGAGTCCAAATATTTGAGAAATCAAAAAGGCAGTTGAATCGAAGTCGGATGAGGATAAAATATCAGCAAACCCTAATATCAGAGAAGGGAAAAAGAAGGGAGAAGAGGAGGCTGTGACAGATCTTAAAGAAGCTACTTCAAAGGTGTCAAAGGCTGATCCTAATCCAACTAAAGGGAGTGTGCAGACTGCGAAAGAATATCAGGCGATGGCTGAACCACCCCTCAATAAGGTAATCCCTTGTTCTCACTCCTAAGCTACTGCACTCAATTCTATTGATGAGGAAGTACGGGCGATTGGTAAAGATTCAGTGAGCTATTAGGGTGACAAAGTGGTTAATAAGAAGCCGAAGGGATTGAAACCTGCTGTAGATCCTGTGGCCGATGCTGCAGAAGAAGGTGATGCCAGTAGGGCTAAGATTGTGGTCTTGATGAGCAGAAGAATGAGGATGCAAGTGGAGAACAACAAGCTAAGCAATCTGGCAATGTGATGGAAGAGTCTCAAGCATCCGGCAATGACGAAGAACTGGATGTGTTGTTCAAGGACATTGATGATGTTGTTGATGAGTTGCAAAAAGAGGAGGTTACAATACCTATTGAGACAAGAGCTGATCAGTCATCAGGAGCCCAGGTCGTAGGGGTTGAGAAGGAGGCAAGTGTTCCAGATGATGCTGTCTCAGATATGCAGCAAGGTGGTGAGACAGTTTTACCCTAAAAGTCCTCTAGTTCTGATGCAGTCCCAGAGGGTGAGTCAATTGAAGCACCGGACGTTGTGCAAGGAGGGTTGCTTGATGATTTTGTTCCAGATGCACATGTGGTGGTGGATCCCCAAGCTATTCTTGTTTTTGAGATAGAGGATGCTACTCAGGCTGCCACCTTGTCAGAAACTCATCCAGAGGATGCTCAGGACTTCGTCCCTCTTTCTGAACTAAGGAAGGCAAAGAAAAATAGAAGGAAAGAGATGTGCATATTGGGTCTGCAGCACAATCAGAAAATAAACATGTTAAAGAAAAAGCATCTGACGCACTGACTGTGCCGACTGAGTTGGAACATCCAGCTAATACAGATGTAGAGATGCAATTATCTGATCAAGAAGAGGCTGAGAACGAGAACACTCAGAAGGAGGATCAGGACACAGTTTCACTGTCTGAGCTCAAGAAAGCTGAAAAGAAGAAACCCAAGAAGATAGTGACCTTCCATGAATGCTCATCTAAGGCAACTATCAAGATGAATGGGAACACAGACGCAGGGGGAGCAAGTGCGTCTAAGAAGTGGAAAAGGTATTGTCCAGATCCTGTTCTTGCCCATGTTCCAACTGGAATTGTGAAAAGTGGAGTATGGTGTGCCAGTACAGAAGCAGCAGCCAAGTGGAAGGCAGTGCAGAAAAGAAAGATCGTCCCTGAAAGGCTGCTTAGTGAGAAGATAGTTCCATCCTAGTTGCAGATTAGACTATACTGTATAGTAAGGAGATGGGGCAGCTGTTGTACCAGATTGGAAACAGGATGCTCATTGACATGGGAAGAACTATGTTTGACCAGGACAGACTATCAAGTGCTCCATTGAAGTTGGTAATTGACCACAAGCTGTTCAAGGGTCGACATAAGGATAATCTGAAGGACCCCGGGTTGAACAGGAAAGACGCACCTGTGTCTTCCATAAGGAGAGCTGCTGGTGAGAATTTGTCCCGAGCTGATCGCGGACAGCTACTAGATGAGGTGAAGATTATACTGGAGGTCGAACAGGCACAAACGATAAGAATCAATCAACTAGTGCGCGCTTTGCGATATCCCAGGGATGATAAAGAGGACGGAGAGAGTTGATGTCCTGCTTGAAGAAAAGACATGGTGCCATGAGCCAAAGAGAGATATGTCTTGAGAAGGACTACCACGTGGCAGTATTGGACAAGCTGATTCAGTTCAAGAAGCCAAATCATCAATCACCTATCATTTGCTGAGCCGTGGTCGAACAGCTGCTGAGACACCATGGTCTGACAGACTCACAGTATGTGTCACTATCCCAGACTACGTTCGAGGGGGAGTTGATAAGATTCCAGATGCCGAGAAGACCAGGTTAGTTGATTTGACCCCTTGCCAATTTGTGGCAAAAAGGGGGAGTGTTTTGGGGGTGACTGGTTAGTTCCCTCAAGTGTGTCTAAAGCCTAGATTGGGTTTTGCCAAAAATGCCGGGGGAGATTGATGTTCCCATGAATGGCATGCTGTTGGCAAAACGGCTTTAGACAGTTCAAGCAGGTGTTCAAGAAGAGTTCAATCGCTATCTTGAACTGCAGTTCAGCGTACAGCAGACGCAGGAAGATTTCCGTATCCAGAAGATCAACGAGATTATTTGATTGGGGATCAATTAATGAGTCATCATTAAAGATCAGATATTCAAATGAATATCTTCAGCTTGGATTCGAGAATATTGGATGGCTTGGCACGGAAGTAATCTCCAAAGATTGGATATGGAAAAGATTGAATATCAATCAAATATTTAGGAGTATCTCCGAACTATTTGACAAGAATATTTCGATCTGAAGTCGGCCAGTGAGGAATTCAAAGATTCAGATATTCAAACGAATATCTCCTAATCAGATTTACGATTGGATTGGCTGACTTGTCGTGGAAGAATTATCAAGATCTTCCCAAAGATTGTATTGGAAATATCCATCGAATATTTAGGAATATTTCCTAAATATTTGATGAGGATATTTGGAACAGATTTGGATCTCGCCTATGCATATAAATACAAGGCTAGGGCGTCCATAATCTGCGTCGCCTCCGGAGTGAAAAGAAAACACGAGAGCACTCGTGAGATTGGTGGAGGAGCGACGGCCGGCTGACTATTCCACACCGGAATATCAACGGGGAAGAAGCAATCTGTTCAGTGTGCTGTTCAGACTGTTCTTGTAGGACAACAAAACGCACACACACACGGTAATCAAGCTACGTCTTTGAAAGAAGGCGACTGGACTTCCGAGAAGTCCAAGACTAGGCCGAGAGGGAAGTCTCGTCCTACCCATAGGGGATCGAGGGGAGCTGCGGTGAACCGGGATTGCAAATCCGAGAGACGGAGTGTTAGAGGCTAGGCTATTACAAACAAGGCGTTGTGTAAGTGTAAGTCCACGAATAGCTCTAAACTCGTAATAAGATTTGTGTCCCTTTTTGGGTGTGGGAAACCCCCCCAGAGTAGGCGAGGCCGAACTGGGTTATCATATCGTGTGTGCTCCTATTTGTTCTATTTTTGGTACTGTCTGCTAAGGTGTTCTAGTATCTGTTTGAACACAACCTGAAACTGTCCAACAAGTGTTCGAGACACAGTTCGAACACCATCTGGAACTTGTCTTGACTAAGACAAGTAGATTTCAACATGGATGATGATGCTAGACCAACCCGAGAGAGGTTGAGGAGGTTAAACCCCACGTTGGGGGAAGTTGTCTTTAAGGAGATAACTAAATTGAGGGAAGCGGGAATCATTTATGCCGTTCCCGACTCGGAATGGGTGAGCCCAATCCACATAGTCCCTAAGAAAGGTAGCTTGACGGTAGTCAAGAATGAAAAAATGAGCTAATCCCAACACGCACCGTCACTGGGTGGCGGATGTGTGTTGACTGCCGTAAGCTAAACAAAGCCACCAAAAAGGATCACTTTCCCCTCCCTTTCATTGATCAAATGCTTGAGAGACTAGCTAACCATGAATACTTTCGTTATTTGGATGGATATAGTGGATTCTTCCAAATCCCTATACATCCTTCGGACCAAGAGAAAACCACTTTCACATGCCCCTATGGAACCTATGCATATAGACGTATGCCCTTTGGGCTATGTAATGCGCCGGGAACCTTCCAAAGGTGCATGATGGCAATTTTCTCCGATTTCATTGAAAATACAATGGAAGTATTCATGGATGACTTTTCGGTCTATGGTTCCTCTTATGATTCTTGTCTAGAGAACCTTTCAAGGGTTCTCGACAAATGCATTGAGACAGATCTAGTCTTGAATTGGGAAAAGTGCCATTTCATGGTACAAGAAGGAATTGTGCTTGGGCATCTTGTCTCTAATAGGGGAATTGAAGTGGATAGGGCCAAGATTTAAGTAATTGAAAAACTTCCACCCCCTAGAGACGTTAAGGGAATTCGAAGCTTTCTTGGTCATGCCGGGTTCTACCGGCGCTTCATTAAAGATTTCTCTAAGATTGCCAAGCCATTAACCGATCTCTTGCATAATGATACTCCCTTCTTATTCAATGAATCTTGTGCTAAAGCTTTCGAGAAGCTAAGATATTTATATGATTCATTAAGACAGTTAAACCCACCAAATTAGACGCTTTATCTTGACAACTTTTACTTGTTAGTTTCACTTTTGTTCTACAAGCTATTTCAAGGAGTAAAAGATGAAACGAGCTAAAATGGGGTTCTTAACGCTAAAAGTGGATTAGAAGTCAGAACTGGCCATACTCCGACAATACTCCGATCAAGCCACAACTAAGTCCCGAGGACTAGTTTCAACAAAGATCAAGAACACAAGTGAAATGCCAGGTCTAAGTTCCTCACCCTTTGATATCAACCAAGAAGCAACCAAAGAGGCAACCAAAGGGCAACCGAAGACCAACCGGAGTCATATGCCAACCGATGGCTTTTGGGGAAAAGATCTCAATCCACTCAAACTCCCGCCTTCCACCTCTTCACCGGCGGCTCACCCCTCCACCACTCCCCTCTTGCCACATGGGCGGCAGCTCATGGCCTTGCCACCTTGCCCGGCGGCTTTTGAAGCCTCCCCTCCCCATTTGACATGTGTTCTCCTCTCATCCACATCTCCTCCTCTCCTCTTGCCTATAAAAGCCACACTTCTCCTCCTTAGTTCATCATCCCATTTTGTGTGCAAAAATCCATAGTCACTTGTTACTTATCTCTCTAGAGTTTGGGCACAATCCATGTAAACACACCACTTGATATTGAAGCTCCAAGTTTGTTCTTGAGTACTCTTGTCGATTCTTGAAGTACTCAAGCATTTCCTTTACTTTTCGTTGTTCTTGAGTTTACTCCTGTTGGTTCTTGAGTATTCTCCTCTTTACTTTCCTTGTCTTGATTTCCAAAAACCTTTACTTTCCTGTCTTTCAAAACCTTTACTTTACTCAGCACTTAGCTATGATATCCACCTCTATGGATATTCGTAGCTAAACCCTTCATTCGGTTGAAGAGGTGTGCTTGTATCATACAATGTTTTAGACCCTTCTCTTAGTGCCTCTTTGTGTTCAAAACTTGTTCTATGTGCCATATATTAGGTCAGAACACTATTGGTTGAGTGGATGCTCGAAAGAGCAAAGCTCTTCCATGGGTTCGTGAACCTTCATGGTTAAGTGGAGGCTCGAAAGGGCACAGCTTAACTGTGGAGTTCAACCTCTTTAAAACACCATTTGGTTGATCGGAAATGATTGATCAAATGGATGCACATAAGCTAAGATACTTCGAAAGGAGGAATTAGCCCAAATAGAACAAGTGTTCTAAACGATGTGGCAAGTCATGTGCTAGAAATAGCCTTGATACATCTTTGAACACTTAGTATGATCATTACAGGTCGATGATAAACAGATTTATCATACAAGGCCCCTAAAACCGAATCCTTTCCTTTAATTAAAACATCACCTGTCACTTTACTTTCAGTCCCATATCAACTGCTTACTTTCCGCAAGTCTTGTCCTTCAAGCATTTACTTTCCGCAAGTCTTGTCCTTCAAGCATTTACTTTCAGCAAGTCTTGTCCTTCAAGCATTTACTTTCAGCAAGTCTTGTCCTTCAAGCATTTACTTTCCGCAAGTCTTGTCCTTCAAGCACTTTACTTTTACGCACTTACTTTCAGCAAGTCTTGTCCTTCAAGCACTTTACTTTTCAGTATTTACTTTCAGTCCCGTATTTACTTTCTTTACTTTTAGTCATTTACTTTTCAGTACTAAAATCACAACCAACCCACTTACTTTTCAGTACTAAAATCACAACCAACCCCCAACTGTCTTACTTTCCATTTTCGAAAGAACAACTATCCACTAATTCCCTTGGGTTCGACCCCTACTTACCGCTTTACTACCCAATAGTAGAGTAACGAGTAGCGGACTTATAAATTTATTTTTACATAGAGCCATCGCACATTAACGACGGTGTGGTGCGCTCCGTCAAAATTGGCGCCGTTGCCAGAGAATTAGCTATCTGATTAGTTGTTCTTTTTCTTTCCCTTCTCATTTTCATTTCATTGCACTGTCCACTATGTATGCATGGATGACTCAGCATCTTCCTCAGTTTGGAGGTACCACCGGAGAAGACCCTCTAATACACTGCCAACATTTCCACCATATATGCCGCTACATGAAACCTGAAAATGAAACATTAGAGAATTTTCAAATGAAATATTTTGAACACTCTTTAACTGACTTTGCGACAGTATGGTATTATGCATCAACTGCTAGTTGTGTAGATTATTATGTGGATCTTCGTGCCCAATTCCTAAAAGAATTTTCCCCGCCGTCCTTATGACATGACACCTGCGAGAAGATCATCTGCCTTCAATAGTCCCGGGACGAGACACTGGACGAGTATTATACGTACTACGACACAGTTGTTTTGCGCTGCCCACACCATGGATTCACAGAAGTATTCCTTCTTCAAAAATTTCTTTGTGGAATGAGGGCAGATGAGCAATCAAGGATTAACGACGCGGTGGGAGGATCGGCTATGCACTTATCCCTAATCGACATGTGGAATCTCATAGATGACTTGGCCGAAGCTACAAAACAAAGGCCAAGGCACCAAGCTGATCATAGAACGCAGATGGTAGAAGCTAATCTAGAAAGGAGTAGGGAAGAATTTGCAGAGACCATGAGGGACGAGTCAGAAACAGGAAGCACAGAGGAGGAACCTATATGGGAGATCACCCCCGAGCCATCAGAAGACCCAGAGCTGGAAGCCGATTTAGAGGGGGATGGAGAAAAGTCTTCATTAGAGTTCACTCCTGAGCAGGCCGAAGAGGAAGTCCAGAACGCCACTAGCGAACAACCCGCGACATACCCAACCCTCACCACCGAAGTAGCCGAAGAAATCAATCAAGACCAGTTCCTCACGGACAGTCTGGCCAATATGGATCCGCCGCTTATAATGGAAGCCTCGCAACTTTTCCCTCTGATCAATATGCAAATCGCAGAAAACTATGTGATCAATGGAGAGCCTGAAAGAAGGATGGAAGAAGGGTCTAATCAGAACGACTCCCTGATGGAGCAGTTTCTCGCCACAACTAGACAAGGCAGCCCTAAACATAAGAGAGCCCGACTCAAGAGACCAACAGCTATGGTCAAAGGTCCCTTGCCTTCTCAGAGACAGTGGAAAGAAAAACCACCGAAACAAAGGAGTCCTGACCCAAGCACATCATCTCACAAGAAATCGGGGAAGTCAAGGCAAGAATGAAAGTAGGCGCTCCACAACACTACGACCTGAGCCACCCATGGGATCCCACCTTATGATCCAGTAATTGAAAAACTTCCACCCCTAGAGACGTTAAGGGAATTCGAAGCTTTCTTGGCCATGCCGGGTTCTACCGGCGCTTCATTAAAGATTTCTCTAAGATTGCCAAGCCATTAACCGATCTCTTGCATAATGATACTCCCTTCTTATTCAATGAACCTTGTGCTAAAGCTTTCGAGAAGCTAAGATATTTATATGATTCATTAAGACAGTTAAACCCACCAAATTAGACGCTTTATCTTGACAACTTTTACTTGTTAGTTTCACTTTTGTTCTACAGGCTATTTCAAGGAGTAAAAGATGAAACGAGCTAAAATGGGGTTCTTAACACTAAAAGTGGATTAGAAGTCAGAACTGGCCATACTCCGACAATACTCCGATCAAGCCACAACTAAGTCCCGAGGACTAGTTTCAACAAAGATCAAGAACACAAGTGAAATGCCAGGTCTAAGTTCCTCACCCTTTGATATCAACCAAGAAGCAACCAAAGAGGCAACCAAAGGGCAACCGAAGACCAACCGGAGTCATATGCCAACCGATGGCTTTTGGGGAAAAGATCTCAATCCACTCAAACTCCCGCCTTCCACCTCACCACCGGCGGCTCACCCCTCCACCACTCCCCTCTTGCCACATGGGCGGCGGCTCATGGCCTTGCCACCTTGCCCGGTGGCTTTTGAAGCCTCCCCTCCCCATTTGACATGTGTTCTCCTCTCATCCACATCTCCTCCTCTCCTCTTGCCTATAAAAGCCACACTTCTCCTCCTTAGTTCATCATCCCATTTTGTGTGCAAAAATCCATAGTCACTTGTTACTTATCTCTCTAGAGTTTGGGCACAATCCATGTAAACACACCACTTGATATTGAAGCTCCAAGTTTGTTCTTGAGTACTCTTGTCGGTTCTTGAAGTACTCAAGCATTTCATTTACTTTTCGTTGTTCTTGAGTTTACTCCTGTTGGTTCTTGAGTATTCCCCTCTTTACTTTCCTTGTCTTGATTTCCAAAAACCTTTACTTTCCTGTCTTTCAAAACCTTTACTTTACTCAGCACTTAGCTATGATATCCACCTCTATGGATATTCGTAGCTAAACCCTTCATTCGGTTGAAGGGGTGTGCTTGTATCATACAATGTTTTAGACCCTTCTCTTAGTGCCTCTTTGTGTTCAAAACTTGTTCTATGTGCCATATATTAGGTCAGAACACTATTGGTTGAGTGGATGCTCGAAAGAGCAAAGCTCTTCCATGGGTTCGTGAACCTTCGTGGTTAAGTGGAGGCTCGAAAAGGCACAGCTTAACTGTGGAGTTCAACCTCTTTAAAACACCATTTGGTTGATCGGAAATGATTGATCAAATGGATGCACATAAGCTAAGATACTTCGAAAGGAGGAATTAGCCCAAATAGAACAAGTGTTCTAAACGATGTGGCAAGTCATGTGCTAGAAATAGCCTTGATACATCTTTGAACACTTAGTATGATCATTACAGGTCGATGATAAATAGATTTATGATACAAGGCCCCTAAAACCGAATCCTTTCCTTTAATTAAAACATCACCTGTCACTTTACTTTCAGTCCCATATCAACTGCTTACTTTCCGCAAGTCTTGTCCTTCAAGCATTTACTTTCCGCAAGTCTTGTCCTTCAAGCATTTACTTTCCGCAAGTCTTGTCCTTCAAGCATTTACTTTCAGCAAGTCTTGTCCTTCAAGCATTTACTTTCCGCAAGTCTTGTCCTTCAAGCACTTTACTTTTACGCACTTACTTTCAGCAAGTCTTGTCCTTCAAGCACTTTACTTTTCAGTATTTACTTTCAGTCCCGTATTTACTTTCTTTACTTTTAGTCATTTACTTTTCAGTACTAAAATCACAACCAACCCACTTACTTTTCAGTACTAAAATCACAACCAACCCCCAACTGTCTTACTTTCCATTTTCGAAAGAACAACTATCCACTAATTCCCTTGGGTTCGACCCCTACTTACCGCTTTACTACCCAATAGTAGAGTAACGAGTAGCGGACTTATAAATTTATTTTTACATAGAGCCATCGCACATTAACGACGGTGTGGTGCGCTTCGTCAAAATTGGCGCCGTTGCCAGGGAATTAGCTATCTGATTAGTTGTTCTTTTTCTTTCCCTTCTCATTTTCATTTCATTGTACTGTCCACTATGTATGCATGGATGACTCAGCATCTTCCTCAGTTTGGAGGTACCACCGGAGAAGACCCTCTAATACACTGCCAACATTTCCACCATATATGCCGCTACATGAAACCTGAAAATGAAACATTAGAGAATTTTCAAATGAAATATTTTGAACACTCTTTAACTGACTTTGCGACAGTATGGTATTATGCATCAACTGCTAGTTGTGTAGATTATTATGTGGATCTTCGTGCCCAATTCCTAAAAGAATTTTCCCCGCCGTCCTTATGACATGACACCTGCGAGAAGATCATCTGCCTTCAATAGTCCCGGGACGAGACACTGGACGAGTATTATACGTACTACGACACAGTTGTTTTGCGCTGCCCACACCATGGATTCACAGAAGTATTCCTTCTTCAAAAATTTCTTTGTGGAATGAGGGCAGATGAGCAATCAAGGATTAACGACGCGGTGGGAGGATCGGCTATGCACTTATCCCTAATCGACATGTGGAATCTCATAGATGACTTGGCCGAAGCTACAAAACAAAGGCCAAGGCACCAAGCTGATCATAGAACGCAGATGGTAGAAGCTAATCTAGAAAGGAGTAGGGAAGAATTTGCAGAGACCATGAGGGACGAGTCAGAAACAGGAAGCACAGAGGAGGAACCTATATGGGAGATCACCCCCGAGCCATCAGAAGACCCAGAGCTGGAAGCCGATTTAGAGGGGGATGGAGAAAAGTCTTCATTAGAGTTCACTCCTGAGCAGGCCGAAGAGGAAGTCCAGAACGCCACTAGCGAACAACCCGCGACATACCCAACCCTCACCACCGAAGTAGCCGAAGAAATCAATCAAGACCAGTTCCTCACGGACAGTCTGGCCAATATGGATCCGCCGCTTATAATGGAAGCCTCGCAACTTTTCCCTCTGATCAATATGCAAATCGCAGAAAACTATGTGATCAATGGAGAGCCTGAAAGAAGGATGGAAGAAGGGTCTAATCAGAACGACTCCCTGATGGAGCAGTTTCTCGCCACAACTAGACAAGGCAGCCCTAAACATAAGAGAGCCCGACTCAAGAGACCAGCAGCTATGGTCAAAGGTCCCTTGCCTTCTCAGAGACAGTGGAAAGAAAAACCACCGAAACAAAGGAGTCCTGACCCAAGCACATCATCTCACAAGAAATCGGGGAAGTCAAGGCAAGAATGAAAGTAGGCGCTCCACAACACTACGACCTGAGCCACCCATGGGATCCCACCTTATGATCCAGTAATTGAAAAACTTCCACCCCTAGAGACGTTAAGGGAATTCGAAGCTTTCTTGGCCATGCCGGGTTCTACCGGTGCTTCATTAAAGATTTCTCTAAGATTGCCAAGCCATTAACCGATCTCTTGCATAATGATACTCCCTTCTTATTCAATGAACCTTGTGCTAAAGCTTTCGAGAAGCTAAGATATTTATATGATTCATTAAGACAGTTAAACCCACCAAATTAGACGCTTTATCTTGACAACTTTTACTTGTTAGTTTCACTTTTGTTCTACAGGCTATTTCAAGGAGTAAAAGATGAAACGAGCTAAAATGGGGTTCTTAACACTAAAAGTGGATTAGAAGTCAGAACTGGCCATACTCCGACAATACTCCGATCAAGCCACAACTAAGTCCCGAGGACTAGTTTCAACAAAGATCAAGAACACAAGTGAAATGCCAGGTCTAAGTTCCTCACCCTTTGATATCAACCAAGAAGCAACCAAAGAGGCAACCAAAGGGCAACCGAAGACCAACCGGAGTCATATGCCAACCGATGGCTTTTGGGGAAAAGATCTCAATCCACTCAAACTCCCGCCTTCCACCTCACCACCGGCGGCTCACCCCTCCACCACTCCCCTCTTGCCACATGGGCGGCGGCTCATGGCCTTGCCACCTTGCCCGGTGGCTTTTGAAGCCTCCCCTCCCCATTTGACATGTGTTCTCCTCTCATCCACATCTCCTCCTCTCCTCTTGCCTATAAAAGCCACACTTCTCCTCCTTAGTTCATCATCCCATTTTGTGTGCAAAAATCCATAGTCACTTGTTACTTATCTCTCTAGAGTTTGGGCACAATCCATGTAAACACACCACTTGATATTGAAGCTCCAAGTTTGTTCTTGAGTACTCTTGTCGGTTCTTGAAGTACTCAAGCATTTCATTTACTTTTCGTTGTTCTTGAGTTTACTCCTGTTGGTTCTTGAGTATTCTCCTCTTTACTTTCCTTGTCTTGATTTCCAAAAACCTTTACTTTCCTGTCTTTCAAAACCTTTACTTTACTCAGCACTTAGCTATGATATCCACCTCTATGGATATTCGTAGCTAAACCCTTCATTCGGTTGAAGGGGTGTGCTTGTATCATACAATGTTTTAGACCCTTCTCTTAGTGCCTCTTTGTGTTCAAAACTTGTTCTATGTGCCATATATTAGGTCAGAACACTATTGGTTGAGTGGATGCTCGAAAGAGCAAAGCTCTTCCATGGGTTCGTGAACCTTCGTGGTTAAGTGGAGGCTCGAAAAGGCACAGCTTAACTGTGGAGTTCAACCTCTTTAAAACACCATTTGGTTGATCGGAAATGATTGATCAAATGGATGCACATAAGCTAAGATACTTCGAAAGGAGGAATTAGCCCAAATAGAACAAGTGTTCTAAACGATGTGGCAAGTCATGTGCTAGAAATAGCCTTGATACATCTTTGAACACTTAGTATGATCATTACAGGTCGATGATAAATAGATTTATGATACAAGGCCCCTAAAACCGAATCCTTTCCTTTAATTAAAACATCACCTGTCACTTTACTTTCAGTCCCATATCAACTGCTTACTTTCCGCAAGTCTTGTCCTTCAAGCATTTACTTTCCGCAAGTCTTGTCCTTCAAGCATTTACTTTCCGCAAGTCTTGTCCTTCAAGCATTTACTTTCAGCAAGTCTTGTCCTTCAAGCATTTACTTTCCGCAAGTCTTGTCCTTCAAGCACTTTACTTTTACGCACTTACTTTCAGCAAGTCTTGTCCTTCAAGCACTTTACTTTTTAGTATTTACTTTCAGTCCCGTATTTACTTTCTTTACTTTCAGTCATTTACTTTTCAGTACTAAAATCACAACCAACCCACTTACTTTTCAGTACTAAAATCACAACCAACCCCCAACTGTCTTACTTTCCATTTTCGAAAGAACAACTATCCACTAATTCCCTTGGGTTCGACCCCTACTTACCGCTTTACTACCCAATAGTAGAGTAACGAGTAGCGGACTTATAAATTTATTTTTACACAGAGCCATCGCACATTAATGACGGTGTGGTGCGCTCCGTCATCATCCAACCTCCCAATTGGGAACTCCCCTTTGAGCTTATGTGTGATGCGAGTGATTATGCCATTGGAGCCGTTCTAGGGCAAAGGGTAGACAAAAAGCTACATGTAATTTATTACACGAGCAAGGTCTTGGACCAAGCTCAATCTAACTACTCCACAACGGAGAAGGAAATGTTAGCTATTGTCTATGCCTTTGAGAAATTTAGGCAATACTTGGTGGGGTCCAAAACCATAGTCTATACCGATCATGCCGCCATCAAGTACCTAATTTCTAAGAAAGATGCTAAGCCTAGGCTCATAAGATGGGTACTTCTACTTTAAGAATTCGACATAGAAATCAAAGACAAAAAGGGAGTAGAGAACTTAGTCGCCGATCACCTTTCTAGACTAGAGCCTTTGAGGGAGAAAGCCTCAAGTGAGGAGTTGCCTATTGAGGACTCTTTTGTTGGTGAAAACTTGATGAGGATTGAAAATGCCCCTACTCCATGGTATGCCGATATAGTGAACTTCAAGGTTTGTGAAGTGCTTCCTCCAAACATGAACTACAATCAAAAGAAAAAATTTGCGCATGATGCAAGACAATACTATTGGGATGAGCCCCATCTTTTCAAGCTTTGTTCAGATGGTATTTACAGAAAATGTGTAGCCGACGAAGATATAGAAGGAGTCTTGCACCATTGCCATTCTTTCCCTTATGGAGGCCATGGAGGGAGTTCAAAGACCGCGGCTAAGGTGCTTCAAAGTGGACTCTATTGGCCATCAATATTCAAAGATGCCTACAATTTCGTGAAGGCTTGCGACAAGTGCCAAAGGAGTGGGAATATCTCCAAGAGAGACGAAATGCCCCAACAAGTAATGCTAGAGGTAGAGATCTTTGATGTTTGGGGCATCGATTTCATGGGTCCTTTCCCTCCTACCTATGGGAACCGTTACATTCTCGTAGCGGTTGACTACGTGTCTAAATGGGTTGAAGCTATAGCCTCCCCAACTTGTGATGCCAAAGTCGTAACGAAACTTTTCAAGAAAGTGATCTTCCCTAGATTTGGAGTCCCATGAACCGTTATTAGCGATGGGGGATCTCATTTCAAGGAAAAGCAATTTGAGGCACTCTTGAAGAAATATGCGGTCTACCACAAAGTTGCTACACCTTATCATCCCTAAACTAGTGGGCAAGTAGAGGTTTCGAATAGAGAAATAAAGGTTATCCTTGAAAAGACGATGGGAAGTTCTAGAAAGGATTGGTCCTCAAAACTAGATGATGCTCTTTGGGCATATAGGACCGCTTTCAAGACACCTATAGGGATGTCTCCCTTTAGGCTCATTTATGGGAAACCTTGTCACCTCCCGGTTGAATTAGAGTACAAGTCATTTTGGGTGGTTAGAGAATTGAAATTTAATATGAAAACCGCCGGAGAAAAGAGGCTATTGGACTTGAATGAGTTGGACGAAATTAGGCTTGACTCGTATGAGAATGCCAAAATCTACAAGCAAAAGCAAAAGAAATGGCATGACAAGAAGATTTTGAGGAAGGAGTTCAAGGAAGGGGACCTAGTCCTATTATTCAACTCAAGATTAAGGTTATTCCCGGGAAAATTAAAGTCAATATGGACGGGTCCATTCAAAATTCAAAAGGTATTTGAGGACAAACATGTCACCTTGTTCAACTCAAGAGGTGAAATTTTCAAAGCTAATTGGCAAAGACTAAAACTATATCATGGAGCCCCCTAGATTCCGAGAACACCACTATTACCCTACATGACTTAACCGATTGAGGCCTCCTAAAATACATTTCTAAATCTTCTAGGAGGAGATTCGGCTCGGTCTTTGCCAAGACGTTAAACTAGGCCCTCACGGGAGGTAGCACATTGTAAGTGTTCATTTTTTTGCTAGCATTTAGAATGCTTGGTGTATTCTTGAGAATCTGCCTCTCTAAGCATTTGAGCCGGCCGGCTCCATTTTCGCCTTAACCATTAAACCGGCCGGCTCAGTTCTGTTTTCATTCACTTATAGTCTCTGAGGTGTTCAACCGGCCGGCTCCCAATCAACTAGTAATTTGAACCGGTCGGTTCAATTTGTCTCCCGCAAGCCTGATGTTTGTACAGCTGAAAAAATGCCAAGATCTTTGGGAAATGAAATGTTTGCTCTTATCTTTGAGATTGTGAGAGTTTTTGAACTTTACCTTAGAAGCCATTGAAGGACTAGCATGTGAATAGAGGTGGAGACCACAATGGAGTAGTACCATTTGATTACTCATGAATGAGGAAAGGCTTCAAATGAGGGAATGCTTTGAATCTAGAGACCTCCATTGTAAAAGACTAGCTTGTGAGTTAAGTTGAGCATAACAATGGAGAAGTACCATTTGGCATATGTTACATGCAATAGTCACACCATTACTCTAGCTTGAGATCACAATAATGCAAGGTCATTGCTCAAGGGGTAACCACAAACGACCTCAACACTTAGCCTATAAATGCATGCCCATTTCCTTCCCAAACACCACGCACTCCACACCACAACCAAGTAAGCACACCTCATTCCATCAAGATGAGCAACCGAGGAAGAAGAAGAGGAACAAGGGCAAGTCCCTCATCGCACGTGCTTGCCCTCTCGGGCGGCTTGCCCTTTGCTAGCCCTATACCTTACCCTCCCCCTAACTTGGTGATTCGAGACCTCACCCCTCATCAACAAGTAAAATACCTCACTCTTGAAAGCTACTACGAAGTCAAGGCCACTCCATTTCCCAACCTTGACGACTTGCGCAATCTCGGTCTCTACTATGAGATTTTCAATAGGATCATCGACCATGGACTGAAGTTCTTCTTGGATGAAAACCCGGGCACCTACCCCCTATGGTTCTAGAGTTCCTATCATCTTTCGATGTGGGCACCGATGAGAGATCCGGGGTGGTTAACTGATAAGTCGAGTTTTTGACTTATTAATACCCGATTATCACTATGGTTGTGGTTCGCTCCCGGCGATAATTCGATGTCATTTGATCTCTTTTCGTACATTTCAGGTACAAATCAAGATATCTCAGTGCCCAAGCCAAAATAAGGAAACTCGGGAAAAATCGAAGTTTTGGAGCAAAAATTGACTAAAGTCATTTCAGCCGGCCGGATGGGAATTTCCCCTGCACCAGCCGACCGGCTGGATCATTGACAAAGGACATAATGGCAATCGTCCAAGTTCAGCCGACCGACTGAATATCCAGCCGACCGGCTGGATGAATCATCAATGCTCAATGACAATCGGCCATTCTCAGCCGACCGACTGAATTTCCAGCCGACCGGCTGGTTAAAAGGACCAAGGCTGGATGCAATCGAAAACTTTCAGCCGCCCGGCTGAACTTTGAGCCTCCCAGCTGGACTCTACCCTGCACCATCCAACGAGTCGGCCAACTTCAGCCGACCGACTGGATTGGGACTCCATCTCAGCCGGACGGCTGAGATTTGCTACTTACACTTTTGTACCCAAGGCTATAAATAGAAGGAGGCAATTTTGACCTAGGCATCTATCATCTTGGGGGAAAAAGACAAGAAAAAGAGAGCAAATCAAGGTCATCCATCATCACCCCAATCAAGGAGGATTGAAGATCAAGGGAGTTTACTAGGATTAACCATCCTATTCTATTCCTCTTCTATTCTCTTTGTGTTGTTATTAAACCCTACTCACATCATGTTGTCCTACATGATGTGTGAGTAGTCTCCTTGTGTTTTGAGGGATTTACAACCCTCTTTGGTACTCAATGATCATTGTATACACATTCACATGCAAATTTATGGAGTTGATTTCATTTTACTATGCTCTTCATTTAGATATGTTGCTAAGTGTTTGACAAAATGCCTAAGTGACATGTTTGTATTAGAACTATGATCTAAGTATCGAAAGAGCTTAGTGATGGTTTGGATGTAGTAAAAATGAACTTATCAAACATTTATGAGAGTAAATGTATGGGTGAGAGGTTAACTAAGTCTTCATGCATATAGCATTTATTACCTTGGGAGATGTTCCAAGATAATAAGTGTTATATAGTGAATCAATATCTTTAAGTAGTGAGATTCTACATAAGAAGGCTTGACTAGGATTAGACTTGCATGATAGTTCGTCTAATTTTAGCCTAAGCTAGGTTTTAAACCTATCAACCTCTTAAATGATTAAATTCTTGTATACGTGATCGTTGGAAAATTGTCAAGGAGGGGAGTAACCCATCGGAACTCTCTTTAATTGAATTGAACCCCCTAAGAACCATTTCATTACTTGTTTCATTATTGATAATCATTCTCAACATTGAATTTGAAGGAATAGCCGAGTAGAAAACTTGATTCTCTAGTGTATAATCTGTTTGCTCCCTTGGGTTCGACACCAGTCTTACGGTCAACTATAAATTGTTTTTGACTATTGCATGCTAAAAACTACAACGCCAAAATGGCGCCATTGCCGGGGAGCAATAGCTAGATTGTCCCTAGGAAGAATCATTTAGTGCTCCGACTATTCCATGTTTTTCTTTATTTGCTTTGTTACTTGTGATTCTTGAGCGTATTCACTACTCTTACTTGTCTTAATTGTTCTCCCCTTGTATGTGAAATCTCGTTTATGCCACCAAAGACAAAGAAGCTCATAAAAATTGTGGATAGAGATTTGAATCAGCCGATAAGAACTAGTTAACCCATATCCTACAAGGAGTAAGACAACCAAGGATAAAGGATCAACATCAAACGTTCAAGAAACTACCACTACCCATGACATGGGAGAAAGACTCCCTCCTCGTTTACCTCAAGGCCAATAAGGCCAAGATCAACACAACCAACATAACCTTCCTTGAGGCCCTCAAGCTAGAAGGGTTCTTAAAGACTATGTCGCTCCTACAGCTTATGGATACCAATCCCCAATCCTTGTCCCGGTGGTTGATAACCGAGACTTTGATTTGAAGACCTCAACTATTCAAATGGTCCAATCCAACCAATTCTCGGGGAGAGACCATGAGGACCCAAACTCTCATTTGACAACATTCTTAGAATTGTGTGCCACTTTCAAGATAAATGGGTTCTCCAAAGATGCAAAGCTTTTGAGGTTATTCCCTTTCTCCCTCACGGGAAAGGCAAAGGATTGGTTAAGAAGCCAAACTCCCGATAGTTTCACCACTTGGGAGGAACTAGCCGTGGCGTTTCTCAACAAGTATTTCCCTCCTTCCAAGACGGCCTATTATAGAAGTCAAATTACAAATTTTTCACAAATGGATGGGGAAACACTTTATGAAGCTTGGGAGAGGTATAAAGAGTATCAACGGCTTTGCCCACATCATAACTTGGACAACCTCCTCGTTTTCCATACCTTCTATCATGGTGTTGATGGTACCTCGTGGCTTGCACTAGATACCACCGCGGCCGGAGCTATTATGGAACTCGAACCCCATGAAGGATATGCGGTGATCGAGAAGATCACAAAGAACTACTTCATGTGGGGAAGCGAAAGAGGGAATCCAAGAAGGAGAAATGATAAGCATGAAGTGAAGGCGGTTAGCACAAGCGACTATGATGCTTTAAGGAAGGACTTTGAGAACCTCTCGGATGAAGTCTTCAAGTTGAAACACCTGGAGAAAGAATCTTCATCAACCCAAGGGTGTGATATTTGTGAGGTGTATGGGCATGAGACCAATTCTTGCCCCTTGGTTCAAAGAGATGGACATAGATACGGTTATGAAGAAGCAAATTTTGTGGGGGAA
This sequence comes from Rhodiola kirilowii, assembly GCA_033675215.1. Lineage (NCBI taxonomy): Eukaryota > Viridiplantae > Streptophyta > Magnoliopsida > Saxifragales > Crassulaceae > Rhodiola > Rhodiola kirilowii. The sequence continues at coordinate 56,627,397 of CM066197.1, read as the reverse complement.
AACCAAGGTAGGGAGTATGGAGCTAGTGCCACTCAAGGGCAAGATCCTCAATACAACCGTACTACACCAAAGTTTTCCTCGGGATGGAGGAATCACCCTAATTTCTCCTACAAAACCACAAATCCCACTCGTCCCGACTTTGGAGCTACACCTCCCGGATTTGGTCCTAAGCCTACTCAAGCAAATCAAGCTTTCCCATCAATGAACCAATTCCAACCTAGAAATCAATATCAAAGTCAAGGACCGACTTTGCTTCTAAGGAACCAAAACCAAGGGTAACAATATCAAGCTCAAACTCAATCTCAAAGGCCCTACCAACAAGTTGAAGCCCCGCCACAATCTTCAAATGAACCATCCGGTATGGAAGCTATGTTAGCCAAAATCCTTGCACAACAAGAGAGGGCAAGTAGGGACGTTCAAGCTAAATTCGAAGATATGCAAACCCAATTTGAAAGGTTGGAAACCCACAATAAGATGCTTGAGAACCAAATAGCTCAACAAGCCGAGTCCTCTACAAGGTCACACGGGAAACTACCGGCTAAACCCGAGCAAGTGCAAAGAGAGCATTGTAATGCGGTGACATTGAGAAGTGGTAAGGAGCTAGAGGACGAGCAACCGAAGAAGAAGAAGGTTTCATTTGATCTTGGAGGCCAAGCTAGTGCCAAAATTGAAGAGTTAGATGAAGAGGTCCCTAATCCTCACACCCAAAAGGACAAGGAAGTGGAAAAAGAGAAAGATGAACCTAGACCCTACACTCCGCCTATTCCCTTCCCTCAAAGGCTCAAAAAGAAGAGCAATGACAAGCAATTCTCGAAGTTCGCCGAGATGATGAGGAAGCTTTATGTTACTATGCCCTTCACCGAGGTAATCACTCAAGCACCATCCTATGCTAAATTTCTAAAAGACATCATTACTTGTAGGAGGACGATTGAAGACGTTGACACGGTGTCCCTAAATGGAGAATGTAGTGCCATATTCCGACCGCGTATGGCACCTAAACTTGAGGATCCCTGTAGCTTCTCCATCTCTTGCTATATTAATGATGTTAAAATTGAACGTGATATGTGTGATTTGGGTGCAAGCATATCTTTGATGCCCTATTCTTTATGTAAGAAATTAAACATGGGTGAACCTAAACCAACACAAATGATTTTAAGACTCGCGGACCTCTCCTCAAGATTCCCTAAGGGAGTTCTTAAGGATGTCCCGGTTAGAGTAGGGAATTTCTATATTCCGGGTGATTTTGTTGTGTTGGATATGGAAGAGGATAAGGAGATTCCCATTCTTTTGGGAAGACCTTTTCTCTACACCGCGGGATCTATAGTTGATACTACTAAGGGGTCAATTACCATGAGAGTGGGTGATGAGGAAGTAGAATTTAATCTAGAAAAGGCACAAAAAGGTCCTAATTCTACCATGAGTTGCAATTATATAGACCTCGTTGATGCTTATGAACTATACGATGTGCCTAACTTGTTTGTGAATGAAATTGACCTTGATAATGAGCTTCCCGAGCATGTTGATTGTTGGGCTATCTTGGATGAAGAAGGGGATACTCAAAGCGACAAAGGTAAGGAGTCTTGTCCGGTAGAGCTAAAAGCTCTACCAACAAGCCTAAGGTATGAATTCTTAGGCCCCAATTCTACTTATCCTATTAATATGAGTGCTTCTTTGAATGATAACGAGACTTCGAAATTGCTTGATGTTGTTAGAGAGCACAAGGGTGCCATTGGGTACTCAATCGATGATTTAAAGGGAATAAGCCCAAACTTGTGCATGCATGAAATCAATCTAGAGAGTGATAGTTTGCCATATAGGGAGAGGTCTAGGAGATTAAATCCTATTGTCGGCGAGGTAGTGAAAAAGGAATTTTTAAAATTGCTAGATGCGGGAATCATTTTCCCCGTTGCGGACTCCAATTGGGTGAATCCCATTCGTGTAGTGCCCAAAAAGGGGGGCATGACGGTGATTAAAAACGAAAAAATGAATTGATTCCCACAAGGACCGTAACCGGTTGGCGTATGTGTGTAGACTATAGAAAACTTAACAAAGCAACCAAAAAGGATCACTTTCCCCTCCCCTTCATTGATCAAATTCTTGAAAGATTAGCCAACCATGAATATTTTTGCTACCTTGATGGGTATAGAGGATTCTTTCAAATCCCTATTCACCCTCAAGATCAAGAGAAAACCACCTTTACTTGCCCTTAAGGAACATTCGCCTACCGGCGAGGCACTTTCCAAAGATGTATGATGGCCATATTCTCGGACTTTATCGAAAAAATTATGGAAGTATTCATGGATGACTTTTCTGTTTATGGTTCATCATTGGATAATTGTTTAGCCAATTTGGCAAAGGTTTTAAAAAGGTGTATTGAAACAAATCTTGTGCTAAATTGGGAAAAGTGTCAATTTATGGTGCAGGAGGGAATTGTGCTTGGCCATTTGGTGTCAAAGAGGGGAATTGAGGTGGACAAAGCCAAGGTTTAAGTTATCGAAAAATTACCTCCTCCAAGGGATGTCAAGGGAATAAGGAGTTTTCTTGGCCACGCCGGTTTCTACAGAAGGTTCATTAAGGATTTCTTGAAGATTGTCAAGCCCTTGACAAATCTATTGTGCATTGATGTAAAATTCCATTTTGATGAAGAGTGCGCGACGGCTTTTGAAAAGTTAAAGGAAGCATTGATCTCGGCCCCTATTATCCAACCCCCAAATTGGGACTTGCCCTTTGAACTCATGTGTGACGCAAGTGATTACGCTATTGGAGCGGTTCTTGGTCAAAGGGTGGACAAGAAACTTCACGTCATTCACTACACAAGCAAGGTCCTATATGGAGCTCAAATGCATTATTCTACAACCGAAAAGGAACTCCTTGCTATTGTATATGCATTCGACAAGTTTTGTCCGTATCTAGTGGGGTCAAAGATAATAGTATTCACCGACCACGCGGCGATCAAATATCTTTTGTCAAAGAAGGATTCCAAGCCAAGGTTATTAAGGTGGATCCTCCTACTCCAAGAATATGATATTGAAATCAAAGACAAAAAGGGAGTGGAGAATTTGGTTGCCGATCATTTATCTAGGCTAGAGGAAAATGTGGAGCTTAAGAAAGACACCACTCTTGTGGACGACTCGTTTGTTGGAGAGCAACTCATGATGATGGAGGCGGAATCCCTCCCTTGGTATGCGGATATGGTTAACTTCGTGGTATGCGGGATCATACCCAATGATATGAATCATCATCAAAAGAGAAAATTCTTATCCGAGACGAAGAGGTATTATTGGGATGAGCCCTTCTTATATAAGCTATGCGCGGATGGACTTTATAGGACTTGTGTCGCTGAAGAAGAAATGAGGGATATCCTATACCATTGCCACTCTTCCCATTATGGAGGACATGGTAGTGGAGCAAAAACGGCGTCAAAAGTCCTACAAAGTGGATTCTATTGGCGTACTCTCTTCGGTGATGCATATGAATTTGTCAAGGCTTGCGACCAATGCCAAAGGACAGGAAATATCTCTAAAAGACATGAAATGCCCCAACAAAGCATTCTCCCGGTTGAAATATTCGATGTTTAGGGTATAGATTATATGAGTCCCTTCCTGTCTTCATATGGAAATCAATACATATTGGTCGCGGTTGACTATGTCTCCAAAGGGGTAGAGGCTGTCGCCTCCCCTACTTGTGATGCTAAGGTGGTCACCAAGCTATTCAAGAAGATTATTTTTCCAAGGTTTGGCGTTCCAAGGACCGTCATTAGTGATGGCGGTTCACATTTCAAGGAAAAAACACTTTGAGGCCTTGCTTCGCAAGTATGGGGTAAGCCATAAGGTAGCTACACCGTATCACCCACAAACAAGCGGGCAAGTGGAGATTTCAAATCGAGAAATTAAGGCTATTTTAGAAAAGACGGTGGGAAGCTCAAGAAAAGATTGGTCATCGAAGCTAGATGATGCATTGTGGGCCTATCGTACTGCTTTCAAGACCCCCATTGGGATGTCTCCCTATCGTCTCATATATGGGAAACCATGCCATTTGCCGGTAGAATTGGAATACAAGGCGATGTGGGCAATTAAACTCCTGAACATGGACATACAAGCGGCGGGAGAAAATAGAGTCCTTCAACTCCACGAGTTAGAAGAAATAAGAAATGAAGCTTATGAGAGTGCTAGAATTTACAAGGAGAAGACAAAGAAATGGCATGACAAGAGAATTTTTCATCGTGAATTCAAAAAGGGAGAGAAGGTCCTACTCTTCAACTCTAGGCTCAAACTATTCCCGGGAAAATTAAGGAGCCGATGGAGTGGCCCTTTCACGGTTCACAAGCCTCACAAAGATGGCCATGTAGAAGTGCTCAACAATGACGGAACCATCTTTACGGCCAATGGACAAAGGCTCAAGCATTATAGAGAAAAAATTTGGGATGAGCACAATGCAACCTATACTTTGACCAACCCATGAGAGAGCTTCAATCCGCTTGAGGAGGGATCCTAGCAAAGGACTCCTCAAGTGTGTTTCTTAAGAAAAGATTCGGCTCGGTCTTTGCCAAGACGTTAAACTAGGACCTAGCGGGAGGTCACCCGGTTTGTGAGTTGTCCATCTATGCACAATTTCTCTCTTATATGTTTGGCATGAGTATATTGAACTTTGAATGTGAACTTGGTGCTAGGACGGTCGAAAACGCATGATTAGGTGTGCTTGGTGTGGAATTGTGCTTGCATGAAAATATGTAGGTGATGGTGATGTCTTAAGTGTGGAGTGTGTTATCCTAGCTTGCTATTTTGTCAAAAATTGTATGAATGCTAGTGATTTCTTGGGGGATCTGCATTTTGTATCGATTTGCAGGGATGGTTTGGCTTAAGTGTGGAGTTGGGTTCAAGTTAGAATGGAAGGATCGTTGAAATCAAAATTGGAAATGGTTGAGCCCAGTTTCCAGCCGACCGGCTGAGAAATTATTCCCATTCAGCCGATCGGCTGAGATTTCTCAATGAAAACCGATTGAATCGCCAGGATTGAGTAGGCCGGCTGAGTCTTGAACCGACCGGCTGAGCTTCCCTTACCCAAAACTTCCTCATTTTCATTTTGAATCGGCCGGATTGAGCCGATTGGCTGAAAATTGAACCGACCGGCTGAGTTCAAAAAGTCTTAGATGTTTGAATCGGCAGAGTTCAGCCGGGCGGCTCACAAGTCAGCCGACCGGCTGAAAAGTCCTTATCCAAATCAAAACTCCTTCTCTCCCGATTCATTCCCAACTCAACCTCGTAATCTCAAAACCTCGACCGATCCAACCCGACTCCGGCCGACTTCATCCGACCTTCCCACCATCACCACGTCGCCTTTCGACCGCCATCATTCCCCCGCCACCCCGTCCGATCAACCCAGCAAACCGACAACCCCGTCCTCCGACTCGCCGACCACCACCAAACCCGATCTCCTTTTCCGGCCACCAAAAGCACCCTTTTCTTCACCCAAATCACTCACCGATCACCCGCCTACAAACCCCCACCATCAATTTCACAAGCCAATCCCTCCAGAAAAAGCCCCATTTTCAGCCTTAAAAATCGATTTCAGCCGACCGACTGAAAAACAGTGTGTTCCCAGTCGACCGGCTGAGTTCTGCCTCCCCAAAAACTCAGTTTTCCTATTGCATTTCAATCATGCCTAAAGCCGAATCCTCCTACAAATCGCAAGCAAAAGGAAAGGGGATTGCCCAAGAACCGACATGGGACATTCGGATCGAAGAATCGTCCGATAGTGAGGAGGATGACTTGCCTCTCATCGCTCGCAAAAGGAAGCAATTAAGGGCTTCGCTGAGAGATTCCAGCGAGAGCGAAGGGATGGAATCTCCCCCACTTTCGCCTCCACCACCCAAGAAGAGCAAGTCCTCGAAAGGAACTTCCTCCACCGCCAACAAACCAAAGAAGAAAACCCCGGTCCATCCCACTCACCGAGTGCCACCACCACCCATGCCTCGTGCACCCTCACCCACTCCAGTTGCTGCCCCTATCACCACCATTGTGCCCGTCGTGGAAAGAGAGGGCCCATTGAGAGGTCCATTACCATCCCCCACTCCTTTTCCTTTCTCCGAGCCTATTGCATTTACGAATGCCAAGCACATTGAGAACTACAACCGGATAAAGGAGAAGGGAAAGGAAGCCGTCGCGACCCTCTACCTCGACATGAGTATACTTGGAGATGAGGTAGCAAATGAGGTGCGTGCTAAATTGAATTATGTTGGACTTGATTATGTATTTTATCATGATCCGGGGACCTACCAAAGGGTAGTGGAGGAGTTTTTGTGCTCTTTTGAGAAGGGGAGGGATGATGATTATCATCGGGTTTGGAGATTTACATTGGGGGGTAAGGAATTTCAGATCAGGGAGGAATTTATTCGCGATTGGCTCCATTTCCCGGTTGCTTTTCATACGATCAGTCGGTTCAATGAGCACCAGCAGAGTAGATTTTGGAAGCTGATCTTGGGACGACAAGAGTGGTTTGCCCCTTCCTACAACTCTTCAGCGATTACTACCCCGGTTTGGAAGGTGATCCACCACATTGTCGCCATCGGGATTAATACCCGTACGGAGCTGGCTCGCTTGGTGTCATATCCCGACATTAATTTGATGATGGAGATCGAGTTTAGGCACACCATCCATTGGCTCGACGTCCTCGCCTCCAGATTTGAGGGCTATGTTAGCAAGTCCTCGCGGAACCTTACCTTGGGAGGAGGGTCCTTGATTACATTGATTGCCATGGGGTGTAACTTCACCTTTGGCCATGAGGGATGCCCAGAGCCATCCAAGAGGATCCTCGACCTAGCCACTATGAAGTCTATGCACCTGCTCCATGCGGATAGAGTTACTTGGAAAGTGGACAGGAGGCCTCACAAGGGCGAGCTTCGACTTGCCGCTAAGAGGAAGAGGGAGGCCTATAAATTGAAGAACAGCCGATATTACCGACTCAACCTCACCCCTTCTCCTCCAGCCTCACCTCCACCTCCACCTTCTCTGCCTCCCTCTCCTATCCATTCTCCTCCTCCAGCTGACGAGCATGAGGAGCGCATTGATGAGGAGTTACCCCGCAAGGAGCCTGCTATTGAGAGTGCCCCTCCTACTACTGGGATTGGGTCGAGTGGCGAGAGCGAGTCTCCTCTGACATTGCCGACTTGAGGAGTGGGCTAGCTAGTCTTGAGGCCTTTACTAGAGCTGAGGCGTTGAGAGCTCGCCAGGAGTGGGATTGGCTCCTGTCTACAGTCCTATCCTTTACCGGAGATCCCAGCACCCCCATCGTTCCTCCATTTGCTCCTGAGTTTTCTGCGCCTCGTGGCGCCTCCCCTTTGCCTACCACGCCAGCTTCCAGAGTCGGGGAGGCGGGCTCACGTCTCACAGGAGGCACCTTGGAGCGAGTTACTTCTATTCTGGAGGATAGCCCACTACTCACTGGTCCCACGGTACCGAATGAGGAAGGTGTTGGAGTTTCAGCTAGACAGATCAATCCGGGAGGCGATGAGGCTACATCTTGATCTTGTTTTGCATCTCTTTCTTACTTTTGTCTATTCTTTGATGCTTTCTTGTTTAGATCATGTATTTGGATGTTAAGTCGCCTTTTGGCACAATTTTGGATGATGTATGCCATTTTGAGTACTTATACTCTTTACTTGCCTTTGGTTGCATGTTGCTTTTCCTATGATATTGAAGGTGTTTACCATTCATGTTGTTCACTCTACAGGATATACATCTACATATTATTATCATGTTCCAAACTCACCTTCTTTGTCTACATTAGCAACCAAAGGGTATTTCTCACTCCCAAGAATTATGTTACCGGCACTACAAACGAGGGGAGTTCCTATACGCCTTTGCCTTTATTTTATCATTCTATGCGCTTAGGGACTAAGCTTGAATTAAGTGTGGAGTGGTTTCATGCGCATAGTTCACATGTTTGCATGCCATGCATATCATTTTTAGATGGACACTTGCATCTTTTGCACCTTATCCCTACATGAGAGTGTTTTTAACCATATATGCTTGTGACTATCGATTCTCTATTCCTATAAATCACATCTAGCCTATTTGCCACATTTATTGGATCTTGAACTTAGAACCGACCTAGTCCATTGAATGTGTATTCTTGAAAGCCAATATCATTGCTATCTTTCGTCTATCCAATTCTCTAAATATTTTCGTTGAAATACCTTGGATCAAGTTATAGCAAGCACCTTTTAAAATCTTCGAGAAAAACTTAGACCCTTTGAATGCTCCTTGGTGACTTGAGTTCTCTAACATGGTGCCTTGTTCATGTGTGATTCCCGCACATTCCATACACTTTTTGAACATATTGTCAAGTTTTAAGTGTGGAGTCAAATAAAAAAAAGGGCAAAAAATGACCCCATCAAAAAAAAATTGCTCCAAAATATACAAATGCCGGGGGTTAGGAAGGTAAGTTCCCCCTCGAAAGCATTTGTAGGCCAAAGGCCGTTTCAAAAAGAAAATAAGGAGCTCTTAAAACTTGACTTATGTTCTTCCATCATCCTTCATTTGTGAGGGAGTCATCATTTGCATTGTGTGCTTGTTCGAATGACTTTAGGACGACCCATGTGCTTGCACGGGAGTTATCATTTGGTCTATGCATGTTTATTGAGAACTCCAGTGTCGAACTCCTCTTCCCTTATGGATTACGGCTTAAGCGCCTAAAACTTGGGAATGAGTTCCATGTCGCAAACCCATGGACTAGCCCTAGCTAGCATAGGTGAGCGATTGACAATTTTTGTGCAAACTAAAAACTTCACCTCTATTGTATAGCCTTGAAAATGAATAGACTTTTGGATGAGACGATTGATAGCTCTAGTATTGATGACCTTGAATCCACAACCTCAAAGGTACTCAAAGTGGTTCTAAAGTTCTTTTGATGATATTGTGATGGTAGTCCTAGCGTGGGTTGAGGAATTTGTTTTGAGAAATCATGGCCTCGGTTGAACACTCTTAAATTCATTCTCATGGGATAGGTGCATTTGGGATTTGTGAGTATTCCTTTTTCTGAAAACTCTCACGAGATTATAACTCGTCCACTAGGGTAGCCTAGGGGTTTAAAGGCTTAATGCATACGCTAAATGCATTCGTGACGCCTACGAAAAGGAGCTAGTTAGATTGTACATACTTGTCATTTTTCTTTCAATAACATGTTTAGAAATAATGATCGAGACCTTGTGAAATCTAGTGAGGCAAATAGACGAAAAACATAGCACCACTAGCATTTCACCATTTGCATGACCTTGACATATTTGCATACTTTGTTCGGGACGAACAAAGCTTAAGTGTGGAGTGTTGATAAGTCAAGGTTAACTCTTGGAGCTTCAATTTGGGTGGGATCCACCTCACTCTATCCAAATTTGAGGTCAGCTACTACATGGGTCTGCCCGATGAAGGAGTCGTCGAGGTCTACAATTACAATGAAAGGCGAAACTTCTGGTTAAAGATCGCTCATACACCTCCCGAGGGATATGGACTAGAGCTTCCCACCAACTTGATATTCTGCCCCATCTAGAAGATCCTCCACTACTTGGTGGCAAACACGATCAATGCGAGAGAAGACGAAGGCAGCCACGTCATAATGGAGGAGCTAGACATCCTTATTAGTATCTACGAGGGGAACGTGGTGGACTGGTTTAGCATACTCTCCAAGAAATTCAAGAGTTACACCAACCCAAGGATAAGGCCCAGTCGTGTGATAGGAGGAGGTTCCCTCCTGACAAGGCTAGCGCTCGGTATTGGGATTCGAGTCGAAGGATCTATGCTAGAAGAAGTAGAGAGGGCAATGGTGCAATTTGTGGCCACAGATGAAGGTTTAGCCATGGTTTCTTCGTCCAATTGGTGGGGTGATGCCTAAGAGTCAAAAGGCAGTTTGTGTGAATGATGTTTAGCGCGCTCTACGCATTCTTGCAAGACTTAATCGTGCATTTGTCGTGTGTGTGGTTGTTTGATCTTTAAGGTTTAGTTGGGTATTTTCAAGTTGTGCTCTTAATTTCTAAATAAACTAGCCTGTGTGTTAAAAGTGTTAAGTGCGGAGTGTTTTCTCACTGATCATTTGAGCCGTCCGGCTCCATTTTTGCCTTCATCATTCAGCTAGTCGGCTCAATTCTGGTTTAACTCGCCCGAAGTCCATGAGTATTCGAGCAGCCCGGCTCGAATTTCCTCCTCTAAACTCAACCGGCCGGCTCCCATCGTAAATCAAGTCATCACCTCTCTGGGATATTGAGCCATCCGGCTCAATTTTACCTTATATATTCAACCGGCCGGCTCAGTATTGGTTTTCATCACTCGAGCTCTCTGACCAGTTGAGCCGCCCGGCTCATCTATTGCTTATAATATCAACCGGCCGGCTCAAAAATTCATTTTCAACCACTTGCACTCTCTGAGCAATTGAGTCGCCCGGTTCAATTCTTGTCTCTACTTCCAGCCGCCCGGTTCAAATTCACCTATCTAACCCTAATTCTGATTTTGAAATCAAAAACACTCAAAGCATCCTCACTTCTCTCTCGTCCGCCGTACTCATCTAAGCTCAAATCGAGTCTTCTTCTCTCTCGCTCGTCCTCCGGTTAGCTCCTCCGACAGCCGCACCATCCTTCCGCCCACTCGCTCCGGCCAGCTCCCTTAGCCATTCGCATCTCGCCGCTGCCTCTCACCCGCCCAAACTAGCCGAAGCCCTAAAATCCACCTCTCAGCTCCTTCGGTTTTCTCCCATCTCCGAGCTTCAAACAACCATTCCCTCAACCCAACCATGGCTAGAGACGATGCGCGAGCTGCACCCAAGCCCAATGCTCCGACCAAAGCCGGTCCTTCCCATTTGTTCAAAGATTCAACCGACAATGGGGACGATATGAGGAGGAGCAATCCTCCACGACATGCCACTAGACGAGTTATGATTAGGTATGATACTCCTTCTCCTCCCAGGAAATCTCCTACTCCTCCTCCACCAAAAAGCACAAGGCTTCAACCGGAGAATTGTCTTCAAGAGTTTCCAAGGGCAAGGGTCCATCTAGTGAACCGTGCTTCACATTGAGCCTCCTCCAGCAGCTCAGGCCAATGAGGAATGGGCATTGGCACTACCTCCAACTCCATATCCATTCTCGGAGCCACTACATTTTCAAAACGAGGATCATCAGGCTAGGCTCGACCGGATTGTTGAGGCCAAGAAGGAAGCTATTGCAACCTTATACCCAGACTGGACACTACTTGGCGAGTTTAAAATGATAAAAGAGGTACGTTCTAAGCTAGCTCAGTGTGGTTTAAATTTTCTATTAATGGATGATCCGGGCTCCTACCAAAGGGTAGTGGAGGAATTTTTGTGTTCATTTGAAGCGGAGAGGAATGGGAAATTTGTTTTGAAATGGAGGCTTATATTGGGTGGTAGGGATTTTGTGGTGAATCGCCTTGAATTACTTAAGTGGCTGAATTTCCCAGAACCGAACGTCGGCTGTCCACACTATAATGATCATGCTCGGACCAAGTTTTGGAAAAAGATTTTTGGGAGGAATGAATGGTTCGTTTCATCGTATAACTCCACGGGCATCCAGTCTCCTATTTGGAAGGTGATTCACCATCTCATTGCTGTTGGGATAAACTCTCGCTCAGAGAAGGCTCGCACAGTGACAGGCCCAGACATTGATTTAATGATGGCTATTGATAATAGAGACATTCCTAGCTGGACCTCGATCCTCGCCAATAGATTTGAGTGGTATGTGAAGAAAAGTTCAAGAATTGCTGCGCTTGGAGGAGGATCGTTGATCACGTTGATAGATATGAACTGTAACTTCAGTTTTGACTATTCGGAATGCCCTGTGCCATCGAAGACAACTCTTGACCTTGACTGTATGAGGCGCAGCCACTACCTTATTCCCAGCACATTGCTTTGGTATCATGATGACAAACCACACATCGAGGATGTCCAAAAGAAAGCTAGAAGGAACAAAGCCGCCTTCATATCAAGGCACCGGGACTATGCCCTCACTCCATCACCACCATCATCCCCCGTCCCATCCGTTCCTCCTCAATCCGAGAGCATACCGCCTACTAGTGCGGATTGGACTTCACAGTTTGATAAGCTTTCCGCGGATGTTGCTGATTCGAGAGTGGGATTTGGTCGCTTAGAGGAGTTTACTCATCAGGAATCCCAGTTTCATCGTCAGGAGGCTCAGTGGGTGCGTTCCACTCTTACTTCCATCGTCCAGAACATGAGTTTTCCATCCAGCAGTGCTAGTGCTCCCCCACCTCCACCATTTGATTACACGCCTCCTTCTGCCCCTGGTCGGTATAGTGCTCACCCGTCTCAGCCATTTGGCTTCCCACCTCCCTATGCCCATGCTCCTCCACCCCCTATCCTACCACCAGACTTCCAGCTACAGAGGATCGTTTTGCAAGCCCAGACGATGATGATGATGATGATGCTCCATTTTGAGGCTCGCCTGGTGATGTTGTTTACATTTTGTGGCTATTTGCATTTGCACCTCCATTCCTATGAACTTTGCGATGATTGCTTGACTTGCTATAATTTGATGTTTGGATATTAAAGTCGCCATGGTGCGCATTTTGGTTGTATGACTTCTATTTGGTACCCTTGTTGGATATTTTATGTTATGATATGAGGAGGTTGATTTTCACTTGTATCATTGCAATACTTTTGTGAAAATATTCATGCTAGTGCACATTGACTCTCCTTGTTTTCTATTGCCATCAAGGGGAAGTTTCTACCCAAAAGGGGGCGAGTTGATTGAGATGGACTACATTCTACAAACGAGGGGAGTTTCCTTTGCGCCTTTGCCTCTATTTTCACCATTTCTTGCGCTTAGGGACTAAGCTTCATTTAAGTGTGGAGTGTTTGTTGTTTGGATTAGGCGCATAATTCACATGTTTATACCATGCATATCTCTTGAGAATGAACACTTACATCATGCTTTATCCCAATTTTTTTGAGTGTTAAACTACTAAAGGCTTGTGACTATCAATTCCCAACTTCTATAAGTCGCATCTAGCTTGCATTCCACCTAATAGTTCTAATGAATGCACATTCTTGCGAATCAATATTCATTGCTATCTAGTGCCTATCTAGCAATCTAAGTATTTTTCGCGCATGCTTTGAAAAGTTTTTAGCGAGTACACTTTTAACCCTTTATGAAAAACTTAAATCTCTCGATTGCTTTTAGGTGACTTTAGTTCTCTTGCCTCATGCCTTGTTCGTGGTTGCTTCTCACACATTCCATATTCACATTGGGCATATTGTCCAGTTATAAGTGTGGAGTCAAAACAGGGCAAAGCCCCATTCAAAAATAAATAAATAAAAATATTTTGGTCAAAGAGGGCAAAGCCCCGACTAAAAACTTTCCCGAGTACTAGAGAAGTTTTGTTGCAAAAAGATACAAATGCCGGGGGTTAGGAAGAAAAGTTCCCCCTCGAAAGCATTTGTAGGCCAAAGGCCAAATAAAAACCCTTAAACTTGACTTTATGCCCTTCCATCATCTCTTACATGTGTGAGTTCACCACGTGCATTGTGTGCTAGCAAGTTGAGCTTTAGGACGACCCTTGTGATTTCACGTAAGCTATTGATTGGTTTATGCTTGTTTTAAGAACTCTTGTTGCCAAACTCTTCTTTCCTTATGGGTTACGACTCTAGCGTCTAAAACTTGGAAATGAGTTTACATCGTGAGCCCGTGGACTAGCCCTAGCTAGCATAGGTAATCGATCGACATTTTTGTGCAAAAAGCTTTAACCATTTTTCAAATAGCCTTGCTTCAAAAATGAATAGACTTCTAGGTTAGGCACTTGATAGCTCTAGTATTGACTTCCTTGAATGTGCACCCTCATGTGATCTTGAACGGTTTGAAAACTCTCTTGAAATGTATAGTGATTGCGACGCTAGCTTGGGATGTGAAGTAAGTTTTGAGAAATCCATGCCTTAATTGTTAAACACTCTTGCTTTTTCACTCTTATGGGATAAATGCATGTGGGATTTGTGAGTATTCCCGGTTATGAAAACTCTCACGAGACTATAACTCGTCCCCTATGGTAGCCTAGGGGTTTAAAGGCTTGGTGCATACGCTAAATGCACCCGTAACACCTACGAAAAGGAGTTGTTTGCTAATAATGAGTGTTGCTATGAAAAACTTGTCTTCATCACCCTTGTTGCTCTTGACTTGTTCTTATTTTTTGTTCGGGACGATCAAACTCTAAGTGTGGAGTGTTTTGATAAGTCGATTTCTCGACTATCTTTCTCCTACCTTTACTAGATGTTTTGGTTCGTTCCGAGTCTCTTTCGATGCCCATTTGACCCTTATTATTGTGTTTCAGGTTAAATGCAGCTATCCTTTGATGACAAGGCTCAAAGATCAAAATCTCAAGAAAAACTGGGCTTTTGGAGCAAAAAGTGCCCAGGGAGGAGATTCAATCGGCCAGATGAAATATTGGCCTTGGATCGAGCCGCCCTGTTGAAGTCAAGACCAAAAGGAATGAAGTATCTGAGGTATTGAGCCGCCCGGCTGAAATTCCATCACAAACTGAACCGACCGGTTCAAAGGCTCAGAGAGTTCCCGTTCAAGCCTCCCCTGCTCAAGCCGGCCGGCTGAAATTCCTTCACAATCTGAATCGGCCGGTTTGGATGCTCAGAAAGTTCAAGGAAGTCTGCCTCTGCGCGAGCCGGCCGGCTGGGAATCCTTCACACTTGTTGAGCCGACCGGCTGGGTCATCAAGACTGGATTTTTACTACTTAGCTATAAATAGAAACTTAGGGTTTTTGGGAACGAAAAGAACTGGGATTTTAGAGAGAAGACAAGGGTTTTTGAAGATCCTCACATCAAGTTGAAGCACTCCAAGGATATAGGGGGATTCTTCATCCTAATTCCTTACTCATCTTGTTTTATCTTCATTTTCCTTGAAACCCACTACTATTGTTTGTCTATGAACATGAGTAGTGAGTAGTCCTCTTAGTTTCTAGGGGTCTATGGACCTCCTTGGTGTATAAAACTCATTTATCTATTGATTATATGCATGAATGAAGACTTGTTATGGTTTGTGAATTTACTTGGATAAAATGTCAATTCTATGCCCACCAAGTGTTTGATAAAATGCCTAAGTGGACTAGAAACATGAATTTGAAGTTGAGTGTTCTAGCAAACGAGACTAATGGTTCTAGAATGAAGTAGATTCACCCTTATTAAGTGATGATTAGTAGCGTGACTCATCTTGGCATTGAGATATGCTTGATCTTAAATCGCTCATTGGCTATCGATCACTCAACTAGCGTTGATGATTGAGAACCTTGAGTAGGACGTGAGCTAACAACATCTAGCGATTGAAGCTCTCGTGTGAGGTGTCTCTTCCTTTAATTGATTAACAACATCTAGCGATTGAATTTGATTTAATAGGGACACGCCTTAATCTAACATTTACACTATTCGTTCTTGCATGAAATTGAACCGTTAAGAGTTGAATGCACCAAGGAGGGAAGTAGTACCCTAGGATCGTCTTTGAAAACCTTGAAAACAACCTTTTTACTTCGCTAATCATTGTTTGACAAGTCATAAATCACATCTCACACATTCGTTAGGAAATAGACTTATTGTAGTAAAATTGAATAGTGATCTTGAGTTTAACATTGCTCCTTGGACGACCCGGTACTTACCGGATATAAATTGTTTTTGATCAATTTATTGCTTTCGAATCTTACAAATTTGAAAGGCATAAATTACAACGTTCCGCACACTTTCCATTCTGATTTTATCTGAGTCAGTCTTGAGGGATTGATTTTTACTTAATAGAAAGTGAGGAGCTAAAGGAACCTTAACATTTTTACTGTTCATATTCTCTCATACTTGTTTACAAGTTTTTCAAGGTAAGGTTTTTTATGCAACTTCAAGAAATAGTCATTCCTATTTATTTCAATAATCATGCCAAGTATTTTCCTACATCTTTCATGTCAAATTCCTTGCTCAAGTCCTTTTTCAGTTTTTCTATCTTTTCTTTGTACTTAGAAATCAAGAGCATTTCATCCACATATAGAAATAGGTAAATAGAATCACACTCAGTAGAAGCATGGTAGAAACATGTATCATAACTTCATAAGCACTTCTCACAAATCCCAAACTCAAAACATATGTATCAAATCAAGAGATACCATAATCTGGGGGGGATTTTTTTATCTGTTCAGGATCAGGTGTATGTATGGTATTACCTAGGTTCTCATCAGGGTCATGGGCTCCACCTCAACTACAGTTCTAGGTCAGTCTTATTCAGGGATGACATTTTCAGGTGTGGAACTATTTTCTTTAAAAGGGAAGCATGTTTCATTAAAATCCATAGAGATCAAGATTTTTACTCCCCTGACTCCCAATTCCCACAGCCTATACCACTTTGTCCCTTGCTGTTGCTGATAACCAAGAAACACACATTTAACAGCTCTAAATCTTGTTTCCCATCTCTAACATGAAGATATGCAGCACAACCAAATATTTTTAAATGACTTAAGTCAGGTTTTTATCGGACTATGATGAGTCGAGTTTTCGACTCATTAATAGCAATATTTCACTATAGCTTTGAGTTATTTCCAAAATTATTTGATGTCATTTGAACATTGCCTTTCACATTTCAGGTATAAAAGGATACCTTATGGAATTTAAGATCTCAATATCAAGATTGGTTGAAAAATAGAAGTTTTGGCGCAAAATAGGGAGTTCGGGGCAAAACAAGGCAGATTGACCTTTCCGACTTATTTTTCATAACCAGGGTGCATACGGTGTCCTAATTAGTTGATCTTTCGCTTGTTGGATAGCTAACTCATAGGGCTACAACTATGTAGTTTATGCTAAGACCAAATTCGGACGTTAAGACCACGAAAAAGGCCTGGGAAGTGTTAGTCGACCGACTGAATCAACCAGCCGACCGACTCGAATGAAACTTCAGAAGCTCATCAGATTTTACACAACCAGTCGACCGACTAGGTATCAAGCCTAGTCCAGTCAATCGACTGGATCAAAAACACAAAAACTTTAGTTTCGGAGCTATAAATAGAAGGAGAGGTTTTTGACAAAAGGGAAGTGGTTTTTAGAGAGAAAAGGTGTGAGAAAAGGCTAAGGAAGGCTCACCATCATCAAAGGATTGCTTGGGGGAGAAGGGAGAAGATCAAGGAAGGAATCTAGAGCTTGCTCAACGTCTCCAACTTGGGTTTTCTCTACTCATCTTTTCTCCCTCTTGTTGTTTTGAAATGAAAACATGTAACATGATGATGTGTGAGTAGTTCTTGTGTTTTGAGGGTGCTACAACCTTCCATGGTACTATTTGATCACAAATATACATTTATATTTATATGGATGGTTGTTGATTTCATTTTCTCTTGTGTTATGAATGTTATGCGCTCTAGGTGTTTGTTAAAATGCCTAAGTGAAAACTTACACTAAAATCTTGAACCTATGCCTTTGAAAAGTTAGGGGATATTTCTAGGATGGAGACAATGATCATATCTTAAGAATGAAAGTGAGCCTTAGGATATGATGCTTGACTAGGATTGGATGTTTAATTTATTGGAGTTGGTTAATTAGCAAATCATCAATTAATCCCATCAAATGGTGTCAAATTCATGTTCACTATGCTCTTTAGACATGTCATGCTACTAAGTGTTTGATGAAATGCCTAAGTAACATGTTGAATCTTAAACCTAGACCTAAGAATCGAACGACCTTAGGGATAGTTTGGATGTAGTGAATATGATCATTTCTACGGATATGAAGTCAACTAGTCTTTCATGCCTATTTCATTTATTATCTTGGGAGATGTTCCAAGGATAATAAAGGTTATAGAGTGAATAAACATCTCGATCGAGTGAGGTTATAATTAAGAAGGTTTGGCTAGGAATAGATTCACACGGACATTGGTCTACCTTAGTCTAAACTAGGTTCCAAACTATTTGACTACCATGAGATGTTTGAATATTGTGTATATGATCATCAGGAAATGCGAAGGAGGGGAGTAACCCCTCGAAACACCCTTTTATCTATCTTCTATCTCTAATTACTCGCCATTTAGGATTTAGACACACTCTTATACATTTTTGGTTTAGAATAGCCGAACAGAAACACATCTTACGTAGTGCATGTGCTTGGCTTGCTCCTTTGGGTTCGACCCGTTACTCTACCGATCATTATAAATGTTTTGACCTACTACATTCGATCCTCTCTTCGTCGATATTATTCTAGAGGCTAAAAAGAATTTAGTTCGTCAGACTACAACTCAATGGGCCATTTGAGGTTGAGGACTCTTCTGGGGCATCTGTTGATCAGATATGCAGCTGTATTCAAGGCCTCACCCCAGAATGACTGAAGTAAGCAACAAGCGTATTTTTAACCATTTATAGTTGTGAAGTTTTAAGTTTTAAGTGTCAAGTTGCAGTAAAAACAATTTATAACCCTCGGTAAGCCAAGGGTCGATCCAAGGAACAGACACTTGCGTGTACTAGTATGCAAGTAATGTGTTCAGCTACTCCTATAGGAAAAAAGTTTGGTTATGTCTAATTCCTAAGTGACACTGAAATTAGGAAATGTTTGATTTAATCAGAGAAATAATTTCAAGATCAAACTTCACCCGTGTCTGCCATACATTTCATGTGATAATATCATGCAATCCAAATATGCCATCAAATATGGAAATAAACCAAAATAACATTAGACAAGCCACCCATCCACCGATCATTGTCTAAATTAACCTAGATTGTTGAACGCCGCCCATCCACGGATTATCAACAATTTTGATTAGTGAAGCCTAGGGTTTTCCAAACATTAATTATTTTACTATGTACTTGTTTACCATCGCCATGAATGCGCGCGCATTGTACTTACAAATACCTACGTACTACTAGCGTAGCTACCGTAGTCTAGCGAAACAATTAATATCAACTATCCTATTAGGTCATATACTATCAGCATAGCTACTACAACCTAACATCAATTCTACTTGATCCGATTAACTACCTCAGACTCATTCATCTTTGTGGTGTTTACCCCAATTTCGTTCAAACAAGAAAACATCAAACCAATGAATAATATGCAAGAATGGTAAAATTGTGTAGTAGAATTGAATAATTCGAATGGAAATCATGGAAAACATTTTTATAAATCACATGAAGTGTTGAGTACAAGCACGGGATCCGTAGGACCCTGAAATAAAACGGCTACTCACGATTCATGGTATAAACCACAAACACATGAAAATCAAAGACTGCGAACGAGGAACCCGTGTTTTGATGAAGTATAGCCTAGATTCTTGGTCTTTCTTGAGCTCTTAGTCATCCTCCTTCTCTAATTTAGGTCAAAATCGATCCCCAAGGTCAATGTTCTCAAAATCTGGACCGAAACTGCTATTTATAACTCAAAATATCCGCGGGGGTCGTGACATATGATTTTGTCACAGCCGTCACAACCCCTTGAATCTTTCGGGGCAATTTAGGGGCCGTAACACCCCTGCCATATTGTTTTGTCACGGGTGTCACGGCTGGGAAAACTGGCAGGGACTTCTCATGGATTTTTTACGGTCTTAACATCCGAATTTGGTTTTTGTGTGAACTACAAAGTTGTAGCCTTTTGAAATTACCTTGGTATACCATGCCATGACTCTAGTTTCACATTTTCTTGGCACTTAAGATACCTTGTGCACATTATGGAGAATGTAGGTCAACTTCCATGTTTGAAATTGTATGAAACTTGTACCATGATGTTATATTGTGACTTGTGATGCTGTCTTGCTCATACTTGAGTTTTGCATAACCTTGTATATCACTTGTTGCTTTTAACCTCTCATGTGTTCTTGTCATCAAGGAAGTTATTTGCATCATGTACAATCAAGCTTAGCACAATGGCGTCTTTTCTATTGGTAGGGCACGTCTACAAATGATGGGAGTTCCTATGCGCCTTTATCTCATTCTCTTTAGTGTTTGCGCTTAGGGACTAAGCTACATTTTAAGTGTGGGTGGGGTAGTCGCATAGTTCACTCATTTCGTGCCATGCCTACCTTGTTTGAATGAACACTTGCATTCATGTACCTTATCCCTAACATGAGAGTGTTTTCAACCACATAGGCTTGTGACTATCAACACTAAATCTCTATAAATCACATCTAGCCTATTTGTCACATTACTGGATCTTGAACCTAGAACCGACCTAGTCCCTTGAATGTGTATTCTTGTGAATCAATATCATTGCTATCTCTTATCTATCTAATTTTCTAAGTATTTTCGTTGAAATACATTGGATTAAGTTTTACCAAGCACTTTTAAAAAAAATCATGAAAAGCTTAGACCCTTTGAATGCTCCTTGGTGACTTGAGTTTCTCTAACATGGTGCCTTGTTCATTTTTGTTCCCGCGCATTCCATACACTTTTTGAACATATTGTCAAGTTTTAAGTGTGGAGTCAAAAGAGGGCAAAAAATAGGTCCCGAAAAAAACTTTTGTGGTCAAAGAGGGCAAAGCCCCGACTAAAAACTTTCTCGAGTACTAGACAAGTTTTATTGCAAAAAGATACAAATGCCGGGGGTAGGAAGAAAATTTCCCCCCAAAATCATTTGTAGGCCAAAGACCATTTCGAAAAAAATATGTGAATGAAAAGCACTTAAAACTTGACACTACGTTTTCCTCCATTCTTCATTTGTGCGGGATTCATCATTTGCATTGTGTGCTTATTAGATTAACTCTTGGACGACCCTTGTGCTTGCACGGGAGCCCCCATTCGGTCTATGCTTGTTTATTAAGAACTCCAGTGTTGAACTCCTCTTTCGTTATGGATTATGGCTTAAGCACCTAAAACTTGGGAACGAGTTTCATGTCGCGAGCCCATGGACTAGCCCTAGCTAGCATAGGTGAGCAATTGACACTTCTCTTTTGTGCAAACTAAACTATGACTTCATTGTATTACCTTGAAAATGAGTAGACCTTTGGATTAGACATTTGATAGCTATAGTATTGATGATCTTGAATGCACAACCTCAAGGGTACTCAAATTGTTCAAAATATCTTTTTATGATAATGTGATGGTAGTCCTAGTTTGGGGTGAGGGATTTGTTTGAGAAATCTTCACCTTGGTTGAGCACTCTTGAATTCATTCTCATGGGATATGTGCATTTTGGGATTTGTGAGTATTCTCTTTTCTGAAAACTCTCACGATATTATAACTCGTCCACTAGGGTAGCCTAGGGGTTGAAAGGCTTAATGTATATTCTAAATGCATTCGTAACTCCTACGAAAAGGAGCTAGTTAGATTGTACATACTTGTCATTTACCTTTGAATAACATGTTCAGGAATAATGATCGAGACCTTGTGAAATCTAGTGAGGCAAAGAGATGAAAAACATAGCACCACTAGCATTTCGAAAATTGCATGACCTTGACATATTTTTATACTTTATTCGGGACAAACAAAACTTAAGTGTGGAGTGTTGATCAGTCGAGTTTTTGACTGATTTATGGCCATTCTTCACTATAGTTTTGGGTCGTTTCCGATATTATTTTAATGTCATTTGACCTCTATCTCTAAATTTCAGGTAGAAAACAAGTTTTCCCCAAGGTCGAAGCCAAAATACGAAAACTCGGGGAAAATCGAAGATTTGGAACAAAACCGAGCAGATTTACCTTAGCGGGTTTTCTGGACGCCCAGGGCGCATACGGTGTCCTTATTAGCTGATCTTTAGCTTGTTGGAAATTTATTTTAAAGGGCTACAACTTTAAAGTTGACGCAAAGGCCAAATTCGAACGGGAAGACCACCAAAAAGGCCAGGAAAGTGTCAGTCGGTCGACTGAAATCAGCCAGTCGACCGACCGGATAAGGAACTCAGAAGCTCATCAAATTCTATTCTACCCATCCAGTTGACCGACTGGGTGTTAAGCTTAGTCCAGTCAACCGACTGGATCAAAAACTCATATTTTGAGATCCAGATCTCAGCCGGATCTATAAATAGAAAGAGGGGTTTTAAACCAAAAAATGGAGGTTTTTGGGGAGAAGAAGATTGGAAAAGAGGTCCAACCAAGATCATCAATCATCAAAAGATCCAACTAAGGGCAAGAAGAGAAGACTAAAGGGAGTTCAAGGATTGACAATCCTCCTTCCTGTACATCTTTTCCATTCTACTTGTTGTATGCTAAAAACCCTCCTCACACCATGCTGTCTTACATGATGTGTGAGTAGTGATCTTGTGTTTTGAGGGTCTTATGACTCTCCTTAGTACTCTTTGATCACAAATATACATTGATATTCATATGGATGACTGTTGATTTCATTTTCTCTTGTGTTATGAATGTTATGCACTCTAGGTGTTTGTTAAAATGCCTAAGTGACAACTTAGACTAAAACTTGAACCTGTGTATTAGAAAAGCTAGTGGATAGTTCTAGGATGGAGATGATCATATCGTAAGCATGAAAGTGAACCTTATGATATGATGCTTGACTAAGGATTGAATGTTTAATTCATTGAAGTTGGTCAATTAGCAAATCATCAATTAATCTCATTAAATGGTGTCAAATTCATATTCACTATGCTCTTTAAATATGCCATGCTACTAAGTGTTTGATAAAACGCATAAGTAACATGTTGAATTTTAAAACTAGACTTAAGAATTGAACGACCTTAGGGATAGTTTGGATGTAGTGAATATGATCATTCCTAAGGATATGAAGTGAACTAAGTCCAATACTATTTGACTACCGTGAAATGTTTGAATATTGTGTATGTGATCATTGGGAAATGCCAAGGAGGGAAGTAACCCCTCGAAACACCTCGTATCCATCTTTTATCTCTAATTACCCGCCACATAGGATTTAGAATATACAAACCTTTATATAATTTCGGTTTAGAATAGCCGAACGGAAACACGATCTTACATAGTGCATGTGCTTGGCTTGCTCCTCTTGGTTCGACCCGGTACTTTACCAGTATTATAAATGTTTTGACACTACGATGACCCTCTTCAAAACCAACACATCGGGAGGGTAAAAATAGACGTTGTCATTTCCTTTAGAAGAACGCTTCTTGTTCAAATTGTTTCTAGCATGACTATAAGGCCGTTTCTTGCTCTTGTTGGTGTTCACCTTTTGAGAACTTGCCTCCTCACATTAGGTAAATTAGGAACATCATCTTTTATGTCACTTTTTCGTGCACGAAGTTCCTCTTCGATTCACATTTCCTTTGCAAGTTCCTCAAGAGATCTCCTCTTTCTTATGCTTCAAAGTACGTTTGAAGTCTTTCCATGCCGATGGTAATTTGTCAATTATGCTTGACACCGAGATGGAATCATCCATCTTCAACTCATGTTGGGCAAACTGCCCCAAGATACGTTCTATCTCATGGAACTGTTCCATCACTGGTCGAGAATCCACTATCTTGTAGTTGTTGAAATTACTCACAAGAAACTTGACGTTTGAAGCGTCTTCGACAATGTATTTGAATTCAAGAGAATCCCACAATTTTTTTGCAGACTCCACATTTTGATAAACATCAAAAAGGGCATCAGACATACCATTGAGGATGTGACCTCTAGCGATGTAGTCGTCGTTTTCCCATTTGCTTCGGCGCCTAAATGCCTCCATGGGTCTATCATCTCAAACTTCAGGACATGGTGTAGACAGCTAGACCTGCACAAATCCGGGTCAGCCCGACCGGACCGGCCCGCTCGCCCGATCATACATACGGGCTTGGACAAGCACAAGAGCCCGATGGACAAGCCGACCCAAACCGTATATCTATTAGGGCCGGGCTTGGATACATATTGTAGCCCGATCGGGCTGAAAAACCCATCCATCAACCCGCTACGAATTAAACCCTAATTTATATTATACTTTAACTATAAAAAAACAAAGTAAACCCTATTCTAATTTTAAACTTTCAAAATCTCCGTAACAGCCCACTGTAAAAGCTCTCTTCTTCGTACTTAAACTTTCTTTATATATTGAATTTGTGCCTTTGTTGACTGTGAGGCGCCAATGTTAGATTTCAACATTGAAATTTGACTAAATATTTATCGATTTTTTAGTATATCTATTGAATTTAGTTCAAGTGGTTGAAATCTGAATATGCTCATGAAAAGTTAAAATGAATTCTATTTTTTTTTATTGGGATTAGTGGTTAGTTTGGAGTCAAACGGGGAGGAGGACTTCGAACTTGGGCTCTTTGGCAACCAGGCAGGCATGCCAACCGGTCACTTTACCAATAGAACCCAGTTTTATAATATGGCAAGGAGTGTTAATCACCATTACTGGCTGAGCGAATATGATTCTTCTTGTGAATTGACTTCAGTATTCCCTCATGTCACATTTGAAATATTTATATGTTTATTTTCTGCTAAATGCAAAGTCATGAACACATATTTCTTATTTTTATTCGAGTTATACATGAAAAATTACAAATGTATCGATATATATTTGTAACGAGTTAGCCCGACGGGTTACCCGGTCCGGTAAATAGGGCAGGCTTGGACAAGATTTTGAGCACGAATCGAGCGAGCGGGTTTAGCCCAGCCCGGTTATATGAATTATAAAATAATAAATAACCATGCCCAACCCGTTTTTGTGCAGGTCTATAGAAAGCACATACATCGCCTTCAGGTTCATCAATAGGAAGTGCATTTTCTTCTGCCATCCTCGGAAGTTTGTGCCTTCAAATTGGTCTAGCTTCTGGAAGTGATGAGTCATCTACCTCACGCTCACCATCGATTAGTAAAATATCGATTTTATTTGTAATTGCTGGGTCGTCTTCATCTTCTTGGTTGTCATCGACAAAGTAGTCAGAAGGGTTTGATGTTGGCTTCTTTCTTCACTGGTGAATCTTCCAAAAGCAGCAAAACTTCAGTAGTAGTAAATAGGTCGCTTAGATATCAGATTGGATCGCCTAAATTTGCTTTCCGAAATCGATATTTCCACCATTGTATGATTTGCCTCGGGTTAAAGGAAACTCGAAGTGGGATAATCCAATTGAATTACACTATTTTTCCAGGCAGTAGAAAAACAGCAGACTCGGGATTTGAGGTGGATTTGAGAATCAAAGATGGATTGTAAAGTTTTCTGATGATTTCAGAGTTCTTCGGGGTGTTTTTCAATGGAAAACTCTTAACATATATATAGGGTGATCGGGCATTAAGAAAAGTTGTGTCTCGGCTAAACAACCGCGACTCTATTTCTAGATGCCGCGCGGACAAGTTTATTTTAGCTCAACAGATCATGTACACATTAGCGACCGCGTTTGGACATGTTAAAATGCTCATCAACCACGCTCCTCTCAGAGAAACTTGTCCCATGCAACCCCGGACGTATTACATTTTACCACCACGGATCAAGTACATTTAAGCGATCACAGACATATGATAAAATGTGCATGGTCCGCGATATTCTCTAACTTCAGCACCCAATTATGCTGAAATTTATCCTGAATCTCCTTATATCATTTGGGTAGATTACTCAAATAGGTTTATGCTTATAAACCCTAGAATTCCCCAACAGTCTTTCCGGTTACACACTCTTTACAGTGATTCTCACAGATCGAGATCACAATCCTCACAATTGAACGCATGAATGTAGTCGACAACACCCTGGTAGAAGCCCTAAGCTATCTTGACTGAACCTTTCAAAGTGAGAGAGAATTTGAGCGAGAGAACTGATGAGCATAATAACCCTAAACTGAATAAGCTTGAGTTCTTGTTTGATTTGGGGCAAGGAACAGCATCCGTCCGATGGAATTGATGGAATGAATGACAGCCGTCTGATATGGTTTGAATAAACCCAATCCGTGGTCCATTTGTATCAATAGCGACGACTCCAGGCGCGTGCTTCTCTTCTTTGTCAAAACGTGCACCTTTTCAGTGACGACCACTGCTTAGCCAACAGCAACGACCTCCGATATTTGGCGACGACTTCCCCTACGGAACGCTTTGAGCTTCAAATTACTTCACATCCTAATCATTCTTGCTAATAATATCGTGGTTCTAGTCTCCTGAGTTTTATATACAGTAGTATCCATGCAAGTTTAAAGGTAAATCATAGGTTATAATATAAAAATAAACATCAGAATGTTCATTACTCAAACATACTTGCTAGAAACATTTCTGTCAGAAGAACAAGTTTACCAGAAAGAAGAATGTGGGAAATAAAAATCTTTCTAACAAATCATATAATCTAAGCAATCCTCAGCTCAGAGGCAAAGATTTTTGGCGTGATCTACTCATGAATCATCACTTGCAAGTCTCTCTGTCAACATCTTGACACCCATATACCTGCAAATAATGAAAATTATAAATAAAAAAACATAAATAATCTAAAAATGCACTACATTTGTAATGAAATGAAACATTGTCAGCAATATGTACCTTCCCAGCATCATGAGGGTAGCCTGTGGATTAGTCCCGGGGGAGAAATTAAATGTTGAGCCGTCGATAACTCTGAGGGAATCCACCCCTAGGACCTTATAATCACTGTCCACAACCCTCCCAACCTGGCATCCCCCATGATAATGCCAAATGGTTGTGACTGTGTCCTTGCAGAACTGCTCGAGTGATATTGATGCATTTTGATGCTTAGGCTTCAAATTGATTGGATAGTTGAGTGTCATGTTGAGCAGCATTGGGAAGGTGAGGTAGTTGAACTTGAATGGCGCAAAGGCTTTGGATTCAACTACCTTTTTCACTACTCTCATGCCTTGTACACATCTTTGCAAGTCCTCGGGCTCTTTGAAGTAGTTGAAGGTCACAGACGGGTTGTCATCGGGGCTTTTGGTCTTAAGTTCCAAATGGCCAGTAGAAATCGGCCCCATGACCTTTTCTAGGAAGAACCCTCCTCTCAGTGGCGCATCAGTCACTGTGTTGTTGCTGGTTGAGAGCTGGCTAAACTGCACAAGACAAAGTCACGGGTTGCATCAGTTAGTTAATTTAGTTTGGCACACATGCACGAATGCAGGGCAACATCGCTACTGGGCCTAGTTCATGGCCCATTAAAAATAATACTACTGAATTGGGCCGAATCGTTTCGAAAGGCAAGCAACTGGCTTTGTTTACCTCGGGATACGAGGTTGTAAAGTGGAGGCCAGCGCGGGTGTCGAAGCTGGCGCCACTGAGGGCCTCAATGTAGCTTCCGAAGCTGGTGATCCCGACGACTTGAATGAGGGAAAGCTCGACAGGAATTGGGGAGGGGACAAAGATACCATTCATGGGGTTATCAGACATGGACTGGCCCACATGAGGCTGATTCAACACCACACGTATCTTATGGGAGCTTAAATGGGCTGCAGGACCCAGCCCACTTAAAAGCAACAACTGCGGACTCCCCAACGCTCCTGCCGACACAATTATCTCATTTTTGGATCCTCTGTTCAGGTATGCCCTATGCAACCTCCCTCTTGCGTCCTTGAACACAACACCGTGTGCCCTCTTCCGCCCATCTCCTCCTGCATTTCATTCATATTCTTTTCAAATCTAAGAAGAAAAAAAGAAAATCACTTTTGGTCTTAAAGTTTATCGTCGTCCGGTTCAACTTGAACCATACCTATAGAAGTGGCGAATAAAATCCGATGGACAGTAGCATGAAGCAGGACAGTGATCCCAGCTGGATCAGCATACTCGAGCAAATCCGCTGCGGTGTGCCTGTGCCCGTTTGGATCGAAGATCGACCCACCAATCTTCGTTCCGGATAGATGATCGTAGGTAAAGCCATTATAAGGTAAGATGCCAGCTTCCAATAACCCATCTCTAACAGCCGACTGCCACTGCCTCATCGGTGGTTGGAACGTTACCTTCTCCTCCACCCACCCGTAACTCTCATTAACCAGCTTCGGATCCCACCCCACTTGATCAACATAGCTCCTCGCCGCTCTCGTGTAGAATCCCGCATTCAGACACGTTCCACCCCCTAGCACGCGCGCACGTGAGTTGATAACGCCATCCTCCGAGATGAAACGCTGCGAGGGAGAGGAGGGTGACAGGTCCCATAGTGCTGCACCGAACTCTCCTAACTTGGTTATGTTTGGATTGCCATAGGGCGAGCCTCCGCGCTCTAACAGCAGAACGGATGCACCGCCCTGGGACAAAGTGGCGGCTAGCGGACATCCGGCTGTCCCGCCACCTACTATTATGTAATCATAGGTTGATCTGTATGGCGCTGTGGTCGCTTGCTTCATAAAACTATATGGAGCTGACATCAAAAACAACAAAACATCATTCCAACTGATAACAATATTTCATTGCGCTAAAACGCTTTGTCTGACTCTGAGAGTACAACAAAGGAACTCCAACCTGATATGTTTACTTACGTACCTTTTTCAGAGACACAAAGGCCATGAACCAATAGGAAAGCTGCGGCGAATGTTAATCTCCAGAAGCTTACACCCATGATCATCTGATTTTTATGCGGATCTGTTTTGATTGGGCTTGAACAGAGTTTGAACCAGTGAGATTTCTGATGATTACCAACTCTCTGTCACTCTGATGTGGCAACAGATTTCTGAGGGAGTGTTGATGACTGATGAACCTGTGTGGGGGTGGCTAAAGTTTAAATTGGAGGAAGAACCAGCTAGCGCAGTGACAAAGTAGAAGCAAACAATGGTGAATGGAGACACCACAAATATTTTCTGGAAAAAACAAAAATGGGACCAAACCGGTTAGGTTTATGTGTCAGAAGACTATGAATGCAATGGCAGTAGTTGGCCTCATTCATGAGGCTATTTATGGAGCTTTGTTCGTTGTAAGTCTTTGATTTTTTTTTTCTTTTGATGAGAGAAACTCTTTGATTAATTAGGACTTATGTTTATTGTTTAAGCAGTAAACTAGTGTCAGGCATGAACAGATCCATATGACAGATGAATAATGGTTTGGTCAAAAGGTGTGGCATTTATGGAGTGTTTTAAGACGCCGTAACAGTGGGTTAGTTCTTGTTAGATGCCACGTTCCAGCGTTGACTCCACACTCTTTTTTTCTTTTTTTGATTGACGTTGACTCCACTCTTGACGGTCGTTTTGTTGATTCACAGAAGTCAGTGAAAACTTCAACAACAACAAAACCCTAAGAGTATCCATCGTGATAAAAAAAAAATATTATTTATCTAACATAGCTATACAATGACCGACGAAAGATAAGACAAACAACCAACAAAGAAACATCCGACAACAAAACCAGTTTTCTGTCGACAACTAAAAATAAACAAACAAGACTTAAAAAAACTCCTCAGCTGTGTCCTGAAAAGCTCCATGCATGTGAGGCCCCAACATAGACAGAAACTCATCTGCATTCTTCGCTTAAGCTCCGATCTTTATGACTGGAAAAGATTACACATGTATTCTTCATATATCAATTTTCTGTCAAGGAAAGCACGCCATCTGAACTTTATAAATGGACATAAAGGAGACTAAAAGATTTAGATGGACATATGTCACATATCTAATATCAATTGTTGAATAAGATGTAAATTATCTAACATTATCATTTTTGACTTGGATGGATAAATGAGAGGCTCGTTAGGTTATGAAAATGAGTGAACGTGAGACTTTAATGAGTGTCACAACATAAAGAGTTTCAACCACTTTTGTAGACGGGGAAACAAAAATATCTTTTTAAAATGGAGTCTGTGATTGAATGCATGAATATCTAGCTGTGAATCCGGTTAGCTACGGCCATTTAATTACTTGAGAGTTATACAGTACAGCTGGGATAAGAGACTTCTGTGGTTTGGTTTGGTTTTTGTCCTCCAGAAATGATCAGTCGTCATTGTGGCCACATGAATCATGGGAATTCAATAGCGGGGCGGGGTGCCTTGGAGTGGCTAGGTGATCGTATTTATGGGATGCACAGGTTGTCCCCTCCAATCCA
The DNA here is from genome assembly GCA_033675215.1 of Rhodiola kirilowii. Taxonomy (NCBI): domain Eukaryota; kingdom Viridiplantae; phylum Streptophyta; class Magnoliopsida; order Saxifragales; family Crassulaceae; genus Rhodiola; species Rhodiola kirilowii. Next base: position 56,597,536 of record CM066197.1, on the reverse strand, counting down.
AGTTACCCCTTGGCACACATGGATGGATCCCCCCGGCATGTTCGATCAGTTATCAACTTGGTATGATGTCATTTTTTTTAAATAAAAAAAAATTGTAGAGTAACTGCTTGGTGCTGGTTTGATTGAGCTTAAAGTTTCATACATCGACTGAACAGAGCGACAATGGATCAAAGACTACACTGTATTCATGGGCTTATCAGACGTGCTTTACCCCCACCATTTGCAGTAGCTGCTTAGATAGAACTTTGCGTTTAGTAGGAGGAGCAAGTGCGTGGCTGGCCTTTTGGGACACACTGATAATAGTATTTCTAGGTTGATGTGGGTGGAGCTGTGGGGCTTTTTCAATGGAACTGTAGGTCAAGAACATAAAAATAATGAAGGTAAGGCACGAGCCGTTGTGCTTAGGAGTTAGGACTCAGTTCATTCATGCGCATGCAAGAGACATGGAAGAGACAAACACCATGAATTGTAAACAAGGGCAAAAGGAAGGAAGGAACCTCCAGATGATAAGGTGACAGAAACCTCTGTTTTCTCTGGATCAGTGGTTTATATACAATGGAATGATGAACAGAATAGACGCTGAAGCGGCTAGGATATCCAATAGGGGAAATGTTGACATGTGGAATAGAGCTTTGAGTGATAATATGATGAATCCGCAGGATTTCTAACCAAGTTGAGAAAACTTCAATTAAGGAAAACGGAGCTGGTGAAGAACTGGAAATCCAATTTAGAGAGAGATAAATCAACAGAGGTAGATTCTTCACACGCACATGACTGAAGCTATGGCCTCTGGCTAGTTTTCTAATCGCAGGAAGACTCTTTAGAGGAGGTAGGGCGGCTCTTCAAGCTCCTAAAAATTGCGATGTAGTATTCGATGGAAAATGTCCATCAACACTGTCAATGCTCAGCAAATGAAGAATATGCCACCCACAAAAATGGTGACAAATTCCATGCTCTAATTGCATGCAGTGAAAGCTGAAAAAACGGCAGATAACATTCAATGTCAAGAAAAGAGATCACAAAGACTACACAAAGGAGCCACCACCTGCTAAATGTAGATTTCAGAATGTATGGCTGATAAATAAAATGCAGAAATGGTTCCCATATGAGTTTGATGCAAAATTTTGATGCCATAGGTATTTTACAATAACACTTAGGAATACATATCGGTCTCTTCTCCTTCGTATACAGACAGACTGACAGCTGAAAAAAGTATAAGTTGCGGAAGCAAATCAATGTGAATGACAGTCCGTGTTCTTGACATGATTGTCTGTTAAACTGGAGGTGCACACTCCTGAATTATTGCAGCCAACTTGTCTCGGTCTTCTTCAGTTTTAGTTCTGATCAGGAATGTGCGGGCAACAGCTGTTCCATTACTAGCACCATCATTTCCTCCTTCATCAACCTGAAAAAATAAAAACTTGATTGAGAACAGCATATCAAAAGCGCACTTGATAAGCTATTTGGTTATAGTATGCTCTGAAGATTTCAATGTAACCAACAAATGCAAATGATAGTTTAAAAGCTTAAATGACTCTTACCAAAGTATGGAATATTGCTACTATGGAGTTCTTTTGCAAATTTATCTTGATGCCTGGATAAATTAAAGCGTTGAGCAATAACTTGCCCACCTGCAGTTGGTAAAATGCTAAATTAAGAAAAGTGGTTGCGTGAACAGCATATACATCCATTATGTTTGATTTTAGACACAAATTATAAACCAAAAAATCCAATCTCTGAAATGTGAACACGCTAAACCATAAAAAGACAAAAGGAAATAAATATAATGCAGAAATAAACAGTAAAACACATCTAGGACAAGGATACAAATTTATTCTGAACAAACCAGTAATATGAAAATACTAAGTAATACATACATCATTCCGAACAATTACTGTTGGTTTAGATTCTTTGGTACCCCTGCTTGCACCTTCTCTACATTTGATAGAAAGATTTCCCATCCCTTTGTCCTTCCAACTATCTTTATCAGCTGGATCAGTAGACTGGAATGAAACAGGAAATATGAGAAAAAATTTCTTAGGATATCAGTTTTCAGCCACATTGATTATTATTAGAACCCTAACCAAATACATCAATTCAGTCCCTCAAGCAGTTTTAACTTTTGATAAGAAGCCTAAATGAGATTATTGCTGGCTGCACATTCCACACAAATACCTTCACATATAGCTTGCATTTAACTTCATACACCACACTAATGCCTTCTTCTTCTGTCCTTTTTAGTGATGGGCTGCCAGGCTGCTCTGGCTCAGTTTCTGAGAAGATAAAAACATGCAATCAGTAATGTATACAAACAGAAGCACATGGTAACTAAAGTTCATTTGAATTATGAAAGAGTTAGAGCTGCCTCGTATTGGTGAAAATTAGTAACTAGGGATGAGGTTATCAAACACATCAGAAGCCTTGCAGTAAACCTTTCCGGTAAAATTTATGATTCCTTGTTTAAAAAATATTGCCGACTGCAATCATCAATAAAGTGAAGACTACAGAGTGCCCAATGAGAAAATTGACATTGATATAGCACAGATCAGTGTTCCAGAAATCGGCCGAATCGGCCGATTAATAGGGGATTAATCGGCAGATTTCTCGAAGCCGATCCGATTTTACCTAATCGGATAGAAAAATCGGGGAAGCGATTCGGTGTCCGATTAATCGGCTGAATCGGCGTCGACTGAATCGGGGATTAATCGGTCGAATCGGGGTCAAATCGAGGATTAATCGGTCTGGGCAGCTAAGTGTTAAGAAATAAACTTGAAGGACTTTATTGTAATAATTAAGATTTTTTTAAATTGAAATTGAAAATTAAAACTAAAGCTTGTTCGATTAGGGCTTGCGAATTGCGATCGGTCCTCCGTAAACTTGTGAATTGCGAACTAAAGCTTGTTTGTTTGTATTTTGCTATTGAGTATTGAATATTGACTGTGATTGTGACATTTACTCACAAATTATGTAATTGTAAAGATCCTGATTGTGATTTCAGATTTGTGACTTTTTTGCTATTGATTGTTTGATTTTTTGAAGTGGTATGGATTGTTTAGTTTTGACATGCATCCTGTTTTATTTTGATTACAGGTCAACAAATGCATTCTAGAAAGCATTTATATAACTATTTTTTAATTATAAACATAAAAATAGGATAAAAAGAAAAAACCGATTAATCCCGATTAATCTTCGATTAATCCCCGATTAATCCTCGAGGACCTTGTCCGCCCGATTAGCGATTAGCGATTAGCAATTTCTGTAACCTTGGCACATATACAAATATTGAACCGCTACCGAAGTCATACTAATAAAAACCAAGTAACCAAGTCATACCTTCTTCTGCGTCATTTACAGTGGTGTTTACAGGAGCTAAGCTCTTATTTCCTGGTACAAATCAAATGGAATTTATATCAAGTACAGAAAGATAAGTTGAAATTCATAGCAGATTCTCACGAGAGGAATTAAACAGTGTCCCCTTAGTCATTAAGTGTTGTGCTGAGAGTCAAAGTGTGATAAAAGTATCATTATCATCTAAAAGCGTTCTTTGTAGAGAAAAAGGATGCTGAGTATTTCATGTCTTATAATCATGATCTGTTCAATCATTCATATTAAACCTATATAATTCGTCATGTTAGATAGGCTGTCATTGAATATAGTATAACTGTAGATCACCTACAAAGTTTAAGTCTCATTGAGCATACCAAACAAGAAAGGGGCTCCAGAACCCCAGGAAGGGGTAGAACTTTGAGTTGAATTGACCTGAGAAACTCCTATGTTGCCGAGTGTTGATGTAGTCTCTGTTCTACTCGCAAAATCAGGCATCACTTTCGGGGTGCCAAAGTTGAAGTTGGTATTGCTGGTGGAAAAACCAGTACCACTTGCATTTAGATTAGTGTCTTTACTCCCAAAATCAGGAATTGCTTTCGAAATTCCAAAACTGGGGGCAGAATTTCTGGTGAGAAAACCACTACCGCCAGTATTTGAATTTGTGTCTTTGCTCCCAAAATCAATTTCTTTTGAATTTCCAAAACTGGGGACAAAATTACCAGTGAAAATACCAGTACCACTTGTATTTGAATTTGTGTCTTTACTCCCAAAAGCAGGCATCACTTTCGAAGCGCCAAAACTTTTGGTAGTATTGCCAGTAAAGACAGTGCCGCTGGTATCCGATTTTGTTTCTTTACCGCCAAAATCAGGCATCAAATTCGGGGTGGAGAAACTAATAGCTGAATAGCTCTGAGAAAACCCCGTGTTGTCTGAATTTGGTTTTAACTCTTTACTTGTAAAAGTAGGCATCACAAATGGAGTGGCAAAATTAGGCGTTGTAGTGTCTTGAGAATTTTGAGTATTCGTTATGTTTGGTTTTATTTCAGCACTCTTCAAACCAGTTGTTCCTTTTGGCAAAATGTAGGATCCTTCCATAGATCCAATTCCCCCTCTTTCTGTGTTTGCTTTGAGCCACCTAACGACATCACTGAACTTTTCCTGCAAGACGGGAAGATTACTTCCAAGGTTGTAATTTTAAAAATATAAATGTCATTACCATACTACATTACATTACAAGGTAGTCAGATATAATAAATTATCATATTTCCCTCTATCATAAGTCATTGTTTTTTACTGCAGTGCATAGTATTTAAAATCAGATAAATTATGTAGAAGTTGTGATCAGTGCTTACAAAACAAATTATTCACTGAGAACATACCAATATAGCCGAAGCATGAGAAATATAATCGCGGACCCCATCCTCCCATACCTCATCAGGGTGATCTTTGAGTTGTGTATTTACCCAACTGAAAGTTTAAAAAGTAATATGAGAAAAAATAACAGCAAAGACAGTAAGAGCCAATGATGCCTAAAGACCTGGGTTCTGTTACATGTGAAAGATCTCTACTCGAATATTAAAGACAAACCTGGCAAATTGGATATTAAGAGCTCTTACGTGCTGCTGCGATGATGCAGCCCTTTGCACGTCTAGCTGAGGAGTGAACATTGAAGGAGGCTGAGAAGGCTCATCCGCCTTGGATCCATCAAAAAATGAACCACCCACTGTTCTTTTGCTTGAAAACTGCAATACAAGAAATAAAGAGAAGAAGAAAAAAGAATGAAACAACTAGGCAATTTACAATTGAGAGCAAACTGTGAACAATGGAAGCTGCTTCTTGTAAATTCTTTAATAAATCATTACATGACTATAGGCAGCAACCCGAGTCAAAGGCAAATACACTGATTAGGAAAATATTAATAAGAACGCAAAGTTGATTGACACTTGCATAACCGATTTGAAAAAGAAAAGTTAGGAGCTTTCTGCAATCAATACCCAAAATGCATAGCTTTCCAGCAACCTTTCCAACACTTGGTACCGCCTATGAGTGACTGGAAAAATAAGCACAACCATACATTGCACCAAATTTGAAAATTTCATGCAGCCAGATCAATACCTAAACCAGTTAAGCAGACAAAATAATTGGCCGACATTGAGGGCTTTCCGCAACGACACTTACAGCAAAATCATTAGACTCTGAGCTAGGCTCGAACACCGCGAGGCGCTTCGTTCCTTTCATCGTCCGTCGATAGAAAAAGCAAGCGAAATGGTGCCGCTGGAGATTCAATTTGGGGAATTAGGGCTCCTCGAATTTCTATTCTTATCTCCTTCTTCCAAAGTCTAAATTGCAAATTTGATTGCTCGAGGCAGATTGAATTGTGTCCGTACGATTGACTGTTGGTCTTTCAAATTCGTTTCAATCCGAGAGATCTTAGTTGAGTACGAAGTGACGAATTTGCCCACTGTGAGGAACCGGTAGATCACCTTCTCTTTTGGGCTGTGCAGTTTCAGCCCGGTCAGAGTAGCATCCATAACTCACTGGCCACTGTCTCACTGCTCAATTTTTTATATAAAAAAGTATAATATTTTTAAGTTTATTAGTAAAATGTAACGATTCAGACTAGGACAATTTAGGTTTACTAACAAGAGCATATAAGTATTAGGGTTTAAAACCCCGTCTGATAGCCTCTGGACGAGACACGCAGCACCACTACTACAGGAGGGGGAATATGCATCGGTTTCCTATTTTGAATTATGCATCGGTTTCGTATTTTGAATTATGCATCGGTTTTGACATTATGCATCGGTTTTATCTACAACCGCTGCATAATGTAAGGATTATGCATTGGTTATTTTATCTTGCTTTTCATTGTAATTTCTAGTGTTTTCCTAATGGAAGTGAATCATACGAAGACTCGAAGATCGATGAAGTAAAGAAAATGAGTGCCGCCTACTTGTATAACTATATAAGCGATCGTTTCCCAGTCGTTTTAGGACATGAATCTTAGATTTGTTGTTTGTATTCGAATATTAAACTTTTGTGATGGCATTGTTGTATGGAAAGAAAGATGTGTAAGTTGTGTACTTGCTTGTATATTCTATTTGATCTTTGAAATGAATGTATGTCGATGTTGAGCAACAGTGCATTTGTAATTGAACAGCAGGGTAGTTGTACGTGAATATGGCAGGTTATTGATGTTTGTAAAAATTTCAGGTGGATTTGAGCTATTAGAAGCTGAATCTGCCAAAATTTTGACAGACCTTATGCATCGGTTGTGACTAAACTGATGCATAATGTCCAACATTATGCATCGGTTAATCCAGATAACCGATGCATAAGGTCCGAACCTTACGCATCGATCGATTATGCATCGGTTGAAAACCGATGCATAATGCCTTCCAAAACCAATGCATATTCCCCTTCCTGTAGTAGTGCACCGACAACTCTGTCCACTTCCAACGCCGGTCTTGAGACCAATTACAACTTCTGAGCAATCGACGAGTCACCAGAAACAATCATAGTCGCACCCGCCAAACAGACTGCTCGAATAGGATGTCTAGCACGCGAACACGACTCGCAATCTTGGACTTCTAATCGGAAATCGAAATTGGGAATTTCGGATAAACCCTAATTCCCAATCCAGCTTGCCTTTTATCCAAGGTCCAGTAATTGTCAGAACGCAGCGTTTTACTCCGAGCTCAAATACACCAGAACGCGTCAGTAGCCAAACGACGTCATTTCATTTAAGTCCGAAATCTTCCGTGCTATCCAAACGACGTCGCTGCTCCTCAACAACTTGTAATAGCTTCTCGCGCCACGATTAAACGTTGCCGTTTCACTTGGTAACGAAGCTCGTCTCCTGCTCGTCCAAAGTTACGCAGTTTTTAGCCAGTTGGAAACTAAGGCTAAAAATGGCTTAGTCCCAAACCAGTTTCGACCCTGCTACTTCTATACTTGAGTGCGACCTGTCCTAAGCTTAAGATATGTGCTTGAATGTAATGACCAAGTAGAATATAAGTCTTACAATTTGCCCTCATATTCTACTTGTGCGTGTTCTCTTCTGTCTGATCCTTCCATTGACTGCAACAGCAGCTCTTTGCCAACTCCTTTGCCCTTTCATGACCAGCATCAGTTTCAGGTCACCTTGCCCATATTGAGGCCCTTCTTGCAAAACTCAAACTTAACACAAGGCACAACTTTAGTACTAAAATCAGCAGGATTTACATCACCAAAAAAATTAATCATTCTTATAACACATTTATAGTATCCCTAATGAAATGAAGCCTAACATCAATATGTTTACTTCTTTCATGATAAACAGGATTTCTACAAAGATGCATGGCACTCATGCTATCAAAAAATACCACAGGCACATAACATTTTTGTTCAATTTCAGACAGTAAACCCTTAAGGCACACAACCTTTTTAGCTGTTTCAGTGGCAGTTATGAACTCACCTTGAGTAGAAGACAATGCTACAACAGACCGTCATTGAGATTTCCATGAAATACAATATCCACACCAAGTGAAGAACAAATCGGTAGTTGATTTTCTATTGTCCCTATTACTAGCATAGTCTGAGTCCATATAGCCAAACAGTTTAGATTTATTCAAATAGTAAGCATACATAAGTCCCAAGTTCTTAGAATAGTTCTAGTATTTTAAGTGAACTTTCATAGCATTCCAATGATTCTCTCCTGGATTAGATATGAATCTACTCAAGACAATGATAAGTTGAATTTCCGCCTTATTCTTCGCCATATTTTATGAAAGCTTTGATTCGTTTCCATTATTAAACATAGACTAAATCTCCTCACTCATTGCTAATTTCCATTTATCATTGTCCCTACTTTTTATAGCTTCATCATAAGTATCAGGAACAACATGTTTAACCTTTTCATCAACATTAGTACCATATTCAGCCATATTCGCAAACTCAGCTACATTATCATATGTCTTGTTTGAAATTTTAATCCTAGGTGCCCTATCTCTTGCTAGAACATAATTAGATAAATCAACATTATCATTAGCACTAGCATCATTACTTTCATCAGTCAAGCTAGCATTCACAACAAGATCAGACACAATAAGATCATAAACAATATTGGCACCTCCACCACAGTTCATTAGGGAGGCACCCTGCACATTATCAACATTTTGACTAATAGATAAATGACTATTAGTACTAGAACAGGAAGAACTTAATTGATCCCCGTCTGTTTGATGGGGTAACTTTATCCCTTCATCTTGGTTTCCCAAGCTTACCCGAGGAGGGGTGTGCAGGTGCAAATGCCCTGCTGATTCTTGTAAATCTTCTAGTCCAGCTTCCCCTGCCCCATCACCAGCAGGCCTTCCCTGGTTTTCCAATAAATAACCAAATGGGATGAAGCTAGTGGTGTCTTGGGTAGTGCTTGAAACAAGGGAATTAGAAGTCATCATATTTTTAAATGAAAGTCCTTCTCATTGAAGGTAACAAACCTAGCTCTAATGACTTTGTAACCACCAGGTTGTACAACAAGCAACTTATAGCCCTTAACTCCACTAGCTAAGATAGCCCAACATGATTTTTAATGGCCTTAGGTTCCAACTTTCCATCTGATACTTTAGCATATGCAGTACACCCAAATGACCTTAAATGTTCCAAGTGAATTTTCTTATTCAACCACATCTCTCGAGGCACTTTAAAAACAATAGCAGAATAGTGTGACCTATTAATCAAATATGCAGCAGTCATCACATCTTCACCCCACACAGAACTCTTTAGGCCTGAACTAACAGGTGAATTAGAAGTCATCATATTTTTAAAATGAAAGTCCTTCTCATAGAAGGTAACAGACCTAGCTCTAATGCCTTTGTATCCACCAGGTTGTACAACAAGCAACTTATAGCCCTTAACTCCATTAGCTAGGATAGCTTAACATGATTTTTAATGGCCCTATGTTCCAACTTTCCATATGATACTTTAGCATATGCAGTACACCCAAATGACCTTAAATGTTCCAAGTGAATTTTCTTATTCAACCACATTTCTTGAGGCACTTTAAAATCAATAGCAGAATAGGGTGACCTATTAATCAAATATGCAGCAGTCATCACATCTTCACCCCACATATAACTCTTAAGGTCTGAACTAAAAAGCATGCATCTAGCCTTTTCTAAGAGTGTTCTATTCATTCTTTTAGCTATTCCATTCTGTTGTGGTGTACCAGGAACTGTTAAGTGTCTCTGAATACCATTTTCAGCACAACATCATCAAATAATTTGTTACAAAACTCAAGGCCATTGTCAGTTCTCAAACATTTAACTTTCAAGTCAGTTTCACTCTCAACATGCAATTTCCAGGATTTAAAGAAATCAAGCACCTCAGTTTTTTATTTCAGCAAATAAATCCACACCTTTCTAGAGTAATGATTAACAAAAGAGACCAGATAACTCCTACCACCAACAGTTTCTGTACTTGGGTAGGGCCTCAAAGATCACTATGCACATATCCAAGCCTCTCATTAACAGTCATCTTAGATCTATTAAAAATATGTGCAGTTTTCTTTCCAAGCACATAGATCTCACTAAATGCAATATCACAAAAGACTTTTTCTTAATTAGACCATTTTAAACAAATGATACAAGCCTTTATTACCAATGTGTCACAGCCTAGTATGCCACAACTTAGTTTCATCAAGATTTTTATCACTAGCATGCACAATGTTCAACTCGGGGGACAAAGAAACATGATACAAGCCTCCTAGCCTCATACTTCTAATCACAACATGATTATCTCTAAGGACTTCCCTAATTCTGTTCTTAGATGTTATTTGACGACTTTATCTTCTAATGCAGATTGTGAAATTAAATTTCTTCTCAAGTTAGGCACCCAAGCAACATTATGCAAAACTCATAATTCATAGTCAAACATTTTTAATGGAACAGTCTCAATACCCATGATTTTTAGAGTAGTAGTATCCCCTAGTTTAACTTCACCGTCATCACAAGGTTTCAAAGCATCAAACAGGTTTTTATGAGGAGTAGCATGTATAGACGTATAGTACATCCAAAATCAAGATTCCAAGCATTCATGCTTTCAAAGTTAGCAACAACAAGTATCTCAGATTGATATTGAGTTTCACATACATTGGTGCAAAATCTGTCCTATTATAATAATTTTTCTTTTGGTTTGTTTTCTTTAGGACAACCATTCATGTAGTGACCCATTTCTCCACAATGAAAACACTTAACATTCTCCAATTTCTTATCAAACTCTTTCGTATGGACTTTAAGCTTTTGATATTTTGGGATTTGAGGTTAAACTTAGGCTTTGTCTTAGCATACATTACCTCACTTATAACCTATTGCTTAGCACTATTATTCTGCTTAAAGACCCTTAAAGATTCATTTTTCCAAGTAATAATCTCGGTGATTTTAGCTAATGTCAGAACCTCTCTCCCAAACTGAATTACATCAATCAAGTTATCAAACTGGTGAGGAAGGGAACTACGGAGAATTACAGCTCGGTGTTCCTCTTTAATGGCATCCGCACACCTCTCTAAATCTTGGGTCATCCTAAGGAAACTATTTAAGTTTTCTTGGACACTTAAGGATAGGTCCATCTTAAAGGTGAATAACTTCTTAAGAAGGAAGATCCTATTTGGTAGAGACTTGTTTTGATATGTGGCTTTAAGGGTATCCCATAAAACCTTAAGATCAGTGATCTTGATCACATATCTAGCTATATCATCTGTTAACCTCATCATAATCTCAGTTGAGGTTACTTCTTTAAGATCTCTCTTAGTTTGGTCAGAGGTTGGACACAACCATTCCTCACTAACTGCTCTCCAACATTTTCCTTTTTCAAAATACCTTTCATTCTCATAGTCTACATAGAAAAGTCCATTTGCCCATCAAATGTTTTAAGCCTAATATCACTCATTAAGAAAAAACAAGAATAAACAGCAAGAAATCACTCAATATAAATGAGCACAGATGTTACAACTCAGGCACCACACCACAGGTCACACGAACCACAATCTCAGGTCACAATATAAAGCAAGATAGCACATAAGATGTGATCTAGTGTCAGACCGGACTCAACAAGCCGCGGGGCAGAGTGACAATGACACGAGACTCTATATATGACCAAAGATTAAACCAAGATTCACCAAAATCAATAATGATTGATGAATCTGCTCTGATACCCTTTTGTCACAATTCAAACTAGTGCAATTTATGTTTATTATTGATCAAACAAGAGCATACAAGCACTAGGGTAGGGTAACCCCCCCCAATGTTCAATCAAGCACAAATCACTCTAAACTATCTTATATAACAATGCTAGTCACATCAATTAATAAGACATAGTTTAATCAAAACTGGAGGGTTTAAAGCACCCTCTGATAGCCCATGGACGAGACGCGCAGCACCGCGCATCTTTGTCAACTTCCGACGACGATCTTGAGACCAACCACAACTCCTAAGCAATCGACGAGTCACCAAAAACCATCACAGTTGCACTCGCCAAACAGACTACTTGAATTGGATCTTTAGCACTCGAACACGACTCGCAATCTTGGAGAAACTTCGAATCTAAAATCAAGATTGGGATCCGCACATATTTAGATACACCAGAACACTTCAGATTAACCTTGATTCCCAATTGAGCTTGCCTTTTATCCCAAGTCCAGTCATTGTCAAAACACAGTGTTTTACTCCCAGCTCAAATACACCAGAACGCGCCAGTACCCAAACGACGTCATTTCCTTTAAATCCAAAATCCCCCATGTTATCCAAACGACGTCGCTGCTCCTCAACGACTTGTAACAGATTCTGACGCCACGATTAGACGTTTCACTTGGCAACGAATCTCGTCTAAAGCTATGTTGTTTTTAGCCAGTTGGAAATTAAGGCTAAAAATGGCCAAGTCCCAAACTAGTTTTGACCCTTCTACTAATAGACTTAAGTACGACCTGTCCTAAGCCTACGATTCGTGGTCGAATGTAATGACAAAGTAGAATATATAAGTCTTACATAATAAATGCACACTACTACAGCGAAGACATTATGCAACAGTTCTTAATAACCGTTGTATAAAGTTAACCGTATGCAATGGTTCTTTACAACCGTTGCTTAAAGTTAACCTTATGCAACAGTTCGATTAACAACCGTTGCCTAAAACGTCCACTTATGCAACGGTTTGTTGTTAAAACCGTTGCATAAACTTAAACCTAAAATTGAATAACAAAACTCAGACAGTTTTCCAATCCCGCTCGAACCCCTCCTCCACTCACTCCTCTCAGTCATTCGTCGACTATTCCGTCAATCCGCTCGAACCCCTCCTCCGCTCACTCCTCGACGTCCACCAGCTTGCCCTCAGTCGGCCCGCACTCAGTCGCCCGCCCTCAGTCGCCCTCCCTCACCTCGCCCTCAGTCGACCCTCCCTCACCTCGCCCTCATTCGCCCTCACTCCGATTCAACAGGTATGGTTCTAAATTTGCATTAAGCAAGCGTACAAAATAGGTTATGGATACTGAAACTGAATCGAGATTTGGTGTGGTGTTGCTCGATCGATTTAGGATCGGGATTTGGATGTTTGAAGGATTGAGTGGAAATTTGAAGGGTTGTACTGCCCATTTTGCTTTGTTATGCAATGCTACGAGTTGGAGGAAATTGGATGTTTGGTGTGGTGTTGCTTGATCGATTTAGGATCAGGATTTGCATGCTTGTTTTGTGTACAAATTGGATGTTGGAGGAAATAGATAGAGGATTTAAGAATCATCCCTCTAATGGAAAAGTAACTTATTTTGTAAGTTTGCTTAATTGTGTATATATAGTTTTCAAACTTGGACATTTTGTTTTTGTTGCTCTTTCATCCTTGAATGATGTTAATAACTAGTTGGATTTAAGTATGTTAATTTTAGTGATGTTCTTTTTTTAGGGTTAACATTTGCGATCTACATCCTCTTCCCTTTGGTTGTTATTCTCTTTGTCCAATTTTAAAGTATTTTGTGGTTATCATTCTTACTTATTTTTCTATTAACATGGAGCTTTCAATTTATAAGTTGTTTTTGTTCTTTATAGCTCTAATCTGTACTTGTTGCACACCCACTATTTTATTCTTCTTCGCGAGCTTTTATTATAAGGTAAACTACCCAATTAAACTAATTTACTACTTATGTTTCCATTCATATTTAGATATTTGATTTTTTTCTTTGGTTTACTAATTTATTTGTTTTTTATAACTTTAGAGCGGACGCTGCATTCATCCTTAGACTATTTTCTGCGAGAGATTCTTTGATAAGGTAAAATGCACTATGAAATTCATTTTGTACTTTTTAATTGTTGGAATGTGCTTTGATAATGACAATAATCATATTTACTTGCTTTATGTAGTCAATTTATAATGAATCGAGACTGGGTGTCCGGTAGTAGGCTAAGTGTTCAGTACGATCAAGGGATTATGGATTTTTGTGCGTTTGCATCTTTGTATGCGTCCACAAACAACATTGAATGTGTTTATTGTCTATGTATGGGTTGCACGAATAACAAAAAGGTCAAACCCAAGAAATTGCGGAAACACCTTTTATTAAAGGGAATTGACCAACAGTACAAGTTTTGGTATATGCATGGCGAGGTTGAACCACAAAATGTTCAACCTCAACCCGTAGAAAGTTTGCCAATGGATAATGATGATTGGGAGGAGGATAATATAATTGACATGGTCAACAATGTTGCCGAAGATTTTGTTGCTAGACCTCAAGTTTTGGAGTCATTGAGGAATGATTCAGAATTACCATTGTACGAAGGGTGCTCCAAATACACAAGGCTATCTGCAACTTTGAAAATATTCAACTTGAAAGCAAAAAATGGATGGAGTGATGTAAGTGTCACTGAATTGTTAACTCTGGTGAAAGATATGCTTCCAGAGGATAACACCCTACCTAACCGTTGTTACGAGGCTAAAAAAGTTATGTGTCCGATGAGTATCAATTACGAGAAGATACATGCTTATCCTAATGATTGTAATTGTATCGGAATTCCTATGGTTGAATGTCCGATGTGCAAGTCTCTTCGTTATAAGTTAAACAAAGAACCGAAAAATGGTTCCAAAGGCACTCCTTCTAAAGTACTATCGGATCTTCCACCGATCCCCAGGTTTCAGAAATTATTTGCTAGCTCAGAAGATTCTGATAATATGCGTTGGCATGCTGAGAAACGAGTTATTGATACGAAAATGCGTCATCCTGTTGATTCACTACAATGAGCTAAAGTAGACAACCCATTCCCGACATTTGGAGCAGAGTGTAGAAATTTACGCCTTGGCCTTTCTACTGATGGGGTGAATCCACATGGAAACCTCAGTACTCAGCATAGTACATGGCCTGTGATATTTGTTATCTATAATCTTCCTCCCAGGTTAACCATGAAGCGTAAGTATATGATGCTTTCTCTGTTGATATCGGGTCCTCGACAGTCCGAAAATGATATTGATGTATACTTAGCTCCTTTGATAGAAGATTTGAAGCTTTTATGAAATGAAATTGTACGGACGTTTGACGCATCAAGACAGGAATATTTTAATATGCGTGCCATGCTAATGTGTACCATCAATGACTTCCCAGCTTATGGTAACTTATCCGGGTACAGTATTAAAGGGTACAAAGCTTGTCCAATTTGCAAGGAAGAGACACATGCACGCCATCTAAAGAATTGTCGAAAAATGGTTTACATGGGACATTGACGTTTTTTATCGAGGCATCATCCTTATAGGAGGAAAAAAGCAGCATTTAATGGTGAGACCGAACATGGAATAGAACCTCGACCGGCTTCTGGAGATGAAATACTTCAAAAAATTTAGAATATTACAAATCGATTTGGGAAGCCCAATGCACGTGATAGCGCTAAAATATATGCATTTAGGCGACCTCTATGCTTATTGTTTCGATTGTTCTATTATGATTTCACTTGCTATTTGATGCTTTGTGGTTCTTTTCAGGCAAAATATAGAGTTTAAGCTTAGAACACAAGTAGGTAGTGATTTCGGGGCAAAACCGAGCATTTTGGAGCGAAAAAGCACAAGTTGGGAGTCGGAGCGCAGACTCCTCAAGACCATGCATTCGCACAGTTCATTTCATGCGTTCGCACAAACCAGACCCGACGCATGAAAAGCTCGTGCGTTCGCACGCATGGCTCTGCGCGCTTGATACGATCAAATGCAACAGACCATGCGAACGCACAGTTCATTTCATGCGTTCGCATGCTTTTGCGGAAAGGCAAAAAGACAGGATTTTTACTGCTTACTATAAATAGAAAGGTAGGGTTTTTGAACAAAAAGATGGGATTTTAGAGAGAAGACAGAGGATTTCGAAGTTCATCACATCAAGTTGAAGCACTCCAGGGATATAGGGGGATTCTTCATCCTAATCCCTTATTTCATCTTGTTGTATCTTCATTTCCTTTGAAACCCACTACTATTGTTTGTCTATGAACATGAGTAGTGAGTAGTCCTCTTAGTTTCTAGGGGTCTATGGACCTCCTTGGTGTATGAAACTCACTTATCTATTGATTATATGCATGAATGAAGACTTGTTATGATTTGTGAATTTACTTGGATAAAATGTCAATTCTATGCCCACCAAGTGTTTGATAAAATGCCTAAGTTGACTAGAAACATGAATTTGAAGTTGAGTGTTCTAGCGAACGAGACTAATGGTTCTAGAATGAAGTAGATTCACCCTTGTTCAGTGATGATCACTAGAGTGACTCATCTTGGCATTGAGATAGGCTTGATCTTAAACCGCTCATTGGCTATCGATCACTCAACTAGCGTTGATGATTGAGAACCTTGAGTAGGACGTGAGCTAACAACATCTAGTGATTGAAGCTCACGTGCGAGGTGTCTCTTCCTTAAATCGAGTAACAACATCTAGCGATTGAATTTGATTTAATAGGGACACGCCTTAATCGAACATGTACATTATTCGTTCTTGCATGAAATTGAACCGTTAAGAGTCGAATGCACCAAGGAGGGAAGTAGTACCCTAGGAACGCCTTTAAAACCTCGAAAACAACCTTTTCCATTGCATTAATCATTGTTTGATAATTGATAATCACATTTCACACAACCGTTAGGAAATAGACTTATTGAGTAAAATCGAATAGTGATCTTAGGTTTACAATTACTCCTTGGACGACCCGGTACTTACCGGTTATAAATTGTTTTTGACCAATTTATTGCTTTCGAATCTTACAAATTTGGAACGCATTAAAATAACAACGTTCAAAATGGCGCCGTTGCCGGGAGCAATGAATTAACAAGAGAACTAGAGTAGATTTTGTGAGATTTGGACTATTCTTGTAAATATTTTTTTTCTTTTGTACATTCTTTACACTCATATCTCTTGCTAACTTTTGTTCTTTTGTTTTGCGAGGATGGATTCATACAACCAACAAGTCTTTCACAACGAAGAATATGGCCAAGAGGAGGAGCAACAAAATGCCTATTGGAAA
This sequence comes from Rhodiola kirilowii, assembly GCA_033675215.1. Taxonomy (NCBI): domain Eukaryota; kingdom Viridiplantae; phylum Streptophyta; class Magnoliopsida; order Saxifragales; family Crassulaceae; genus Rhodiola; species Rhodiola kirilowii. The sequence continues at coordinate 56,580,713 of CM066197.1, read as the reverse complement.
GATCATGGTTATCCGACACATTCATACCCTCCTTATCCGGATGATAGCCAATACTCATTTGAAGATGACTCCTACCCTCAATATCCTTTGGATCCTCAACCCAAAAGTGGACCTTCTATCTTTGAAATGCTAGCCCTGATCCAAGCTGGTCAAGAGGCCGAACGAGCACAAGTTACCCAAGATCATCTAGACATGCTACAAAATTTCCAAGCTTTGAATCAACGTTTAGATGAACTGGCCGCCCAAAGCCAAGAGTTGGAAATCACATTAGCGCGACAAGCAATGGAAAATGGGGACTTGGATGATGAAGAAGAGGTGTCCAAAGAGTAAATTCTTGAATCCAATGCCTCAAGGCAAGAATGGGATCAATTAAATGAGGAGGAGTTCAAGAGAGCCGCTCTCCAAGCTTTTTATGAGGGGTGTGATGGTGAATCTTGTGACGAAGACGAGGTGGAATGGAAGAGTGAAGCATCCTTCACTACTAGCACATCTCAAGATCATTTAGACGAGAACACACAAGAGCTCACCATTCCATCAACGCCTTGGCTCTCCGATGAGGAATTCTTCAATGATGATGCCTCTTGCATGGAGGAAATGACTTTTATTGATGAAGAATAACTCACCCCTCCCGTTATAGAAGAGCCTAAATGTGAATCCCAAATTCTTGTTGATGATGGATTAAAGGAAGAGGATATTGAGCCACAAGAACTTCAAGGGTATAGAGACTTTGTTGAGGTTTTCATGGAAGAGACTAAAGACCAACCTCGCGGGCAAGAAGACACAAGTCTAATAAGAGATATTGAGGAATGGGCACCCAAGGAAATAATTGAAAAACTAAAGGAGGGTGTGCCCATCAAGCTCGAGACAAATTTTGAAGACTCCTTCATTCTGCCGTCTGGAGACAAGTTTGGGAGCTTCGTGCCTTATTTTGCAAGATCTTTGGAAGGAATCTCACATGACCCCTTTGTCCTAAAGGGATCTTCATATTTGAAGGGGTCAACTTCCCAAAGGAAAGTCCATTGGAGGCTTGATGGGAAGAAATTCAAATGGGATTTGAAGGTGGATTAACATCTCAAATGTCCAAGGCCCCGTGAGAAGGGATCCTAGCAAAGGACTTCTCACGAGTGATTCTATGGGGCACTTTGCTACGTCTTTGCCAAGACGGGAAAAACTAGGCCCTCGCGGGAGGTAACCCGGTTTGTAAGTCGTTTCATCCTCGTTCTTCATATATAAATGTTTGGCATGATTCTTGAGTGTGGCTTGGATCTTAAGTGTGGAGTGAGTTCTACTCACTCCAGTCCCACTTCATAATTCCAAGGCCCTCCACGTTTCCGTTTGATTTGTCTATGAATAATGATGTCGCCCCTTAGTGTTCATGTGCTTTATATTCTTATATTGGAACCACTTTGTTGCTATAACTTGGACACCTTGTGCATTAAGGAAGATGTAGTTTACTTTCCTTGTTTGAACTTCCTTAAACATATATGCCATGATGTTATCTTGTAACCTTGTGATACCATATTGCTCATACTTGAGTTGGTTATTATTTTTATATCTATCACTTGTTGCTTTTAACCTCTCATGTGTTCTTGTCATCAAGGAAAGTTATTTGCATCATGTTCGATCACGTTTAGCACAATGACGTCTTTTCTATTGGTGGAGCACATCTACAAACGAGGGGAGTTCCTATGCGCCTTTATCTCATTCTCTTTATTGTTTGCGCTTAGGGACTAAGCTTGATTTTAAGTGTGGAGTGGGTAATCGCGTAGTTCACTCATATCATGCCACGCCTATCATTTTTGAATGGACACTTGCATTCATCATGCTTTATCCTAATTTTATGAGTATTATACTACTAAAGGCTTGTGACTATTATCTCTCAACTTCTATAAGTCACATCTAGCTTACATTTCACTTTTACATGATTTAGAGTCTAAAACCAAACTAGCTCTATTGAATGCAAATTCTCGTGAATCAATTTTCATTGCTATCTTGTGCCTATCTAGAAATCTAAGTATTTTGCGCGCATGCTTGGAAAAGTTTTAGAAAGCACACTTTGAAACCTTCATGAAAAACTTAAACCTCTTGATTGCTTGTAGGTGACTTTAGTTCTCTTGCTTAGTGCCTTGTTTGTGGTTGCTTCTCACACATTCCATATTCACATTGGGCATATTGTTAAGTTTTAAGTGTGGAGTCAAAAGAGAATGAAAAATAGGCCCCATTCAAAAAAAAATTACATGGTCAAAGAGGGAAAAGCCCCGACTAAGAACTCTCTCGATAATCACGAGAAGTTTTGCTTCAAAAATTATACAAATGCCGAGGGTTAGGAAGAAAAGTTCCCCCTCGAAAGCATTTGTAGGCCAAAGGCCATTTAAAAAAACACTTAAACTTGACTTTATGCCCTTCCATCATCTCTTACATGTGTGAGTTCACCACGTACATTGTGTGCTAGCAAGTTGGACTTTGGGACGACCCTTGTGATTTCACGTAAGCTACTGATCGGTTTATGCTTGTTTTAAGAACTCTTGTTGTCAAACTCATCTTTCCTTATGGGTTACGACTTCAGCGTCTAAAACTTGGAAATGAGTTTATATCGTGAGCCCGTGGACTAGCCCTAGCTAGCATAGGTGATCGAATGACGTTTTCGTGCAAAATGCTTTAACCATTTTTCAAAAAAAAAGCCTTGCTTCAAAAATGAATAGACTTCTAGGTTAGGCACTTGATAGCTCTAGTATTGACTTCCTTGAATGTGCACCCTCATGTGATCTTAAACGGTTTGAAAACTCTCTTGAAATGTATAGTGATTGTGATGCTAGCTTGGGATGTGAAGTAAGTTTTGAGAAATCCATGCCTTAATTGTTAAACACTCTTGTTTTCACTCTTGTGGGATAAGTGCATTTGGGATTTGTGAGTATTCCCTTTTCTGAAAACTCTCACGAGACTATAACTCGTCCACAAGGGTAGCTTAGGGGTTTAAAGGCTTGGTGCATATGCTAAATGCACTCATAACACCTACGAAAAGGAGTTAGATTGTAAATATGTGTTAGAATAGTTAGAAATAAAAGTTTGAGACATTAAAGGGATGATAGGAGCAAATGGGCATTAAACATAACGATTTATCCTTTTGCCATTTGTTTCTCTTTGGCTTGATTTTATTGTTTGCTCGGGACGATCAAACTCTAAGTGTGGAGTGTTTTGATGAGTCGAATTCTCGACTCATTTATCTATCCATTTACGAAGAGTTTTGATCCATTCCCGGTGATAATTCGATGCCATTTGACCCTCTTGCTTGCTATTTCAGGTTAGAAACCAAACCTACGGTCCTCGGGCTCAAAAAGATCAATTCTCGAAGAAAACCGAAGTTTCGGAGCAAAAATATGGATTTTCTGGCAAATCGGGACATACCGACCTTTCCGGAGTATTTTGGACGCACAGATCGCATTTGGTGTCCGATTTGGTCGATTCAAAGCTTGTTGAAAAACTAACTCAAAGTTATACAACTCTCCAGTTGTCACCAAGACCAAATTCGGAGGTTAAGATTGCCAAATAGCATTGTGCGTTCGCACAGTTCACCTTGTGCGTTCGCACAGTCCAGACCCGACGCATGAAAATCTTGTGCGTTCGCACGCAAGGCTCCGCGCGCTCGCATTCGATCAAATGTAGGAGACCATGGGTTTGCACAAATCAAAGCATGCGTTCGCATGCCTTTGCGGAAACATAAAAACGAGATTTTTACTGCTGGACTATAAATAGAAACTTAGGGGTTTTGAACCAAGGTGGTTTTTGGAGAAGAAGAGCGGGGGATTTTAGAGAGATAAGCTACCAAGGCTTCAAGGGAGGATCATCCATTGAAGATTGAAGATTCAAATGGTGGAAGAAGACTATCTACACTAGATTGGTTTATTCCTTCCATTGTATCTTCATCTATGTACTCAATACAATTTGTGTTTGTCTCTGAACATGATTTGTGAGTAGTGTTTTGTATTCTAGGGTCCTATGGATCTTATGTGTGTTTATACTCCTAATCTATAATGAATCAATGTTAGAATAACATATTTGGATGATTGTGAACCTACTTGGATAAAATGTCAACTCTATGCCCACCAAGAGTTTGATAAAATGCCTAAGTGGTCTAGAAACATGAATTTGAAGTTGAGTGTTCTAGCGACCGAGACTAATAGTTCTAGAATGGAGTAGATTCACCCTTGTTAAGTGATGATCACTAGCGTGACTCATCTTGGTATTGAGATAGGCTTGATCTTAAACCGCTCATTGGATATTGATCATTCAACTAGCGTTGATGATTGAGAAACTTGAGTAGGACGTGAGCTAAAAACATCTAGCGATTGAAGCTCACGTGTGAGGTGCTTCTTCCATAAATTAAGTAACAACATATAGCGATTGAATTTGATTTAATAGTCGCACGCCTTAATCTAATCATCCAACATGATTGTTTTTGCATGAAATTGAACTCTTGGAGTCTAAAAACACACATGAATGAAGTAGTTCCCTAGAGTACACCCTTTGCCTTGGTAGTGACATTATCTCTAGATTCCCTTAGTTTGTTCACATTGTTCATATTCATTTTCCTTAGTAACTTCACCAATCAAACCTTACGCAATTAGAATAGACTTATCGGAACAAAATTGAATAGTGCATAAGTTTAAACTTGCTCCTTGGACGACCCGGTACTTACCGGTTATAAATTGTTTTTGACCAATTTATTGCTTTCGAATCTTACACATTTGAAACGCAACGTGATGAATTTAAGTCATTGCTTGGCAACAGTGGATTGAGTTTTATTTTTCGTGATGATCTTGGGTCATATCATGTAGTTACTATGGAATTTCTTAGTTCGTTTAGTCCAGTGCATAAACTTGGTATGGATGAGGAAGAGGAGAAAGTTAAATGTTGGAGGTTTGCCATGGGTGATTATCCGTGGGAGGTAGACGCTGAAGTATTATGCGATTGGTTTAGATTGCCTAGGGATGGTTTATTTCCTAAGATAGTTGACAGATGCTTGTCGTCACAGCAAATGTGTAAATAAATTTATAGTCCGCTACTCGCGACTAGACTACTGGGTAGCAAGTGGTAAGTAGGGGTCGAACCCAAAAGAGTCAGTGTGGATTAGTTGTTTTTACGGGATTGTCACGAAAGTAAATACAGTTGGGGGTTGGGTTTGAGTGTTTTGGGAACTGAAAGTAAATTACGACAGTTGATATTACGATTAAAGGAAAGCATTCGGTTTTAGGGGCCTTGTATTATATTTGTTTATCATTAACCGCTAATGATCATGCCAAGTGTTCAAAGATGAATTGAGGCTATTTCTAGCGCAAGACATGATCATGCTAAGTATTCAAAGATGAATCGAGGCCCTTTCGTAGCGCAAGACTTGCAACATCGTTTAAAGCAACACTTGTTCTAAGCAAAACTAATTCCTCCTTTCGAAGTATCTTAGCTGTAAGTGCATCCACTTGATCTCCCAGTTACGTTATTGACCAAGTGGTGTTTTAGATAAGTCGAACTCCTCGATAAGTTTTGCTTGTGACAGCTTCCACTTACCGAGTATGATCACGAATTTCCACGGAAGAGCTTTGCTTGTGACAGCTTCCACTCAACCTTGGAAACTCTGACTATATATGGCACATAGAACAAGTTTTGAATACAAAGGTGTACTAAGAGTAAAGTCTAAAACATTTATAATACAAGCGCGCCCCTTCAACCGAATAACTAGTTTAGCTACTATTCATCGCGCTAAACATTATAACTAAGGAAATAAAATAGTTGAATAAATACTAAAAATAATACTTACAACCGTTGAAGCGCCAAGGGAGCTATCCTTTATTTCCAAAGCGAAGAACAATTTTATTGAAAATGAAGAGAGGAGGGTTAAGCCCTCTCTCTCTCTAAAGTGTATACAAGTATGGATGGTGTGTTTCAAATGAGGAGGAGATGGCCTCTATTTATAGCTAAAGGGGAGGAGGATGGGCCAAGATGGTGGCAAGTGGTGTTGCATCCAAGGGTGGAGGAGGAGGGGATGGAGATGTGGTGGAGGAGCCACCACATGGCAAGCTCTCCATGGTGGAGCTTCTAGCCACCGGCGGCTTTGGGAGGAGAGGAGGAGGAGCCGCCAAGTGGAGGGAGGAGAGTGGAGGAGCCACCATGTGAGGGAGGAGCCGCCCATGTGAGGAGGAGCATCCCTTCTAGAAGCTTGTGATCTTCACAAAAGTCATCGGTTTGACCGGATGTGACCGGAGCTTTGGCCGGAGCTTCTTGGATTTTGGAGAGTGTATTTTGAATGAAAATGTCATTCTAAGATGATCTCAAGAAGGAACCTAAGCCAAATTCCGCTTGGAACATGGTCGAAATCTCAAATCCGATGAAATTGCCCTTGTTTGGCCTTTACCGGGCTCGGTGCTTTTGCCTTGCGTTCTTGTCCAAATGCCAATGGATTTAGCATGTTTGAGTGATTCCAAGTCATGATCCTGAGATTTCTGCATTCAGCGTCTGATCGTGACCTTGGATTGACTCGTAATATCTTTTCAGCGTAAAATCCTCTCCTTAGCGTGTTTTCTCTCTAAGCGCCAAAATACCCTGTAGAAATATATCGGAACTAACAAGCAAAAGTTAAATAGACAAACAGTCTAATTTAGTGGGTTTTACTGTGTTTTTGATTCGTATAATTATGGTCCATCAGATTACCCCACACTTTTAGTTGTTCGTCCCGAACAATGCTATTAAAGGGCGGCACTCTAAGTTTGGTTTTAAAATATGAAAATTAGACTGTGGGACTCGATTTATCCTAATTCATGCATTACTTACTTATTACCAAATTGAACTGTATAAATAAATAGAAGGAACTTGATACTTGTACCTTCGTGCCGAGATGCAAATTATATTGGATGTCTCGGGAGATAGTCCTTTCCATGTCCTGGCTTGCATCCTTGGGACTGTCTCGCACTATATGGTTTTCTTGTAGCTTTCTCTAGCACGTGATTCGGTTCAGGTTTCAGTGGGTTGAGTACTTTGATTTTCTTTTGGCGAGGGACTGCTTTTTGTAGTGAATCGGCATTTGGCCTTTGATTTGACTTTTTGAGTTCTTCACTTTTTGTTCGGTTAAAACCTTCACAATTTTGAGCCTTAGGCCTCTTGATTTGCTTCTTCGAGCTTTTCGTCTTTTTGTGACTGCTAGTCCATTTTCTCGAGCCTTTTTGGGAGGTCCAATCATCGCCCGCAAGCCTATGGAAATACCTCCCCGCTCCTCTCTTTTTTGCCATTTTCGCGCGGGTCAAGGTGAGGGTCGCTCATTTATTTTCTCGGCTACTTTGACTGTCGTTTTCGCGCGGGTTAAGATGAGGGTCGCTCATCTATTTTCTCGGCTACTTTGACCGGAGATAGGACGGTTTGATTCCCGTCCTCGCCTTTTGCATTGCATGGCGGAGATGACTTCAATCTTCACTGAAACCCGAAGTGCAGCCTCCACTGACTTCGAAAACCATATAGTTTGATCTGATCCTTTGATTGCTTGCCAAGCCTCTCTAGGGCATTTCTATCAACTCCACATCCCTGGTTTATCTCAGCACAAAGGGACAAATGAGAAGTTACGTTCTAAGTTTTTAGACAGTTGAATTTTCACAAGGTAAATGCATGAATTTCGGTCTATCTTTTTCACATTCTTAAGTTCATACTTTCAAAAAGATACACTAAAAAAGAAAAACATGTTATGTACATAGATGGTTCTCACCCCACACTTTCGAACGAAGGCGTGCCTTTCAGCAAGACTTAGTTCGAAAGCCATGCAAGCAGTTGTTATACGAGAAGGAAATGTTATTAAGGAAAAGGAAAGACAGAACTCCCTTTAAGGTGTCGAGTGAACGACATGGCACGAGGCTGGATAATCGAGGGAGTTCGGCTGGGGCCTTGAACTCTGAGCGTAGCCCTATCTGGCCTAATGTGGCACCCAAGTCCGATTCCTGAATAGTCATTTCTTCTATGCACCAAGTGGGTGAGAGCAACTTATTGAAAAAACTAAAAGACAGAAAATAAAGTGCAGAAAGTAAGATAGTGTCGGGTTACCTCCCGACCAGTGCCTTTGTTTAACGTCGTTGGCTCAATGATACCTCAATCATGGATCATAAGGTCGGATCCCAAGGGTGAGTGAGGTCAAACTTTTTCTCGGCAGCCCTTTTGCTCCGAGAGGGTGAGGTTTCCTTGACCATAGCTGCTGGTCCAATGCGTCGTGCTTGCTTGTTACTTCTTCCGGGTTTCCATTATTTCGGCCCATGTCTTTGCCTCCTCTTCATGTTTGAATAGTTGGCACTTTCGCGAGTTTGGAAGTTGGGTTTTGTGCCTTCAAACATCGGCGACCACAGGCATGTTCCCATGTGAGGCCTCTTCTTGGTGGTAGCTACGAATGGTTGTCTTGGAATGATTGAGTTCCCGGGTGGTTTTTCTTGGCTTGTGACGAGAGAGATTTCCTTTGTCGGCTTTTTTGGCTCATGCTCTGCCTCCAACTCCCCTTGTACCGCATCATCATTGATTATATGATCTTCGGTGGTTATGATCGGCATGAAATGCGAAGGGTTAAGTTGAGGCACTTCGACCATGAGGACTAGGTCTGTTTCAGGTGCTCCGACAGTGAGGACTAGGTCTTTCTCGGACAGTTCGGCAATGAGGTCCGGGACTTCCTCGGGTGCTCCGAGCGCAAGTACCGGGCCTGGCTTGATTTCTTCGGCCGCTTCAGCAGTGAGGTTCGGGACTTCTGTAGGTTCGGCAGTTAGGACAGTGATTTCCTCGGATGGATTGGTGATAAGGACCGGGTCTGATTGGGGCAGTTCTTCTTCGGTCATTTGCGGGTCCTCATCCTCAGTCGGCTCCTCGGGTTCAGCCGTGAATTGGTGCATCAATGCACTCAATTGCTGCATGTCTATGGCCAATTGCTGGGTGCTAGCTGCCAGCTCCTTTTCTGCCGCCCATAGTTCAGTTTTGGCCCTGATTTGTTGCATCGTGTTGTCCAACTGCTGGATGCTAGATGCCAGCTCTGTTATACCGTCCTCGATTGGCTCGGCCTGATCTTGGCTTGGTCTTGACCTCGCGGCCAAATCGTTTATTAATTTCCAAAGATCATCCTCGGTTAAGTCCCACATTGATCCTCCTGCTGCATTATTTAGCTGGTCCCACTCATGTGGCAACATTCCACAGAGAAACTTTGTTTGAAGATCGAAGTTGGTGAATCCATGGTGCGGGCAGCTCGTCACAATGGAATCGAAGTACCATAAGTACTCATCCAAAGTTTCGTCCCGGGATTGCGTTATTTTGTTGATCTTCTCGCGGATTTCAAGATCGAAGGGTGGTGGGGAAAACTCCGTATTGTTCCAAGGTTCCATTCCGTAGTAGTATGACATGGTGAATTGCATGATAAAAGAAAAAAGAACAACTATTCCTATGCACAACTCCCCGGCAACGACGCCAATTTGACAGATGCTTGTCGTCACAGCAAATGTGCAAATAAATTTATAGTCCGCTACTCGCGACTAGACTACTGGGTAGCAAGTGGTAAGTAGGGGTCGAACCCAAAGGAGTCAGTGTGGATTAGTTGTTTTTACGGGATTGTCACGAAAGTAAATACAGTTGGGGGTTGGGTTTGAGTGTTTTGGGAACTGAAAGTAAATTACGGCAGTTGATAATGGACTATAAGGAAAGTATTCGGTTTTAGGGGCCTTGTATTATAATTGTTTATCATCGACCGCTAATGATCATACCAAGTGTTCAACGATGAATTGGGGCTATTTCTAGCGCAAGACATGATCATGCTAAGTATTCAAAGATGAATCGAGGCTATTCCAAGCGCAAGACTTGCAACACCATTTAAAACACTTGTTCTAAGCAAAACTAATTCCTCCTTTCGAAGTATCTTAGTCGTAAGTGCATCCATCTGGTCCGTCATTTCCGATCAAACCAGATGGTGTTTAAGATGAGTCAAACTTCTCAAATAAGCTTAGCCATTCCAAGCATCCACTTATCAGTACAAGTTTACGAACCCCCATGGTGAGCTTTGCCATTCAAAGCGTCCCCTCAACCATGGACGTTCTGACTTAGTATATGGCACATAGAACAAGTATCGAATACAAAGGTATACTAAGAGTAAAGTCTAAAACATTTATAATACAAGTGCGCCCCTTCAATCGAATAACTAGTTTAGCTACTATTCATCGCGCTAAACATTATAACTAAGGAAATAAAAGCAGTAAATAAATACAAAGAAATACTTACAACCGTTGAAGCGCCAAGGGAGCTATCCTTTATTTCCAAAGCGAAGAACAATTTTATTGAAAATGAAGAGAGGAGGGTTAAGTCCTCTCTCTCTCTAAAGTGTGTACAAGTATGGGATATGAGGTGTGGGATGATTACAAATGAGAGGGGAGCACTTCTATTTATAGGCTAAGGAGGAGAGGAATGGAGGGTGGAGATGGATTTGCATCCAAGGGTGGAGGAGGAGGGGAGGAGCATGTGGAGGAGAAGCCTCCACATGGAGGAGGAATAGTGAGCCGCCGGCGGCTTTGGGAGGAGGGGAGGAGGAGCCGCCATGTGTCCCTCCATGTGAGGAGGAGCATCCCTTCTAGAAGCTTGTAACCTCTTCACAAAAGTCATCGGTTTGACCGGATCTGACCGGAGCTTTGGCCGGAGCTTCTTGGATTTTGGAGAGTGTATTTTGAATGAAAATGTCATTCTAAGATGATCTCAAGAAGGAACCTAAGCCAAATTCCGCTTGGAACATGGTCGAAATCTCAAATCCGATGAAATTGCCCTTGTTTGGCCTTTACCGGGCTCGGTGCTTTTGCCTTGCGTTCTTGTCCAAATGCCGATGGATTTAGCATGTTTGAGTGATTCCAAGTCATGATCCTGAGATTTCTGCATTCAGCGTCTGATCGTGACCTTGGATTGACTCGTAATATCTTTTCAGCGTAAAATCCTCTCCTTAGCGTGTTTTCTCCCTAAGCGCCAAAATACCCTGTAGAAATATATCAGGACTAACAAGCAGAAGTTAAATAGACAAACAGTCTAATTTGGTGGGTTTAACTGTGTTTTTGATTCGTATAATTATGGTCCATCAAGGAGCAACACAAGTCTACTAGAATTCGTATACCTAAATGGAGCATTATTCATAAATTCTAAGCGGGTATAGTGTTTGTTCGTACTAGCTACGGTAGGCTTGTGACAAAACTCGAAATGATGCTTATGCTTATGATTGAGAGGGGGCAGAAGGTGGATTGGCTATGGTGCATTACAAGGGGGATTAAGGACAATCAGATTGCCTCCTCAAAGAACCGGGGATTGGGAGATGGTTCATTTGTGACCTGAATCGCGAGGAAGCTGAATTTTACATTTGGGGATACAGAGAGTGACAAGCTGAGGCTCACTTTGAAGCAAATGAGGTCTAGGCACATATTGGGTAAGGGGCTAAAGTGGAAAAATGATGAGGAGGAAGTTGAAGTTGAAGATGAGGAAGAAGTTGACATTGAAGATGAGATCGACAGGATTTTGGACCGTGAGCTCGGTGTTTCCATCGATGAGATAGACCGTGCTGGTAATGTGAGAGTCGACGATCCCTCCATTGCTCCCTCCACCCCAGATGAAGAGAGCAGCATTGATCTGGAAGATGATAGCACTTGATTAGCATTTCTATATGTTATTGTGCTTATGTTTTGTTTATGATGACTTGTGTATGATGATGAACCTTTTGATGATAGTCTTTTGGGATGTAAACATTGTTGATCACTCTTATGAACTGTGTTACATTATTGATATGTGTTGAAAATTGTATGATCATCTAAGTGCGTGTTGAAAATTGTATGATTATCTAAATAGATTTTTTAGTCTCGTTTCTATACTGCCCAGTGCTGTGCGTTCGCACAATGCCATTCATGCATTCGCATACGTAGTTTATTTCCACTTTGAGCTTTGGTCACATGAATCCATGCGTTTGCACGCGAAATCCATGCCACTGCTTGTATTTGTGCGTTCGCACACATCCATTCGTGTGTTCGCACAGTCATTCGACTCACTGCTATGCCTTCATGCGTTCGCACACTTCAGAGTGTGCGCGCGCATACTTGAGTCCAGCACCATTCTAACTTGTTTTGGTTCGCTTTTGATTGATCTGGGCATTTGGTGTCCGATGATGCATTCTTTTGATGAATTATGAGTTGACTTGCATGATGTTGACATGTTTACGATGATGATTTCTCTACCTTGTGTGCTTAACACTCCCATTTTTTAGTTTCTTGTCTTATAGATGAAAAAGGGGAATCATTACTCGAATCTTTTGTGCAAATTCAGTCGCCCAAGAACTAGAAGCGCGAAGCAACATCTCTTACTTTGAAATGGCTACCTCCGAACGAGAGAAGTTTTTCTTAACTTTCTCTTCGCTTTTCATTCTATTCATTGCTTAGGGACTAAGCAATTGCTAAGTGTGGGGTGCATGTGTTTTGACTACACGAGATGTTTGTGCTTGCTTGCCGTGCTTTCATGTTTAGAATCCAATCAATTTGCATGTTTAGAGGAGAACACTTACACTACTGTGACATCCATCCAAAAACTCGAATTACCAATGAAAACAAAAAGTCTGGGCAAGGCTACATTCTCAAAAAATTGCATTCCTAATTCAACTAGTCGTGCATGATTTCACTTAATTGATCCTTTAGATGACTATGTTGACTTTCATTCTTGAGGATCAAAGCATCTACTAGCACTTCTTTATCTTTTATTCTAAGCGTTTTCTTGTTGAGACTATAGAGTTGATCTTTGAAAGCATGAAAAAAAAACAAAAAAAACAAAAGGGGCCTTGCATGCCATGATTGCCTTTAGGTGACCTTAGTGACCTTGCTTATCTTGTGGATTTGTCTTGTTGGTTTGTCATGCTCCATTTTTAACACTTAGCCCTTTGTCAAAGTTCTAAGTGTGGGGTCAAAAGAGGGCAAGAAAAGAAAAAAAAGAGAAAAAATGTGTAATAAGCCCCAAGCTTCTTCCTTATGATTGACCATCATTAGGAAGTAAGTTTAAAGAATTATGTGCTAAGCGCCGAGGGTTAGGAAGGTAAGTTCCCCCTCGAAAGTGCTTAGTACGGCCAAAGGCCATGCTACCCCCTTAAAGTTGCACTTAGACTTGACAATCGGCTATTTCACCATTCTCTAGCATGAAAGCCAATGAGACAATTGAAACTTACTAGCAAGAATTCACTAAGGGACGAACCTCGTATTCTTTTATACTTAGGCATGATATGATTTGCAAGCGTATATATAAGCTTCAATGTTGGAACTCCTCTTCTCGTACGACTAAGTGACCTTTGCATCCTAGGCTTGAGAACGAGTTCAAAGTCACAAGCCAATGTACTAGCCTCCTTGCTAGCATTGGTGAGTGATCCAACAAGATTTCTTTGCGACTGTTAGATTGTTTTCTTGAAGTCTTTGATATAGAAAATGACTAGAACCCTTGATTAAAGGTTTGTTAGTCTGTGCTTTGATTTGCTTGAATGTCATTATTCATGAATTTCCATAAGGTTTTGAAGAGGTTTCATGTAGTGATTGAAATGAACACATCTAGTTTGAATACATTATGAACTTCATGGAAAACACTTTGCCCAGTACTTTGACATTTGTGAACTTAAAATGCCTAATTGGATGGTTGTTCTCTTTGTGGGATTTGTGAGTATTCCCATGTCTGAAAACTCTCAGGAGACAACAACTCCTCCACTAGGGTAGCCTAGGGGTTTAAAGGCGTGGTGCATTCGCTAAATGCACTCGTGTTACCTACGAAAGTGGTTAGTTAAAAGTAGGATTTGTTTCTTAGCATTTTTAGTTAGTTTTCGTGACCATATGGAGTTTTCTTTGAACCGATCCTGAGTGAGTGAAGTGCATTATTGTTGTTGATCTCTATGATTAGTTTGCTCGGGATGATCAAACATTAAGTGTGGGGTGATTTGATAGCGCTAAAATATATGTATTTTAGGCGACCTCTATGCTTATTGTTTCGATTGTTCTATTACGATTTCACTTGCTATTTAATGCTTTGTGGTTCTTTTCAGGCAAAATACAGAGTTTAAGTTGAGAACACAAGTAGGCAGTGATTTCGGGGCAAAACTGAGCATTTTGGAGCGAGAAAGCACTAGTTGGAAGTCGGAGCGCAAACTCCTCAAGACCATGGGTTCGCACAGTTCATTTCATGCGTTCGCACACACCAGACCCAACGCATGAAAAGCTCATGGGTTCACACGCATGGCTCTGCGTGCTCGATACGATCAAATGCAACATACCATGCGAACGCACAGTTCATTTCATGCGTTCGCATGCTTTTGCGGAAAGGCAAAAAGACAGGATTTTTACTGCTTACTATAAATAGAAACTTAGGGTTTTTGAACAAAAAGCTGGGATTTTAGAGAGAAGACAGCGGATTTCAAAGTTCATCACATCAAGTTGAAGCACTCCAAGGATATAGGGGGATTCTTCATCCTAATTCCTTATTTCATCTTGTTGTATCTTCATTTCCTTTGAAACCCACTACTATTGTTTGTCTATGAACATGAGTAGTGAGTAGTCCTCTTAGTTTCTAGGGGTCTATGAACCTCCTTGGTGTATGGAACTCACTTATCTATTGATTATATGCATGAATGAAGACTTGTTATGATTTGTGAATTTACTTGGATAAAATGTCAATTCTATGCCCACCAAGTGTTTGATAAAATGCCTAAGTGAACTAGAAACATGAATTTGAAGTTGAGTGTTCTAGCGAACGAGACTAATGGTTCTAGAATGAAGTAGATTCACCCTTGTTAAGTGATGATCACTAGCGTGACTCATCTTGGCATTGAGATAGGCTTGATCTTAATTCGCTCATTGGCTATCGATCACTCAACTAGCGTTGATGATTGAGAACCTTGAGTAGGACGTGAGCTAACAACATCTAGCGATTGAAGCTCACGTGCGAGGTGTCTCTTCCTTAAATCGAGTAAAAACATCTAGCGATTGAATTTGATTTAATAGGGACACGCCTTAATCAAACATGTACATTATTCGTTCTTGCATGAAATTGAACCGTTAAGAGTCGAATGCACCAAGGAGGGAAGTAGTCCCCTAGGAACGCCTTTAAAACCTTGAAAACAACCTTTTCCATTGCATTAATCATTGTTTGATAATTGATAATCACATTTCACACAACCGTTAGGAAATAGACTTATTGAGTAAAATCGAATAGTGATCTTAGGTTTACAATTGCTCCTTGGACGACCCGGTACTTACCGGTTATAAATTGTTTTTGACCAATTTATTGCTTTCGAATCTTACAAATTTGGAACGCATTAAAATAACAACGTTCAGCACGCATTGAAGGTACTCCATGGAAGAAGCGATCAATATTTTTGATCTCCCTTATTGGCATACACTTGACGTCAGACACTACATTGATGTGATGCATGTTGAAAAGAATATATGTGACAGTCTTATTGGTACTTTATTAAACATTCCTGGAAAAACAAAGGATGGATTGAAAGCTAGACTGGATATATTGGATATGAACATTCGTACCAAATTAGCACCTCAAACTGAAGGAAAGCGTACATATTTGCCCCCGTCATGCACAACTCTTTCTAAGAATGAGAAAACAATTTTGTGTGGATGTCTGAAAGGAGTTAAAGTTCTGTATGGGTACTCTTTGAATATTGCCAGCTTGGTTTCAATGAAGGATCTGCGGTTGAATGGATTAAAATCTCATGATTATCATGTATTGATTCAACAGTTGTTGCCTATTGCAATTAGAGGTGTATTGTCTCCTAAAGTGAGGTCCGCTGTACAAAGACTCTGCGCCATTTCTAGCTCTTTGTCTGCTAAGGTTATTGATTCATCAGAGCTTGATAAACTACAAGACCAGATTGTTGTTACACTATGCCAATTAGAGATGTTTTTTCCACCTAGCTTTTTAATGTAATGGTGCATCTTACTGTTCATTTGGTGCGCGAAATTCGCATTCTGGGACCAGTTCATATGAGATGGATGTACCCTTTTGAGAGGTACATGAAGATTCTAAAGAGCTACGTGAGAAATAGACATCGTCTCGAAGGGTGTATAGTGGAAGGATACATAACAGAAGAGGCTGTCGAATTTTGCACTAATTTTTTGGGAAATACAGTCGCAGTTGGGATTCCCAGGCTACGTCATTTTGATCGATTTAATGGAAAGGGCATAAGTGGTTGGAAATATAAGATCCCGTCATTTGATGAGTTGACGAAAGCTCATTTCTATGGATTGCAACATATGCATGATATCACGCCTTTCAGAGAGCAGCACCTAAACATATTAAGGAGTGCATTCTCAAGAAAATCTGAGCAGTGGTTGCAAAAAGAACATAGTCGGTCATTTTGTAACTGGCTGAGATATTGACAAGCGCATTTTTAACCCTTTTTAGTTGTCAATTTATACATTTCAGGGGTCAAGTTGCAGTCAAACAAAATTTATACCTTGGTAAGCCAAGGATCGATCCAAGGAGCAATGCGTGTGAATACTAGCTAACAAGTGACCTATTTAGCTATCCCAATTAAAAAGATTTGTTTAGTTGTGAAAATTGCAATAATTAAATAGCAGAAATTAAAAGTGCAGAAATTAAAGGTTGTGTTTTTATCAGAGAAAGAATCCCAGAACTCATACTTCACCCGTGCTAACCCCGCTAATCATGCAATCATTCTACGTTAATTATTCATGATATCGAATATGGAATATAACCGAAATAACACTAGACAAGCCGCCCATCCACGGATCATTGTCTAGATTAATCTCAATCGTTGAACGCCGCCCATCCATGGATTATCAACGATTTTGATTTATTAAACTAAAGGTTTTCCTATTAGTTCATGTAAACATGACCTAACATCAATTTCATGCAATCCGGTTAATCCCTAGGGCCCATCCACCTTTCGGCATATAACCTAAATACGTTCTATCAATGCAAACATACCCTTTGATGTAAATACATGCATAGAACGATAATATTTAGCACACATTGAAATTGAATAATCGAATCGCATAAATAATAAACTTCAATTGATCACAAGAGAGTTAGGGTTACATAGCACGGGATCCGTAGGATCCCGGAATTAAGAAGACTACTTACTATTCATGGTAGTTAACCAAAAACAGTGTAAAGAAGGAAAGAAACGAGTAAACTGTAAAGACGCAGTGTAGCTTGATGATCCTCACGCTGAAAGCTCTGTCTTCTCTCCCAAGTTAGGGTTTCTTCTCCAAAATAACAACACCCTGTTCTTTCTGGGTTTCTCTCTTATATAGCTTTCCAAAAGGCCAAAAAGCCTAAAATCGAAATTAGGAAGTATGCCCAAAAATCTGTCCAAAAAGCCCAAAAATCGATTTTTTGAAATTGCCTTCGATGGGGTCGTTACATCCGTTACAGCTGGGTGTAACGGCTGTAACGGGCTAAGCAAAAATCTCTGAGAAAATTCATGCCCGTTACAGCCGTTACAGCTCAAGGTGTAACGGCTACTGAAGATTGTAACGGGCTGACTTCTTTTGCCTTTTTGGAGGTCTAAACCTTCAAATCTGCTCTTTGTGTCAACTATAAAGTTGTAGGGCAAATTGAATTAGCTTTCCAACAACTACAAATTGAATTAGCTTTCCAACAAGCTAAATTTCGACTCATTTGGACACCGAATGAGCCCTGGGCATGCAAAATACGTCGCAAAGGTCTGTCTGCCCTATTTTGTCCTATTTTTACCGAAATCTCTACTAAATGCATTGTTTTGCTTCAGATCAATCCAAAAGTGTTTGGAATGTGATATATGACCTGAAACACTAGAAAATAGATCAAATGAGAATAAAATGTCGGGAAAACAAACATAATCCATCATCGAATGAAGTGAATAATAGGTCAAGAATTCGACCGATCAAAACACTCCACACTTAGGATTTGTTCGTCCCAAACAAACATTAAGCACAAGTCAATAAATCTGCAGAATAGTTACCCGCTCAAGTATCATGTGATCAATAAAAAGATAACTCACTGTCGTAGAGGACACGAATGCATTTAGCATATGCATCAAGCCTTTAAACCCCTAGGCTACCCTAGTAGGACGAGTATAGTCTCGTGAAGGTTTTCAGGAATGGGACTACCTACAAATCCCCTATACAACTAACTAACGTGTAAGCATGAAATGATGCTCAACGAGTCACAGTAAAGTCATGTCATACCTCGGATTCATTGTGTTACCTCAACTTCAAGTCAAACATCTTCATCAAAGTTTCAGACAATCATAGATTGAACGAGTTATGCATTCAAACGGTCAGTACACACGACTAACAAACACCTTATCACAAGTTCTAAATAGTTCTATCGCTACGGGATAAGAGCATGAAAATTCGCACAAAACATGCTCGCCATTCACCTATGCTATCTAGGGATAGTCCACGGGCTCTTGGCGCAAAGCTCATTCTCAAGTGCCAAGGACTAGGCAATGACCCGTAAGAGAAGAGGAGCCTGGCTTAAGAATTTCTGAAAAATAGTACGAAAATTTGCATCAAAAATTCAGTGCAAGCACAAGGATCGTCCCTTAGATTCTAGCATGTGAATTCTCAAGACAAGTCACGATTTGCACGCAATGAGAATGTGGAATTACACTATATCAAGCAGAAGGGGACAGAAATTGTTTCAAGAGTGTTTTCCAATACACAAGGGGTGACTTTCGTCACACGGTCCTTGGTATTTATTTCTTTTCTTCTTTTTTTCGCAGAAATTTTTTCTGTTTTTTTTTTCTTGGGGCCAATAATTCACCCAACTTTGAAAACTAAGAACTGTGTTCTTGAGGGAAAACTTGAAGGCCAATTGTCTAACTCCACACTTAAAGTTTGACATAGTGTATGAATAAAGGCGGGTGCATGCAAATCACAACGAGTGTAGAGAAACACATACTAGTACTAAGATCACCTAGAAAAAGATATGCAATTTTAAGTTTTTTTTTGACATTTTTTTGAAACGGTGCCTACTAATATCATGTCATAAACATGCTTCAAGAAATACGTAGAACATGTGATAGGCAAGGGTTAGCAATGATACTGACTCAAGAGAATACACACACGAGTAAAACTATTTCAAGTCCTAGACTTCGAATCCAAAAGAATGTCAATCAGTCAAGGAGTATCGTAGAAAATGAGGATTTCAATCGTAATACATAGACATGTTGAGCATATGCAAGAGTGAATGTGTGACATGTGATGTATGTGACTATGTGCTACCCACTCCACACTTAAAAATGAGCTTAGTCCCTAAGCGAAGAAATAAAAGATAAGAAACGGCGCATAGGAACTTCCCTCGTAGGTGATGGCATGATATCTGTGGAGATTAAACGATGCCCGGGGAGTGAAACGCGACTCATGAGCTGGTAGATATAAAGATAAAAACACAGAGCTTCACAAGTGATAGGTTAGCATCAAAAATCGTGAAGGGGCTGGTGCAATCCACACTTAGAACCTTGAAATGTCCACACACAATGCAAATGAAAAATGAAACTAACTAATACTTACAGCACGGGTTACTCCCCGAAGAGGCCTAGTTTAACGTCTTGGCTAGACTCAGCAAGAGAGGTAGTGTCAATCCACCTTTAAATCCCATTGAAATTTACGTCCATCTAGTAGGACATGAACATCGAGTAGAGCATGCAGTCCCTTCAAAAATTGGATACCCTTAAGAATCAAGGGACTGTAGAAGCTCCCTAATAACAGTTTCAAGACGTAAGGCAAGAACTGTCGAAACTTGTCTGGAGGCGGTGCAGCAAGATATACATCTTCAAATCTAGCTCCAGCAAGAATACTTCCTTTATACTCATTAGATAAGATTTCTGGTGCATATACTTCATAATTTCCCTTCACCATCGTATTCAGGCGTATGCGAGGGTCCTCTTCGATTAAACTCATGTAAACATCAACAAAGTCTTCGTACGTATGATGGCTCTTCAGCGTCCAAAGGAACCGGTGGAATGATGTTCTCTTCTGTCTGCTCATCTAAATGACCTGTAGAAGCGCTCGTAGTGGAGGGAGATGCATCTTCATATTCTGAGATGTCTTTAGTGCAAGAGTCATCATCCTCCAACTCAGTGCAAGCCTTGGCAACCATTCTCAATGCCTCAAAACCATCTTCACAAACAAGTTGTTCTGGTATAGAGAGCATTCTCGTATCCTGATCATCTTCCACGTGGATTGGAAATAAAACTGAAGATGAGTGTGCTTCATAGACTTGAACTTCTTGATGATTTGCCATTGTCATCTCAATGTTCTCATCTCTGCATTCATTGGCGGCTGCAATGGCTAGTTGCTCTAAGTGATCCTTCTGTATTTTCTGTCTGGCTGCGAGTTTTTCTACTGTCTTCTGGAGGCCTTTTATGGTGTCGTTTAGCTACGCATTCGTCTCTTGAAATGCCCTTCGCTGATCATCAGATGTCTTTCGCTATTTGGCTATGAAGCTAGCTAGCATGGCTTCTATACGCGATGATTCACCCGTGTTCTGAGACTGGTCCTTATAACTCTCATAATAGTGGTCATCTTGATAACATGGTCGATCATAGAACTGATTTTGATTTCCTCCCCACTTTGTATCATATGAATATGTCTGATAATAAGGCTCTTCCCTTGGGTAGGCGTCTTGATGACCAAAAGAGAACATCCTCGCACCATGCAAAATAAAAGTGATTAGTGAAAGTCAAAAGTATATAGAGTATGTACAAGGAAGTAAATAACAAAATGGAATAGTCTAAACTACACTCGTTAAATCTAATATCACACTAAACGCTGCTCCCCGGCAACGGCGCCATTTTGACAATGCGTATTTTTAACCCTTTTTAGTTGTCAATTTATACGTTTTAGGGGTCAAGTTGCAGTCAAACAAAATTTATACCTTGATAAGCCAAGGGTCGATCCAAGGAGCAATGCGTGTGAATACTAGCTAACAAGTGACCTATTTAGCTACCCCAATTAAAAAGATTTGTTTAGTTGTGAAAATTGCAATAATTAAATAGCAGAAATTAAAAGTGCAAAAATTAAAGGTTGTGTTTTTATCAGAGAAAGAATCCCAGAACCCATACTTCACCCGTGCTAACCCCTCTAATCATGCAATCATTCTACGTTAATTATTCATGCTATCGAATATGGAATATAACCGAAATAACACTAGACAAGCCGCCCATCCACGGATCATTGTCTAGATTAATCTCAATCGTTGAACGCCGCCCATCCACGGATTATCAACGATTTCAATTTATTAAACTAAAGGTTTTCCTATTAGTTCATGTAAACATGACCTAACATCAATTTCATGCAATCGGGTTAATCCCTAGGGCCCATCCACCTTTCGGCATATAACCTAAATACGTTCTATCAATGCAAACATACCCTTTGATGTAAATACATGCATAGAACGATAATATTAAGCACACATTGAAATTGAATAATCGAATCGCATAAATAATAAACTTCAATTGATCACAAGAGAGTTAGGGTCACATAGCACGGGATCCGTAGGATCCCGGAATTAAGAAGACTACTCAATATTCATGGTAGTTAACCAAAAATAGTGTAAAGAAGGAAAGAAACGAGTAAACCGTAAAGACGCGGTGTAGCTCGATGATCCTCACGCTGAAAGCTCTGTCTTCTCTCCCAAGTTAGGGTTTCTTCTCCAAAATAACAACACCCTGTTCTTTCTGGTTTTCTCTCTTATATAGCTTTCCAAAAGGCCAAAAAGCCTAAAATCGAAATTAGGAAATATGCCCAAAAATCTGTCCAAAAAGCCTAAAAATCAATTTTTTTAAATTGCCTTCGACGGGGTCGTTACACCCGTTACAGCTAGGTGTAACGGCTGTAACGGGCTAAGCAAAAATCTCTGAGAAAATTCATGCCCGTTACAGCCGTTACATCTCAAGGTGTAACGGCTGCTGAAGATTGTAACGGGCTGACTTCTTTTGCCTTTTTGGAGGTCTAAACCTTCGAATCTACTCGTTGTGTCAACTACAAAGTTGTAGGGCAAATTGAATTAGCTTTCCAACAACTACAAATTGAATTAGCTTTCCAACAAGCTAAATTTCGACTCATTTGGACACCGAATGAGCCCTGGGCATGCAAAATACGTCGCAAAGGTCTGTGTGCCCTATTTTGTCGTATTTTTACCGAAATCTCTACTAAATGTATTGTTTTGCTTCAGATCAATCCAAAAGTGTTTGGAATGTGATATATGACCTGAAACACTAGAAAATAGATCAAAATACAATAAAATGTCGAGAAAACAAACATAATCCATCATCGAATGAAGTGAATAATAGGTCAAGAATTCGACCGATCAGATGTAATGTGATTTTAAATAATCAGGCCAACTTTGAAGAAGAGTCTGATGACTTGGTAAAATGGCTCATGCCTGGTCCTACGCCAAATGTATACACGTGGAACGCTTATGACATTAACGGATTTTGTTTCCACACAAAAGCTCAAGATGACCAAACCGTTGTGCAAAATAGTGGTGTCACACTTGTTGCTGAAACCACTCTTGTTTCTAGTGCTAGAGATCAGAATCCAATATATGCTCCTATTAATTATTTTGGAGTCATCGAAGAAATAGTGCTCTTGGTCAGATTTTTGATCTACCCATTCCCCATGGAGAGAAATTAAAGACAACACTAGATGCAGAGGCGAAATCAGACTTGGTTGCATGGCCGAAGCACTTGATTGAAAACAACACAAGGGTAATAAAATCAACTATTTGAACCATCTTTCCATAATTTAATTTATCAGATTTTATTTGAATTATTTACTAACATTCAAAATTCAGGAATATACCATGCGACTATACTACTACTTGCCACCGGCTTCAAATGAGACAGTAGATAATTATTCCATCGACTGTCGATTTCTACTTGACATCATGTCTAACTTGGGCAGAACCGTTGTTAATGTACGCATTGCTAACGAAGTGTTCGGTGACGACTACACTTCCGTAGTGGGCCCAGATGACGTCCGTGATATATATGCATTGGCACCGTTGTCGAACTCACATTGTGATTTATATATATGGTAATACTCTTGTCATTACTTGTTCATCATTTGTTGAAGGAGGTCTAACTTTACAAGTTTTTCATTTTGTAGTTCTTTATACAATCAAATGATTGATTCAGAGGTTCAATTCGGTTTCTTCAATCACACGGCCGTGAGCCCTTCCAATCACATAAATGAGAGGATGGAGGCGTTTGTGTCAAGACTTCATATGCTAGACAAAGATCGCAATTATTGCTACTTTATGCCTTATATAAATCATGCAGAGTAAGTACATAAATTACTTGTACTATATTACATGTTTTTTGAAATATGGGTTGTATGAATTTAGTTTGTTGATGTAGATTTCATTGGATGTTGTGCGTTATCTTCCCCAACCAAGGTGTAGTCCATTGGTTCAACTCCTCAAAAGGCGCCACCGTTATACACAGCGATGCAAAAGCTTTAGTGGACTCGTAAGTTTCGAACTTACTATTATTTTGTAACTTGCATTGACAGTCACTAATTACGTATTGTTATTTATTTTAGGGGGTTGCAACGATACTATCAAGGATGTAATCCGAGGATTGATCGTCGAGTTGAATGGAAGATAGTGACGGTATTCATAGACAAAGCATTCCTTTAATATATTCTTGTAATTTTCATTAATAAAGTGTTAACTGAGATTACGTATAATGCAGTGTCCGAAACAACCCGATGATAGTAATTTATGCGGTTATTATGTTCTGAGAAACATTCGGGACATAATGGAATTTGTTCGTGCTAATAACAGTGCATATGTGGAGAACTTTGACCAAGTAAGTACGCTAGTCTCATCCTACTCTGTTAGAATAGTGACAAATGTAGCTAGGTTGTGTGTTCTCATATTTATTTATTTTCTAAATCCATGTTCTAGTTAGGTTTGTTCTAAATCCATGTTCTAGCTACGTTTGTTCTAAATCCGTGTTCTAGCTACGTTTGTTCTAAATCCATGTTCAAGTTAGGTTTGTAATTAATCCATGTTCTAGCTATCTATGTTTATTCTAAATCCATGTTCTAGTTAGGTTTGTTCTAACTCTATTTTTTTACATATTCATGTTATCGTCTTCTTATTTGTTATAGGTTTTTCCTTATGGGGCACGAGCATATGAGTTGGGAAAGGTACAAGACGTGCGAGATGAGATCGCCGCCTACTTGTACAACTACTTATTCGAAAATAGTGTTTACATGTGATTTTGTTTATGTGAAGTTGGTATAAATCAGTGTATCGATGGTTGTACGGTACATAATGACTTGTATGAATGCATATGGTTGTATTTTGAGTGAAATGAAAGTATTTCCATGTTTGGAAATGTGTAATAGCAGGGTATTAAATTTTGTATAGAATTTGTATTCAGTTTTTCAGGCGGATTTGAGCTAAAACAGCTGAAATCTGTCCATTTTTTGCAAATTTTACGCAACGGTTTGTTGTTAGAACCGTTGCATAAGATCATATCATTATGCAACGGTTCCAACAACAAACCGTTGCATAAAGTCATACATTATGCAACAGTTATTCTGAACCGTTGCATAAGGTCATGACCTAATACAACGGATGAGGAACCATTGCATAAGCTATCTCAGAACCGTTGCATAAACTCCCTTCAGTCATTTTAAAAATGGTGTTGAAATAAAGCATAAATACTGCGCCAATTATTGTAAAGTTAAGCTTAAAAACATGGGACAAAATTTCACCATCGAGTTAGTTGATGGACAGACAAGAGACATGTCAAGGACGACACAATGCCCCCCTTTAGGCTTATTGCAAGAGATGTTCACAATGCACATGCATGCAAGCTGCGACTTTGTTTTGTTTCCTAGTGCATGGTTATGTTTTCAACTACTCCAGCTCTCTCACCAAGTCATTTACCAAAGAGTTCCAAATTCCTTCCTCGATTTCCATACCCAATTCTACCCTTTGATCATCAACATGCTTCCAAGTCCGTCCCCTTTCCATGTCTTGTATATAGATATTTCTCGCCTTTTCAACTTTCCAATCAAATACCATCTTCTTCACCTTCCCAGTCAGGTAACTCTCTGCAGCTTCAGTTAGTTGGTGATCAGCAGATTGCTCTTGGAATGAGTCCATGAAAAAGTCTAGTAACAGATTGTCCACACAAAATGTGGGATTGGTTTCTGATGGTGCATGTATTCTCAATTTAACGAGATCAAGCATGTTCTGAGCCACTTCAGCTTTTATGTCAATAATGGTATCATTGGAATCTTTGTCTTCGATATCTGACAATGCTACTGCAAGCATTTTGTCGAGGTCAACTGGTTCCATCTTTGCCAGGGTCTCAAATCGTCCAAGCCTCTGAATTACCTTTTTCATCGTCCCTATTCATTAGACCATGAGCATGCAGAGAGATCAGCAAAACTCGGTATCCGGAAATGAAATATATGTGGCATCGAAAGTTATAACATTATTATAAATTTGTCATGTGATGTGTTTCAAAAAAAGTCCCACCGCACAAAGGCTGACTAGGGCTAGGCCATGACCAGACAATGGATTAAATATTTTTGGAAACATGTGATCATCAATATGTGGGCCAAGGCCAATGACACAACCATATATATTCAATCGTAATTTAAGCATTAAACACATATCATGAGATCGATGTTATTCCAAGATTCATAAAAACACACTGGCCGGATGCCCCCATTTAATTACCTTTAACTCGGACAAAATCAGGAGAAGAGATGCTGTCACCTTCTTCGCAATGGAATGGACTCTCCAATACTGACACGGGGCTGAACTGTTCCTTCTGATCATCTTTTGCCATCCAGTCCTTGGGCTGAAAAACATAAGCCGAGGAGGAAGATGTAAATATTAAAGCTCAATACAGATTTCGGCTAAGGTTGAATGATGCCTTCACCCCTGAGTCTCAAAAATAAAGCCCGATTATAATTTTCTAGTTCATTCTTGTTTAAAATGAAAAAGGTTAACCTGATAACTGACATTTGACAGGAGCCAAGCCATACCCTCCTATAAATAAGTCAGCCCATTACTTTGAATTCAGTTACAAACATAAAAGACCCTACAAATTAAGGAGACATCTCTCAACACTGACCCATAACCTGAAACAACTTGAGCTTGAGGAGTAAAGGACTACCTTATCCTAAAATTAATTTCAAATCCAAACCACCGACAAACCACAATTTGATATTTAAAATTTTA
Source organism: Rhodiola kirilowii (assembly GCA_033675215.1). NCBI lineage: Eukaryota > Viridiplantae > Streptophyta > Magnoliopsida > Saxifragales > Crassulaceae > Rhodiola > Rhodiola kirilowii. The sequence goes on along the minus strand of CM066197.1, from coordinate 56,554,436 downwards.
TTATAAAGAAAAACAGCTGATGAATTGTTATTTAGGAAATATAAGTAATTTGAACACAAAATTATAGTGTTTGCTACTAAATGAGTATGAGTATCCACGACCAACATTACAAATAAGGAACATAATTTTAGAATGTTAACATTAGAAAAGATGCAGCTGATCAAGAATTACCGAAAAAGCAACGCAGAGAGAGAATCAATGAAATGTTTTAACATTTGAAACAAAAGGCCCATTAATTTAAGGTGAGAATAATCAGGCGTGCAATTTATTAAAAAACTACTCCCTCTGTCCCAAAATTATCTTCTCATTTGAGATTTTGCACAGTTTTTAAGAAAAATAATAAAGTAAGTTATTGTGAGTGTGATAAAGTAAGTGTGAAGATAAATAATTAAATAAGGTGATTGTGAGTGTGATAAAGTAAGTTATTTTGAAAATGGGAAAAAAATTTTAGGACGCTCAAAAAAAAATGTGAAAAGAAAATTATGGGACGGAGGAATAACAATCAACGCCGTGAATCACGTAAATAGACGACAAAACACGTGCCGCATATATAGGCTTTGCTCAATCTCTACGTAGTTTTAATAATTCCACGAATCTGTACTTAGTGCAAACTGCAAAAGATTGACCCTTTGCACGTCCAGCTGTTTCCGAAAATATTAAAATCCCCAACTGACACGACCGAACTTGGAAACAGCAAAAAGTGGAGTGAGATTAGGCTAAATAGACGCTTATTGGTATTCTCATTTTTATTTTTGTTAATAAAATAACGAAACGAAAGTGACGTTAGGAGTGGAGGAAGAAGGAAAGAATGTGGCGACGTTGAAGAATTTTACTGAGACTTTGAGAGCAAGCGACACATCTCAACATCAGACAAGTAAAATTGTACTAGCAATTTAGATTAATTTTAAGGAAGAGTTGGTTTATCAGTGCACAAGTCTGAAGTACCTTGTCAACTGGTGCAGCGAAACTAGTGGATGCTGCGCCGTCAGCACCGGCTTCCTCTCCGGATCGGTCGCCTAATTTCTTCACGGAGTCCGAGTCCTCATCATGTATACTGCTCTGCGAGTTGAACTCGTTATCCGACCAGGTCCAGCTGCTGCTCTTGCTGTTTTCGTCAGTTGAATTAGTGGTGGTAATGGCTGTGGGCGTAGGGACGGGCTTTTCTGAAAACTCGGAGATGAGATTATGGAAAGTTTTCCAGCGATGGATCTCGCTGTCCTTGATTTTTCGTCCATCTACGCTCTTTTTCCAGAAGCTCCGCTTAAATACTTTCCTCGATAAACTCCTGGCAAGAAAGCCACTCTTGACGCTGCTGCCCCTGTTGTGAACGGACAGGAGCTTCACAGCGTTTAGAACCGCCTCCGAGGCTTTCTGGAAGGCAGTTATCGCAGAGGACGCTGCCGTTTTATGGACACTGCCTCGTTTACTAGGGGTGGCTGCGGGTCTGGTTTTGAGATCCTTGTCTACGAGGAAGCGGACGGTGGTGCAGCAGTGTCGGCGAGGGAATGACTTGAAGCCATTGGCGGAGCAAGAGTTGAGATCATCGAGAAGATAATCTTTGAGCAGCAACATCCTGTTGTCCATCCCAAACGATCTGGAATCTGGCCGGTTCCCCTCTAAAGCCATCGACACTTGCAACGAAATTAAAGCAATTCGACAGGCCGAAATTGATGAATTGGAATGACACTTAAAAATAAACAAAACAGAGGCAGAGGCTAGTGTAGTATGCAGACATTGCAAAAAGCAGTCATAATAGCTCCACCGATTATATTGAACTCGGCAACTGTCTGAGGAACAGCTTTAGCTTTTAACTGAGTAAGTACACTGTGTGGGTCAATGGGATGGTGCACTGCATTTAAGTAAGGCGAGGGCCGACCGAGGCCTAGGAGCAGAAAAAGAAGGTGAGAGGCAGCTTCAATTCTTCGAATTACTTGCCGTGACACGGGTGAAGATCTCAAGGTGGAAGTATCTTTCTGACAGAGATGGATCAGTGAAGCAGAAGGAAGAAGAAGGCACTGACGATGCTTCTCATTTCAAATCTTCGTTGTTTTTTAATCTTTTAACTCTGCCATTTAAATTTGTGGAAATGAACTCTTCAAAAATTGTCAAGAGATGGAGTCCCAATCCAAAAAATAATAATAATAAATATCAAACTATTTAAATTTCCAAATCAAGTATTTAATTACTAATTCGCCAACAAGGTGGTGGATGAGTTGATTGACCACTTGTCTTCATATTAGTGAACGTTTGCAGATACGATGATCTACTCTCTTGTGTTCAAACCCCACCGTGACACTTTTCCTTTCCACAACTTTGTGGAATTTTTCTAGTCCCACCTATGGTGTGTACTCTTCGTACATCATGCGTGGATGTTTTTCTTTTCCTCTTCCTCGTCCCTTGTGAACGTTTGCAGGTAATATCCTCTCGCGGAGGCGCTTAAACAGCCATAAGATCCTTCCATGGAGGTGTTTGTCGATTTGTGGGTTTAAAGTTAGAGGTGACGAGATGGTCTGCGATTCATCGAGTGACTCAAGTTCAAATCTGGATAGTGCCCTTTACGTGGTTGTGCTTCAATATAAGCTAGAAATGAATATGTGCTTGAAAATATCTTGTATGTGGTGCATTCTTTGATATGTCCTATATGAGATGTAAACCGACTATAAAAAAAAGTACTTAATTACTAATTCTTTTCAATTCAGGTATTCATTAATCAAAATCGAAAGTCATACTCTTATTATATATAAAAAATCGAAAGTCATACTCTTAAATATAATAGCCAACAGGGGTGATGGCATGTTCGTTAAGGAGTTCACACTAAGATGGTTGGATCCTTACGCACACAAAGATGGTTGGATCCTTACGCCATGGGTTCGAGTCCTGGGACTACCAATTTTCCTATAATTTTCTCTATTCCTTGTCCTCGTCCCGCCTTGCTCGTGGATGCTTCCTATTCACGCCTCGTGTGTGATGCTTCCCCCTTCGTGGTTGTGCGACTGTCAAGATGGACGTGCCGAGTTTTGTAACGGTAAAGGGGCCCTAGGTGGCCTAAGCTTCAAGTGTCGAAGAATGTACCGGTGATTTGGGGTGGATGTGCGGATCCATGCATGGTACCAGATGATTTCAAAAATGATCAAGATGCCTTGCTAGTGATCAATATATATACCTAATGATAAGACGTCATTGCATTATAATGTTCTAAATTGTGGTATCAACCCATTATCAAAAAAAATACTCTTAAATATAATATTATAAGTTAATATGATTATTGTGTGTTAATTTTATGCCGAATAAATAATTCAATGAATATATCTATTTTTAATTTATGAAGTGAGTAATAAAACATTACATAATGACCATTTCGAGTTAGATTCGGATACAAGAGTTGAGAGCAAGTGAGAAGGGCTCTTTAAATGAGAAATGAGAAAAAACACAACCGTCAGATTACAATAACAAATGGTCGAGATTAGTGCGGATTAAAATTAAAATTCATAATATTTTTATTACTAATTGCAGTTAAAGGGCAAATTAGGAAAGCCAAAAAATATCAAACCATAATCCCGTGTTCACTCGCCCTAATCAATGGCCGATACCCGAGCTCTCTGACCGCCAAACTAATATTTGCATGAGTGTACTGTACATCCCCGTTCATCGGCATCTTCACAATCTTCTTTTTTGTTGAATTTCCCAAAAGCTTCTCCAATATGATCACAAGTTTCTCAACAAGCACATGATTCGTATTCCCCCAAATTAAAAATCATAAATTGAGCAAGCCCTCTTTTCTTCCCATCAATCCCGATATCCGCTACACACTCCTTCACTACAACATCAATGTAAGTAAAATTCCTCGCCAAAGTACTCTGATCGGGTCCTTCAAATATCGTTTGTGGGTCGGGAAGTTACGGTACGAATGATGTTCAACATAATACGAATTATGACTAGGGGGTATGAATGATGATTAGTAAGGCACAAATGACGTGAAAGGGGACACGATGATGTGTAGGGGATACGAATGATGTGTAGGAGATACAAAATGATGTGTAAGGGGATACGAATGATGTATAGGGGATACGAATAATGTGTAAAGGGTACGAATGATGTGTAGAGGGGTACGAATGATGTGTAGGGAGATAAGAATAATGTGTATGGAGATACGAATGATGTGTAGAGGGGTACGAATGATGTTTCAAAACAAGACAATATTTATTAGAAACTCAGTGGGACTTAAACTTCAGTCCTAAAGTCATTAGTGGCACATTCAACTTCACAACAACTGAAACTGAAATAATACAAACACACAATCCACAGAACATAAAGACATGAAGCAGAGTTGAGAAACAGTCTGACAGGGGCAAAACACATCCACCATAGACATCACCTCCCTTATTAACTGCTTGTTCTAGCAGCAGGCGTATCTGTTAATTTTGGCCTCTTGACAATCAGAATAGGACACTTGACAGTATGAGCACAATGGTTGCTCACACTCCCCAGAAACATCTTGAATCAAATCCAAAAACTCGGAATTAATACAAATTAAGAGTAACAGAGCAAATAAATAAAATTATGGAAATGTAATTGAATAGGCAGGCACCTTTCGATCATTCCATATCCATGACTCCCCATCACCGGAACATCAACATTCAACCTGGCATATCACATTACTCTGAACACCATTCCCCACAACTCTCACCACGTTGACCTGCATCAATCTCCAAACCTATTATATTGTTGTATCATTCCTAATTCTTGTATCAAAATTGATTGAAACATTGGTAATTGAGAACAAAATTGGTAAACTTGTATATAATATTCGTAGTTCTTGTATCAAAATTGGTAGTCTTGTATATAACATTCGTAGCCTTGTATATAAAATTCGTAGTTCTTAAATCAAAATTGATAGTCGTATATATAAAATTCGTACCCTTGCACATAACATTCGTAGCATTGTTTATTTGTAATTTTATTTGAACTACACTTGAGTTTTAGTTGAGCCTCAAATGTATGATTGAGAGTGCGCAATCACATTTCGTAATGGTATTTGTTTTATATTTGTAAGAGTTTGAATGCGCATATCTTGCAAGAATAGAAACGGAAAACGGAAAAACAAAACAGTAATTTATACTGGTTTGGAGTACGAGTTACACCTACTCCAGTCCAAAGGTAAGCCTCTTTATTAATCGAATTTGATACACGTACAAGCCTCGCTCAAGTCAGTGAATGAATCAACAACCTCACTCACTCTTAATTTCATGCTACAGAGATCAAATGAACAGATTTCTCCAATAACCCTAAAATCACAAATCTGGAAATTGAACTCGATTTTTGAACTCAGAAAATGGCGACGTTCGCATAACGCTCTAAATCTCCTACCAGAACGACCTCATTTCAGCCGAACTCGAGATTTCCCGCATAGACGAAACATCATCGCATCAATCCATGCTCGAAACACCATCGTTTAAGCAAACCTGAAGTTACCTGCTTTATCCAAACGACTGCGTTTAGTCCGAGCCCAAATAAACCAGCTGGCGCCATAAGAAAATGACGATGTTCCACCTTGATGTTTTCCTTATGCTCAATCAGTTTCAATTGGCCTCCTTTAGCTCAAAAACCACATGCAATTACTTGTACATGTATCAACCCAATCTCAAAATGATCAGGGATCAAAACCACAATTCTCCACCTTGATTCCAGATCACTTTTGGTCCTTATTGTCTTACCCTTGACCCCTTGCTTCATCCATGTTTATTCAACATAACCAGCTTCTTGAAATGATCAAACTTATTGCTTGGAACTGACTTGGTTAACATATCAGCTGGGTTGTTATTGGTGTTTACCTTCTCCAATTTTACCTCGCCAGTTTCTGCAACTTCTCTCACAAAGTGCATCCTCACATCAATGTGTTTGGACCTTTCATTGAACACATGATGCTTGGATAGGTGAATTGCCCCTTGATTGTCACTATGGACCTTTACACATTTCTATATATGTCCCAGCTCTGCCATGATTCCCTTGAACCACAGTGCTTCCTTTACTGCTTCAGTAATGACCATGAACTCAGCCTCTGTAGTTAACAAAGCTACAACCTTCTGAAGATTTGCTTTCCATGACACCGATGTACCAAATACCAAAAATACCAACCCAGGCTCAGATTTCCTTGTATCAATATTCCTTGCATAATCTGAGTCCACAAACCTTCCACAATCTCTTATGTGAGCTGATCTCCTCCAAATAATAAGCCCTTATCCAGAGTACCCTTATTGTACCTCAACAACCACTTTACTACTTGCCAATGACTTATTCCTGGATGTGCCATATGCCTGCTTACCAGACTTACTCCATGTTCTATATTTGGCCTTGTGCACACCATGACATACATTAAACATCCAACAACATTTGAATATGGCACATTCTTCATCATCTCTCTTTCTTGCTCATCTTGAGGCTCTTGATCCTTGCTCACCTTGAAATGACTTGCCACTGGTTTTGCATTCAACATGTCAAACCTTTTAAGAACTTTAGTCAGTTTGGCACAAGAAAAGAGTTCCTTACTTCCTGTCCCTTTGTATCTGCATCCCTAAAATTCTTTTAGCTGCACCAAGATCCTTCATCTCAAAGTTAGTATTGAACTGATGCAAGAAATTATTTATGGCCACAAGGTCTAAACTAGCTATTAATATGTCATCAACATAAAGAAATAAATAAATCAAGGATCCACTTTTGAGCCGTTTATAATAGAAACAACAGTCATAACTAGACCTCTTAAAGACACGGTTCATCATAAACTCATCAAACTTCCTATACCATTGCCTAGGAGATTGTTTAAGACCATATAATGATTTCTTAAGCAAGCACACTTTCTTTTCAGGGTCACCTATGTTAAAACCTTCAAGTAGTCTCATGAAAATAGTTTCATCTAGGCTACCATGTAGAAATGTAGTTTTAACATCTAGTTGTTCTAATTCAAGATTAAAATTAGCAACTAGAGATAAAATAATCCTAATGGACCTATGTTTTACCACTGCTGAATAGACTTCATTGAAATCTATTCCCTCCTTTTGTGTGGACCCTTTTGCCACCAGTCTGGCCTTTAGTCTGGGTGCTTCCACTCCAGGAATTCCATCTTTCCTCTTGAATAGCCACTTGCAGCCTACCAGCCTTGCTTTGAGAGGTTTGTCCACTATTTCCCAAGTCACATTCTTGTTTAGAGACTCCATTTCATCTTGCATAGCCTGCAACCACAACTTACCATCTTTGCAATTCACAGCATCAATATAATTCAGTGGTTCAGGCTCGGAAAAATTCTCAGCAATATCACAGACATAATTAACAAGACCAACAAAGCCATATCTAACAGGGGGCCTAGGTTCCCTCTTTGCTCTATCCCTGGTCAACCAATAATCATGCTCTTCATTATGCACAGTTTCATTATCAGACTCATTTTCATCATTATTGTCAGGTATTTCAGTCATCACAGGGGTTGGAGCCTTATTCAGCTCCACCTCGACTCTAGAATCATCAAGTTTCTCATTGTTATCCGACTCTAGTGTTTTATCAGATTCATTAACCTTTTGTGCATTTTCTTTCAAAGAGAATTCTAGCTCATTAAATACCACATCTTTAATGATAATGATCTTCTTTTGTTCCTTTTCCAAACACCACAACTTATATGCCTTGGCCCATTAGAGTATCCTAAGAAAATTCATCTAAGGGCCCTCGACTCAAGTTTTCCCCATTTAACAGATACATATGTTGCACACCCAAACACTTTAAGTATATCATAGATATTTAAATGACCAGTTCACGCTTGCATTGGTGTTTTAAAATCTAAAACAGAAGAGAGACTCCTATTAATATGATAGCATGCAGTGTGAGCTGCCTCAGCCCAAACGCTTTTAGATAAACCAGATTGAAGTAACATACATCTAATCCTTTCCAAAATAGTTCTATTAAATCTCTCAGCAACACCATTTTGTTGAGGATTACCAGGGGCAGTGTGATGTTTAGTAATACCAGATTCCTTACAGATGTCAAGAAAATTCTTATCAAGATATTCAAGACCATTTACAGTTCTAATCAGTGTTATTAAAACCGGACCGGTGATCAAACCGGTCAAGTCACAGGGTCAATGGGTCAGTGGTTCAACCGGGTCGAACCGGTTTGACCCGCATAAATTAAATAATAAAAATAAAATACTTATATATGATATTATAATTTAACATATTTATGACTTGAATAAATATTACATGTTTATGATCTAATTACAATAACATACCATAACAAATTTAGAATTTAATAAAGTACAAATAAAAAATACAACAATAACAATTTTAATCTTAATTTGTAAGTCACAATAATAAGGGATTTCTAAGACTAATTGAATTTCTAGCTAAATTGATAGTAAGTAATAAATTTTATAGATTTGATAAATGAATATACATTATTGAAACAAATAATAAAACAAGAATCATGTTTAGCTTGGTGGAATGAGAGGGGATAATTATAGAGGAAGACTAGGTTCGAGTCTTGTCCAAGTCAAAATAAATATATATTTTTTCAGACCAAATCGAACCGATTGAACCGATCAAATCACGTTTTAATGAAAAATTGGGTCAATCGAGTCAACCCACCGGGTCAACCGGTTCAACCGACCGGGTCTTAACCGGTTTTGACCGGGTTTGACCGAGTCATTGCATTTCCGATCCGATAACCGAATCGAACCGATTTGGTGACCGGTTCCCGATCCAACCGGCTGATCCGGTCCTATTTTAATAACATTGATTCTAATGTACTTTACCTTATTACCTGTTTGATTTTCCACCATTAGCTCCCATGTCTTAAAAGTGTCAAAAGCATCAGAATTGAAGTTCATGGATTTGCCAAAATAATCAATCAGAACAAGTCAGATCCATGAACAGTAACCCTGATCTAGGTTTACATTTAAAGAACGCAAGTGTTACACTCAGTGACTCAGATGCAAATCCACGGACTATACTCGTCATTTAAGAATATATAATGTAATATTGTATTACTATTATAATTTAATTTTATTCTATTTGTAATGTATAAATCTTGAATATTATTCGATAGAGAAAGGATCCGGTGCAAAGTGATATTTGTTGTAAAAAATACAAAGTTATCTCAACCCTTCATTTATTCTTTTGGATGGTGCTGATTAATTTTAAATAAATATAGTTAATTGTTTTTTTAATGTGTTGAGGGCAAATTTGGCATACATTTGGAAAATTCCGTTTTCACGTAACCGATTCATCCCTTTCCTAAACTGTCGCGTTCTTCAAATCAAATCGGCACCAACAAGGACGACGACGCCGACGACGACGCCAGATCTGAATTGGATCTCAACGGGGAGGCTGGTGGGGGAGCGATGTTGCGGGAGCAAAACCCAGATCTGAATTGGATGGACCAGATCTGAATTGGATGGATCAGATGTTGGTGCGGGAGCGATGGTGCCGGAACACTGGTGCATGTGGCTGGTGCGGGAGCGATGTGCAGGAGCAAAACCCAAATCTGATTTGAGTGTTGTCGCTTTTAGTGGTGGCTGGGCTGCGTGACAAACTAACAGAGATTCGATTTGGATTATTCACTCTTGCGGAATTATTTATGAGTTATAAAACTTAAGATTGCTACTGCTTTTTTCAGTTTCTGAACACAACAACAAGATTGTGAAAAAGATGACAGTGAAATAGAAATGGGGGAGATGGTGCGGGTGGCTGGTGCGGGAAGGTGATGAATGGTTTAGAGTATGAGATGGCGAATTCTTAACGAATTATAGTCCAATTTTGACGAATTATGTCATAGTTTGTCAAAAGTGGACTATAATTCGTCAAAAATTCTCTTGAATTGTAGTACACTTCGACGAATAATACTATAATTCGTCAAATCTAAATTAAAATTCGTTCAGAATTCGACAGTATCATTGTATATTTAGCCATGACATTTTATAATTCGTCATAACCATTATATAGTTCGTCATGGCCATTTTCGAATTATTCTTTTCGAAAACCGTCGATTGCATTTTGGGTTGAGTTCCATTGATGTCGAAGATGATCCAGAGTTTGAACAGTTGAGTTCGACGAAGTTTTACTCATTCAATTTGATCGAATTAAGTCCGATTTCTTATAATTCGTCATGATTTTACACCCTCGAGCTTTTATTATTTGACAACTCATCATAATTCTTAACGAATTATAGTCCATTTTTGACGAACTATGACATAATTCGTCAAAATTGGACTATACTTCGTTAAGAATTCATTCATGATTTCCCAGTCTTCTCCCATAATTCGTCTAGCTTCCATTATTGAAACAACTTCTGAATTTTTCAACAACATCCAGTTCAAAATATATGAAACTGGCTACGCATCAATATTGCAACTTTTAAAATGAAACTAAAAAATTGAAGCTGTTTACAGATTGAAGTTGTGAGATTCCGAACTCTAATTTACGAAGTTGTGAGATTCCGAAGTGGGAGATTCCGAACCCTAATTTTACAGATGAAACTGTTTGATTACCTGAAAAGCATTCGATTTGTGCATAAAATTGGAACGGATATGTGATGGAACGAATTCGATTTCTGGCAAGCAAAACGAACGGCGACCATCTTTGATCTGGGTTTCAGATCTGGAGGAGAGAGAGATTTTGGTTTTTTGTATGCGGTCAATTATGCCCTTTCAAAGAGTCATATACGTCCAAAATTAATTTATTAATTGTTTTATTCTCATTTAATCTACACCACATGATTATCCAAATGAACAGTGGCGATGAGTTTGTATTTTGCACCATATTTGGGTTTTGCACCAGATCTGACCTCTTATTCGATATATGAAAAGAATTTACAGTTCAACAATTTATTTGAAATGAGATGCTAGTTCAAATCACATTTTCATAGTTTTCCCTGAAATTTACTTTTTTGTGTGTAACCATTTTGATCGGAACATTTACTCTGAACCATTATAACTTACTATTTCATATTAAGATCAAGATGCCAGATCTAGTGCAAAGCTCATATACTGTACAAAATACAAATTAATTGAGAACCTTGATCAGGTAAATCCAAGGATCCCTATTAATTAGGGATAAACACAAATTAATTTATTTCAATCTCTATTAATAAGTTCATTAAGGGTAAAATAGACATATTAATCTACAAATTTGAAAATCAATACGGTTTCACTTTCCCTAAAGTCACGCACAATAGAAACCGATTGGGAAAATCAATACGGTTTCTTTTCCCTAAAATCATGCACGATAGAAATCAATTGGAAATAAGCTTTCGGCGGGATTCAACGCATAATCAAAATCACCTCTCAACATTCATCTGGTTCAAACAACATGTTAAATCGGAGGTGGGTGATTTGATTTACTAAGATTACGAACTTGACGAATTTTAGTTTAGTTTTGACAAATTATGCTATAATTCATCAAAAATGCACTATAATTCGTTAGAATTCTTGACGAATTATAGTCCACTTTTGACGAACTATGACATAATTCGTCTAAAATGGACTATAATTCATCAAGAATTCGTCGATATTTTTCCTCCATGGCTAGTAGGAGTATTTGAACGACATGACATTGTGGGAAAACCCAGCTTCCTCAGCCATGCACCGACGGACCATATCCATCCCCATCTCCACCGAGTCGTTCAACCGCTATCTCAAGCCCGGCGCACTCGCCCGCATCAGAGACTCACAAATTACAGCTAGATCTTACCGAGTCCACACTGTACCGTCCTTCCATCGCCCTCTATCCTCCTCCCCGCCCGTGCCTGCGTCTCCATCTGCCATCAATTGACAAATCGACGCATCTCCTTGCCTTTCCGGCAGGATGTATGGTCCACGATTCCCTCAGCGGAAGAAGCTCGTTGCTGCTAGGTCGTTGTGCTACCTACAAATCACAGCCTTACAAATATGCCCTTAATCTAATGAAAAATTAAATTTAATAAGATTTTTTCTCCAAATCTCAACCGCCCATATATTTGTTTGTAAGGCTGTGATTAGTTTGTACTTTTTACAAAAAATATAGGTTTGTACGTGTACTTTTTACAGTTCAACAATTTATTTGAAATGGGATGCTAGTTCAAATCACATTTTCATAGTTTTCCCTGAAATTTACTTTTTTGTGTGTGGCCATTTTGATCGGAACATTTACTCTGAACCATTATAACTTAGCTTTTCGTAACTATTTCATATTAAGATCAATCCCAAATCACAAACAATAACTAGTTGTTGACATATTTATCAAACTTTCAAATGTCGAAAGTGTTGGGTTGTGAAACCTGATTAATTTAGTTGTCTAGTTTAGTACGAAGCCCATAATTTTGGAGTCAGGTTAGAGTTTCTATTTTCTAATTAGATAATTAGATGTCACCCTATTTATACCCATATTGATTATTGTAATTGTATCCAGCATCTCATAGTGAAAACTCTGGCTTGGTAGTGCTCCCAGACGTAGTAACGGTGTAGTGACAAACTGAGTAACAAATCTTGGTGTCCTCGCATCAGTTCCTTTTATTTTTCTCTTAGCATAGCTGCTTGTGCAATCCTAACAACTGGTATCAAGAGTTTGGGTTATAGAGTCATGTTGAGAGATGGAAAACAACCAGTGGAGAAATTTGATAGGTCTGATTTTGGGTTGTGGAAGATGCAGATTAGGGATTACCTATACGGTAGTGAGTTGTATCTATCTGTAGACGACAAGAAACCAGAGGGTGTGAAGGACGACGAGTGGAAGCTGTTGGAGATATTGGATCAGCTATCAACGTTGTATGAGAAACCTTCCGCGGTGAACAAGGTTAACCAGATGCGGCGGCTTTTCAACCTCAGGATGGCAAAGGGTGCAGTAGTGGCTAAACACCTAAGCGAGTTTAATGTGACAATCGCGCAGTTGGGCTTGATTGATATTACACTCAAGGATGAGGTGCTAGCCCAGATTTTATCATCTTTTTTGCCGGAGACACTAGTACAGATAAGACTATAGACATCGCTTCATTTGACCATAAGACAGCGCTTCACCAAGCGATGTCTATTCGACCGCTGTCTTATGTCGGGATTTTAGACAGCGCTTATATCACTGTAAGCGCTGTTATAGGTCCAACAATAGGCAGCGCTTCATCACTAAGTGTTGTCTATAGGCTTATTTAATACAGCGCTTTGTCCGGAAAGTGATGTCTTAAGTTACACTATAGACAGCGCCTGATCTGAAAAGCGCTGTCTATAAGTTGAAAAAAATGGCAGATTGAATTGATTCAAATCAATTCGCCTGATACATTTCAAACAAATTAACCACCTATTGCATAAACACCAATTTGATGAACATCAAATTACATTCATTTGCTCAATATTATACAACATGTTTGCATTCATATACATATGTTCAAATATATCGATACTTGAGACATTTGTCTTACGAACAACATTTGAGCAATAATACAATAAATGACTTCATGTTTATACCGGATGATATACTTGCCGCACTTAAGTAATCAATTTAGTTGGAAAGTCGTCCCTCATATCATCTAGCACATTGTTATCATAGTTATAAAATATATTTGAGTTATAATCACACAAAACATATTAACTATGAAATATAAAACTCCAAAACAATTATTATGTCAAATACTGTCACAGTCTTCCACTCAAATTCATCACTATGGATGTTGAAGTATAGACTCATGCTCCTACAACCAAGGTTACAGAAATCGATAATCGTGCGGCCAAGGTGCTGGAGGATTAATCGGGATTAATCGATTTTTTATTTTTATTATATTTTTATATTTATAATTGAAAAATAGTTATATAAATGTTATCTATAGATGCATTAGTTGACATGTAATCAAAAGAAAACAGGGTGCATGCCAAAACTACTCTCAATGAGTATTAAACAATCAAATTTGATCTAAAAAATCCTAATTATTACAATAAAGTCCTCCAAGTTTAATCTTTAACATTTAGCTGACCGGACCAATTAATTGTCGTCTGAACCGATTAATCACCGCCTGAACCAATTAATCGTCGATTAATCACAGTTTGAACCGATTAATCGCCGCCTGATCCGAATAATCACCGATTAATCGACACCGAGGCGCCACCCAATTTTTTCATCTAATTTGGGTAAAATCGGATCGGATTCAAGAAAAATGCCGATTAATCCCCGATTAATCGGCCGATTCGGTCGATTTCTGGAACACTACTTACAACATTAAAGTAATATCATCAAGTTGTAGCACGTGCAGTAATGTTAAATAAAAGTGGTCTAGCGTAGTTCTTACGTGTTCACGAAATTCGTTGCATCTGGCACCGGTTATCTACCCATCGGATCAAGCCAAAGCACCGATTTAAGAACTATGTGTTCACAAAATTCGTTGCATCAGGATGTCGCATTTTTGTGTCAACTATACGTTTCTCAGCATGCCACCTCATAAGCAGTTGTTAGTCCCTTGTTAGGCTTATAACGGGAAGTCTTACACACTGGGCACTCGACCAAATCACTATAATCATTTCGGTACTAAATACAGTCGTTGGGACAGGCGTGTATCTTCTTATAGGTGATGCCCATAGGACACATCACCTTCTTTGCCCCATATGTAACGACTCGGGAGGGTGTTCCCGGCTGGAAGTATTTCTTTCACTAGCTGAAGTAGTTTAGTGAAACTCTTATTACTCCAACCATTTTTGCCTTCAAGTTGAACAGCTTCAACACTGATTTCAGCCTGGTGAACTTTGTACAACCTTCATACAACGGTAGTTCAGAGTCATTTCTCAATGTCTCCAACCAGCGGCCTGACATTCGACTCTTCGGCAACGTTGTTAACCATATCCATCAAATAATCATCTTCCCATTCCGTATTTATATCATCCATTTGTGGGGAAACAACTTGAGGTGATTCATTTCGTGGTTCGGTCTCACTGTGCATACGCCATACTTTGTAATTGGGATTGATACCGCTTAACAATAGGTGGTTTATCAATTCACCGACTTTGACTTTTTTATTATTTCAACAACTCATGCACGAACAGTGAATGTATTCAAACCCATTTCGTTCGGCAATTAACCTCGCAACATTACAAAAACTATGAACTCCTTGCTCTATTCATCTGTTAGACGGTTAGCTGACATCCACGCTCGGTCCATTGTCATCAAACTATATGTATAGTGTTGACTAAGTATATGAATAAATTCCAACCTATGTTTATATTAGACAAAAGAAAAGTAAAAGCAAAATTAATGTATATTTTTCAAGCAAATATATCTAACAAGTCTTGAACATATGATCAGTCGAGATTTCGACTAGTTAATTGCTCCATACGATGAAGGATATCACTCATTCTCCCGGCAAATTGTCATTATTTTACCTCCTTTCTAGTGTTTCAGGTCATATATCACATACCTAATACTTTTGGATTAATCCGAAGCAAAGCAAAGCAATTGGTGAAGATTTGGGCAAAAACAGGACAAAACAGGGCAGACAGACCTTTGCGAAGTATTTTGCATGCCCAGAGTGGATACGGTGTCCAAATGAGTCGAAATTTATCTTGTTAAGAATCTAACTCAAAGGCCTACAACTTTGTAGTTGACACCAAGAGCAGATTCAAAGGTTTAGACTTCCAAAAAAGCAAAAGAAGTCAGGTCCCGTGACGGTCCCTGCAGTCACGGGACAATAGAATAGTCACAGGACTTGGCCGTGGCAACGATATTTTTGGGTCCCGTGTCAGCCCGTGACAGTTGAGATGTCACGGGACTTTCCTAATTTCAACCTTAGGCAATTTCGGAAATTTGAGCTACAAAGAGGGGAATTCGACCAGAATTTCAGGGGGCTGATTTTGGAGAGCTGTGTGCTTATTTTTGAGTAAAGAAACCCTAGCTTGGAGAAGAGACAAAGATTTCATCGTGAGGAATTCAACGAGCCATCGCGTCTTTACGGTTTACTCGTTCTTTCTTCTCTATACATTGTTTTTGGTTTAATCACCGTGAATAGTGAGTAGTCTCTTTTATTCTGGGATCCTACGGATCCCGTGCTATGTAACCCTAACTCTCATGTGATCAATTGAAGTATTTTATTTATGCGATTTGAATATTCAATTTCATTGTGTGCTTAATTTTATCGTTCTATGCAAGTATTTACATCAAAGGGTATGTTTGCATTGCTAGAACGTATTTAGGTTAATTACCGAAAGATGGATGGGTCATAGGTATTAACCGGATTACATGAAATTGATATTAGGTCATCTTTACATGAATTAATAGGAAAACCTTTAGTTTAATAAATCGAGATCGTTGATAATCCGTGGATGGGCGGCGTTCAACGATTGAGATTAATCTAGACAATGATCCATGGATTGGCGGCTTGTCTAGTGTTATTTCGGTTTAATTCCATATTCGATAGCATAAGTAATTTACATGACATGATTGCATGATTAGTGGGGTTGGCACGGGTGAAGTATGGATTCTGGAATTCTTTCTCTGATAAGTACAAACCTTTTATTTTCTGCACATTTAATTTCTGTTATTTAATTGCTACGATTCACATCACAACAAAAACCTCTTTTAATCGGAGTAGCTAAATAGGTCACTCGTTAGCTAGTACTCACACGCGTTTGTTCCTTGGATCGACCCTTGGCTTACCAATGTTTATAAATTTTGTTTGACTGCAATTTGACCCCTAAAACTCGTAATTTGACAACTATAAAAGGTTAAAAATACGCTTGTCAAAATGGCGCCGTTGCCGGGGAACAGCGCTTAGTGTGATAGTAGATTTAACGAGTGTAGTTCAGACTGTTCTATTTTATATTGCTTCCTTGTACATACTCTATATACTTCTGACCTTCACTAATCACTTTTATTTTGAATGTTGCGAGGATGTTCTCTTTTGGTCATCAAGACGCCTACCCAAGGGAAAAGCCTTATTATGAGACATATTCATATGATGCGAATTGGGAAGGAAATCAAAATCAGTTCTATGATCAACAGAATTATCGAGATGACCGTTATTATGAGAACTGCCAAGACCAGTCGCAGTAGCAACATCAGTTCTATGATCAATCGTATTATCAAGATGACTGCTATTATGAGAATTACGAGGACCAGCCGCAGCATCAACATTGGTTTTATGATCAACAGTACAACAACCAGCCGCAGCAGCCCAAACATCAGGAGTCCAGCAGCTCATCTAGCATGGAATCCCTGCTAGTGAGCTTCATGACTGAGCAGGATAGGAAAATGATAGGATTGGAGCAGACACTCTAGCAGCTGGTCATTCGAAACAAGATACTGAAAGACCAGTTAGAGCAACAAGCTATTGCAGCCATTAATGCATGTGCAGACGAGGGCATCGAGATGACAATGGCCAATCATCAAACAGTTCAAGTCTATGAAGCATATTCATCTTCAGCTTTATTTCCAATCCACGTGGATGGTTTTGAGGCGTTTATAATGGTTGCCAAGGCTTACACTGAGTTGGAGGATGATGAGTCTTGTACTGATGACGTCTCAGAAGATGAAGATACATCTCCCTCCACTACTACTGCTTCAAAAGGTCGTTTAGATGGGCAAACAGAAGAGAACATCATTCCACCAGTTTCTCCGAGGGATGATGAGCTATCAAAGGATCATACGTACGAAGACTTTGTTGATGTGTACCTGAGTTCTATCAAAGAGGATCCTCGCATGCGCCTAAATACGATGGTGAAGGAAAACTCTGAAGTATATACACCTAAAACCTTATCTAAAGAGTATAAAGGAAGTGTTCTTACTAGAGCTAGCCCTGAATATATTTATCTTGACACACCGCCTCCAGACAAGTTTCGACAGTTCTTGCCTTACATCTTGAAACTGTTATTAGGGAGCCTCCACAGTCCCTTAATTCTTAAGGGTCTCGAATTTTTGAAGGGACTGCATGCTCTACTCGACGTTCATGTCCTACTAGATGGACGTAAATTTCAATGGGATTTGAAGGTGGATTGACACTATCTCCCTTGCTTTGTCTCGCCAAGACGTTAAACTAGGCCTCTTTAGGGAGTAACCCGCACTGTAAGTATTTATCTAGTTTCATCTGCATTTGCATTGTGTGATTTCATGTGTGTGCAGCGGTTTTAAGTGTGGAGTGCCAACAAAGGAAATCCGAAGAAATTCAGTCCCGTGACACCCCGTGACCAAAGGATCGTCACGGGACAATGGACCTGTCACGGGATCAGGCCAAGGCAATGTCAAAATCGAGTCCCGTGACGTCCCGTGACTGCCCGTGACGGATCGATCGTCACGGGACCTGCTCGAGTACATCAATTTCATTCATTTGGCACCCCTTATCTAGATTTCTTTGCGATTATTGATGCTAACCTATCACTTGTGAAGCTCTTTGTGTTAATCTATATATCTACCAGCTGACAAGTCGTGTTTCACCCCCGGGCATCGCTTAATCTCCATGGATATCACGTCATCACACACGAGTGAAGTTCCTATGCGCCTTTTCTTATCTTTTATTTCTTCGCTTAGGGACTAAGCTCAATTTTAAGTGTGGAGTGGGTAACGCATAGTCACACACATTGCATATCACATTCACTCTTGCATATGCTCAACTGTCTATGTATTATGATTGAAATCCTCGTTTTCTACGATACTCCTAAACTGATTGACATTCTTTTGGATTCAAAGTCTAGGACTTGAAATAGTTTTACTCGTGTTTGCATTCCCTCGAGTCAGTATCATTACTAGCCTTTGCCTATCACATGTTCTACGTATTTCTTGAAGCATGTCTAAGACTTGATATTAGTAGGCACCGGTTCAAAATTTTCTAAAGCTTAAATATGCATCTCTTTTTCTAGGTGACTGATGGACCAAAATTATACGAATCATAAACACAGTATAACCCCCTTAATTAGACATTTTGTCTATTTAACTTTTGCTTGTTAGTTCAGATATATTTTTACAGGGTATTTCAGAGCTTAGAGAGAATACATGCTAAAGAGGAGCTTTTAAAGCAGAAAAGATGTTACGAGTCAATCCAAGGTCAAGATCATATGCCGACTGAAGAAATATCAAGGATCCTGACGTTGAAGCACTCATAACAAATTAATCAGAAGAATCAGGAGAAGAATCAAGACAGCCCGGGACAAAACATATTGACAGTTTTGTGAAAAGACTGCACAAAATTGTACAAAACTCACACATTGGACCAAAGTGACCGGCCACTTGTTGAAGAGATGACCAAGGGAGGAGCTCCTCCCCTTCCACCACCGGCAACCGGCGGCTCCTCCTCCCTTGACCGGCGGCTTTTGGCTCCTCCACATGTCTCATCCTCCTTGCTCCTCGATGGACCATAGTTGTATGAATCATAAACACAGTTAAACCCACCAAATTAGACTGTTTGTCTATCTAACTTCTACTTGTTAGTCCCGATATATTTCCACGGGGCATTTTAGAGATTAAAGTGAAAACACTCTAAGGAGAGGATTTTATGCTGAAAAGATATCAGGAGTCAATCCAAGGTCAAGATCATATGCCGACTGAAGAAATCTAAAGGATCCTGACATGGAATCAATCAAAACAAATCAAACCAAAGAGGAATCAAGTCAGCCCGGGGCCAAAATACACTGACAGTTTTGTGAAAAGACTGCACAAAACTGTACAAAACTCACATATGGGCAAGATGACCGGCCACTTGAAGAAGAGGTGGCCAAGGGAGGAAAGCCACCCCATTCCACCACCTCCTACCGGCGGCTCCTCCCCCCTCCTCCCAAGATGACCGGCTACTTGGCTTGGAGGTGGCAAAAGCCACCTTCCCTCCTCCTCCACCACTGCCTACCGGCGGCTTCCACCGCCCTCTCCTCCTCCTCCATGTGGTGGCTTCTCCTCCCTTGATTTGCTCATCCAATCTCCATGCAACAAGTGTCCTCATCTCCTCCTCCTTCCATGGCTATATAAGGAGGAGCTCCTCCCCTCATTTTAATCATCCAAAAATTGTAAAAACACTTATCTCTCTAAGTTTGTTACTATGTAAGTTTGGTTCGGTTTTGAAATAATACTCATGTTGGTTCTTGAGTATTATACTTTAGGGAATACTCCTGTTGGTTCTTGAGTATTCAGTAGGAAATTGGGAGTACTCCTGTTGGTTCTTGAGTACTCCACCCCTTTCCCTCTTACTGTTTTCAAAAACCCCCGAGTATTTAGCTATGGTATCCACCTCTATGGATATTCGTAGCTAAACTCTTTATTCGGTTAAGGGTTCGCACCCTTGTGCCAACATCTTGAGATTTTTGCACTCAATATTGTTCTACGCTTCTCTAGTCTTGGAGATCGAGGTTGAGTAACACCTTTGTCGGGTTATTCAATCTTAGTCTTTGAAATCTAGTTAGAGTAACACCTTTTTCGGGTTATTCGAGCTAGAAAAAAGACTAGAAACCTAAGGCTTTGTCAAACTTGTTGTGGAGTACCACCTTTGTCGAGGTATTTGGGTTGTCACCTTTGTCGGGACAACCACATAACAACTTGACAGGTTAAGGGTGTGGAGTACCACCTTTGTCGGGGTATTTGGGTTGTCACCTTTGTCGGGATAACCACACGTAGAAGTGTAAAAGAAATCTATTGAAGTCAATGATAGATGTGTCACAAGAAGAGTCCCAAAACCGAATGCTTTCCCCTGATTCAAAACACCATCTGCATTTTACTTTCTTAGTATAAACTGCTCACCTACCGGAGGACTTGACAATCACGCATCACCCGCTGTAAGTCTTCTTTGTATTTTCAGTATTTACTTTTCTGTAATTTATTTTTCCGCACTAAAAACCAAAACCAACCAACCAATCACTTAGACGTTAGTATTAAAATCTCAATCAACCTAAAAAACGCTCTCTCGCTGTTCAATCCCCAACAGTATTCACTATCGTGACAAACCCGTAAAGAACACATATCCCCCTAATTCCCTTGGGTTCGACCCCTACTTACCACTAGCTACCCAGTAGTGAAGTCGCGAGTAGCGGACTTTATAAATATTATTTGTACATTTGCTCTGACGACAAGCATCTGTCAAATTGGCGCCGTTGCCGGGGATTTAGCAAATGGATAGTTGTTCTTTTTTCTGTTATACATAATTCACCATGTCGTCGTACTACGGAAGCAAGCCTTGGTACTATGAGGAGTTTTCTCCACCACCCTTCGAACTTGAAGTCCGTAAGAAGATCATCAACCTTGAGCAATCCCGGGACGAAACTTTGGACGAGTACTTGGCGTACTTCGATTCCATTGTGGCGAGCTGCCCGCGCCACGGATTCGCATATTCATATCTTCTTCGGACATTTCTTACTGGGATGAGACTTCCGGAGCTTTGCTTGTTAGATACTGCCGCAGGAGGGTTAATAATGGAATTAAGCGAAAAGGAAGCCTGGGGCCTGATTGATGATTTGGCCGAGAGCACAAAACGAGGGCCAATGCACCAAACTGAAGATAAGGCACCAACGATGAAAGTGGACTCAGTACAGAACGAGCCCGGCATCACACCCATTGCAAGCTTGCCCGTAGCAAACCCGGAAGGAGACATCAGTATAAGGGCAGTAATGGACGTGGAGGCGGCTCTAAAGGAACCAACATTGGAGCCCACAAAGCTGACAGAGGATGAGGACGCATGGATATTTGAAGAAGAGCCTACATGGGATCTCACTCCCGAGCCATCCGAAGTAATGGACGAATCAGATACAGAAAGCATCGAGGAGGAGTCTTCATGGGAACTCACTACCGAAACGGACGAGGAAATCAAGCCAGGCCCAGTCCTCATTTTCAATCTATCCAAGAAAGACCTGGCCCTTGTGGTGGAAGTCCCCCAATTTGTCCCCTCGGTTTGTATGCAGATCTCAGCCCCTGAAGATGAAGTAATCAATGATGAGGTGCAAGGCGAGTTGGAGCCAGAAAAGCCAACAATGAAACACTCCCTCGCCACGAGCCAACCAAGTAGCCCTGAAAACTCGCTCATGCTAAAACAACCATTCACCTCTGCCGCAAAGAAGAGGGCTAGCGAAGAACACAACCCGGATGCCAACCGTGCATACACAAAGAAGAGACCAAGACATGGCCCGGTGGAATGGAAGCCCGGATGGAGAAACACAAGAGCTCGGCTCAATAGACCAGCGGCTATGGTCGAAAGATCCTCACCTACTTGGGAGAATAGGAAGGCAAAACCACCGGAATAATGGGGTCCTGACCCGAACACAACATCCGGCAAGAAGTCAGCAAGAAATAACACAGGAACGGTGGCGAAGTTCGACTTGAGCCACCCATGGGACCCAAACCAGTGATCTACAACGAGGTATCGTCGAGCCAACGACGTTAAACAAGTGCACTGGTCGCGAGGTAACCCGACACTATCTTACTTTTCTGCACTTTAATTTCTGTCATTTAAATTCAGTAATTTAGTTTTAAGCTTGCATGACTTTTGAACTAAGGCACGCCTTCGTTCAAAAGTGGGGGGTGAGAACCACCTGTGTACATAAATAACATGCTTGCTGTTTTTTCTTAGTAATAGTATCTTTTTGAAAATATGAACTTAAGAATGTGAAAAAGATAAGTCATAATTCATGCATTAACCTTGTGAAAATTCAACTGTCTAAAAACTTAGGATGTAACTTTTCATTTGTCCCTTTGTGCTAAGATAACCAGGGATGTGGAGTTGATAGAAATGCCCTCGAAGGACTTAGCAAGCATTCGAAGGATCGAATCAAACTATATGGTTTTCGAAGTCAGTGGAGGCTGCACTTCGGGGTTCAGTGAATAATTGAAGTCATCTCCGCCAAGAAGCATCTATGCAAAGGCGAGGACGGGAATCAAACCATCCTCTCTCCGTTCAAAGTAGCCGAGAAAATAGATGAGTGACCCTCATCTTGACCCGCGTGAAACGAAAGTCAAAGTAGCTGAGAAAATAGTTGAGCGACCCTCACCTTGACCCGCGCGAAAACGGCAAAAAAGAGAGGAGCGGGGAGGTATTTCCATAGGCTTGCGGGCGATGATTGGACCTCCCAACAAGGCTGAGAAAATGGACTAGCAAGTCACAAAGAAGCAAAAAACTCAAAGAAGAAAATCAAAAGAGGCCAAAGGCCCAAAATTGTGAAGGTTTTAACCGAGCAAAAGTGAAGCACTCAAAAAAGATCAAATCAAAAGCCAAAGGCAGAATCACTACAAAAAAGCAATCCCCCGCCAAAGAAGAAAAATCAAAAAGGCTCAACTCACTGAAACCCGAATCGAATCACGTGCTAGAGAAAGCTACAAGAAAACCATATAGTACGAGACAATCCCGAGGGTGTAGTCCAGGAGCCAAAAAAGGGCTATCTCCCGAAACATCCGAAATAATTTGCATCTCAGCACGAAGGTACACGTATCAAGTTATTTCTAATTATTTTCACGGTTTAATTTAGTAACAAGTAGTAATGCATGAATTAGGAAAAGTCTAGTACCACAGTCTTATTTTCATATTTCGACCAACTTACTTAGTAACGCCCTTATAAAGCATTGTTCGGGACGAACAACTAAAAGTGGGGGGTAATCTGATGGACCATAGTTGTATGAATCATAAACACAGTTAAACCCACCAAATTAGACTGTTTGTCTATCTAACTTCTACTTGTTAGTCCCGATATATTTCCACAGGGCATTTTAGAGATTAAAGTGAAAACACGCTAAGGAGAGGATTTTATGCTGAAAAGATATCAGGAGTCAATCCAAGGTCAAGATCATATGCCGACTGAAGAAATCTAAAGGATCCTGACATGGAATCAATCAAAACAAATCAAACCAAAGAGGAATCAAGTTAGCCCGGGGCAAAAATACACTGACAGTTTTGTGAAAAGACTGCACAAAACTGTACAAAACTCACATATGGGCAAGATGACCGGCCACTTGAAGAAGAGGTGGCCAAGGGAGGAAAGCCACCCCATTCCACCACCTCCTACCGGCGGCTCCTCCCCCCTCCTCCCAAGATGACCGGCTACTTGGCTTGGAGGTGGCAAAAGCCACCTTCCCTCCTCCTCCACCACCACCTACCGGCGGCTTCCACCGCCCTCTCCTCCTCCTCCATGTGGTGGCTTCTCCTCCCTTGATTTGCTCATCCAATCTCCATGCAACAAGTGTCCTCATCTCCTCCTCCTTCCATGGCTATATAAGGAGGAGCTCCTCCCCTCATTTTAATCATCCAAAAATTGTAAAAACACTTATCTCTCTAAGTTTGTTACTATGTAAGTTTGGTTCGGTTTTGAAATAATACTCATGTTGGTTCTTGAGTATTATACTTTAGGGAATACTCCTGTTGGTTCTTGAGTATTCAGTAGGAAATTGGGAGTACTCCTGTTGGTTCTTGAGTACTCCACCCCTTTCCCTCTTACTGTTTTCAAAAACCCCCGAGTATTTAGCTATGGTATCCACCTCTATGGATATTCGTAGTTAAACTCTTTATTCGGTTAAGGGTTCACACCCTTGTGCCAACATCTTGAGATTTTTGCACTCAATATTGTTTTACGCTTCTCTAGTCTTGGAGATCGAGGTTGAGTAACACCTTTGTCGGGTTATTCAATCTTAGTCTTTGAAATCTAGTTAGAGTAACACCTTTGTCGGGTTATTCGAGCTAGAAAAAAGACTAGAAACCTAAGGCTTTGTCAAACTTGTTGTGGAGTACCACCTTTGTCGGGGTATTTGGGTTGTTACCTTTGTCGGGACAACCACATAACAACTTGACAGGTTAAGGGTGTGGAGTACCACCTTTGTCGGGGTATTTGGGTTGTCACCTTTGTCGGGATAACCACACGTAGAAGTGTAAAAGAAATCTATTGAAGTCAATGATAGATGTGTCACAAGAAGAGTCCCAAAACCGAATGCTTTCTCCTGATTCAAAACACCATCTGCATTTTACTTTCTTAGTATAAACTGCTCACCTACCGGAGGACTTGACAATCACGCATCACCCGCTGTAAGTCTTCTTTGTATTTTCAGTATTTACTTTTCTGTAATTTATTTTTCCGCACTAAAAACCAAAACCAACCAACCAATCACTTAGACGTTAGTATTAAAATCTCAATCAACCTAAAAACGCTCCCTCGCTGTTCAATCCCCAACAGTATTCACTATCGTGACAAACCCGTAAAGAACACATATCCCCCTAATTCCCTTGGGTTCGACCCCTACTTACCACTAGCTACCCAGTAGTGAAGTCGCGAGTAGCGGACTTTATAAATATTATTTGTACATTTGCTCTGACGACAAGCATCTGTCAAATTGGCGCCGTTGCCGGGGAATTAGCAAATGGATAGTTGTTCTTTTTTCTGTTATACA
The DNA here is from genome assembly GCA_033675215.1 of Rhodiola kirilowii. NCBI lineage: Eukaryota > Viridiplantae > Streptophyta > Magnoliopsida > Saxifragales > Crassulaceae > Rhodiola > Rhodiola kirilowii. Next base: position 56,529,123 of record CM066197.1, on the reverse strand, counting down.
TAATTCACCATGTCGTCGTACTACGGAAGCAAGCCTTGGTACTATGAGGAGTTTTCCCCACCACCCTTCGAACTTGAAGTCCGTAAGAAGATCATCAACCTTGAGCAATCCCGGGACGAAACTTTGGTCGAGTGATAGCTCTAAAATATACGCATTTTAGGCGGCCTCTATGTTTATTGTTTCATTCGTTTTATCACGATTTCACTTGCTATTTAACGCCTTGTGGTTCATTTCAGGCCAATTACAGAGCTTAGGCTGAGAACACAAGTTAGCGTTGATTCTGGAGCAAAACCGAGCATTCTGGGGCTAAAATGAGCAAAATAGGAACCGGAGCACAAGCTCCCCAAATCTGTGCGATCGCACAAGACAATTTATGCGATCGCATAAATCAAGCAGTCGCACAACATTTCATGCGATCGCACACCCTGGAGCACCGATCGCATAAAGTCAGAATTTGTGCAGTTACGCGCTCGCATAAGTTGGTTTATGCGATCGCATAAGAAATCCAGTCGCATAAATTTATATGCGATCGCGCACCCGGAAGCCGAAGTCGCAATTGCAGCTAAGGAAAGATATGCGCTCGCACAATCTCAAGTATGCGATCACATAGAGAATCCAATCGCACAAAAATATGTGCGATCGCATACCACCGACCACCAAGCAAGATATGCGATCGCACAATTGCAAATATGCGATCGCATATACCGGCAGTGCTATAAAACCTAGAATTATTAGGGTTTCGAGGTGGCTTTGGAGAGAGATTTTGGCACGGATTCCAAGGCACCGACACAGAAAATTCCAAGGGTTTTGGCACGGATTTCGAGCTGATTAAGTGAAGAAGGATACCAACCACAAGGATTTTCCATTACTCTTGATTCTCCATTGGTTTAGAAGCTCTAAACTCTACATCTCATATGGGTTTTTCTACTTTTGTCATTGTTTTTGATTGTAACCTCACCATGAGTGAGTAGTGACCTTGGTTGGGGATCCATGAATCCCCTAAACATGTTTGTGACCTTGTAAATGCTATAGATGTTATTGATGAATGATTTTGCACATGATTCTTCTTCATTGGAACTTAATGTTAATGGGTGCCTATAAGGTGTTTGTGAGAAGTCCTCAATAGGAACCCTAGTTGATTTCATGTTTGATGTAACTAGTGTTGAAAAGCATGATGTCAAATGAACTAAATGAAGAAGCATTAGGGTTTTTGTGTTACATGACGACACTCTAATTCTAATGACAATGGCATGGTTTTTACACGTGTATGATTATCTAGCCAATAGAGCTAGGGCTTGAGGGTAAGTAATCTTACTTTATAATGCCAATAGAGCGAGAGTTTGAGGTATTGAGCGAGATGTGACCTCTTAATATTAAGTTAGAGCGAGAGTTAAACTTGGTATTAATGTTGCATGCCTATATTCTAAGTGTGTGCATGAGAAGTTCATCAATAATGTCCCAATTTACCGTCACAATAATTGTTTAGTGGAGGATTGGATCCCTAGTCATCTTTTATTGATTGTTAATCCCTTTTTGTTAATCAAACTTTAATTTGGATAGTGAAATTTGCTGTCAACCTCTTTGGAGAAGCATTCCCCCCCCCCAACCATAGACATCTATTTTAATCTCTAGCATCATAAGTTTAAACTCCTATCCTCTGGGTTCGATCTCGGATTCCCGAGCTTTTATAAATGTTTTGATCACGTGACTAGCAAATAAGTGTTTGAATCTCATTCGAATATTTCCTACTATATCACAACCGATCAAATGGCGCCGTTGCCGGGGATAGGTTAATCAACTAGGTGCTATTTGATTATTTAGTTTGTTTGCTTTTCCTTACTTGGTAGCTATTGCTTGCTTTGTGCTTGATTGTGTTTGTTTCCCTTGCCCTTCATTGCTAAGAATTTTTTTTGTTCTTGTAGGCATTTGAATGAACACAAGGTTTCAAGGAAAGAAACACGTGGCTCTAGGTTCAACATCAAGTTCTTCTAACCCTTCTCAACGAACCACAAAGAAACAACGAGGTAGACCCCGAAAGAACCCGATTGCCCCTATTGCACCTTTACCTCCGGTTATTCGTGCTATTCCCCCTATTATCCAAGAAAGACAACAAGTTATTATGGAAGAGGAGAATGAGAACCGTCCGGTTCTTCAAAGAAATGTCCAAAATCGTAGAATTGATGGGGAAGAAGTAGAGGATCCTCAAGCTAGAGATGACAATTATAATGAGAATGAGAGACGTCCTATCCGGAATCCTCATGTCCCTCGTAGAGAGGAGAGACATTATAGATATGATGAAGAGGAAGAGGACGAAAGGCCCGTGGGAGATTACATGACTCCCACCCTCGAGGGAAACGGTTCGGTTATTATGCCTCCGGATGAGGACGCTTTTGATTTTGATGTGAAGTCCTCCTTGGTGCATATGGTAACTCATGATCAATATCAAGGAGTTGGGAACCCCTCCACTCATTTGGCCAATTTCCAAGAGTATTGCCGAACTTACAAGCCGAGGAATGTGCCCATTGAATATGTTTACTTGAAGTTATTTCCCTCTTCGTTATATGGAGACGCCAAGGAATGGTTGCAAAACCATGAGCCGGGAACCTTTAGAACTTGGGATCATCTAGCAACTTCTTTTCTTAACAAGTTCTTCCCTCCATCAAGAACCAAGAAATTCACGGATTTCATATTGACTTTCTCCCAAAGAGACAATGAGTTATTTCATCAAGCATATGACCGTTTCAAACATTATTTGAGGGAATGCCCTCACCACAACTTCAGAAAAGCCGATCTTATGCGATATCTCTATTTGGGTATGAGCAAGGAAGCTAAAAATCAGATGGATACCGCTAGTGGAGGTGCTATCATGGAATTGCCGGCGACTCAAGGATTCAAAATTGTGGACAAAATTGCTATAAACTCCGATAGATATCAAGGAGTTGATCACAAGAAAATGGGCAAGTCAAGAGATGATTCCTCGAATTATGCAACGAAAGAGCAAATTAATGATTTATCAAAGAAAATGGAGGCCATGATGAGCATGGTAAATTCTGTGGAGGCAACTAAGCCTAAGGCCGATAAAGAGAGAACTTCGGCTCAACAACCTTGTTTTCTATGTGCGAGCACTAGACATTCTACCAAAAATTGCCCCGACGGTTGCTATGAAGAAGATGATGATGGGTATGAAGAGGCACACTTTGTAAATCAACAAAGGAACTATGCTCAAAATGCCAATCCTATCGCAAGAAGCTATGAGCCTCCTCATAGGAGAGTGGCTAATGACAATTTTCCTCCAAGGCCTCAAGGGCAAAATTCTTATGCAAATCAAGGGAATTATCAAAGGCAAAACCAACAAGGGCAATCTAGCCAAGCACAACAAAAACCTCCCTACCAACCAAGAGCAAACTATCAATATCAACAACAAGGGAACTACCAAGAGATGAACCCTCAACAAACACAAGCCCCAACTCATCAAAGTACACAAGATCAATCCATGACCGACATCTTAGCAAGTCTTGTGGCAAGTCAAGCAAAAGCCGACCAAAGAATGAATCAAATGTTCCAAAGAATGGACGAGATTTCTACTCACAACAAGATGTTGGAGATGCAAATAGCTCAACAAGCCGATTCCTCAACTAAGGCACAAGGGAAGCTACCGGCTCGGCCCGAGCACGACAAAAAGGAATATTGCAATGCCGTCTACATTGAGGGATCATTTGAGGATGATTTTCTAGAGAGGAAGGAACATTGTGAGGCGGTGACCCTTAGGAGTGGGAAGAAATTGGAGGGTGTTAAACCAAAGAAAGCCGTTCAAATGCCTCCAAAACCCGTTGGCCAAGCTAGAGCCGAAGAAAGAGAATTCAATGAAGAGGTCCCTAATCCTCCAACCGTAAAGGTGAAAGAAAGTGAAGAGAGAAAGGAAGAACTCAAGCCTTATTCTCCACCGGTCCCGTTTCCTCAAAGACTCATCAAGCCCTCAAAGTTGGATAAAGAGTATGAGGTTTTCACCAAGATGTTGAAAAAGCTATATGTCTACATACCATTTCACGAGCTCATCAAGAAGGCACCTTTATACAACAAGTTTCTTAAAGAGATCTTATCCAAGAAGAGGACCATTGAAGAAGTTGAACCCCACCCCCTAAACCATGAGTGTAGTGCCCTCTTCTCGAAGCAAATCCCCCAAAAGATGGGAGATCCCGGAAAATTCACTATCCCTTGCTCAATAAGGGATATGAACTTCTCAAGTCCACTAGCCGATCTCGGGGCTAGTGTGAGCGTTATGCCTCTTGCCACCTACCGCAAGCTTGGGTTGAAAGGGGTAAAATCCGCCAAAATGACACTACAACTCGCGGATGGGACTACAAGGCAACCTTGGGGCCTAGTGGAGAATGTCCCAATCAAAGTCGACAAATTCTACATTCCATGCGACTTTGTGGTGATTGATATGGGGGAAAACTTCACTTCATCATTGATCCTTGGACGCCCCTTCTTGGCAACCGCCGGTTTTAAGGTTGATGTTGGAAAAGGGAAATTGACACTAAAGATTGGTGGAGAAAAGGTAAAGATAGAAAAGCCAAAAGAAGAACAAGTGGCTAGTATTGAGAAAAAGCTAGGGAAGGAGGGAGTCGAAGTTGCTAAGGGAGAGAAAGTTGATAAGAAAAAGTTGCACAACATGCTTGAACCCGATGAAGACCCTTCCTTTGATCAATATGAATCACCACCCGGCGACGAGCTGAAAAAGAACGGAAAGGCAAATATATCAAGGGGTGAGAAGCTACCACGTTGGAAAAAGGTTATTAAACAAGTTGCTTGCAACTCTTCAAGGAACCCGGATTGACTCCTCCACTTCTCAACAATACCGCTAGAGAAGGGATCCCGCTCGGGACTTCTCTTAGTGTGCTTCCTATTTTATTACACGAAGACTCGGCTTCGTCTTAGCCAAGACGTTAAACTAGGCTCGTAAGTGTCTTTTTCCTATGCTCTTAATATTGTCTATGTTGATTGGATTTTCATGTGGAAAATTGAAAGGTTGAAGTGTGAATGTGCGTGAACCTCTATGTGATGATTGGTGAACTTTGGGGTGTCCTTGTGATATTGTGCTTGATAGATTGGATGATTTAATTGGACTTAAGTGTGGGGTCTCGAAATTTTGTGCAGGAGTGTTGATAATCATTTTGAATTCGGCTTAGAATCTTCTCTAAATAAGTCTATGCGCTCGCATAAATCATTGTGCACTCGCACAAAAGCCCTTCTTCAATTCGGTTAAGGTCGCACAAATCTTATGTGCTCGCACATGATTTTACTCCCCTGTCCCATTTGTGCGATCGCACATATCACCTTATGCGATCGCATATCAACCCTTAGCTTCCATTCTTCAAGCTTGCACATTCCCTTGTGCGATCGCATAATATATTTATGCTACTGTCTCGTTTGTGCGATCGCACATATCACGTCATGCGATCGCATACTAACCCTTAGTTCAAAAAGCCAAGCTCGCACAACCTCCTATTGTGATCTCTTGACGGAATTTTGAGTCGACTTGCTTAACATTTACACTTTTTCGATGATGATTTTCCTACCTTGTGCACCTAACATTCTCATTCTTTAATATGTCTCATACAGTAAAAAGGAGCTCATCAATCGAATATTTTGAGCAAGAGCAACTCAACAAGCAAGCAACTCCCTACTCTTGAAAGGGCTACCTCCAAACGAGAGAAGTTTTTCTTAACTCTCTCCTTGCTTTCTATTCTATTCATTGCTTAGGGACTAAGCAATTGCTAAGTGTGGGGTGGCCTATGTTTCACATTGTCTATACTACATGAGATGTTTGCGCTTGCTTGATATGCTTTCACGTTTAAAATCCAAACAACTTATGCTTAATGGAAAACACTTGCACTACCGCACAATTCATCCAAAAATTTCAAATTATTAATAAAAACAAAAAGTCTAGGCAAGGCTACATTTTTGAAAAATTTCATTCCAAATTCAACTAGTCGTGCATGATTTCACTTGATTGATCCTTTAGATGACTAATGGATTGGATTGTTGACTTTCATTCTTGAGGATCAAAGCAATTACTAGCATTTCTTTATCTTTTATTCTAAGCTTTTTCTCGTTGAGACTAAAGAGTTGATCTTTGAAAGCATAAAATCGAAAAAATTTATAACTCCAAAACCCTTGCATGCCACGATTGCCTTTAGGTGACCTTAGTGACCTTGTTTATCTCGTGGATTTGTCTTGTTGGTTTGTCATGCTCCATCTTTAACACTTAGCCCTTTGTCAAGGTTCTAAGTGTGGGGTCAAAAGAGGGCAAGAAAGAAAGAAGAAAAAAAAAGATATAAAAAAAAGTGAAATAAGCCCCAAATCCCTTCCTTATGATTGATCACCATTAGGAAGAATTTTAAAGAAGTATGTGCTAAGTGCCGAGGGTTAGGAAGGTAAGTTCCCCCTCGAAAGTGCTTAGTGCGGCTTCTACCCCCTTTAACGTTTCAATTAGACTTGACAATCGGCTATTCCACCATTCTCTAGCATGAAAACTAATGAGACAATTGATACTTACTAGCAAGAATTCACTAAGGGACGAACCTCGTATTCTTTTATACTTAGGCATGAAATGACTTGCAAGTATTTACAAAAAAAATATAATGTTGGAACTCCTCTTCTCTTACGACTAAGTGACCTATGCGTCCTAGGCTTGAGAATGAGTTCAAAGCTCACAAGCCAATGGACTAGCCTTCTTGCTAGCATTTGTGAGTGATCCAACAAGATTTCTTTGCAAATATTAGATCATTTTCTTGAAGTCACTAATATAGAAAATGATTAGAATCCTTGATTAAAGAGTTATTAGTCTTTGCTTTGATTTGCTTGAATGTCCTAATTCATGAATTTCCATAAGGATTCGAAGAGGTTTCATGTAGTGATTGAAATGCGCATATCTAGTTGAATACATCATGAACTTCATGAAAAATACCTTGCCTAGTACTTTGAAAATTGTGAACTAAAAATGCCTATTTGGATGATTGTTCTCTTTGTGGGATTTGTGAGTACTCCCGTGTCTGAAAACTCTCAGCAGACTACAACTCCTCCACTAGGGTAGCCTAGGGGTTTAAAGGCTTGGTGCATACGCTAAATGCACTCGTGTCACCTACGAAAGTGGTTTATCAAAAGTAGTATTTGTTTCTTAGTGTTTTGAGTTAGCTTTCGTAACCATATGGAGTTTCTTTGAGCCGATCATGATTGAGCAAAATGCCTTCTTGTTGTTGACCTATATGACTAGTTTGCTCGGGACGATCAAGCCTTGGTACTATGAGGAGTTTTCCCCACCACCCTTCGAACTTGAAGTCCTTAAGAAGATCATCAACCTTGAGCAATCCCGGGACGAAACTTTGGTCGAGTACTTGGCGTACTTCGATTCCATTGTGGCGAGCTGCCCGCACCACGGATTCGCATATTCATATCTTCTTTGGACATTTCTTACTGGGATGAGACTTCCGGAGCTTTGCTTGTTAGATACTGCCGCAGGAGGGTTAATAATGGAATTAAGCGAAAAGGAAGCCTGGGGCCTCATTTAGAACACACCTCAAAATACAAATTCACTTATCTCTCTAAAGTTTTGTAAGCTGTAATATTTGTTTGGCTTTGGAAATAAAGGATAGCTCCCTTGGCGCTTCAACGGTTGTAAGTAATTCTTAGTATTTATTCAACTGTTTTTATTTCCTTAGTTATAATGTTTAGCGCGATAAATAGTAGCTAAACTAGTAGTTCGGTCTAAGGGGCGCACTTGTATTATAAAATGTTTTAGACTATTAACTTAGTGTCTCGCCTTAGTATTCAAAACTTATTCTATGTGTCATATATTAAGTCAGAACGTCCAAGGTTGAGTGGACGCTTGGAATGGCAAAACTCTTCCATGGGGGTTCGTAAACTTGTACGGATAAGTGGATGCTTGGAATGGCAAAGCTTATCTGAGAAGTTTGACTTCCCTTAAACACAATTTGGTTGATCGGGAATGATTGATCAAATGGATGCACGTAGGCTAATATAACCGGGAATGGAGTATTAGTCTAAGTAGAATAAGTGCTCTACGTCCTTGGAATAGGCTAGACAGTGTACGCAAATCATGTGCTTGGAATGGCCTTGATACACCGTTTGAATACTTAGCAGATTCACTAAGAGTCAATGATAAACAGGATATAATACAAGGCCCCTGAAACCGAACATTTCTCCTCAATTATAAACTGCAATTTACTTTCCAGTACTAAAACCAACCAACCAATCAATCAATCAATCACTTAGCTGGTAGCTTTAAAACCAACCAACCAACCAACCTAAAACACGCTCTCTCGCTGGATAAACCCCCTCAAAGAACGACTATCCCACTGATTCCCTTGGGTTCGACCCCTACTTACCAAGTACTACCCAGTAGTATAGTTGCGAGTAGCGGACTATTATAAATTTATTTGTACATTTGCTCTGACGACAAGCATTTGTCAAATTGGCGCCGTTGCCGGGGAATTAGTCAATCGGATAAAGTCCTTTGAATCGTTACGCGCTTCAAAACAACCATATCTTGCAAAGAAAGCCATCATGACTACCAAGATGACGATGAGATAAACCTGTACGAGCGAAATGATGAGGTGCCACTTCCATTTATGGATGATCCGGAGCAACTCATCCGAAGCAGACGAGCTCGTGACAGGGAAGCCATCAGAAGAAACCAAGAACCACCCGAGGACCGGAATGCAGCTGGTCCAGTACGACAACCCCCTAGATATCCACCACCGCCTCAACCTCGACAAGTGCCGAGACGAGAACCAGCTTTCGATGACTACTATGGGGATAATGACCATTTCCAAGCACCTACTATGGAAGAACTCAATGTCCCAGAATTTGAAACACAGCCGTGGTGCATTTGCCAGAGCCCTGAGCTGGAAAACATTGTCGTCGACATCAACAATTTGCCAAGGTTCTCAGGAACTAATGAAGAATCTGCGACAACTCATCTCCAACGCCTACATGGCATTTGCCAAAATCTAAAACCCAATCGAGTAAATATAAACGATTTCAAGTTGAAGGCATTCTATTTTTCCCTCGTTGACTCAGCAAGCGACTGGTTCCTTTCATTACCTTCAGGAAGCATCAGAACATGGGTTCAGATGCAAAGGAAATTCCTGAACAAATACTGCCCAGCAACAAAAACAATGCAAGTAAGAAGGCAATTACAGGACATCAGGCAGGAACCTAATGAAACCATTTACGACTACTTGGAAAAGTTCAATCACCTAGAGAGAAGCTGCTGCACTCTAGGATTACCCGAAAAACTCATCATTGAGTACCTAATTAATGGACTAACTAAGATAGACAAGATGTTCCTGGAGGATCCATGATGAATCTATCATTAAATAGCATAAGGGATCTCATCACCAACGTTGCTGAAAATGCTCGATTTAGAGAAGAGACTAATCGTCATGATGAATTCTTCCAAACAAAAAATGTCTCACAAGCCGATGCATTAGTAAACTCCATGCCAGAAGAGATGAGACAAATGAAGGAAATGGTGATGCAGCTCTTACAAAAGCAAACAGTTCAAGTAAGACCTTGCGAGTTCTGTGGTTCTACGGACCACAAAACTGACACATGCCCGAGCCATCATCCAGGACGAAACAAATCTCTTGAGGACATGATGACGCAATTGTCAAGTACTGTGCAGCTGTTAAGCACTACTATGCATAAAAACCAAGCCGAGACAAAGGGAGAATTATCAGATTTGAAGAATCACGTCTCCCAACTCGCCGCCTCAGTGTCCGCATTCGCTAATGAATCTAGCAGACTCCTCTCACAAACCATTCAAATACAGGAAGATGTGAACGCCTTGACTCTTAGGAGTGGGAAAATGCTTATCGACAAACCTTTGGAGCAAGAGGACAAGAACCCATGATTACCCGAAGAAGAGCAAATGAGGCCCGAGTCTCTCGAAACTCTAGAGGAAGAAGCAGCCGATAAAGACGATGACATATTTGAGGAAGAACGGGACGTAGCCGAAGAAGAAGAAAATACGTCCAAGGAACATAGGCCTGACCCGATACCCAGAATCGAAACCCCTAAAATCAGCACAACACTCCCATTTCCAGTACCTGCTCGCATGCAAAAACAGCATGTCATGGATGAAGACGTGTTCGAGTTATTCAGCAAGGTCGAAATCAACATCCCCCTCTTAGAAGCCATCAAGCAAATACCTCGATATGCTAAGTTTCTAAAGGATCTTTGCACCAACCGGAGGAGGAGTACTAAACACGATCAAGAGCTGATGAGTAGAAACGTGTCAGCCGTCATACAACGCAAAGTGCCCCCCAAATGTGGAGATCCAGGAACTTACACCATTTCGTGTACAATTGGCAACATCCGGATCGAGAACTGCATGCTAGACCTTGGAGCATCAATCAACGTCTTACCCTACTCTATCTACTCATGCCTTAGGATTGGGCCGCTCGAACCCACCGGTCTCACTATTCAACTGGCAGACCGGTCGTGCAAACAGCCCGAGGGCAAAATTGAAGACGTTTTGGTCCAAGTAGGAGAATTGGTGTTTCCAGCAGACTTCTACGTCCTTAAAATGGAAAATAGTGGGCCAACAGACCATGCTCCTATCCTTCTCGGTCGACCATTTCTTAGAACCTCAAAAATGAAAATAGACTGCGGAAGTGGGACGTTATCAATGGAAGTAGAAGGAGAGGTTTTCAGCTTTGATATATTCCGAGCAATGAAGTACCCTATGGATTTCGAGGAAGTTCACGCTCTCGATGCTTTAGACGACCTGGTCCAAGAAATTCAAATAGAACCAAGAGCAGATCCCTTAGAAACCATACTCAACGGAGCCAAAGGCTCTTACGAATTAACCAAAGACGTGCATGAAATGGTGGCCCACTTAACAGTTTCGGAACCTCTCGCACTAGAATATGAAGTCAACGAGGTAAAATTATTCAAATCAAATACTTTTATACCCTCGGTGATGCAAGCTCCCAAAATAGAACTGAAGCCCCTGCCTGGACATCTGAAGTACGCCTTCCTAGGAGATAATAACACACTCCCAGTAATCATCAAGAGTGGCTTGGAACCAGGCCAGGAAAAAAGCTTGATAAAAGTACTGACGCAACATAAGTTAGCTATTGGGTGGACTCTGGCCGACTTAAGAGGAGTCAGCCCGGCTGACAGAACCGCTCGTCGTCAAAGCGATTATGCAAATAAATTTATAATAGTCCGCTACTCGCAACTATACTACTGGGTAGTACTTGGTAAGTAGGGGTCGAACCCAAGGGAACTAGGGGAATAATTGTTCTTCGGGGGGATTACGCAGTGTGGGAGCGTGTTTAAGGTCGGTTGGTTGGTTTTAAAGCTACCAGCTATTTTGATTGATTGATTGGTTGGTTGGTTGATTTTAATACTGGAAAGTAAATTACAGTTTATAATTAAAGAGAAATGTTCGGTTTCAGGGGACTTGTATTATATCCTGTTTATCATTGACCATTAGTGAATCATCTAAGTATTCAAACGGTGAATCGAGGCTAGTTACAGCTCAAGACTTGCAACACCGGTTTAAAGCAACTCCTGTTCTATTTCAGTCTAGCGCCAATACCCTAAGGTATGCTAGCCTGGGTGCATCCACCTGATCTCACAGTTACGCTCGATCAGATGGGATTTAGGATGAGTCGAACTCCTCAGATAGCTTTGCTTGTTACAGCTTCCACTACCTGAGTATGATCACGAATTCCCACAGAAGAGCTTTGCTTTTTACAGCATCCACTCAACCTTGGAAACTCTGACTATATATGGCACATAGAACAAGTTTTGAATACTAAGACTAGACACTAAGTTAATAGTCTTAAAACATTTTATAATACAAGTGCGCCCCTTCTACCGAACTACTAGTTTAGCTACTATTCATCGCGCTAAACATTATACTAAGGAATTAAAGACAACAGTTAAATAAATACTAAAAATAATACTTACAACCGTTGAAGCGCCAAGGGAGCTTTCCTTTATTTCCAAAGCCAAGATTACAACGTTACAAATATTACAACTTCTAGAGAGAGAAGTGAATTTGAGATTTGGTGTGTGAAATGAGGAGGAGGAGCTCCTCCTTTTATAGCCCAAAGGGGAGGAGATGGGTGGTGGAGATGGGTGGTAAGTGTTGCATTTTGATTGGAGGAGAAAATGGATGGAGGAGATGGCCACACATGGAGGAAGAGGAGTGGTGGAGGAGGAGGAAGGTGGTGGTGACATGTGGAGGAGGGGCAAAAGCGGCCGGTCACCACCACCCCAAGCCGCCGGTAGGCGGTGGCCAAGGAGGAGGAGCTCCTCCCTTGGCCACCACTTCTTCAAGTGGCCGGTCATCCTTGTCCAATGTGAGATTTGTACAGTTTTGTGCAGTCTTTTCACAAAACTGTCAATGTGTTTCTTCTCCGGGCTGTCTTGACTCCACTCCTGATTCTTCTAATTAATTTGTTATGGTCAATTCAACGTCAGGATCCTTGATATTTCTTCAGTCGGCATATGATCTTGACCTTGGATTGACTCTTGTTATCTTTTCAGCATAAAATCCTCTCCTTAGCGTGTTTTCACTTCAGTCTCTAAAATGCCCTGTGGAAATATATCGGGACTAACACGTAGAAGTTAGATAGACAAACAGTCTAATTAAGGGGGTTTTACTGTGTTTCTGACTCGTATAACTTTGGTCCATCACCGGCTGTATGCATGCACCGTATTCTACTGGAGGACGGAGCAAAGCCATCAAGAGAGCCTCAACGACGACTCAACCCAATCATGATGGAGATCGTCCAAAAGGAAATACAAAAACTTCTAGATGTAGACATTATCTATCCCATATCAGATAGCCAATGGGTGAGTCCTGTCCACGTGGTCCCAAAGAAAAGTGGGATCACAGTCGAGGAAAATGCCGAAGGAGAAATGGTAACAACAAGGGTCAAGAACGGCTGGAGAATGTGCATCGACTACAGAAAATTGAACGCCGTCACAAGGAAAGACCATTTCCCCCTACCATTTATCGATCAAATGCTAGACCGACTGGCATGCAAGCCATATTTCTGCTTCTTGGACGGGTTCTCAGGATACAACCAGATCCCCATAGCACCTGAGGACCAAGAAAAGACTACATTCACCTGCCCATTCGGTACTTTCGCCTTCAGAAGAATGTCATTCGGCCTATGCAATGCCCCGGGGACTTTTCAAAGGGTAGTAACTAGCATTTTTTCAGACATGATCGGGGAACTCATTGAAGTCTTCATGGACGACTTCACCATTTATGGCAATACATTTGACGCTTGCCTTGATAACTTGAGCACGGTTCTGGCACGATGTGTCTCAATGAACCTCGTGCTCAATTATGAGAAATGCCACTTCATGGTAACTCATGGAGTAGTCTTAGGACACGTCGTCTCCCAAGAAGGCATAGAGGTGGATAAATCTAAGATAGACCTGATCATGACTTTACCTTACCCCTCCACTGTCCGAGACGTCCAATCCTTCCTTGGGCATGCGGGATTCTATCGACGATTTATCAAGGACTTCTCCAAAAAAGCGTTGCCTCTATCCACTCTTCTCCAAAAAGAAGTTCCTTTTGAATTCACCAATGCATGCAAGGAAGCCTTTAATGAGCTCAAAAAAGCCCTCACGAGCACACCCATCATCCAAACTCCGGATTGGAAAAAACCATTCGAGATCATGTGCGACGCAAGCGACTTTGCTGTGGGAGCAGTTCTCGGCCAGAAGATTGATAAGAAGGCAGGTGTGATCTACTATGCCTCACGAACCCTAGATCCTACCCAACGAAACTATTCCACCACCGAGAAGGAACTCCTGGCAGTAGTATTCGCTCTGGAAAAATTCAGACCCTATTTGCTCGGAGCAAAAGTGATAGTCAATTCCGACCATGCTGCCATCCGTTATCTAATGAAGAAGAAGGAGGCCAAGCCAAGACTCATTCGGTGGATATTACTACTACAAGAATTCGATGTGGAAATAAGGGACAAAAAGGGGATCGAGAATACTGTGGCCGACCATCTAAGCAGGATTGTCCAAAAGGAGGAAGAAGGACATATAACTGAGTCGTTTCCAGACGAGCATCTCTATGCAGTCTCAACTAAGGTACCATGGTACGCCTCAATCGTCAACTACCTTGTAGGAGGTACATTTCCTCCCTCTTTTACTAAAGCACAATGCATGAAACTTAGACATGATGCTAAACAATACTTATGGGATGATCCTTATTTATGGAAAATAGGACCAGATCAAATACTTAGGAGATGCATCCCCGATAATGAAATAGCGTCTGTTATTAGCTTTTGCCATGAGTTTGCATGTGGAGGACACTTCGGGCCTAGGAGAACCGCTAGAAAAATCTTAGATAGCGGCTTTTTCTGGCCAAGTATATTTAGAGATGCCAATAAAAAGTGTAAAAAATGCGATAAGTGTCAAAGAGTAGGAAATGTGTCAGCTAGAAATGAAATGCCTCAAGTACCCATATTAGTCAACGATGTTTTCGACATTTGGGGACTTGATTTTATGGGACCATTCCCAGTTTCATGCGGTTATACTTACATTTTAGTCGCTGTGGATTATGTGTCAAAATGGGTAGAAGCCAAGGCCACAAGGTGCGACGATGCAAAGACTGTCATAGAATTTTTGCGCACTAACCTGTTTTATAGGTATGGGGTACCCAAGACCATAATCAGCGACCAAGGAACTCATTTCTGCAACCGCATGATGGCTGCCACCTTAAAACGCTACCATGTCCACCACCAAACATCCACAGCATACCATCCCCAAACCAATGGTCAAGCAGAGATCTCCAACCGCGAAATCAAAGGTATTCTAGAAAAGATGGTGAAACCTGGTAGGAAAGATTGGAGTCAGAGGCTAGACGAAGCTCTTTGGGCTTATCGGACAGCATACAAGACACCTATTGGAACCTCCCCATTTTGACTTGTTTATGGGAAGGCATGCCACCTTCCGGTAGAGGTAGAACATAAAGCCTATTGGGCACTCAAGCACTGCAATCCAGATGTAAGGGCTGCCGGACTAAATAGGAAAATTAATCTGTGTGAACTTGAGGAATTATGGCTTGAGGCCTATGAAGGGCAAACGGACTACAAAGCACGGACCAAAATGTATCATGACAAATTCATCCTCAGGCGCTCATTTGAGGAAGGACAACAAGTGCTGGTCTTCTCCTCACGACTGAAATTGATGCCTGGAAAGCTTAAATCTAGATGGACCGGCCCTTTCACCATAACTAAAGTATTCAACCATGGGACAGTCGAGTTGGAAAGCCCGGACGATGGAAGAAAATTCACGGTAAATGGGCAGCGTGTCAAACATTACCATGGCGAGATCAACACAGAAATAGTGGCGAAATTCGACCTGAGCCACCCATGGGATCCCAACCAGTGATCCAGGAATAAGGTACTGTCGAGCCAACGACGTTAAACAAGTGCACTGGTCGGGAGGTAACCCAACACTATCTTACTTTCCGCACTTTTAATTTCTGTCATTTAAATTCAGTATTTAGTTTTAAGCTTGCATGACTTTTGAACTAAGGCACGCCTTCGTTCAAAAGTGGGGGGTGAGAACCACCTGTGTACATAAATAACATGCTTGCTATTTTCTTTTTCTTTTTTAGTAGTAGTATCTTTTTGAAAATATGAACTTAAGAATATGAAGAAGATAGATCATAATTCATGCATTAACCTTGTGAAAATTCAAACTGTTTAAAAACTTAGAATGTAACTTTTCAATTATCCTTTGTGCTGAGATAACCAGGGATGTGGAGTTGACACAAACTGCCCTAGAGAGGCTTGGCAAGCAATCAAAGGATCAGATCAAACTATATGGTTTTCGAAGTCGGTGGAGGCTGCACTTCGGGTTTCAGTGAAGAATTGAAGTCATCTCTGCCATGCAGTGTTTATGCAAAAAGAAATGAAAAGGCGAGGACAGGAATCAGACCATCCTCTCTCTAGTCAAAGTAGCCGAGAAAATAGATGAGCGACCCTCTTCTTGACCCGCGTGAAACGACAACGATGAGAGGAGCGGGGAGGTATTTCCATAGGCTTGCGGGCGATGATTGGACCTCCCAAAAAGGCTTGAGAAAATGGACTAGCAAAGCCACAAAAAGGCGAAAAGCTCGAAGAAGCAAATCAAGAGGCCAACGGCCCAAAATTGTGAAGGTTTTAACCAAACAAAAAGTGAAGTACTCAAAGAGTCAAATCAAAGGCCAAAGGCCAATTCACTACAAAAGCAGTCCCTCGCCAAAAAAGAAAGAAATCAAAAAGGCTCAACTCAGTGAAACCCGAACCAAATCACGTGCTAGAGAAAGCTACCAGAAAACCATATAGTGCGAGACGATCCCGAGATTGTAGTCCAGGAGCCTAAAAAGGGCTATCTCCCGAGACATCCAATATAATTTGCATCTCAGCACGGAGGTACAAGTATTAAGTTTCTTCTATTTATTTACGCAGTTTAATTTAGTAATAAGTAGTAATGCATGAATTAGGATAGATCGAGTACCACAGTCTAATTTTCATATTCCAAAGCCAACTTAACATGCCGCCCTTGAATAGCATTGTTCGGGACGAACAACTAAAAGTGTGGGGTGATCTGATGGACCAAAATTATACGAATCATAAACACAGTATAACCCCCTTAATTAGACATTTTGTCTATTTAACTTTTGCTTGTTAGTTCAGATATATTTTTACAGGGTATTTCAGAGCTTAGAGAGAATACATGCTAAAGAGGAGCTTTTAAAGCAGAAAAGATGTTACGAGTCAATCCAAGGTCAAGATCATATGCCGACTGAAGAAATATCAAGGATCCTGACGTTGAAACACTCATAACAAATTAATCAAAAGAATCAGGAGAGGAATCAAGACAGCCCGGGACAAAACATATTGACAGTTTTGTGAAAAGACTGCACAAAATTGTACAAAACTCACACATTGGACCAAAGTGACCGGCCACTTATTGAAGAGGTGACCAAGGGAGGAGCTCCTCCCCTTCCACCACCGGCAACCGGCGGCTCCTCCTTCCTTGACCGGCGGCTTTTGGCTCCTCCACATGTCTCCTCCTCCTTGCTCCTCCTTCCTCCACCCTTGGATCAAAAGACATGTGGTGGCTCCTCCACCCTCCATTCTCCTCCTCCTCATTTAGAACACACCTCAAAATACAAATTCACTTATCTCTCTAAAGTTTTGTAAGTTGTAATATTTGTTTGGCTTTGGAAATAAAGGATAGCTCCCTTGGCGCTTCAACGGTTGTAAGTAATTCTTAGTATTTATTCAACTGTTTTTATTTCCTTAGTTATAATGTTTAGCGCGATAAATAGTAGCTAAACTAGTAGTTCGGTCTAAGGGGCGCACTTGTATTATAAAATGTTTTAGACTATTAACTTAGTGTCTCGCCTTAGTATTCAAAACTTATTCTATGTGCCATATATTAAGTCAGAACGTCCAAGGTTGAGTGGACGCTTGGAATGGCAAAACTCTTCCGTGGGGGTTCGTCAACTTGTACGGATAAGTGGATGCTTGGAATGGCAAAGCTTATCTGAGAAGTTTGACTTCCCTTAAACACCATTTGGTTGATCGGGAATGATTGATCAAATGGATGCACGTAGGCTAATATAACCGGGAATGGAGTATTAGTCTAAGTAGAATAAGTGCTCTACGTCCTTGGAATAGGCTAGACAGTGTACGCAAATCATGTGCTTGGAATGGCCTTGATACACCGTTTGAATACTTAGCAGATTCACTAAGAGTCAATGATAAACAGGATATAATACAAGGCCCCTGAAACCGAACATTTCTCCTCAATTATAAACTGCAATTTACTTTCCAGTACTAAAACCAACCAACCAATCAATCAATCAATCACTTAGCTGGTAGCTTTAAAACCAACCAACCAACCTAAAACATGCTCTCTCGCTGGATAAACCCCCTCAAAGAACGACTATCCCACTGATTCCCTTGGGTTCGACCCCTACTTACCAAGTACTACCCAGTAGTATAGTTGCGAGTAGCGGACTATTATAAATTTATTTGTACATTTGCTCTGACGACAAGCATTTGTCAGTGACCTTAGTACTAGTATGTGTTTCTCTATACTTGTCATGATTTGCATGCACCCGCCTTTATTCATACACTATGTCAGGCTTTAAGTGTGGAGTTAGACAATTGGTTTTCAATGTTTTCAATAAAGAACAAAGTTCTGAATTTTCAAAGGAGGGTGAAAAATTGACCACAAGCATAGTTGTTTTTGAAAGAAAAACAGTGAGAGCAGAAAAAAAAGAGAGCAGAAAAATACCAAGGGCAAAGTGAGAAAAGTCACCCCTTGTGTACAAAAAAAACAGAGAGATTATACCAAGGGCAAAGTGAGAAAAGTCACCCCTTGTGTATGGAAAACAGTTTTGAAACAATTTCTGCCCCCTTTTGCTTGATGTAGTGTAATTCCATCTTCTCATTGCGTGCAAATCATGACTTGTCTTGCGAATTCATGTACTAGAAACTATGGGACGACCCTCGTGCTTGCGCTGAATTTTTGATGCAAATTTTCATACTACTTTTCAGAAAATTCTAAGCCAGGCTCCTCTTCTCTTACGGGTCATTGTCTAATCCTTGGCACTTGAGAATGAGCTTTGCGCCAAGAGCCCGTGGACTATCCCTAGATAGCATAGGTGAATGGCGAGCATGTTTTGTGTAACTATTCATGTTCTCTATACGTTGCTATAGAACTATTTAGAACATGTGATTAGTCGATTGCTAGCTGTGTGTACTGACCGTTTGAATGCATAACTCGCTTAATCTATGATTGTCTGAAAACTTTGATGAAGATGTTTGACCTGAAGTTGAGGTAACACGATGAATCCGAGGTATGACATGACTTTATTGTGACTTGTTGAGCATCATTCATGCATACACGTTAGTTAGTTGTACAGGGGATTTGTAGGTAGTCCCATTCCTGAAAACCTTCACGAGACTATACTCGTCCTACTAGAGCAGCCTAGAGGTTTAAAGGCTTGATGCATACGCTAAATACATTCGTGTCCTCTACGACAGTGAGTTATCTTTTTGTTTTAGTTAGAATTGATCACATGACACTTGAGTGGGTAGCTTGGATATTTATGGTCAATAAGAAGTACAGTTGTTTGAATATTTATTTTTCAAATTGTTTGACATTTGTTCGGGACGAACAAATCCTAAGTGTGGAGTGTTTTGATCAGTCGAGATTTTGACTAGTTAATTGCTCCATACGATGAAGGATATCACTCGTTTTCCCGGCAAATTGTCATTATTTTACCTCTTTTCTAGTGTTTCAGGTCATATATCACATACCTACTACTTTTGGATTGATCCGAAGCAAAGCAAAGCAATTGGTGAAGATTTGGGCAAAAATAGGGCAGACAGACCTTTGCAAAGTATTTTGCATGCCCAGGGCGGATACGGTGTCCGAATGAGTCGAAATTTAGCTTGTTGGAAATCTAACTCAAAGGCCTACAACTTTGTAGTTGACACCAAGAGCAGATTCGAAGGTTTAGACCTCCAAAAAGGCAAAAGAAGTCAGGCTCCATGACAGTCCTTGCAGTCACGGGACAACAGAATGGTCACGGGTCTTGGCCGTGGCAACGATATTTTTGGGTCCCGTGACAGCCCGTGATGGCCCGTGACAGTTGAGATGTCACGGGACTTTCCTAATTTCAGCCTTAGGCAATTTCGGAAATTTGAGCTATAAAGAGGGGAATTCGACCAGAATTTCAGGGGGCTGATTTTGGAGAGCTGTGTGCTTATTTTGGAGTAAAGAACCCCTAGCTTGGAGAAGAGACAAAGATTTCATCGTGAGGAATTCAACGAGCCACCGCGTCTTTACGGTTTACTCGTTCTTTCTTCTCTATACACTGTTTTTGGTTTAATCACCATAAATAGTGAGTAGTCTCTTTTATTGTGGATCCTACGGATCCCGTGCTATGTAACCCTAACTCTCATGTGATCAATTGAAGTATTTTATTTATGCGATTCGAATATTCAATTTCATTGTGTGCTTAATTTTATCGTTATATGCAAGTATTTACATCAAAGGGTATGTTTGCATTGCTAGAACGTATTTAGGTTAATTACCGAAAGATGGATGGGTCCTAGGTATTAACCGGATTACATGAAATTGATATTAGGTCATGTTTACATGAATTAATAGGAAAACCTTTAGTTTAATAAATCGAGATCGTTGATAATCCGTGGATGGGCGGCGTTCAATGATTGAGATTAATCTAGACAATGATCCGTGGATGGGCGGCTTGTCTAGTGTTATTTCGGTTTAATTCCATATTCGATAGCATGAGTAATTTACATGACATGATTGCATGATAAGTCGGGTTGGCACGGGTGAAGTATGGATTCTGGAATTCTTTCTCTGATAAGTACAAACCTTTTATTTTCTGCACATTTAATTTCTGTTATTTAATTGCTACAATTCACATCACAACAAAAACCTCTTTTAATCGGAGTAGCTAAATAGGTTACTCGTTAGCTAGTACTCACACGCGTCTGTTCCTTGGATCGACCCTTGGCTTACCAAGGTTTATAAATTTTGTTTGACTGCAATTTGACCCCTAAAACTCATAATTTGACAACTATAAAGGGTTAAAAATACGCTTGTCAACATACAATTTGCATTGTCAAAATTACACATAAGCCTCAAAGCATCAAACAAATACGAAATGATTCAAACAACAAATCATATGTCAATACGATAATCCATCTCACGAAACCAATGTCGACACACATTAATAATTGAAACCAAAACCCAACTCATCAAAGCATTAAACAAATTTGCTAAGAGAGGCTTACGTATTTGGCGCAACAAATCTTCAAGTTAGGACTTCGGTAATTGGGAGCAACTCAAGCAACAAATCTGTTTCAAATCCATACCAATCAATCAAAACCTAACAATTGAGGCAAAGATGAATACAAAACTCTGAAATCTTCCCGTAGTATTTGAGATGTTGTTCTGGTCGAGTACAGAATAATTTCTAGAACAACTTATGCAAAACAAAATATAGTGTGGAAAATAAACGAGACGCAAATTTGTTACCCAGTGCGGCGTTAACGAGCCTACGTCTGGGGGGGCTGTCTCCTTAGCCCGGTGGATAGCAATTCACTAATGATGAGTATTGCGAGTACAAGATTTTATGTTTACAGAATCCCTCTTAAACTATCTGAGCCTTGGACACTCTAGCAATCGCTAACTAGGTCTCTCCCTAGATCTGAGCCTCACCTCCGATTCCACCAGAATGATTCTCCACGAGTATCAGCGCCTTCTCCCGAATGCGCAGGAACACCTTCAGTGCATGTATCGTCAAGTTGTTCTACGATCAGTCTGCCGAGCACTAGAACACTAAATCCAAGCACCGTGACTAATCAGAATGATTAGTTCACCGGTCGTTTGCCTCCTCCTCCCTTTAGTGAGTATGAGCGTGTATAATTTCTCCGTGAGTGCTGAGTAGAACGAGTCCATCAGCCCTCACTATATAGTGCGGTAGAAACCCTAAAGCGTCTAGGTTTACTAATTTCAACCGCCTATCTCTTTAGGAAATCTTTCCTAATCTTTTTAGGAATCTTTCCTAAATCCTTGCGCATATCTTCTTGTAGATAATCCTTCAAATATCTTCAACTCCGTTTAAGAAACCTTTGATTATCTTCTTTGCTAAGTTATCTTCAAGTGCAAGTCTTCCCTAATATCTCTCAACCGACTTCTTAGATATGCATGAGTATATTTGCATCCACCGACTCCAAGATCTGCATCATATCTTTAATATGTCACAGCACCGTCTTTCCTAATCTGCTTTAGGAAACCTCTGCTGCGTCTGACTTGTTCCACGTCGGTTAAACAAGTTGAGTAATCTGAATTAGGAAACTTCCATCTTCTGTTCTTCCATATGCAATCGTCTTGATCTTCAACGGTCGACTATGTTGCCAAATCTGAATTAGATAACATTCCATCTTCTTTAACTTGTTCCAGGACAGTTGTACGTCTCTGCTTGTCTTGAATTCTTCCTTGAACAACAGCTTGAACAACTACACAGAGTTTTGCCAAACTACATGTCATAAATCTAAAAAACTCAACCCTAACTAATGAAACAAATCGCTTGCCACAAAATCTGAATTTCGAGTGAGTGAGATGAATATAAGTAAGATTTTCATGCGAAGATTAAGAGTGAGATCAATACAACGCTAGGAAAATAACGAATCGAAAATTCGGCAAATAACGAATCGCAACCAAACAATGAAGGCAATCCAACAAAATCTGAGTTTCGAGTAAGATTTTCGAGTGAGATAAACTTAGGAATCAAAGGAGGCAGTAAGAAATCGACAAACTTGAGCGAAGACTGCAGTAAGAAATCGAAGGCGGGCGAAGACGGTAGTAAGAATTCGAAGGCGAGGTGATAGTAAGAATTTAGAAAGATTTTGGAGTGAAAGTCAGATCTAATTTTAGTTTAACAAAAGACAGCGCTTCAACCCAAAGCGCCGTTTTTCATTCTAGTTTTAGACAGTGCTTGGAAAATAGGCGCTATCTTATGTGAACTTAAGACAACACCTATTTTCCAAGCGCTGTCTGATGAGTCATATTTATACGACTCGTCGAATCAACTAATCCCATCTATTTCGACACTTTATTATGCGAACAGTTACTTTTTAGTGTTGTTCTGCATTTCAGGTATTTCGAAAGCTCTAAGAGGATACATGCATAAAAGACGGCATTTCATGCCAAAAACTTCATAATGACAGATCGGACCTTTGGAAGCTCGACGGAGTGCTGGGAATGAACTGCTAAGCAGAAAAATAAGAGCCATGCGTCGTTACGTAGACGACTCAATTCCCTACAACTCTCTAATTCGCGCCGAGAGCAGAGGAGAAGTTGGAACTGGCACGCAGAAGGAGAACCGCAACTCAGTGGGGATCGGGTTTTGTTAAGACATTAGAAGTACCGATAACGTCAAGGCAAAACGCGACCATTACCAATAACATCAAGGGAAAATGCGATCTTAACTTTAAGGCAAAACGCGGCTCCTGATGTCAGCAACGCGTTAGATGACGTCAACAAGTCCGAAACTTGGAAATTGAGCCCAAAAACAGACTTGGAAACCCTATGTTTTGCTATAAAAAATATCTTTGGGTTAAGGTTTCCATCAAGTCATCAGAGAATTATTGAGATGGCTCTGGAGGAGAAAAACGCAAGATTTCGACGAAGAGAAGAATTTTCTATTACTTTCATACAAAAATACTTGTGTTTTGTTATGATTATGAGTAGCTAAACTTTTAATTCAGTTTAGGGATTCGCTCATTGTGACACATGTTTTGAGACTTTTTACTTAATGCAATTTCTTGTTTTCTAGTTTTTGTGCGTAATTTCAAGGACTGAATTGTGAATCTAAGTGGATACTTGACATGGTAAAGCTTAGCCGAACAATTCAGCCCTTATCGTTAATGCTTGTTTGAGACTTACCCGTAAAGACAAGTAGGAACACCTAGATTCGATAGTGCCTTTCCCGGATTATTAGGTTTAGGAAAACTAGAAGTCTAACGTCTTTCCCGGGTTAGATTGTGGTGTATTGCCTTTCCCGAAATACTTTGGGTTATTGCCTTTCCCTGAATAACCACACTTAGAAACATGAAATTAAACATTTAGCAGTCGATGAAAAACATGTCACAATAGAAACCCTAAGCTGAATACTTTCTCTGATTGAATCCTTCATGTTATTTCCTCTTTAGCACTCTTAACTGATCACAACCCCCCTTTCTTTTTCTTGTTTTCAGTTACAGCTACAACGCACCAGCTCTCTTGGGTTCGACCCTGCTTGCCACTTACTAGTTTCACGTAGGAGAATATAAATTTAAGTTTGACGCGTTAGACGATGTGCGTCAAATTTTGGTGCCGTTGTCGGGGAGCTGCGCTTCGGTGAAGTTGTTTCTTTTTGTTTTTATTTTTTATTTTATTTTATTTTATTTAATTATTTTTTGTGCTTCTCTACTTGTTCGCAATGTCTCGCGCAGATAGCCAGATCGACGAAGGTGACGATGAGCATATAGAGCCGTATCGGCCCACGATGAAGGAGTTGTCTGCCCCTTATTTTCAGAATATTCCTTGGTGCATCCAGGAGGGGCCAGACTTGCAGGAAATGGAGATCAAGACTGCGGTAGTGCACAATCTACCAAAAAATTTGGGTCGAAAAGGGGAATCAGCCACTAGGCATCTGCAGGATTTCCACGGCATCTGCCAGAGTCTCCGACCCTATGGAGCCACAGTGGAGAATTTTAAACTTAAGGCTTTTCATTTTTCTTTAACTGACATGGCTCTATCTTGGTTTCTGTCTCTTCCTTCAGGTAGCATCAAGACATGGGACCAGATGTAGAGATAGTTTCTTGCAAAATACTACCCAGTAGCTAAGGCAGGACATGTTCGTAGACAGCTGCAAGATATCAGGCAGGGGCCTAATGAGTCGATGAATGATTATTTTGAGAAATTTAATGCCTTGGAGCAGAGCTGCTGCAGCCTAGGACTTCCTGAGAAGTTGGTGATAGAGTACATGTTTGATGGGTTGAGACCGCTCGATAGGATGCTGCTAGACGCCTCAGCTGGAGGGACCATCATGAATCTGTCCCCAGCTGGAGTGCGAAACTTGATAGCAGAGATGACCGAGAATGCAAAGTTTAGAGAGGAGGCCAGCCGTCATGAGGAATTCAGCAGAACTAGGAGAGTTGTAAAGGCTGAGACCCCGTCAAATCAGATGACTGAGGAGCTGAAGCAGATGAGAGAGATGATACAGAAGCTCATGATGAATCAGGTGGTTGACAGCACTGCCTTGTCGCGAGGCAATGTGTACAAAATTAATTTATAAGTCCGCTACTCGTGACTTTACTATTGGGTAGTAAAGCGGTAAGTAGGGGTCGAACCCAAGGGAATTAGTGGATAGTTGTTCTTTCGAAAATGGAAAATTAAATAAGACAGTTGGGGGTTGGTTGTGATTTTAGTACTGAAAGTAATGTGGGTTGGTTGTGATTTTAGTACTGAAAAGTAAATGACTGAAAGTAAAGAAAGTAAATACAGGACTGAAAGTAAATACTGAAAAGTAAAGTGCTGGAACAGTCGAGTTCAATGTCAACCGCAAACACACTTTTGGTTTGTCGCACGCTGTGTCTCAAGTGTGATGCGCGCCAAAGTTGTGTTGGATTGATGTTGAACAAGTCTGTAGTGAAAGTAAAGTGCGGAAAGTAAATACTGAAAAGTAAATTGCTGGAACAGTCGAATTCAATATCGACTAATCAACATACTTTTGGTATGGACTGATATTGAAAGGGTCTGTAATAAGCGACAGAAAGTAAATTACTGAAAACTAAATTGCTGGAAAGTAAATGTGCGGAAATTAAAGTACTGAAAGTAAATGACTGAAAATAAGCAGTTGATAATGAGACTGAAAGTAAAGTGACAGGTGATGTTTTAATTAAAGGAAAGGATTCGGTTTTAGGGGCCTTGTATCATAAATCTATTCATCATCGACCTCTAATGATCATACTACGTGTTTAAAATGTATCAAGGCTATTTCTAGCACTCGACTTGCCACACCATCTAGTCCTTTTCAAGACATAGAATACTTGTTCTATTTAGGCTAATTCCTCCTTTCGAAGTATCTTAGCCTTATGTGCATCCACCTGATCAATCATTTCCGATCAACGAAGTGGTGTTTTAAAGAGGTTGAACTCTACAGAAAAGCTTTGCTCTTTCGAGCCTCCACTTAACCACGTATGTTCACGAACCCCATGGAAGAGCTTTGCTCTTTCGAGCCTCCACTCAACCAATAGTGTTCTAACCTAATATATGGCACATAGAACAAGTTTAAACACAATAGAGGCACTAAGAGAAGGGTCTAAAACATGTTTTGATACAAGCACACCCCTTCAACCGAATGAAGGGTTTAGCTACGATTATCCATGGAAGAGGATATCATAGCTAAGTGCTTGAAAAGTAAAGGTTTTCGAAAGACAAAAAGTAAAGTTTTTTGAAAGTAAAAGACAAGGAAAAGCTTGAGCACTTCAAGAACCAACAAGAGTACTCAAGAACAAACTTGGAGCTTCAAATATCAAAGTAAAGTGTTTACAAGGATTGTGCCTAAAATCTAGAGAGATTTTCTACAAGGACTAGAGAGTATGGAACATGGGACTCAAACTAGGACTATGGGACTTGAGACTACAACTTGGGACATTGAACAAAGGAGAGGGGATGTTGTATTTATAGGCAAGGGGAGAAGAGGAGGGCCAAACACATGGCAAAGGGAGAAGAGGAGGGCCAAAGCCGCCGGCCATAGGTGGCATCATCTCATGGAAAGCTGCCGGCCATAAGTGGCATCATCTCATGGAAAGTCGCCGGCCTTAGGTGGCTTTCCCCAAAGCCGCCGCCCATGTGTCACTCCCCTAAGCAAAGTCGTCGGCCATGAGGTGGAGGAGGAAGTGAGTGGGTTGTGATATTTGTCTCCAAAAAGCCATCGGTTCCCCCTCAACTCCGGTTAGACCTTGGTTGCATCATGGTTGCTTCTTGGTTGCAATCAAAAGACAAGGCACAAGCCTTGCACATGGGTGGCAAGACTTGGCATTCACTTGAGTTCTTGATCTTTGTTGAGGTTTGGAACAAGTCATTGGGACATGTTTGAGTGATTCTACGTTGGGTTCATGAAGGTTGTAAAGCCGGAATCTGGTCGTGGCCTGGAATGACTTGTAATCCATTTTTAGCTTTAAGAACTCCTTTTTAGCTCGTTTCATCTCTAATCCTCGAAATAGCCTGTAGAACAAAAGTGAAACTAACAAGTAAAAGTAGTTAAGACAAAGCGTCTAATTTGGTGGGTTTAACTGTCTTGATGAATCATATAAATATGGTCCATCAGTGGTCTAGGTGAAGCCTTGTGAAATCTGAGGTGTAACAAATCATAAGACGGACGCTTACCCGACTCTGCAGGACGATACACAAGCCAACGTCAACGTAGTGGGTGAATTTCAAAACTACAATAATCATGCACCCCAACAATCTCAGCAGCAGCAGTACTGTCGCCCACCGTACCGTCAATAACAGGGAGGCTATAATAATCAGGGTCAGTATCAGCAGCGTGGGCAGAACTACAACCAGGCAGGCCCTAGTAATCAGAGTTCCAACAAGTCTCTGGAAGATGTGGTGAAGGAGTTGGTGATTACCATGCAGCAAAATCAGGCGAAGAACGGTGAAACTTTAGCAAAGCTGGGTAAGCAGATGTTCAACTTAGCTCTGACTGTTTCTAAGCTGAAGAGAGATCCAAGAAGGCTACCATCGCAGATAGTGCCAAATCCGAGAGGGAACATCAATACATTGGCAGTGAGAGATGAATTGGGTGCAGAAATTGAAGAAAGTGAGTCAGAAACAGTGCTCACCGCGCCTGTAATAGACATTAGCTCGACGCTAATATCTGAAACAGACACGCCCATAATGTCTAAGCGAGGCGCGGCCATAAAGTCTACTGCAGACGCGGTCACCACTGATGCACAAGCCAAAACTGTCCCTTTTCCTTCATTTTCCATGCAGGTAATAGCTCCTAAAGACCATACAATCAACAAGGATGAGCTAGAAGGCAGATTGGAGGCAAGGCATGAGCAAAACGATCCAACGGTGGAGCGCCCAGTCATGAGTCACCAGGAAAGAGTAAGGACCCAGGTGCCTTCACAGTCACCAGTAGTATCGGTGAGACTCAAATACATCTTTGTTTAATTGATTTGGGTGCTGCTATTAATGTCATGCCGTATTCTTTATATTGCTCTTTGAGACTTGGTCCTTTGAAACTGCCCAAGCTGTTGGTAGAGTTAGGGGATAAATCTCGTGTACATCCTGTTGGTTCACTTGAGGATCTAACACTCCGTGTAGGAGACCTTGTTGTTCCCGTAGACTTCTATGTTTTGTAGATGGGAGACGCTAGAGATGATGACCCTCCGACACTTATTTTGGGGCGTCCATTCCTCTTCACCACCAAAACTAAGATTGACATGGACACATGCTTGTAGTCACTTGCGTTTGGTGGCCAGACATCAAATTTTTATATCTATGAGGACGATGACCACCCGAGCACGAAAAAACCATCGAACATAGTGAACACATCATATCTTGGTGCCCTAGTCCCTGACCTACCAGATGAGGCTGGACATGCGACAAAAGAAGTAGCTATGAGCGGAATGCCCTCAAAAAACTAGGGAGGATGTGAAGGCGAACCCGCCTGATCGATGGAGAGCAGACCCGAGCACACCATTATATGAGGACTTTGGGCAGACTAAAGGAGTAGTTGATACGAAATTTGACCTCACACACCCATGGGATCCTAACTTGTGATCCCTAAAGAGGTATCGTCGAGCCAACGACGTAAAACAAAGGCGCTCGCAGGGAGGCAGCCCGACAAAAAAAAAATTTTCTCGTTTTATTTATTTATTTTATTTCATTTTATGTTTTTGAGTCTTGAGTCATGTTTTTTACATTGCCTTTTGGGAAAAGAGATGTTTTTCATGCAGGAAACAGGTGCACCTCAGTGGGTACCGCGTCAGGCATAAACATTAGCTGGCCGCGTTAGGTGTTAACATTAAGTTAACGTCTCTATCAGACGCGGTAAGTAAAGTCTGAAGAAGACGCGGTTGACTGTTGACCAGCGTTGACCGACTTGTTTGACAAGAATTTTCATCATCACGCGACGAAACGAGGGGAGTGCCTGTTCACTTTTATTCTCTATTCGTTTTTCCCTACGTTTGTGTGTCTTGCATTATTTGCATCTTTGAATTTAAGTCGTACCGTGAGGACACGGCTTGGTTTGAAAGTGTGGGGTGGGAGAGTCAGTCAGTTATGTCAGCACGTTTATTTTTTCTTGCATATGTACTGTGTTTGCACGTTTCCCTTTTAAAAAAATTTGAAAGTATGAATTTCTCTCTATTTCCTGGATATGCAGTATTGAACTTTGATGATGTGAAACAGACGATACTGATTAGATGCGTTTTCCTCTCGTGATATTTGAATTGTGCTTTCACATGTGACTTTGACAGGCGTCGTTTGACCTGCAAATTTATATTTATAATCTCCTTGCGAGAAACTAGTAGAGTGGCAAGCAAGGGTCGAACCCAAGGGAGCTGGTGTTGTTGAAGTTGTTCCTGTATGTAACTGAAAATAAGAAAGAAAGGGGGTTTTGAGTGATTGTGAGTACAGAAGAGAAATAGCAAGGAAATAATAATGAAGATTCAACCAGAGAGAGAACTCAGTCTAGGGTTTCTATTGTGACACGTTTATCATTGACTGCGAATGATCTAATTTCATGCTTCTAAGTGTGGTTACTCCGTTTCAGGTTATAACCTAAGGTAAGGCCGTTTCAAGCACTTACACCACAATCTACTCCGTTTCAGGTTATAGACTTCTAGTTCTCCAAAATCTAATAATCCGTTTCAGGCAATATTAAATTCAGGTGTCCTACTTGTTTTCACGTTTCAGTATCAAACAAGCATTGACGATAGGGGTTAAATCGTTCCGCTAAGCTTTACCATTTCAAGTCTCCACTTAGCTTCACAATTCAATCCTTTAATTCAAGCACAAGAACTAGAGGAACATAAAATAGCATTAAGAATAGAGTCTCAAAACAAACGTCACAATATGCGAAACCCTAAACTGAATTAGGATTTAGCTACACATAATTATGAAAAGACGCATAATTAAAAGTAGAAAAATCTTCTCTCTCGTCGAAAGCTTCGTCTTCACTTCTAGAGCCTTCTTGGTTGATGGATGATGATATGATGATATCCTCTTCGAAACCCTACCCCTGATCTAAACATATAAGCTCTAGGGTTTCTAAATCAGTTTCTGGGCCAAAAAACGCAATTAAGAAATGAGCCCAAAAACACTGTTCACGGCCGGAAATACTGTTCACGACCGGAAATACTGTTCATCCGCGGACCATGCACATTTTATCGCCGTGGGTACTGTTCATATTATCGTCCGTGGGTACTGTTCATAAAGTGAACAGTATCCGCGATCTGGTCTGAGACTGTTCATCCATTCTGCGCATCTGTTTTGACTTTGGCTCTGATTTTGACCCTCTAAATGACCTCGGATGCTCTTGGTGTGAACTAGAGAGTTGTAGGGAATTGAGTCAGCTACGCAACGCCATGTAGCTCGTATTTTTCTGATCAACGGTCCATTCCCAGTGCTCCGCCGAACGTCCAAAGGTCTGATCTGCCATTGTGATGTTTTTGGCATAAAATGCCGTCTTTTATGCACGTTTCCTCCTAGAGCTTCCGAAACACCTGAAATGCAAAACCATACTAAAAAGTAATTGTTCGCATATAAAAGTGTCGAAATAAATGGGATTAATTGACTCGACGAGTCGTATAAATACGACTCATCAAACCACCCCACACTTAAACTTGTTCGTCCCGAACAAGAACTAAGTCATAGAAGGAAAATAAATATAACACCACAATTTCTTCGCCGTCCTAGATATTGCTACATGAACATGACTCGGCTAATCTAGATTTCACCTTTCCATGCATACTTGTTACTAAAAGACTTGTGCTCAAACATGGATTAATGATACGTGTTACCTTTGGGCCGAGATGCAAATCAATTCGGATGTCTCGGGAGATAGTCCTTTTTAGACCCATGAACCGCACTCTTGGTTCCGAACTCTTGCTACATGGTTACGCTTCATTGCTTCTTCTTGCACGTGATTGATTCGAGCTTCAAGGTGTTTGAGTACTTTTCGGACAGCTTGTAGTGACTATGTATCAATGGGACACTTCACTTTATTACGGTGTAAGATTTCACAAGTGATCGAATTTGTTTCCTTGTGTTGCGGATTGTGATTGCTCGAACCTACTTGCTCTCACTCATCATTGTCCTTTTGACGCGAGTCAAGCCAAGGGTCGCTTGACTATTTTCCCGGCTACTTGGACTAGAGTTTGGACGGTGTGATGTATTCCCGTCCCGACCAACCGCAAAAGTACCGCAGTGGCGGAGCAGACTCGTAACCATGTCGCCTCGAAGTGCTAGCCTCCACGAAATCCACATAACCATATAGTTCGAATCCGGTCCTTGAGCGCTTTGTCAAGTCTCTCTAGGACGTTTCTATCAACTCCACATCCCTGTTTATCTCAACTTTCAAAGGCACGTAAAGGGTTAAGTTCACATGTTATTGCACAATTCAAATTTCACAAGAGGCATGCATGTAATCGGCTCTATCTATTTCACATTATCAACATCCAATACTGCAAATCTAGGAAATAGAGAGAAATTTCATACTTCCAATTTTTTTTTCGAAGGGAAACGTGCTGACACTATGCAGGTGCAAAAAATAAACGTGCTGACACAACAGACTGACTTTCCCACCCCACACTTTTGAACAAAGCCGTGTCCTCACGGCACGACTTAAATTCAAAGACACAAACAATGCAAGACACACAAACATATAGGAAAAGGAAGAGATTAAAGTGAACAGGTACTCCCCTCGTTTCGTCGTGTGAAGATGAAAATTCTGGTCAAACGAGTCAGTCAACGCTGGTCAAAGGTCAACCGCGGATCACGTTCATTTTAACGCCGCGGTCAACACTTAAACTGAACTCCATCCGCGGAGGATAATGTATACGTGGTCCGCGACCTGTTCTGAGTTGCAGTTGTTTCCTGCATAAAAATGTTCTTCTTTCCCAAAAGACAATGTGATAACATGGATAAAGACTCAAACATAGAAAATATAAATGACATAAGTAAATAAGATAAAAACTGAAAAACAAAAAAATGCCGGGCTGCCTCCCTGCGAGCGCGTTTGTTTTACGTCGTTGGCTCGACGTTACCTCTTTAGGGATCACAAGTTAGGATCCCATGGACGTGTGAGGTCGAATTTTGCCTCAGCTATTCCTTCAACCTGCCCAAAATCATCATGTGATGGTGTGTTCATGGCTGCTCTCCATCGATCAGGCGGGTTTGCCTTTACATCCTTCCGAGTTGGCGGGGCCACCTTGATCATTGCTACTGGGGCATTGAGTCGTGCTCTAGTGTTTCTCCATCCTGGTTTCCACTCAAACATGCCACGTCTCGGTCGATTCTTCATGTATGGGCGGTCGGCATCCTTGCGAATCTGGAGGACCGATGTCTTGCAACCAAACGCAAGTGACATCCGGCATGTTCCCCTATCAACCTTCGTTTTAGTGGCAGAGAGGAGTGGTCGTCTCGGAATAAGTGATCGATGATCATTATCTCTAGCATCTCCAATCTGCAAAATATATGAGTCTACAGGAACAGCAATATCTCCAACATGGAGCGTTAGATCCTCAGGTAAACTAACAGGACGAACACGCGATGTATTTTCTAACTCTACCAATAGTTTAGGGAATTTCAATGGTCCCAATTTCAAAGAGCACGAATAAGAGTATGGCATGGCATTAATATTAGCACCCAAATCGATTAAACAGTGGTGTATGAGGGTTTTACCGACATCACGGGTGACTGTCAATACACCTGGGTTCTTACACTTTTCAGGCGGTGCTCCTTGACTTGTAGCGAGTGAGTGCTTCCTCGTTGGCTTCTCTGGCTCATGCTTCACCTCCAACTCGCCATCTAGCTCATTCTGGTTGATCATATGCTCTTCCGGAGCTCTTACCTGTACAGAAAACGATAAAGAAGGATCAGTTTTTGAATTCATATCAGACCATATCGCGGGTGAAGAACACTTTAAGTGTTCCATCCGCGGGTCGATAAAGTCTTCTTCATCCGCGGCTACAACATGTACTTCGTCCGCGGCCAGCTGTTCCTCCGCGGGTTCTTCGAATGTTATCTCCGTGGGTTCTGTGTATGTTAGCAGTCCGCAGATGACGTTAATATGCACATCATCCGCGATCCCCTCTGAATTCGCCACCTCTTCTCTGTTTTCTACCTCTGGTTCGTCTATCATGGCCAATGTGCTGATGTTCTCATCCGGATTAGGCACTGTCTGCGATGCTGTGGTTGTGATGGAGGTGTTGCATATGATGTCAGGCACGATCTCGAGCATTTCGGCAGCGAGCACCGGAACTATCTCGGGTAGCTCGGTAATGAGGTCCGAATCGAGTGGCTCGGCCGGCTCTTCTTCAGGCGCCAGTGGGCCGTTTCCTTCTAAATGCCCGAGGTAATCTGAATTGAGCTTTTCTTCAGTCATCCATGGGTCCTTATCCTCTGTTGGCTCGGTGTAACTTGATCTAAGCTCCTCCTTGCTGACCCTTGGCTTCATGTTGAGCATCTCATTGATCCGGTATGCAGCTTCTTTTTGAGCCGCCTCTACTATTGCCCATGATTTCTCGGCTTCGGCCTGGATTTGGGGCACTATGTTGGCAATTTGTCGGATGCTAGCTGCCCACTCGTCTTCTAGCGGCTCGGCCTGATCTTGTCTTGGTCTTGACCTCTCGGCCAAATCATCTATCAAGTGCCAAAGATCGTCCATGTCTAAGTTATTCACCGAGCCTCCTGCCGCATCATTAAGCCTATTCCATTCATGTGGCATCATTCCACCGAGAAACCTTTGAAGAAGATAGAGGTTCGTGAATCCATGGTGCGAGCAGCTCGTCACAATGGAATCGAAGTACGACAAGTACTCATCCAATGTTTCGTCCCGGGATTGGTTGAGGTTGATGATCTTCTCGCGGACTTCAAGTTGGAAGGATGGTGGGGAAAACTCCTCATAGTTCCAAGGCTCTGTACTATAATAAGAAGACATGGTGCATCACAAGAAAATTAACTAAAAAATAGAAAAATAAAATAAAATAAAAAGAACAACTTCACCGAAGCGCAGCTCCCCGGCAACGGCGCCAAAATTTGACAGGCGTCATTTGACCTGCAAATTTAATTTATAATCTCCTTGCGAGAAACTAGTAGAGTGGCAAGCAAGGGTCGAACCCAAGGGAGCTGGTGTTGTTGAAGTTATTCCTGTATGTAACTGAAAATAAGAAAGAAAGGGGGTTTTGAGTGATTGTGAGTACAGAAGAGAAATAGCAAGGAAATAATAATGAAGATTCAACCAGAGAGAGAACTCAGTCTAGGGTTTCTATTGTGACACGTTTATCATTGACTGCGAATGATCTAATTTCATGCTTCTAAGTGTGGTTACTCCGTTTCAGGTTATAACCTAAGGTAAGGCCGTTTCAAGCACTTACACCACAATCTACTCCGTTTCAGGTTATAGACTTCTAGTTCTCCAAAATCTAATAATCCGTTTCAGGCAATATTAAATTCAGGTGTCCTACTTATTTTCACGTTTCAGTATCAAACAAGCATTGACGATAGGGGTTAAATCGTTCCGCTAAGCTTTACCATTTCAAGTCTCCACTTAGCTTCACAATTCAATCCTTTAATTCAAGCACAAGAACTAGAGGAACATAAAATAGCATTAAGAATAGAGTCTCAAAACAAACGTCACAATATGCGAAACCCTAAACTGAATTAGGATTTAGCTACACATAATTATGAAAAGACCCATAATTAAAAGTAGAAAAATCTTCTCTCTCGTCGAAAGCTTCGTCTTCACTTCTAGAGCCTTCTTGGTTGATGGATGATGATATGATGATATCCTCTTCGAAACCCTACCCCTGATCTAAACATATAAGCTTTAGGGTTTCTAAATCAGTTTCTGGGCCAAAAAACGCAATTAAGAAATAAGTCCAAAAACACTGTTCACGGCCGGAAATACTGTTCACAACCGGAAATACTGTTCATCCGCGGACCATGCACATTTTATCGCCGCGGGTACTGTTCATATTATCGTCCGCGGGTACTGTTCATAAAGTGAACAGTATCCGCGATCTGGTCTGAGACTGTTCATCCATTCTGCGCATCTGTTTTGACTTTGGCTCTGATTTTGACCCTCTAAATGACCTCGGATGCTCTTGGTGTGAACTAGAGAGTTGTAGAGAATTGAGTCAGCTACGCAACGCCATGTAGCTCGTATTTTTCTGATCAACGGTCCATTCCCAGTGCTCCGCCGAACGTCCAAAGGTCTGATCTGCCATTGTGATGTTTTTGGCATAAGATGCCGTCTTTTATGCACGTTTCCTCCTAGAGCTTCCGAAACACCTGAAATGCAAAACCATACTAAAAAGTAATTGTTCGCATATAAAAGTGTCGAAATAAATGGGATTAATTGACTCGACGAGTCGTATAAATACGACTCATCAGACTTTAACCTACTACGTGTCCTTTTGAGTTGAGATAAACAGGGATGTGGAGTTGATAGAAATGTCCTAGAGAGACTTGACGAAGCATTCAAAGGACTGAATTTCGAGTTATATGGTTATGTAGATTTCGTGGAGGCTAGCACTTCGAGACAATATGGTTCAGAGTTAGCTCCGCCGCTGCAACGCTTATGTAGGTAGGCGGGATGAGAAAACAGACCGTCCTATCTCTAGTCCGAAGTAACCGGGAAAAAAGGTGGGTGACCCTCATCTTGACTCGCGTCAAAAAAAGCGAGAATGAGAAAGAGCGGGGAGGTATTTCTATATGTTTGCGGGTGATGATTGGACCTCCTTCAAAAGAAACGAAGTATTAGGACAAGCAATTCACAATAAAGGAGCAAAGCTCAAGAAAAAAAATCAGCCACTTGTGAAGGTTTATACAGAGAAAAGTGAAGTACAACATTCTTACATCAAGAGCCAAAGGCCAGAAAGTCACTACAAAATCTGTCCAACAAAAGAAGAAGAAAAAAACTCAAAAACCTTGAAGCTCGAATGAATCACGTGCAAGAAAAAGAAATGAAGTGTAACCATATAGCTAGAGTTCGGAACAAGTGAATGCAGATCATGGGTCTAAAGAGGACTATCTCTCATTCATCCGAATTAGTTTGAATTTCAGCTCTAAGGTAACACGTATCAAGTTAATTCTGTGTTGAGCATGATGATTTTAATAGCGATTGAGTTATGCATAGAAAAGCGAGTCTAGACTAGCAACTCATATTCATGTAGCAATATTCAGGACGTCGAAGAAATTATGGTGTTATATTTATTTTCCTTCTATGACTTAGTTCTTGTTTGGGACGAACAAGTTTAAGTGTGGGGTGGTTTGAGGAGTCGTATTTATATGACTCATCGAATCAACTAATCACATCTATTTCGACACTTTATTATGCAAACAGTTACTTTTTAGTGTTATTTTGCATTTCAGGTGTTTCGGAAGCTCTAGGAGGAAACGCATAAAAGACAGCATTTCATGCCAAAAACATCACAATGACAGATCGGACCTTTGGACGCTCGATGGAGTGCTGGGAATGAACCGCTGACCAGAAAAATACGAGCCACGCGTCGTTGCGTAGATGACTCAATTCCCTACAACTATCTAGTTCACACCGAGAGTAGCCGAGGTCATATAGAAGGTCAAATCCATAGTCAAAGTCGGAACTGGCGCGCAGAAGGAGAACCGCAACTTAGTGGGGATCGCGTTTTGTTGAGACATTAGCAGTACCGATAACGTCAAGGTAAAACGCGGTGGTAACGTTAAGGCAAAACGCGGCCGCTGATGTCAGCAACGCGTTTGATGACATCAGCAAGTCCGAAACTCAGAAATTGAGCCCAAAAACAGACTTGGAAACCCTATGTTTTGTTATAAATAAGATCTTTGGGTTAAGGTTTCCATCAAGTCATCAGAGAATTATTGAGACTGCTCTGGAGGAGAAAAACGCAAGATTTCGAAGAAGAGAAGAATT
This sequence comes from Rhodiola kirilowii, assembly GCA_033675215.1. Lineage (NCBI taxonomy): Eukaryota > Viridiplantae > Streptophyta > Magnoliopsida > Saxifragales > Crassulaceae > Rhodiola > Rhodiola kirilowii. The sequence goes on along the minus strand of CM066197.1, from coordinate 56,492,312 downwards.
TTCTATTACTTTCATACAAAAAATACTTGTGTTTTGTTATGACTATGAGTAGCTAAACTTTTAATTCAGTTTAGGGTTTCGCTCGTTATGACACATGTTTTGAGACTTTTTACTTAATGCAATTTCTTGTTCTCTAGTTTTTGTGCGTAATTTCAAGGACTGAATTGTGAAGCTAAGTGGATACTTGACATGGTAAAGCTTAGCCGAACAATTCAGCCACTTTCGTTAATGCTTGTTTGAGACTTACCCGTAAAGACAAGTAGGAACACCTAGATTCGATAATGCCTTTCCCGGATTATTGGGTTTAGGAAAACTAGAAGTCTAACGCCTTTCCCGGGTTAGATTGTGGTGTATTGCCTTTCCCGGAATACTTTGGGTTATTGCCTGTCCCGGAATAACCACACTTAGAAACATGAAATTAGATATTTAGAAGTCGATGATAAACATTTCAAAATAGAAACCCTAAGTTGAATGCTTTCTCTGATTGAATCTTTCGCGTTATTTCCTATTTAGCACTCTTAACTGCTCACAACCCCCCTTTCTTTTTCTTGTTTTCAGTTACAGCTTCAACGCACCAGCTCTTTTGGGTTCGACCCTGCTTGTCACTTACTAGTTTCACGCAGGAGAATATAAATTTAAGTTTGACGCGTCGGACGACGCGCGTCACTGTCTAATTCTAACTTTAGACAGCGCTTATTTCTAGGCAATCTCTAAAGTTTCATAAGACAACGCCTGAAACTCAAGTGCTGTCTAAAGTTAGCATAAGACAGCGCCTGTATATAAAGCGCTGTCTAAAGACCAGTAAAGACAGTGCTTTCTAATTAAGCGCTATCTAAAGTCCCGTGTTTGAAAGACATCGCTTATCTGAAGCGCTGTGCATGGAGACAGTTGGAGGAGCCACTTGGGTATGCTGGCTCGTTGTCGAGTTCCTATCACCTACAACGATTGGAGGAAGGTCCCTATACATTATAAGGACGCTCTGTGGAGAGATGCAACTGTAAGTGCTTCTTTAATTCTAACATCATACACTTGTTTGTAATGTTAACTAATTTTTGTATTAATTATAACTTGTTACATATATTTTTAGGTGATTTTTGATGGAGTCGAGGTGCATAAAGATAGGGAGCTAACTTAATTGTGCTCGTAACATGTGGAAGAATTTTAAGACATGACTGGTAAGGGATTACATCCATAATGGTGGAAAGACATGACTGGTAAGGGATTACATCCATAATGATGGAACAGATGAAGATGGTTTGAAAATGTATATTGCTGCCACTATATATAGTGGCAACACAAGTGTCTGCGAGTCTTAATGTCTTATGCTATGCCGCCTATCCCCTCCCTCCTGCTTCACATCTAGTATGTCCAACGTGTACCTTGATTACTGTTTCAACTATAGATTTTATTAATTTCTTGCCGTTTTATTCCATGCAAGTGTAACCAATATAATCTCTAAGACAATCCACTTAATACTTCAAATATCATGTACCCTAAACTATAGAATAGCAAATAAAAGAGTTTTTTTCTTTTCAAAATGATCCATTTCAGTTTCAACATATCTAAAATGATCCATGTGAGTTTGGCATTTCAGTTGTGACCTGTTTTTAATAAAACCGGATTCCCATAATCCGGTTTTGTGCATTTTTAACAAAACCGGATCCCCAGGATCCGGTTTTATGTGCAAACAAGAGGACGTGGAGTTCTCTCATTCGCACGCCCTCTCGTTTGCACATAAAATCAGATCCTGGGATTCGATTTTGTTAAAAACAGGCCAAAACTGAAATATCAAAATCATTTGGGTCATTTTGGATATGTTGAAACTCAAACAGATCATTTTGAAGAAAAAAATTCCAATTAAAGCTGAAAGTGATAAAATGATCAAAATGCCCTTGGAAGCAATTTGGGGAGTTTTTTTTATTTTTTCCCTGTTTTGAAATTCAAATCTCGATTTTGCCCTGTTGTTAATAAAACCGGTTTGGGGAACCCGGTTTGGCTCATTTTTTTTAATTAAACCGGTTTCTCACAAACCGATTTGGTTGATTTTCAATGAAACCGATTTGGGGGGAAACTGGTTTGCCGATTGTGCACCTGCGTGTCATTATTTGGTCATACGTGGACCCAAAGAAATGTAATTATAGACACGTTTAAAACCGGTTTCATGCAGAATAAAATTAGGGTTTCTTTTCTTTTCTCCTCCGCCGATTCTTTTCTAATTAGATGGTAATTAGTTGAATTTGGTGGTAATTAGTTGCATTATTTGTATTGAATTGTGGAATTGGATGTTAATTTGTTGAATTGTTGAATTGAGTGTTAATTAGTTAAAATGTTTGTGTTGAATTATTGAATTTGGTGTTAAATTTTTGAATTGGGTGATAATTAGTTGAATTGTTTGTGTTGAATTGGGTGGTAATTAGTTGAATTTTTCAAAATAATTATTGTTGACTAAAGAAAACCGATTTTATTAAAAGAAAAGAAACTCTAATTTTATTTCGCATGAAACCGATTTCTGTCAAACCGGTTTTACACGTGGCCATAATTACATTTCTTTCGGTCCATGTAGGACCAAATAATGTCACTCATGTGGACAGTCAGCAAACCGGTTTGCGAGAAACCGGTTTGGTTGATTTTCAACGAAACTAGGTTCCCCAAAACCGATTTTTATCAAAAATGAGCCAAATCGGGTTCCCCAAACCGTTTTTATTAAAAATAGGACAAAATTAATATTTGAGTGTAAAACAAGACAAAATCTTGATCAAAATAGGGCAAAAATAATATATAAAAACTCCAATTTGTGTAATGTCCAAATTATTTATGCAAGACTCTGGGACCGAAACATAATTTCTTAATAGTAAAGACTCAAATAAAATTTATTTACAATTGCCCCGGGCAGAACACGATTCAAGACAGGTCAGGATATGAGTTCAAAAAAAAAAGACAGGTCAGGATACTCTCATTAACGAGGCAAACAGATTAGCTAAGTGAAAGGGTATCCGTCTGCGCCCAAAATGATCAGAATTCAAGTCCTCACCAACACAAAATGAACAAATATTAACTTTAACCCACTAACTCCATCAAAAAAAAAATAAAAAAAACTCTCCTTAACGTCAACATCTCGAACGATCCATTCAATCTCAGCCGTACATTTTGTCCATTAACAGACATTGCGAACGATCGAAATTAAGGATCACTCCGTCATAATCTGCGACGAGACCAAATCCGGTGACGCCTCAATCATCATTCACGACCGCCAGATCTTTCCGTTTCCGGACTGATCTTGCTATCAATTTCTCATGAACTGAAATTTCCATTTGTTCTTTATTTGTCAGGGTTTTGTGGATTGGTTTGATTTGGCCTTGGGTAAGCGTACGTGGTTGATAATCATGGCGACTGGGAACCTGAATTTGAATCGGTCATCGGAGGACATCGTCGACTCGACGCCGTTGCTCTCTAGCTCGAATTCGCCTCGAGATGAGAGTCGTCAATCTCTACGGAGGCACAGTTTAAGGGAGGCGGCGAGGTTTTTACGCCGGGCGAGCAGCCGCAGGATGATGAGGGAGCCGTCGATGCTTGTGAGAGATACGGCGGCTGAGCAGTTAGAGGAGAGGCAGAGCGATTGGGCGTATTCCAAGCCGGTGGTGGTCTTGGATATGATTTGGAATTTTGCCTTTGTGGCCGTGGCGGCGGCGGTGTTGGGTTTGAGTACAAATGAGACTCCCAGTGTGCCGTTGAGGCTTTGGATTTCAGGGTATGCTTTGCAGTGCCTGCTGCATATGGTTTGTGTGACGGTGGAGTTTAGGAGGAGGGTGAGGAGTAGAGGGCAAATGCGTTTGGTGGAGGAAGGTTTAGGTGGTGGGAGTGGCCGAGAGAGTGCTGGGTCGAGCGTAGGAGGGGAGACTGGATTGCAGTACGTCACATTACCACAGCTTGAGGAGGAGAGCAACAGGTATACCGACTACATGAATGATTCTGTACTTGATAGTGTTACAAAGGGATCATACTATCTTTTGATGTTCAGCCTCCAATGTGCTTCATTGTTTACATGATATAGTTTATGATGCGGCTTACATGTCGGTATAGCAAGCAGTGAATTAATTAGTTTGTTTTTGTACACATAGTTCAATTGTGGCATCAATTAGAGTCTCTTAACAAATTGATGTTCCTGATTTATTTCTTAATCTACTAATTGCAGTGTTGCAAAGCATTTAGAATCTGCCAATACCATGTTCTCCTTTATTTGGTGGATCATTGGGTTCTACTGGGTATCAGCTGGCGGCCAAGCTTTAGCGACAGACTCCCCGCACCTCTACTGGTTTGTTTACGTCCTCCTTTCCATTATCCTTGTGTTTTATAATAATTTATGAGTTTGTATTTAGCCATTCATTTGTGTTTGTAATGCAGGCTCTGTATTGTCTTCCTTGCATTTGATGTGTTCTTTGTGGTGTTCTGCGTTGCACTTGCATGTGTGATTGGTATTGCAGTTTGCTGCTGTCTCCCATGCATCATTGCATTATTATATGCTGTTGCAGACCAGGTAATTACTTGCGCTGGACTTCTTAATGATATATTTTTTACATGTATGTCTCTGTTCATTATATTTGGACACTTATATCTTTAGCTGCTACCTTTCATCTTGGGTTGTTCACTTGTTTTCTTGAGGTTATATATAGAATTTTCGTTTCATTAGCTGAAATTGATTTTTGGTAGACCGCTCGACTTGTATCCTTTTGTAGCTTCTCTTCTAGTGCTACTTTAGGCGTATTAATTTTTGGTAACGGATGTGGAATTTATATGTTCTGCTCATTTCAGCGTAACCACACAAAGCCAGTTTGGTCCATTGAATTTCATTAATCAGAAATACTTAATGTTAAACCGCATCTACACAACCAAAAATCATCAAAGTTTTTGTAGTATGTTCGCATCAGCATCACGCACCATACTGGCTTCATTGTGTTGTCATGTTCATAACCTTTTTCTCTTCATTACAGCACGTGTCTTCCATTACGGGGTTTGTTGAGATCCGAGACTGTAAGAAACTGTTATTCTGAACCTTATGTCGATGATATATAGAGATCAATTATTGGCTTTCAGTACAGGGGTAATAATCATTTATTCCCGCCATATGATCGTAGTATGAGTGTCAGATTCACTGTAAGATTGAGTTCTTGATCACTAGGATAAGATTCTTATGGGGATAGCGGTGTCGGCTATTTGTGATTATCTTGGTTTCCCATGACGTATCACCAGATTCACCACTGCTTTCGGTTACTTTCGTAGTTTTCTATTTCCTGGAGTAATAAGGATAAATTTAATATTTCCAGAAAAGGATGGTGATAGATTTGTTTGACCCTTGTGCGATTCATGATAAAAGGCATTAAAATTGGATGTAATGTATGGTCTCGGTTTTTCTGAACACCTCCCGATCCTTTCTGAAAAGTGTTTACTGTAAAGCAGGAAGGAGCCTCAAAGGAAGACGTGGAACAACTGACAAAATACAAGTTCCGAAGGATTGGCGATGTGGAGAAACTGAGCGGGGCTATGCAGGGTTCTTCTGGTGGAATCATGACTGAATGCAACACAGATACACCTACAGAGCACATTCTGTCTGAAGAGGATGCTGTATGTTCTTTAGTTACAGTCATTATTATTTTTACAGCTCCATTTCTAATCTTCAGTATTTGGCTATCATAACCTAACACCAAATGCCATGGAGTCTCACCACATTAGCCATTCAAGTGCATGCACTATGTTTTATTTTTTTATTTTTTTGATACATGGGTTAGTAGTTAATAGTGTTAGTGAGGACTCGAACCCTGGTCGCGGGGAGCGCAGGGGGAAGGGCCACCACTAGGCCACTTCACTTTGGCTCCACTTTGTTTTACTTAAGATAGATAATTTTGCAGGAGTGCTGCATTTGCCTTTCGTCCTATGAGGATGGGGTTGAGCTGCGCGAACTCCCCTGCGGTCACCACTTTCATTGTACTTGCGTAGACAAATGGCTCTTAATCAATGCAACCTGCCCTCTTTGCAAATACAACATCTTAAAGAGCAGCAACCACGGCCGAGAGGAAGTTTAGACAACACCCTTCCGAACCTAAAATTGCAGGGCGGGGGGGCATGTCAATACATATCCATAATCATATAAATCGTGAGCGTAACCTGTGTTCTCTTGTTTTGTAACTACTACAGTTTTACATACAGTTGTGACCCTAGCTCTTGGCATTATCCGTTTGCATGGTCTCATGGCCTTTCGATACTGTTTATATCTTAATGGTTGTGAAGTTTTTGCAGGACCACCTTTTGAAATCTCTTTGCAAGGGGATGTCAGTGTCTGGTCTTGAAGTTGTGCTATTATTACTTCGTTAATTAAAAAAGGCCAACATCTGTAGTACACATAACCTCTTTCTAACCACAACTCTACATTTTTTTTTTGGATGGAACTCTACATTTAAGAAATACAAACTATAATACTAAAAACACCAACAGCCAAACACGTAATCAAAAGTATCGGACCTTCATTGGTCAGTCTACAACCGACGGTTCAAATGTCACCAGCATCCTCTTCAACCTCTCTCTTTCTCCATCTTCCTCTCCAAAAAACCACCCACGCTTCTCCCCGATCGACACCCCAAACAGCTTCGGACTACTCCAGCCCTCCGGCTCCGGCTCTGCCTCATCGTTGAAAATTGCGTACTTAGACACCAGGGAATATACATTGTTCCACATCGTCTTCAGCTGGTTCAGCTCTTTGGCCAGCCTTGCATTCTCACTCCGCAGCCTCTCGTTCTCTTCCGCAAGCTGATCGGATGATCTTGCTCCTACATTGTTGACGGTGGTGGTTGTGCAGGTAGTGTTAACAAGCTGTGAAGAGTTGGATGACACGGCCTGCTCGTCTCCCGAGTTGGACGAAGTCGTCGTCGTCGTCTGTCTTATTTGGTTCAACGCCACCACGGCTGCTGGCGTCGTACCTTTTCTTCTGGTGATCGCTTTCAGCAGCTTTCTATCACCTCGTTTGAAATACTCGTTCGTGAACTCCCATCTATCGCCAGCCACCTTCCTGAACCCCTGGTAAAATAAGATAAAAAAACATATATAATTAATATTAGTAATAATCAAAACCAGACATTCTCGGAGCGTTGAAGAAGCTTAATTACATAGGTGTTGAGCTGTCTGACGAAGCTGGAGAAGTTGTTGTGCTTGAAATACTTGGGTAACAAATCTCTTGCAAACTCGGCTGGTTGCCAGACGATGAAGCTTGATCCGTCTTCGCTCCACGATATCAAGTCGTCGATTGATGGATCTTCTACAAGCTGATACGTTTTATTTAGGAACGGTGGAGGAACAGATCTCGGAAATTCCTCAGCCGCCACCGCCGTTGATATCGGCTGCGTCAACATCTGCCGGGTCAAATCTCGCTCAAACGCAGAAATCTCAATCGGAAAGTACCAGGAAGAAAAGCCTACAGATTAAGGGTTGAATCAAATCGCGATTATTGGGATCGTAATGACAACTGGGATGTAAGAATCGGATGGGTCGCCGCCGGGAGAATTGAATGTGAGTATTCTAGAACCATCGAAAAGTTGCTGGAAGGTCCTATTAATATATAGGCGAAAATGGGAACAAAGTGTGTGATGAAATTGATAATGGAAGGAAGGGTCTAGAATATCAAGGCTATTTTCGTAATTCGACATATAAAGAAGAATGGTACCTTCTAGACCATGCTTTCAGAAACGTCGGATACTTCCATTCACCATCCACGTGTTATGCATATGCTTCCCTGCTTCTAGAAGTCGCCAGATACTTTCTCGAATATTAAATTTAATGATACTGAGACCCAATTAATTTAGATGTACAATTTAATTTGTATTTATGGCCGAACTTGATAATCGAAGTATTAGTTCGATCCTTAGTTTATTCGAGTCGAAGACTTGTATAGGATTAGTGTTAGGCTCGAACAAAGACCGAATTAGAGTCACCCAAGAACTTATTCTAACATGGGACCAAATTAGGCTTCGGCGCTCTACCCTCCAACTGAGAAGTCCATAGGTTGATCCAGTGGAGATCGCGCCCGATACTCAATCCGGACCCAATTAATCCGAATTCGATCCACCCGACTTACCTTAAGGTAAGGTAAGGGTAATATAAATTAGACCTGAACCGACTCGTTTACCCGATCCTTGTACTCGATTTTGACAAAGCCCAAAAATTATGTCCAATTTGAATCAGCCTATTAAAAAATCCAATCTAACAAGTGTATTATCTCTACTTTCTTATGTGTCTCCGCAGCTCTATCATCGGTTACAGAATCAATAACATCCAGCAAGGACTTTCTTGGTTACCAAATGCTAACCCCTAAGTATAATTCTCACTATATACTTGGGTGACAATTTTCGTTTTCAAGTGCATCGAAGCTTTAGGGAGCTTTAGTAGTGTAGTCTGTTAATCTGTGATGACTATCCACTCGAGTTGAGAAAAACTTAATATACATATATACGTAGACTAGTACAAAAGCAATTTTCAATCTAACTAAAATGAGACTATAACTGATCTCATGTATGCCACCGTCTGAATTTTGATACGAGTTGACGTGAGCAGTTTTAGATGAGGATATTGTTGAGTATAATGCACAGAATTGATATAACAGGCGAATATCAACGAAGTTACTCTTAAATAAACAGATATGCAATATTGATTCACGTACAGTTTCAATTCAATAGAATAGCATAAACAGTATGAATAACATTAAAATACTGCAAACCGAATTGTGGATCGAGTCACGTTGGACGCTGTCCTTAAAGCAAGATTGCCGCCCTACTGTGCTTTGGGACTCTCTGGCAGTATGCTTCCCAGGATGAAACGATCCTCGGCAACAGACTTAAGCACTAAGCTTTGCCGATCGAACCTTTCTGTGTCTTTGGCTATCAACACGACTGACTGACGAATACGAGTGAGGAGGAGAGCTGTTTGCGTTTTTCTGTGTATTTTCTTGAGAAGCGCAAAAGAAATAGTCAAATATTCAGTTTCCGAAAATTACTCACGCGTTGATAAAGATGGACTGTTTCCGAAAATACAGTTTCCAAAAGATAAATCGGTTTAAGGAAACTGTTATCCTTAAGATAATGGAAGATCAAATCGGTATCGGTTTAATATTCAAAACCAAAATTGAATTTTGCAAAACCGAACCGCCAACCCGCGGAGAAAATCGACAGCATTCACCCGCATGATGTGGGCGCGCACAAGACAGGCCAAATTTGACGTCGTCGACCGGATGATTTCCCCCCCCCCCCTCCTGCGCACGCCCGCGAAGGCGTTTTGAGAGAGTTTCTTTTAACAACTTAACAAGCTTGTTATTGAAATCATATATGAACATACAATGTTCCCATTTGGCCTCCAATGTGGGATATAAGCTTTTCACTTGTGTGAAATCAAGCCACATATCCATTCCTACCAAGGTCATGTTTCCATGGTTTTTGGCACTACTTTGAGCATCAATTACTCATTCGATTTAACTCCGATTTTAGTACTTCCACTTTCTATTCCATACCTCTCATTGCAAGGTATTTTAATCCGATTTTTATCAACTTATTTTGATGTGTTCTCCACACTCAAATTGAGTCTCAAAATGAGGCGCACCTCCATTTTCTTCACACATTTAAACCACAACTTTCAACAATCCCCCACATGAAGAAAATCGAGTGCAAAACGAAAAACAATCAAAATCGAAATTATGACTCGACTCTATGTGGTGATAGCTTCTACGGTTGATATCTGCATAGGATAGGTAGGCAGCGCCCTTGAACCTTCCCTTGGGAAAATATGTTCTCTTTACTGACTATTCAGTAGACGTGATTGTCCTTGAACTGTTCGTCTTATAATGTAAACGAAAGCCATATCTCCCACAGATATCTTCCTGACCATACTTGGTTCTTATTGGTGGGTTCATTTTGGCCATGACACCCCGTTCCTGGTTCTGCAAGAGTTTCTAAAGAATTAAGCCCTTTGAATTCTCCTTTGAAGCGGCCCCACTTCTCTCTCACATAGGTGATTCTTTCTTAAGTAAACCCGCGTTACCCATTTGAATCTCACTATTCAAATTACTAGAATCATTAAAAGCTCCAAGCTTAGCCTCGTGCGGGAGTCACTGTTTCTCTAGGAATAGGACTGGGGTGTTACCCCCACAGTGACCTCATAGTCTTAGCAGTTAGGTGGTCCCTTTGAACCAAGTTCTTGGGATCTCCAGTCATCATGGTAGGGTTTTCCGTTGCCTCAACTTTAGTTCCAAAAGGGCTTAAGCCTATGTTTTGATATCAATAATCAAAAGGCTTCAGTCCCATTCCCTTTGTCGTCTTCTCTACTTGGTCCCTGTTTAACCCTTTGGTTAACGGATCCGCTATGTTTTCTTTGGACCTCACGTAGTCAATGCTTATGACTCCGGATGAGAGAAGTTGTCTAATGGAATTGTGTCTACGACGTATGTGTCTAGACTTACCATTATACATGACATTATGTGCCCTACCAATTGTTGATTGGTTATCACAATATAAACATATTGGTGGCACAGGGTTTTTCCATTCAGGAATATCCTCTACAAAGTTTCTTAACCACTCTGCTTCTTCGCCACATTTGTCTAATGCCACGAACTCAGCTTCCATCGTGGAACGGGTTATCAGTGTTTGTTTAGAGGATTTCCACGAGACGGCCGCACCCCCTAGAGTGAATACATATCCACTGGTGGCCTTTGAGTCTTGTATATCAGATATCCAGCTTGCGTCAGTGTATCCTTCAATGACCTCCGGATATCTAGTATAATGCAGACCAAAATTGCGAGTAGCTCGTAAATACTTTAGTATTCTTATGATAGCATTCCAGTGTATCGTTCCTGGATTACTCGTATACCTTGCAAGTCTGCTCACAGTATAGGCGATATCAGGTCTAGTACAATTCATTAAGTACATTAGACTGCCTATCACTTTTGAGTACTCTACTTGGGAGATGCTCTCTCCTTTGTTTTTAGACAAGTGTTGATTCATTTCTATAGGAGTCCAACATACTCCATGACTGTCCTTTCCAAACTTGTCTAATATTTTATCAACATAATGTGATTGGCTTAAAACAAATCCATCTTCTGTTCTTGTAATTTTAATCCCTAAAATTACATCAGCACGTCCCATATCTTTCATATCAAACCTTGAGTTTAATATGGCCTTAGTGGATTTGATCAGGTTTTCATTGCTTCCTACAATGAGTATGTCATCGACATATAAGCACAAAATCACATATCTGTGTTCAGTGTTTTTGATATAAATACATTTGTCACACTCGTTGATTTTGAATCCATTTGACAACATTATATTGTCAAATTTCTCATGCCACTGTTTTGGCGCTTGTTTCAGACCATAGAGAGACTTCACAAGTTTACAAACTTTTCTCTCTTGTCCTGGCACTCTACAACCCTCAGGTTGTTCCATGTAAATTTCTTCCTCAAGGTCTCCATTTAAGAAAGCGGTCTTCACATCCATTTGATAAATTTCTAAATTGCGCAATGCTGCAATTGCAATTATCATCCTGATGGATGTGATCCTTGTTACAGGGGAGAATGTATCAAAGTAGTCAAGACCTTCCTTTTGTCTATACCCTTTGATCACAAGTCTCGCTTTGTACTTTTCAATAGTACCGTCTACCTTCAGTTTCTTAGTAAAAATCCACTTAGAGTCAAGTGGTTTACATCCATGAGGAATATCAACTAGTTCCCATGTATGATTTTGCATAATGGAGTCTAGTTCACTTTTTATGGCTTCTTTCCATAAAGGACCTTCAACTAAGCTAATTGCTTCATCATATGTACGAGGCCCTGCCTCAACCATAAAGGTTAGAAAATCAGGTCCGAACGAATTTTTGACTCTAGCTCTTTTGCTTCGTCTAGGTTCCCCTAAATCCGTATTCTCCTCGAACACTTCTTCGTCTTGTTGTTGAGACAATTCCGTGAGTTCTTCGCCTATCTCTTCAGGTGAACTCTGTCTTAATTCCTCAGTTTATAAGGGAACACTTGTTCAAAGAACGAAGCAGTTTTAGACTCCATAATGGTGTCTTTGTGTATATCAGGATTTTTCGAGTCATACACGAGAAATCTATACGCAGTACTGTTCAGTGCATATCCAATAAACACACAGTCTATTGTCTTTGGTCCTATTTTCATTCTTTTAGGACCGGGAGCCATAACTTTGGCTAAACACCCCCACACTCGCAAGTGTGCGTAAGATGGCGTTCTCCCTATAAACAATTCATAAGGGGATTTATCTTTCTTCTTTCGAGGTATCCGATTTAATAGATAGTTAGCTGATAAAACGGCCTCGCCCCACATTTCATGTGGTAGCCCTGAACTAAGCAACATTGCATTCATCATTTCTTTGATGGTGCGATTCTTACGTTCGGCTATACCGTTTGACTGAGGTGAATAAGGTGGAGTAACTTCATGTATGATCCCTGTTTGTGCACACAGTGCCCCAAACGGTTCAACATATTAACCACGATCACTTCGTAATCTTTTGATCTTTTTATCTAGTTGGTTTTCCACTTCCAACTTATACATGGCAAACTTCTCTATTGCTTCATCCTTGCTCTTTAGCAAGTATATTGAACAATATTTTGAACTATCATCTATGAAAGTTACAAAATATTTATTTCCACCTCTTGTTGGCATGAATTTCAAATCACATAGATCACTATGTATTAAGTCAAGGGGTTCAGTATCTCTTTCAACACTATGAAAGGATGTTCGTGTTAATTTTGCCTCAACGCAAATTTCACACTTATGTTCAGAATCAATTTGAAGTTTTGGTATACAATCCAATTTCATTAGATTCCTTATTGAGTCATAATTCACATGACCTAATCTACCATGCCATAAATTTGAAGATTCAAGCAAGTAAGCAGAAGAACTTTCTTTATTGATAGTCTTGATGGCAATTACATTAAGTTTCCACATGCCATCTTTCACATAACCACGTCCCACATACATTCCGTTCTTAGAAAGAACAACTTTCTGAGACTCAAAGACTATCTTAAAACCATGCGCATCAAGCACGGCTCCAGATACTAAGTTCTTCCTAATGTCAGGCACATAAGAGACATTAGTCAGCTTCAGCTCCTTCCCTGAAGTCATCTTCAAAATCACACTTCCTTTCCCTTTGACCTCTGAGGTGGCCGAGTTGCCCATGTATACCTTCTCTCCACTTTCAGTCAGCTTTAGCTCTGAGAAGGCATTCTTGTCAGAACAGATGTGGTGGGTCGCTCCAGTATCCAGCCACCATTCCTTAGGATTAGAATCTGCTAGATTCAACTGAGAGATCACAGCCACTAACATATCTTCATCCCCTCGGCGACATTCACCGTTTTCTTCTTTTTCTGCTTACTTTTGCAGTCAGCAGCTCTATGACCCTCTTTGTCACAGTTGAAGCACTTGCCAGTGAACTTTGACTGCGCCTTCTTCTTCATAGTCCCACCTTTGGGTCCAAGTTTGTTGAAGGGCTTCTTCCCCTTTGAGCCTTCACCATGCTCCACAACATTTGCCCTCCCAGTAGAGAGCCTCAATCTCTTATCAGATGATCGATTATCCTCTTCATTCTTGAGGCGAATCACCAGGTCTTCCATAGACATTTCCTTTCGCTTGTGCTTAAGGTAATTCTTGAAGTCCTTCCACCCCGAAGGCAGCTTCTCAATAACTGAAGCAACCTGGAATGGTTCGTTGACCTTCATTCCTTCGGAGTCCATCTCATGCATGATGAGCTGCAGGTCTTGCACTTGACTGTTCACAGTCTTCGAGTCCACCATCTGGAATTCGAGGAAGCGCCCCACAGTGTACTTCCTTGAGCCCGCATTCTCAGTTCGGTACTTCCGATCAAGTGACTCCCAAAGCTCCTTGGCTGAGGTCTTGGTGCAGTACACCTTGTACAACACATCATTAAGGTCGTTAAGCACATAATTTCGGCAAAGATATTCAGCATCTTTCCAAGCGTTGTACGCCATGAGCACTTGATTATCAGTCTCATTCTCAGCAACCCTAGGTGTTACCTCGGTCAGATACCGGGCAAACCCTATCTGGGTCAGATAGAAGTGCATCTTCGGCTGCCATGTGTTAAAGTTCTGTCCGTTGAACTTTTCAGGCTTTTCAGCCGCCATCACCGCAGCAGGCACCTTTGCCAGTGCGTTATTTGGAACTGGACCCGCAGGTACATTCCCGCCTGTAGGCATCACAACCGGGGTTGTCGCAGCCGACTCAACAGCATCATGCTGAGGATACTGAACACCCTCCATGTTCACTGATTGATTGTTTTGTCCTTGTTCAGAATTCATTGTCTACACAGAGAGGCAGATCTGTTAGTAATTTCAAACGAAATAAATCTTGCTTTAAGATTGTTGAGTATAATGCACAGAATTGATATAACAGGCGAATATCAACGAAGTTACTCTTAAATAAACAGATATGCAATATTGATTCACGTACAGTTTCAATTCAATAGAATAGCATAAACAGTATGAATAACATTAAAATACTGCAAACCGAATTGTGGATCGAGTCACGTTGGACGCTGTCCTTAAAGCAAGATTGCCGCCCTACTGTGCTTTGGGACTCTCTGGCAGTATGCTTCCCAGGATGAAACGATCCTCGGCAACAGACTTAAGCACTAAGCTTTGCCGATCGAACCTTTCTGTGTCTTTGGCTATCAACACGACTGACTGACGAATACGAGTGAGGAGGAGAGCTGTTTGCGTTTTTCTGTGTATTTTCTTGAGAAGCGCAAAAGAAATAGTCAAATATTCAGTTTCCGAAAATTACTCACGCGTTGATAAAGATGGACTGTTTCCGAAAATACAGTTTCCAAAAGATAAATCGGTTTAAGGAAACTGTTATCCTTAAGATAATGGAAGATCAAATCGGTATAAAACCGAACCGCCAACCCGCGGAGAAAATCGACAGCATTCACCCGCATGATGTGGGCGCGCACAAGACAGGCCAAATTTGACGTCGTCGACCGGATGATTTCCCCCCCCCCCTGCGCACGCCCGCGAAGGCGTTTTGAGAGAGTTTCTTTTAACAACTTAACAAGCTTGTTATTGAAATCATAGATGAACATACAACGTTCCCATTTGGCCTCCAATGTGGGATATAAGCTTTTCACTTGTGTGAAATCAAGCCACATATCCATTCCTACCAAGGTCATATTTCCATGGTTTTTGGCACTACTTTGAGCATCAATTACTCATTCGATTTAACTCCGATTTTAGTACTTCCACTTTCTATTCCATACCTCTCATTGCAAGGTATTTTAATCCGATTTTTATCAACTTATTTTGATGTGTTCTCCACACTCAAATTGAGTCTCAAAATGAGGCGCACCTCCATTTTCTTCACACATTTAAACCACAACTTTCAACAGATATAATGTATAATTGCATATTGCTTTGAAGACAAAGATAATGCTTTTGGCAGCCTTGCAAACGAATTTACAACTCAACCACACATGACACATCAGCCTTCCTCCACACTCATCGGTGGGCCCATTTTATGACCAGCTGTACCTAGCGGTGTAAATGAACCGATACACTCGCGAGTTGTTTGTGAACAAGTTCGGTCAAAGCTCGGCTCGATTTTAAACGAGCCGAGTACGAGCATAACTTTCAGGCTCGTTTATGTTCGTGAACAGCTAGTTTATGTGCTTGTTTATATGCTCATTTAAATACTCGATTAAAACTTACTTATATAGTTTGAAGCTTGTTAATGAGCTCGATTAAAGTAATTTTATATATTTTAAAATATTTTTTAGTCAAAGTTTGATTGAAGCTCGTTAAATACTCGTTCGAATTCGTAAAAAGCTCGGTTAAAGCTCATTAACAATAAATTATTATATTAATTTAATTGACATACTCGTATAAAGCTTGAGCTCGGCTCGAACTTGTGAAAATTAAACGAGGGGCCGAGCTCGAACACATATTTTTAATGCTCGAAAATCTCAGCTCGAACTTGTAAAATTTTAAATGAGCCGAACACAAACAACCTGATACTCAGCTCGGCTCGTTTACACCCCTAGCTGCAGCTGCCTCTTCTTTCATATCATATGCTTCCTACTCTCGCACAAATGTCATCATCATCACGACACTCCTCAAAAGTAGGGGTTGGCAAAAGGGCTGGGCCGGGTAAGCCCTAGTCCTATCGGGTCGGGTCAAGTAGGGCTTTTGGTAAGTCCTAGCCCTATCCCTAACCCTTTACACATTAGGGCCGGGTCGGGCCGGACCGTGAGAAAATTCATCAGCACTAACATCGTTATCGGTCCTTTGTTTCATAGGGCTTTTCGGGCTAGGGTAAGGCTCGGGCTAATTTCGGCCATAAATGAATGACTAATTAATGGACAAATAATTCTTTAAACACAAATACTACTAGTTTAAACGTGTGAGATTTAATGGATGTGAAATAATACATTCTTTTTATATCAAGAACGTCCTTAAATCAATAAATATACGATTTTAAATCGGGCTCGTATTTCGGGCCGGGCCGAATAATCGAAGACTTAGCGTGACCCTAAGCCCTTCGGGTCGAGTCATAATAGGGCTAGGGCCGGATTCGAGGCTCCCTAAGGCTTATTTCAGCCCAAAACTAAATACCGACCCCTACTCAAAAGCCTGCCTCTTTATGCCCCGTGCCTATTCATATATTTAGTACGTACTTTTTTTTTGATTGGGACTTGGGTTAGGTTAATTAGCATCCGTCCTGTTAGTTTTTACGAAGAGTCGAACTCACGCTGCGACGTGGGCAACGAAGAACAGCCCCACTGGGCTAGCTTTTACTCCTATATATTTAGTACGTACTTACTATATAGTAAAAAGTTACTTCTATTTACACTCCAATTATCAAGTGAGCGTTTCATTTTGGAAGCACACAACATATCAAGTACGGAGTATAATTTTAAGCCACTCACAAAGTTTATCTTGAAAACTTTAAAGCCAATGAAAACAAACAAGTACTTGTTTTACTACGGAGTACTTTAGAGCCAATAAAAACAAACAAGTACAAGGTGGCGGATGATTTGACTAATTTTGTGAGAATTACTTTTCATGTTTTGATGTTTTGGTCATATTCTGTTGGTCAATTACTTTGCTGTTGTTGTTCTATTTTTCTCCAGGGCTTTGTATGCCACTTTCTTGTATCAAAAAAATTACAAAATTAAATTTAATATTTGTGAAATGAACCCACACATTTCAAAAAGAAAAAAGAAAAAAAGAGAGTTCAAATTCCCACTAAAACTAACCTCAAAACGACTATGTTCTTGTTCTTGTATTTAAAGGCATCCTTCCTCATTACCCCGAAGCAGTGTTCCAGAAATTGGTCGAATCGGCCGATTAATCGGGAATTAATCGGCAGATTTCTTGAATCCGATCCGATTTTACTCAAATCGGATGAAAAAATCAGGTGGCGCCTTAGTGTCAATTAATCGAGGGTTAATCAGTTCAGGCGGCGATTAAACAGTTCAGGCGGTGATTAATCGGTTCAGATGGTAATTAATCGGTTCAGACGGCAATTAATCGGTCCGAACAGCTAAATGTTAAAGATTAAATTTGGAGGACTTTATTGTAATAATTAGGATTTTTTAGATCAAATTTGATTGTTTAGTTTGTTAATGATGTAGTATCAAGTATATATGGACTATGCACGATGTAGTTTGAATTTCTATGTAGATTACTAGCAATAGTTTAACATTTTTAGTACTCATTGAGAGTAGTTTTGGTATGCACCATGTTTTCTTTTGATTACATGTCGACTAATGCATCTATAGATAACATTATATAACTATTTTTCAATTATAAATATAAAAATATGATAAAAATAAAAAACTGATTAATCCCCAATTAATTTTCTAATACCTTGTCCGCACGATTATCGAATAGAGATTTTTGTAACCTTGCCCCCAAACTTGTAAAAGTCCATTTCACCCAAATTTTTCTGCAAATCTTTTTCTCGAAACATGCGTGAGATCCAGGGCGGCCAGTGTGGGAACCAGATCGGCGCCAAGTTCTGGGAAGTCATATGCGCCGAGCACGGCATCGACCCCACCGGGAGGTACGCCGGAGAGTCGGACCAGCAGATCGAGCGACTCAATGTCTACTACAACGAAGCCAGTTGCGGGAGGTTTGTTCCGAGGGCCGTTTTGATGGATTTGGAGTCTGGATAGCGTCCGATCTGACCCCTATATTCCGGCCGGATAACTTTGTCTTCGGACAGTCTGGTGCTGGTAATAACTGGGCCAAGGGACATTACACTGAAGGCGCTGAGCTAATCGACTCGGTTTTGGACGTCGTGAGGAAAGAGGCTGAGAATTGTGACTGCTTGTGGATTTTGTTTTTTTAAAAGATATTTGTTTCGTTCACAATTCTGTTGTTTGGATTTGAATCTCTCGGTTGAGTATTTTGATTTTCGGTATTTTTTTTTTCTAGTGTTTCGAGTCTGTCATTCGCTTGGCGGTGGGACTGGTTCTGGTATGGAGACGTTGTTGATTTCAAAGATCAGGGAAGAGTATCCGGATTGGATGATGATCCAAGGTGTCAGATACAGTTGTGGAGCCTTACAACGCGACACTGTCAGTGCATCAGCTGGTGGAGAATGCTGATGAGTGTATGGTGTTAGACAATGAGCCGCTTTATGATATCTTCTTTCGCACATTGAAGCTCAGTACTCCCAGCTGTGAGTTGATTTCTGATTGGGAGATTCTGATCATTTTGAATTAAGGGAAATGTTTATGTTGGTTTGTGCCACAGTTGGAGACTTGAATCACCTGATATCTGCCACCATGAGTGGTGTGACTTCCTGCCTCTGTTTCCCTGGTCAGCTAAATTCAGATCTGAGGAAGCTTGCAGTGAATTTGATACCTTCCCCGCCGTCTCCACTTCTTCATGGTTGGCTTTGCGCCTCTCAACAGTATCGGGCCCATACTGTCCCTGACCTCACTCAACAAATGTGTGTAATGGGCTGCTGATCCTCGTCATGGCCGCTACCTTACTGCATCAGCCATGTTCCGTGGCAAAATGAGCACAAAAGAGGTGGACGAGCAGATGATGAATGTTCAGAACAAGAATTCCTCATACTTTGTTCTTGTTGAGTGGATTCCAAACAATGTCAAATCCACCGTCTGTGACATTCCACCAGTTGGCTTGAAGATGGCCTCCACGTTCATTGGAAACTCCACCTCCATCCAGGAAATGTTCAGGAGGGTGAGTGTGCAATTCACTGCCATGTTCCGCAGGAAGGCCTTCTTGCACTGGTACACAGGCGAGAGGATGGATGAGATGGAGTTCACAGAAGCAGAAAGCAACATGAATGACCTAGTTGCCGAGTACCAATAGTACCAAGATGCAACAGCTGATGATGAACCTGCTGTGTGTCACAACTCCTTTAGCTGCTTGTTCATCAGTGAGGGAGAAAATAGCATTGCAAGCACCTCTGAACTTGAATGCCCCTCTGCCAGGTTGGGATGATGATTGAAGAAGATTAATACATTTGATGGAGTGATTTGAACAAGAGATCAAATACGCGGGGCAAAATAGACAGTGATAGTGTATGATTAAGGTTCAGATGGTTAACCCTTTTTGAAAACACTCGCATTTAAAAGACAAATTCAGTCCAGCCATGGAATTCAATGTCTGGGAGGTGAGGACTGGGGTTTTGTTAATATAAGACTGAATTCTGTCATGAGCATCTCTGATGGAAGAAATGTGTGCAGCATACTCATCTTTAGCACCATTCATCCTCAACCCCTAAGTCGATCAGAAGTCAGATTCATAAAGAAGCATGTTTTAGAGACAATTAGCATAACAAGGTCAGACAGAAACCCTCTTCAATAGCCATAAGCAACAGTTCAAGCGGCACAATCATCAAACACTGGAAAAAAAATAATAATCAAATGCTAATTAAGAGTTGTATCATCAGCGGTGAGCTGTGACAAGAAGTCAAACAAAAACCCCAGGCCAGATGGTGAGCAGATTCAACGTAACTAAACAGACGGACCAAAATCTTCTCTTTTCAACCTGAAATCATCAAACACATCCACAGTGTTTTGAGTCGAACTGGTCAGAATCCATGGACCATGGGGGAGTTGTTGAACAATACTAGTACAGTACTTACAGTGGCTGCAGAATCGGGAAGCCAAATGACGTTGGTGTATATTGAAAAGAAATGAGACGACACGGCAAGGCAACCATTAAGATGTGATCATCAGGTCAGATGAGTGGCCCAAACAGCCTCAAACCCACTTCACTTTTCTGCTAACAAAAGCCCAAATTAAGTTTGTCAATAATTAATTGGGTGATGATCTGTTGATTAAGGAGACAAATAGATTCTTTATATCTCGGATTCGAATCTTATAGACACTGTTTTTTCTCACAATTTGTGAGATTTTTCCTCTTCCTTTTCCTCGTTCCGCCTCGCGCGTTGATGCTTTCTTCCTACATTCCTCGTGGATGCTTTCCTCTTTACGTCTCGCACGTGATGATCCGGCCGTCAAGATGGATGTGTCGTGTCTTACAATGGTAAAGTGACCAATGTGGCCAGAGCTCCAAATGTCGAGAATGTACGGATGGTGATTTGGGGTAGATCACTAGATGTGTGGATCCATGCATGGTAAAGGTGTCGAATCCGGCCTGCGCTTCAGAAGTGGAGAAATGTACCCTATGATTTTGGATCCGGTCAAGATGTCTTACTAGAGCTTCAGATATCAATATATATGAACTTGATGATAATGCGTCATGTGCATTGTATTATTCCTAGTTGTTGTACCCCTTTATCAACAAAAAAAAAGAAGTTTGTCACTTTGGAGACTTTTGTTCTTTGGAAAAGAGTTTTTTTCTTTTTTGCCCTACTTCCAAATTTAAATTTCGTTTTTATCGTGCTCCAAACTTAAATATCACGTTTGCTCTGTTTTTAATGAAACTATTTTGGGGAAAACGGTTTTGCTCATTTTCGATAACTATCGTTTTCCCAGAAAATGGTTTGATGAGTAAGCGTATGAGTGGCAAATTTGGTCCCACGTGACCAAAAGATACGCATTATCTCGGCCACGTATGAAACCGTATTATGGGAAAACGGTTTCATTAAAAAGAATTAGTGAAACCGTGTTTCGGAAAAACGGTTTCATTAAAACCATTTTCCCATGGGAGTAGAGAGAAAGAGAAAAAAGTATTTATATTTCGACCAAAACCGTATTCTAGAAAAATGGTTTTCTTTAAATTAAAACTATTTTCCCCGAAATGGTTTCTTATGTGGCACGCTTACTCATCAAACCGTGTTCTCCCAAAACGGTTTGGTTGAAAATCAAATAGACCGTTGTGCGGGAAAACGGTTTAGTTGAAAATGAGCAAAATTGTTTTCCCCAAAACGATTTCATTGAAAACAAGGCAAAAATGATATTTAAGATTGGAGCGGGGTAAAAATGAAATTTGAGTTTGGAAGTAACTCTTTGGAAAACAACAAACTGAAGCTTCCTTGTCACACTCAGACACACACACTCATCGATCATTAATCTAGAAAAGTGCGCGTAGTCACCCTTTTGCCAAAACAAAAAGGATGTATTCTATTCTAATTAGGCTACATGAAGGCCAATGAAGACCGAGGAAAATGAGGAGGGGATCACTGATGGTCCCAACTACTGAATTTAAGAGGAAAACAAAACCAAATTGTGGACTCCAGCTTGGTAGCTTTCGCATAAAGCTACAGTATAAACCTTAAACTAATATTTCCACAAGTGGGGCAATGTTTTCTCACATTATATGTTAAACAAAAGGTGTAAATTAGAAAAGAAAAAAAAGAGAGGAGTCAGACAGGAAAGGAGATTCTCTGTTTAATATTTAGTATCAAATGTTTTCTACTGCTGAAGAAGATCATCAGACATCAACCAATATGGATCAGTTTCCATGACACGCTGCTGAACTGAATCTAGTAGACTATTCGTAGCATAAGTTGATCAATTCCTCCTAGGCACCAAACTTAGGAACCTTGGCTGGGGAAATTTGAGTCAAGAAATGCTCAGCCACTATGCGGCGCTGGATCTTCCCTGTGGCAGTTTTTGGGACTGAATCAGTCAGGAACACCTTCTTTGGAACTTTGAATGCAGCAAGGTTGTTTTTGCAGAACTTGATCACATCTTCCTCACTCAAGTTTGATCCTTCTCTTGGAATCACAGCGCAGTTTATCTGCAAGCCCAGTTCAGAATTTTAGTCTCCAACAAGCCCAATGAAGATATTATTGGTATAAAGTAAATGAACAAGTTGAGTTGATTTGATTACTACGTACCTCTTCACCATACTTGTCATCGGGGACGCCGAAGCAAACTGCCTGAGCAACATCTTGATGGGATAACAACACTGCATCAACTTCAATGGGTGATATCTTTTCTCCTGAATAAGACACTATTTCAGTCCAAAACCATAACACACCAAAACTACATACAAATGGAAAACTTTGAGTACCTCCGCGGTTGATAAGTTCCTTAATCCTTCCAACCAGATGCAGATAACCGTCTTCTTCCAAGAATCCAATATCTCCCGTATGGAACCACCCGAATTGATAGGCAGACTTGTTGGCCTCAGGGTTATTCTTATACCCTTTAGTCACATTTGCACCTCTGATACAAATCTCACCATTCTTCCCAGGGCCCTGCACAATACCATTCTCATCGAGAATAGCCAGTTCCTGCCCCACTGGTTTCCCAACGGAACCTGGTTTATGTGGACCGTCTTCTGGCAAAGGGTTAGAACACATCAAATGAGATGCCTCAGTCATGGCATAAGCTTCCAAGACCGGAGCTTTAAATGCCTCCTCAAGCCTTGCAAGTATGCTTGGAGCCAGTGAGGCACTGCAGCTTCTAATGAAGCTTAGTTTCGGATACTCATCAGGCTCCGGATTGTTCAAATGGCGATCAAGGATGATCTGGTGAATTGTGGGCACTGCTGTATACCATGTTGCTTTGTACTTGTTCATGTCGGACCAGAATGTGGTGGCTGAAAATCTCCCAGCAGCTGGAAGAGTGACAGCACCACCGGCCACAAGCGAGCTCAGCAACCCAGCTAATAGCCCATGAACATGAAAAAGCGGCAGGACAATGACAGTGGCATCATTCTCACTCAGCTTATACACTGACTTGATATTCAAAACAGAGGAAGCCAAGTTCAACTGAGTTAAAGGCACTCCCTTTGGCCTGCTGGTAGTCCCAGATGTATGTAAAAACAGTGCCACGTCAGATGGGTCATTCACCAGCTGCGACAACGTCTCAGCCTTCTTCTTCTCCGGCGAAGGGGACAACACAACTTCCTCGGTAGCTGACGGAAGCTCGGCTGTCACGTGCGCGATGTTCAGCTTGGAAGCCGCAGCTTGAGCCGCTTTGTTTCCATCGACGGAGGTCACCAAAAGCTTGGATTCGGAATCAGATAAATAGAATTGGAATTCATCCGCCGTGTAGGCCGCGTTGAGCGGCGCCGCTACCGCTCCGCACCGAATCACGGCCAGGAACATCACCACATTCTGCAGATCCAAATCCAGAATCACCAAAAACTTGAGAAATCAAATTAAAGACGCATGGAGGACATACAGACCTCGACGGTGTTGGGGAAAGTGAGAGCGACGACGTGACCATGCCGGACACCGGACGCGAGCAACTTGTGCGCAGCGGCGTCGATCAGCTCCTGTAACCTGGAGTGGGTCAAATCGAACTTTCCAGAAACGGAGAGGGCTCTCCTGGCCGGAAAATCCGCGGCCGTCCGCTTCAGCAGTCCAGTAAGCGTCAAACTTTTCTCCATTTTAAAACTGAACTACGCCGATGAATCAAACGCGGTAGCAA
Organism: Rhodiola kirilowii; assembly: GCA_033675215.1. NCBI lineage: Eukaryota > Viridiplantae > Streptophyta > Magnoliopsida > Saxifragales > Crassulaceae > Rhodiola > Rhodiola kirilowii. The sequence goes on along the minus strand of CM066197.1, from coordinate 56,468,436 downwards.
TGTTTAAACTCGTAACTGATTTGCATTATGGGGCCGAGATTTTTAGGCGACGAGAGTGATAAATAGAGAAATAAGCGTTCGTTCATGGAAAGTGTCGAATCGGGAAAAGTGGAGGAGACACGTGGCAAACTTGCTTTCTTATTCCCAAGTAACGTTACGTCTTCTTCTACGTAACCTCTACCTCTGCGCGTAGGATGGATGAATCGCAGCCGTTGATATTAGGGAGGACCACTTGGAGTGTTGTGGCGTCTACAAAATGGGCCTATTGATATTAGGGAGGTGTTAATCGCACCGACAAAAAAATTTGTGGGCCCCATGTCCATTTGACAATTTTATCTCTCTTTACAATCATATTTACATGTTATACCATTTAATTTTATATATGTTTTAAAGTTTAATTAAATGCTAATTTAAATTCAATTAAATAATGATTAATATTATAAATTAATTTTACCTAATATAAGTTATTTGTATCATATTTATTTATATTATTATAAATCAAAAAAATTAAAATTAAAATTAAAATACAACATGTGCCAAATTTTTTAAAAATTATTGTACTTGATTTTTTAAATTTTAATTGAACTTATAATTAGGAGTGAGTGAGTAACTAGTTTTATTTTATTTAGGGCGAATAATAATTTATTTCGTTTAGTTGCAAGGTGGACATTTAACACCTCCCTTTTTTTAATTATGTAAATAAGCATACAATAATGACACTAACCTGGTTTGTGGTGAATTCGGATGTATAATCCCGATTCTTGTTGGATATACTTTCCTCACTGCGAGGATCACTCCCGTATGACTAGCTATTTGAAAATCCCGCAAAACTATCATTATCCATGGTAGAGAGATACAGTTGTCTTAAAGAAGTGTGAGTGAGTGACTTGCTACTTATAAGTCTATCCATTATATAGACTACATTATGTACGTTTAAAATTTGAAATCCAAAAAGTTAGTGGGAAATAACAGATTTGACAATACATTACGAAATAAAAATAGACAACTCACTGCCAAGATTCTCTGGCAAAAGCAAATTACACTATTCATAGGTAGTGGACAGAAACAGATTTGATAATACATTACGAAACATAGATTGACAACTCACTGACTAGATTCTCTGGCAAAAGAAAATTATACTATTCATACATAGTGGACAGAAACAGATTTGACAATACATTACGATAGACAACTCACTGATACATTACGACAAAATAGACAACTCACTGACAAGGTCCATAATTTATTTTTTTGAATTAACAGTAATAACTCATTAATTAATATATATTACATATATTAACTTCTAAATACATGTAAGTTAAAATTATTAACTATAATATATGTAATATATTAATACTAATTTTTAAATCATCATTTATAGTATATAATATATATTATATTAATACTAAATTTTAAATATTTTAAAATCATTTGTATATATTAATACGAAATTTTAAATATTTTAAAATCATTTTTTAGAAATTTTAAATATTTTAAAATCATTTTTTATAATATATATAATATATATATAATACATATAATAAGTAGAAGGGCAGAATGGGAAATATACCTGGGCTCCACATTGGGGGTGTGGGGGTGGGGGGTGCGATTAACACTGGCCTTGATATTAATATGAAGACGTCGTTGCTTTTGGAGTATTGTTTGGCAACTGTTCTGTTCGTAATGGACATTTGCCCCCATACGGTATGGCCATATATATTATCGTGCGTGCGTGTGTGGTGTGGATTTGGTGTCGCGGCTTAACCTACACCAGTTGTAGCCCACACCAGTCGCGGCCTAATTAACCTACACCGGTGATCCAAATAGTTGCAAAAGGCTCGTATAATGGTTACATTCAGAAAAAGCCACAGCATGTTTCGATTGGAATAGAAAGGAGTCGGTTTTGATCGTGAAGGAGTTTAGTTGTAAGTTGTAACTGTTTAGATATCATCAAATTTATGGTCATATTTAAACTCCATAATCAAGTTATTGTATATTTATATCATTGGAGGATGTTCTCGGTTGAAAATTCTTAAAAATTCGTGAACTTTAAATCTCAAATCTCACCATTAGACCATGATGCATCTTTAAATCTGCATGTGACACATGTTCAAAAAGTAAAATAAAAAATTAATGGGTTTGATTTTGCATTATATGCATTTTGGAAAATTCGCCTCCTCCTGTATCACATGCTTTTCCATATATATATATATAGAGCGCTCAAATAAAAATCCGCAACCCATTAAGACAGCAGCGCTGAGTGGACTCTTGCACGGCTAGGTCTGCTAAACCGACAGCAGGGTCCACATTGGACAACAACGTTGAGTGGATTCTTGTCTATTCTTCCGCGGTAACATGTTCACTTTTTAAAAATTCTCAACCGAGCGCTCCCTATATATATATTGAATTTTTAAGCAACACAAATGTATGCATGATTCCCGCGTTGACTAACTTTAATTTACCTTATAAAAAGAAACTTCAAATTACAGCTATCATATATATCAACAAAAAAAAAATTACAGCTATCATATAATCCATTACCCCCAGATAATTCGTTCTATAAAAATTAGTCCACTCATTCCCTAGCCGTGCAACTCCGCAACCCGTTAAGACCTGTTGATATAATCACGAATAAATGTACGATATAAAAGGTATCAGGCCCAAAAACATTAAAAATTCAGTATATAACTTTGAAACACAGAAAATTGAGCTATCAATTAATAATCCATATTATTGCAATCAAATAAAAATAATAATAATCCAAAGTAGAGAGATGAGAGGAGAGATAAAACTCTCTCAGTGGGGGTGTGGTTCATCTCATAGTCTATTCAGCCTCTTCGTAAATAATATATCAGATAATAAAGATTCAAAGTGTTTCCTACCAAGCAGGGAAGGATATCGTCAAGAAGTATGTTTGGTTTTGTAAGATATAGGACTATGGCGGAAGCAAAGGCGGCTATTCGCAGATGGAACGGAACCATGGTGGGGAATAGAAGGCTAGTAGTGAAGTTGGCGGACAATAAAGGCAAACCAAATGATTTTAAACAAAACTTTGAGAGGCTCATTAATTCATTCCAAGGAAACACCATGGCGCCTGAACATGGACTGAAGGAATGCAAGCAAAAAGATAAGGAAAAAGAGCAGTCGTGCCATGAGTCCATTGTAACTAGGGGTGGCAAAAAAGAGCAAATAAAAAGAAGAAAACTCAAATTGGAGGCTATTCCGGAGCAACAGGAATGGTTCAAATTTTGTGCAACTACAGAGCTAAGGTTAATAATACTGGTGGATCAGCTAGAGGAGGAAATGCGAAAGGATGGAATAAGGTTTATAAAAGTCATTCCGGCATGGGGGATGATGATAATACAATTTGCAACAATTGAGGAACTGGAGAAATTTTGACAGAGGACTACCCAACAATTATCAGGAGGGTCTCAAAAATCCAACTTTGAAGGGAGGAACACCTAAGCAGAACAAGAAGTGTTTGGCTAAGTATTATTGGACTCCCTTTGAAGGCATGGTATGAAGACAACTTCAGATTGATTTCGGCACTTTATGGGGAATATCTAAGGGCGGAAGAAAGACATGTACAAATAGATGGGGTAGGGAGAACTAGAATTCTAGTGGAAACAAGCAAAATAGATAGAATCATGGAAGTATTTGAAGCAGAAGTAGAAGGAATCTAGTATGAGATCTCAGTGGTTGAGGAAAACTTCCATAATGGGTGTGAGTTCGAAATTCTCGAAAAGGAACACTCAAAGGAGAGGTTGAATGTCATAAATAGCATAACCGGAGCTCAAGGAGAAGGGGAGTGTGGGGTCAAATTCCGACCAGTTTAGTCAAACGCCACAGGAAATAGAAGAGCAAGGTGGAGCTACGGAGTCGAGGACTTGTTTGGAGAGGAAAGGACATAGGCAAGGGGAGGTGTTAGAGGAGTGTAAACATTTTGAAAAGGAGTAGGACTTCAACAATACTATTATTTTGCCAGGGGACTCCCAGAAAATATAGAAACAAGAGCTGAAGAGTCAGATGCCAGCTGGGTTTATAGAGCTTGGATGAGTGATTTGAACAAGGTCAATGAAATGAAGGACGGTGAATCACATGAGGAAATCAGAATAGAGGGAACAAAGAGAAGCATAAAAGAAACGTTAGAGCCTAGGAAGGAAGATAGGAAAATTTAGACAAAGACATTTTTCTAGCAGACATAATGCAAGCTCAAAAATCGTTAAAAATGGAACGAAGAAACGAATCAAAAAAGAAGAAGCTCGTAAACCACAAAAGAAGATATAGGAAAAGCGAACCGGACCAATCTAAAGAATCCGCAGGAGATTAAAAGAGAAAAACTCCAAAATTCAACCCCAATAAAGAAGTGGCAGATTCAATTGAAATACTAAAGAATAAGAAACAAATGAAGGAAACTTAGCTCACTTACCAGCTTGCAAAGAGGATGGGTGTGGAGTATCACGGAACTGAAGATGAGGCAATCCAGATACTCATGAACTTGGAGGCGGAGTGGTAGAAAGATAAATTTGAGTTTCTCTATAATCTACCCTGGTTTTAAACTCAAATCTCAAAAATACACTAGCCGAAACTCAAATATCCAGAATACCCCATTTGATTTAATATCGGTTTTCCAGGAATTGGAATCTTTCAGTTTTTTATAATTCGGGTACCAACAAAATCGGTTAGTTTGATTTCAATCCTTCCCGATTTCCCAGGAACCGGTAAGATCAAAATTGCTTATGTGGCTCGATTTGGGGCTTACGTAGATCATGTGAGAAGATATTAAAGGTAAAATGGCATACATGTCAATACCGATTTCTAAGGAACCAGAAATATTATTATTTATTCCGGTTCCCGGCGTACCAGCATTCTTGAGAAACCCCAGAAAACGTCCAAAATCAAAATCTAAACCTCACGAACAAACCCTAGCTCAACTCCATGGAATAGCCATTCATCTTCTCAACAAGTCAACTCACAGTATGGTTCTGGATGGGTGCTGGCCATAAAATGTTATTTGGGCATTCATTTCCATCAACAGAATGATCTCAACTCCACATTAATTTTGCTATGGTGCGTACCATAACCAAGAATCTTTACTTTAATCTATATTACATTGTGCTTTTAAACAAAAAACAAAAAAACAAACCCTAGCTCATCATTGACGATTTCAATTCTGGTATCGTTAACGGAGCTTTCGCCGGATTTCTTCCCGTCAAAATCGACTTCTTACGGCTCGTGACAGTCATCGCCATCGCAGCGTTGGTCGTGTTTAGTGTTGTGAATCATCGCTCTAGATTTTTAATTATAATGAATACCGGTACGCCGAGAACCGGAATAATAATATTCCCGGTTCTTCAAGAATCAGTATTGACGTGTATGTAACTTCGCCTTCAATATCCTCACACCTGGTCCACGTAGGCCCCAAATCAAGCCACATAAGCAACTTTGATCTTAGCGGTTCCTGAGAAACCAAAAAGGATTGAAATCGAACTAACCAATTTTCCTGGTGCCGGAATTGTAAAAAAATTGAAAGTTTCAGTTCGTGGGGAACCCATATTAATACAAATGGGGTATTCTGAATATTTGAGTATTAACTTCTCCTCCTTCTCTCCTCCAACAAACCCAGCGAACCGGAAAACTCAAATCAAGCAGCAACTCCTTCCCCCCACCGCCCCTCTCTCCGGCCTCATTCCTCCCCCACTGCCCATCTTCATGGCCTCATATCCCTACCTCCCTCTCCTCTCTATTTTTTGTTGTACGGGGTGGTAGGAGCTTGGCGGTGTGGCGGCGTGGAGCTGTGGGGGAGGTTGGCGGTTTGGCGGGCTGTAAGGGCTGGAGGGGTGGCAAACGGTGGGTTGTATATACTTTTTGTGTTTATTCTGTTCCGTTGCTCTGAATTCGGGTTATCATTATGATGTTAGAGCTTGTTGTGCCTCAGCTAGGTCTGAGGTTGTGTTGCAAGTCGTTTGGCCTTGCAGTTGTTGTGTTGTTGTTATTTTGTTTCGGTGTTGGTGTTTTCCTAGTTTGTGGGCAGAGTTGGAGGTTGGCGGTTTCCAGCTGGAGTGGCAAGCTCCTGTCTTGCTGGATTTCCTTGAAGAAATGTGGTCGGCGCTTGATTGGTGCTTTGAAGTTGGTCTTCGAACCGCTTCGTCTGTTTGGCCACCTTGGCGTACTTTGGTTCTTGAAGCTCCTCGTCTGTGAAGATTTTTCAACAGCTGATGAATGACATGCTTAACACGGATTACGTTTCCATGTTTTCTGTGTTTGTTAGTTACATTTTTCAGTGTTGTTGTTTATTTTCATTTGTGAGTTTGTTTCTCGTCCTTGTACACCTTTGTTCTATCAAAAAAAAAAGAATATTTGAGTATTGACTTGTGTATTTTCAATATTTGAGTCTGAAATCGGAGTAGATTATAAAGAAAACCGGTAAATTTTAAGAGTAAATACACAAAAGAAAACTGGAAGAAGGCAGCTTCAGATGCAGTAAACAACGGCGATGGTCTAAATACCATCTTGAATCAAGATTTTTTTCGGGATGAATCAAAAATAAAGTAAAAGCTTTTTTCAGATGAGTGGGAAGGTAATTTTAAATCATATCTCAATAGAAGAGACAAGAGATCGATGAGGTTTGAAGGAGGAGAGGGTGGCGAAAAGGCCCAGAGAAAATCAAACAGCGATGCAGACGAAGTTAGGATCAAAAGAAAGAGTCAGGAGACTATTGCGCGCCCAAGAAGAAATGGCAGATAAAAGATATCGACTCTCAATCCAAGCAGTCGGAGTTTGAAGGGCGTGCAACAGAAAAAGGAAAATGGACAGTAATGGTGAGAAGAGCAGTTTTGAGCTGATGAGAATTTAAAATTTGCTAGCTGTTAAAATTTGCTTGTTTAAAGGATAAACATTAACGGGCTTATCTTATGACAAATTTTAGTCTCGCCTAGTTATTCACTTTTTTCTGAAGACTTTAATTTGTTTCCTTATTATTTTAAATGTTGCTTTATCCTCTCCCCAGTTTTTATGATACTAATTTTCCTCCTTTAATGAAGAGGCTGATGGAAATCCTTCCATTGAGGCGAAAGTCATGATCAGCGCCTTCCGAGAAGTTCAGGAAAAGCGGACCAAAGCACGAAGCAGTCCTCAAGACTGTTTTCGGACTTAAGGCGCTAAAGGCGAAGCCATCGGGGCCCAAGCGAGTAGTGCCAAATCCGAGAACGATAGGAGCCATCTCGAGTTTGGAATTCGAATATCCGAGGATGGAGCTTCCCTTTAATGCCAAGCCGTCACTCATGGGAAGCCAAGGTGAACCGGATTAAAGGACCTCGTTTAAGAAGGCATTTAATGAGGCGTCGGTTACTTATATTCAAATTCGAATCAAAAGCAAGGACTACTTAAGGAGGACGAATGCCATAATCTCAACATCAAGATATTGAAGAAGAATTTCTCTCTTGGTCCCTTAGTTTAGTTGAGGTTATTGATGCGCGTTGTCTGACGTGTCAAACATAATATTTATTTCTCCTGCAAGAAAGCTAGTGTAGCGACAAGCAGGGTCGAATCCAAGAGAGCTGGTTTGTTGAAGCTGTAACTGTGAACAATTTTTTTGATTGGGATTTGTGAGTAATCGTTTGTGAAGGCACATGAGAAAGAGACAAGAATTAGGGTTTTCTATCAGCGAGAGTATTCAGCTTAGGGTTTCTATTGTGACATGTTTATCATAGATATCTAATGATCAAATCTTATGTTTCCAAGTGTGGTTGTTCCGACAAAGGTAACAACCCTAAATATCCCGACAAATGTGATACACCACAATCTAATTCAACAAGGGTGTTAGACTTCTAGTTCTTTACTAAACACAATAATCCGACAAAAGTATTATCTAATCTAGGTGTAAATTACTATCTACCTTGACGACAAAGTATCCAATAGATGTTAACGGTAAGAATTAATTGTTTGACTAAGCTTTGCGACAAAGCTTCCATTTAACCTAACAAGTTCATTCATGCGGTGAAAGCAAGAACTAGTAAAGCATAAAATTGCATTAAGAACAAGAATCTCAAAACGTAGTCACAATGCATGAAACCCTAAACAGAATTAGGAAATTAGCTACTCATATCCATGAAAGTAAAACACAAGTATTTTGTTGAATGAATGAAAGTAGAAAATCTCGTCTCTCTTGTCGAAAGCTTCGTCTTCTCCAGAGCCGTCTTTTTATTTCTTCGTCGAATGATGGGGTCTTCGATTACTTTTCTCAGATCTTAATTTATAAGAAACTGGGTTTCTAAATCTGTTTTAAGCCCAAATTGTCAAATCTCGGACTTTCTGACGTTAGCAATATCCGTCGCTGACGTCATCAGCCGCGCCCAGCATTCAACGTTAACGCCACTCCCATCGTTGACATTAGCAATAACGATAATGTCTTCCTTGAGCGTGATCCGCGCTGTTTCGGCCTCTCCTCTGCGCGTCAATTCTGACTTTGACTCTTGATTTGACCATCCAAATGACTTCGACTGCTCTCGATGTGAACTAGAGAGTTGTAGAAAATTGAGTCAGCTACGAAATGACATGTATCTAATATTTTTCTGATCAGTGGTCAATTCCCAGCACTCTGTCGAACCTCCAAAGGTCTGATCTGCCACTGTGGTGTTTTTGGCATGAAATGCCGTCTTTTATGCGCGTTTCCTCCTAGAGCTTCCGAAACACCTGAAATGCAAAATCATACTAAAAAGTAAATGTGCATATAAAATTGTCGAAATGAATGGGCTTAGTTAGTTCGACGAATCATATAAATACAATTCATCAGTTATACACCTTTGGGGCTCACTAATTCTTTGCTACGCGGGGAATAGCCGAACATTATCTCTTATTGTAGCAAAACAACCACTTGTACTTCCATTTCCTTTCACTTTTATCAATAAATGTTAAATGACAGTCAACCATTGAAGTCCTCAAAGGCTAATATTAGGATCTCTATTCTTAGCCCTCCATAACTCTAATACATTCACTGTCTACTAACCTTAGATTCACTGTCTTCTAATCTTAGGTTCCTGTTATCAGTATATATAGCTCTCCTGTGTATCATTGTAATCATCCAATAAAGAAATCTATTCTACCTTCTCTTGAGTCCTTCCACCTGGTGTTGTCATTTCTACATGGTATCAGAGCCTTGTTACGGGCCGAAGTAAAAGGCAAAGGACAAGAACTGGCTAGGAGCCAAAATTAGACAAAGAATAGCTCGACCAAACAATAGGATAGCTCGGTCGATCCACCATAAGCTCGTTCTAAAGAAAAAAGTTGCATCCCCTCTCTCCTCAAGTGGCTCACCCAAGGAGTATTAGGCTACTTGTCTAATCACGCTCGTTTGTATTGTCAGAACTGGTCTCGACTGGATTTTTTTCTAGCTTTTAAAGTCTCTATGTTGTCTTTGTATCTGCTATATGCACTTTACGGGAAAAAGAATTGGTTAAAAAGAGTCCAGGTTAAAGATTATATAAGTCATAAATGGAAATTTCTGAAGTAAAATATTTCTATAAATCTATACCAAGATATGAGAAGTGATATATTTGATGGGAAATACCATTCAATCTTTGATCCACCCATCCTTATTTTCACATTTTTTTGAATTTAATTATTTGTATTATATCTTCGTAAGGACATTATTGTATTTATGCCTTAAATCAAATCCCTTTAATTTCAAAAATGAGATATGTATTCGTCGAACGACCAAAATTCAAATCCCTTTAATTTCGAGAACGACATCTAAATTCTTCACGACCAAGATTCAAATCCCTTTAATTTCGAAAATGAGATTTGAATTCATCGACCAAAATTCAACACACATTTACTTGTTGTAGTCAACCGCAATTGAGAATTATGTTACGTATTAGTGATTGAGGATGCTACACATTTACAACCTACGTATTTTGGTACGAATGCGGCTACACATTGTTATTGAGGATGCTAAGCATTGTAATTGTGGTTGCAACACATTTTATAACTTACGCATTTGGTACGAATGCAGCTATGAATTATTATTGAGGATGCTACGCATTTGATAACTACTCATTTTGGTACGAATGCGGAGGATGCTATACATTTTATAACCTGTGCATTTTGCTACACATTTTTAAATCAAATCCCTTTTCGAAAATGAGATCTGGATAGTGCATGACCAAAAATCAAATCCCTTTAACTTCGAAAATGAGATTTGGATTCGTCACGACCAAAATTCAAATCCCTTTAATTTCTAAAATGAAATATGGATATCGATTTTGATTTTGATTTTTTTGCCTAGTTTGCCCTCAATGACGTATTTATCGTTAAATAATTACAAACTTTGAATTTAATTTCGTTCAATCTGAGCCATAGATGTATTAGGATAGAAGGTTGATATGATTTCTCATTTCTCATCTAACTTAGCATTCTCATGGAATCTCAAGTCTACTATTATGGAAGAAAAAAAGAAAGAAAGATTGAAGAGTGATTTTAAGGAGAATTTCCGAAAATGCTCAAAATTGAAATTTGAGTTCCTTTTCTATTCAAACTCCAAATTTGGTTTCCCAATTTATACTATTTTTCTATGGCGTAGTTGCTTACGACGTTTTAACATTAAGCCGTTCTGGGCCACATCGCTTTAATCCTCATAGCCCTTTTCCTTCATAGATTGCTGACTAAGCTCGCTGATGTGACATTTTGACTTAAAACGTTGTTAGGAACAGCGTCATAGGGTACAATACAGTCAGATTTTGTTTCAATTTCATTCCCGTTGTGACGCTTCCTCCCTCCTCCACCCGAAATCCTCTCCGCCCTCAATCTCCCATTATCCTTCATCGCCGTCCGCCGTCCTTCATCGCCATTTCTCTGTTCGCCGCTCTACTCTTTTGGTAAGCTTCTATTCTTTGTTTTATTTTTCATCAATGTTATAAGTGTCGCTGTTGTGTTGATTCCTTGAAGAATTGCAGATTGACATTTTTTGGGATTTTTCATTTTGTTAAGAATTTTGGTGTGTTCATGTCAGTAAGAATTTAACTCCTATATTGTTTGGAGGGTTTGAAGAAGAGGGTTGTTTTTTATTAGAGACGAGGGTTGAGGAACCATCCAACCCTAGAACAAGTAAAGCTCTTTTGGAGCCACTGAGATTTGAGTTTTAATAAGACGCTTGTAGGGACGGCGCCTTATAAATTGAGCGCTTTCCTCGACGGAGGCTTAGGCTTAGTTGTCGATTTGTGCCCATTCGGCTATATTTTTTGTGCAAAAAAAGCATCGGCCTATGGCGTCTTTGGGTACATCAGCTAAGTGTTAAAACGCTATTAGTCATGGCGCCGTAGAAAAGTAGTGTAAGTTATGAAATCAAATTTGGAGTTTGAGTAGAAAAAGAACTCAAATTTCAATTTTGAGCATTTTGGAAAATTTTCCTGATTTTAAAGAGTGAAGAATAGTGATGATCTTTTATTACTAATGGGATCCAAATCTCGTACATCACAGCTATTTACTGTAATTTTGAAACTGTATCGTTTTGGTTCTTGTTTTGTAACTGTCACGTGTCATTCCTCCTCAAATGACTTTGCCAGAAATCCCGCACACCGTCTGGTGATCCAACATCACCGCCTCTTTTACAAACATGTCGGAAGCAAAGACGTCGATGATATCCGCAACGTCATCCTCCTGCCACCCACCTTTCTTGAGAACAACCCTAATCTGTTTTATATACTGGTCGTTCCAAATGGGTTTGTTGGATTTTATCAATGGTGAAGATGATGAAGTCGTGGCTACAGACAGGGACGAAGCCAGGATTCAAATAGTAGTAGGGCAGAATCAACAATTAATAATATGATTAATCATTTTGAGGTTTGCAATCTAATGAGAAACTAACCCTTCCAAAAAAAAATGAAAACTCCTTTTAAATTTTTTAGTTCCGAAATTTATAAAATTTACAAACGAAAAAAAATGTATTCTCCTAGCTGCAGAATACCAATCAACCTCGGCATTCGTGTATCAAGACGAGTTTCTCCGATCGACAGGCGCCTCGCTTCAGAAATCAATCAACCTCGGCGTTCGCGTATCAAGACTCATCCTTGACGCGTACGACGACGAAGCTGACGAAGAAGACGAAGCGGAAATCCGAACCGGAGCTCACTTCAACGCAGACTCATCCTTGACGTGTTTTGGAATTTTGAAAGATGAAAAGATTATTGAACAAAGCCAAATTTAAAAATAAAAAAGAACTAAAAAGACGTAGTTTAAATTGATAGCAAATAGCTTGGATGTATGGGATTTGAATAAATTGACATCCCTTTTACCCCAGCTCAAATTGAGTAGCCCAATCCAGATGGATGGCTTTGTCGCACCGTTGAACTTGATAAAGTTCTCTGGCACATGGCTCGCCTGATCCACCATAATCAGGCTCGGCCGAGTTCTCTGGCACATGGCTCGCCTGATCCACCAGATGGATGGCTTTACAATTTTGGCCTCTTCCTAACATAAGCAATTAAGCAAGCACACCTCCTCATCAAAAAAAGAAAAGAAAATCAGACACAGCTTACGAAGGGAGTCCGCGAGGATGGCATCTTAACCTCATATAATTTTGAGTTGTTCACATGCCCCAACACCATTGACCTGTTTTGTTTCTGTGACCATACCCCAATTATAATATCTATTTCATTAATTAACAACCTCTACCACATAATAATCCCAAACTCCAAAGCAAAAAAAAAAAAAAAAGTAAAAAAGTAGATGGTTTCCATCGGTTTGGATGTCTCCTAAAATTGAGTATTGCAATCAGATCAGACAACAACAATAATGATGAATGTCACGGAGTGGTGGTGGTAGACATAGACAGCCACTATCTCACTCTCTTCTCTTGTTTGTCCCTATCTGCGTCTGCGTCTGCTTCTCTATCTATCTATCTATGTGTAAACACTAGCTCTCTGCAGTCTGGAGCAGCGCTTTACTACTAGTAGTCAATAGTCATGGCATCCTTGTGATCGCTCTTCATCTTGGTTGCGGTTCCACTTTAGTCGTCCATTTCTCTTCTCGCTTCTTTGTGGGTTTGTAATTATCTGATTAGGTATGTGACCTCCTCACTTACTATATTCTGTTCGTGAAGTTAAAAAATGGTACCTTTTTTTTTCTTTTCTGTTGGGGGGTTTCTATACTTGCTGCTCATTGATAAAGGGTGGATTTTCGCTCTTCTGGATCCGACCTCATTTCAGAAAATGGAAATGGGGGGTTTCACATATTTGGATGGTTGTGTTGTGTTCGATCACAAATTCATTTGCTACATTTTCTTCTCAGGGAGCAAGACTTAGGGCATTTACTGATGGTGTCTGGTTTGAATGGTAGCTAACTGGAGTTTAAAACAAAGAGAACCATTCATAGATTGAAGTTGAAATGGTTTAGATTAGATGTAGAAGAATGTCATTTTCTGTTAATGTCTACTTTGGACAGGTTTGCTCAATGATGACATTTACACATATCAATTGTCATCTTCACTTACATTCTCGCATATCAATTGTCATCTTCCATTCTTTGTATGAACTTCAATTTTTTGTTTCTTGACTACCATGTAATTGTCTTTTCTGCTGATTTGCTCTTGCAGCGTTGTGGTAAATTAATGGGAGACCAAAATGGAGTATGATAAAAAATGTCGAGTGAGTCTGAGCCAAAACATGCTTCTTCCGTCCATGCCACCTAGCCCAAAAGTGGAGAAGAGAACTTCAAAATCAAAACCACAGCGCAGGGATGAGTTACTCATTATAGAGGACGATGATTTCACAGAAATCAGGTTTAGTCGTTTTCGCAGCGCTTCTTGTAAAAATGAGTCATCAAGACCTCTCGAGTTGAACGTTGGTGTGGAGCTGAGAAGGGGTTCTGTATATCAAACTTCAAGAGAGGTAAAGAGTAAAAAGAATTTGGGGAGTGATGATGTTAGAAGAAAAATTGAAATTTCTCGTAGTAGTGATAAATATATCTCAGTTAGAAATTTGGATTCCCCATGTCTCTCCAGCCATGGTAGTCCCCTGAATAGATATCTAGTAAATTATAATGGGGAGTCATCCTCGTCAAATGACTTCGCCAGAAATCAGTCAATTATGAGTAGCGTGGTGAAACTTTCTAAGCAAGGGGATCCGTTTGGAAATTCAAATTGTAAATTTGAACGGGTTGCAAGACCTCAGCTTGATGGAAAATGTTCTTTGGAGAAGGATATATGTTGTCGTTCATTACACAAACCAGTTTTTGCGAAGGTTGCCATACAGCAGTCCCCTCGTGAATCCATTGGTGACTCTCCTCGAGCTAGTCCCAAGTCTAGATTCAGTCCTATAAAGAAAATCATGGATCCATTTATGAAGTCCAAGTCTCAGAAAAGTCCTTTGGGATTAAATGACGACAGAATAACAGAAACCATAAATGCTAGTAATGGGATTACTCAAGAATCATTGATGCCTGACATCTCAGATAAAGCACGAAGTTTGGATGTTGATTCTCAGTTCGCTGAGATAGATTGCTGTCATTTAGCTGCGGCTTGTTCACCAACTCACCTACACGGTTGTCTGAAACAAAAACAGATAAATGGTGTGCCAATCTTCGAGTTTTCACTGAAGAGCCCAGAAGTTTTGATACTGGCCATGACTTGGAAAACGAAGAGTGCAGAATCATGGATGTACACGTTCCACACAAGTTTTAACAGGAAGCACAGTAACGCAAGTGCACGAGGATCAAAAGTATGTGACAACACTGACACATGTATTGTGGGTCAGTTGCAAGTTTCATCTTACTTACCCTCTAAGCACGAAGACAATGTTATAGGAAAGTCCCTGACAACTGAATTTGTGTTGTATGACATAGCACATGCGAACAGAGGTTTCTCTGCTCAAGAGTCTTCACTCTCTTTGCCTGATGCTATTACACTTTCAAAATGCTCAGTAGGCTGCTCTGTCAAAGATAAGCTAAACTCAGACAATTTGGCAGAACATGAGAGGTTGACGGCTACTTCAAAACATGCTTCTGATTTGAGCTTATTTGACTCAACTTCTTACCCTTGGGCTCTTGCATATCTTCACCCCAACCTTGAGGTAGCAGCAATCGTCATTCAAATTCCATTTGAATTTGAGAATAGGGAAAGCTTGAAGCATGGTAAAACAGAAAAAATTGAAGAGACGCGGTATAATGAGGTTAAGAGAGGAAATCATATCAGGGCAACCCCAGGCTATCCGAAGATTAGTGTTGTAGCTTCTACTGGAAATCATAGTTTGCCTGCGGCTGAATGCCATGGTCCTTCTCCGTTACTAAGTCGGTGGAGGTCGGGTGGAGGCTGCGATTGTGGTGGATGGGACATGATGTGCCCCCTTATTGTCTTTAACAATGGAATTGATACTGGTGAGCGTTCACATCTCCCTCTTGTAGAGAAAACTTCCCGAATGGAACTTTTTGTCGAGGTAAATTTATGTGTTGCTGGTTACTAGACAAAGCAATTCTATTATTTTGAAATTTGCAACATTATTATTTATTATGATCTCCAACTAGAGGCGATTTAAGCTGTGATGGATTATTGGACTTTTTGTT
This sequence comes from Rhodiola kirilowii, assembly GCA_033675215.1. NCBI lineage: Eukaryota > Viridiplantae > Streptophyta > Magnoliopsida > Saxifragales > Crassulaceae > Rhodiola > Rhodiola kirilowii. The sequence continues at coordinate 56,452,884 of CM066197.1, read as the reverse complement.
GGTATTTAGGGAGCGAAGGAAGACACACCAGCGTTTTCCATGACACCTGTTGAAGAAGGACATTACTCGGTTAACTTCCACGTTCGCCTATCTGCACTACAGGCGTTCTCCATAAGCATTGCAATGCTTCACAGTTGGGAAACATCAAGAAACATACCTAGAATGCTGCAGTGCAACACCCTTGAGACGTTCTTAAAAGATGAAGTGAAGCTCTTCATGGAATCAGTCACAGACATGAGTAAGAAAAAGACAGCAACTTCAGAAAAGGATAAGATACCATCAAATAAAGATAAGGCTTCATTCACTTTCAACCCTCCTTTGTCGCCAATTTGTCGCTCTTGAACTCCTCATCCTCCTAGGCTGATTCCCAGCATTTTAGATTCTCTGGATCCCACCACAAGGTAACTGTAACATTATGTTGCGTTTGATAATGTATACTCATGCGTTTAGGGTACGAGTTGTGCATTAAAGAATGGACATCTCTTTTACTCATTTAGCTGCGTCAGGACGAGTGTCTGGTGCTTTCGTCATCTGCAGTAATCGCCCGCCGGCCGGATTATCATCCGATCTCCGCCAAGATGTGGTCGCACAAGACGTTCATAATCAAGAAGAAGTTGGCGAAGAAGATGAGGCAGAACAGGCCGATTCCACACTGGATCCGGATGAGGTACAATGCCAAGCGCAGGCACTGGCGCCGTACCAAGCTTGGCTTTTGAGGTGGATTTGACTGCTTGGTTTAGTCTGTTTTGGTTTAAGTTCTGTTAATTGTTTCAAATTGTAAGACTCCAAGTTTTGATGAATATGAAATCTTATGCTCAAATTAATCTTTCAAAAAATTAAAAAAAATTTAGCTGCAGCAGCAATAACCAAAAAGAAAACGATTATATGTCTGAGCCCAGGTTCGAACTGGGGACCTTTAGTGTGTGAGACTAACGTGATAACCAACTACACCACCCAGACATCATGTTTAATGGCAAGTAGTTAAAATTGTAACTAATTGTTTTGTGTAAATACATTTGCTGGCCAAGAAAAGAGTTTGCAAGAGAAGACGACTCTCAGTCTCAGATGGATGCGTGCCTCAGGACGACGTAGCGGTGACTTATTCGTTTGAAGTAGCCTACGACTCGGACCTGCAATGGCGGCGTACCAATCATTTAAAGCGATTGAGATGTTGGTTGTAAAAGATAAATGTTCGGTTGTTTACTATTATTCCTACGAGATATATTTCTATAGGATTTAGGCAACATTATCTTCCGCCAACTAAACTTTAGGAAAGATTTCCTTATCAATTTAGTTTGGACGTGTGATGAAAAACTATATATATGTGAGTTTCTTGTATTCATTTGAAGTAGCCTACGAATCAGACCTGCAATGGCAGCGTACCAATCATTTAAAGCGATTGATATGTTGGTTGTAATGCAAAAGATAAATGTTCGATTGTTTCCTATTATTTCTACAAGATATATATCTATAGGATTTTTTTTGATGGGATATATCTATAGGATTTAGACAACATTATATTCAGCCAACTAAATTTTAGGAAAGATATCCTTATCAACTTAGTTTGGACGTATGATGAAAAAATATATATATGTGAGTTTCTTATATTCTCACATACACAAAATAATAAAGAAAAACCTAGTAAAGATCTGAACAGTTCCACCTTCCGAACGGATTTGGAAGGTGGAACTTCCCCAGTATTTATCAAATTTTTCTTTCAACTTAATTTCCATATCTCGAATGTAAGCATCATCGGACTTCGATTTTTCTTTGAACTCTTCCTTTATTTGAGCAAGTTTGGGAAGAAAAAGAATTGATGCCGGATATTGAGTTCCTAAGTCAGAAGAAACCATCATCAATGAGTTTATTCCAATCCTCCACCATTATGGGCTTCTAATGAACAAAAAAAGAAACGTTTATTCAATGCAGTCATATAAAAATTCATTTAATTTAAAATAATGCAAAATAATCAGTCTTTTAGATTTTTACAATAATCGGATCCCCCAATACCGGTTTTTAGAGAATTACCGGATCATCCGCATCCGGTTTTTACGTGGCATTACACGCAAGCAGCGAAGTTCACGTCTTCTCATTTTCACATAAAATTGGTTCCTGGCAATCTGGTTTTCAACAAAACGCAAAAAAAAACCGGATCTCGTCCATCAGGTGTTCAACAAAACGCAAAAAAATCGGATCCTGGGGATCCGATTTTATTAAAAATAGGTCAAAACTGAAATGTGAAATTCAAATGGGTCATTTGAGATATGTTGGGTCATTTTTAAAAATACTCTATTCCGCAGGAAACCGGTTTCCGCCGGACCGATTTCATTTAAGTGAAACCGATTTTCGCCGAACCGGTTTCATGTAAATGAAACCAGTTTCTCTGCCCCGGTTTGCCACGTGATCAGAATTGTATTTCTTCGGGTCCACGTAGGACCAAATAATGCCACACATGTGCGCAGTCAGCAAACCGGCTTCTGCCAATCATGTTTGGTTGATTTTCAACCAAATCGGGTTCCCCAAATCGGTTTGTATCAAAAATGAGTCAAACCGGGTTCCCCAAATCGGTTTTATTAAAACATAACAAAATCGATATTTGAGTTTAAAATAGAGCAAAATCGAGATTTGGGTTTCAAAACGGAGCAACAAAAAAAATTCTTACAAAGATGAATAACTCGATTAAAACTGTAGAAAAAGTGAGGGGGTGTTTTGTAATTAAATCAAATTGTATTTGTTCTTTTCATGCAGCAAAAGGGTGATGATGATTTTTTGTTTTTTATAACTATAAATCAACCTAACTCCGTTCTCAAGCTCACAAGAGTGAAGCACCAACATTATTGTTCTGTCCTGAAGAGTGAGAAAAGCAAGCAAGAATAGTGTGTGAGAAAGAGAGAAATGGAAGGGAAGGAAGTGGATGTGAAGCTTGGAGGGGTTATTCCTCGATTGCCCCTCTTTGAAACTCATTTCACCCGGAAATTCAAAATTTCACCTGTTTTCCAGTCCTCCCAAAACCCTACCGCCCACCAGTCCTCCCAAAACCCTACCGCCCACCGAGTACTCAATCCATGAAGAACTTGGATTTTTCTTCACCTCCTGCTCAGGTTTGAGAAAATCTCCGATCTCCCCCGATCTCCGATCTCCCCCGATCTCCGATCTCCCCCGATCTCCGATCTCCCCCGATCTCCGATCTCCCCCGATCTCCGATCTCCCTCGATCTCCGATCTCCCCCGATCTCCGATCTCCCCCGATCTCCGATCTCCCCCGATCTCCGATCTCCCCCGATCTCCGATCTCCCCCGATCCTTTGATCTTTGATCTCCCCCGATCTTCTGATCTCTGAACCTTAACCCTAAAACTTGGTGTGTTCGGCGATGGCCTCGTCCTCCACCCAGCGACCTCCGCCCGATCCAAATTTGATGGTCTTGGAAGGAAATAGAAAGGCGACCTTTGCCTCAATCATTGCCAGGCCTGCGTCATCCCCTCGTTTCCCTGAAATTCAATTGGCAGCTCGTCAGTATGGGCTCAAAGAAGGTGTCCCGATGGTCACTTTCACAAGCGCTGAGTATCAGGCGGCAACACAGCGACTGGCGCACACCCTAATAGCGAAATTTCAAATAGGGCGTCCGCCATTTGAAGTGGTTAAGCAAACGTTCCTAGGGTCCTGGAAGATTGAAGGTAGGATTACTATTTCTAGTAATTGGGATGATAGGCATATTGTTATCATCCTAGATTCCGAGAAGGATGTGAATGCTGTTCTGACAAGTCCCTTGAGGAGGGTTGGTCATACAATGTTTAGGTTATTTCGATGGACTCCGGACTACAATCCTAAGAAGGAATCTACAACAGTCACAAAGTGGATTAGATTCCCTGGTTTGCCAATGGAGATGTTTGACAGGGCTATCCTCAGGTCTATTGTGTCATCTTTTGCCCTATTCCTTGACTGTGATGATAGAACTAAGGAGATGAATTCTCTCAGCTTTGCAAGAGTTTGTGTGGAGCTGGATGTTACAAAGGCAGTTCCCAACTCAGTGTGGATTAATCTCCCTGAGAATAAAGGATTTTTCAAGATATCCTCATTGAAGGTGGGCTTAAATATTGTTCTAGATGTAAAATCCATGGGCATGAGATGGCTGGTTGCAGGAAAGCTGTCAAGACTGACGAGAAAAGGAGAACTGTTGGTAAAAACAATGTTGTTGGGGACCAAACAGAAGTTGTGCTGACTAGTGCAAAGGAGCAGGTTTTTAATAAAGGAAATGTGGAGGGTAATATCCAAGCTGTATCTGAACAGGAGTGGAAAGTTGTAGAAAAGAAAAAGAATAGAAGGAAATTTACAGGGCTTTATCACAATGAAAATGCAGGGAAGCAGATTATGACCAGTGACCAGGAGAGTCCTCCAAAGGAAAGTGTTGTTCCTGAACCTGATGGGGAGGGATCATCTAACAAGGGGAGTAGCAATCATCTGAGTTTCAACCTCAATTCTTTTCCTAGCGTGACTGATAAAGCTAAGATGAAAGGGATGAAACTCCTTAAAAGGAAGTCTGTTAGATTTGGATACGCCAGCCTGCATGGCAATGCTGTGACCGATTTGTGTACCCCAGCAAAGGGAATTGAAAATCTTATAACTGAGGTGAACAAAACTACAAGTAATGGTAATATCCTATATGGTGAACATGCCCATAATGAGAAGGAAAATGAAGATACAGAATTGGGAAGGAAAAGTGATGACCATCAGGAAGAATTGGGTGAGGACAGTATATCTCATGTTTCTGAGACTAGAGAAGAAATGGCTGGTAAGTTACTTAAGGATGAGAACAAGAACAAAATGTATTTCACTGAAGTGCTGGGGGTCTTAGTTCATTCTGGGGTGCTACCAAACTTTAACAAAGCCACTAACAATAAGTTTAAGAATACCTTGGAGCAAGAATTTACCGAGGGCAGTGAGTATTCCCCCTCTTCCAATTCTCAATGATGAAGAAACAAATTTTATGTTGGAAGGCAAGAGGAATCGTCAATAAAGCTACTTGTGACTATCTGACCCTTATTATCAGAAATCATAATCTGGGCATATGCTGTATTCTTGAACCTAAGGCTGATCCTGAAGAGCTGAGTATTCTTGCTAGGAAGTTGGGATTTCAATCTTATCTCAATTGTCATCCGACCAACTCCCACATTTGGATTATGTGGAAGGAAGAATTCAAGATAACCTCTTTGGCTTATTCTGACCAGCATATCACAATGGAGGTGAATAATGAAGTTGAAGGTATAAAGATGGTGTGCAGTTTTATTTATGCTTTTATTGATCTCAATCTAAGACAACATCTATGGGAGGATGTTGGAGAAATTTCTTTGCAGATTGACATTCCTTGGTTACTGATGGGGGATTTTAACTCCATTGCGTCATGGAGTGAGAAAAAGGGTGGAAATAAAAAAAATGGTAAATCCATTAGACAGTTTAATGATTTCATGGCCAATGCTGGGCTTTCTGATGCTGGGTACGAAGGATCCCCTTTCACTTGGTCTAATAATCAAGAGGGGGTAGCAGAATTTGGGAAAGAATTGATAGATGTTTGATCAATGGATTAGCTTTGAATTTCTTCCCTGGGCTTAAAATTACTCATCTTACTAGAGTTGCTTCTGATCACTTCCCCCTATTAATCTCCTTTGTTGATGAGAAGAAAAAGGGGAGGAGGAGTTTCAAATTTATGGGGATGTGGACTCAGCACCCTGATTTTCTGCATAAAGTTAAACAATCGTGGGAAGGGCAGATGCATAAAAACCCTCTTGTGAACTTTGGGCTGAAACTAAAAAAAACAAGAACAGATCTGAATTCTTGGAATTGGGAAGTCTTTGGAGATGTCAAGAGAAAGATTAAAGAAACTCAGGTGCTTCTTGACTCCTTGGAATGCCAATTACAGAATGCTTGGAGTGATACCATTAGCTCCCGCATTGCTGAAACCAGGCAGAACATGAACAACTTATTGAGGTTCCAACTTGGAATGCTGGAAGAAAAAGTTAAAGTTTCGTGGTATAAAGATGGAGATAGGAATTCAAGTTTCTTTCATGCTTCTATAAAAGCAAGGAGGGCTCAAAACAAGATCAAGCTAAATCTGGAAGATGGTTCCATCACAGAAGATGGAGATGTTATTGGCCTAAGAGCAGCCAGTTATTTTAAAGATCTGTTTGGAGAGTGTTCTGCTTCAGGGGACATTCAAGTGGCTGATCTAGTTCAGAAAGTTATTTCTGAGGAAGATAATATCAGTCTCTCGGCCACGCCAAGTCTGGAAGAGATTCAGCACAACGTGTTTAGCATGAATTCTAGTAGCTCTCCTGGTCCTGATGGTTTTACAGGAAAATTCTTTACTTCTTGCAGGGATATCATTAAGGATGATTTGCAGGCTGCTGTCCAAGCTTTCTTTGAAGGCCTGCAACTGCCTAAAATTATATCGTCTATGACGGAGCGCACTGCACTGTCGTTAAGGTGCAATGTTCTCTGTACAAATAAATTTATATTTTCCGCTACTCGCGACTACACTACTGGGTAGTAAGTGGTAAGTAGGGGTCAAACCCAAGGAAATTAGAGGGATACGTTGTTCTTTATACTGGCGGGGAACGTGTTTTAGGTTGATTGAGATTTTAGCGCGATTGACTAAGCTACTGTTTTTGGTTTTTTTTGGTTTTGAGTGCGGAAAAGTAAATTACAGAAAATAAATACTGAAAATAAAGGAGTTAAGGGAAGAAGACTTACAGTGGGTGATGCGTGATTGCGATTCCTCCGGTAGATGAGCGGTTGATGGTTGTAGTTGATCGAACAGTTTACAAAAGTAAATACAAGGGGTTTTTTTGTAATTTAAGGAAAAGTATTCGGTTTTAGGTACCTTGTATTATAACATGTTTATTAATAACCGTTAGTAACCTTTCTAAGTATTCAAAGATGAATCGAGGCCCTTTCGCAGCGCAAGACTTGCAACATCGTTTAAAGCAACACTTGTTCTACTTCAGACTAATTCCTCCTTTCGAAGTATCTTAGCCTTTTGTGCATCCACCTGATCTCTCAGTTACGATCGACCAAGTGGTGTTTTAGATAAGTCGAACTCCTCGATAAGTTTTGCTTGTTACAGCTTCCACTTACCGAGTATGATCACGAATCCCCACGGAAGAGCTTTGCTTGTTACAACTTCCACTCAACCTTGGAAACTCTGACTATAAATGGCACATAGAACAAGTTTTGAATACAAAGAAATGAAACTAAAAGAAATTAAAACATTATATAATACAAGAAAATACCTTCGACCGAATGAGGAGTTTAGCTACGAATATCCATGGAAAAGGACATCATAACTAAATACTCGGGGGTTTTTGAAAACAGTAAGAGGGAAAGGGGTGGAATACTCAAGAACCAACAGGAGTATTCCCAATTTCCTACTGAATACTCAAGAACCAACAGGAGTATTCTCTAAAGTATAATACTCAAGAACAAACAGGAGTATTATTTCCAATCAGTATAATACTCAAGAACAAACAGGAGTATTATTTCCAAAACCAAACCAAACTTACAAAGTAACCAAATGTTTTAGAGAGATAAGTTACAATTTTTGTGGATGATTGAAATGAGGAGGAGAAGCCTCCTTTTATAGCCACAAGGGGAGGAGATGGGTGGTGGAGATGGGTGGCATGTGGTTTTGATCCAAGGGAGGAGAAGGGAGGAGGAAGGAGGAGGTGACACATGGGGGGTGTGAAAAGCCGCCGGTTGCCTTGGGTGGAGGAGCCGCCGGTAGCCGGTTGCAAGGGGAGGAGAAGGGTGGCTTTGGCCACCTCCAAGCAAGGTGGTCGGTCACCTTGGTCCATGGGTGTGTTTTGACAGTTTTGTGCAGTCTTTTCACAAAACTATCAGTCCAATTTCGCTCCGTCTGACTTTGATTGTTCCTCGATTGGATTTGATTTGAGTAATTCCTATGTCAGGATCTTGAGATTCTTCATTCAGCGTCTGATCGTGACCTTGGACTGGCTCGTAATATCTTTTCAGCGTAAAATCCTCTCCTTAGCGTGTTTTCTCTCTAAGCGCCAAAATACCCTGTAGAAATAAATCGGGACTAACAAGCAGAAGTTAAATAGACCAACGGTCTAATTTGGTGGGTTTTACTGTGTTTTTGATTCGTATAATTATGGTCCATCAGATCACCCCACACTTTTAGTTGTTCGTCCCGAACAATGCTATTAAAGGGCGGCACACTAAGTAAGTTTGTTAAAATATGAAAATTAGACTGTGGGACTCGATTTATCCTAATTCATGCATTGCTTACTTATTACTAAATTGAACTGTATAAATAAATAGAAGAAACTTGATACTTGTACCTCCGTGCCGAGATGCAAATTATTCTGGATGTTTCGGGAGATAGCCCTTTTTAGGCTCCTGGACTGCAACCTCGGGATCGTCTCTCACTATATGGTTTCCTTGTAGCTTTCTCTAGCACGTGATTTGGTTCGGATTTCACTGGTTTGAGTACTTTGATTTTCTTTTAGTGAGGGACTGCTTTTGTAGTGAATCGGCCTTTGTCCTTTGATTTTGACTCTTTGAGTACTTCACTTTTTGTTCTGTTAAAACCTTCACAATTTTGGGCCTTTGGCCTCTTGATTTGCTTCTTTGAGCTTTTTGCGTCTTTGTGACTTGCTAGTCCATTTTCTCAAGCCTTTTTGGGAGGTCCAATCATCGCCCGCAAGCCTATGGAAATACCTCCCCGCTCCTCTCATCCTTGTCGTTTCGCGCGGGTCAAGATGAGGGTCGCTCATCTATTTTCTCGGCTACTTTGACTAGAGAGAGGACGGTCTGATTCCCATCCTCGCCTTTTTTCTTTTTTTTGCATAAACACTGCATGGCGGAGATGACTTCAATCTTCACTGAAACCCGAAGTGCAGCCTCCACTGACTTTGAAAACCATATAGTTTGATTCGATCCTTCGATTGCTTGCCAAGCCTCTCTAGGGCATTTCTATCAACTCCACATCCCTAGTTTATCTCAGCACAAAAGGACAAATGAGAAGTTACGTTCTAAGTTTTTAGACAGTTGAATTTTCACAAGGTAAATGCATGAATTTCGGTCTATCTTTTTCACATTCTTAAGTTCATATTTTCAAAAAGATACACTAAAAAAGAAAAAACATGTTATTTATTTATGTACACATGCGGATCTCACCCCACACTTTTGAACGAAGTCGTGCCTTTCAGCACCACTTAGTTCAAAAGCCATGCAAGCAGACAATTACGAGAAAGAAATGATATTAAGGAAAAGGGAAGAACAGAACTCCCTTTAAGGTGTCGAGTGAACGACATGGCTCGAGGCTGGATAATCGAGGGAGTTCGGCTGGGGCCTTGAACTCTTAGCGTAGCCCTGACTGGCTTAATGTTGCACCCAAGTCCGATTCCTGAATAGTCAATTCTTCTATGCACCAAGTGGGTGAGAGCGACTTATTGAAAAAGTAAAATACAGAAAATAAAAGACAGACAATTAAAGTGCGGAAAGTAAGATAGTGTCGGGTTACCTCCCGACCAGTGCACTTGTTTAACGTCGTTGGCTCGACAGTACCTTATTCCCGGATCACTGTTTGGGATCCCATGGGTGGCTTAGGTCGAATTTTGCCACTGTTCCTGTGTTGCTTCTTGCCTTGCCTTTACCCGATTTCTTGTGAGCAGATGTGCTTGGACCCCGTTCCCGTTGTTCTGGTGATGTCTCCTTCCAACGTCTTTGAGAAGGTGAGGGACCTTTGACCACTAGCCTCTTGAACAGGGTTTTCTAGTGTTCAGGGCTGCCTTTTCCTGTCATGGCGAAAACATGCTCCATTGAGGAGTCGTTCTGCTCAGGCCCTTTTCCCATCCTCTTTTCAGCCTCTTCATGGATCACATAGTTTTCAGCGATTTGCCTATTGATCGAGGGGAAAAGTCGGGAAGCTTGCATCTTAAGGCTCGGTTCTGCCTCGTCGTGTCCGTTTGTGAGGAACTGGTCATAGATGGTTTCGGCTGCTTGGGTGATGATAGCTGGGTATGGCTTTGGCAGCATGTCGGTGGTATTCTAGACTTCTTCCATTGCTGACACTTCCTCGTTGCTCCCGACACTTTCTATATCCCAGTCTTCTGATGGCTCGGGAGTTTCTTCTGATGGCTCGGGAGTTTCTTCTGATGGCTCGGGAGTTTCTCCTTCTGTTTCTGGACCAGCCTCTTGCATTTCTCTATCAGCTTGGGGCATTCGTTTTGTGGCTGCGGCCAGGTCATTTATGAGGTACCACATGTCTGCCAGGGAGAAGTTCCTGGCTGATCTCCTCATTGCTTCGTTAATCCTTGTTAGATCATCGGCCTTCATCCCACGAAGAAATTTTTGAAACAGAACTTTCTTCGTGAATCCATGGTGCGGGCAGTTTGAGACGACGGTGTCATAGCTCGTGTAGTATTCGTCCAAGGTCTCATCCCGGGATTGTTGCAGGCACATGATCTTCTCACGGGTTTGTTGTCGTAAGGATGGAGGGGAAAATTCTTTCAGAAATGGAACGCAGAGGTCCACAAAACGTTCTGCATTCCAAGCGGTTGACGTGTAGTACCAGATCGTCGCGAAATCCGTTAGAGAGAATTTGAAGCATTTAAGCTTAAATTCTTCTAACATTTCATTTGCAGGTTTAATGAGGTGGCAGACGTGGTGAAAGTTTCGGCAGTGTTGTACTGGGTCTTCTCCATCCGTACCTCCGAACAGTGGCAGATGTCGTGTTGTCCATGCATATGAAGGGGGTTGCGTCATGAGGACATGGGAGGGAAAGAACAACTAATCCGATGGCTAGTTCCCCGGCAACGGCGCCAATTTGACGGAGCGCACTGCACTGTCGTTAAGGTGCAATGTTCTCTGTACAAATAAATTTATATTTTCCGCTACTCGCGAATACACTACTGGGTAGTAAGTGGTAAGTAGGGGTCGAACCCAAGGGAATTAGAGGGATACGTTGTTCTTTATACTGGCGGGGAACGTGTTTTAGGTTGATTGAGATTTTAGCGCGATTGACTAAGCTACTGTTTTTGGTTTTTTGGTTTTGAGTGCGGAAAAGTAAATTACAGAAAATAAATACTGAAAATAAAGGAGTTAAGGGAAGAAGACTTACAGTGGGTGATGCGTGATTGCGATTCCTCCGGTAGATGATCGGTTGATGGTTGTAGTTGATCGAGCAGTTTACAAAAGTAAATACAGGGTTTTTTTTGTAATTTAAAGAAAAGTATTCGGTTTCAGGTACCTTGTATTATAACATGTTTATTAATAACCGTTAGTAACCTTTCTAAGTATTCAAAGATGAATCGAGGCCCTTTCGCAGCGCAAGACTTGCAGCATTGTTTAAAGCAACACTTGTTCTACTTCAGACTAATTCCTCCTTTCGAAGTATCTTAGCCTTTTGTGCATCCACCTGATCTCTCAGTTACGATCGACCAAGTGGTGTTTTAGATAAGTCGAACTCCTCGATAAGTTTTGCTTGTTACAGCTTCCACTTACCGAGTATGATCACGAATCCCCACGGAAGAGCTTTGCTTGTTACAACTTCCACTCAACCTTGGAAACTCTGACTATAAATGGCACATAGAACAAGTTTTGAATACAAAGAAATGAAACTAAAAGAAATTAAAACATTATATAATACAAGAAAATACCTTCGACCGAATGAGGAGTTTAGCTACGAATATCCATGGAAAAGGACATCATAACTAAATACTCGGGGGTTTTTGAAAACAGTAAGAGGGAAAGGGGTGGAATACTCAAGAACTAACATGAGTATTCCCAATTTCCTACTGAATACTCAAGAACCAACAGGAGTATTCTCTAAAGTATAATACTCAAGAACAAACAGGAGTATTATTTCCAATCGGTATAATACTCAAGAACAAACAGGAGTATTATTTCCAAAACCAAACCAAACTTACAAAGTAACCAAATGTTTTAGAGAGATAAGTTACAATTTTTGTGGATGATTGAAATGAGGAGGAGAAGCCTCCTTTTATAGCCACAAGGGGAGGAGATGGGTGGTGGAGATGGGTGGCATGTGGTTTTGATCCAAGGGAGGAGAAGGGAGGAGGAAGGAGGAGGTGACACATGGGGGGTGTGAAAAGCCGCCGGTTGCCTTGGGTGGAGGAGCCGCCGGTAGCCGGTTGCAAGGGGAGGAGAAGGGTGGCTTTGGCCACCTCCAAGCAAGGTGGTCGGTCACCTTGGTCCATGGGTGTGTTTTGACAGTTTTGTGCAGTCTTTTCACAAAATTATCAGTCCAATTTCGCTCCGTCTGACTTTGATTGTTCCTCGGTTGGATTTGATTTGAGTAATTCCTACATCAGGATCTTGAGATTCTTCATTCAGCGTCTGATCGTGACCTTGGACTGGCTCGTAATATCTTTTCAGCGTAAAATCCTCTCCTTAGCGTGTTTTCTCTCTAAGCGCCAAAATACCCTGTAGAAATAAATCGGGACTAACAAGCAGAAGTTAAATAGACCAACAGTCTAATTTGGTGGGGTTTACTATGTTTTTGATTCGTATAATTATGGTCCATCAGTCTACCAGCATTGTTTTGATTCCAAAAGTTCATAATGCAGGCAAATTTGATCGAGTTAGGCCTATCAGTTTGTGTAATTTCACTCACAAAATTCTCTCAAGGATCCTTAATAGTAGGCTTACCAGTATTCTAAAAAGGGTGATTAGTCAAGAGCAGTCAGGCTTCTTGGAGGGGAGAAATATCCATGATTGTTTGGGATGGCTCATGATATGGTGCGTGATATTAACATCAAAAGTTTTGGAGGGAATATTATGATGAAAATTGATATGTCAAAGGCCTATGACAGAATTTCCTGGAGATTCATTCTTAAAATGATGGCTGCTATGGGATTTTCAGAAAGTTGGATTGATTTGATCTACAGAAACATTTCCAATTGCTGGTATTCAGTGCTATGGAATGGATCTTCGTATGGTTACTTTAAATCTAATAAAGGAGTTCGGCAAGGGGACCCTCTTTCTCCGAGCCTCTTTATCCGTGGCATGGAATATCTTAGCAGACTTATCAATGAAGCTGTTAGAAAAGGGAAGCTCATGGCTTACAAAACTAAAGGCTGCAGGAATCCATTCCATCATCTCATGTACGCTGATGATCTTCTTATTTTCTCAAATGGGCATACAAGATGACTCAACAACTTGATGAAGATTATTAACAGATTCTGTGAGCTCTCAGGGCAACAAATTAATTCTGAAAAAAGCAGAGTGTTCTTTTCAAAGCTTATTTGTATTGAAAGAAGAAAATCTATCCTTCAAAATACAAAATTTTCTGAAGGGCTTTTCCCTACCAGATATCTTGGTGCTCCTCTGTAACCAGGAAGAACAAGGATTTCTTATTTTAAATATTTGGAGGATAGCATCAGAAGTAGAATCACTGGGTGGGCTAAGAACTTTTTGAACATTAGTGGGAGAGCCACTCTTATCTCCTTTGTTCTGAGTTCTATCAGTATACATACTTTGTCCATTATTCCAGTGCCAAAAACCTGCATTGAAAGCATGGAAAGACTGTTTGCTAATTTCATATGGGATGGGAAACATCATTGGGTGTCTTGGGATAATATTTGTCTTCCCAAAAATGAAGGGGGCCTGGGCATCAGAAATCTAAAAGGTGTTAAAGATGCTTTGATGGGTAAGGTGGCTTGGAGGTACTTGCTCAATGAATCATGCTGGGCCAAGTTTAGTAGAAATAAATACCTCAACAACTCTAGGAAACCAGGAATTTGGTCTTCTGTTATGCCTTTGGTCGAGAGTCTAAAAAGAGAGTCCTATTGGATCATTGGTAAAGGTGATATTTCTATCTCACAGTTTTGCGAATGGTTGGATGTTTCTCCGCCTAAAGCTGCCAAGTTATGGACTGTTCGTGATATAATCAGTAATGAGGGGAAAAGAATCAAATTCGCTTCGTGGTTCCCAGTGATCAGCAGAGATGTTCTTCATAATATTCAGCTTACTGATTACCCAGATAAGCTCTCTTGGAGAGTTAGTCCATGGGGAAATTTCACTACAACGGCGTTTTACAACTACAAAAGAAGAAACATGCCAAAGAGTAAACTCTTTGACAACTTGTGGCAGAACTGGATTCCTCCCAAGCTCAGTGGTCTCATTTGGAAGCTTTGGCGCAGAGGATTACCCACTGATGAAGCCATTTCTAATCTGGGGATTCCTATTACGTCTAAATGCAGATGCTGTCTTCAACATAACAAGGAGTCTTCTATTCATCTGTTTATACACAGTGATGTGGCTAAAACACTTGGAAATTTTTGAGTATGAGTTTTGGAAAGAGACCTCCTTCCAGTTGCTCAGGCTCAAAAGGGACTGGTTCACTGATATTAATCTCAATGATTTTACTGAATGTCTAGCTCTCACTATGGTTTGTTGTGCGATTTGGGAAATTTGGAACTATAGAAATTGTATTATGTTTGAAAAAGAGATCCCCAAAATTCAGAGGAATCTGATTAACTGGGCTTCTAGATGTGCCAATCTTATCAAGAAGGGTTACAAAAGAACTCTGTCTAGCAAAATATCCTTGGAGTTGCTGCATGTTAGAGAACCTGAATTTTCGGTTAAGGGATCTTGGCTCCACTGGTTCCCGGGGAAGGTAGGTCTCTCTTTATCTATTGCTTTCAACAATCATAGAGGGGGTGGCATTATTAGAGACAGCAATGGTGTCTTTAAGTGGGCTGTGGCCATGCAGTTTGATGAAGATGAAATATTCTCAGCCACTGTAAAGCTTTTGGAGATAGTGTGTAACCAATGCCTGACTATTAGCTATATTTTCTGTTCTCATAAGGATTTCCATCTTATGCAGGCTAACTGTTTTTCAGGTCCTTGGAAGTTCTTTCAATGCTGGAGGAAAGCTAGGGAAAAAGTTAGAATTTGCATTTTGGAGCAGATTCTGCCTTCTCTTAATCATCCAGCAATTGCCTTGTCTTATGCAGATAACCTTGATCCCTGTGTGCATTATAATTATGTGAAAGATCTCCCGATTTCTGTTAAACATGGGCTGGTAGGGGATTTTCTCAAGTATCCTTTGTTGTGTACGAAGGAGGATATTGACACTCAATGTTTATGTTATGATATGCACAAATGCTCTATCTGTGCTGCTGCTGTTGCTGCTACAACTCTTAGTCGCCATGAGAATCAAGCAGGAATTCTCTTTATGGATTAATCCTCATTGCTTGTGCCACTG
The DNA here is from genome assembly GCA_033675215.1 of Rhodiola kirilowii. NCBI lineage: Eukaryota > Viridiplantae > Streptophyta > Magnoliopsida > Saxifragales > Crassulaceae > Rhodiola > Rhodiola kirilowii. Next base: position 56,437,640 of record CM066197.1, on the reverse strand, counting down.
CCTCCTGTGGGCTATGTTTTCTCTCAACAGAGTTATGAAATTGTTATTGGGTTTAGATTGCACTATGAATCTCTTAATGTGTTTGTCAGTTTTGTTTAGCTGGTGTTTTGTTTTAGTTTCGTACAGGAACCTTTTTGATATAGCTTGTTCGGCGTTATTAAGGGGGAGATTTTATAACTCCCTCTGGCGCTTGAGGGCTCTTCTTGTATTTGCCACGATCCAGGCTATTTGGATCTCTATATTAATAAAGGTGCTGGCTCCGACCAGTTAAAAAAAATTCACCCGTTTGTCTCCTTTCAAACTCAAATAATCGGATTACCTCTTTTTCTTAAATTCTCGACTTACTAAAAACTGATAATATTAATTTTGAACATTCTCGGCTTATTAAAAATCGATAATATTAATTTTTAATATTCTTAGCTTCCCCGGAACCGGGAATATGCCGAAACAAAAGACGTAGCTTGGTTTGGGACCGATGTAGACCATTCCACGCCAGCGTGGCAGCCAAGTAGATTCTATGTTTTTGAGGAACCAAGACTATAAGGATCTCGGGTTAGAATACACCAAGAACAATCAAATTAAAAATGAGGGTTCGTTCTTAAACTGATTTTTACTCAAATTCTTTGAATCTGTTAAGTCAGACGTTGAATCTGAGACTTAGTACGCAAACGAGCTGATGCATCCTTTAATCGATTTCTTCTTGAAATGCTAGGGTTTATGGCAAAGAAGCTGCTGCTGCTGCTTAATTTTTAATTTGATTGTTCTCGGCATATCCTAACCCGAGATTCTTATAGTCTTGGTTCCTCAAAAACCGAGAATCTACTTGGCTGCCACGTCTTTTGTTTCGACATATTCCAGATTCCGGGGAAGCCAAGAATATTAAAATTTAATATTATCAGTTTTTAATAAGTCGAGAATGTTCAAAATTGATATTACCGGTGTATAGTAAGCCGAGAATTTAAGAAAAAGGGGCAATCCGGTTATTTGAGTTTGAAAGGGGGCAAACGGGTGAATTTTTTTTAAAACCGGGCGGAGCCGACGATTTTTATTAGATAGGGGATCCAAAAAGCTTGGATCGTGGTGAATACAGAGAGTCCTCAAGCGCCAGGGGAGAGTTATAAAACCTAACCCCTTAAAAACGCTGAACAGACTATGAGGAGAGTACAGATGGGAGAAAGAGAGGGGGACCACCCTAAAACCGATACAAGTCTAGGGCTATTGGCCCATGCATGCAAGGCATGGGAGGACACATTGCGACGGAAGACGCAGCCGATCACCTTTAATCGCCTTGCGAACCTCATTGGGGATGCCGTCTGATGGGGCTTGGGTAAATGTAGCCAAGAGGCGCTGGGCGACCATATTCGCCGCTTTGCAGATGAGATGGACATGCACGTTTTTCAGATATTTGTGTATCCGATAGAGGATGCACCGTTGCTACGGTTTGTTACTGCTGGGAGGCTTTGCCAGTGTCTTCATGAGAGGGTGACAGGATTGCAGTGCTGTGGGATATCTGCCCTCATGCATGAGTTTGGCCATAACCAGCAGAAGGCCATGACTGAAGCTATCCATAGGTTTTGTGCAATGCCATATTACCTTACCCATTTGGTCGCGGAGGACGAAGGCCCCCACAAGGCCTAAGGTAGTGTGCTCATGAGCCATGTTTAAAGTAAGGCCATAAGGGCAAGGCGACCACAACTTCCATCTAGCGCGAGGTCTGTACGGCGTAGGGATCAAAAGAGTGTTGAGGCTGAGGTTATCACGGAAGGAGGGGGTGTAGGGGAGCTTGACCTGAGACGCAAAGGTACGCACCCAATGTTGGACCTTCAGGACGATATCATAAGGGGGGCGATCATGGCTGACCTGATTGCGAAGCTTCCATATCTCCCAAAGCCCACAGCTGGCCCAGAGAATGCGGATGCCATCCATGAACGATTTACACTTTTGCTGGAACCATGACCGCCAGATATGGGGAAGCGTCCAAACGCGATGTATCTCACACAAGTTGGACCCACAGCCCCAAACTTGATTAGCAATGTGACTTTGAACGAAAAGATGCTGGATGATGGATTCGCACGAAGGGATGCTGCAGCACCGACATTGAGACGCCAGAGGGATGCCGCATCCCTAAATCTTGTCATCAGCTGCTATTGCCCCATGAAACAGCCGCCACAGGAAAGCACTTATGCGAGGAGGCAGCCACGGATGCCAAATCCCAGCAAGCCTTGCATTGTAAGCTTTTGGGGAGGACACAACTGAATAGAAGGTGTTGGATCGATTATGTTAGCAAAATACAGTAAACTATCAGACGGAAGTTAAGAGTAAATTTTAGGTTATTTTCCGTTTGATGTTTAGAGTAGCAGCGGAAGTTATTTTGCAGGTTTGTGATCGACTGAAAGTAAGAACACAGAGATGTAGAGTGGAAACCTTATCACAACCAATGATAAGGAAAAACCACTACCTTTCGGATTCCACCGAAAGGATTTTCGAAGCTCGATTATTCTTTTATTCCCGATATGCTTGTAGGGTTTACAAACTAGATCACACAGATTCTATTTGATGACCTCTACTCAACCGGATGGAATAATCGACTTCGTGTTTCAAACCTCCGTGTATGAGTGCGTTTCAAGCTTCGTGCTCTTCACAGTCGCTCCTTCTTTCTTCCAGATATGCGCCGCCTCTTCTCTTGGAAAGCACACATGCGATTGGCAAACCCTAGGTCCTTTTATAAGGTAGGTCTTGTCTTGATATCTGGGCCCAATGTCCTGGCCCAGATCTGCTGTCCAAACCCTAAGGGCTCATTATCCAAAACGACAAGACGCCTTCTAGAACCTTCTTTCCAATCAATTCGTCCATTTATCGGAGCTCACTAATCAAAGCTGATTAAGATAACTATCTCATAGAATTGTATCTCCGATTTGTAGAATGGATTTCTGCACGCTAGATCAACATATTAGCAAGTGTTTGTAACCATCAAAACTCATGGGTTCCAACAAATTCCCCCTTTTTGATGATGACAAACACTTCTTCAAACAGAACAGAAATCCATCGCAAGTAATTCAAATCACTATTAATCCAGCAAATAGATGTGTCACAATTTGCAATCTAGCAGGTAGATTAATGCAGTCAGTTTCTATTAGACAGACACTTCTAATAGTTCCCCCTCAGATAGGCGTTTGATTTGAATTTTAATATGACTTCCCCCTCACGTCGTGTACCCATGTATCTTCCCCCTTTTGGCATCATTAAAAAGATTGCAATTTAAGACTACCAAGGACCGAAAGAGAACTGCAAATTCATTCTTAAACAGGCAAAAGTCCCTGTGGGGACACACTGCAAGCAGACAGTTCAACAAACTATCAAGCAGAAAATAAGCAAGTTCACGAAGAAAAGTTCAAGAAAAACATAAGGATAGTGTGGTAGGGATTGCAAAGGGGGGGTTAACCAAGAGACAGAAACCGGGCTAGTCCTTCACCAAGGACTTCAACTGACCCAGCAATTCTGTCCCAACATAACGGAGCTGACGATTTAGCTCCCCAATCTCCTCTCGGATCTGAGATCCATGCACCATATTAATTTTTGCGGATTCCTCAACCTCTTTCAGTAGCTCAGGCAACGCCTTGAGCACATCCAACTTAGCTCGCAGGTCTTCCACTTCAACCGCAGCTGACTGCTTCACAATTTTTTCACATAGCTGTTCTATAGTTCCTACCTTTTCAGAGAGTAAAGACACTTCCTCAGACAGGCTTCGCAACACCTCAATCACAGCTGGTGATCCCTCATCTGGATCCAGCGGACGCTGATCCAGAGGATCCACCTCTTGAGGTGCATCTTCCACTGGTGTAGGTACGTACTGATCATTCTGCCATCCAGTTCCTTCCGCAAACTCCCAGTTCCAGCTGGCCATGGTCTGTTCTTCTAGAGCGAACGACAGCTGACTCTCCGCTTTCGGCTGGTAAATTCCAAGCTTGACAAGAATTTTCTTCACAACTCCTGGGAATGGTAGACCATGCGTCTTACTGCAGGCAACCTTGTCCATATGCTTTAGAATCTGCATTGGGAGATGGATTTGAGCCTTCCCTTGGAGTTTGTCCAGCAGCAGAAAGTCCTGGAAGTTGAGTACATCATGTTTCTGAGTTCGGGGAGTGATGGAGGTGCATATCAGCTTGTGGAGGATCCGATTGGATAAGTTCAACGTGTTGGCTTTCCCTTGATGGGATACATTGTTTGGATCTCCGCCCACTCGTCTAATTACATCCCCCTTCGCCACCGACTCAGGCCAAATCCCCTTGTTGTAATCTTCATATCCTCTGGCTGGAACTTCCAGCAGATCCCCCAACTCACGGCAAGAGAAAACCTGCCCTGTTCCTCCAACCACGAACGTGGCCAAGGGCATTCCTCTCATCTCCTCTAGCTTAAACTTGGAATAAAATTCTCTCACACAATTTTCATCCACAAACACCTCTTCACGAAATAACTTATCCCATCCTTGGACAATAAGAGTATCACTAACCTCTACGAGTTGGAACTTGGCCAAAAACTCACGATCAATTGTCATCTCGGGAATTACGAACCTTCCCTTCATGACCTTTTCCTCCTCTTCCTCCGGAGCAGGACTCTCCTTCTTTACAACTGGTGGGAGATCCTTCGAGATTCGCTTGCTTTGCCGGGTGGGCTTTTCCGAGATGACCGGCTTTCTTTTCTTACTGGCAGACGTTTCAGCAACACTGACCTTCCTTTTGTTTGGAGGAGTTTTCTTAGTAGCTGGGTGTGTCTCTTCTGCCGACACCACACGAACTGTCTCAGAAGACGCATCCACGGTTTTTGATTGATCTACTGCAGCTTCGCTCACGCTCATTCCTTGAGCCTTTAGCTTGGCAATCATTTCAGAGATCGACATTTCTCCTGAAGCAGCCATGGAGATATTTGAGCAGAATTAGGGTTTCGGCAATTAGGGTTTTCCTTGAGGAAGAGAGAAAAGTGGTGTGGGGTCTTGCTATCTCTCTTTCCTTTAATACCGAATAGAACCCTAGTTGCAAATTTTCAAAATTTGAAGAAGCCCAACAACCACAATACTCTTTTGACGGTTTGGATTCAATTACTGCGGAAAATCTGCCTTTTGAAATTCAAAAAGGTAATCATTGACCGCCTTGAATTTTTTTTCACATCGAATGGCATGACACCACGTGTCTGTCTGGGAGATCTGATAATGTTTGCCTTAACACACGTCTTTTGGTTTGTTCATCTCCCCAATATTTGATCCATAACTTAGTGACATCAATTTGCAGTACACGCCAACTCCAAGTCTGCTTTTCATCTTTAGCTTTAACTGAGCAGTCAAATCACCATCAATGCTTATTTGAACTGCCATACAGCTTGCACCTTTAAATTCTGCATCCGTTTTCCAGCAACAACCACCGAATGAACCATCCACAGTCTCGGTTGAGCCAATTGAGCCAGCTTGGGATTTACCCGGTTTCATTTGTCTCAATGGTTTTCACAAGGGTTGTGGTGCTTTAGGCTTACCAAAAGGGTACAATAAAAACACCACTCAATTTTGAAACAAACAATCTACCGAGACTAAACAAGGCAGTGTCATGCAGTGTGGAGAAAGCAAACAACCTGTGATGTTTTGTATTCAAAGGGCTAAACAATCAACAATCAATCTCCACATATTTTAGGCTTGGGTTGGTCTTAGAGTACTTCCTTGGCATGTATTGAGGGTTCAAAATAGGAAGTCTCTTTTGGGCTACAATAAAATATGTGACATGCTTAGATTTGCTATCAAGCAGTTTTAGTTTATCAAGCAAGCATGGTGAACAGACAGAGAAACTTTCACACAGTTTTTCAACTTCATAAGCAGCTACTCCATGCAATGGTAACTTAGCATGCAGCCTAATCTAGCCAATCATTGGAGAAATCTACCATGAGATACAGACTAGGTAAGGGAGGTCATACCTAGTTCAAGCCTTAGCTTCTCATAGGGCTCCCTGTGCAGTGCTTTCGTAAAGATGTCGGCAATCTGCTCCTCAGTTCTGCAGTAATTCATGGCAATAATTCCTTATTCTACACAATCACGCAGAAAGTGATATCTGATTTCTATGTGTTTGGTGCGTGAAAACTGCACTGGATTTTTAGAAATGTTAATTGCACTAGTGTTATCACATAGAATAGAAATGCAGTCAAGATTGACACCAAAATCACTTAGCTGTTGTTTTATCCATAGGAGTTGTGCGCAGCAAGCGGCAGCAGCAATATACTCGGCCTCTGCAGTGGATAGAGCAATGGAAGACTGCTTCTTGGATCCCCATGAGATCAGACAGTGTCCAAGGAATTGTGCCATCCCTGAGGTGGATTTTCTATCTGACCTGCAGCCAGCGTAGTCAGCATCGGTGTAGGCTGTCAGGCGTAAATCCCCTCCCTTTGGATAGAATAGGCATAGATCATCCGTCCCTCTTAAGTACCGTAGAATCCGTTTCACAGCTTTGATATGTGTTTCTCTGGGATCTGCTTGAAATCTGGCACAAAGACAGACACTAAACAGAATATCAGGTCGACTAGCAGTTAGATATAGGAGAGAGCCTATCATTCCACGGTATAGGGTTGGATCCACTTGAAGGGAGGACTCATCCTTTCCCAAGGAGTCATTGGGTGACATCGGTGTGGCACAAGCTTTTGCAGATTCCATCCCGAACTTCTTCAGAATTTCTTTCACATATCTTTGCTGATGGATCCGAGTTCCATCTTCATTTTGCATCACTTGGAGCCCCAGAAAATATTTCAACTCTCCCATCATACTCATCTCGAACTCGCTTGACATTAGATCTGTGAATCTTTTGACAAGCATGGGGTTAGTTGAGCCAAAAATAATATCATCCACATATACTTGAACTACAAGAGTGTCTGCTCCTTCCTTCAGAAGGAAGAGCGTTTTATCCACCTCTCCTCTGACATATCCATGTGACAGAAGGAACACAGACAGCCTTTCGTACCATGCGCGAGGAGCTTGTTTCAATCCGTACAATGCCTTGTCCAGGATATACACATGATCAGGAAGATCTTTGTCCTCGAATCCAGGAGTTTGACTCACAAACACTTCCTCTTTCAATACCCCATTTAGAAAGGTCGTCTTCACGTCCATCTGTTGCAGGGTGAAGCCATGATATGTCGAGTAGGCAATAAGCAGTCTAATTGCTTCAAGTCTGGCAACTGGAGCGAATGTTTCATCGTAGTCTATTCCCTCTTGTTGATTGTAACCTTTGACTACCAGACGGGCTTTGTTTCTCACAACTATTCCATTATCATCCATCTTGTTCCTAAAGACCCATTTTGTTCCAATAACGTTTTTATCTTTGGGTCTAGGAACAAGACGCCATACTCCATTCCTTTCGAATTGGTGCAACTCTTCTTGCATAGCATTGACCCATTCTGGGTCCTTAAGTGCTTCCACCACTGTCTTCGGTTCTGCAATAGAGACAAAAGAAGCAAATCCGCAAAATAGATGTAAGTTATTGAAATCTACCTGTTCCTTAGACATGTAGCAATGATAATTTTCCAGTCTAGATGGTCGATGAATGGCTCGCCCATATCGCGTGGTCCTGAGTTCCCCCTCAGGGTTAGCAGGGGTAGGCTCAACGACCACTTCTTCTCCAGGAAGTTCTTGATCAGTATCTGCCACAGGATCATCATTTACGTTGACTCCAGGTGGATCAGCAATTTCCTCATGATCTGCCTGATGGTCTGGTAGTTCATCATCTTCCTGGTGGATATTCATGTGATGTGCATCACTATTGGGTACCGGAGGTGGTTCCCAGTCAGGGTCTGATTCATCCACAAACTGGAGTTCCCCAGCATCAAGCATAGCCGTTGAAGAGGAATCTTGAATTAGGTGACCAGCCATCACCGTTTCATCGAATCTTACATGTATACTTTCCTCAACTTGCCCTAGCCTCAGATTAAAGATTTTGTAGGCCTTGCTATGATTTGAGTATCCAGTGAAGACCCCTTCATCACTTCTAGCATCGAATTTTCCCAGGCTTTCCTTGCCATTGTTGTGGACATAGCATTTGCATCCGAACACTTTTAGATGGGAAATATTTGGCTTCCTTCCACGCAGCAGTTCATACGGGGTTTTCCCAATCATGGATCGAAGCGATGCTCTATTGAGAATGTGGCAGGCGGCATAAACTGCTTCTGCCCAGAAATTCTTTGGGATTCTGCTAGCGATTAACATCGTCCGTGACATATCCTCTAGGGTTCTATTCTTTCGTTCGACTACACCGTTTTGCTGTGGAGTCCGTGGGGCGGAAAAGTTTTGCTCTATACCTTTAACCCTGCACAACGAAAGAAACTGCACATTCCGGAACTCAGTTCCGTTGTCAGTACGAATAGAGGACAATTTACGATCCAGCTTGTTTTCCATCACATTTAGCCATGCTTCAAATTCACAAAAAGTTTGAGATTTAGAGCACAAGAAGATAGTCCACGTGTACCTCGAGTAGTCGTCAACTATGACTAGAATATACCTATTTCCGCCACGACTAACCACATTTACTGGGCCGCACAAATCCATGTGGATCATTTCCAGTGGTGCAGATGTGCTCACTGCTTGTTTTGATGAGAATGAAGTCCTTGCTTGCTTTCCCGTGGCACAAGCACTGCATACCTGTTCAAAGGTACTTTCCACCTTGGGTAATCCAACCACCAATTCCTTCTGATGGAGTTTGTGCAGTAATTTCATACTCGCATGCCCAAATCTCTTGTGCCATAAGATGGAATTTTCAGTAATGCTTGCAAGGCATAGTTCTTCTTCAGGAGTAAATTCTGGATCAACAGTATAGATTTCTCCCATGCGAATTCCTCTTAGAACTGTCTTACCTGTCTCATTGCATCTTACTAGACAGTCGTTAGAATTGAAAATAACATGATTTTTGCCATTTAAGCATAACTGAGATACACTTAACAGATTATATCTCAAATTTTCAACCAAGCTTACTTCCCTGATGCGGATAGTGTCCGAAATCCTTACCTCTCCTATAGCTTTCACCTTCCCTTCGCTTTTATTTTCGAAGATTATGCTCTCTCCGGAATGTTTTTGGAGTGAGTCGAACCATTCATGATTCCCGGTCATGTGCCTTGAGCAGCCGCTGTCCAGGTACCAGGGACGGGACCTCACTCCTTCCTGCAGAAAGAAGGTTAGTTTTTGCGAACCCAGATAAGCTTAGACTTACTGGGTTTGGGAACAAATTGAGCAACTGGAACATAAGAAGATTGATAATAGTCATCGTGGTTAGTTAAATCAATCTTTCTTCTGGGTGTGTTCCTTGGACTGCCGCGGATAGCTGGGCTATAGTGAGGGCGATGGTGATCAACTCTGTCCTTTCTGTTATACGGAATGACTTTCCTATGACATCTTGCCGCTACCCAGTTGTGGTACCTTTCATCCATCTCCCTAATACTTGGGCATTCCACTCTGTAGTGTCCTTGCTGACCACAGCGCCAGCACAATCTGTGGCATGGAAGATCGACATACTTGCTTCTGCCAGGTGGAGTGGATGTCCTCATTTTTCTTGCGTGGAAGTCTGTCTTAGAAGGCTTCCGAATCTGACTCATCTTTAACCATATTTTGTAGGCTTTTCCGGCTTTGTAGGGGACAGAATCCTTGTCATGGATATTGAGTCCTTCATGTGGACTAGCTTCTCTCCTAGTCTGTCTGATGGTCTGAGTTCTTCTATTCTGGCGAGAGCTTTCTCCTGATTCTATCATAACACTCTTTCCTTTGGTGTTCTTCCCAGTTATATCTTCCTCTTCATAACCAAGACCTGGTTTAGCGAACGTTTTCTTGAAATTTTCCTTTTCTTCCTCAATCCTCTTGGCTTCCAGCTCGCGAAGCCACTTCTCCCTTTTTACAGTTTCCTCGCATCTTAGTTCAGCAACTATATGAAGAAGTTCCTCATTGTTTTGTTTGTGATTTGCCAGCTCTCTTTCCAACTCTTCAACCTTTATGTTGAAGTCAGCCATCTCGGTGTCTCCAATAGACATGCGGTTCAGCTCCTCACTTAGTTTGTTTATCTGCATTTCCTTTCTTGCACATGTAAGACATTTGCACACATGTTCAGCCATTTCCTTCTCTAGACGCATGGCCTTGGTTGACCACAGATTGTTTTCTTCCAAGTCATCCTGATGCTCTTGTTGCATATCAGATATTCTATCTTCCATATTTCGAATTTTTTCAAGAAGCTTGAATATTGTTTCTGCAAAATCAGATTCAGCGAAAACTTCATCAATCATGGAATCAGTATCTGTTACCTCATTTGCCGTGGTATTAGCCATCAGACAGGGTTCTTTGGGGCGTTTTCCTTCATCACTGCTCTCATCGGAATCTCCCCAAGCTGCAAACATAGCATGAGCTGGCTTCGGGGCAGGTTCTTCTCCTTTCTTTCTGCTGTAGCAATCCTTGGATAGGTGCCCCCTCTTTTGGCAATGATAGCATTTTCTATCTTCCCTCTCCACAGACTTCCCTTTATCATCACTTGAGGTAGCTCCTCCGTTTCCTTTGAAGAAGTTTTCGCGACTTCTTCCAGCTCTAAAGTCTCTTTTGATATTCCCAAAGTTTGTCATTTTCAAGGCTTTTGTCAGCAGAGCAATTTCATCGTCCTCCTTAGGTGACTCCTTTCCATGTGCTAGATCAAGAGCCTTTTCTACTTTCAAGGCTATGGCATGAGATTTATCAGATTGTCTCCTAGCCATCTTTCTCTCTGTGATTCCGGCTTGGCTCTGAAGGTTGGCGACTAGTTCCTCAAGTGTAATGTCCTTGATTCCCTTTTGAGCTTGCAATGCCAAGGTCACATGATCCCACTTTGAATTTAAAGCTTGCATGAATTGGTGTGTGATCTTCCATTCTGGGAGCTTCTCGTTCAGGTACTCCAACTGTCCAATGATGGCTTGAAATCGAGTGAAGAAATCTTCAAGAGATTCATCCTTTTTCTGTACGACCGACTCATAGTCTTTTATAGCAGCCAAGATCCTATTCCTCTTGATGTCTTCGTTTCCTCCGTATAATCTGACCAATCCATCGTACATCTCCTTGGCGGTTTTGTACATAGCCACTTTTATCTGATCTCCGGGAGAAAGAGCCATGTATAGGACCTTTTTTGCTCTAGCGTTTTTCTCAAGCTTCTTATAGTCTTCATCCGTATATTTATCCTTGGCTTTCTCCACTGGCTTTTCAGGATCTGATGTGTCGAGTGAGATGGTGAGTGGACCAGTTTCGAATATACTCCAGAGCTGTCCATCCAGCGAGCAGACGTGGGCCTCAAACTGGTCTTGCCACCAGTCGAACTGTCCGGGCTTCAGAAGCGGTGGTTTCCAAAACGAGTCATTGATAGACGACATGTTTAACCTGCAAAGCTAACACACAAATCTAGAACCTTCGGCTCTGATACCACGTGTTGGATCGATTATGTTAGCAAAATACAGTAAACTATCAGACGGAAGTTAAGAGTAAATTTTAGGTTATTTTCCGTTTGATGTTTAGAGTAGCAGCGGAAGTTATTTTGCAGGTTTGTGATCGACTGAAAGTAAGAACACAGAGATGTAGAGTGGAAACCTTATCACAACCAATGATAAGGAAAAACCACTACCTTTCGGATTCCACCGAAAGGATTTTCGAAGCTCGATTATTCTTTTGTTCCCGATATGCTTGTAGGGTTTACAAACTAGATCACACAGATTCTATTTGATGACCTCTACTCAACCGAATGGAATAATCGACTTCGTGTTTCAAACCTCCGTGTATGAGTGCGTTTCAAGCTTCGTGCTCTTCACAGTCGCTCCTTCTTTCTTCCAGATATGCGCCGCCTCTTCTCTTGGAAAGCACACATGCGATTGGCAAACCCTAGGTCCTTTTATAAGGTAGGTCTTGTCTTGATATCTGGGCCCAATGTCCTGGCCCAGATCTGCTGTCCAAACCCTAAGGGCTCATTATCCAAAACGACAAGACGCCTTCTAGAACCTTCTTTCCAATCAATTCGTCCATTTATCGGAGCTCACTAATCAAAGCTGATTAAGATAACTATCTCATAGAATTGTATCTCCGATTTGTAGAATGGATTTCTGCACGCTAGATCAACATATTAGCAAGTGTTTGTAACCATCAAAACTCATGGGTTCCAACAGAAGGCTTTGGTGTTAAAATTCCCATCATTATTGCGCTCCCAAACCAGCTGATCCTGCTGGTTGGAGAGGCTGATTTTTCCAAGCTCCTGCTTCCCATGTTCCGGAAGAGTGTCCAGCAGCTGCTGTCGAGAGGAAGGCTCGAGGAGCGCCATGCGGAGGGGGGGGTCCATTTTAGGCTCGACCGAGGGTGGATATCATACAACCAGCAATAATCCAGGCAAGTTATTTGGCCAACGCCAACCTGCCACCTAGCTTGACTGTTCAGGTCCGGAATAACCTTTTTAAGGTACGTCCACATATACAAGCCAGTCATCTGAAGAGTGTATCTTGATCGGACGTACCTTCCCCACAGCTCGGTTGAATGCATGCAACGCCATGCAAGCTTATAGTGAAGCGCTTGCCTAATATCGGTCAGATTACGAATGCCCAGTCCGCCAACCTCCTTAGGTCGACAAACGTCAGTCCAGTTAATCCAGTGCCGCCGTTTTTTCTCATTGCTCTCCCAGAGGAAACTTGTAAACATACTGTTGATTCTGTTAATCACCGCCATAGGGGGGTTGGGAGAGCTGCCAGTATGTGTGTGAGAAGAGAATTAAGGATGGACTCAATGATAATGAGCTTGCCTCCCATGGAAATTAAATTCCCGATCCAGCCACCGATCCTCGCCCTAATTTTGTCCTCCACAGTTTGGAAATAGGCGATCTTAACTCGGCCGGGGAAGAGCGGGGCGCCCAAGTAGGTGGTAGGGAAGACGCCAGGCGTGAAATTTGTAGCTTGTAGAATGGTGCGACGCCTATCCTCTGGAATGTTCTCATCAAAGAATATGGTGCATTTTGAAGGGTTGAGCTGCTGTCCAGAGTTTGTACAGAACCGGTTGATGAGGCTGAGCAGCCTTTCAATAGAGAGCTTCGACCCATTGGTAAAGATAAGCATGTCGTCCGCATATAGGAGATGATTAACTTGTAAAGCTCCAGCTTTAACGAAATACGGTTCAATGTGTTGGACCCTTTGTGTTTTGATGATAACAAACACTTAGCTAATATTTGACTTGAGTGTGCAGAAATCACAAATCTGTCTGAGAAGTCACAGGGTCCAGACTGTCTGAGAGAAACGTGACTGGACATCTCTGAGAGAGCTCAGCGCTACGAAAGAGATGAGATCTGCGTGACAGACGAGATCAAGCTCAGCAGCAAACATATATCAAGATTTGAGCTGAAGATATTCAAGATATATCAAGACCCGAGTTTGAAATATACTCAGGATATGATATGGAAATATCCGTACAAGATATACTCAAGATGTACGTGCTGAATATATACAAGCCGGATATGGAAGGGAATGATTTATTGGGTTAAGATATGGAAATATCTTAACCAATCAAATCTGCAAGATGGAGATCAAATATCTGATGGAATCTCTGATGTAGATCAGATCTGCTGGACATCTCTACGAGAGAGCAGCGCTGCGAGAGAGATGCGTTCTGTGTGAGGGACAAACCGACTTATGACGAGATCGGTTCGGCGAGAATATACTCGATACAAATCAGGAGATATTCGAGTATATATGATGGATAATTGACGAGAAGAATTAATATCAGTATATACACTGAATATATGTCGAGTATATACGAAGAGAAGATACATGCCAGATTTGGAAGGGAAATATGTGATGTGGTTAAGATATGGAAATATCTTAACCATATCATATCTGCTGGATAGCAATCGGATCTGCGACAGAGATCAGATCAGCCGACTTGAAGACTAATATAAATAGAGGAGAAGTCTTCAATATGAAGTGCAGCTTTTGGAGAGAGCAGATCAGCTTTTGGAGAGAACGAATCGGAGATTGAAGAGCGATCAATTCCGGAGCTGACGAAGTGCTGCTGTGTGCACACGAGACAGATCGTGTTAGTTGATACTTTGAGTTGAGTAGAATTGTTAGCTGTCACTGAGTGAGACAAAGTGTAACAATCTACAAGCATACTCTTTCATCAATAACATTGATCTTGAAGCCCTTCTGGAACTGTCCAGAAGGCAAGTGGTTTTCAGCCTGCTGCAAAGGTTGCAGTAAGGTTTCCACTATAAATTTGTGAGTCTTTACTTTCCGTATAATTTCCTGTGTTACAGATAATTTCCGCTGCCATCTATCTGAGGGATACCACTCTGGGATCTCCCTCACATAGTTGGCTAACCTAACGATCCAACAATTGGTATCAGAGCCGGGAAGCTCTAGATTTTGTGTTAGCCTTTGCGGGAAATCATGTCAGGCAGAAACGACTCGTTCTGGAAGCCGCCGGTGCTCAGCCCGGGAGAGTATGACTGGTGGAAGGATCAGTTCGAAGCTCACGTCTGCTCCCTGGATGGGAAGCTGTGGCGTGTATTTGAGAAGGGTAACTTCCCTATTCTGGATATGACAGATCCTGCCAAACCGAAAGAGAAGGAGAAAGACGACTACACAGATGCTGACTACAAAGCTCTCCAGCAGAATGCCATGGCTAAGAAGGTTCTGTACATGGCCCTCTCACAAGGAGATCAGGTGAAGATGGCCGTGTACAAAACTGCGAAGGAGCAGTGGGATGGCTTGACTAGACTGTACGAGGGAAACGAAGACATAAAAAGGAACAGAATCCTAGCTGCCACAAAGGATTACGAATCTGTCGAACAGCGCAAGGACGAATCTCTGGAGAACTTCTACACCAGATTTCAAGTCATAGTCGCACAGCTGAACTCCCTGGATGAGGTACTCCCACAGTGGAAAGTAACTCATCAGTTCATGCAAGCTCTCAGCTCCAGATGGGACACAGTAACTACTGCTCTCCAAGCTCAGAAGGGGATTAAAGACGTTACTCTGGAAGAGCTCGTGGCGAATCTGCAAAGCCAAGCTGGAATAGCAGAGAGGAAAATGGCTAGGAGGCAAGCAGGAGAATCTCAAGCTATAACATTGAAAGTTGAGAAGGCTTTGGATATGGCACAGGTGAGTATGTCATCTAAAGGTGAGGATGAGGAGATTGATCTCCTCTCGAGAGTCTTCAAGATGGCAAACACAGGGAGAGCACAGAACTTCAACAGAGGTCTGTCTGGTGGAAGAAACTCTGGCAGAGAAGAAAGTAGGACAGAGGCAGGAGCAAAGGAAGAAAGAACCTGCCATCACTGCCAGAAAAAGGGGCATCTGGCTAGAGATTGCTACAGCAAAAAGAAGGGTGAACCACCTGCCCCAAAGGAAGCTCATGCCATGTTCGCTGCCTGGGGTGACTCAGATGAGGAGCGCAGCGATGGAAAGCGAGCTAAGGAGCCATGTCTGATGGCGAACTCCGCAAACAATGAGGTAAATGAATCTGACTCTTTTATAGATCAAGTGTTTAGTGAATCTGACTTTGCAGAAACTATTGGAGAACTGCTGAAGGAGATCACAAGCCTTAAGGAACAGATTGAGATCATGAAAGATGAACATGAAGACGACATGGAGAACAATCGTCTCTGGTCAACCAAAGCTATGCAACTTGAGAGAGAAATGGAGGAGCACATCTGCAAATGTCCCACCTGCGACAGAGGGGACGCACAAATCAGTGATCTAAGTGACGAACTGAGGGGCATGAGAATTGATGACACCAGGATGGTAGGATCAATTGCAGAATCGGTCAGGATCCAGTTGGATAACGAGGAAATCCGTCAGACTGTTGTAGATCTCAGACAAAAAGAGACGGAGAGAAAGAAAATCTGGCTTCGAGAACTAGAAGCTAAAAAGGTCGAGGAAGTAAGAAACGACTACAACAGGAAGTTTGCCAGACCTGGACTTGGGTATGTCGGAGTGATGGAAGAAACTGATGAAGAGGCGGCAAACAGAAGGATTGCCAAAGGAAAGGGACCAATGACTGAAGTCGGAGAGGGCTCCCATCAGCAGAGAAAGCCGGAACCCACAAGACAGTCGGGAAGAGCAGCCGCATCTCTGAAGGAGAGTCATCTCCATGACAATGACTCTGGACTTTTTAAGGGTGGGAAGGCCTTTGAAATTTGGAAGGAGATGAGTTCCAACCGTCAACCTTTCTCGATCGACTCTCAGGCACGGAGAAACAGGAGACCTGTGCCCTTAGAGAGACACAAGAAAACTAGCAGCCTCTATTACCGTGTCTGCTGGCACTGTGGTCACTCTGGCCATTACAGAGCAGACTGTGAGAAATGGAAAGAAGCCAACGAGAGGAGTCTCAGCTATCAGAGAAAGGCCAGTACTGCTTATGTCCCTAGGAGAAAGGTTTCTCCTCATAGAAGGGAAGACAGAGCTGAATGGGTTCTGTCTCACCATGACACAGCCATTTACGGACGACCCAGGAGAACTCCCAGGGGGACAATCAATCTCGCTGATGATAATGATTCCCGTCCTTTAAAGTTTCCTTCTACTGTTAAAACTGTCCCAAAACCCAGTAAGCCCAAGCTTGTCTGGGTTCGTAAAAACTAATCTCTCTCTCGCAGAAGTGAGGCCCCGACCCTGGTATCTGGACAGGGGATGTTCCGGGCACTGAGGGGGAATCCAGGACTACAAGCGATGGGAGAGTTATACAGCCACCGGCAAGGCTGAGGGACCACCATTGTTACATATCGCAGGATCAGATTGCGGGCTGCAAGATAGACAGGAAGTCCACGTCAGGGATGGCTCAGTATCTTGGACCGTGTCTCATCTCTTGGGCTTCAAAGAAGCAGTCCTCAATTGCACTGTCCACCGCTGAGGTGGAATACACTGCTGCTGCTACTTGCTGTGCGCAGCTGCTATGGCTCAGGCAACAGCTAAGTGACTATGGTGTTCTTACTGATTGTGCTAAAATTCTGTGTGATAACACTAGTGCTTTTAATATCTCTAAAAATCGTGTGCAGTTTCCACACACTAAGCATATAGAGATTTGATATCACTTTCCGTGAGACTGTGTTGAAGAGGGAATAGTGGAGATGGAATATTGCAGAACTGAGGGACAGATAGCAGACATATTCACAAAGGCAACGCACAGGGAACCCTACGAGAAGCTGAGGCTTGAACTAGGTATGGTTTCTCTTCCTTAGAGCTATGATCATATGTTGCTCCCTCGGTGATTGGCTAGACTAGATGCATATGAGTCACGTCTGATGGAGAATTTAACATGGATGTTCTGTGTTAGTGAAAAATTAAGTTGTGTTCACACTGTATCCATGCATGCTAGATATGTGATTGATGACTGTAGTAGGGACTGAAAAACATGAAATTCTGAATCTTCTTTCTGCCCAAAAGAGACCTCCATAGTTGATCCCACATTATAAGCCCAGGAGGTACTCTAGACCAACCCTAGCCTATCTTCATGTGGGATATTCCTATGAGCCCGTTGATGTGCTGTTTTTCTGGAGTTATTCCACATGAGATATGAAGATGATAAAAATGTGTTTGGATGATCTTATTTGTTTTTGCCTGATTGCGTGTGGTGTTATTTGTACCATTTGGGTAAAGTTAGCACACCATACCAAAAACCTTGCGTACCCATGAGACAGGTCAGATTGAGTTATCACTGTGGAAGGTTCAACTTTGGCTGGGAAACAATCTATGTGACAGTTATGGAAATGGAGATTGCTGCCATTTTCAAGGCCGCTGAAATGGAGCAGCGATTACTGAGATGAAAAAGTTATAGTGAGGAAAAGGTGAGGGCAGCTCTCCTACTTTTGAATTCAATGTTGAAGAGTTTGAGCCCATGATGATTGGTCGTGTGAGGGTGATTTCCATGCGATAGAAAGTAAGTTTTGCGTGCTTAAAAGGATGTGCCTTGTGGTGGAGAAGAGAATACTACAGTTCTGTGAGTACGCGAGAAAGTCAAATGATGATGTAATCTCGTCGAGGAGACTTCCTTTGATAGAGGAATGAAGAAGCAGAGAAGACCACGTTAGATGGGTGGCTAGCTATGTGCAGGTCACTCTCATGCAGTTGATGGTGTGGAGAATGATGATGACCTGAGTCTTTCCCTCAGAATGGACGGGGAAGGCCATCCTTGAGCTGATGAACTGTTCTGAAGTTGAAGGAAAGTGATGACAAGCCAAGTTGCTGTGTTGATGACTTGTATGGAAAATTCAACAAAGTCAGGTGTGCACGTTGAGCTGGTCATCAAGTAACATGTGCTGTGCAATAGGCATTCTTAACTCAAGAAGTTGTGAAGGATGTCGGATGACAGTTTTGAAATGTTCAAAAATGACAAGAATAGTATCCTTGGGAGTAAACCCAAAAGAGGGTATGATGAAGGCCCTGCCGCTGCGTGATAGAAACGCGAGGTATGGAAAATGGTCCACGAGTGCTGCAAGATCAGTCTTGGTGATGGTAGTGTATTCAGTTGAGTCACACACATTATGAGAAGAAGATCATGAGTCCTATATCGCAGTTGGTGCTCTTCTTGCTCCTACTTTTGAGCGTGATTGCTGAGGTCTGGAGTACTCTGCAGGAGAAGGATGGATTGTTCCACGCTCCTCGACCATGTCACCTATAGTAGAAGATGTTATTGAAGTGACTCCCATTGCTGACCCTGTGCGCGAAGAAGCTGTTCTCCCCTCTGATAGTATGGGCGAAATGATGTCGTTATTGAAGGAGCTTCGGACTGAGGTTCAGGAAGCTCTGACTGAGATGCAGAGAGTTTGGTCTGCATTGGAGGAAGTGAGATCTGAGCTGCAGGATGTGAAGGAGAGGTTAGCAGCCTTGGAGGTGGCAGTAGAGGTAGACTCGGGTGGTGTGACAGCTGTGCTTCAAGGGCTTCCATCGCAGATCAAGAGCCTTGCTACAGAGATTGTGGAACAGTTGAAGGTTCCGTCCCAGAATGATGCTTAGTCTGGACTGTCTCATGGAACCCCCCCTCTTTGCCAACCCTACCACATCTCTCCCAGCTTCCTTGATATATTCTTTTTGAATTTCATGTTAGATGTCTCTGTGCATTTTGATTTCCCTGCTTGGATGTGTGGTGTCCGTGTGACACACTTATGACTTGCTGGCATGACTGAAGTGTTTTCTTTCCATTACTCTGTGTTCCTATTTGCATATCTTTTTGATGATGCCAAAAGGGGGAAGAACTATGTGCATACACTAAGGGGGAAAAACAGTACCACAGATTAAGCGGATGTCTATCTGAGGGGGAACTGCGCTCTGCTAGAGCTAAATGAAAATCGAACTGAATAAACTCTGAAATAACTAGCACCTGTAGGAAATTGCTGATGTGCTTTGTGTGTGATTTCTTATTTGTGAAGAAGTGTTTGTCATCATCAAAAAGGGGGAATTTGTTGGACCCTTTGTGTTTTGATGATAACAAACACTTAGCTAATATTTGACTTGAGTGTGCAGAAATCACAAATCTGTCTGAGAAGTCACAGGGTCCAGACTGTCTGAGAGAAACGTGACTGGACATCTCTGAGAGAGCTCAGCGCTACGAAAGAGATGAGATCTGCGTGACAGACGAGATCAAGCTCAGCAGCAAACATATATCAAGATTTGAGCTGAAGATATTCAAGATATATCAAGACCCGAGTTTGAAATATACTCAGGATATGATATGGAAATATCCGTACAAGATATACTCAAGATGTACGTGCTGAATATATACAAGCCGGATATGGAAGGGAATGATTTATTGGGTTAAGATATGGAAATATCTTAACCAATCAAATCTGCAAGATGGAGATCAAATATCTGATGGAATCTCTGATGTAGATCAGATCTGCTGGACATCTCTACGAGAGAGCAGCGCTGCGAGAGAGATGCGTTCTGTGTGAGGGACAAACCGACTTATGACGAGATCGGTTCGGCGAGAATATACTCGATACAAATCAGGAGATATTCGAGTATATATGATGGATAATTGACGAGAAGAATTAATATCAGTATATACACTGAATATATGTCGAGTATATACGAAGAGAAGATACATGCCAGATTTGGAAGGGAAATATGTGATGTGGTTAAGATATGGAAATATCTTAACCATATCATATCTGCTGGATAGCAATCGGATCTGCGACAGAGATCAGATCAGCCGACTTGAAGACTAATATAAATAGAGGAGAAGTCTTCAATATGAAGTGCAGCTTTCGGAGAGAGCAGATCAGCTTTTGGAGAGAACGAATCGGAGATTGAAGAGCGATCAATTCCGGAGCTGACGAAGTGCTGCTGTGTGCACACGAGACAGATCGTGTTAGTTGATACTTTGAGTTGAGTAGAATTGTTAGCTGTCACTGAGTGAGACAAAGTGTAACAATCTACAAGCATACTCTTTCATCAATAACATTGATCTTGAAGCCCTTCTGGAACTGTCCAGAAGGCAAGTGGTTTTCAGCCTGCTGCAAAGGTTGCAGTAAGGTTTCCACTATAAATTTGTGAGTCTTTACTTTCCGTATAATTTCCTGTGTTACAGATAATTTCCGCTGCCATCTATCTGAGGGATACCACTCTGGGATCTCCCTCACATAGTTGGCTAACCTAACGATCCAACACAATGCGCCCATGCCAACATTCCTGCTGGAGCATGCGGGAAAAAACTTCCATGCAAATGATGAAAAGGGAAGGGGACAGCGGGTCGCATTGGCGCACTCCCTGGTTTGACTTGAAGTGCCCGAAGGAGGAGCCGTCCCAAAGGACAGAGTAATGGCAATTTGATATGTTCCGGTAGATTAGGTCGCACCACTTATCCTTGAACCCCAGCGCCTTGAACATGCGGAGAAGGAAAATCCAGGAGACTCTGTCATAGGCCTTCGACATATCGATTTTAATGATGATGTTTCCTCCCCGATAACCGTTGTTTATGTGGCAGGTGAGGTCATGAGCTAAAGCAATGGATGAGTCCGTCATATTCCGGCCAGGGATGAAGCCACATTGCTCTTGGCTGATGAGCCGAGGGAGGAAGTTCCTCAGCCGAGCGTTACGGATGCTAGAGATGATCTTGTGAACGAAATTGCACAGGCTTATGGGACGCAGCTGATCCATCCTTTCAATGATTGGCTTTTTTGGCAGTAGCACAAAATTGGTGGAGGATATGGAGCTCGGCAAAGGTGTGCCCAGGAAGAAAGCTCCGACGGCCCGTACCAAATCTTCCTTGATGATATGCCAACAGTGAGAGAAAAAGTGGCCTGTGAACCCATCAGGACCAGGCACACTCGAAGGGTTTAAACCAAGGATGGCCACATGGATCTCCTCATCACCTGGGACAGACGTGAGCATCTCATTATCATCATCGTTGATCATGGGCAGCACAACATTGAAGGCATCCTCAGGGGGGCGGGTAGAGAAGCCTCCCTGCATGTGATTGAAGTGCTCTTGGGCAAGATGACCTATAATGCTATCTTCTTTGAAATGAGTTTCAAAAAGGGGCAATCGAGGCAATAACCCAGCTTGGAGCAAACACAAGTATTCCCATTGGGAACCTGAGCTCAGATCAAGAACTACAACGAGCCACCTTTCTTTGAGCCTGGTGAGCTCAAATCATGGTCCTTCTACAGAGCTGAGTTCATGCGGCTATTTTTCCCCCCTATATATATCACTCTCTTGTCTGTCATGGGAGTGTAGTTGCTGGGTCGTCTTCTTACTTGACTTGACAGCAACTAGTTGGCACAGGGTCTTCAATGGGAGCAAATAAACTCGTCAGAATGTGGCTTTCTTCTTTTGTAGTAGAAACGGTCCCTTGGATATCAGTTTGGATCACGTAAATTCGCTGTCCAAAATCAATATTTCCACCCTTATACGTATGCCTTGGGTTACAGGAAACTTGAAGTGAGATATAATCCAAAATGAGAAACACTGTATTTTCAGGCAAGGAAAATACAACAGGCTTAGGGTTTGAAGGAATTTGGTAATCAAAGATAGGATTGAGTTATCTAGCAATTGCACATCAATTTTTTTCGTCTCGCACATATCAGACGTCATCTGGTATTTATAGAGAATGGAACGAAGCGAAGAACAAACGTCGCATGAGCTGACAGACGCGTCTATGTCTGTACGCCACGCGTTTCGTGCAAGCATTAGCTCGCCGCGTCTGCCTTTGACATTATGTTAATGTCTGAAGCAAACGCGACCTGACTTAATGTCAGGGCCAGACGCGATAAGCACTGAGGAGATTTGCCAAGTTCCTCCATTTCATCCTGTTTTAGCTTGATTCTTTTAGAACTTCATGTTCCAACGTTTTAGAGCATGTTTCTATACTCAAAAACCCTAAAATCACTAACAGGGAGTTGGCTGAGCACCCAACAAGTGTGTCGTCTACTGTTGGGATTCAAGGAATTGCTTGGGCTTTTGGTGGCATGATCTCGTCTACGCATGCACTGCTGGAATTTCAAGTAATTAACTCTCTTCATCAAGTAGACATGCCTCTCAGTTTTTGTTAAAGTCACCAATTCAGTTGCTCTAGCCTCTCCGATTTTCATGTTAAAATTCTCTTGTTTGGTAGTTTAATCTTTTCAAAATGCTTTGGTTATTTAGAAATCAGGTGGTCACATAAACCCAGCTGTGACTGTGACCTTTGGCCACCTGTTGCTGTCCCTAACAAGGGCACATAGTCATGCAATGCCTGGGAGCTGTGTGTGGTGCTGGAGTTGTGAAAGGCTTTCAACCATGTATACTCAGTACCTGCAGATGTTGAATGGTGGAGATAGCGCTCTGGCTACACCTGATCGGTTGTAATTTAGCGGAAATATTCAATAAAAATTGAACACTTATGCTAATCACGGTTAATCAAAACATTTATATTTTGACTCGGGAAACCCAAGGTCGTACCCAAGAGACAGGTGATTAAACTAATAGTGCTAACGATTAAACCTAGAATGTCTATGGTTTGGGGGGGGTTTGTTCCTCGAAAGAGGTCGATAGCAATGATTTACTATCCGAAAGGGAGATTTTAACAATGAAAAAGTAAACAATCAATCAAAGACGACTAGGGATTACTTCCCCACCTAGACAATTATCGTGACAATGATATTGGATGTCAATTATGAATTTGCATGCACATGAGTAGATTATAGCCATGCAACATTCAACCTAAATTCAACTCGCGCTACAACTTAGAATGAAGAGGTTACACCTCGCATAGGACCTCACACTCGCGCTCTATTGGCCCTATAGAACATGCGTTTCTAGTCTCACACTCGCGCTCTATTGACTAGATAAACACATTCTTGTTAAATTCAAGCCAATCTCATTAGAATTTAAGTGTCGCCATGTAACACAAAAGTCCTAATGCCTCTCCATTCATTTCATTAAATTCATGTTGATCAACGTGAGCTACATCAAACATGAAATTAAGCTAAGTTCCCATTGAGGACATTTCACAAACACCTTATGGGCAACTCTAAACATTTAGTTCAAATGAAGAAGATTCATGTGCAAACTCATTCAATATCAACATCCATTGCATTTACATCATCACAAATATGTCTAGGGGATCAATAATCCCCAATCAAAGTCACTACTCACTCATGGTGAGATTACAATCAAAAACAAATAAAAGAGGTGGAGTTTAGGAGTCTAGAACCAATATGAGATTGAAAAGTATGAGAATCCTTGTTGTTGATCTTCTTCTTCACTTAATCACCCTTGAAATTCGTGCTAGATGCTCCTCAAAATTCGTGCCAAAAATCCCCCAAAAAGTCCTCCTTGAATGAGATCTAAAAGTTTCTATTTATAGCCCAAGTTAGGGTTTTCGGAACTGTAGCAGATTTCAGCCGGCCGACTCAACTGGTATGAAGGAATTCCAGTCGGTCGGCTCGATCAGGGGAAGGCTTCGCTCAAGTTTCTGAGCAGTTGAGTCGGCGGGCTGGATTGGTAGGCAAGATTTGAGTCGGCCGACTCGGAGGCTCAGAACCTTTATCTTCTTAATCACAACTTCAGTCGGCCGGCTCATATTAAGACCAATATTTGAGCCCGCCGACTGGATCTTCATCCCGGGCACTTTTTGCTCCAAAAGCTCGGTTTTGCTCCAAAATCACTGCTCACTTGTGTTCTTAGCTTAAACGCTGTAATTTGCCTGAAAAATGAACCACACAGCGTCAAATAGCAAGTGAAATTGTGATAAAATGATCGAAACAATAAGCGTGGAGGTTGCCTAAAGTGCATATGTTTTAGTGCCATCACTACACTCCACACTTAATGTTTGATCGTCCCGAGCAAACTAATCATAGAGATCAACAACAATAATGCATTTTACTCGTTCAGGATCGGTTCAAAGGAAACTCCATATGGTGATTATAACTAACTAAGAACACTAAGAAATAAAAACTACTTCCGATAAACCACTTTCGTAGGTGACACGAGTGCATTTAGCGAATGCACCAAGCCTTTAAACCCCTAGGCTACCCTAGTGGACGAGTTATAGTCTCGTGAGAGTTTTCAGAAACGGGAATACTCACAAATCCCACATGCATTTATCCCATAAGAGTGAAAAACAAGAGTGTTTAACAATTAAGGCAATGATTTCTCAAAACTTACTTCACATCCCGCGCTAGCATCACAATCACTATACATTTCAAAAGAGTT
The DNA here is from genome assembly GCA_033675215.1 of Rhodiola kirilowii. Classification (NCBI taxonomy): domain Eukaryota; kingdom Viridiplantae; phylum Streptophyta; class Magnoliopsida; order Saxifragales; family Crassulaceae; genus Rhodiola; species Rhodiola kirilowii. The sequence continues at coordinate 56,412,965 of CM066197.1, read as the reverse complement.
TTCAAACCGTTTAAGTTCACATGAGGGTGCACTTTCAAGGAGGTCAATACTAGTGCTATCAAGTGCCTAACCTAGAAGTCTATTCATTTTTGAAGCAAGATTTCTGAAAAAATTTTAAAGCTTTTTGCATAAAAATGTCGTTCGATCACTTGTGCTAGCTAGGGCTAGTCCACGGGCTCACGATATAAACTCATTTCCAAGTTTTAGACGCTAAAGTCGTAATCCATAAGGAAAGAGGAGTTTGACAACAAGAGTTCTTAAAACAAGCAAAAACCAATCAATAGCTTGCGTGAAATCACAAGGGTCGTTCTAAAGCTCAACTTGCTAGCACACAATGCACGTGATGAACTCACACATGTAAGAGATGATGGAAGGGCATAAAGTCAAGCTTTAAGTGCTTTTTATTTTTTATTTTTTATTTTTTTTATTTATTTATTTATTTTTGAATAGCCTTTGGCCTACAAATGCTTTCGAGGAGGGACTTACCTCCTTAACCCCCGGCATTTGTATCATTTATCATTTCTTTTCTTTTTCTCTTCTTGTTTTTGTTTCTTTTTTTTCGAATGGGGCTTCGCCCTCTTTTGACTCCACACTTAAATCTTGACAATATGCCCAATGTAAATATGGAATGTGTGAGAAACAACCACGAACAAGGCACGAGGCAAGAGAACTAAAGTCACCTAAAAGCAATCGAGAGATTTAAGTTTTTCATAAAGGGTAAAAAGTGTGCTTGCTAAAACTTTTTCAAAGCATGCGTGAAAAATACTTAGATTGCTAGATAGGCACGAGATAGCAATGAACATTGATTCACAAGAAATAAGCATTCAATAGAACTGGCTTGATTTTAAACTCTAAATCATGTAAAGGGAAATTGTAAGCTAGATGTGACTTATAGACGATGAGAATTGATAGTCACAAGCCTCTAGTAGTACAACACTCAAGAAAAGTTGGGATAAAGCATTACACAAGTGTTCACTTTCAAAAGATATGCATGGTGTAAACATGTGAACTATGCGCCTAGTCCAAATAACAAACCAAACCACACACTCCACACTTAAATGAAGCTTAGTCCCTAAGCGCAAGAAATAGTGAAAGTAGAGACAAAGGCGCAAAGGAAACTCCCCTCGTTTGAAGAATGTAGTCCATTTCAATCAACTCGCCTCATTTTGGATAGAAAAACTTCCCCTTGATGGCAATATAAAACAATGAGAGCCAATGTGCACTAGCATGAACATTTTCATAAAAGCATTAGCATGATACAAGTGAAAATCAACCTCCTCATGTCATAACATAAAATATCCAACAAGGGTACAAACGAGAGTAATACAACCAAAATGCGCACCATGGTGACTTTAACATCCAAAGTATCAAAAGATAGCAAGTCAAATATCATCACAAAGTTCATAGGAATAGAAGTGCAGATTCAAATGACCACAAAATATAAGCGACATCACCGAGCAAGCCTCAAAATGGACCATCATCATCATCGTCTGGGCTAGCAAACCGATCCTCGGCTGCTGGAGGTCCGGTGGTAGGATAGGGAGGTGGAGGAGCATAATATGAAGTAGAGGCGTAGGAAGGAGCATAGCCGATTGGTTGAGGCGGGCGAGCACGAGACCAAGTGGGGCCATAAGGAGGATGAGTGTAATCAAATGGTGGGGGAGGAGGAGCACTAGTACTGCTGGATGGAGCACTCATGTTCTGGACGATGGAGGTGAGAGTAGTGCGCACCCACTGAGCCTCCTGACGATAAAACTGGGATTCACGATGAGTGAACTCCTCTAAGCGACTCATGCCAATCCTCATATCGGCAACATCCGCAGAAAGCTTCTCAAACTGTGAAGTCCAATCCGCACTAGAAGGCGGTATGCTCTCGGATGGAGGAGGATCGGATGGATGAGGGTCGGATAGATCGGGGGATGACGGTGGTGATGGAGTGAGGGTGCAGTCTCGGTGCCTTGATAAATAGGCGGCTTTGCTCCTTTTAGCTTTCTCTCGAACATCCTTGTCGTGTGGTTTGTCATCGTGATCCCAAAGTAGTGTTCCGGGCTTTAGGAAGTGGCCGCGCCTCATAATATCAAGATCGAGAACCTTCCTTGAGGGCTCCTCTGATGCGAAACTGAATTTACAGTTCATTACTATCAATGTAATCAACGAGCCTCCTCCAAGTGCGATTGTTCTTGAACTTCTACTCATAAAGCCCTCAAAACTCTCGGCGAGGACTGTAATCCAATCATTACTATCCCTATAGTCGATAAGCATCAATAATTTCATATCCGGAGTTGTCACCTTTTGAGCTAACCCTCCTCGGGTGTTTATGCCGATGGCAATGAGATGGTGAATCACCTTCCAAATAGGATCTTTGATTTCTGCGGAGCTGTAGGAAGAATCGAACCACTCATTTCTCCCCGAGATCCTTTTCCAGAATTTAGTTCTAGCAAGGGCATCATAAACTGGTGGTCCTGGTAGCACAGGTGGGAATTTCAGCCACTCCGACAACACTTCATGATCAACCTCAAATTCCTCCCCTCCAATAACAAACCTCCATTTTGTCACCAATTTCCCCCTCCTCTCCGCTTCAAATGAACACAAGAATTCCTTCACTAATCTATCAAAACAACCGGGATCATCCATAAGAAAGAAACCTAAACCACAACCGGATAATCTACGCCGTACCTCATCTCCTATTTGGAGGTTGTCGAGCAATGCCCAATCGGGGTAGGAGGTCGGAATGACAATCTTCTTGGCATTCGTAATCCGCTCCAGCCTAGCTTGATGCTCCTCTTTTTTGAATTGAAGTGGCTCCGAGAATGGGTACGGCCTTGGAGGCAATGCCAATGCCAATTCTTCATTGGCTTGAACCACCGGAGGAGACTCAATTTGAAGCACGGTTTCGGTCGCCGGACCTTCGCCTTTGGAAGCCCTTGAAGATGATTCACCGGTTGAAGATTTGTGCTTTTTCGGCGGAGGTGGAGTAGGTGATTTCCGGGGTGGGGAAGGGGTATCCTCCCTAAGCACAAGTCGCCTAGTTTTTCGCGGTGGATTTCTCTTCAAGCCATCCCTATCCCCTTCAATTGAATCTTCAAACGGATTGGGCTTGGATGGAACCTTAGATTTGGAGGTGGCTCGATCTTCGTCTCTAGCCATGGAGTGTTGTTTGGCTTCAAATCGGAGAGAAGATCGGAGAGGAGGGGCTCGAGTGGGTGGTGCGGTGGAGTGAGATGGGCGACGGCTGGTGGCTAGGGTGACGCCGGGCGTCGAGCGGTGGGGAGAGGGAAGGGCGGGTTGCGGGAGAGGGAGATGAGTGTGTGTGGTTTGTTGATGATTTTGATTTTGAGATTAGGGTTTAGATTTGGGATGTGGCAAAATTAGAAATGTGGGTAAAATTAGAACAATTGAACCATGTCATTGGAATTGAGCCAATAAGAAATTTTTCGAACCGACAAAATTCGACCCAATTAGCTGACAATTGAGCCGGCCGACTGGAAGTGTAAGACAAGATTTGAGCTGGCCGGCTCAACGCATCAGAAGATTTAACTGAAGAATTTTGACGTTTGAGTCGGCCGGCTGGATTTATGAAGCAAAAATGAGCTGGCCGGCTCAACTGATCAGAGACTTTGGGTGGGCTTAAAGGAACATTGAGCCAGCCGACTAAGCCGTAAGGCAAGATTGTGCTCGCCGGTTCAAAACATCAGTGAATTTTTTGTGAAAATGACAATTGAGCCGGCCGACTGAAATTGTAAAACGAGTTTGAGCCGGCGGGCTGAAAGCATCAGTGATTTTTTTTTGGGCGATCAAAACCCGGATTGAGCCGGGCGACTGGATTTGAAAGGCATGGCTGAGTCGGCCGGCTGGGGAGGTCAGAGCCTTTATAACGAGTGAAGACGGGATTGAGCCGGCCGACTGGATTACAGGGCAGGGAACGAGCTGGCCGACTCAAATGCTCAGAGAAGGCAATTTGCTCTAAGCTTGACTCCACACTTAGAAATTTTACTCCGCATTCATGAACAAGCATCACCCAATATTCATATGAATTCAATTCAAACATAGTCATGCTTCACCAAGAAATCACTAGCATAAACACATTTCGCAATAAAACGCAAGCTAGGATCAAAGACTCCACACTTAGAACATCACCAACACCAAGATAATTCATGCAAGCACAAACCCACACCAAGCACACCAAATCATGCATCTTTAATCATCCCAGCAGCCACGCTATGTTCTTATTCAAAGTTCAATGTACACATGCCAAATACATATACAAAATTAATTGAGCATAGGTGGACAACTCACAAACCGGGCTACCTCCCGTTAGGGCCTAGTTTAACGTCTTGGCAAAGACCGAGCCGAGGTTTGATATGTATAGAAGCACACTAAGAGAAGTCCCGAGCGGGATCCCTTCTCTAGCGGTATTGCGAATAGGATTCACGAGGGTGCTTCCAATAGGTCTTGATTTCCATCGGCGGCATGGTAGATCTTAACTCTTTGCCCATTTGCCTTGAAGATGTTCTCATTGTTGTCTATTAGCTCTAGATGGCCGTCGTTAAAAACTCTATGAATTTTATATGGTCCGAACCATCTAGACTTGAATTTCCCAGGAAATAGCTTATATTTAGAGTTGAATAGCAGAACCTTGTCGCCCACTGAGAACTGTCTCTTCAAAATGAGCTTGTCATGCCATCTCCGGGTTCTCTCCTTGTAGATTTTAGAACTCTCGTAGGAGTCTAATCGGATTTCATCCAATTCATTTAGCTGAAGGAGCCTCTTTTCTCCCAAAGCCTTTGTGTCAAAGTTTAGCTCCTTGACCGCCCACATGGCCTTATACTCGAGTTCCACCGGAAGGTGGCATGATTTGCCGTATACTAGTCTGTAAGGAGACATCCCAATTAGTGTCTTGAACGCGGTCCTATATGCCCATAGCGCGTCGTCAAGCTTCAAAGCCCAATCTTTTCCCGACTTCCCAACTGTCTTGGTTAAGATATTCTTTATCTCTCTATTAGACACCTCGACTTGACCATTAGCTTGAGGATGATAAGGAGTCAAACATCTATGGAAAATTCCATGTTTCTTCAACATGGACTCAAATCTCTTCTCCTTGAAATGGGAGCCATTATCACTGATTACCGCTCTAGGGACTCCAAATCTCGGGAATATTACCTTCTTGAACATTTTAATCACTATTTTAGCGTCACAAGAAGGGGAAGCGATCGCCTCAACCCATTTGGACACGTAGTCCACCGATACTAGAATGAATGAATTCCCTTGAGACGAAGGTAGGGGTCCCATGAAGTCCACGCCCCACACATCAAAGATTTCCGCTTCCAATATGCCTTTCTGAGGCATTTCCTCTCTTCTAGCTATATTGCCCATGTGTTGGCATTCATTGCAAGCTTTGACGAATTCGTACGTGTCTTTAAACATACTCGGCCAATAGAATCCCGACTGAAGAATTTTCGATGTGGTCTTTGAAGCTGAGCCATGACCACCATAAGAAGAAGAGTGACAACAAGCTATGATCTCCTTGAAGTCCTCCTAGGGCACGCAAGTTCTATATATTCCATCCGAGCAGAGCTTGTATAGGAATGGGTCATCCCAATAATATCTCGAGACATCATGCAGAAATTTACTCCTCTGATTATAGCTAATGCCTTCCGGAATGATGTTGCAAGTCAAATAATTCACGAAATCTGCATACCATGGGGCATCGTCTTCGGCACTCATTAAATATTCACCAACAAAAGAGTCTTGGATGGGCGCCGAGAACCATTTCGAATCATATAGCTCTACCCTCGAAAGGTGATCCGCCACAACATTTTCTACACCTTTCTTGTCCCGAATTTCAATGTCAAACTCTTGTAGGAGGAGGACCCATCGAATAAGCCTTGTCTTAGCATCTTTCTTCATCATTAGGTACTTGATGGCGGCATGGTCCATGTAAACAATAGTCTTCGTTGCAACAAGATAAGGTCTGAACTTTTCAAAGGCGTAGACTACCGCTAACAACTCTTTTTCTGTGGTAGTATAATTCATCTGGGCACTATCGAGCACCTTGCTCACGTTGTATATCACATGAAGCTTCTTCTCGACCCGTTGTCCCAAAACTCCCCCGATGGCGTAGTCGCTTGCATCGCACATTAACTCAAAAGGGAGATCCCAATTTGGCGGTTGTACAATGGGTGCCGATACAAGGTTCTTCTTCAATTTTTCAAATGCCTCAAGGCACCCTTCATCAAAATTGAATTCCACATCGTTGCAAAGGAGATGAGTCAACGGCTTTGCGATTTTTGAGAAATCCTTGATAAACCGCCGGTAAAAACCGGCGTGGCCTAGAAAGCTCCTTATTCCCTTTTGGTTTTTCGGTGGAGGAAGTTGCTCGATAACCTGAATTTTTGCTTTATCAACTTCTACTCCTCTCTTAGAGACCAAATGCCCTAGTACAATTCCCTCTTGCACCATAAAATGGCACTTCTCCCAATTGAGCACCAAATTTGTCTCGATGCACCTAGCAAGAACATTAGAGAGATTAGCCAAACAATCATCAAAAGAGGATCCATGGATAGAAAAATCGTCCATGAAAACCTCAATGCACTTCTCAATATAATCGCTAAACATGGACATCATACAACGTTGAAAAGTCCCCGGTGCATTACACAAACCAAAAGGCATACGCCTAAACGCAAAAGTTCCATAGGGGCATGTGAAAGTGGTTTTTCCTTGATCATTTGGCAATATAGGAATTTGGTAAAAACCATTATATCCATCTAAGAAGCAAAAATAATCATGCCCCGCAAGCCTTTCAAGCATTTGATCTATAAACGGAATAGGAAAGTGATCCTTTTTTGTTGCCTTATTTAATTTCCGATAGTCAATGCACATTCTCCACCCATTCACGGTTCTCGTGGGGACTAATTCCCCTTTTGCGTTTTGAACTACCGTGAGTCCTCCCTTCTTAGGGACGACATGGATGGGACTTACCCATTCCGAGTCCGGAACGGAGTAAACGATGCCCGCATCTCTAAGCTTGGTGATTTCTTTAAAAACTACCTCGCTCAATTTAGGATTCAATCTTCTCAACATTTCCCTAGAAGGCTTCATACCATCATCTAGATTAATTCTATGCATGCAAAGAGAAGGGCTAATCCCCGTTATATCATCAATAGAGTAACCTAGGGCCTTTTTATTTGCCTTCAACACATTCACAAGCTTGGATGTTTCATCCTCATTCAATGTAGCACCAACTATCACGGGAAATGTAGCATTGGACCCAAGAAATTCATACCTTAGATTCGAAGGTAGAGGTTTTAACTCTCCCTCGAATTCCTTACCTCTTGGGACCGGGTCTTCCTTAATTTCATGATCATTTAACCCTTGCTCACCTTCATCTAGAGTAATGTCACCCATATCCTCATCTTCCATATTCATTAGAGAGGCAAAAAGTGTACTAGAGTCGTCTAACTCCATAACTTCACTTTCAAAAGACGTTAGCCCAAAAGTTTCACAAGAAATATCAAGCATATTGCACTCAAAGGATGAAGTATGGGCTTTCATAGCATTTTTCAGAAAAAATTTCAGTTTTTCATTCCCTATTTTCAATTCAATGGACCCTTCACCACATTTGATAACCGCTTCAACGGTATTTAGAAAGGGTCTCCCTAAGATGACGGGCGTCTCTTGTTCACTATCCATATCTAAAACATAGAAGTCCACGGGGATGAAAAATTTCCCTACTTTGATAGGCACATCCCTTAGGACTCCATTAGGGACTCTAGAACTCCTATCGGCTAGCCTCAATGAAATAGTGGTGGGATGTAGCTCACCCATGTCAATCTTTTCATACAATGAATATGGAATCAAAGAAATACTAGCACCTAGATCACATAAAGCTCTATCAACTTCAATTTTCCCTATGGATATAGGAATAGAGAATGACCCTTGGTCTTGCATTTTTCTAGGCATGCGGCTTTGCACAATTGCACTACATTCGGCATTTAAAGCTACCATGCTAGACTCCTCAATCACCTCATGGACTTAGCATAAGTAGGGTTTTGTGTAATTACCTCATGGAAGGGGAGCGTGACGTACAACTTTTTAAGCATCTCGACAAATTTTTGGAAGTGGGCGTCAAGCTTGCTCTTGTTTAGTCTTTGAGGGAAAGGCACCATGGGCACATACTTCCTCATTAGAATCGGTTCTTCATGCTCCTTTTCCTCCTCTATTGGAACTTGAGGCTCACTTTCCAAGTTTTCCTTAGCCATTTCTCCTTCCACTTCCTTGCCCTTCAAACTAGGCTTCCCTTGAGGAGTAGGCAGCACTTTCCCATTTTTCAATGTGATGGCTTCAACATGTTCAATTGAATTGACATCCGGTTGGGAGGGAAGTTTCCCCATTTGCCTCAATGCTACGGCTTGTTGAGCACTCTCTTTAGAAAGTCTTTTGTTTTTTGCCGCAATTTCATCTATCTTAGCCTCCAATTTTTTGTTGCTCTCTAGCACTTGTGCCATCATCGCCATCATAGGATTATCTTGAGAGTTAGAGGAAGAACCTCCTTGCTCATTCATATGGGACTTGGCTTGATAGGGCTTTTGGTAGTTTCCTTGAGAATATTGAGAATTTTGATTCGAGCCTTGGCCTTGATTTGAGTAGGAATTTTGCCCTTGATTTTGATTAGAGCCATACCCTTGCCTTTGATAATTTCCTTGATAATTGCTTTGATAATTTCCTTGCCCTTGAGGCCTTGAGGTGAAGCTAGAGTCATTAGACATCCTCTTTTGCGGAGGCTCATAATTCCTAGTAGTAGGATTCGCATTTTGATTGTAATTTCTTTGTTGGTTGACAAAATGCGCCTCCTCATAGCCATCATCGTCTTCTTCATATTTCCCTTCGGGACAATTTTTGGTAGAGTGTCTTGTACTAGAACACAAAAAGCAAGATTGTTGCGCCGAAACCTTCTCTTTTTCACCCTTGGCCTTAGTCGCCTCAACGCAGTTCACCATACTTATCATATTTTCTACCTTCTTTGTCAAATCAGCCATCTCCTTCTTCATTTCAGAATTTGCCGAGTCATCTCTTGACTTAGCCATCTTTTTGTGGTCCACTCCTTGATATCTATCGGAGTTGATAGCGATTTTATCCATAATCTTGAAACCTTGGCTAGCCGGTAGTTCCATTATAGCTCCTCCACTAGCCGTGTTCATTTGATTCTTGGTCTCCTTGCTCATCCCCAAATAGAAGTAACGCATGAGATCGGCCTTTCTAAAGTTGTGGTGAGGGCATTCCTCAAGTAATGTTTAAACCGATCATAAGCTTGGTGGAAGAGTTCGTTGTCCCTTTGAGAGAAGGTTAGGATGAAGTCCGTAAATTTCTTGGTTCTAGACGGAGGGAAGAACTTGTTCAGAAAGGCCGTAGCTAAGTGTTCCCAAGTACGGAAAGTCCCCGGTTCATGATTTTGAAGCCATTCCTTGGCGTCCCCATATAGCGAAGATGGAAATAACTTCAAGTAGACGTATTCAACGGGTGTATTCCTCGGCTTGTAGGTTCGGCAATATTCTTGAAAACTTGCTAGATGAGTAAACGGATTTCCAATCCCTTGAAATTGATCATTTGTAACCATGTGCACTAGGGATGATTTCACATCGAAGTCAAAAGCGTCTTCGTCGGGAGGCATAATAACCGAACCATTTCCCTCGAGGGTGGGAGTCATGTAATCTCCCACGGGCCTCTCATCCTCTTCCTCTTCGTCATATCTATAGTTTCTCTCTTCTCTATGAGGGACACGAGGATTCCGAAAGGGACGTCTATCCTCATCATTGTCATCTCTAGCGGGAGGATCTTCTATTCCATCCCCATCAATTCGACGATCACGGTTATCCCTTTGAAGAACCGGGCGGTTCTCATTTTCATCTTCCATAATAAGTCCTTGTCTTTGATCTTGGATACCCGGTGGAGCAATAGGGGGTAGAGGGTTCTTGCGAGGCCTACCTCTCCCTCTTCCTCCATTAGCGGTTGGGTGAGAAGTGTTAGAAGAAGAACCGATAGCCACGTGTTTCTTTCCTTGAAACCTCGTGTTCATTCAAGTGCCTGCGAGAACAATAGAAATTCTTAGCAATGAGAGGCAAAAGGAATAAACACAATCAAGCTCAAAACAAGCAATGACTACCAAGTAAGGAAAGGTGAACAAACTAAATAATCTAATAGCACGATAGTTAATTAACCTATCCCCGGCAACGGCGCCATTTGATCGGTTGTAATTTAGCGGAAATATTCAATAAGAAATCGAACACTTATGCTAATCACGGTTAATCAAAACATTTATATTTTGACTCGGGAAACCCAAGGTCGTACCCAAGAGATAGGTGATTAAACTAATAGTGGTAACGATTAAACCTAGAATGTCTATGGTTTGGGGGGGTTTGTTCCTCGAAAGAGGTCGATAGCAATGATTTACTATCCGAAAGGGAGATTTTAACAATGAAAAAGTAAACAATCAATCAAAGACGACTAGGGATTACTTCCCCACCTAGACAATTATCGTGACAATAATATTGGATGTCAATTATGAATTTGCATGCACATGAGTAGATTATAGCCATGCAACATTCAACCTAAATTCAACTCGCGCTACAACTTAGAATGAAGAGGTTACACCTCGCATAGGACCTCGCGCTCTATTGGCCCTATAGAACATGCGTTTCTAGTCTCACACTCGCGCTCTATTGACTAGATAAACACATTCTTGTTAAATTCAAGCCAATCTCATTAGAATTTAAGTGTCGCCATGTAACACAAAAGTCCTAATGCCTCTCCATTCATTTCATTAAATTCATGTTGATCAACGTGAGCTACATCAAACATGAAATTAAGCTAAGTTCCCATTGAGGACATTTCACAAACACCTTATGGGCAACTCTAAACATTTAGTTCAAATGAAGAAGATTCATGTGCAAACTCATTCAATATCAACATCCATTGCATTTACATCATCACAAACATGTCTAGGGGATCAATAATCCCCAATCAAAGTCACTACTCACTCATGGTGAGATTACAATCAAAAACAAATAAAAGAGGTGGAGTTTAGGAGTCTAGAACCAATATGAGATTGAAAAGTATGAGGATCCTTGTTGTTGATCTTCTTCTTCACTTAATCACCCTTGAAATTCGTGCTAGATGCTCCTCAAAATTCGTGCCAAAAATCCCCCAAAAAGTCCTCCTTGAATGAGATCTAAAAGTTTCTATTTATAGCCCAAGTTAGGGTTTCCGGAACTGTAGCAGATTTCAGCCGGCCGACTCAACTGGTATGAAGGAATTCCAGTCGGCCGGCTCGATCAGGGGAAGGCTTCGCTCAAGTTTCTGAGCAGTTGAGTCGGCGGGCTGGATTGGTAGGCAAGATTTGAGTCGGCCGACTCGGAGGCTCATAACCTTTATCTTCTTAATCACAACTTCAGTCGGCCGGCTCATATTAAGACCAATATTTGAGCCCGCCGACTGGATCTTCATCCCGGGCACTTTTTGCTCCAAAAGCTCGGTTTTGCTCCAAAATCACTGCTCACTTGTGTTCTTAGCTTAAACGCTGTAATTTGCCTGAAAATGAACCACAAAGCGTCAAATAGCAAGTGAAATTGTGATAAAATGATCGAAACAATAAGCGTGGAGGTTGCCTAAAGTGCATATGTTTTAGTGCCATCACTACACCAAGGGTGATGGAAATTGTTGGTACCTTTGTTCTTGTCTACACCGTTTTCTGATGCTAAAAGAAATGCTAGTGATTCCCATGCATGTTCCTGTGTAAGTTATTTCAACTAGGTCACCTCAGTTTCAGCTCAGGTTAGTATATCTCTGTTGCCTTGCTCTAAACTTGTATTCATGGCTTTTTGTGCAGATTTTGGCTCCATTCCCAATTGGGTTTGCAGTGTTGTTGGTACACTTGGCCACAATCCCTATCACTGGTTAGGCTTGGGATGACCAGGTAGTAACTCCATGTCCTTGAGCTTGTTTCCTCATTTGATTTTCTAAGTTTAAATTTGAAACTATTGATTGATGTTTCATTTCAGTGGGTAATATTCTGGGTTGGACCATTCGTTGGCGGCTCTCTACCACCAGTTAGTCATTAGAGCCATACCATTCAAGCATAACTCTTAGAGAAATCTCACCATTAAACTGAACCATTCTCATCTCCACTACTTATTGACCTTTGTCTGTCTATAGAGTTGTTTTCTTTCACTTATTTAGCTTAATCCTTTCGTGGATTCCAATTTTTTTTTTTGATTCATACGTGGTCAAGACCACCAAGTGAGGAGAATGACACAAGTGAGTCGTTGAAGGTGAAGCTGAAATGGATGATAAATGAGTTCAAGAATGGTGGGAAGGACCCTTGCTGGTCATGGGATCAGTGTGTAAAGCTCAAGGAAAACCATGTAATAATGTGTGATGGTTCCTATGACATGTCTACCAAGGAAGCAGGGGCAGGTGCTGTTTTGATATCTGAAGGAAGAGTTAACAATGTAAAAGCCGACTGTTTTAGCAACACTAGCTCAGTACTGGAAGCGGAGATTAAAGCACTGAAGTTGGGTCTCGAGCTAGCACAGAAAATAGTTTCGTCGAAGGTTATGCTTCTCACGAACTCCACAGAGGCGCTATGGGCACTGAACTTGGGCACATGGAGACAAGATGCATGCATAGAGGAGATCAAGGAGTGCCTACAGCTGCTGGATGATCATCCAAACTGGGCGGTAGGTGGCATTGATAGGGAGTCAAATGGCTTGGCAGATTGGCTAGCGAAGAAGGCGAGGATTTACAAGTGGAAGTGGTCAGATGACGCAGAGATACCAAGAGATCTTCCATTGCTTAGTAGCCTAGTTAGCTAACTGTTTTGTTTCTGTTTGTTTCCCTATTGTACACCATCGTTTTCCCTTCAAAAAAAAAAAGACCACCAAACACAAAACAGAGTCTCACTTAAACACTAGGCTCTAAAACAAAGCACTCAACTCTAAAAGCAACAACCACTAGAGATTACCCTCAAACGATTCTAAAACTCTGAAAAAACAACTTTCCTGCCTTGTGACAAGGTAATCTGAACTCCACTTCACTAGAATCTCAAGAGGAGAAAACAAGAGACCCAAATTGACAATAGGCCTCCACTAGAGACCCTCCTTTAACAACGCCGCTCCAACTGAAAATCTCTCTGCCCCGCCACATCAACTCCTCAACTCTTGCTACAAGCTTTTTGAACTTGGTCTCTTGAATGAAAACATGTCCACTCCATGATGATTCTTAGATTACGAAACGCTTGTTGCTTCTAACTTCCATTGGCTCCTCTTATATTCCACGAGAACGGATGCATCTCGCTCTATCTTCTTCTTCTAGATGCCTCACAAACAGCTGGATCATATCTTCCTCCGGCAAGCTGCCTTTTATCCCCAACACCAAAGATATTTGGTAGGTTTCCTCGGCCTCCTTTCTTTTTTTCCTTCTTTTTTCCTTCTCTGCTGCTTCCTTCCCCAACACCAAAGACATTTGGTAGGATTCCAATCTTTGTTTGTGAAGGATATATCCCATAAACATGTGTTGTCTATCGAAGCTTGTGTTTCCCTTCATTTATCTTTCCATCTCTCTCCAATTTATATAACTTGTATTGAAACTTGAAGACCTTTACGCCAAATCTGTGTATTTTATGGCGTGTGCTAAAAGGGCGTTGTAACCCTTGTATCGAATTAGCTTCTCTTAGAAGTAAGTTTTTGGGTACAAAGAATCAACAGTTAGGGACCATTAAAATTGTCGGAGAGCCTTTGTTGGGTTCCAAAAACTAAAATTTGGCGAAAAGACGGATGATGTTACTGATGCGAAAGAATGGTGATGTTACAATAGAAAAATTCTCCAAAAAAAAACCCTTGTAATACGGACCAAATGAATTCTACAAAGAACAAAAGATAAGGCCTAGTCTAGGCGAAGATTCAAAGGCAAGTACATTTCTTCTTTAACGTTTGGATGCCTGGAATGATGATGGAAGTCATCTTATGTAGCCCCTTGGATGACCCTTGGTGGGAACTCATTTATTGCTCGATTCGGAGGGAAATTGATGGCCTTGATCTTCAAGGAAATAATGACGCCTTTGGGTTTGGAATTGGTGGACAAATTTGGCCATATGGATCCCTTAGCTAAGCAAACTTAACATTGGAGTTGCCCCTTATATTAAAGACGTCTTACTCTTTGTGCGTGTTTACTATATTTAGCATAGTCGCTTTGATAGTATTCCCTTTTGCATTGATTTCTTGGACCATTGATGTTTGTGTCAAGATGCTATCTTTAGCAAACTTTGGGACTACGAAATTGTGTGAACCATGTGGGGTATACCTTGGCTTGCCTTGGTTCCTGTCGGTTCACTCTCAGTCTAATTTCTTCGGTTCGATTGCGCCCTCTTTGTACTGATTTCTTTCTTAATCAAGTCCATATTAAGGACTATGATCCAGCACGATAGACCAAGAAGTTGAAGGAAGAATATGAAGATGAGGCTAGTTGTCTAAGCTCGGATACGCTTGTTGGATCAAGGTCCCAACGACCTCATCCATATCATTCTCTACTTCTGTGTAATGATTTAATGTCACTAGTTAGTTTTTTTATTTGACCTGATAACCACCAAAATATGTGTATGTACCTTTACCTATCAGTCCTAAAGCCGGCTCGGCTCTGAGTGTAAGAGCTAGAGTCCCAAGCCCTAATGGCTAAAAGTTGAACAAATGTCGTAATTTCAAAACCTTATTCGGCCCTCGAGTCCGACCTAACTATGACCTAAGAAAATCCAGTCTTGCCTGCCCTAAAAATGCCCGACTTAATTACGACCTAACAGTGTTTTACTCGGCCCGACCTAAATAAGTCCGATCGGTAAGCCTTTTCATATTTTACCTTCTATAAATCAAATTATAATATACTTAGTCAACTAGGGTTAAGATCATGAACAAAGTTAAATTTTGATACAAAATACAAAATTCGTCAGTTTATTTTATAGTTTGTCACTTTTTCGAGCCGAAAAATGAAAAAGACAAGCTAAAAAATAAATAGACGACATAGTTCGTCAATTTCATTTTATAATTCGTCACCAATAAAAATACCAAAAAATCAAGATTTAATCTCATCCATTCAAATCGCAAGATCAAGGGCTACGATTAGTTTGTATTTTGTACCAAAGAATTAACTTTGCACCGGATCCTTTGCCTAGTCAACTAAGTAAATTTTTATGTATAATTTTCAAATAATGATAAATGATATAATTCGACATATGTATTAATTTTACATTAGGTATGTTTTCATAATTAATTGAAATAATCTGTTTACCTTATATTAATATTATTAAATTATGTATGTTTTATTGATGTGCTTAATTAAAATATTACGATTTTTTTATTGATAGGCTAAATAAATGATTCTTTGAGCCCGGCCCTAAAAACCCTTTCACTACTCGGCCTTAAGACCGGTCCTAGGGTAGACATTTTGAGACAAGCCCAATGCTCTAATTTTTTTTGAAAGCCCTTCCAAAACATCATATGGTTAGCCAAACATCATATGTTTAGCCATTGCCCTTTTCATCCAATGCTAGAAATTTTGTCTTTTTATTACTTCGTTCGTTTCACACTCCCCCATAAGACTGAAGAATGAAATTAAATTCACAATAAATTTCTGTTGATATTAGAATAATTTTATGCCAATAGCAATAGATTCCAGATTCCATGCATTTTTAGAAGTTAGATCTTCCACACATATGAAGTGACCTCGTCACCCGAGCGAGAGACCCTTAAAACTGTCAAAAAAATATCACGAGATCTGCACTCATATGTATTATTTTATATGTATTTTCTACGTACATATAAGGATATTTTACTTATCGTGTCATTAAATAGATGGTATGTACTTATTTATCCATAAAATGTTTGATTGTCAAAGTTGCAAAAGGAACTATATAAACCGTCTGTTATTCTAAGCTAAACAGATGCACCCACATCTAGTAAAAAAGAGTGTCCAAAACAAAGGAAGGCTGGAGATCTTACCAGTTAGTTACTTTCATGAGCTATCATACATTCGACTGTATTGTTGTTGCCGAGAAGAACGGCCAGCCCTTGCTCGGCTCGCCGTCTTGAACAATGACCTTCAGTTTGTCCGAGCGTCGAGCACTATTGTTGACAATGTTGTCGAAGTTGAATTCATTGCCAGAGCCTAAGGTGTATAAGGAGCACCGTTGAGTCATTTGTTCCTCACTAGCCCCGACGAGGTTTTCAGTAGTGGTAGATGTCTCTGAGATAGGCAGAGGGTTCCTGGCCTCATTTCCCGAGGCTCCTTGTTTCTCTTCAACACACTTGATGGCAGAGAGCTCGAAAGAGACTCGATGATCAGCTAAGGATTCAGCACTATGGTTTGCATTCAGTGAATATGATGACCCAGCATTAGGTCCATCAAGTGATTCAAAATTTTTGGTAGACTTGCCGATATTTTGTGCATGTGATCTTATGTAATTCTGTAAATCCAATATACAGCTCTCACGAGATTCTCGGCTTGCAGTATCTGGGGTCAGGGAACCAGACCCAATTCTGGACCCCCAATCTTGAACCGACTTCCTGTGTGCTGCAGAATCTGGAGGAGTCAATGAACCAGACCCGATTCTTGATCCCCAATCCTTTTTTAAGCCAGTTGTGTCAGGAGTCAAGGTACCACCAGACCCAACTCTTAATCCCCAATCTTGGGTATGTTTCTTATCCAGGCTTAAAATATTAGGCCGGCCTGCAGCGGGGAACTTGAGCGAGTGAGATCCAACAACATGCTCAAAGTCGAGAAAGGGAGAGGAGGTGCCAGAACTGGAGATACCGGAACATGGAGATATCAGCTGGCCTACAGGACTTCCAGGGTAGTACTGATAAGACTGGAACTCATAGTGAGACAGAGGAAATGTCTGACTAACTTCACTGTTGCTGTTGGTTGGGTCAAGAAGTCGTGCAAATGGAACCTCAGGCGAGGAAGGCGTTGTTAAGTGAACATACTCGGGTGGAGGAGTGACGGGGGCAGTTGAAGGCTCAGTGGTGAAGGTGGAGAAGACTGGAGGAGAGACGAGCTGGGGCTCATTAGCATAAGGGCCTATGGCAAATATGTTAGTCGGTCCACTTGGTGAGTAGAACCCAGAGGAGACTGAGAAAATATTATGCATTGGAGACTGAACTGCAGAAGGGGCCTCTGATGGATAGAAAGAAGCTGGAGATGAAGGAGGTGCAACAAATGGTAAAACTATCAGCCTTCCTTCAGTTTCAGAAGCATGCTGCTGTTCAGAACGGTCTGGTTCTGAAAGAAAGAGGGCGTGCCCAATTCGTTTATTATGCTTGCGAGAACCGCCAAAACACCAGTATATGCTCCAGAAATTGCTCCCTTTTCTCTTCTGCGAGTGCCAAAACACAAATCTCAATTTGAAACAGAAACAGAAACAGAAACACAATTGGCACAAGTTTGTGAAATTACATGAAACGCCAACAAAAACAACACCCAACAGATGTGTACAGTGTTATTAACTATTAATTCTCTTAAAGAAACTGAAACCTCTACATACATCTCCTGAATAATAAATCCTAAGCAAAAAAGAAGAAGAAGAAGAAGATCGAAAAAGAGAAAGAGGAGAGGTAGGTGAGCCAGCAGCAATCCAAATGAAACACGCAAGTACAGCGAACAATCAGATAACAAAACAAAAAATAGAAAGAAAAAGAATAGAAAGTGGAAGTTACGGTGGTGCGGTTGTCAGCGGCGATGATGGCGGTGGCGGCGGAACTCAAAGTGCTGTTGCCGGACGTGGATCCTCTCATATTTCAACAACAACAACAACAACTAAATTGGTATGGGTAAGAGCTCAGCAACAAGAAGAACCACCACAAGGCTATATGAAATTGCTGAGTTCAGAGAAACTCTGGTGAGGAAGAAAATGAGACGGAGGAAGAGCCGAAGAGGGAGAGCCGGTCAAAGGGAAACTGGCGTTGATTTTTAGTAGTAATATGTTGTCGACGGACTAGAAGACTTTTCGGAATGCTGCTGCTGCTGCTGCAGTGCACATGCGCGTCCCCTCAAAGTACCATTTTGCCCTTCATCACTATTTTATCCTTCACATTTTTTTAGCCTCCAATTATTTGTTCAAAAGAAAATAATAAAGAAGATATATAATCAGTTTGGGTTTTTTTTTCCCTTTTTTCTATCACCAAACAGTGTGCACGTGTGCTTCCTCTAGTTATCTTTTTTATCCCAATTTTTTTTGTTTTTTGCTTAATTTCTGGGCGTGGGTATCAATTACGTTACGTAATTATAATGGACAATATCAGTCACCTCACCTACCTTCCTGTCATTATTTATTCTTATCACCAGTTTCTAATTCACACGTCTGAATCTGAAACTACTTGGTAGAGATCCAAAAAAGAGGAGACTTGATTTTTTATTTTTTATTTTTTATTTTTTATTTTTTAAATTTGGATTCGTTAGCTAACAATCCACTACCAACAACTAAAACTCATCCATCCCTTCTCAATTACTCATTCATCTTCTTCAATAAAAAGAAAAAGGAAAAAAAAAACACAATTTTCACATACCAGGTGGTCTGGTGGAGGGCTAACCTTCTTTTTCTTTTATCTTTCAGCTCAAAGAAGGCACATCATTCAGTCATGACATTCACACACAAACAGGCTGCAAAAGAAAAAAAAATCAGAACAATTAATGATTGGAGATTATTGTGCCTAACAAATCAAAGCCAAAAAATGATTTAGGGTGGTGTGTAGATTGAAGGAGGGCAGGTTTGTGGGTTGAGGGAATCTTAATGGGATCCAAAGAGATGAGACGATAGCTATGCAAACCAAACAACTATATTGAAAAATATGGATTCAGGGACGGTAACCTAATCCCCAAGTTGTTCAACTACGCATCATACTTAATAGCCCAATGCCTACATCCGTAGTAATATGATACAGTACTTCATGAACTTTGAGTGGTACATATTTGCTTGAAATAATTTCATACAAATTCAAATCTATCACTGAATCAAATTTGTAAAATGTCACTTACCTTTTTTTTAATGGTTCCCAGAGTAGAAAAGAGAAAAAAAAAAGTGACACTGTATGATGTATAGACTTCAGCATGTCTGGCGAATTCGGCTTGCAGGTGTTTCTCTCTAAGCAGCCAAGCTTTTTTATGCAATCTCTAAGAAATTCTCTGATATGAAATATCATGCGATGGGATTTTACCTTTGAGAAATTTTGCCATATCCTTTCCATCTGGAGAAGGCAGAAACCATTCGAGAGGCCACCTGCAAATGCTAAATTGATAATACAAGTAGCAAGCAGAAGTAACAAGAGAACTGAAAGATACCTGAGGGTTGATTTTGTCAAGTTGGCCTATCTCTTCCAAGAACTTGTAACCTAATCCATCCTTATCATGGAAATTCACAGAACCCTCCAATCAAGGAGTACACCTGGTTCAGAGAAAGAACATCCATAAAAAGATGTCCACTGCAGTTTAAAGCCAGAAGTATTTAAAATGTACGCTCACCTTGTTTGGTGTGCGTATGTCGATCGCTGGGTGACTCAATAGCTTGCAAACATTCTCAACATTTGTAACAAGCCATTTAATGACCACCTGAAAAAGGCAAAGAAACTAGTTAGATGAATGTGAATCCATTATTGTAGTCTGTTCTCTGAGGAAAAAAAAAACTAGAAACAAAGACCATCCGATCAAACTATTTACAGCATGATCGTACATGTTAGCTGATTCTTACCAGGTAATCATGATGCCATTAGCGGTAGAAATCGGCCAGAACATCATCATGTGTTTTCCTCCAAGCCGTCTGAGTTAAGGCTACCAAAACTGCAGAATTGATTCATTACCAAAACAGTGTACGTCTTGACAGCGTGATCGAAAACATATGGCTCTGGGCTTCTATTGGTATTTAGTATTTACCTAATCAAATGCTTGCGATGCTAGCGAAGATTTTTAATTCTAATATAATTGGTAAAGTTTCAAGATGGCATACTGTCAACAGGACTTAGGTAGGAGCTCTTTTTTCAATGCAGTAACAAGCTGGTTCTTGATGAATTTCCTCACAGCGTGAACAGCATCAGGATCTGCAGTTTTCATCATAATTTCACCTTCACGAGACAAGGTGATTGCTTTTACAATGAATTAATATATGAAACGAAGCAAATTCAGGTAGGTGAATGAAATCCAGATATAGCAAAAGGAGCTGCAATGAGAAAAACAATAACTAAGGTAAATTTACTTTATCTAGGCTCGAGTCCAATAAAGTGCTTCTTGACCCTTTGACAAATTTTTGATTCAGAGCCCAATTCTTTGCCATTCTGAAAATCACCAACCAAACTCAACATCAAATTCCTGGCTAGTATCTGTCCAGCTTCCCAACTGGAGCATAGTATCGGATTATTGTAACCACTCCATAAATCCAATCAGGAAATCACCATTTAATATGACATGCACACCTGTTGAATTTATCAGATTCGTGGGCGAGTGGGAAAAAGTGATCATTGTCAAATAGATCAGATTCAAGATGGACAGGGGCACTGTCTGTAACCACTCACCAATGATGGGAACGGGCCGCTCAGATATGTCGAAGAATATGACTCCTCTTCTTTCTGTTAACCCCTCAGATCTTTATCAATAAACACATAATCTCAAAACAAATGCGCTTTATCACAGATTTAATATACCCTTGCTTTCGAAAGTACATAAAATGGGTATAAAAATGACAACTCTACAACTTACATTTGGTAAATGGAAAGGAAAGCGTAGACTTGTTCTCCTCGCAACTTTTAAAAGATGATGGTAAAAGTTCATTGCAGCAGATTTCAATTCAAAAAGGTGGGCATGCAATGTTTCTTGGTAAGAGCAGAAATATTTTAAAGACGTAACGTAACACCATGATTGGAAAAACCTCAAATTTAATAAGTGAACCAGAACTATAAACTATGGGACACCTCAAATCAACAAGCAGAGGCTGTAGGCAGTAAGTCAAATAGCAGCTTCATTCAACATCAAACAACACAATTCACATTTAAATTTTGATTTAGCAAGGCATAAGCAGGTCTGGAACTAAAAATGGTCTAAAAGACCCAAGAACAATGTCACTAATAACTGCTCAGTGTTATAAAGTGAGCCGAACAACAATAACCAGAGAATAACATACAATTTCAGACGCAAACAAATGAATGAAACAAAAAAACAACTGCAAATGCAGTCATATGAGAAGGACGAACCACATGATCAATCATAGCAAAATTAGTCCTCGCCCGCCAACCCGGAGCTTCTGTACGGAAGAACCATTCGAGCCTTACAAAATCAAAAACAACACCAACAAGAAAATATAAAGTAACAAAACCCAAGAAAGTAAACAATAAAAATCCCATCTTCAGAAAAACCCTAATCCCAAATGACCAAACACGTATAGGATTAACTAAACGACTTAATGGATAATTCGATTCCTTTGGTCAAGAAAAGCAAAAGCAAAAACAAAATTAGATAACATTCTTTTTTTCTTTTTTTTTTGGATCGAAATAACATTCTTTTTAAACACACAAAAAAGTCCAATCATTGCACTCTTCACCTCACGGATCAACTGATTCGAGTGATCCAGGAACGAAAAACCGCTACAATTCTTGGCTCAAGTTGGGTAGTGAAGAAGATTATTTACTGAAACAACTGTTTTTTTTTTATTTTTAAATTTAATATATAATAAAATGTGGATGACGAACGATATCGGGCCTGAGCCTTGACTATGACCAACGGGCTTTTTCCAATCGGGCTGGCGCTTCAAGTATATTATGAGGACATGGACATAAAATTATGGACAATGGCTGAGAGCGAAACAGACTGATCCAGCACTGAGTACTGGGGCAAAACAGCTGTACAAATATGTTCCCCAAAACGAAGGACGATAATTTACTCAGTTGTAATCTGGGAGTCATGTATCAATGGAAGAGAGCGGAGTAGCAACACAAGCTAATATGCTTGTCATGTTTAAGTCAGATTGCTCTTTGGTGGTGGTGGGCCAGCACAGGTGTCGGCCAGCTTGGTTAATTTGGGGGCCCATTTCTTACTGGGCCGTTGATATTATGCGGATAAATTTGAAAAGTGGGAGTTAGAGAACTTGGGCCCGTGTATAAATGGTTGAGGTTAAAGGAAGCAGCATCAGCGTGGGATGTACATACATATCCCATTCCCATGTGGGCATGACTGGTACGCGCATTATCATGAATCACCGGCCCACTAATTTTGGTGACAAACCTCCATTATCGCACTCGCACTTGCACGCTCCTACCTTACACTAAGCTAATTAAATATAGTATAATGGACCACTACCAAACTCAACGTTGCTACCACACAAAAAAAAAACATTGCTCAATAATATGACTTAGATCAATAATTGTGTAAACAAAATATTCATAAAGGACTTAACAGGAAGTGCGCGATAATGATGACGCGAGAGGATATGGGGCACACCTCTTTTTCATATTAACCCTCACTCATTTGAACTGAATTATATTGTGAAATCAAATCCACGTGAACTGAATTTGATGAAATTAATTGGTTGTCAGTCCCAGCCAAAACTATGTTGGGCAACACAAAAAGGCTCTTTTCCTATTCTTTCACATTAATTTTGATTCATTCGAAGAATTGAACCGAATTCAAAACCAAACTAAGGGCATCCTCAATGTATAAAAATAGTATATTTCCATAAAATCATTAGCAACCACAGTTAAAAGCAGTGAGCAAAAATGATTCTTTGCCTTATATATTTTAACAAAGCAAGAGCAGCAAAGAGCGAAAATAAAAATCTCTTTATATTTTATTCTGTAGCAATGAAAGCAAAAAAGTAATAATCATAACCATTTCAATTTTTCGGCATGATCACTTCTATTATTTCTTTCTTTTGTTGTTGTTTTTTTTTAATTTTAAAATATTTTTAATTTTATTTTTTGTATATGAATTTGATTAGTCGGATGTCCTTCCAACATTCATTTTATGATTTTTATTTCTTCTAAAACCAACAAATTTAGGTTTCATTTTCTTTATTTTCATAAATTCAAGTGAGCTCTACTTATTGCTATCATTCCTCCATTGTCGCGAAACATTGAAGTAGACCCATCACACATGTTCTCAATAAAGTACACATAAGGCTATAGCCCACCCTTTTCTTTCATTCCACTAAACGAAACAGAACAAGTCATGGCATCCATCAAATTCCAAAATCTGGTAATATCCGAAATCTCACTTCCTTCTGTTTTTCTATGATCTAATTAGTAACTTACATTGCGGCGATGTTGCAGCAGGCTTGTCGGGTTATTTTGATCCTATGCTTTCTATTTTTTCTCAACACTCAAGTGGCCCAGAGCAGAAGGAGACGCAGAACCGGGCACTTTGAATACTCAGCCATAAGCTGCAGGACACACACAGCCTTTGTCACCGAGTTTGGAGCGGTTGGGGATGGTGTCACACTAAACACTCAAGCTTTTCAGGCTGCTATTGACCATCTCAGCCAGTTTGCGTCCCATGGCGGATCGCAGCTCTTCGTGCCTCCAGGAAGGTTTCTTACTGGCAACTTCAACCTCACCAGCCACTTTACGCTCTTCCTCCACAAGGACGCTGTCATCTTAGCTTCCCAGGTAAGACATCTGACATCCAAATTAAATAAATATTATTAGTAATTTAAATAATTTCCAGATTAATTTCTTTATTAAAACTTATGAAAAAGTTGATGGGTTATGGGATGGGATGGGATATATGCTCGTGATTGTTGTAGGTCAGATTGGTTTTTTTGTATTTATCTGTGATTGCTCAAGTCACGGGTCTTGTTTGGACGGATTGCAAGAAAAGAAAACTAATACAGTACAGAAGAAGATGATCAACAACATAAATCAGCCAATTTTTGTGTTTTGCATTTATATTGAGCTACAAAACTGAACTTGAATCGATAATTGGTGTGATTTTACTCACGTGAGCCTCAGGACGAGAGTGAATGGCCGCTGATCGATCCACTGCCATCTTACGGACGAGGTCGTGACAATGCGGAAGGTGGAAGGTACATAAGCCTCATTTATGGAACAAATCTCACCGATGTTGTAATTACAGGTATGTCCGGCCTGCTTACATATATATAGACTAAAATTGGGAGCTGTTGTAAAACACAGTTACTGTGTGTTTCAGGGGACAATGGGACAATAGATGGGCAGGGTGCACCCTGGTGGCAGAAATTCAAGAATGGTCAACTCAATTACACAAGGCCTTATTTGATCGAAATCATGTATTCTGATTCCGTCCAGATTTCAAATTTGACACTCATCGATTCTCCATCCTGGAATGTCCATCCTACTTATTGCAGGTACATATTGTGTTAAAAATGTTGAATTGTGATTCTTCACATTGTTAAATAATTTATTGAACACAGTTAGTTGGTCAGATTTAATTTTATTAAAGAAAGATCATTTATTCGATTTAATAAATAAAAAAAGTAGGCATAAAATTATACAAGAATCAAGACCAAACATAAAATTATACGTACATGACACGAATCAGATTTAATGACATGGGAACATTTTATGATTTTTGGCAGCAATGTAATTGTTCTAGGGCTCACCATTTTGGCTCCAGTGACATCCCCAAACACTGATGGGATCAACCCTGGTACATTTTCATCATTTCCAGATTATACGTATTAATTTGTTCTGAAGAAAAAAAGAAGCTAGTTCACAAATTTGTGTGTGTGTGTGTTGGATTTGTGGTTATTTTAGATTCGTGCACAAATACTAAGATTGAGGACTGCTACATTGTGTCGGGAGATGACTGTGTGGCTGTAAAGAGCGGATGGGACGAGTACGGCATTGCATTTGGAATGCCAACGAAGCAGCTCGTTATTCGAAGACTCACTTGCATTTCCCCATTCAGCGCGGCGATAGCACTAGGCAGTGAAATGTCAGGTGGGATTGAGGATGTGCGCGCTGAAGACATCACAGCGATCAACACTGAGTCAGGTATCCGAATCAAGACAGGAATAGGCAGAGGAGCGTACGTGAAGGACATCTACGCTAGAAAGTTCACAATGCATACAATGAAATGGGCTTTCTGGATGACAGGAAACTACGGATCTCATCCGGACAACAACTTTGATCCGAATGCTTATCCGCTTATAGAAAACATAAACTACCGCGACATGGTGGTGGAGAATGCTACGATGGCAGCAAGGCTTGAGGGGATTGCTGGAGATGCATTCAAGGGTATATGTATATCAAATGTGACGATCGGTCTGGCTAAAAACACAAAGAAAGTGGCGTGGACTTGTGCGGATGTGGAGGGAGTTTCGAGTGGGGTGAGTCCTCCTCCGTGTGGGTTGTTGGGGTCAGAGATTTCGGATCAAGCAGGGTGTAGGTACCCGGAGGATAGCGTGCCTATCGATAGCGTCCGTGTCCAGACTTGTTCGTGCCGTGGTGGATACTGGTGATGAAGATCTAATACGTACGTAAGAGCTAGCTAGCTAGCTAGCTAACAATTCAAAGAGACACCATCTGAACTGATCATAGTGTGAGAGCTAGATTGTTCTGCATCAGGGCTAGCTAACTAGCTTTATGAAAAATCATGAACCATATATAATTTCGATCGCAATAATAAAGAAGCAATGTTGATTAAATTTACACACAATTGCCATTGCATTATTATTCATCTGATCACTTTTTACACAAAGCCATATATATTGCTCAGAGCTGGTGAGGATTTGAACTCTGGCCACTTTGGGTGCAAAGGGACGTCTCTTTGAACTCTGGCTAATCTCTTTACCTCATAATCATGTGATATGTATAAATGTAGTATTTGACATATGGGTCAAATGTAAACCCACAACCAATTTAAAGTAATTTAAAATCTTATATATATATCCTATCAAATAAAATCTTATATATTACCAACTATTTATTGTCTATAAATTACAACAGTGATTTTGACGAGGAACCTCAAACTGAGTTTTTTTCTTTCAAAAATGACCCATTTGATTTCCGAATATCTAAAATGATCTATTTGAGTTTGCCATTTCAGTTTTGACCTATTTTTAACAAAATCGGATCCCCATGATCCGTTTTTGTGCGTTTTTGTTAAAAACCGATGGTCGGGAACCGATTTTATGTGAAAATTATAAAATTGGATCCCCGAGATCCGGGTTTTTATATAAAATAAATCCCCCTTCTCCTCTATAGTTAGTTTTTTTTAAAACCGGTTCCCCAGGAACCGGTGTTTGAGAAAAGAATTTTTGTTATTTTTTTCACCGGCATCCACGTACATTTAAAAGTTCATGTATCGTCCACCTGTCATTTTTTTTTGCAAAAATCGGATCCCCGGAATCCGGTTTGTTAGAAAACCGATTCCCGACTATCCGGTTTTTAACAAAACGCAAAAAACCGGATCCCCAGAATCCAATTTTATTAAAAATAGGCCAGAAGTGAAATTGCAAACTTAAATGGATCATTTTAGATATTTGAAAATCCAAATGAGTCATTTTTGAAGAAAAAAACTCCCTTAAACACATATAGTTCCAATGCGGGTAACAATATAGTTGTATCACAAAAAAACAATATAGTTTTTTTATTCTTCATGAAGGGAACAACGATTCATAACATTACAATGCATACCACGATAATCAATCTAGTACATATATATTCATATTCGAAGCTCTATCAAGACATCTCGACACAGGATCCTGAAATCATTAGTACATATATCCGCATATTAAAGCACAGGTCAGGTCCGACACTTTTACCATGGATCCGCGTACATTTACCCCTGAAATCATTGATACATTCTTCGACATTTGGAGCATAGGCCTCATCAGACGCCTTTTACCATTGCAAGACATAACGCCTCCACAGGATGGAGCAAAACATCCACGTGCGAGGCGGGACGAGGAAAGTATCCACGAGCGAGGCGGGACGAAGAAGAGAGAAAAAAGAAAAGGAAGAAGAAAATTTCATAAAATTGTGAGAAAATTGGTGGCCCTATGAATTCTTATCGGTCTCCTTAACCAACATGTCACTACCTGTTGCAAAAAAAATATAGTTAAGAAAAAAAAAACAATGTAGTTTCATTATATATAGAGTCAAATACTAAAATTTTGGTGTCTTTCCATCTGCCACAAAAATTTAGAAAAATCTACGTAGTATGTTGTATGTGTCGTCATTGTTGGTTGGGGCATGGAGGTGAGATGCCGATGTCATAAACTATCATAATCTGTTTTTTTTTTCTTGAAACGCAATCATATCGTGTCGGAAAATTTATTTTCATGATCGAACAACATGGTTAGTTTTGTCATTATGTTGTTCCAACTTTAGGTTAGTTAGTCATTATTTGAATTTAAAAATATTGTTGCTTCTCATGAGTTATTAATATTTGTTTAAAAATACCTAATTATTTTATGGCGATCGACTTCATATAATTTGTTTTTTCTTGAATCACAAACACATGTGAGAAAATCTCTCTTCATGATCAAAACTACAAGTTTTATATACATACATTAGGGAAAATTTCCCAAAATACTCAAATTCCAAATTTGAGTTTCTCTTATACTCAATCTTCAAATTTTATTCCCAATTTATTCACGTTTTCTAAGCAACGGCGCCTTAGAGTTAAGCCGCTCTTGTGAACGGCGGTTTAAGTCTAATGACATATATACGCTCAAAAATAAAGTTGATTGGGCACAAATTGTCATGTAAGCTTAAACCGCCGTTTGCCACAGCGTCCAACTCTTAGCCGCTGTGAACAACAGTGGCTTAATAAGAAGTTCAAATATTATGCATATTCTTATTGATATATACACACACCCATTGCTTCATCCTCGCCGAGAACAACTCTTACACCATGAACCTCCGCCAACAACACCCATCTACTTCTGTTGAAATATGTGTTAGATGGTGTGAAGAAAATGGTGGTGCGCCGCATTTTAGACCTAAACTTGAGCGTGGAGGACACCTCGAATCGTGTTGATAAAATTAGATTAAAATACCTTGGATTGAGAGGTATGAAATCGAATGTTGAAATACCAAAAACGAAGCTATAACGAATGAGAAATCGATGGCCAAAGTTGGACCAAAACTCATGAAACGTGACTTTGGTAGGTATTGATATGAAGATGGATTTCACTTGAGTGAAAACCTTATATCCCACATTGAAAGCCAAATAGGAACATTGTATGTTCTTATATGATTTCAAGATCATGGTTATTAAGTTGTTAAGCCAAGGTCTCCCAAAACTCCTACGTGGACGCCCAAGGGGGGTGCAAATCATCGTCTCGACGACGTCGGATTTGGCTTGATGCGGACACGAATGGTGATCGATTTATCAGCGGGTTGCGCGGTTTGTTTTTGCTTAATAAATTTTTTGGTTTTGAATGAAACATTAACAAAGACCAAGTCTTGGGCGGTTCCGAGATTCGTGGACAGTCCTGGTCTTCGTCCCAAGTCATGATCAGTACGTGGGAAGTTGTAACTGCCCACTTCTTGAAGTCGTGATCCGTTCATCCCAGCAGTATATAATGAAGTTCAGTCTTCACTGAAAAAACACCGAAAGCAACACATCCTCCTCACTCTCGACTTCCCTTTTTCCGATCAGTGATAGTGAAGATCAGAATAGGTTCGATCAGCAAGCCTACGGTGCTCAAGTACTTGCTGAGGTTCTTTTATCCTGGGAAGCTTTTTGCTGGTCAAAACCCAGCATCTACGGGAGGCAAATCTGCTTTAAGGACAGCGTCTGCGACGTGACTGAACCACTTCGGTTTGCTGTCCTTTTTGTATATCTGTTTCATTTTATATCCATGTTCAGAGGACTGTAATAATTTTTTTTCATATTAGTTAATACACATTCAGATTGATAGTTACTACTGCTGCATGTTTAGTTAATTATTTTTAGACTGTATACACGTTCAGATTAATAGTCATTACCGCTGCATGCTTATTTAGAATAATACTCAGTTTATATTATTCAACAACTTCATCCTCGCCGACAACAACCATTATGCATATTCATATATACCGACACCCATCTCCACCAATAACCCTTACACCATGAACCTCCGCTTCATCCTCGCCGTTGCCGAGTACTCAAGTGCATTGTTTCATGAGATTTTATTTTCTTGAGGCAATAAAAACTGAAAACAGAGGCATAGAGATACATTAGCATACAAGCCCTTCATAAATATTCAGATTCAAGTCACCAAACAAACACAATTAAGTGAACTAAAGATGTCTGAGATGGAAGGGTAGTCATCAGTTACATAGATATTACAGTAAAGTATGATGAGACAACAACTCATATTAGATACCTAAACAGGTTACTTGGAAACAACAGGAACATGGGAATACAACGGCCAGACATCCGCAACACAGCTAAGAACATCATCCATGAGTCTATGATTCACATTATGAGAATTGCGACCCAGTGATGTACTCTAGCCAGAAGACGACAGGATACCGGTGAATGAAGACTCGTCTCATGGGATGGTAATGGTAGGTGACACAAAATTGGGAATGAAATTTGAAGATTGAGTAAAATAGGAACTCAATTTTTTTTTGATGGGAAAAGTAGTACAAGAGTTGAACAATGCCAAAACACTGACTCAATCTAGTACCTAAAACACACTGAAGCCCAGCCGAAAATGGCAACCCATCTCAATACAGAATCACCACCAAACAGGTGGGAGGACACCGCCAGACAAGCGGGAAATACCACCAATAGACGGTGGGAAGACACCACCCCAAAAAGGGTGGAAAACATCATCAAACACGATGGAAGACACCACCAAAAGGTGGAAAACACCACCAAATCAGGTGGAACACACCCTAAACTAAACATTAGACTACTGCTAAAGCTACTCCCTAACCATAAAGGATCTGATGCCGAGTCTTCAAACGGGGCCAACCACTCCAGCAACGAAGACGAATCTGAATCACTCGTGTCCGCCAGAGCCCTCCGCCTGACCAAATCCGACCTAAAAGGCGAGAACCCGGAACCGGCAGGGCCCAAAAACCCCCCAGAAGTCGCCGGCCAGCCTATCACTAGCCTCCACCGGCCGAAGCTACTTCACCAGCAACTCCTTTTGGAGTGCCACCCAGACGCCTCCACCCCAAAAGCAGGTCCAGCCGGAATATCCGCCCGTTCGCCTCCCTGGGACGCCGAGAAACGACATATCCTTCCAAGAGGACAAACCGGAACAGGCCAACCACCCTCCGCCGACGCCAGTCTGACCACTCGAAGCAACCCCGCCAGCACCAAAACTCAATCCGACCAAAAGAAAACAAAATACAGAAGGAAAACAAAACCTTCCCTCCGGCATCGTCCCTCGCCACCACCAACAAAGCAACATCACCTTACCCTCTAATATCTCCCATCCCAACCGTAGATCTGAGTCCATCTAGCGATTGAGAGGAAGAGGGTGAAAAGGAGAGGGGCTATGAGGGGAGTAAGGAACGAGCCGGAGAGAAGCCAACTACAGTGTGTGTTTTGAGTTTGAAGGTTTGAGAGGTTTCTGGAACTTTAGAGAAGGAGAGAGGGTAAATAGGAACTCAAATTTGGAATTTGATTATTTTGGAAAATTTTCCGTACATTAGATGGATGCTTTGTTGTGACTATATATATAATAAAAGTTGATTCTCGAAGAAGGGAAAAAGATTAGAGACATGAACAATGATGTTTAATTTAATGATGAAGCTAGCTTTATATTAACTACGTGCATCATAAGATATGGAATGGAATTTAATTGGAGATGTGACCACAAATATACTGTATATAGCTGCAGTAAACGTTGCAATTGCAAAAAGGGTGGTGTACATATTCACAAAGTGATGATTTGTATTTGTAGCAGCACAATTTGGTTCTACACTATTGATCTATACGACTTGCTTTCCCTTCGTATTCCTTTTCAGTACCAAAGTGTGAAATTCAAACCGAAATCTTATAAATCCCCATGCCCTGATGGGTTTTCGGTTAGCTTCTTTAAGAAGAATTGGAGTGTTCTCGACAAGGAATTCTGCTCAGCGATTAGACACTGTTTAAGACACAATGCGCTTCCCGGGGGTCGAATGCTGTACTGATAGCATTAATTCCCAAGTCTAATCTAGCTGCTGCGCCAGAAGATTATCGTCATATTTCCTGCTGTCATGTCACTTATAAGGTGATTTCTGGCATTCTGACGGAGAGACTCAAAGGTGTGGTTCCCGATCTTATTGATATGGCGCAAGGAGCTTTCATTAAAGGCAGGTCTATTATGGGGAATGTGTGTCTCGCTCAACCGTTAGTGAATGGCTATGGTAGGAAAAACATCAGTGAGCGCCTTGCTTGGAAGATAGATCTTCGCAAGGCCTACGATTCGATTGACTGGAACTTCTTACGGGCAATGCTTGTAAACCTCAACTTTCCATTGAAGTTCATCTCGTGGATCCGTATGTGTATAGAATCAACTTCCTATTCGATCCAAATTAATGGCCAGATAGTAGATTATTTCGAAGGCAAACGAGGCTTGCGACAAGGGGATCCTATTTCACCGCTATTGTTTATCATTGCTATGGAGCATCTCTCTCGTCTTCTTAAAGGATTGACCAAGGCTCATGGTTTTTATCATCACCCTAAGTGCCATAGGGAGGACCTCAAGCATATCATATTTGCTGATGATAATTCCTTTTTAGTAGTGGTAGAGGCTCTGCAATCTTGGCCATCAAAGGTGTCTTAGAGGAGTTCATGCGTTGTTTTGGATTATCTGTGAATATTGATAAAATCCAACTATTTACTGTTGGCATGGATGAGTTGAAGAAGCTTTGGACCGAGAATCTGTTATGCACAAAGATGAGTGCCATGACTGTTCGATATCTCGGGGTCCCCTAAACTTCCAAGAGCATCGGTGCACATGATTGTTCTTCCATTATTCAAAGGTTGACGAGGAAGCTTGATAGCTGGAATAACCGTTTACTCTCGCGAGCAGGGAGGAGGGTTCTTATCCAATCAGTTCTCCAGTTCATTGTGTTTTATTGGGCGAGGATCTGCTTTTTGCCAAAGAAAGTGTTGAAGGTCATCAACTCTATTTGTGCCAGATTTTTGTGGAATGGTTCTGAAGCTGGGAGAAGCTGTCATCTCCTAAGTTGGAAAATGGCTTGCCTTGGTAAAAAAAGGTGGGCTTGGGATCATGGATATGGAGATGATGAATGATGCCATGGTGCTGAATCAACTTTGGGATTTAAGTAGAGAAGAACAAAATTTATGGACTAAATGAATTCACATTTATTGGACAAAAGGGAATCATTGGTGGGAGAATGAGGCCCTATCTAATAGTTCCTGGGTGATACGGCGTTTGATGGCTTGCAAACATCTCATTTTGAAGTGCGTTGTGTCTAAAGATGGCATATTGAGATGGATTGGTGAGGGCGAGGGATTCATCATAAGGGATACATATATTACCTTAAGGCTCGAGTTGATGAAGTAGATTGGCACAAGCTGGCCTGGAATAGGTTCAACACTCCTCGAGCTACCTTTATTGTTGTTTTAATAGCGCATGATAGGCTGCTCAATAAAGCCAGATTGAGGAGCATGGGGATCAATTCCTCCTTGTCGCGTGTTGTGCAATGAAGCGGATGAGACCTAGAGATCACCTTTTTTTCTGCTGCAGAATTTGTCGTGCTATCTGTGGAAAAGTTTTGGACTTTCTAAAGGTGGGGGAGGGTGCCTACAAGATGACACATTCTCATCCCGTGGTTTAAGAGCCTCAACTAGTGTCGCCTGAAGACTAGAATGATAGCAGCTGCTGTGACATCGACGATGGTTGCGTTATGGAAGGCTAGGAACTCTATCATCTTTAGAAGTGAAGGACTAACAGAGGAAAACATTACTAGAATAATTATATGGGAATTTAAAGTGAAACTAGCTAGTATAGGCAGCACACACTCTAGATTAGATGATAGAGATTGGTTGATTAACATGGGGTTCAAAGAGTAGCAACTCCTTTTTGGTACGTTCGGTTTTGGTATCTTTGTTTTGTTGTTGCAGCAGGGGCAGTGAGCCATTGTTTTGTGTATTTGTCTTATTGTTGCAGCAGGGGCAGTGAGCCATTGTTTTGCGTTGTTTTGGCAGTTTGTGTCGAATTGTTTGTACAGTTTTACATCTTTTGAAATGAAATCACCTTTCTTTCAACAGGCTGATTTTTGTACCAACCTTTCGTGTGTGTTCTCTATCTAAATAATGCTCTTTTAAAACTATTATATTTAAGATTATGCTTTGATATGTTGATGCAATGATCTTTCTTTGTGAATAAGATTTGAAATTAAGAGAACTTATTATTTCATTTGTATGCATACAAGTCGATGGTATATATATATATAGTACTGCTGGTTAAAAACACATAACCATAGTGTAATGAGTAGTACACATGGACGGTAACAATCAAACCACACCACATTTGATGTTAGCAAAGTTGTTGATGGTCATATTTGGAGTTTTTTTTATTTTTGCCTTGTTTTCAAAACTTAATTTCGATTTTGTCCTGTTTTAAATTCAAATATCGATTTTTCCCTGTTTTTAATAAAGGGGAAAACCGGTTTCGCTCATTTTCGATTGAAACCGGTTCCCCCAAACCGGTTTAGTTGATTTTCAACGAAACCGGTTTACGAGAAACCGGTTTGATGATTGTACACGTGCGTGACAACATTTGGTCCTACGTGGACCCAAAGAAATGTAATTAAGGCCTCGTGCAAAACCGGTTTGGCGGAAACCGGTTTCATGCGAAATAAAATTAGGGTTTCTTTTCTTTTCTCCTCCGCCGATTCTTTTCTAATTAGATGGTAATTAGTTGAAATATTGGGTAGTAATTAGTTTAATTGTTTGTATATTTTTTTTAATGGAATTTGAATTGTTGAATTGAGTGTTAATTAGTTGAAATGTTTGTGTTGAATTGTTGAATTGAATGCTAATTAGTTAAAATGTTTGTGTTTAATTGTTGAATTGGGTGTTTTTTTTTAAACTGGACGGTGCCAGCGCCTTTATTAAATAGAGATCCAAAAAGCCTGGATCATGGCAAGTACACAAAAGCCCTCAAGCGCCAGGGGAAGGTTATAGAATCCACCCCCTTAAAAACGCCGAACAAGCTAACACAGAACTACACAAAACCTGATCGGAAAACCAAACAGTAAGACACATACAAGGAACAAGACAATACAAGGAAACCAAAATTAGAACAAGTTCCCTGCATCATTATGAGGAGAGGCCTGGATCATAGTGCCTTGGCCATCAGCAGCACCATTAAGGGAGCAGTTGAGACATGTATGAAGATCAAAACAATTACAACTGGCCTTATGAATGCTGTCAGCTCTACACCAAGCTGGGAGGCTTAAATAATCAGCAGTAAGACTGACTTGAACTGATTTAGGCAGTTCAGTCATACTCCTGAAGATCCTTGAAGTACCAGTCCCCTTGGCAAAGGATAATGCAATAGCAGGTTGGTTCGAAGAGGAGTGAATCTCCGCATTAAGGCAATGAGCAGTCTTCTGTTTAGCTTCCCTCCAACAAATAAATTTATCCCAGGGGCCTAAGTAAGCATCACTGTAAAGAGAAAGCATATCCTGCTGTGAACAGTAAATGTATGCAATATTCAGTCCATTGTTATCCAATATGTCCATCAAACCACTAATAGCCTCAAAAATATCATCTTCCACAACATCATAGGTAGCTGCCAGTTTAAAAGTGCCCTTACAATCTCTGATAATACTAGCAATACTGTTATTATTGATAACAATAGATAACGACATACCTGAAGCTCTTGGGATCCATCGAATCCAAGAGCCCTTGATAGAGTATCTAGGCTCCTTGATCTGAAGAGTATCCAAAATGATCTTATTAGATAGAGACCTTTTATAATTAGCTTTGATCATAGAAACCAGGGATGAAGCCCATCTGAGAAGATTTCTTTTGATATCTGGTTGTCTTTTATCAAAAATAGCACAGTTTCTGAAGTTCCAGATCTCCCAAGAAGTGCAACAGGCCATGGTTAGGCCAAGACATTGTATGAAATCCTTGTGGTCAAAATTCTCTAACCACTCCTTTTTAAGCTGAACCAAACTACTTGGAGCCTTTTTATTGAAAAGCATGCTGACATAACTCCATATATTCTTGGCCACATCACTATGGAAAAACAAGTGCAATGTAGATTCAGTGCTGGCCTGCTTGCAACATCTGCACTTGGAGGAGATGGGGATACCCAGCTTGATAATAGCCTCATCCGTAGGAAGACCACAATGCAGCAGTTTCCACATGAAACCACTAATTTTTGGAGGGATCCAAACTTGCCAAATATTCTCGAAACTTTTACTTCTTGGTAAGTTCTTCCGTCTATATTCATAAAAAGCCTTGACTGATAACTTTCCATTGCTAGAAACTCTCCAGAAGAGCGTATCCAGGAAGTTAGAGATCTGAATTTGAGGAAGGATACCATTTATCACTGTCGGGCACCATTCCAAGAACTTGACCCTCTTATTTTGATCAAACATCAGATCTTTGATAGTCCATTGGGTAGTCACCTTAGGAGGAGTAAAATTCAGCCATTCACAAAGATGCTTAATCAGTATAGTTCCTCTCCCAATAGCCCAGTAAGTTTCCCTTCTCAGCCTCTTAATCAGAGGAAGAGTAGCAACCCAAATAGCTGACTTTTTCTTCTTGTTAAGATATTTATCTCTGCAGAATTTGGCCCATAAGGATTCATTACTAAGAAACTTCCAAGCAACCTTAGCCAAAAGCGCTTCTTTCACTCCTTTCATGTTTTTAAGACCAAGACCTCCTTCCTGTTTTGGGAGGCAGATGGTATCCCATGATACCCAATGATGCTTTCCATCCCATAGAAAGTTAGCAAGAAGCCTCTCCATACTCTTAATGCAAGTGATTGGCACCGGAATTACAGACATTGTATATATGCTAAGAGAGCTCAAAACTGAATTAATCAGGGTAGCACGCCCACTAATATTCAGGAAGTTTTTAGTCCATCCCATAATTCTCCCTCTGATATTATCCTCCAGCTTCTTGAAATATTCAATTTTGGCTCTCCCAGGGAACATGGGTGCTCCCAGATAATTTGTGGGGAAAGTGCCCTCAAGGAACTTAGTTTCCATTAGCATCCGTTTCCTCCTATCCCGGCCAATGTGTTTGGAGAAGAAAATCTTACTCTTAGCAGGATTCAATTTTTCACCAGATAGGTCACAAAACTTGTTCATGATCTTCATTAACTTCTCCACTGATTTGATGTGGCCATTAGAGAAGATTAATAAGTCATCAGCGTACATTAAATGATGAATATGAGCTTTGCATCCTTCCACCTTATAAGGGCTGATCTCACTTCTCTGCATACTAGTATTAATCAATCTACTAAGAAATTCCATAGCAAGAATAAACAGAGTAGGAGATAGGGGGTCACCTCATCTAACTCCTCTATTGGATTTGAAGAAACCATAAGAACCGCCATTCCACAACACAGAGTACCAGCAGTTAGAGACGTTCATGTACACAAGTAGGGGTGTAAACGAGCCGATACACTCGCGAGCCGCTCATGAACAAGCTCGGTCAAAGCTCGGTCAAAGCTCAGCTCGAACTTAAACGAGCCGAGCACGAGCATAATTTTGATGCTCGTTTATTAAACGAGCCGAGTACGAGCCAACAGGTGCTCGACTCGTTTATGTTCGTGAACAGCTCGTTTATAAGCTCGATTGTTACTCGATTAAAGCTCGTTTAGGACTCGATTATACTTGATTGTTGAGTATACTTTTGAGTATAATTCTTATTTTGAAAATAGTATGTTTCCTATT
Organism: Rhodiola kirilowii; assembly: GCA_033675215.1. Classification (NCBI taxonomy): domain Eukaryota; kingdom Viridiplantae; phylum Streptophyta; class Magnoliopsida; order Saxifragales; family Crassulaceae; genus Rhodiola; species Rhodiola kirilowii. The sequence continues at coordinate 56,376,090 of CM066197.1, read as the reverse complement.
TTTTATTTACACGGTTTTTTATCCTTAATAACATAATGCTGTCAAATGCCTTGTTTATATCTACGAATGTATTTAGTTATGCCTGATATCTATGCAATGACCATTTGATTAAATTCATCGCCTTAAATTACTTTTTATTCATTTCAATTACTAGCTATAGTTTTGTTAGCCACATAATTAGCTCACAGTCAACTTTAATAGATGTACAACGGTTGTAAGTGGGTTTATGGCGTGATAATTAGAGCGTGATGGAGAATAACAGATGAAGCAGCCATGGGAGTTGTTCTGTTAAAAACATCCAAATTGTGTTATGCAGTGGAAATGGAAGATGATGTTATGTCCCACATCGCTCATACAACATTCACAGGCTTCATTTGTTCAAATAAAAGAAACCACATGTATTGCTAACCGGACATATGGGCTGGGCTTCGATTATCGGAGCTACCCAAAGCCTCTGAAATGAGGTTGAGCTTCTTGATTGATGCTCGTTTGAGGCTCGTGCTCGATTAGCTAGGAGCTTCGAGCGTCCTTAAGCCGAGTTTGAACATGATTTTTGTTGAAGTTCGAACCGAGCTTTAGCTGCTCGTTTATAGCTTGATTAAGGCTTGAGTTCGATAAGCTGTCGAGCCAAGCTCGAGTATGTAAAAGAGTTATCGAGCCGAGCTCGAACACTTTTTTGTCAAGCTCGTCGAGCTCGAGCTCGAGTTCGAGCACAACAAATTTCTAATCGAGCCGAGCTCGAAGAGTTCAATACTCGCTCGGCTCGGCTCGTTTACACCCCTATACACAAGGTCAATCCACTTATCGGAGAATCCCCAAGCAGATAACATTTTAATGATGAACCTCCACGAAATTCTGTCATAAGCTTTAGACATGTCAATCTTTAGCATGATATTGCCCCCAAAGGTCTTCACATTAATGTCCCTCACCATATCATGAGCCAGACCAACGCTATCATGGATATTTCTTCCCTCGATAAAACCAGACTGCTCGGGACTGATCAGTTTATATAAAAGATTACTCAGCCTTGAATTCAGGATCTTGGAGATAATTTTGTGAAGGAAATTACACAAACTAATAGGTCGCACCTGATCAAGACTGCTGGCTCTTTTCACTTTGGGGATCAGAACAATGTTAGTCGATGATATAATTTTTGGAAGCTGCAACCCTGTAAAGAAACCCAGAATAGCCTCTTTCAGGTCTTCCTTAATAATATTCCAACAGCAAGTAAAGAACTTCCCCGTGAAACCATCGGGGCCTGAAGAGCTGTCACTTTTCATACTGAATACACTGTCTTTAATTTCCTCCATCCCAGGACTAGCAATGAGCCTCGTATTATCATCATCTGAGATTTCAGGTTGCACCAAATCACCTAGCAGCAGGTCTCCAGAGGCTGAAAACTCCCCAAACAGGTTCTCAAAATATTGGAAAGCTTTGAGGCCAATGAAATCCCCATCATCAGAAATGGTACCATCCTCCATAGCCAGTCTGATAGTGTTGTGAGCCCTCCTGGCCTTAATAGCAGCATGAAAAAAGCTAGAGTTTCTGTCACCATCTTTATACCAGGACACTTTCGCTTTTTCCTCCAGCATACCCAACTGATATCTCATTAGATCATTAAGCTCTTGACTGGTATCCTTGATTTTGTTATTAGTCTCCTCATCCCAGCCATCTTGTAACTGCCTCTCCAGGGAACTCACCTGATAATTAGCCTCCTGTATTTTCTTGTTAATATCCCCAAAGGTTTCCCAATTCCAAGCCTTCAACACCTTTCTAGTTTTTTTCAGCTTCAGCGCAAAGTTAATCATGGGATTAGTGTGCTCTCTACCTTCCCAAGCACCAGAGACCGTATTAAGAAAATCAGCATGTTCAGTTCACATTCCCATGAACTTAAAGGTTCTAGTCCCCCTAGCTTGCCCATCATCAAAGTTAATCAAGAGAGGACAATGGTCAGATGCCACCCTAGACAGATGATGAATCTTCAAACTAGGAAATCGATTAAGAGCAGTGCCATTGACCAAGCATCTATCCAATCTCTCCCATATTCTGCTGGCTCCCTCTTGGTTGTTGGACCAGGTAAATATAGAGCCTTCATAACCAGCATCGGAGACACCCACATTGGCCATAAACTCATTAAACAATCTAATGACTTTACCATTTTTTTTATTTCCTCCTTTCTTCTCATTCCAGGTAGCAATGCAGTTGAAATCTCCCATTATCATCCAAGGATCAGCCATTTGGAGAGATAAGGCACCCAGCTCATCCCATAATTTCTGCTTGAGATAAGTGTCATGGAAGGAGTAAACAAAACTGCAGAGGAAACCTTCTTCATCCTCATTATTAATCACCTTGACAGTAATCTGTTGATCAGAGAAATCCACCACAGAGATTTTATATTCATCATTCCACATAATCCAAATATGGGTATTGGCTGGGAAACAATTGAGATAATTAAGGAAGCCCATTTTTCTAGTCAGGGAAATCAGCTCTTCAGGAGAGGATTTTGGTTCCAAAATGCAGCACAAACCTATTTTATAGTTCTTCATCATAAGGGATAGATAATCACAAGTACCTTTATTATTGATGCCTCTGGCGTTCCAACACAAAAAGGCTTCATCATCATTGAGAAATGTTGGAAGGATAGTCCTCACCATCCTGATTTAGTTCCTCTTCCAAAGCTGCTTGGTAAACACCATTAGTAATTTTATTGAAGTGTGGAATCATCGAGAGATGGACCAAACCTCCCAAGGTTTTGCTATAAAAGATCTTATCCTCCTTCCTGCTCTTTTGTGCATACCCCTGCTCCATATCCATGGTTTCAGATACGTGGCTAATGCTATTTTCAGAGGTGTTCTTATTCTCAACATCATTGATGACTATTTCGTCAACATAGTTCATATCATTACCATCTTTAATCTTCTCCAAACATGTCTCATCATCTCCTCGCTTATGTTGGTCAGCATTCAAGGAGCCTACTTGGAGTTTCTCCGCTAAGGAATCCACTTCATCAATAAGTTCAGCAATATCCTGAGCAGGAGAAGGATTCAGAAAGCTATCATCCTGCAAATGTGAGTATCCAAATCTAACCGTGTTTCTATTAGGAAGTTTCAATCCTTTATATTTAAATTTGGCTGCTGCCTTCATAATGGAAACAGATTTGGCCTTGTGACTTTGCTGGTTTACACTAGCTTTCGTAGACGATTCCGCCACCTCTATGCATGCCTGGCCACTTTGCTTTGGAGAACTATTGATCTGAACTTTGGTCGAACCCTCTTGATCATTAGATTCCTTTCTATTTTTCTTTCTGTCAACAACTTTCCATTCTTGAGCTGGCAAATCTTGCTTAATTTCATCAGAATTTTTTATACTAACAATCTGCTCCTTTGCACCATCATTGTGTTGCATCGCGTTCATCATCTTTTCTTTCCTTTCACCAGATTTTTGCATTCTCCTGCAGTTGGTCATATCATGACCATGAAGCTTGCAACTAGCACAGTATTTGAGACCTCCTTCGACAACAATATCCTGAAAGAAACCATTGTTCCCTGGAAGATTAATCCAAACACTGCTTGGAAAAGTTTTGGTAACATCTAGTTCAACACAGGCTCTAGCATAATTAAGGGAGTCCATCTCCTCGTTTTGTCATCACAGTCCAGGAATAGAGCAAAAGAGGCCACAATGGATTTGATGATGGCCCTATCAAACATTTCCATGGGGAGACCTGGAAACCTAATCCATTTTGTCACAGTGGTGGATTCCTTCTTTGGATTATACTCAGCTGACCATCGAAACAGTCTGAACATAGTGTGTCCCACTCTACGCAAGGGGCTAGTAAGAACCTCATTCACATCCTTCTCTGAATCCAAGATCACAACAATATGTCTATCATCCCAGTTGCTAGTGATGGTGATTCTGCCTTCAATCTTCCAGGCTACGCAAGGGGCTAGTACTTCAATCTTCCAGGCTTCCAGGTTGAATTGGGTGTTAATTATTTGAATTGGTTGATAATTAGTTGAATTTTTTGTGTTGAATTGTTGAATTGGGTGGTAATTAGTTGAATTTTTCAAAATAATTGTTGTTGACTAAAGAAAACCGGTTTATTACAAGAAAAGAAACCCTAATTTTATTCCGCATAAAACCGGTTTTACGCGTGGCCATAATTATATTTCTTTCGGTCCACATATAACCAATAATGTCACGCATGTGCACAGTCAGCAAACCGGTTTGGGAGAAACCGGTTGGTTGATTTTCAACGAAATCGGGTTCCCCAAAATCAATTTTTATTAAAAATGAGTGAAACCGGTTTTCCCCAAACCGGTTTTATTAAAAAGGGAAAAGTACAAAAACATTACCTGAACTATCACCTCATTTCAAATCAAGTACCGAACTACTAAAAGTTTCAATTTAAGTACTGAACTATCATCTCATTTCAAATCAATTACTAAACTATCAACAGTTTCAATTTTAAGTACCGAACTATCGATTCTTTTCAATTAGGTACCCAATAATCAAAAATCATATTTATTCTTTTGATAATTAGTTTTATTAAGTAAAATAGTAAATGAACTATCATGTGTAATCTTTAACCCGAATAAATAACTAAATAAATATATTTATCTTTAATTTTATCAATTGAGTAATAAAACTTATATAATGACATAATATAATTTTTAAATGTCAAATTCTTCACCTAAATTATACAAGTATGTTCAATAAATTTAATAAAAATTTACATGCATATAATTTTGGGTTGTGTGTTTCAATTCAATTATTTGAATTTAACAGATAAATAGTTTTTAATTTAGTAAAGATATTTATATCAATTAAAATATTTGTTAAAATGAATAGTTATTATATAAAAAATATCGAAAAGATCATATGAGAAGTAACAACTTTGGTGAGAAATGAGAAGTAATCAAAATTCGTAGCTTAAAGAACAAAGTTCGTAATGTAAATAAAACTTGAAAAATCAAAATTCGTAGACATAAAAAACAAAAATTGTAATGTAAAAATAGTAAAACTCAAAGATCAAAAGTCGTAGACTTAAAGAACAAAATTTGTAACATCAGTAATTACATGATACAAATTTACACTAACGCCCATATGAATATAATATAGATATTAAGATTTAAAAAATCTGAAAAATAAAGGTTTTTGGATAAAAAATTGAAAGGTTGTGATTACTTCTCATTTCTCATCAAATTTGTTACTTCTCATGAGATCTCAACCCTACGATTAGTGATAAGTGAACTAAAAATACTCATCATTAAAAATATATAACGTAATATTGTATTACTATTTTTATATATTTTTAATATTCAAAATGTTAAATTAACAATAATAATTTTATGTTTCGGTACTTGAATTGAAAAGAATTGACAGTTCGGTACTTAAATTCAAACTGTTGATAGTTTAGTACTTGATTTGAAAGAAGATAATAGTTCAGTTCTTAAATTGAAACTTTTGGTAGTTCGGTACTTGATTTGAAATGACGTGGTAGTTCAAGTTATGTTTTTGTACCTTTCTCTATTAAAAACAGAGCAAAATCGATATTTGAGTTTAAAACAGGACAAAATCGAGATTGAGTTTTGAAAATAGGGCAAAAAAAACTCTCATATTTGCTTAGATTAATAGCAATCTTAATTAAGTAACTTTATTTAAAGAAATATTAATTAGACCATCTTCTCCTTTTATACGTATGTCTAAGGTTTTTTTACCACCTATCCAATTAACTGCTATCAAAACGTACTATTAAAAGTAAGTTATCCGTGTCAGATGAAAGTGAAACTTTATTTATATATTTTATATTATTAATGATTAATGAAACCCTATTTTCTCCAATTAGACCCATTTTAGACGGACTGCAGCTCCTGCTATGATCCATTTGTTGCCTCCAATAAACCCGGCCCATTTCAAATTGCTTCTTTAAAGTATGTTTTTCTTTTTTATTTTCTTCTACTTAAAATGCAAATGCGAACATGGCGGTGACATGTTGATTAAGGAGTCATCCTGGATCCTTAAATTTCGGATTCGAATCCAGGAGCATCATGAGTAGTGATCTAGCGGTCATAGTCTTGGTCGAATGACTAGGAGGTCGACGGTTCGAACTCCCTCGGATGCACCGGCATGAGTTTGGGGTTTGTCCATTCCTTGCTTATAATAGTGAATGCCATTAGAGGTGGCAATGATACCCTAAATTCATCAATCCGGCCGTTAAAATGAGTCCGTTAACCGTCCTATTAGTAAATGTGTTTAACAAACCTGTGTCCGTTATAAGTCGTCTAACCCTATAACAACCCGTTGAACTTAACAATTACCAAGCTTGTTTGTTTGATTTTGATGTGCGGAAAAATGAATGTAGCTATCAAAATGAATGAGACAAAACTTTAATGAAAACGATGCCTGATGTGCGGTAAATTTTTTTAATAAAAAATAAATTTCTTTACAATTATATGAGCTAAAAGAGTTCTAATATTTTTTAAATATATTTTCACATCAAGACTTATCATTGTAATTTTATTGTTTGACATTGAAATAAATATGACTTTTTGAGACTAAACGGTTAAACGATCTAACGGGCTAAACAGGTTAATCGACTAAACGGGTTAAACCGGCTAAACGAATTGAACTTGTTAACCCTCTTAACCATTAAGAACTCGTCCGATTAAGCTGCTAACATTAACGAATTTTAACTCTCTATTCAGATTTTAAGCAAATCGGCATGTTTCTTCACAGTCCTTTATATCCAACATATGTTTATTCATGTCACTTTAAGAGTGACTTGGTTCAACGATGATGCATGTATCAGTGCCATACATTGTGAAATCTCTCGCATTATAATTTTATTATTTGACATTGAAATAAATATGATCTTTTTAAGAGTAAAAGAATTAAAAAGGTAAACAGGTAAACCCGCTTACCCCGCTACCCGTTAAGAACCCGCCCGTTAAACTCTCTAACGTTAAACGGAATGATGGTGATTCCACACCAGGCTCAATAAAAAATGGAATGTAGAAAGTGGATCCTAAACAAAAAAGGAGCCATTCCCAAGAAAAGGGTGAGTCCCATGCGTAAATTTGTGGATCGCGGTCTCACGCACTAATCCTACAGGTGCCCGTAGTAGGCCGGCCGCCCTACCTAAACCAATCATCATATCGGTCCCTTGGCCCCATTGCTGAAAAGGCTCGGCTTCAAAACCGTACGTGGAGCTTCACTTGAAGAGCGAAGCCATAGCGCTAGCCTATTACGTTTTTCAACAGCAAGCTACGCTTCCTCTGAGTGGATATGTGGAAGTAAAAAAAGGATAGGAGAGCACCCCTTCTCCCGAATCCAAGAAATCTAAATAAAAATCCATATTTTTTATTCCCCTGTCCTTCCCGTCCAAAATTTAACTCCTACAATTCCTTATTAGTTAAGCTAATGCCCAATTTTCGGGAAGGACAGATTTTGGGTGGGGGTGTTCGCATATCACCTTGCTTTTTTCATTCCCCTTCTTAGTCCAATAGAACTGAAATGTTTCAACAAACAAAGTTAAGGGCGAGGTTCAAACGAGGAAAGGCTTACGGTGGATACCTAGGCACCCAGAGACGAGGAAGGTCGTAGTAAGCGGCGAAATGCTTCGGGGAGTTAAAAATAAGCATTGATCCGGAGATTCCCGAATAGGGCAACGTTTCGAACTGCTGCTGAATCCATGGGCAGGCAAGAGACAACCTGGCGAACTGAAACATCTTAGTAGCCAGAGGAAAAGAAAGCAAAAGCTCTAGGCGCTTATTCCCACAGCTATCTCAGCTATTTGTGCTTGGACTCGGTAAACTCGATCCACCGGGTATGGATCCGAATCATAAACTCGCCCCACAAAAACCAGCACTGAATCTAGTTAAGTTGCACTTGCCTATACTCAACCCTAGCTGAGGCATACGGATGAACCAGAGCTCCTATAAACACTAGCTGTTGAGCATATTTGACGTTGAATCTAAAGGATCTACTGCTGGATAGATACCTTTGGAAGCTAATCCTCTTGATAGTTGATGGACCATAATTATACGAATCAAAAACATAGTAAAACCCACGAAATTAGACTGTTGGTCTATTTAACTTTTGTTTGTTAGTTCCGATTTATATCTACAGGGTATTTTGGGCTCTAGAGAGAAAACACGCTAAGGAGAAGATTTTACGCTGAAAAGATATTACGAGTTAGTCCAAGGTCACGATCAGACGCTGAATGCAGAAATCTCAAGATCCTGACATTGAATCACTCAATTCAAATCAACCCGAGGAACAACCAAAGTCAGACCGGAGCAGAATTGGATTGATAGTTTTGTGATAACTGCACAAAACTCACAAAACTCACTCATTTCTTAAAGTGACCGGCGGCTATGGGTGCAAAGGATGAGTCATTGGGTGGCTTCCTCCCCTTCTCCTCCTTGGGTGACCGGTGGCTTTGGCAAGAGGTGGCCAAAGCCACAAACTCTCCTCCATTTGTGACTTGCAACCGGCGGCTAAAGGGAGGAGACCATAGGAGCTTGCCACTTGTCCTCTTCTCCTCCACATCTCCTCCCTCCTCCTCCACCCTTGGATGCAATTCATCTCCACCCTCCATTCTCCTCTCCTTTGGCTATAAAAGGGAGCTCATCCCCTCTCATTTGTATCATCTCAAAAACATCCAACAATCCACAACACAATCCACTTCTCTCTCTAAAAGTTTGGCATTTGTAAGTTTGGTTTTCAATATATAATACTCCTGTTGGTTCTTGAGTATTATAGTTCGGTCTTAAGTACTTCTGTCGGTTCTTGAGTACTCAAGCTTTTCTTTATTCTCGAGTACTCTTGTCGGTTCTTGAAGTACTCACCCCCTTCCTTTACTGTCTTTTACTTTCGAAACTTTTACTTTCCTATCTTTTAAAACTGCAATTTTATTTTCCTTGTCTTTACTTTCAAAAACTTTACTTTCTGTCTTTCGAAAACCTTTACTTTTCAAGTACTTAGCTATGGTGTCCTCTTCCATGGATAACCGTAGCTAAACTCTTCATTCGGTTGAAGGGGTGTACTTGTATCATAAAATGTTTTAGACCCTTTTCTTAATGCCTCTTTGTGTTCAACTTGTTCTAAGTGCCATATATCAGGTCAGAACTTCATTGGTAGAGTGGATGCTCGGAAGAGCAAAGCTCTACCATGAACTCGTGACCTCCGTGGATAAGTGGAGGCTCGGAAGAGCACAGCTTATTTGTGGAGATCAACCTCTTTCCAAAACCATTTGATTTATCAGGAATGATGGTCAACTGGATGCACATATTAGAACAAGAGTTCTACGTCTTGCAAAAGACTAGACGGTGTGGCAAGTCTTGTGCTAGGAATAGCCTCGATTCACTTTTGAACACTTAGTATGGTCATTAACGGTCAATGATAAACAGATTATGATACAAGGCCCCTGAAATCGAATCTTTCTTTAAATTTAAACACCACCTGCATTTACTTTCTTAGTATAAACTGCTCTATCAACTGCTCACCTTCCGGAGGACTTGCCAATCACGCATCACCCGTTGTAAGTCTTCTCTTTTATTTTCAGTATTTACATTTTCTGTCATTTACTTTTCCGCACAAAAAACCAAAAAACCAACCAAAAAGTCACTTAGTTATTACCGCTAAAATCTCAATCAATCTAAAACATGCTCCCTCGCTGTACGATTCCCTCAAAGAACATTTTATCCTCATAATTCCCTTGGGTTCGACCCCTACTTACCACTTGCTACCCAGTAGTAAGGTCACGAGTAGCGGAATATAAATTTATTTGTGCACATTGCCTCGCGACAAGGCAGTGCTGTCAAATTGGCGCCGTTGCCGGGGAATTAGCGAATGGATAGTTGTTCTTTTGTACATAATTCACTATGTCTTCCTACTACGAAAGCGAACCTTAGAAAAATGGGGGCAGCAACTTTATTCTTGGAATGCGTAACATTCTCCCAAAGTTTGGAAGTTCCATCGGAGAGGACCCTGTGAAACATTGCCAACGTTTTCACCACACCTGCCGCCGCCTGAAACCTAAGAATGAGACGTTAGAGGAATTTAAGCTGACATGCTTCAAATTTTCTTTAACTGACTCGGCATTAGTGTGGTATTACTCATGTGCTGATGGTGAAAATGATTATCTCGTGCTCCGAGCCCATTTCCTAGAAAAGTTTTCCCCACCACCCTTCGAACTTGAAATCCGCGAGAAGATAATCAACATTAAGCAATCCCGGGACGAAACTTTAGACGAGTACTTGGCATACTTTATTTCCATTGTGGAGAGCTGCCCGCACCACAGATTCGCATATTCATATCTTCTTCGGACATTTCTTATTGGGATGAGACTTCCGGAGCTTTGCTTGCTAGATACTGCCGCAGGAGGATCAATAATGGAATTAACCGAAGATGAAGCCTGGGGCCTCATTGATGATTTGGCCAAGAGCACAAAACGAGGACCAATGCACCAAATTGAAGATAAGGCACCGACGATGGAAGAGGACTCATCACAGAATGAGCCCGACACCACACCCATTACGAGCTTGCCCGCAACAAAGCCAAGAGAATGCATCAGGACAAGGGCAGTAATGGACGTGGAGACGGCTCTAAAGGAACCAACATTGGAGCCCACAAAGCTGACAGAGGATGAGGACGCACGGATAACTGAAGAGGAGCCTACATGGGATCTCACTCCCGAGCCATCAGAAGACTCAGAACCAGAAATCGATACAGTGTGGGACGAGGAAGAGCCTACATGGGATATAACTCCCGAGCCATCCGAAGTAATGGACGAATCAGATACAGAAAGCATCGAAGAAGAGTCTTCATGGGAACTCACTACCAAAGCGGACGAGGAAATCACGGCAGACCTGGTCCTCATTACCAAACCAGTCGAGCCACTTGAACCGGTCCTCATCACCAATCTGCCCGAGGAAGTCTCGGCCCTACTTGACGAGCCAAATGAAGTTCCGGACTTCGCTGCCATAATACCTAAAACATGCCCGATCCTCACTATCGAAGCACCTAAGGCAGGCCTGGTCCTCATTATCAAACTGTCCAAGAATGACTTGGCCCTTATGGTGGAAGTTCCCAAATTTTTCCCCTCGGTTTGTATGCAAATCACAGCCACCAAAGAAGAGGTAACCTATGCTGAGGTGCAAGGGGAGTTGGATGCAAAGCAAGGACAAGAAAAACCATCAATGGAGCTCTCGCTCACCACGACTCAACTAAGCGGCCCTGAAAACTCGCTCGTTCTAGGACGGCCATTCGTCGTTGCCACAAAGAAGAGGCTTCACATGGAAACAGGCTTGATGTCGCCTACATTCAATGGCACAATGCTGAACTTCCAAACTTGCAAAGGTGCCAACCATTCATACATGAAGAAGCGACAAAAACATAGGCCCAAAGAATGGAAACCCGGAAGGAGGAACAAGAGAGCTCGACTTGATGGACCAGCAGCTATAGTCAAGGAGTCCTCGCCTTCTCAGGGATATGTGAAAAAGAAGCCTCCGAATCAAGGGAGAGCAGAACTAAGCCCGCTGCCATATGTGTTCTTTGGGCAAATCAAAAGGGCAGCCGAGAAGAAGTTCGACTTCAAGCACCCATGGGATCCATACTTATGATCCAGAAATGAGGTACTGTCGAGCCAACGACGTTAAACAAAGGCACTGGTCGGGAGGTAACCCGACACCTATCTTACTTTCTGTCTTTTATTTTCTGTCATTTAGTTTTTTCCAATAAGTCGCTCTCACCCACTTGGTGCATAGAAGAAATGACTATTCAGGAATCGGACTTGGGTGCAACATTAAGCCAGCCAGGCCTACGCCAAGAGTTCAAGGCCCCAGCCGAACTCCCTCGATTATCCAGCCTCATGCCATGTCGTTCATTCGACACAATAAAGGGAGTTTTGTTCTTCCCTTTTCCTTAATGTCATTTCCTTCTCATATAACATCTGCTTGCATGGCTTTTAAACTAAGTCTTGCTGAAAGGCACGCCTTCGTTCAAAAGTGTGGGGTGAGAACCACCTGTGTACATAACATGTTTTTCTTTTCTTTTTTTAATATTATCTTTTTGAAAATATGAACTTAAGAATGTGAAAAAGATAGATCTAAAATTCATGCATTTACCTTGTGAAAATTCAACTGTCTAAAAACTTAGAATGTAACTTCTCATTTGTTCCTTTGTGCTGAGATAAACTAGGGATGTGGAGTTGACATAAACTGCCCTAGAGAGGCTTGGCAAGCAATCGAAGAATCGAATCAAACTATATGGTTTTCGAAGTCAGTAGAGGCTGCACTTCGGGTTTCAGTGAAGATTGAAGTCATCTCCGCCATGCAGTGTTTATGCAAAAAAAAGGCGAAGACGGGAATCAGACCGTCCTCTCTCTAGTCAAAGTAACCGAGAAAATAGATGAGCGACCCTCATCTTGACCCGCGCGAAACGGCAAGGATGAGAGGAGCGGGGAGGTATTTCCATAGGCTTGCGGGCGATGATTGGACCTCCCAAAAAAGGCTTGAGAAAATGGACTAGCAAGTCACAAAGACGCAAGAAGCTCAAAGAAGCAAATCAAGAGGCCAAAGGCCCAAAATTGTGAAGGTTTTAACCGAACAAAAGTGAAGTACTCAAAGAGTCAAATCAAAGGCCAAAGGCCGATTCACTACAAAAGCTGTCCCTCGCCAAAAGAAAATCAAAGTACTCAAACCATTGAAACCCGAACCGAATCACGTGCTAGAGAAAGCTACAAGGAAACCATATAGTACGAGACGATCCCGAGAATGCAGTTCAGGAGCCTAAAAAGGGCTATCTCCCGAAACATCCAGAATAATTTGCATCTCAGCACGAAGGTACACGTATCAAGTTTCTTCTATTTATTTACACAGTTCAATTTGGTAATAAGTAAGTAATGCATGAATTAAGATAAATCGAGTCCCAAAGTCTAACTTTCATATTTTAAAACCAAACTTAATGTGCCACCATTTAATAGCATTGTTCGGGACGAACAACTAAAAGTGTGGGGTGATCTGATGGACCATAATTATACAAATCAAAAACACAGTAAAACCCACGAAATTAGACTGTTGGTCCATTTAACTTTTGCTTGTTAGTTCCAATTTATATCTACAGGGTATTTTGGGCTCTAGAGAGAAAATACGCTAAGGAGAGGATTTTACGCTGAAAAGATCTTACGAGTTAGTCCAAGGTCACGATCAGACGCTGAATGCAGAAATCTCAAGATCCTGACATTGAATCACTCAATTCAAATCAAACCGAGGAACAACCAAAGTCAGACCGGAGCAGAATTGGACTGATAGTTTTGTGATAACTGCACAAAACTCACAAAACTCACTCATTTCTTAAAGTGACCGGCAGCTATAGGTGCAAAGGATGAGTCATTGGGTGGCTTCATCCCCTTCTCCTCCTTGGGTGACCGGTGGCTTTGGCAAGAGGTGGCCAAAGCCACAAACTCTCCTCTATTTGTGACTTGCAACCGGCGGCTAAAGGGAGGAGACCATAGGAGCTTGCCACTTGTCCTCTTCTCCTCCACATCTCCTCCCTCCTCCTCCACCCTTGGATGCAATTCATCTCCACCTCCATTCTCCTCTCCTTTGGCTATAAAAGGGAGCTCATCCCCTCTCATTTGTATCATCTCAAAAACATCCAACAATCCACAACACAATCCACTTCTCTCTCTAAAAGTTTGGCATTTGTAAGTTTGGTTTTCAATATATAATACTCCTGTTGGTTCTTGAGTATTATAGTTCGGTCTTAAGTACTCCTGTCGGTTCTTGAGTACTCAAGATTTTCTTTATTCTCGAGTACTCTTGTCGGTTCTTGAAGTACTCACCCCTTTTCTTTACTGTCTTTTACTTTCGAAACTTTTACTTTCCTGTCTTTTAAAACTGCAATTTTATTTTCCTTGTCTTTACTTTCAAAAACTTTACTTTCTGTCTTTCAAAAACCTTTACTTTTCAAGTACTTAGCTATGATGTCCTCTTTCATGGATAACCGTAGCTAAACTCTTCATTCGGTTGAAGGGGTGTACTTGTATCATAAAATGTTTTAGACCCTTTTCTTAATGCCTCTTTGTGTTCAACTTGTTCTAAGTGCCATATATCAGGTCAGAACTTCATTGGTAGAGTGGATGCTCGGAAGAGCAAAGCTCTACCATGAACTCGTGACCTCCGTGGATAAGTGGAGGCTCGGAAGAGCACAGCTTATTTGTGGAGATCAACCTCTTTCGAAAACCATTTGATTTATCAGGAATGATGGTCAACTGGATGCACATATTAGAACAAGAGTTCTACGTCTTGCAAAAGACTAGACGGTGTGGCAAGTCTTGTGCTAGGAATAGCCTCGATTCACTTTTGAACACCTAGTATGGTCATTAACGGTCAATGATAAACAGATTATGATACAAGGCCCCTGAAACCGAATCTTTCTTTAAATTTAAACACCACCTGCATTTACTTTCTTAGTATAAACTACTCTATCAACTGCTCACCTTCCGGAGGACTTGCCAATCACGCATCACCCGCTGTCAGTCTTCTCTTTTATTTTCAGTATTTACATTTTCTGTCATTTACTTTTCCGCACAAAAAACCAAAAAACCAACCAAAAAGTCACTTAGTTATTACCGCTAAAATCTCAATCAATCTAAAACACGCTCCCTCGCTGTACGATTCCCTCAAAGAACATTTTATCCCCCTAATTCCCTTGGGTTTGACCCCTACTTACCACTTGCTACTCAGTAGTAAGGTCACGAGTAGCGGAATATAAATTTATTTGTGCACATTGCCTCGCGACAAAGCAGTGCTGTCAATAGTACAGTAGTAGCATCTAAATGTGCAAATGTCGTTGCAGGCGCAGAGTCAGTCAAATCGTCCGCAGGTACATAAACAGCTTGAATAGAACTTATAGACCCTTATTTGGTAGAAGTAATTCTTTCTTGTAAAGAACCCATTTCCCACATCCGATTTAACGGATTTAACCCGCTTAACCCACTAATCTTTTGCAACCCGTCAATACCCATCCGCCCGTTTTGCCACCCCTGTACGGCATCCTAGGAAGTTAAAACTGACCGGCTATAAATTATAATAGTGAGTTGTTTCCTATCTAACTTGACAGACATCTGTCCTAGTCTATGTTCGAAGCTGTTAGCAGTGTAATGGAAAAGGACGATCGCATACTAACAAGTGCCAACCGAACCATAATAATATATATAGGTACGCTGTCTCTGTGTGCCCATGTCCGACTTTGCCAAAATATGCATGTTCTGAGTGGCTTCAACAATGACCAGACTTGGGAACAGAGCTGTCCGGAACTGAGAGATTTGTAACCATTTCATGCAGCTCTGGGGGAACACCAGGAGGAGGGGAGGTCAGGTCCATAGGTGGTCTGGATGTCCGAGTTGGTTGTACGGAAGGACACATGAATCGGTTGAAAGCATCCTCATAAGCATGACCAGAGAGGCTTCCACGCATGCGACTTACAGGTCTGACATTTGGATCTGCAGAGAGATTCACTAAATTCTCGCCTCCTAGTGGATGTTGAACTGACGTCCCTGGTGCACCAGCAGAAAATGATTGTCCAGACCGCAATGTCTGGTTTTGATAAGCTCGCGACGGCTCTCTGACAGGCTGAAATGCTGATCGTAAAGAGATATTTCCGACATTGGATGAGTTTGCTTGCTGATAGTTAGTCCGTGAAAGGTGAGCATTTTGCATCATGCCTACGGACAGGTTAGGATGGCTAATAAACTGTGGCTGCTGTTGATGCGGGCGATTTTGATGCACAGCAGCCATTCTATTAGAGAACTGGCTTGTGGACACAGAGGCAGCAGTGCGCGTAGATGAATTGTGATTGATTGACCTCATGGCATCCCGACTCTGCAAAACCAATGAGATATGTGAATTTTCAGGTGCTAGATGTGGATGGATGCATATTCAAGTCCTAATCTGACAGCGTTTACTTCTTATAACCAATAAAGCAGCTCTAAGATCAAAAGTCACTGAACAAGGACAAAAAAACAGAAAAACTCACCTGTGCCACAGAGCGCTGCTGCGAGGGATATGATATCATCTCAGGAAGTTGTAAGCGTTTCAAAACAGAACGAGAATATTCACGCAGCCTCTCTACTTCACTGATCGTGCTCATAGAAACGTCAGCGTTTAAAGCCATGGATGGGGAACCTTGAGACGACGTGCCACTGGCAATCAAAGAAGCTGGAGTGGCACTAGATGTTAATATTGAATTAAGTGTTCCACTTGTAGCTGCAGGAGCTTGCACTTCTGTTGGGGTTCTGGTTATTTTGGGAGGGACTGATGATAGGCATGCATACTGATTGTCTATCACTGAATTCACCAACTGTGACTGCTGCACTGAAACATTAGTTGCTCCGAGAGATGACAATTGAGTACTGGAACCAGGTGCATGACCAGTGGGATGATACGTGTTAGTCGTAAACTGGTTGTCAAATCCATCACCAGATGGCCCTGAATTGTAACTAGAAAGATCCAATCCCGACCAAAAATCATCATCCATCCGAGAAACTGTGCTTTGATTAGCCTGATTTGAGGTATTGAGCTCTGTATGCATTTCTACACTTGATCCCATTGAATTGAGTAAATCCTCTACGGATAGTTTTCTGTCTTCAACGTCAGAAAATTGATATGCATCCATCTCACCCCCTTCCATGGTAAGATCAAGTATATCTGGTGCATCAGACTCCTTCAAGTGATTGATGTTGGTGTCACCGGATGCATCATCATTGCTTTTGGGTGTATTCTTCCATGACCCGTCTGGAGAAATAATGACATCTTCAACATTGTCTGCCACCTCATTCAGAACCTGAGGGGAAAGCCCACAAGTACTATAAGGAATTAATGTAATTGTAACATTAGAAATATTGTTACGGCCACAATACCTTCACCATATTCTGATCAACTCGGATATCCAAGAAACTGATATACTGGTTACAATGGGGGCAACGCCATGATGGCCTTCTTGAATTTATTTCCACAAAGTTATCAAAGTCAAAACACTACAAGTAAAAACAGAAGGTGTGGGGTTTTATCATGGAAGTGTAGACATGAGAAAGTAGACAAAAACTTACTCGGTTAAGGATTCATCTATGTTTCACGCGCAAAAAAGTTTCAAATAGTACAAGTGGATGTGATGTCATTCATGTCCTCATGGGTTTGCAACACCAGATAATATTTTTAAAAAGTGACTACACACATGCACTCAACTCCTCAGAAGATATGATAATGTGCTATAATGCAAAGTGCCACAGGTGACAGGTATAAGTTACTGACCTGAACATGTTTGCACAAGTGCCCTTTAACTGGAGTTTTAATACGCGTGCGACTGTAAAAACACCAGGATACAAATAAATCAACCCACAATGTAAGAAGCATATAAAATACAACTTCAGAGGTTTCCCTGTTTGGTGATGATTTGACAGGAACTAAGAGCAGCTACGGTTTATGATGAAATTCATTACCTAAGTTGCTGAATGAACTTCTAAAAGATGTGAAGTGTTAAAGTCGAGATAAACCTAACAAATAACAAGGGTATACCTAATGGGGCAGTTGAGAGTTATGCGCGATGGCCCCACAAGAACATCTGAATCTATTAAAGATCAATCACAGTAGCACATAAGCAATTAGATGGGTAAAAAACGCAATAAAAGCTGGCATTATGACTCAGCTCAAATCCGTATCCTAGTTACACAGACCTGAACTTCGAGATATAACATCAAGCTGAACATAATCCTTAAGATTTGGTGTGCTCAAGGGTATCACACCCATAAAGGCAATAGCAATGACATAATTACCTTGCAAGGTAGATAAATTAGTTATTGTAAGAAACGTCTCAAACCTCAAACCTGTTGGGCGCAGAACATACCAGAAAAATGCCCCAAAACCTGAAGAAGATTGGTGCCGAATTTAAGTATTGCAGTCACATCTGTTGGAATCTGAGGTCCAGTATCCTGGTGGCAATATTTACGTTAAGACTTGCAAACTCGGTAATTAGTGCAAAATAGCCATCAGATATTGCATGCAGGTGCTGATTCTAACATATTTTGATACAGATCCAAACCTTACCATTGTAGCATGTACCCTTCCAGCTACCCCTTTTCCATTCAACAAAAAGCTGCAGGTATTAATGCAAAAGAAACAGATGAGGACAAGCAAAAATACACTACATCTTCATCTAAAGTATAGGGCGTTACACGAACTAATACTTAGCCTGTTGAGGACTTATAAGACATGAAGATGTTTCGGTATAATCTGTCTGAGCCACGAATAACCGCTGCCAGTAAATAAAGTACAAAAGTGAGTATCAGGTGAACATTATACTTATATATCAACGTCCATGAGTCAGAACTACCGATCATAATATAGGAACTCAAGCGGGCTACAAAATGTGGAATTTTGCCATGAGCACAACCAAGCTATTGATCAAATAAGTATCTTATCATGGCACTACTTACAATCTTTTCTTGTGGCAGAAACCCTGCATTCTTCGACATGTGAAAATCCACCAGATGTGCCCCATAACCAGGCTTGATAGGAAACAAAAGGTCAATTAGCCTTCTCGACTCTCGTAGTAGTATCAATAGTTTTTCTTAGTTGCACAAATATACCTGCAGGTGCTTGCTACTTTTTTTCTTATAAACACACATAAGCAGATTTGATATAGAAAAAATAGGGGGAGCACTCGGTTGAGACCCCTAAAAAATTTCAGATCTTGTGACCCCAAATCTCACCATTAGATCACGATGCATCTTTAAATCTGCATGTGACACATGTCCAAAAAGCAAAGTCAAACTTGGTGACTTTGACTTTGCATTAAATGCATCTTGAAAAATGCACATGGGACACGTGTCACCATTACAATGACTTGATTATGTATTTTGGAAGGTGAATATTGGGGTCTCAAGTTCTCGAACAAAAGAGGGGGTCTCATTTAAACTACTGAGGGCTTACCTTGACCTCAAGACAAGCGAGAATGTTACGCACACTAAATTGTGGAAAAAACCTGCAGACACAAAGATCATCTTTTTAACTTTTAAGTGCTAGCCCTGGTCAAAATCTGTTGTAACCAAGTAAAAACATCCAAAATGATGATCGCAAAAGGGACAAAACAAAAGGAGTGATAAAACATATGGGTGCATATAAGAACTGCAACAGAAGCTATTAAATATATATGACTGGATACTTATACTGATGATGATAGTTTCTATGTTAGATCATAAAGCAGCTGAAAAACTATCGGATTGAAATTTGAAACACAACACAGGTTTTCCACCAATTTTTATGGCTGGAAAATGTCACTGGACACTCTCTTAGCTATTAAACAAATAGACATAAGTTATTTTAAAGCAGTGGAATACTTCTTCGTTGCAGCAAATCATGAAGACAAAGTAGGTTTAAAATGAGTGAAACTTATTCCGAGAAATCCGTTTCCAATATTTACCACCGATGGGACGAATCCTGGAAACAAACATAAGCACCTCATTCTTACCTATCCATGAGTGTCTGTACGTGTGGAGTAGACAGGCTCAATTCATCATCAATGTCTGGGGGCAAGCAAAAGCTGCTACTTATCTATACTATAAACATACGCAAATGAAGTGTTAAAGGAATTCATGAAATATGAAGTTTTTGTGAAGATGCAATGTCCGTAAACTTACCTCTTTGTACAAATCAATAATTTCTTTAGTATCTGCATCTGAAAACCATCCTAGCTTACATGCATTCTACATGTTTGGGTATAATTCCAAAAGGTGGAGATAAATAAGATAATAAGTGTGTTGCTGATGGGACAAAATAAGTAAAGGATACAGCCACACACATACTCAAACATGTAGAATGCAAATTATAACATAAGATTATCTAAGCTCTAGGCAGCAGGCAAGGTACATGGGGGCAAAGGCAAACTAACTTGAACATCAATATAATACATAGGAGTAAGCCCATTAGCAGTGGCCGATTTTACAAATTAAATCTCAAACCAGATATTCCACCATAAAGTAATACCTCCGTAAAACCATTACCTAAATCTTCAGTTGTCATAACTCTCAGACATTCTGTGCTTCTGCTTCAACACTAATTTCATTAACCCTAACTTTGGTGTCTGATTTACAATATATGAATACTAATACCCTGCACACTCTTAGACTGCTTTTCTAAAGACCTACAAGTCCATGACATGCATTCTCAGCACACATTTGTGAATTTGCTAACACCTAAGCACGCACTCTCTAGTAATGATCACATAAGAAGCTGACTGGAAGTGTACCTTTATGGAGATCATCAACACCATTATAAGAGGAAGCAACAAATCATCATCTTTTCGCAGACAAATCTGGAGAATAGAATGATAAAACCTTACTGTTACCAGCAAACTGTCATTAACACAGAATTAATGTAACACCTCACCACACGTGAACCAAAAGTAACAAGCTGAAAAAAATAAAAATAATGGATTACCTGTTTCACAAGAGAGTACAACTCTGTGGCTTTGGAAGGAATATCGCCATTGGCAACTGAGAAATCAATACCTCTGTAATACCACATAAATAAATATAAAGAAACCATTGAATATGTCAATTATTCACGCTAGAAAGCTTAAATACAATGACTACAACACCAAGACAACAGAAATTAGGCATACTCCAAATCCCACAAAAATATGAAATATGAACATATACATCATTTCAGAATAATTTAAATACAAATTGAACTTATGCAAACACTAATTTTCAGTAACTTCTGAAACAATGACTACAACACCAAGACAACAGAAATTAGGCATTTGAGACGCTTTGAACAAAACCCTAACTTTTGTGACCTACAATTTACAGTTTACATGTAAGAATCAAATCCAAATCCAACTTCAACCACATACCTCCTCAGAACCGGACGAAACCAACCAACCAACATGTAGTCCACTGAACCAGCACGCACATTACACTAATAAAATAAAAACCGACTGTAAACACTACCTGGCAAGTCCAAGCAATGGTTGCTCGACTTCCTGGACGCTTTTGTACCCAAAGCGTAACAACACACGCAACCGGTTCATCACCACCATCAATCCATGCGCATTCGCCGCAAACATGTCGGCCATCGGGGTCCCCGATCGCCGGTTGCGTCTCCAGCACAGCGAACTTCGATTGGAGGCGTCGAGGAGTTCGACGAAAAAGATAATCAATTTTTTATTTTTAATTATTATCTTTCACAAAAGGGGGATGTTGTAAAATATCAAAATGGTATAGTGATAAGCAGTATTTACAAAACGGTGATGAGCCAACAACATGTGATGAAAATGAAACCAACGCTAGCGGAGACGACGAGTCCAAGAGGAGCGAGAAAAATGGCGGAGCTCCGTCACTCGAGCTCAATTGGCCGACCAGTCTCATCTCCACTCAAGCGCGAAGCCGACGCCTCGCCTCTGCTCCCCGACGACCGACTAGACGAAGACGACGATCGCGTCCGCCACACTCCCCGAGATCGGTACCGTCGTATTTGGTCCGGCATTCAAAGTCGCTTTTCATTCTCTCCATTTGACGATTCTAGGGTTTCGACGCACAGCTCGAAGATCTCACTTTTTCTTATCTGTGTGATTGTTGTTGCTGGTCTGATCTCGATTTTCTCGCTCTATCATCACTTGGTGAGTTTCCAGGTTTTGCTACATGACTAAGCTGAAATTTTTTGGTCAAGGTATGAGTTTAAGTGAAAGTTAACTACTGAGGTGTATGCTTAATTTCTGGATCTGGCGACCATAGGAAGTCTAGTGGCGAATTGATATGGTGAAAGCTTTAAATTTCGACCTTTTCCAGCTCTTATAGGGTTGTAAGCAAATAGTTGATGTGTCTGTTGAAATGCTGAATGATATGTTCACAAGACTTGGTTTGCTTAGTTAAGGTCTCTGGTTGCTGACCTTTTTTCTTTTCGCAGACAGTTCCTTACTTGTGTAAAAAGGAAGGCATTGTGCTTCGCTGCCCACAGGTGAATACCTAGGATCTCGTTTAATTTTCAGTTTTTTTCTTTCTGTTCATGGTTATGCTGTATTTCATTTGTGTGTATTATTATGTAGGCAAAAGAGCCTCCTTCCCTCTGGGAGAACCCCTATTCTTCCACCACATCTTGGAAGCCTTGCGCTGAGAGACGTGACGGTTTCATTTCAGGTAAGGATTTAAGTTCTGCTTACCAGATTTGAAACTTTTTTATCCTTTTAGTTTTCGGATTTGATTAATAAGGCAAGCTGTAATTTTCAATTAACTTATATTTGGAAAAGGAAGATCTCTATGAAACTTAATTTGCATGTCTAGACAAAGTTTAAGTTTTTGATAGTGTTATTTTTTTCTCTGAGCAGATCTTCCGCCCGAGAATGAGACTAATGGCTATATATTTATCCATGCCGAGGGTGGCCTAAATCAGCAAAGAATTGCGGTAAGGTCCATCGTTCTCCTGTCAGATATAATGCTGGACAGCTGTATCATACCATTACATAATAGGGCGCTAGTGCATTATATTTCTAACTGTTCTATGAAATCTGATACTCATATACTTCAGTAGAACATCAATTTTGATACTTGGATTAAATTGGTCTAAATTTCATTCATATGGTATCTTTGTCAACCGTTATTAAGGTCACTCAATGCCTTCAATTTACTGGATATTGAAATATCTGGTATCTGTTTGCCATTGTCGTTCTACATATTTGCCGATTTTAAAACTAACTGACAATGCTTTCATGTACAGATATGCAATGCAGTTGCAGTGGCAAAAATAATGAATGCCACTCTTATTTTGCCTGTACTGAAACAAGACCAGATTTGGAAAGACCAAACGTAAGTTAATAAACTTTCTATTCATTGTTATTGCTTAAATTTGCTCGTATCCTCAATGATATTCACCATACGTTGAACTTTTGAATTATCTGTAGTAAATTTGAAGACATCTTTGACGTGGACCATTTTATTGACTACTTGAAGGATGATGTGCGGATCGTCCGTGATATCCCAGAGTGGTTTACTGACAAAACGGAGCTCTTCACTAGTATAAGGTAGTATATTGTTTTGACTATTGCGGTGGGAACTCAGTGTAGTCACCTGCAACTCTTTGTTAATCACTCAACATAATATAAAAGGCCACGTAACAATTGAGTGGGAAAAGTTAAGGATGTAATAACCATACTCTATAACTGACTTCTGTATACCTCTAGGTAAAAACTGTAGACTGTACGGTCAATGATTTTGAAGATGATGCCATTTAATCTAAACCATGCCCTGGCATTATTAACATGCTATAAATAACGCAGCTATGTGTCCGGTCAAATTTTGCTTAGGCAAAGTATCATGCAACAGACCTATTTAATCCACATATATCAATTTTTATTTCTTACGCACATGTTACATAGGCTTTTTGTTTGTGCTCTACCAATTCCGTATTCTTGACTTAAACAAGTATAAATGTGTGGCAGGCGGACGGTGAAAAATATTCCAAAGTATGCTCCTGCGCAATTCTATATTGATAATGTTCTGCCTCGAATAAAGGAGAAAAAGATAATGGCCCTGAAACCCTTTGTGGACCGACTTGGGTAAAAAAAATTGTAAACGATCACTATGTTCTCATTTTATTATAAGCCATATCAAGTATATATAACAAGCACAAGCATACTTAATCATATTTTTGCAGGTATGATAATGTTCCTACAGATATCAACAGGCTGAGGTGCAGGGTAAATTATCATGCTTTAAAATTTCTTCCTGAAATTGAGCAGATGTCTGATCTACTTGTGTCAAGGATGAGAAACCGCAATGGCAGCTCAAATCATTACATGTATGTGACCTCGTTGATAAAAATGAGTTGAGATTTTCTGAACAATGAACATTTTGTTAAATGTAACCCTGAAATTGTTTTGTCAACAGGGCTCTTCATCTTAGATTTGAGAAAGGTATGGTAGGTTTATCGTTTTGTGATTTTGTTGGGACAAGGGAGGAGAAAGAAAAAATGGCGGAATACAGAAAAAAGGAATGGCCTCGCCGTTACAAGGTGACTTGGGGTGGAAATTATTTTCTTACAGTAGCATTATTGAAAGACTTGAGAAAATACACATTGGTTATAAGTAATATATATATATATAGTTTGCAATTTGCTTATGCAGAATGGTTCTCATCTGTGGCAATTGGCTTTGCAAAAGCGGAAGGAAGGGCGATGCCCTCTAGAGCCGGGTGAAGTAGCTGTAATTCTGCGAGCCATGGGATATCCTAAAGACACTCAAATTTATGTTGCTTCTGGGCAAGTGTATGGTGGCCAGAACCGAATGGCACCACTCAGAAACATGTTCCGAAATTTGGTAATATGTGGTGGATTGTATTTGCCAGATTTGTTGTTGTGCAGAATCCAGGGTCTGTAATTACCTGACTTGTTTCACCTTCTTCTTTTGGTAATGACACTAGGTCACAAAAGAAGAGCTAGCCAGTAAAGAAGAATTGGATGGATTCAGAAAGCACGTGACAAGCCTAGCCGCGCTAGACTTCTTAGTCTGCTTGAAATCCGATGTTTTCGTAATGACTCATGGAGGCAACTTCGCCAAACTCATAATTGGAGCTCGGAGGTACATGGGCCACAGGCTCAAATCCATAAAACCAGACAAAGGACTGATGGCGAAATCATTTGGGGATCCATACATGGGTTGGGCCACATTCGCGGAGGATGTTGTGATCACTCATCAGACACGCACTGGATTGCCGGAAGAGACATTCCCCAACTATGATCTCTGGGAGAATCCTCTGACACCCTGTATGTGTAGGGCTTAACATTGAGAGCAAAGCAAAGCACAGCTCCTTGAATGAAATATGTATGGACTAGAGATTCTCAGCAATTTTAAATTAGCAGCTGTAATGTGATGACGTGTAATTTTCAAGACGTCAGATATTAATTTAATTATAATTATAGAAAAATTTGTTCTCTTCTCTCGTCTCGATAGTCGATACAACCTGAGAAATCCAATATTCAATCTTTCCTCAAAATTCACAATTCAAACCCCTACTACCAAGATCCCCTCCTTTCAACCAGCAACAAGATCAAGAATCGAATCCATTACCCGGACTGTGAATCGATCTTTGTCGAAAATGTCCAAGCCTTGGGGCGGAATTGGCGCATGGGCGGCCGAAGCCGAGCGGGCTGAGGCGGAGGAGAAGGAACAAGCAGCGGCGCTAGCCGCTGTGGCTCCGGCTGCCAGCTTCCCATCTCTGAAAGACAGCGTCAAGAAGCAGCCGAAGAAGAAGAAGATGACGCTTTCAGAATTATACGCTACCGTAGGGAATGAATCAGGTTCTAAACGGTTGACTCCTAATGAGATGATGCGGCTTCCGACTGGGCCCAAGGAGCGAAGCGCGGAGGAAATGCAGTACGGCGGAAGGCTTGGAGGGGGATTTTCGTCGTATGGAGGTGGCCGGAGTGATGCGGATCAGGAAGGCTCATGGGCTGGCAATCGGAGATCGTACGGTGCTGGGTTTGATGAGGATAGAAGAAGAGGGTCCATACAATCTAGGGTTTCGGAATTTGAGCCATCTAGGGCTGATGGGGTTGATAATTGGGCGTCTGGGAAGAAATCATTTCCAGCTGCTGATGCTGGAGGTTGTCCAAGCCGCTACGATTCGTTAGGTGGTGGTGGTGGTGGTGGAATTGGAGGTGGCTTGTCTAGAGCTGATGAGATTGATAATTGGGCAGCTGGGAAGAAACCAATTGCGCCAGCTAGACCTTCCATGGGTGGATTTGGTATTCGTGATTCCGGTCCGGATTCAGATAGGTGGACTAGAGGCGGAGCAAGCTTTCGTGAGAATAACGGCCAGGAGAGGAAAAGATTGGTGCTGGAACCGCGCAGAGAAAGCAATGTGAGTAATGCGGCGGCGAAGGTGGTGAACAAACCAAGTCCTTTCGGTGCTGCTAGGCCTAGAGAAGAAGTGCTTGCCGAGAAGGGACTGGATTGGAAGAAACTTGACTCCGAAATTGAGGCTAAGGGGCTTAGTAGGCCTACAAGCTCCCAGTCGAGCAGGCCTTCTAGTGTGCAGTCTAGTAGATCCGAGAATGTGAGTTTGTATGGCGGTGTGGAGGCTGTGGTAAAGTCTAAGCCAAAGGTGAATCCTTTTGGCGATGCAAAACCTAGGGAAGTGTTGCTAGAGGAGAAAGGCAAAGATTGGCGTAAAATTGATATGGAATTGGAGCGCCGTGTACACAGGTTCAAGCTAAAAAATCCTTTTATATCATGCACTTTGAGGTTGTCATATATAATTTGCACAGGGTGTATTACGAAAACCTCTTGCGAAACTGGGAGAACTCTATTTTTGTTATCTGACTAGGCTCCCTTTTTTGAGGCTGTGTGTAGCACATTGTAGTAACTAAGTTGTATTTTTTTGACTAACCAGGCTTTACATTCTAACTCACTAGCATGTCAGTCCCTGGTTCGTGTCAGTGCCTCGGATTAGTGACCTGTCTCTAGCCATTTGCATTTGCTTTCTCGATGATGATATCTAGCTTACTGAATGCAATTCGGATTTTTAGTTATGTGTGTGGCCAGTTTAGCTTCGTGATCTGGTAGCATCCTTCTGGCATAATTTCTAATATCTTGACTAAGTTTACTTTTGGATAGCTTTCTAGTCTCTCCCTGCATCCTGTAAAATTTTGTTTGTGCCGGCTACTGTACTCTTATTGCTTCCTATCACCTTTTTCTCAGTTTTTTGTTGCTGTATTGTTTTCTGCTTCGAATCTACCAGTGGCATGTCTTTCATGTGGGCTATATTCAATCATGAAATTGTTAATATCCATTTACCTTGTAAACCATCATTGCCCGAATTGAATCTACAATCTTAGATGAAAGCAGAAGTATTAATTAATATAAAATGTTTCAGGGCAGAAACTGAAGAAGAAAATATGCTGAAAGAAGAAATAAACAGTTTGAAAAAGGAACTAGAAAAAGAACCCAAATTGCAAGACACTGGACCTGATGCGCCAAACATACAAGATGTGATAAAAAGGAAGGAGAAAGAGCTGGAACAGCTATCCCGTGAACTTGATGATAAAATCCGTTTTGGGCAGAAATTTTCTGAAAGGCCTGGTTCTGCTGCTGGTAGGGTAGCTGGCTTTTCTGATAGACCGCTATCTCGGACTGGGTCAGTGAATGACAGGCCTTTATCGCGTGGCACTGGCGATGTGCGGCCAAGGTCTGGTGATGACAGACCTTCGTTTCAAGGGGGGCGTGAAAGAGGATTTATGGGCAATAGGGACAATGACAGGTAAGACAAAAAAAAATTCACACATTTTTTTCTTGTGCAAAACTGATATAATAGAAATGTTTTTTAGTATATAGCTTTTCAACAAAATGTTCGTTTACTTCATTGATTAGTGGCAAGATCCTAGTGTTAGTCTCGAAATTTGAAACTAGGATAAGATTTATCAGTAACCTAACCCCCCCAAGTGGTTGATAAGAACGCGTTTGGTTGTTGACAATAACAAGCCATGGTGAACTATCCGTTATTCCATGCTGGCATCGTTTATGTCGTACCTATGACTTGGTCAATTGAAGCCCGCCCTATAAACTGGAAAGTTACCTGTCTGTTATTATGCTGATCGTGTAATTGTTGCTACCATTTTGACAGGACAAGAACACGGGAGAGATGGTGAAGATGCTGTTTTTGAATTTCCTTGAAGCATTGCCATCTGACCAGATAATTTTACCTCTGAGAAACTTCAGTTGAAGTCTCATCACCGGAGATTACATGAGAGAGGAAATATCTTTTGTATTAGGTTTCAAAACCAGTCTAATATTCATTTTGGAAATGTCGATACAGTAATCACACGGTCGTCCTCCATTTTGATCTCTTAATTCAAAAATGCAAATATGTAGTTAATATTTGTGTCTTATTTTTTTTTCCATGTATGCTTTGTTTTTGAAACATTTCTGTAGAGAGCTGATCAAGAACTGGCATAGAAGGCTGCTGCCCGCCATCATCGGCATCTCAAAGTCTGTAAAAGCTCCACTTGTGAGTTCTTCAGCTTCAGCTACAATTCAGGTCCACTTTACTCAAACTGCACCTGTACACTACCCTTGTTGAATGAGCTATTTGGTACTAAAGGCTGATAAATCGTTAAGCAATCTTTGTTCCAAATATCATACTTATTTTCAGCTGCAGGAAGAGTTGAAAGAGTTACACATTCTCAACGACTTGAAGAAGACTCTTCCATCAAATATAGCATGTTAGTATTACACAAAGGATATTATTTCTTTCCCTGTAAAATCAAATATGCAGTCATGTTCTTTACTTTGCTTGTTGTTTTGTACTTTGACATAAGTTAAGGGGTCGAAGTCGAAGTATTGGATTATGGACATGTGAGACAAGACAAATGACCACTTTTGCCGCCACGAAACCCTGCCAGATTCCTTTTGACTTCATTTTGCCTGCAGGCCTCATTATACTTTTTTTTTTTCCTATGAAATTTTGTTCATTAGAAATACATTAAAAAACCATAACTTGAAATAAAATTATAATAAGTAGTTCATGGCTTTATTGTTTGTAGTTTGTGGGTTTAAACGAAAGTATAGTGACTTTTTTTTATCTATGGTTCATAGTTATATATTTATAGGTTAAGAGAAATTAAATGAGATTGATTTTTTAATGGCAATAAACATGAGATTTGATTTTCCATAATTATTTTTTTTATTTATAATGATTTTGTACATTATCTTCTAATCTATATTAATTAAATCATTGTTTAATAGATAAACATCAAATAAAAAAATAAAAAAAATGGTTAGTAATAGGATAAACTAGATTTTTTAAATCAATGGAGCAAATTTAGTTATAAATTTTTAATTAAAAATAGAGTAGAGTTATATCCAAATCTAACCCTTGAATTCGGTTGTTTTTGCTAGTTACAAAAAAAAGGTATGAAAACAAAACAAACTAAAATTAAGCTTATTTTTTAAATCTGATATGATACGGAATCAAATCACATCTGCAATGGAAAGAAGAAGAAGAAAAAAAACTATTTATTTCTCCTCTGTTTTGCTCTCCTCGTCTCTGCACCATCATCTCTCTCTCTTTCTCAAACTCCCAGGCTGTTTCCAATCTCGCGCAGTCTCAAACCCTTTTGACAATTCATCCTAAAACTTCCATCTTTATCCCCCCATTGCAGAGTAACCAACTCTCCACCCTTTTCGTCTGAAACGCTGATCGCCCAAAACCGTTGCCTTTTCGTATCACCAGCTGAGAACCAGATAAAAAAAAAAAGAAACCGTCTTTATTGTCCTCCAACACGTTTGAATAGGTATGTGGTTGAGCCGCTTTTGGACTTTGCTCACGTTTCTGTACCTGGGTTTGTTTGGCTGAGTCATGTGTTTTGTGTGTTTGACTTTTGGTTTGTTGGGTATATAAGATTGTTGTTTGGTTTGATAAAGTTGTTGTTTCTGTGGGATGTGCATTGAAATTGAATCAGCTGATTATCTAGACTTCTTGGGATGGGGTTGATATTTCCTTGACTTGTATTCCAGCAGGTTTCCTCTTCAGTAGCTCACAACTTTGAGTCAATGGATGTTGGGTTGTTCTTGCATAGCAGAACATGGGGTTTGTGTTTGTTTTTGTCATTGATGTGTTTCATTTACTAAAATTGAACACATGGCCCTTACCATTTGCACATGGGCATTGCAATGAAAGCATTTGAAAACACTTCTTTAACAGAATAATTTTGTAGTTATGTTTATGCTTGATGAAGCTGCCTTAGTTTCATAGCAGACTGATTTTAGCGCAAAAGAGTTTTTTCTTTTACAGTGTTCTCACAAGTTTTGTTTTTCTTAGGCTTAAGCTGACTCACCCGCACTTTCTTCCCAATTTTGAGATGGTTTTAGTCTTCCACTTGACTCTGAGTTTCTAAGACTGTAGCTGAGAAGATAGGACCGGACTATTGTGTATAAGATGGCTATCTGGGGACGCAGGTAGGTCTTTGTTTTATCAACTGAAACCAAGACATCAGTTCATGACATAGCTGAATGTTAACATGGTCCATTGTGTGGCGCTGCAGTTTGATTTTTAAAAACCCAGAAGCAAGTATGAGGCTGGTTATATCTGCCTCCATCGGAATAGTCCTTGGATTTCTTATTGGATGTTCTCTTCCTGACAAGGTACTGGGGACCTTTTGTTTCTCTTAGTTGTGCTAGGAACATAATTATGTTGAGTTATTAATTCGTCGGTGATATGTTAAAATTTGTTTTACTTTTCAGCTGAGTATCTCCTATGGAACCACCACTTCTATAAGAATTTTTCCAAATCCAGCTGACAAAATGACTGATCCGTCGAAGGTATACATTGAAGTCCATCTCGATGAGTATTTTACAAGGACTCAGTGCTTAGAAATTAAATATTGCCCGCAAATTAAACTTGGGCTAACTCATATGATGTAGAATGCATGTGATTTTACGCCTACTTCTCATGTGGTAGATTTGGGTCCCTTCAAATCCTCGAGGTGCAGAAAGATTGCCTCCAGCAATTGTGGAATCGGAATCAGATTTCTACATACGCAGATTATGGGGAAACCCATCTGAGGTCCGCGTCTTGCCTCCTACTTCAGTCTGTGTTTCATATATATAAGTCCTTTTTCAAGTTCTCATTTTCAGAATGAAAAACTTTAATGCGAAATATTACTGAGCCTCGCCCTTGTTTTGTTCCCCTTTCCCTCAGGACTTAAAAATCAAGCCTAAGTACCTTGTGGTATTCACTGTTGGTTATGACCAGAAGAACAATATCGACGCAGCTGTCAGAAAGGTCAGGTTTTTTTAATTTATAAATATTATCAGCTGGTCATTAAGCAAGTTTGAGCTTCATTTCTGACATCTGAGTTCCTCGTGCAGTTTTCAGATGACTTCCAGATCCTTCTCTTTCACTATGATGGTCGGACAACGGAATGGGATGAGTTTGAATGGTCGAAAAGTGCAATTCATATCAGCGCAAAGAAACAATCAAAATGGTAAAAAGTTGATTTCTTGTGGCATTTTGTTCCTATAAAGTTCTTTTTTGTTTTTGCTTCTCCACCGTCAATCTCCGTGACCTGAATCTGAAGAATGCGGCTGTAGGTGGTTTGCAAAGAGATTCATGCACCCCGATATAGTGGCTCCATACGACTACATCTTTATATGGGACGAGGACTTGGGCCTCGAGCACTTTGATGGTGAAGAGTGAGTGTTCGTAAGCTGCACTGACAAATATGGTTCAAACTCAACCTCTAGAGTAGTCTTGGAAGTTGGATTATAATGTGGCGGTTCTTTTTTATTTTCGTTATTCAGATATATAAAGCTACTCAAAAAGCACGGCTTAGAGATTTCACAGCCTGGTGCAGAAACCCGTCCAGGGTCAAAATTAACTTGGAATTTGACCAGGAGGCGAAATGACACTGAAGTTCATAAGTACGAAAAGTTAAAAACATAATTATTTAGTCGATCAACTGTGTATAAACAATCACACTTAACTAAATGCCATTTCTGATTCTTTGACAGATCAAGTGAAGAGACCCATTGGCACTGTAAGGGTCCTCATACGCCTCCATGTGCAGGGTATAAATACAAATCATTTTACTGATAAGCTGAAGTGTTTGTCTGCTCGCATTTTGAATCCTGAATTCTTAAAATTTTGGCTGTCTGCAGCTTTGTTGAGATCATGGCTCCAGTTTTTTCAAGAGAAGCATGGCGCTGCGTCTGGCACATGATTCAGGTTCATTTGTCGACGACCTGTATTTACACTTGAGCTAAACTAAGTTGCGATTTTGTTCATCAACCACTAATTGAAATTCATATGCTTATTATTACAGAATGATTTGGTGCACGGATGGGGTCTGGATTTCGTGCTGGGACAATGCGTAGAAGTCAGTGATCTTCTTTTACATTCTTTTCATATACATTACTAATTAATCAGCTCCATATCACTACTAATATATTTTCTCAACTAGCCTGCTCATGAAAAGATAGGCGTGGTTGATGCTCAGTGGATCATTCATCAGGGCCTCCCCTCCCTCGGCAACCAGGTTAGGAAAAAAAACACCAGACCCGACTTTCAAATCCTTCACATTTTCTGAACTGGCACTTTTTTCTTTCAGGGTGAAGAAATTGAAGGCAAGACACCCTGGCAAGCGGTATGGTCGATAATTACAAATTCACGATATTTAAGCCAATTTGTGCACTATAAGTATAAACATCCTAACTTGAACTTTTTCATTTGGCTCAAACCAGGTGAGGGACCGATGCAATAGTGAGTGGCAGATGTTCAAGAGAAGATTCGCAAATGCTAAGAATGAGTATTACAAGTCTAAAGGCATAGATGATACTTCAAAGCAATAGTGAAGACACCGTCATTTTTTTTCCTGCAGTTCCTCTGCCAGGAATATGACTCGCAGCCAATGGAACCAGGAACCTCGGCCCAGATGAGCTTTTGATCGAGCCATACAGTTATATACACAGACACAGTCATTCAGACTAACTTGTAGCATATATATATATATATATACATAAGTTACTCATAAATAGATTAAAAATAATCTGCTCTGCCAGACAAAATGAGGAAGGTAAATTTGAAATAAAATGTGGTATACTCATTAGGGTCAACATTTGTGGTCATTATTTTTACATTAGAGTAACTTAGTCAATATATGAGGTTAATGTATTGACATTCGAGAAGTTTGATCCATATTTTATGGATCTTGCCTTCTCCCCTTTTGCTATAAAAGGGGTGCAAATGCAATGAGAAAAAACACAACTTAAGCTTCCTTCTTACTCATCTTAAAATGCTCTCCCTTATCCCTCTCACAAACAATATTGTATTAGTGTTTTGTTAAAGTTTCGAAGTTACTTTACATCACATTTGTTGAGGTTTTTGAAGTTATTTTACAACACGTTATCATCACGAACGCTCTTCACTTACATACCGTAAGTTCCGAACAAAGATACATAAGAAATTTGCTCTCTTCGATATTATTGTATAACGTCATTTTGTTATACAACGGGGATGCGCTATCGTATAACAAAATGATGTGATTTACAACTTGTTTTACTTTCTTAATGTATAACAACATATTATTATGCAGTGACGGATTATCCCCCTATAGTAAAGTGTTGTGATCTACAAAGTAATTATCTTTACTTTAAATACTTCATTTTAATATTTTATTTGAACTATATTTCCATAATTTATTTGATGATATTACATTTTTAATTTACTCTTAGCATTTAACCATAACAAGCTAATTAGTGCCCAACGGTAACATAACGGCTATTTTTCTCTCTATAAATTTGATTTCATTCACCATACAAAATCACATTCATTCTCTCTTCTACTACATAATCTTCTCAAGAAAATAAAAACCTTACCATAGAATGTCTCGTCTAATACTAATTTTTATTTTCATAATTATTTTTGTACTTACTGTTTGTTTCTTCATCGGAGATGTTCCAACAGATGAATTTTATCATTGTTTTAGAAATGCTTGTAATAATGTATGTCTTCCTCTTCTTTACAATATTTGTAGAATTTTATGTTTTAAATTAATCTAATAAACTTTTTCTATTTTGTTCTGTTTTTTAGTTACCACCATGTCAAACCACGCAAAACTTGAGTTCAGTCCACTCGACATCTCAGGAAAAAATTACATGCCTTGGACGATAGACATTGAGACACATTTGGATTCAATGAATCTTCCCAAAATAATCATTGAAGGGAATACCTCATCGAAAATGGATAAGGCAAAATCTTTGATTTTCCTTCGTCGTCATCTTGACGAGAATCTAAAAAATGAATACCTCATTGTGAAAGATCCGAGTGAGTTATGGAAAAATCTGAAAGACAGATTTGATCACCAAAGGGATGTGATGCTCCCCTTATATCGGGATAAATGGGCCGCTTTACGGTTCCAAGATTTTGTGAAAGTTAGTGAGTATAACTCTGAGATGATAAAAATAGTGAGCTATTTGAAATTTTGTGGAGATACAATAACTGATGTTGAAATGATGGAAAAGACTTTGTCTACTTTCCATGCATCAAATGTAACCTTACATCAGCAGTATCGTGTACATAGTTTTCAAAAATACCATGAGCTGATTAGTACTCTCCTAGTGTCAGAAAAAAATAATAAACTGTTGATAAAGAACCACCAATCTCGCCCAACGGGCTCAATAATATTTTCTGAGGTACATTTTATCAACTCTAATGAGAGTAGACCCATGAATTATTTTCAAGGTCGAGGGCAAGGCCGAGGTCGTGGACAAGGACGAGGTCGATGTCGTAGTTTTGGCCAGGGAAATAATCGAGGGGTTATTCTAATAATCCACTCATAAGACCGCCAATTATCACCAAAAGAGACAGCGAAATGACTAGAACCATGAGAACTCCCACAAAAGGGGAGGTGGTCCAAGTTCATTAAAGAGCCATGAGACCACTTGTTTTAGATGTGACTGTAAAGGGCATTGGTTTAAAACATGTCGAACCCCTGAACACTAATGCAAACTCTATCAAGAGTCCGTGAAGGGAAAAGGAAAGGAGGTCAATTTTATTGACCAAACTCTTATGAATGAGTTTACTCGACTTGAAGAATCTAATTTCAACAATGAGCATGTTGATACAGTTGGGGATTTTACAAATGCAAAGGAGATCAATTTTATTGACCATGACCCCATGAATGAGTTGACTCATCTTGGGGAACGTGATTTTAGTGATGACTTCCTTGGTGATATAACTGAAAAAATGACTGGTGTGAATTGAAAGGGGAGGTTGTGTAAACCCATGGGAATGACGCCAAATAGTCCGATGTTTTAAATTGATTTTCTTATACCTTTTCATTTATCTTATCATTATCTTGTTTACTTAAAGCTTTGAAATGGACAAAGCCAAAGTCAACCAAAGGATTAATATTGAAGAAATGTGCATATTTGATAGTGGAACAACGCACACAATCCTGAAAGATAAAAAGTTTTTCTTGATCATAAAACCAACACGAACCATTGTGAATACAGTATCAGGTCATATAGATCTGATTGAAGGAATCGGCAAGGCAAACTTTGTATTGACAAATGGACAAAGTTTACGATACATAATGCCTTATTTTTGCCGAAATCCAAACGAAACTTATTGAGTTTCAATGATATTTATTCTCATAGATTTGAGACTCAGTCTATGACTGAATGTAACATGAAGTTCATGTTACTCACTATGTATATATCTGGAAAGAAATACATAGTTGAAAAACTAACAATGCTTCCCACTGGATTGCATTACACACATATACATGAGATTGAGTCAAATGTTGGTAGTTATGAAATCTTCAATATTAACCATGTGGCATGACCATTTGGGTCATCTAGGTTCAAGTATGATGTGAAGAATTATCAAAAATACGCATGGATACCCATTGAAGGGTCATAAAATCCCTCAAGGAAATATTTTTTCATGTAAAGATTGTTCTCTCGGAAAGCTTATCATAAGACCATCACCGTGAAATGTTGAAACAGAATCACATATGTTTCTTGGGCGTATTCAAGGTGATATTTGTGGGCCTATTCACCCACCATGTGGACCATGTCGATACTTTATGATAATAATAGATGCATCTAGCAAATGGTCACATGTATGTTTGTTATCAACTCGCAATATGGCATTCGCTAAATTACTTGCCCAAATAATAAAATTGCGAGCTCAATTTCCTGATCATACAATAAAAAAAATTAGACTTGATAACGCCGGTGAATTCATATCCCAGACATTTGATGAATATTGTATGTCAGTTGGGATTGTGGTCGAGCATCCTGTTGTTCATGTCCACACACAAAATGGTTTGGCTGAATCATTGATCAAACACCTTCAACTTATTGCTAGGCCATTGATAATGAGAAAAATGCTTCCTACCTCAGTATGGGGTCATGTAATATTACATGCCTCTGAATTAATTCGCATCAGACCAAGTGCATATCATAAAAGTTCTCCACTACAACTTGCATTTGGTCAAGAACCAAATATATCTCACTTAAGAATTTTTCGTTGTGCTATTTATTTGTCTATTGCACCTCCTCAAAGAACAAAGATGGGACCACAAAGAAGTCTTGGAATATATGTAGGTTTTGAAAGTCCATCTATTGTTAAATATCTTGAACCTCAAACTGGAAATATTTGCACAACACGTTTTGCTGATTGCCACTTTGATGAGGAAAATTTCTCACCATTAGGGGAGAAAGAAAACAGTTTGAAAAAGAAATTACTTGCTCTGTACCAACATTATTGCATCTTGATCCTTACACAAAGGATTGTGAAGGTAGAGTACAAAGGATTTTACATTTGCAAGAAATGGCAAATCAACTTCCCGATGTATTTACAGACACAAAGAGAGTGACTAAATCTCACATACCGACTGAGAATGCTCCTGTACAAATTGAAATTCCAAAAGGGAAGCCGGAAAATAAAGTCACTCATGAAATCACAACACTGTTAAAGCGTGGAAGGCTACCCGGTTCCAAAAATAAAAATCCTCGAAAAATAAAAAGGGAAGAAAAGCAAAGCGATCCTATGGTGAGGAAAGTATTCCTGTAGAAATACAAAATGAAAAGGATCGATAAATTTTGATTAATTATGCTAATACAGGCATACTATTGAACCAAAAAGAGAACATTGATGATGCGTTCTCTTATAATTTGGCATGTGATATTATGAATGGAAATAATGGTGATCCCGAACTACGGTCTATTACTGAGTGTAAAAATAGACACGATTGGGTTGAGTGGAAAAAAGCAATTGAAACTGAACTAGACTCGCTCAATAAACGCAAAGTCTTTGGACCTATAGTACTCACACCTAAGGATGTGAAGCGTGTTGGATACAAATGGGTTTGCGTACAAAAAAGAAATGAGAAAAATGAAATTGCGGGATACAAGGCTCGATTTGTTGCACAAGGTTTTTTTCAAAAGACTGGAATCGATTTTGAGGAAACATATTCTCATGTCATGGATGAAATTATATTTAGATACTTGATAAGTCTAACAGTTCATGAGAAATTGAATATGCACCTCATGGATGTTGTTACCTCTTACCTATACGGATCACTTGATACTGAAATTTACATAAAAATCCGCATCGACATCTCAAAGTCGCTCCACCGGTGAGTTCTTCAGCTACAGTTGAGGTCCACTTTACTCAAACTGCATCTGTACACTACCCTTATTGAATGAGCTATTTGGTACTAAAGGTGGATAAATCGGTAAGCAATCTTTGTTCCAAATATCATACTTATTTTCAGCTGCAGGAAGAGTTGAAAGAGTTACACATTCTCAACGATTTGAAGAAGACTCTTCCATCATGTTCCGAGGCGGAAAATATAGCATGTTATTACTTTGCAGTCATGTTCTTTACTTTGCTTGTTGTTTTGTACTTTGACAAAGTTAAGGGGTCGAACTCGAAGCATTGGTTATGGACATGTGAGACAAGACAAATGACCACTTTTGCCGCCACGAAACCCTGCCAGATTCCTTTTGACTTCATTGTGGGTTTAAACGAAGTATATAGTTCGTTTAATAAAATAAAACGAGATAGTGGACTTTATTATCTATGGTTCATAGTTCATAGCTTTATTATTTATTTATAGGTTAAGAGAAATTAAATGAGATTGATTTTTTTAATGGCAATAAATATGAGATTTGATTTTCCATAATTACTTTTTTTAACTAATTTGTACATTATCTTCTAATCTATATTAATTAAACCATTGTTTAATAGATAAACATCAAATTAAATGGTTAGTACATTATCCAAAAAATGGTTAGTAGTAGGATAAACTAGATTTTTTAAATCTTTTAATTAAAAATAGAGTTATATCGACTCTTGTTCAGTTTGTTTTGCTAGTTACAAAAAAGTTATGCTCTCCTCGTCTCTGCACGACTGCACCATCATCTCTCTCTCTCTCTCTCTCTCTCTTTCTCAAACTCCCTGCTGTTTCCAATCTCGCGCAGTCTCACTCGATGTACCGTGCTTTCTTGTCCTCCAACACGTTTTGAGCTCTGAATAGGTATGTGGTTGAGCCTCTTTTGGACTTTGCTCACGTTTCTGTACCTGGGTTTGTTTAGCTGAGTCATGTGTTTGCCTTTTGGTATGTTGAGTATAAGATTGGTTTGATAAAGTTGTTGTTTTGATGATTGTTTCTGTGGGATGTGCATATCAGCTGATTATCTTAGGCTTAAGCTGACTCACCCACACTTTCTGCCCAATTTCGAAACTGTAGCTGAGACGATAGGACTGGACTATTGTGTATAAGATGGCTATCTGGGGACGCAGGTAGGTCTTTGTTATCAACTGAAACCAAGACATCAGTTCATGACATAGCTGAATGTTAACACGGTCCATTGTGTGGCGCTGCAGTTTGGTTTTTAAAAACCCAGAAGCAAGTGTGAGGCTGGTTATATCTTTCGCCATCGGAATAGTCCTTGGAATTCTTATTGGATTATCTCTTGCTGACAAGGTACTGGGGACCTTTTGTTTCTCTTAGTTGTGCTAGGAACATTATTAAGTTGAGTTATCAATTAGGTGATATGTATGTTTTTAATTTGTCATTGAAATTTGTTTTACTTTTCAGCTGAATATCTCCTGTGGAACCACCACTTCTATAAATTTTTTTCCAAATCCAGCTGACACAAGCAACACTTTAAACCACAAAATGACTGATCCGTTGAAGGTACATTGAAGCCCATCTCAATGAGTATTTTACAAGGACTCGGTGCTTAGAAGCTAAATATAAACTTGCGCTAACTCATATGATGTAGAATGCATGTGATTTTACTCCTACTTCTCATGTGGTAGATTTGGGTCCCTTCAAATCCTCGAGGTGCAGAAAGATTGCCTCCAGCACTTGTGGAATCAGAATCAGATTTCTACCTACGCAGATTATGGGGAAACCCATCTGAGGTCTGCATCTTGCCTCCTACTTCATTCGTGTTTCATATATAAGTCCTTTTTAATGAGAATGAGAAATTTTAATGCTAAAAATAACTGAGCCTCGCCCTTGTTTTGTTCCCTTTTCCTCAGGACTTAAAAATCAAGCCGAAGTACCTTGTGGTATTCACTGTTGGTTATGACCAGAAGAACAATATCGACGCAGCTGTCAAAAAGGTCAGGTTTTTTTAATTTATAAATATTATCAGCCGGTCATTAAGCAAGTTTGAACTTACATCTGAGTTCCTCGTGCAGTTTTCAGATGACTTCCAGATCCTTCTCTTTCACTATGATGGTCGGACAACGGAATGGGATGAGTTTGAATGGTCCAAAAGTGCAATTCATATCAGCGCAAAGAAACAAACAAAATGGTAAAAGTTGATATCTTGTGGCATTTTGTTCCTATAAAGTTCTTTTTGTTTTTGCTTTCTCCACTGTCAATCTCCGTGACCTGAATCTGAAGAATGCGGCTGTAGGTGGTTTGCAAAGAGATTCCTGCACCCCGATATAGTGGCTCCATACGACTACATCTTTATATGGGACGAGGACTTGGGCCTCGAGCACTTTGATGGTGAAGAGTGAGTGTTCTTATGCTGCACTGCCAAATATGGTTCAACCCAACCTCTAGTAATCTTGGATTATAATGTGGCGGTTCCTTTTATTTTCGGTATTCAGATATATAAAGCTACTCAAAAAGCACGGCTTAGAGATTTCACAGCCTGGTGTAGAAACCGTTCCAGGGACAAAATTAAACTGGAATTTGACCAGGAGGCGAAATGACACCGAAGTTCATAAGTACAAAAAGTTAAAAACATAATTATTTAGTCGATCAACTGTGTATAATCACACTGACTAAATGCATTTCTGATTCTTTGACAGATCAAGTGAAGAGACCCGATGGAACTGTGAGGTTATTCATACGCCTCCATGTGCAGGGTATAAATACAAAGCATTTTACTGATAAACTAAAGTGTTGTCTGCTCGTATTTTGAATCCTGAATTCTTAAAATTTTTGCTGTCTTTAGCTTTGTTGAGATCATGGCTCCAGTTTTTTCAAGAGAATCATGGCGCTGCGTCTGGCACATGATTCAGGTTCATTTGTCGACCAGCATTTACACTTGAGCTAAACTCAGTTCATCAACCACTAATTGAAATTCACATGCTTTATTACAGAATGATTTGGTGCACGGATGGGGTATGGATTTGGCTCTGGGACAATGTGTAGAAGTCAGTGATGTTCTTTTACTTTCTTTTCATTTACATTACTCATTAATCAGCCTACTAACATGTTTTCTCAACCAGCCTGCTCATGAAAAGATAGGCGTGGTTGATGCTCAGTGGATCATTCATCAGGGCTTCCCCTCCCTCGGCAACCAGGTTAGGACTGACCAGACCCGATTTTTGAAATCCTTCACATTTTCTGAACTGGCACTTTTTATTTCAGGGTAAAGAATTCATTGAAGGCAAGGAACCCTGGCAAGCGGTATGGTCGATAATTACAAATTAACGATATTTAAGCCAATTTGTGCACTACAAACTTCCTAACTTGGAAATTTTTCCATTTGGCTCAAACCAGGTGAGGGACCGATGCAATAGTGAGTGGCAGATGTTCAAGGGAAGATTCGCAAGTTCTAAGAACGCGTATTACAAGTCTAAAGGCATCGATGATACTTCAAAGCAATATTGAAGAAGACACCGTCATTTTTTTCCCCCTGCAGTTCCTCTGCCAGGAATATGACTGGCAGCCAATGGAACATCGGCCCGATGACCTTTTGATCCAGCCATATAGTTATATACACAGACACAACAGCACAGTCATTCAGACTTTACTTCTAGCATATATACACATTGCTCTGCCAGACAAAATGAGGAAATTAATTTTGAACTGAATTTTTTTCCTTCATTTAGAACTTGTTTAGCTCATTTATTTCCTCCACCTTCTCTCTTGTTCCTGAACTTTCCAGCGCGTCTGATGCGAGGCAGGTGACCTAGCCCATTCATGGGTCGCTGGGTTTCTTCCCTAGCCCATGGAAATGGGTCGCAGTCATTTATCCCCTCGCATCAGGCCTGCAGGCCGTACACTCCAACCAAATCAGGAAAG
This sequence comes from Rhodiola kirilowii, assembly GCA_033675215.1. NCBI lineage: Eukaryota > Viridiplantae > Streptophyta > Magnoliopsida > Saxifragales > Crassulaceae > Rhodiola > Rhodiola kirilowii. The sequence continues at coordinate 56,334,970 of CM066197.1, read as the reverse complement.
TTTTAGTATTCAATCATGTTGGGTGTTGGTGGTGGGATTCAACCACAGGCACCTTTTAACACATACCTTGTGAGGTATGTGTCATCAATTGGGGCCTGCCTCGCATCAGCCTCCCTCCCCTAACAGCCGACTCCTCCAGTTTTCTCCCCCTCCCTCCTCGTCCTCCTCCATCCTCTCTTTGCCTGCTCCACCGTGTCTCCTACCTCTCTTTCTTTCTGTTCGATGCTTTGCGCTGCCGAGTTGTTGTTTTGAAGAAGGGTGCGGTGGCGGGTTGACGAAGGGAAGTGATGAGCCGTATTTATACGATTCATCGAGTCAACAAATTCCACCAATTCCCACACTTTATGATGCAAACAGTTACTTCTTAGTGTTGTGTTGCATTTCAGGTGTTTTGGAAGCTCTAGGAGAAATCGTGCATTAAAGATGACATTTTGTGCCAAAAACATCACAAGGCCGTTTTGGTCGACCGGCCCGTAACTTTGGCCGAGCCGCGCCCGAGAAGTTCCAGGCCAGCCCGTAGTTTTGGTCGAACAGTGTCCGAGGAGTTCCAGAATCGGCCAGCTCAGTTTCGAAGTCAGTACCGGTCCCAAGTTCGAGAACCGCATCAACAAGTTCGAGAATCGCAGGCCAACACCCGAGAATCGCAGGCCAGCGCCCGAGACAAGAGCCGACCCAGTTGCAGTTCAGGCCCGATCCCGAGAAAGAGAACCGGTCGTCCCAGGTTCCGTCCGAGCAGTGCACAAAGACTCGGTCTGGAATCACCTCAGCATTCCAGAACTGCAATCCAGAGGCCGAGAATCGAGACTCAAAGTTCCGACCCAAGTCCGAGTCCGTTCGGCCAGAGTTCTAGACAGCGTCTGGCATTTCAGGACATTTTAGGCCAAAGCCGGCCCAACCCCAAAACTCGGCTCGTCCTCAATACATATCAGCGTGGCGAGTCCAAGCCGAGCCAGAACCGAGTTCAGCCGAGTCCAGCCGAGTTGCAGCCGAGTGGAGCCGAGTCACGGCCGAGCCAGCGAGTCCAAGCCATGCAAATCTCGGCTCTTCAATACATATGGGCGTGGCGGTTTAAGAATGCTTGTTGGCCAAGTTTACTTGCTCACCAAGCAAAGTCGGTTTTTTGACATGTTTCCTAATTCGTTTTTGGACTTGGCCAAAAATGGATTTGGATCGGTTCCAATTGGAAGCTTCGAGATCCTAGACTTCTCCTATAAATAAGACCTCTTGGTCTAGGGTTTCAGAGCATCTCATCCCACGGCAGTGCCTCTCATCTCAACACATCATCTCGGAGCTTCTCTCTCTAGTTCCTTCCTCGGCATAGAGAAGATTTTCTTACTTTCAATTATTGTTTTGTACTTACATGGACATGAGTAGCTAAACCTATATTCGGTTTAGGGTTTAATATATTGTGACAATGTTTTTGAGAATCTTTGCTTAATGCTATTTTCGTTGTTCTACTAGTTCTTGTGCTTATTTATCTCGAATTGAATTGCGAAGCTAAGTGGATGCTTGGAATGGTAAAACTTAGCCGAGCAATTCAATTCCCTTATTTGCTGCTTGTTTGATACTAGACCGTTAGAACGAGTAGTTGCACTAAATCTAATATAACCTGGAACGGAGTATTAGGTTTGCTAGAACTAGAAGTCTATAACCTGGAACGGAATAGATTGTGGTGTAGGCGCTCGGAAAGGCCCTACCTTAGGTTATAACCTGGGACGGAGTAACCACACTTAGGAACTCGAAACTAGATAATTAGAAGTCGATGATAATAAGAAACCCTAGACCGAATATTTCCTCTCATTGAATACTTTTCGCTTGATTCCTTTTGCACTTATTTCCAAATTAATCACAAACCCAATTGCTTTATTTACAGAACAACAAGTAACCTCACCAGCTCTCTAGGGTTCGACCCTTGCTTGCCGCTGTACTAGCCAAGAGTAAGGAAATTATAAATTCAAATTTGAGAGGTCCGACGACTCCTGTCAGGAAGCTTAGGGGGTGTTGGTGGGACGGTCAGGGGGTGCTGATGGTGGATGGGGTGGTTGGGATGTCGGGTTGGGTTGTGGGCTTTTTGGTGTGTTTTTGTCCCTCTAAGCGAACTTCGCTTATGAGGGTTTTCTTCTCGTCGTTCGTTGCGGTCTGAGCTCTCTTCAGCATGTCTGTCCGGACACGATTTTTTTGTAATTATGTTTCTTCTCCACCGGTGTTCGGCCGGTGTTTTCGGCAGGCGAACGTTACTTGGATGCTTATGAGTGTTGTCATGCCTTTTTTCATGCTGTGGATGACGAGATGATGTGCTCACACCTGAGAAGTGGAGCAGCGGACTCAAGTTTATTCACGTTTATCTTTTATTATCTGTACTGTTCCCAGCTGGATGTTATTTTTCCAGTTTTAGGTCCTCGGTTTGCCATTGTCTTAGTAATTTACCGCTTATCAAAAAAAAAACTTGTTTAGCTCGGCCATTGGAGATCATCCATGTAATAGTATCAATAATTTCTCGCATGTTTGAGAAATCAAATGTAGCGCCAACATGAATCAAATAATTACAAGGTATTTTGTAGTTCTAGAAACTTGCAGAAACAGTGGCATTGCAATTTATTTAGCTAGCCTTTAATCCATTAGGCAGTTACTTATTTAGCAATTCTTCACTGGCGACTGGCCATGTTCTGAATCTACTTGCTGAGGTTAAACTTCTTGTGCCTCATCTTGATGAACTCACCAGCTTCTTTGTCAATACTTGCTTCACCGATACTGTGATGCTTAACTGGCACAGTCAGTAGATTACATTCTGGGGCTTGAACTTGGGAGTAGCGGGCTTCTGGAAGGCGCTGGCTATGACCAAAGCTGTCGCTGAAAGACAACTGGGGCTGAGGTTCTGGCCTGTAATGAGCTCGGCTGCCAAAGCTGTCAGTGAACGATAACTGGGGCTGAGGTTCTGGCCTGTGATGTGCTCGGCTGCCAAAGCTGTCACTGAACGAAAACTGAGGCAGATGTTCTGGTCGGTTATAAAAGCTGTCACTGCGAGATAAGTGAGGCTGAGGCTGATGAACCTGTTGTTGCTGCTGGAACAGCATGGGAGACTCCATCAGCTGGCAGAATTCTTCCATCGCAATAACATTCCTCCTATCATGATGATCGTAAGAATGGTGGGGGGTGACTCTGAATGACATAACAGTAAGTCAGTAACCCTCAAGAGGAAGCTGAGCTTCTAGGTAGTTAGTCACTTAGTTGATATAATCCTTTGCATCTGGATTACATCAAATGATGACTCTTATTTATAGCTGTGAGAACTCCATGGTATAAAATAAAGGCATCCACCATTTTTTGCGGCTAGTGTCCTGAATAGATAAGCTTTGAATCAAATTCCCTTATATCATAAAATATTCTGACCACACTAGGAGGACATCAATAATGGTCGGCACGCAGGATTCCCCACTGAGAAATGAACATCTTTGTAGAATCCTATCCTAGGATATCCAACGCCGTATAGTTAGACTTTGAACTTCAACCAGCTGAGCATATCTCTAAAACTAGACTACAATATAATCAGTTCAAAGAGCCAAAAGTAATAATAGATTGTCGAATATCCAAAATGAAGCTCAATACCTTTTGTGTTGATTGACAAAGACGCCGAAATGAAGGGTTCCCCTTTGGTAAATCTTCTAGAAAATCAAGGCTGGATCATGCTAAGCTGAACAGAGTTGGAAGAAAGCAAACATACAGGCCAGCCCTCAATGCATAAAATATGTACCCAGGTAAATATTAAGAAACTACTACAATGACTAGTACTAGTTCAAGGCTCTGTGATTCATTGACTTCCACCTAGATATAACTCATCGACAAATTTACGAATCAAGATGCTATTTAAATCAACAAGAAGTCATGAATCAGCAACAAACAAAAGGCATGATAAAATTTAAAGTGGAACTTTGTACCATATAAATATTTTATTAATTTCAGTCTCCAAACAAAACTTCCATCAAAAGGGCATAGAACAATCAATAAATTCGGCAAGCTACCTCCCAAACTTTGATTTTCTTGAACTTCATATGAAATGAGTTTCAGGTGAAAAATATGTACAGTGGGGCTGCGCCACACTCTGATATATTTCCCCAAACAGATGCTAAAGAGTTAAGTGAAAACGGATGACGTTGAATAATAGTTTCTTCTGGAGCAGACTGCTGAAAGAGCATTGCTGATATAAAAATCTTACACGCATTTTACTCATTTTCTCTTAAGCAGTTTCCAGGCAGTAAAAACTTGTACTTCTCAGCATTTTCCAGGAGAAATGATGGCAGATAGACAGCTGAAAATGAGTGAGGAATGGATCCCATTTTGCCAATGATATCCCTGAAAGTGTACTCTTCAGGAAGCATATCAAACAAATCAGCACCTTTGCAGATTACTTTCTGAACTCTCTGAGGGTTTAAGAAGTGAGAGAACCTCACTCTATCGAAGTGGCTGTATGCTTTCATCTTGAAGATGAACTCACTTATCCTGCGGAAACAGAAGCTGCAATGCCACCCTGCATCTGCTAATATGTCATCACTTTGGCGATAATGTGCATATCTTGTCTTGCCCGATTGGTATCGATGAACTGAAGCCCTCCAGCTATTATTATCCTGAAGAAACTCAAAAGAGTAGAGATAATTCTTCAGGCGAAGATGCAAGATTGAGGGTATATCATCACACCATCTCAAGAGATCAATTGTGTGTCTACTTGGTATCTCGTCAACATCTGACATGATCAAAAGGTCATCATCTGTGATCCCCGCAATTCTGAGAAGCTGATCCAATGCCACGCGCTGATAGGCCTCCTCCACAAATGGATTCTCCCCCTTTATAAATCTGCCTCCTATAGTTCCATATGTCAAACGTGGCTCGACAAACTTAAACTCCTCTCGATGGCTGGCAAACACCAGGGGCTTCGGGAACCCAGTAAAAGTTGAATTCGACTCAAGCAGCACAAACTCAGTCACATAAGGATAAAGCTCCTTCCACCGAAGGGTAAGAATCTCCACCTCATTGCTGAACAAAACTGCATCAAAGACCCGCCTTGGGTACTCCCTGATTCCCCATCCATGTAGTTTGCAAAGATTCACCATCGAAACATTTTCATGATAGTAGTGCGGGATCTCATGAAAGGGCTTTGGTGGGGACTCCCACAAGGGTCTCAAGAAGTATGAAATCTTCTGTCCGTGCAAGTAGACACCAAAGATTAGCGTGGGCACAAAAGCAAATAGGAATATGTATGTCTTGAAATCCAACCCTCGCATTACACACTTAATCCTTGACATGCTTAGAGCTCTGCCTGACTCCTGCAGTCCAATAATCAATACAACACTTGTAAGTACCAAAACAAAATATCAGTAGCATTCACAAAAGAAAACAGACAATTCACTGACAGTGAAGCGGTAAAGAACCAGGAAATCAATCCCTAGACTCCAGTTTAGTTCCCAAAATCAGCTGACAACTCCACTTGATAGAAACACAAAAGATCAAAGGAAATGTCAACAAAACAAGGCAATCTGACAACATGGGTATCACAGAAAGAAAGAAAAAAAATACACACTTAATGTCTCAGGCTCGAGTTTCTCTCTCATCAAGGCAATGAACCAAACACCTTTCAGGCAACTCAAACATCGAAAGTATCAGGCGACTGCAAACAAAACCGCTTTACCTGGCCACAGATGTCTCCACAATAATCATCAGACTTCTTCGAACAACAGTACAATTCCTCTTCGTCCGACTTGGAAAGCATCTCCGAATAACTCCCCATACAATCCATGCCTACTTCCACCTACCGTTCTCACCAGATTCGCCCAAATTCTAACTTCACCAATTCAGATTAGCGAATCCCCAGTTCTCCAAATCACTCAACTTTCTCACAACCCCCAATCAAACACTTCCTCTAAACTCCAATCTCTACAACAGTATCGATTCCAACCATAAGGGAAAACTCAACCCAACAGCGACAACAACACAGATCGACAGTGTAAAGTTGTCAAAGCTGCGATCTTTCGCATCAGTATCAACGGAATTATTAGCCAGAGCCTCTCTGGAAATCGGTGTCTTTGTCAGTTGTTTAATACTACAATACACTACACTTTCTACAAGAGAGAAAGGAGAGAGAAAATCAGACCCAGCACATGTAGCCGTTTCCTTCCTCTCATCCATATCATAACGAATTTACGATAATACCCTCATTTGTGATTCATTTGAGTCAGTTGTTCACAGGTCGTTTCGTACCCGAGCAGGTGTTGGTGGGTTTGGGCCTGGCCCAAATACGTCAATTGTCCGGTTGAATAAAAGTCACAAATTCATCATTACTTTGCTTAACGGTACACTTATAATTCTTAATTGACGTTACGTTTATGAGAATGAATTACAGTTGGTGTTGGTGACGTTTCTTGGATTCTATTCAATTTATTAATCATTATTTATATAATTCCTAATTTAATTAATGGATTAAATTGTTAGGAATAATAGTTTTGAATCTCGTATATAGAATGATTGGTGCACCATTTTTTTCACCATTTTACTTTGTATAGATTTGCTTTGGTATAGTTCAATCAAAAAGGATTCGGTGCAAACAGTATATTTTTTGTGATTGGTGCACCATTTTTTTCACCATTTTACTTTGTATAGATTTGCTTTGGTATAGTTCAATCAAAAAGGATTCGGTGCAAACAGTATATTTTTTGTAAAAAAATACAAATCAATAGCAATTCTTGATTTGGTAATTTGAACGGATGTAATTAAATCTCGTCGTATAGATAACTTTTCAGCGACGAATTATAAATCACTTTGGACGAACTATGTTGTACTTTTGGTTTTTGACGACGAATTATAAACCACTTTTGACGAATTTTGCAGTTTACGCCAAATATAGTTTGCACATCTTTACTCTAACCATGTGTGCTTTTTTGTAGAATATTGATAGGGGGTTAAGATCAGGTACAAAGTTGATTTTTAATGATACGGACACGATATAATACACACACGAATAAAACTATTTCAAGTCCTAGACTTCGAATCCAAAAGAATGACAATCAATCAAGGAGTATCGTAGAAAAATGAGGATTTCAATCGCAATACATAGACAGTTGAGCATATGCAAAAGTGAATGTGTGATATGTGATGTGTGTGAATATGCGCTACCCACTCCACACTTAAAAATGAGCTTAGTCCCTAAGCGAAGAAATAGAAGATAAGAAAAAGGTGCATAAGAACTTCCATTGTGTGTGATAGCTCGATATCTATGGTGATTAAAAGATGTCCAGGGAGTGCTTAGCACAAAGCATTCTCCATGCTCGGCACACTCCAAACTTAAATTCCTGCAATGATCACACACAAACCACACCATGCTAATGCAAAATGTGAATAACGAATACTTACAGTTCGGGATACTCCCCGAGGAGGCCTAGTTTAACGTCTTGGCGGGACTCAGCAAAGCGCCCCATATAAATCACTCGTGAGAAGTCTTTTGCTAGGATCCCTTCTCACCGGGCCTTTAAAAATAGAGAGTTGTCAATCCACCTTCAAATCTCATTTGAATTTACGTCCATTAAGAGGAATATGGATGTTGGGTAGAGAATGAACCCGTTCAAAAGTGTAAGCCCTCTAAGAATCGAGGAGTCGTGTGGGGGATCCTTCTGAGTAGTTCCAAGATATATGGTAAGAACTGTCGAAACTTGTCTGGAGGTGGTGCAGCAAGATATGCATCTTCAATGCCAGCTCCAACAAGCACACTTCCCGTATACTTTTTAGCTAGGAACTCAGGTTCACATACTTCAAAATTCCCCTTCACTATCACATTCATACGTATGCGAGGGTCCTCTTTAATTGAACTCATGTACACATCAACAAAGTCTTCGTACCTATGATCCTTTGGTGACTCTTCAGCGTCCAGAGGAATCGGTGGAATGATGTTCTCTTCTGTCTGCTCATCTAAATGACCTTAAGAAGCGCTCGTAGTGGAGGGAGATGCATCTTCATGTTTTGAAACGCCTTCAGTACAAGAGTCATCATCCTCCAACTCAGTGTAAGCCTTGGCCACTGTTCTCAACGCCTCAAAACCATCCTCACAAATAGGTTGTTCTAGTTTAGAGAGCATTCTTGTATCCTGATCATCTTCCACGTGGATTGGAAATAAAACTGAAGATGAATGTGCTTCATAGACTTGAACTTCTTGATGATTGACCATTGTCATCTCGATATCCTCATCTCTGCATTCATTGGTGGCTGCAATAGCTTGTTGATCTAACTGGTCTTTCAGTATTCTTTGCCTGATTGTGAGTAATTCCACCGTCCTTTAAAGGTCACTTAACGTCGCAACAGCCTCCTGAGACACCTTCTCTCTTGCTCTGCTAAGAAGCTAGCAATCATGGACTCTATACGCGATGATTCACCAGTGTTCTGAGATTGTTGCTCCTGCGGCTGATTCTGGTAGCTCTCATAATAAGGATCATCTTGATAATAATGTTGATCACCAAACTGATTTTGATTTCCTTCCCAATTTGTATCATATGGATATGTCTCATAATATGGCTCTTCCCATGGGTAGGCGTCTTGATGACCAAGAGAGAACATCCTCATAAAGTTCAAAACAAAAGTGATTAGTGAAGTGTAGAAGTATATAAAGTATGCACAAGAAAGTATAAAAAATAGAATAGTCTAAACTACACTCGTTAAATCTAATATCACACTAAGCGATGTTCTCCGGCAATGACGCCATTTTGACAAGCGTATTTTTAACACTTTATAGTTGTCAAGTTATATGTTTTAGGGATCAAATTGTAGTCGAAAACAATTTATAAACCTTGGTAAGCCAAGGGTCAATCCAAGAAACAACGTGTGTGAGTACTAGCTAACAAGTGACCTATTCAGCTATTCCAAACAATTAAAGGTTTGTGAATGTTAAACAAATATCAGAAATTAAATGCAGAAAAAATAAAAAGGTTTTGGCTTGATCAGAGAAAGAATCTCAGGACCAAACTTCACCCGTGCCAACCTACAAATCATGCAACAATGTCACGTAAATTAATCATGCTATCGAATATGAAAAATAAACCAAAATAACACTAGACAAGTCGCCCATTCACGGATCATTGTCTAGATTAATCTCCATCGTTGAACGCCGCCCATCCACGAATTATCAACGATCTCGATTATTTAAGCTTAGGGTTTTCAGACAATAAAGTCAACTTTTCTATTAGTGCATGTACTACCAGTGTAGCTATCATAACCTAACATCAATTTCATACAATCTGGTTAATACCTAGGACCCATTCATATTTTGGTAATTACCTAAATACCGTTCTAGCATGCAAACATTCCATTCAATGTAAAACTTACAAGAACGATAAAATTGAGCACAATGAAATTGAATATTCGAATTGCATAAATAATAAACGTCTAATTGATCACATGAAGAGTTGGATACAAGGTACGAGATCCGTAGGATCCCGGAATAAAGAAGACTACTCACTACTCATGATAAATTAACCAACAATAGTGTAGAAATAGAAATCAAGGACGAGGAACCGTGTGGACAATGTAGCTCGTTGAATCCTCAATCTCTCGCGATGTTCTCCTCTGTCTTCTTCTCCAAGTTAGGTCTGATTTTCTCTCCAATTCAAGCTCTCCAAAAAATCGATCTGGTGGTCACGCTCGATTTCCTCTTTTTATTTCCGAAAAAAGCCAAAAAGGTCAAAAATGATTTTTGGAAATAAATAAAAAATCATGCCTTTAACGGCCAGTCGGCTGGTGTGAGTGAGAAAAATCCAGCCGATCGACTCAGTCTGGGCGAGTCTATATGTGCTCGGGCGAGCAAAATTCGGCAACTTGGATTCATGGCGGCGAGGCTCGGTCGAGCTTACTCGAGCTCGGCTTCTCTTTTGCTCGAGTAGACGAGATGATGGCTAAGTGGTCCGAGCGAGCTTTGCCGAGCTCGGTCGAGCAAAATGGGGCAGATTGCATTCGAAGGATCAAGGCTCGGTCGGAGCTCGGGCGAGCACAATTTAGCATATTCAATAAGCAGGTGTAGGCTCGGGCGAGCCTTTTCTGCTGGCTTCAACTCCAACCGGCCGGCTGGTTCTGGACAAATTTCTCCAGCCAGTCGGCTGGCTTCTCTTGTATGCTTTTCCGCATATTTTGCATTGATTTGCTTCGGATGGAATCCAAAGTACTCATTGCGTCGATTGACCTGAAACACTAAGAGAAAATGATCAAATTATGATAATTTGCCGGGAAAACAAGTATTATCCTTTAACGTATGGAGCAAATAAATAATCAAAATATATATCAATTTCATACATATCTCCTCTCCTCCTCCTATGCTCGAAATTAATCTGAAATGCTAATCTAAAAAATAAATTAATCTGAAATACTTGTATGGGCTTTTTGTGTTCTGCATCAGGCCCAAAAATGAAATGAATAGACAAAAGCCTAAGTATTATCCTTTATCGTATGGAGCAAATAAATAATCAAAATATATATCAATTTCATACATATCTCCTCTCCTCCTCCTATGCTCGAAATTAATCTGAAATGCTAATCTAAAAAATAAATTAATCTGAAATACTTGTATGGGCTTTTTGTGTTCTGCATCAGGCCCAAAAATGAAATGAATAGACAAAAGCCTAAGTATTATCCTTTATCGTATGGAGCAAATAAATAATCAAAATATATATCAATTTCATACATATCTCCTCTCCTCCTCCTATGCTCGAAATTAATCTGAAATGCTAATCTAAAAAATAAATTAATCTGAAATACTTGTATGGGCTTTTTGTGTTCTGCATCAGGCCCAAAAATGAAATGAATAGACAAAAGCCTATTTTCATGCATATAATCCCAACGGGCCCACATGCTTCTCCTATACCAGATCCAGACACGCCAGTTATTAGCCGCACGTGGGCAGCGAGACACGATTGATATCAGAGTCATTTTCGTGCTCCTCGTCCTCCGTAAGCTATTTACCCATTTCATTTATTTTCTATATTAATTTTAAAATAATGAGAGAGTTTAGTAGGCCCAAACTCAACGTGGGGAGTATAAATGCTAATGTCAATACAATGATACCACCACACGACCAAGTTTAAATCCCAAATGTATCCGTTACCACTTGTTGCATCAAAATATCAGTGCTGCCACTTCCAGCAGGCACACATAAACCCTACCCTAAATGACTGTCTGTGTTCTCGATAACGATCGACCCATATTCATCTTATCTGTCACCAGCCATTAAAACTTGATCCCCAACTCCTACGCCCAAATTATTGGGCAGACATTGTCCAAGACACGTCAGTTTCGCTAATACGCCTTTCCACATTTACTTCTTCTTTCTAGTCCCCAAAAAATGTTGGTCTTAGTTCTCCCAACATCATAAATGACAATTGGTGTTCTTACAATTTTCCAATTATTCAAAACCTTTATCACACACTTTCATACTGTTTAACTGTCATTTTTCATCATCAAGAGAGGTTGTACAAAAATAATGGCCTTTTCTTTAAACATTATTAATCTCCCAATGGGTACGACAACTACTAAGTTGAAATCTTGCACCTAAGATTCCAACTTCAGCGAACTGACCGTGCCTTTAACCAGATGAAAGTGTAAGAAAGTAAAAAAAAACATGCTAGCATATGGACTTTTAGGAGGAATTTGGAGTTGTGTATAATTGGTTTTCTTATTTGTGCTCGCAAATGAGCAAAAATGCTACTTCATTTACAGGAGAGCATTGACGCCTCGAAGAAAATAAAGGTTGTAGTCATTAATACTAGCCTTAAAGTTCGTTCTCTACTACCAAGGGTTGGGTGTTTACCACATATCTTGGAAATTACAACATAGAATTATATTGATTATTTTCAAGGACAAAGGTCTTTAGGAGACATCCAATGCACCATGGAAACTTAACCATTTTTGTCTATTAAGTGTGCATACTTAAAACATAAATTTGCTCATTGCATTAAGGTATGTGAGTGTGACACCTCAAACTTATATCATTAATAATGTTCACTAACATTTTCTTTAGGGATGAATAAAATTGGATCGGATCGGAATTTTATGGATCGGTTTAGACCGAACCATAACAATCCGGGTCCGGTCTGGTCCACGGTCCACGTTTTTGGAAATTTGCGATCAACCGGTCCGACCTGAACCGTAAAATTCCGATTTGGTCCGATTCGGGTGTACGATCCGGACCGTAAAATTAGAGATTATAAAGTAAAATTATGGTCCGGTCCACGGTCCACCGGTCAGATCCATATCGTATAAAACTCGGGTCCAGTCCACAGTCCACTTTTTCTAAAAAAATTTGATCCATCATTCCAATCCGGACCGAATGTACATTCCTAATTTTCTTCACCAAATAATACACATTTACAAGAGAGAGGGGGTTCTGCTTGCAGTGTATATATATAAAAGGACTGGGAGATGGTTACAATGTGTGCTCATTGCATGTATCATCACTCAAATGTGAAGTTGTTGATAGTGAGTGATAAAGCTCAATCCCCATAAGCACATATTCTATCCATTTATGATTGAACTACCTTTCTGTTGTCCAACAACCACATATACACATACTTTTACCTCATACCAGTTTTTTTTCTTTCTTTTCAGGTGACATGAGAGCCATGTTGATGATAATGATGCATAGGATAACTTGTACAGCTAGCGTTGGGTCTGAGTATCATATAGTTGATAGTTGTCTTGTCCAACTGCGAGCAGAGTAAGCTGAAATTCTCAAAGACCCTTTTCATTTTTGTGATTAATATTTTCTGGGCATGTCTCCATTTGATCAAAGATTGAAGCTTTTTACATATACATATTTTCAAGTTTCAAGTTTGTGTCGGTGTAGCTGCTGTTTATTTGTCTTGTTACCTAGTGTTTTAACCTTTGATATGTGCTTGGTGGCATGGCATGTTTGAGTGTGTGCAAGAATCACGCAACTTAATCATTTGTTATGTGAAAGTGCCTAATGCTTATCTTGGTGGGAAATCAGTGGTTTTGGTTGTTCTGGCCTGTAAGTGATTTGTGAAAATGCCTCACTGAATGTGACTGAAGTTGACATCAGCTTCCCTTTCCATCTTTATCTTTTCCTGGTTTCCCTCATACAAAGTTTAAAAATAAAAAAAAAACAACTGCAAGGAGGACCCAGATGGCTCTGGATTGTTGTGGATGAGTAGTTTTTTTAAATCATAACCAAGTCATCGATCTTCAGATCCAGACAAGATGTTAATATGTGATGTATTTTTTTGCCCAAAACTCATACATAGGTGAGTGAATATTTGATATCAGGAATCGGTGCTGTTTGGTCAGCAATGAAGTTCATGAAACTTGGATCCAAGTTGGACACATTCTACACGGCAGAAGAAGTAAGGTAAAACCACACATTTGACTGACTCAACACACGCCTTAAGAATTTAGTCCTCTACAACTTCTCAATCCTTCAACAATTTTTGCAGGTCTGTTTCCTCCGAAGTTTCTAGAGATATTGTAGTACAAGTGAAGGGCTGTAAGTATTTGCTGCACAAGGTATGTTTGAGAATCTCACATCAGAAAAATATTTTGGTTCCTTTTCTGTGGTTGATTCTTTGTATTTTTCTTGGGAAAAAAAAAACAGTTTCCACTGCTGTCCAAGTCTGCCTACCTTCAGAGGCTTTGCTCAGAAATTCCAGAATGCGCGCCACAGCCCCATCTAGTCCAGCTTCATGAATTCCCCGGTGGCCCAGAGGCATTTGAGTTATGCGCCAAGTTCTGCTATGGCATAACAATAACTCTCAGCGCTTCTAACATTGTTGCAGCTAGGTGTGCCGCAGAGTTCCTCCAGATGACTGAAGAGGTTGAGACTGGAAACATGATACAAAAGCTTGATGTTTTCTTCAACTCTTGCGTGTTAAATCGCTGGAGAGACACCATTGTTGCACTGCGAAGCACTCTAAAAGTCTCAACTTGGTCAGAAGAGTTTGGAATCACTAAAAAATGCGTCGAGGCCATTTCAGCAAAAATACTTGCTAATCCCTTAAAGGCCAAGCTGCCTTGTAAAGGCAGGAGCGATGGCTCAAACATTGGGAATAGAACAGGTGGAAGCACGTATAAGGTGACTGAAAATAAGGCTTGGTGGTTTGAAGACCTATCAGATTTGTGTATGGACTTGTATTGGAGAGTTACGATATCTATCAAGTCCAGTGAGAAAATTCCACCAACCCTTATTGGCGACGCTCTGAAGGTTTATGCTTCTAAATGGCTCCCAAGCATATCAAACCGCGGAGCTGACAAAAATATAAACTTATCTCAACTGAAAAATTCCAAGCAGATACTGATTTTTTATTCAATAATCAGCTTGCTCCCAACCGAGAGAAGCTCAGCTTCCTGCAAATTCCTCTGTAAGTTACTAAAAGCGGCGAATCTGCTGAATGCATCTTCATCTTCTAAAATGGAATTAACTCGAAGAATTGCAGCCCAGCTTGAAGAAGCTAATGTCAGTGATCTCCTAATACCAAATCCACCAAATGAAAGTAACATGCTAATATACAATGTAGACATTGTGATGACCATTTTGGAAATTTTCCTGCTGCAAGGGCAAAGTCCTCAAAGAGTGGCCGAGAGTTTTGAGAGGAGAAGGTCAAAATCAACTGATAACATTAACTTTGAGGTTCAGGGAAGTAGTAGAAGAAGGTCATCTTCAGCATCTCATAGCTCCAAGCTCAAAGTTGCGAAGCTTGTGGACGGATATTTGCAAGAAATAGCTAAGGATGCTAACCTGCCATTGTCTAAATTTCTAGCTGTTGCTGAATCTGTCCCGGTCTTTGCTAGACTTGACCATGATGCCCTCTACAAGGCAATTGATACTTATCTGGAGGTAAACATTGCTAGAACTTTGATATTCCAATAATAATATTCAGATATCTCTACTATCTATCTTTTTTGATGAGTATGTCTTCACTAATTCACTTGTTTTATGAAAAAATATAATTTTTTATTATTGAACTTTCAAAATCCACATTTATTTGTTGATATACAGAATTTCAAGTTCAATGGATATTTTTGATATAAACTACAGGCACATCCGGACCTAGGAAAAAATGAGAGGAAGAGGATGTGCAGAATCTTGGACTGTGGGAAATTGTCGATGGAAGCCAGCGCACAGGCAGCCCACAATGAAAAGCTTCCGCTGAGAGTAGTGGTGCAACTTCTGTTCTTGGAACATTCTAAGATTGTCATGTCTAAAAGTCATCGTCCAGCTGATGAACAAAAGACAGTTTTAGCTTCAAATGGTCCATCAACTCCTTGTCATGGAAAAGAGGATCAATGGAACACCACGACAGGAGGCCTGAAATCTCCAAAACCAGTTCATCCAAGTCTCAGGGAGGAGGAGATGGATGAAGATGAAACAGCTGCTGATGGGATAAAGAATTCTTGTATGCTGAAAAATCTATGTGTCATTCCAGCTAGACCCAAGAAAATGCTTAGCAAGTTATGGCCTGTCAACAGCAGAGTCCCAAATGAAAGATCATAACATTTTGTACCTGGTTGGTTCTTCTGTTAGCTGTATGATAATACCATTAAATGTTCCGGTGTTGCATAGCTATTTGCTGTCATTCTAGATAAAACAACATCATTTTATTTTTTAATTAAAATTCAACAAAAGCACATCATTTAATGTTTTTGGAACCAAATATTTATAATCTATATATTTGTTCTTAATGGTTGGTTGTACATCTAAGGCAAGCAAGAAGCTCTGATTCAATTTACATACCAAAAAACTGGCCCGCTTCCCTGTCCCTTTCGCCTTATCATCGACGAAAATCTGCATTAAGATTTTGTGGATTCAAATTCAGTGCAGCAGTGTAATTTGCTTGGCTCCACATTATCTAAATTCCTGATCGGCGAAATCAATCTGCATTTGAACCACAACATCATCCAATTGAATATCCAAAGGACACCATAAATGCGAAATGCTATGGCCTCAATCAAAGATAGCAGCAACCTTTACAGAAGGCAGGATTATTATTAACCACAATATCTCCACATCTCATAAATCTGTGTTTATCCAAATCTGATCCAACAACATCCCCCAATCATTTTCAAATTCCATCAAATCTCCTTTAACTACATTGAGTCTTGAATTTACTGGACAGTGAATTTACACTTGTTCATCAGCATGGCCTCTTTCAAATCCACCATCTTAACATTCGAGCAGCTCTGTACAATCCTCGTCGAACCAATCGCGCCTTTGTTCTCCACACAACTCCATCCCAGTCCCCCATCTTTATCAAACTCACACATAAACACTACCAACTCCGCCGCCCCACTCCTCTGCAAAAAAAATCCGATCGCCACCCATCACGGCTGACACCGAGTTCAGCTCAAAGCTCTCGCCTTTCAACCTCTCCAACAACTCCTCCGGCAAATCTCCCACCACCCTCCCTATTCTCCAACAGCTCCGAGTCGAACTCCCACACCCTCACTCTTTCGCAATTCTCAAAATTGCCGATCAGTCCGATTACAATCAATCGTCCACCTATAAACCCCGTTGTGTAGAAATAGATCCGCGGATCGGGGCGAATTAGCGCGAGCGGCCCTGTCCACGTTTTTGAAATCGGATGGAAAGCGAAGGTGGCTCCTGATGACTTCTCCGTCACCAGAAGTTTGGTATCATCAGCCGCGACGGATAGCCACGAAGCCGAAGCTGAGGGTTTAAGCATAGACTTGACTCGCAGCCGTCGCACCAGGATTGACTCTTTACATCATACATCTCAACCGCCATAGGATCGTCCTCGAAGTCGTAACCGCCTCCGGCCACAACAACAAACGACCCGACTTTCGCAACCACCGGGTCGACCCGCCAAACTTTAGGCGGGCTGACCCGAGTCCAATTCAAGTGCAACTGGTCTGATGAAAAGGAGAATTCCGAGGAGGAGATGGCGTAGAGGAAGGCAGAGTTGGAGGAGCGGATAGCGGCGTTGTTGTAACAGGCCGATTTCATCAGGTCGGGTTTGATGTGGAGCCACACGTTGTTGAAGATTAACTTTGGTGGGCTGGGGCTGGACATCCAGTTCACCACCCGGGACAACGCTGGGCCAAGTTAACCAGACGCGCCCCAACATATTGGGCTGCCTGCAGGCATATGCACCCCAACCATGAACAAGGGCCCAACTGCACATGTGGGGGCAACTAAGGCCCAAAGCCCAACATGACATTAATTGTGGGAAATCCTTGCAGGTTGTTGGTGGTGGGGATTGAACCCTTCACACACCCTTTAACATGTGCACTAAGGCAACATGCTAACCATGTGAGCTGCAGCCCATATGGTTGGCATGTACCCCTCAAGGTCATGTTAAAGGGTGGATGTCAAGGGTTCAATCCCTGCCACCAACAACCCACTCAAGGGTTTCCCCATTAATCATGCCATGTGCTAAATCAAGCCATGTGCAATTGGGCCTTGAGTGTGGGTTGGAGTGCATGCCTGCAGGCCTATGTTCGGTAGCCCAGTCACAGCTACCATATCAGCGAAGTCCTCGCTATATAAATCAACATAAAGTGCACTTTATGTTGAATATTGAATTTGGTGGGCTGGGACTGAACATCCAGACACCACCCGGGCTACGCTGGGCCGGATTAAGCACCAGACGCTCCCCAACATATTGGGCTGCCTGCAGGCATATGCACCCCAACCATGAACAAGGCCCAACTGCACATGTGGAGGCAACTAAGGCCCAAAGCCCAACATGGCATTAATTGTGGGAAATCCTTGCAGGTTGTTGGTGGGGGGAATTGAACTCCCAACCTCACCCTTTAACATGCACCATAAGGTGACATGTTAACCATATGAGCTGCATAAAGTGCACTTTATGTTGAATTTTAGATTTGGTGGGCTGGGACTGGACATCCAGACACCACCCGGGCTACGCTGGGCCGGATTAAGCACCAGACGCTCCCCAACATATTGGGCTGCCTGCAGGCATATGCACTCCAACCATGAACAAGGCCCAAGAGCACATGGCTTGAATATGGCAACTATGGCCCAGCACATGGCATGAATATTGGGGAAGCTTGCAGGTTGTTGGTGGTGGGGATTGAACCCCCAACACACCCTTTACACATGTTAACCAACTTAGTGGTAACATGGTAACCATGTGAGCTGCAGCTCAGATGGTTACCATGTTACCACTATATGTTGAAATTAATTTCTGGTGGGCCGGATTAAGCACCACCCGGGCTACGCTGGGCCGGATTAAGCACCAGACGCTCCCCAACATATTGGGCTGCCTGCAGGCATATGCACCCCAACCATGAACAAGGCCCAACTGCACATGTGGGGGCAACTAAGGCCCAAAGCCCAACATGGCATTAATTGTGGGAAATCCTTGCAGGTTGTTGGTGGTGGGAATTGAACCCTTGCCACCCTTTAACATGTGCATGTAAGCAACATGTTAACCATCTGAGCTGCAGCTCACATGGTTAACATGTCACCTTATGGTGCATGTTAAAGGGTGAGGTTGGGAGTTCAATTCCCCCCACCAACAACCTGCAAGGATTTCCCACAATTAATGCCATGTTGGGCTTTGGGCCTTAGTTGCCCCCACATGTGCAGTTGGGCCTTGTTCATGGTTGGGGTGCATATGCCTGCAGGCAGTCCAATATGTTGGGGCGCGTCTGGTTAACTTGGCCCAGCGTTGTCCCGGGTGGTGAACTGGATGTCCAGCCCCAGCCCACCAAAGTTAATCTTCAACATAAAGTGCACTTTATGTTGAAATTAATTTCTGGTGGGCCGGATTAAGCACCACCCGGGCTACGCTGGGCCGGATTAAGCACCAGACGCTCCCCAACATATTGGGCTGCCTGCAGGCATATGCACCCCAACCATGAACAAGGCCCAACTGCACATGTGGGGGCAACTAAGGCCCAAAGCCCAACATGGCATTAATTGTGGGAAATCCTTGCAGGTTGTTGGTGGTGGGAATTGAACCCTTGCCACCCTTTAACATGTGCATGTAAGCAACATGTTAACCATCTGAGCTGCAGCTCATATGGTTAACATGTCACCTTATGGTGCATGTTAAAGGGTGAGGTTGGGAGTTCAATTCCCCCCACCAACAACCTGCAAGGATTTCCCACAATTAATGCCATGTTGGGCTTTGGGCCTTAGTTGCCCCCACATGTGCAGTTGGGCCTTGTTCATGGTTGGGGTGCATATGCCTGCAGGCAGTCCAATATGTTGGGGCGCGTCTGGTTAACTTGGCCCAGCGTTGTCCCGGGTGGTGAACTGGATGTCCAGCCCCAGCCCACCAAAGTTAATCTTCAACACACGTGTGAGCGGGGGTCATAAGCGTGCGAGGTAAGATCAACGTTGTCGGCACGGTGGATGATTAGCCAAGGCTTGATTGGGTTGATGGAGCGGAGAGAGGAGAAGACGGAACGATGCCACGTGAGGGACACGTGAGAGGCTGGGACGAGGTGGATGAGTGGGACACGGGAGAAGATAGTGTCGAGGATGTCGCCGTGGAGGAGGGCGGAAGCTTCCGTTGGCTCCTCCTTATTAACCATTTTTCTGAGCAAGATAGAAAATGGAAGTCTTCGTCTTCGAGAAAGATACTTATTTGTAGTACAAGAGATTGGGTCAACTGTTTTGTGTTAGTAGACTTTATACAAACGTACCTCGCCCCGACCCTGAAAAAGCAGGCTAAAATGTAGAGCCGATAATGAACCTAAAATCGGAATAAAGATCACATGGGAAGTGGTAATTTTCATGAGAAATGAGAAGGGTTAATGATCATTAGATTATTAATTTGGTGGCTATTAATTAACCCTAATTTATTCACATAATCACGATTTAATAACCATTAAAAGGTAACTTAGTAATCTCCGGCACGCGATTAACGAACTGAACGCGATCTATGCATCGTCATCGTCGGACCGCCATGCCAATTGCTCAATCTCTGAAATCACGCAACAGGAAGAGCAACGTCGTCGGACAAGGAGGGGTTCAGTTGGTTGGTCAATTGTTGTTGTTGATGATGAAATGGGCATAATCGTTGTCTTCTTCTTCGCCTCCTTCTTCCATAAACGTCTCTCGGCGATTGAGCAATCGTCATCGCCGAGCATAGTCACGATTGCAAATCAAATGAACATTAATCGTCCCGCATCGCACTCAACCTTTACATTAAGGCCGCACCCTATGTATACATTATATGTCGCGCACACACACATCCATAATGTATACATAGAACGCGATGACGAGTGCCGCATGCTCCACGCTCACATTAAGTGAGCCGCGTCCAAAGAAGACGTCAACAAGTTAATGTCAACGTTGGACGCGCCCAACTTGAGAAGCTACGCATTTTGATATCTTATACTACAAATAGTATACTACAAATTTAGTATGCAATTACTAAGAATTATAATGCGTAGTAATCATGTTTTGATGCTTTTGCGACTAAAATGTGTAGCAATTAATACAAAATTCGTAGCAATTAGTGTTTAACATCTAAAATGCGTAGTAATCATGTTTTGGTCCCTTTGCGACTAAAATTCGTAGCAAAAATACAAAATTTGTAGCATTCGTGTTTAGGTGCTTTACGACTAAAATGCAAAGCAATTACATACAAAATTTGTAGCTTTTCAAAGAAGAATGCGGAGTAATTACACAGTGAGCCGCGCCCAAACAAGACATTAACACGTTAATGTAAAGACTGGGTGCGACATTAATGTGAAGGCTGGGCATGCGGCATGTACAAAATGCGTAGCAATTGTTGGGTTTCCGATTTGCGACTGTTCGGCTAAAATTGTGATTGCGACGGTAGAGGATGACGACGTCGATGCTGGAGATTTGTTGGAAGAAGTGGATGTCGACTCCGGCGATGACGATGCGATTGTGTTCGTCTCTGACGAGGTTGTGCTCGTCGACTCAGTCGAATCGGTTTGCGCTGTCATCTTCGTTCCCGCCGCTAAAGCTTCGACTTAGTCGAATCGGTTTCCACAAGTGATCCGTCGGAGACGGAATCAGAGTCTCTCCGGTCGATGCGATTAATTTGCGGTTAATTAGTTTGCCTAATTTACCCTTTATGACTAATTAAACATTGAGATAATTATGAATTTAAAACAAAATTTGTTTAATCCTAGCCATTGATTAAGAAAGATGAATGGATGAGATTAGTTCTCAATTCTCACCAATATACCACTTCTCACAGGAACCGGACTCCCTAGAATTGATACAAATCTTTCATGTTTTGCCCGACCTGACTATCTTTGTTGAGATTGGGGGCATCCCAACCTTGTCTTAATCGGCCCAAGGATTTTTTTTGATAAACGACAAGGAGAGTAAACAATAACCATCTGGTGACGCACGACTAAACAAAAACACAACACTAAACAACTAAAGCAAACACAACTATACAAAGACTGACCAAAGGTAAGAAATACAACCAACACTGAAAAATTGACAACATGACTAACAAGTAAATATATACAAACAAGACGCAATGAAATTCCCCAGCTGCTTCTTGAAAATCTCCACGCCTGCGAGGCCCTAATAGAGAAAAGAACTCTTCTGCATTTTTCACTTGAGCTCAGGCCTTCATAACTGGAAGAGGCTACACATGTAATCTTCAATTATCAGATTTTTCACCGGCAACGCGCCAATGCCCTTTAACCCAAGACAGTGATGTCGAAGGCCAACCATCAAAATAGAAGCTCCAAAACCACCAATGAAACCAACATTGTCACCATCGCCAACGCCCCAACCACCCTACCAATCACCAAAACCTCAACACGTACATCAATACCCACCGCGTTGATACTTCCCCTGCCACAAAACTCCATCGCAAGAGTCCAACTCCGACACCCGCGCCAAGCCCTTCAACCATCGCTGCAGATCCGCAACATCAATGATTAAAAGGACAAACTCTGCCCAAGAAGCCAACCAGAAGGAGAAGAGAAGTGGAGGAGGCAGGGGAAGAAGAATGGTGTGGTGATGCGGAGAAGTAAGGCGGTAGGGAGAGAGAACGGGGGGAGAGATGTTTTGGTGTATCAGGCAGTCGTCGGATGGCAACGACGGAGAAATCAGCCCTTAGGACGGCAGGTAAGGGCGGTCGCCGGTGGTCGGTAGATGTCTCAGACGCTGATAGAAGAGTGTAGATTAGATGTGTACGGAGAGTTTTTAGGGAGAGAAAAAACGAATGTTGCCCTAAGGATTAAACCAATCCGACTCAATAATGGCCCCTAAAATAATTAATTTTATTATTAATATTTTTATTTATTTTATTTTTTGATGGTTAATATTCTTATTTATTGATGAAGAACATAAGGGAGCACTTGGTTGAGGCAGGGTTGGTAGAATAAGGCACGTGAGACACGATCTGGGCCACTCATTGTGACACGTGGCGAAGCCACGTTCACAGCCGCCATTTTTACGTTCACACTACTGTTGGTAGTGGGTTTACTATTTAGACACGTGGTGCGCCACAAATGCACGGGGGGTTAGATGTGTGGTTGAGATTGTACCTCACTTGCCTCATTCTAATTTGCTTGCCTCATTTGATCGCTCCTCGAAGAACATATAAATATATAGGGGCGCGCTCAAATGTTACCACTTCTTAGAGTGTTATCGTGTTACTCAAATCTGATTGGTTGATAGTGGCAGGAATAGTGCTAAAATAGTGGATTTTGGGTATTGGGTTTTACTGTTTGCTTTTTGAATAGTGCAAGATTTTGGTAGTGGGACACGTGGCGCACCTACAAAGCACGGGGGGTTTGGATGTGTGGCTTAGATTGGAGTAAGAGGTAACATGCTAAGATGTGGGTAACATTTGAGCGCTCCTCTATATATATATATAGCAGCGCTCAAATGAGAACCCCTTTAAATTTCGAGAATTTGAAACCCCAATCTCTACCTTTCAAAATGTAAGATGCATTTTGGTGGTGACACGTGTGTCATGTGCATTTTCCAAGATGCATTTAATGCAATGTCAAAACCATTTTTTTACTTTATTTTTTTGGACATGTGTAACATTCAGATTTGAAAATGCATCATGATCTGATGTTGAGATTTAAATTCTCAAATTAGTAAACGCTCCCTAGATAAGAGTATTGGAGTGTTTTGTAAATAAGGGTGTATAAAAGATGCATTTGAGTTGTTGAATTGGAATTCTCTCTTCTCTCTCCTAAAAAGAACACGCTCGAAGACAGGCAAAGACCCCCGAAGTTTTTTCTTTTCTTCCGCCGGCAACCATGGCCTTCGGCCATGGCTGGTCTTTCCTCTCTTCTCCACTGATTTCCTTGCCTCGTCTGGGTTTTGTTGGGGTGTGGCGGGGGTGGACGGATTATGCTATGGTTGGAGGCTTCCCGTCGGGTTGCCGGTGTTTGTTTTGGGACGGCTGTGCATCTCGATGTCGGGTTTGACGATAGATTTCCGGATGGCGGGTTGGAGCTGTGGTGGACGGCGGGCGGACTCTCTCTATTGATTGGTCTCTTGCTTGGCGGCTGGTTGGTTGGAGATGGCGTGGATAGTGGCTCGGCGGGCGGTGCTTGGCTTGCTTGGTTGCCCTTCGTGATGGGAGGCGAGGTTCGGAGGCGAGCGGCCACGAAGGAGGAAGGCTGTTTTCCTGGGAGGGCTGGGGCTTCACCGGCTGTTTGGGTATTGTGCTGTCGATTTTGATTTTTGACCGGTTGTACCGGGATGCACTTTAGTTGTTTAGTTTAAGTTAATTAGTTTAGTTTCGTTTAGATTAGATCAATAAGTGGCACTTCTCAGCCGGATTCTGGATTGAGTTGGTAGTTCTCAGCCGCGTGCGGACTGAGTTAGTTGCCCTATTTCCCCGGTTCTGGCCAGAGGATTTTAGTGTCTGCTGAAGGTTGCTAGTCCATGCCCTCGAGCATGGATTCGCAACCTTTGATAGTTTTCATGACAAGGATGGGTGGCCCCTGTAGGCCTGGACGTCACTTGGAGTATATGTACTGAATTGAATCATTGATTAGTCAGTGTCCAACTTCTGTACAACTTTTACCCATAAAAAAAAGATGCATTTGACATGAAAGTGTATTATTGATAAAGGCCAAAGGGACCGATCATGTTTAGTGGAATAGGCCATAGGGTAATTAATACAGTAAGATATTATCATGTCCTCTGACTTATATTCTCTCTCTCTCCCTCCATGATATGTCAAGTTGGGAAAAAAAGAATTTAGAATCATCCATTTCATCACACAAGAACATGGCCACTGAACTGTTGGTCAACGTCAATCTATTTCTATTATTCTCTTCCTGATTTTTTTTTTCATTTTCATTTTTATTTCAGGGCAAACACTCGAGCAAGTGTAGTATCATTTCTAACCAAGAATGCAATCAAAGGAACTCTAAGAAACAATCAAATGTCTATGTGAACTTAATTTTAGGTTACAACTCCAATTCCCCTCAAAGGTTCAGTTTCAAAAGATTGACAAAAAATTAATCAAACAAACAAGACACCCCATTTTTTATTTATAAAAAGAAAGTCCTACTTCTGTTTGGAGTTTCAAGTTAGGAGGCACAAAACTTAGACCCAAAATCCCCAATTACAAATCATTACAAGCCTAAGTGAATCAGTCTAAAGTTCACCACCACACCATATTAGTATTCGCCTAAACCTACAAATTCAGAAAATGGGAATAATCGAACATACCTGGGATGAAATTGACGGTGTTGAATCAGTCGTAGGGAAAGGCGGCTTGATGAGTCGTATTTATACGATTCGTCGAGTCAATTAATCCCGTTTATTTCGACACTTTTATATGCGAACAATTACTTTTTAGTATGGTTTTGCATTTCAGGTGTTTCGGAAGCTCTAGGAGGAAACGTGCATAAAAGACGGCATTTTATGCCGAAAACATCACAATGGCAGATCAGACCTTTGGACGTTCGGTGGAGCGCTGGGAATGGACCGTTGATTAGAAAAATATGAGCTACATGGCGTTGCGTAGCTGACTCAATTCCCTACAACTCTCTAGTTCACACCGAGAGTATCCGAGGACATTTGGAGGGTTAAATCGAGAGCCGAAGTCAAAACAGATGCGCATAGTGGATGAACAGTCTCAGAGGGGACCGCGGACACTGTTCACTTAATGAACCGTACCCGCGGTCGCTAATATGAACAGTGTCCGCGGCGGTTAAAATGTGCATGGTCCGCGGCGATGACATCAGCGACGCGTTTTGATGACGTCAGCGAGTCCGAGAATTGGAAATTTCAGCCCAAAACAGACTTGGAAACCCTATGTCTTGCTAGAAATAAGATATTTTGGGTTAGGGTTTTCATAATCCATCATTCGAGACGGCTCTGGAGGAGAAGATGAATCTTTTGACGAGAGAAGCGATTATTCTACTTTTCATCATGCATTGTATTTCAATCATGTGTAGCTAAATTTCTCTATTCGATTTAGGGTTTAGTATATTTTGACGATATTTTGAGACTTTTTTCACTTAATGCTATTTTATGTTCTACTAGTTCTTGTGCTTATTTATCACGGACTGAATTGTGAAGCTAAGTGGAGACTTGAAATGGTAAAGCTTAGCCGAGCAATTCATCCCCTTATTTTGCTGCTTGTTTGATACTGAAACATTAGGACAAGTAGTTGCACTTAATCTAGCATAACCTGAAACGGAGTGTTAGGTTTACTAGAAATAGAAGTCTATAACCTGAAACGGAGTAGATTGTGGTGTAAGTGCTTGAAACGGCCTTACTTTAGGTTATAACCTGAAACGGAGTAACCACACTTAAGAACATAAGATCAGATCATTAGAAGTCGATGATAAACTAAGTCACCGTAGAAAAGCCCTAGACCGAATGTTTTCTCATATTGAATCACAACCTTTTCTTTACTCTCACCTTTAACCAGTGGCGGATCCAGGATTTATTGTGACTAGGGGCAACATTAAAAAGAAAATTTTTTTTGCCTTGGGGGAGGTAGTCCATTTGGTAAGATGGGTTAACTCTGCTGTGAGGGAGGAATGGACTGCGGAAGTATTTGATGTCGAGCTTTTCAAGTATCCAAACATAGAGGAGGAAATGGTGGAGTTATTGCAGGTTGGAATGACTTGCACTGTACGAATGCCCGAAGAGCGTCCTAAAATGGCTGAAGTTGCGAAGATTGTAGAAGAGATTAGGGGAATGAGTACCAGACCTTCATCAGCTGGAGTAAAGTCAGAATTTTCAACCCCAAACCCACAATATGTTGAAATAGGAGGATCTTCTGCTGCAAAATGAGATTCAGCATATGTAACAATTATCTTACTGGGTTAAAGTTCCATCTTTTTAATTTTATTAATGGTTCTGGTTTTCCTAGCAGTGTCAGACTTTGGATAGTATTGAGGTCAGTTAAGCTACTTGTTGTAACTTGAAAGAAGGTAAATAAGAAATTTGCAAGTGAAATTTGACATTTTTGTAGAATAATCTCTGCAGGTATTGTCATGTATTTCAACTTTCAAGACCAAGATGTCAGTTTCTGAATGAGTAGGGGCAATGGGGGCAAATACAGTGTGGGGGCAAATCAGTAGGGGCAATGGGGGAAAATCAGTGGGGCATGTTTGAAAATCTAACTAAAACTGGGGTTAATTTGATAAATTCACTAGGGGCAACTGCCCCCCTCCCATGCATGTACATCCGCCCCTGCCTTTAACAATCTGCTCACTCTCAATTGTCTTTCTTTTCAACCACAGAACAACAAGTAACCTCACCAGCTCCCTTGGGTTTGATCCTTGCTTGCCACTTTACTAGGGTTCTCACAAGGAAATTATAAATATAAATTTGCAGGTCAAACGACGCCTGTCAAATTTTGGCGCCGTTGCCGGGGAGCTGCACTTCGGTGAAGTTGTTTCTTTTTGTTTTCATTAAGTTTTTTTTTGTGATTCACCATGTCTCCCTTTTATAGTGGAATAACTTGTGACGAAGAAGACGATGAGGAAGACGAGGGCATCAAGATTGCGTTGGATGATTCAGAATCTCCCCCAATTCAGAGGAGCCATCGGAGAAGACCCAGTGAAACATGTACAAACATTCCACTCCATCTGCGGCCGCATCAAGCCTAAAGACGAGTCATTAGAGAGGTTTAAGCTAATATATTTTAAGTTTTCTTTAACTGACTCCGCAATATCTTGGTATTATTCATCAGGTGCAGAATATGAAAGCAATTATTTGGATCTGCGAGCCCAATTTCTAAAGGAGTTTTCTCCGCCATCCTTTCAATTTGAGGTCCGCGAGAAACTTCGTACCCTTGAGCAATTCCAGGGCAAAACATTCTACGAGTACTATGTGCGCTTCGATACCCTTCAGGGAAGCTGTCCACACCATGGATTCCCTGATTTATTTCTTCTTCAGAGATTGCTTGATGGGATGATGCCACTTGAGCGTACTATGCTTGATGCTGCAGCTGGAGGTTCAGTAATGGATTTACGCATGTATGATCTCTGGGACCTGATAGATGATGTGGCACAGAGATCAAGACCAAGGCGAGGTCAGATGCACCAAACAGATGATAAGGCACAGACAGTAGAAGTTGATTCTGTACGGATCGTGCCCGACATCACATGCAACACCTCCATCACAACCTTATTCACAACGGAGACTCAAGCTTCAGATCAAGAGGATAATTCCACCACTACCAGAGAGTTGCACACGGAAGAAGAAATAATCATGTCTGCGGTAATCTATGAACCACCTCAAATTATACAAAATATTGATATACCTCTTCCACTTCTTGTGCAGAATAACATCATCAAAGATGATCATAAAGAGTCAGAAGAGGAGGAAGCAGGAGAAGATGAGAATGAATTCAGTCGAATGGTGCCAGCCACATACAAGGAGGAAATATGTTCTAGCGAAGAAAACTCCACTCCTTACCCGTGCACCGACTTGATTACTAAAAATTCCGAGGTAAGCGCTGAACTTAATATGGAATTACATATGAATCATATGCCTCTTGTGTTGTACTTGCAGGATAGTGAACCTAAAAAATTACAAGAAAAGGCGCTTGGTTCACTTTACATTGTGGCTGCTAGTATCCCATTGCGCAAAACTAGAAGCTGGATCACCAACTACAAGCTATCATTTAGAAACACACTCGTGAGTTGGAAGCTTCATAAGGAGAAAAATCGAGCTAGGTCTTGCAGGCATGTCTCTACAGTAGTTTCATTCGACCTACCGAGACATGACACAAGTGGATGGAAACCAGGATGGAGAGACACGAGAGCACCACCGGAAGAGACTGATTGCGCAGCAAACGAAGTAGCTTTGAGCAGAGTATCCTCGCAGACTCGAGAGGATGTGAAGGCGAATCCACCTGACCGATGGAGAGCAGACACGAGCACATTGTTGCACGATGACTTTGGGTAGATTAAAAGAACAGCTGAGGCAAAATTTGACCTCACACGTCCATGGGATCCTAACTTGTGATTCCTAAAGAGGTAACGTCGAGCCAACGACGTAAAACAAAGGCGCTCGCAGGGAGGCAGCCCGGCAAAATTTTTCTTTTTTTTTCATTTTTTCTTTCATTTATATTTCATGTTCTGTTTATTTGAGTCTTTAGTCGTGTTTACACACATTGTCTTGTGGGAAAGAAGTTTATTTTATGCAGGAAGAGGCGTATTGCTCAGACGGGATCGCAGGTCACGAAGACATTAGGACCCGCGGACGATGAAGAGATTAATGGTTGACCGCGCCGATAAAATGCATATCATCCGCGGCGTATGTTTGACCGCAAGTGACGTTTTTTCTCAGAGAGTATCGCGGACCATTCGATTATTATATCCACGGACGAAGAACAGATTATGGGTTGATCGCGGGAATAAAATGGTCACGACCCGCGTCATGTGTTGACTCGCTGCCTAACTCCTGCAGATTCAGACTAGGGGAGTCCTGCTGTTCTTTTTTTCTTTCCCTTTTTGTTGTGTCTGCATTTGTTTGTTTGTCTTTGAATTTAAGTCGTACCGTGAGGACACAACTTTATTCAAAAGTGTGGGGTGGGAGAGTCAGTCTGTTGTGTCAGCACGTTTATTTTTTTACACCTGCATAGTGTCCGCACGTTTCCCTTTTAAAAAAAATTTGAAAGTATGAAATTTCTCTCTATTTCCTGGATATGCAGTATTGAATGTTGATGTGAAATAGATGAGCTGATTAGATGCGTTTCTCTCGTGAAATTTGAATTGTGTGACTGCATGTGAATTTAACCTACTACGTGTCCTTTGAGTTAGGATAAACAGGGATGTGTAGTTGATAGAAATGTCCAAGAGAGACCTGATGAAGCATTCAAAGGACCGAGCTTCGAACTATATGGTTATATGGATTTCGTGGAGGCTAGCACTTCGAGGCAACATGGTTAAGAGTCTGCTCCGCCACTGCAGTACTTATGCGGTCAGGTGGGACGGGAAAACAACACACCGTCCAATCTCCAGTCCGAGTAACCGGGAAAATAGACGAGCGACCCTCACCTTGACTCACGTCAAAAGGACGAGGATGAGTGAGAGCAGGAAGGTAATTCCATATGCTTACTGGCGATGATTGGACCTTCGTCAAAAGAGAGGAAGCACGGACGAGCAGTCACAATCAGTAGCAAAAAAAAAAAGAATCAGTCATTTGTGAAGTTTTACACGCAACAAAAGTGAAGTACACCACTGTTACATCAAAAGCCAAATCACTACAAAAGCTGTCCCAAAAGAACTCAAGCACCTTGAAGCTCGAATCAATCACGTGCAAGAAAAAGCAATGAAGTATAACCATATTGCTAGAATTCGGCACAGAGAGTGCAGATCATGGGTCTAAAGAGGACTATCTCCCACTCATCCGAATTTATTTGGATTTCAGCTCTGAGGTAACACGTATCAAGTAATTCCATGTTGAGCATGATGATTTTAGTAGCGATTGAGTTATGCATAGAAAAGCGAATCTAGACTAGCAACTCATATTCATGTAGCATTATCTGGGACGTCGAAGAAATTGTGGTGTTGCATTTATTTTCCTTCTATGACTTAGTTCTTGTTCAGGACGAACAAGTTTAAGTGGGGGGTGGTTTGATGAGTCGTATTTATACGACTCGTCGAGTCAATTAATCCCGTTTATTTCGACACTTTTATATGCGAACAATTACTTTTTATTATGGTTTTGCATTTCAAGTGTTTCGGAAGCTCTAGGAGGAAACGTGCATAAAAGACGGCATTTTATGCCGAAAACATCACAATGGCAGATCAGACCTTTGGACGTTCGGCGGAGCGCTGGGAATGGACCGTTGATCATAAAATTACGAGCTACATGGCGTTGCGTAGCTGACTCAATTCCCTACAACTCTCTAGTTCACACCGAGAGTATCCGAGGTCATTTGGAGGGTCAAATCGAGAGCCGAAGTCAAAACAGATGCGCAAAGTGGATGAACAGTCTCAGAGGGGCCCGCGGACACTGTTCACTTTATGAACCGTACCCGCGGTCGCTAATATGAACAGCGTCTGCGGCGGTTAAAATGTGCATGGTCCGCGGTGATGACGTCAGCGACGCGTTTTGATGACGTCAGCGAGTCCGAGAATTGGAAATTTCAGCCCAAAACAGACTTGGAAACCCTATGTCTTGCTATAAATAAGATATTTTGGGTTAGGGTTTTCATAATCCATCATTCGAGACGGCTCTGGAGGAGAAGATGAATCTTTTGACGAGAGAAGCGATTTTTCTACTTTTCATCATGCATTGTGTTTCAATCATGTGTAGCTAAATTTCTCTATTCGGTTTAGGGTTTAGTATATTTTGACGATGTTTTGAGACTCTTTTCACTTAATGCTATTTTATGTTCTACTAGTTCTTGTGCTTATTTATCACGGACTGAATTGTGAAGCTAAGTGGAGACTTGAAATGGTAAAGCTTAGCCAAGCAATTCAGCCCCTTATTTTGCTGCTTGTTTGATACTGAAACGTTAGGACAAGTAGTTGCACTTAATCTAGCATAACCTGAAACGGAGTGTTAGGTTTACTAGAACTAGAAGTCTATAACCTGAAACGGAGTAGATTGTGGTGTAAGTGCTTGAAACGGCCTTACTTTAGGTTATAACCTGAAAATGAGTAACCACACTTAAGAACATAAGATCAGATCATTAGAAGTCGATGATAAACTAAGTCACAGTAGAAAAGCCCTAGACCGAATGTTTCTCATATTGAATCACAACCTTTTCTTTACTCGCACCTTTAACAATCTGCTCACCCCCAATTGTCTTTCTTTTCAACCACAGAACAACAAGTAACCTCACCAGCTCCCTTGGGTTCGACCCTTGCTTGCCACTTTACTAGGGTTCTCGCAAGGAAATTATAAATATAAATTTGCAGGTCAAATGACGCCTGTCAGCGGCTACAGAGGAGAGACCTGTGGAAGAGAGGACGACGGCCGGCGGCCGAATGGCGGATGAGGGTCAGCCGTTGGAGGTTGGGGAGATTTAGGTCTGCCCACGAAAAATTTCCAATCGAAGCTCGGAGAAGTATTTGAATTCGAGGGAGACGAAGTGGGAGTGAGTGCACGTGCAAAAAGATGAAGATCGCAGCACTTTAGTCAAAACGATGTGTTTTGACCAACCCAATTGGTCCATAACACTTTAGTCAAAACGCAGCACTTCAGGCCTGATGCGGTGGTTTTTTTGTATTGTAAAACCGCTGTAAAACCGCCGCTTTATGCAACGCAAATGCGGTGGGTTTTTTTCGTCGCAATTTTTGTACTGCAAAACCGCCGTATTATGCAACGCAAATGCGGTGGTTTTTTTCCGCCGCAATTTTTTTTACTGCAAAACCGCCGCAAAACATATAAACCATCGCATAATTGTTGCAATATCACCGCTTACTTATGTGGCAGTAAAAAAAGCACCGCATAATATCACCGCATATCAGAGCCAAATTTGTAGTGAATTATACTAGATAAAGGTTCATATATTACATTTAAAATTCTTATGGGACACAATTAAGATTCGTATGATATAACAATATTTTAATTGTAAATAAAAAATTACCGAACTAATAATTTAAAGTTAACATATTTAATTTTTTCTATTTGTAGAACTAAAAATTTAAAATCAGCTGGTCAGACTTTTACAACAAAAAAAATCAATAAAATCATGATTCCGCTTCTTGATGCCATCAACTTCACCTTTAAACCTATCAATAAAGTCGATCAATTACGCATACGGCACCACCAACTGAGAACTATAATTAATCATGGTTTTAACTGGTGTGTCTCATGGCTTGGTGGAGTTATGGATTTCCTTCCAGAAAATGCCTGGGTGGTCGGTTCGTGTGGTCTCAAGAGATTGAGACATTGTGGATGATGGGTTGGCGCGCAAGGCAAGGCGACACTTGTACGTGGAACTGGAATAGAATTGATGCAGTCCCTATTTTCCTTTCAGGTGTTTTGTAATACTGCCAGTGTGTTGTTAGGCGCTGCGCTGTTGTTGCTTTGTTTTGTGGTACGGTTGTCCTAAAACCATGAGATTTTGTGTTTAGTAATATTTTCGTAGAAATCCGATACTCTAAAATAATGAGATTTTGTGGATTGAGATCGTGCGATTAAATTTTGTTATTAACTAATATGCCTTCAATTAAGATTTATTATAATTAAATTATTATTTTTATTTTCTAAATTTAAGTACAGTAGATGATTTAATCGAACGATTATAAAAAGTTCTAAATTCTAACCAAATCTATAAATTATGATATGACCTGTTATGGTATAATGCTGTTGTGAAGTTTATATGTTGAATAAGATTGCCCAAAGTGGTTTAGAACTTGTGTACATATGCCTAGTTGAGTCTACAGGAAAAATCTGGTTTCAGTCCAAAGGGCCGTGATAGTGCTTGCAGTGCCGTGACAGAGGCCGTGACAGGCATGTCACGGAGGGTCTCGAATTCTCTGGCGTTTAGACCACCCGTTACTGCCGTGACTGCGTCTTTGCTCCCGTGACCATGGCCCGTGACATTGAAGCTACGCCGTTTTGCCAAAGCGCGAGGTTTCATTTAATAGAACGCTGGCGTTTCGGGAACACGGGTGATTCCGTTATGACCGTTACACATATGTGGACGACAGCGTTTTGGCCAGCTCCTGCGTTTTTCATTCAAAAGAAAAAAATCAATTGGGGTTTAGGGCACAGTTCATCTTCTTCGTCCGCGAGAGCGATTTCGAGAGCGATTTGAGTGCGAAGATCAAATTGACGTGCGAGGCTTGTGCGATTGGAGTCTAGAAGGTGTTCGAGTACTACGGAGTGTCTCTATTGCAGCTAAGTAGCAGTGGAGCGTCGGATGTTCGAAGCTGAAGCTCAGATCCGGTTAGGACTGCGCTGCACCTTCTCAAGTCGGATTCGTCTCAAGATAAGTTGTCTAACTTGTTGCTTGGATTGAAACAGTGTATTGGGCTACGATTCGCTGTGTAATAATCTAGTAACGTTAAGACATTCATCTAGGTTTTTTTTGTACAAACTCTTTGGGCTAAATTTCAATAAAGGGTAAGGTTTAATCAATACATCTTGAAGCGATCTTCTTACATGACCTTTTCCTAAGAATTAATCGTGACCATTAAAAATTATGGTACTCTGAAGCAGCAAGAGCCAAGTATGGGACTCAGTTCCTTAATAACACTGAACAAACGTGTGAAAGAGTCCCAAGTGAGAAATATATAATGACCTTAAATTTCAATAAAATTGAACATAACACAATCCCAAATTTTTTTAATGGTGGGTTTACATCAGACATATCAATAAATACATCTCATACATATATATTTCTAGCTAGCATTTGAAGCACAGTCATACAAAGGGCACCAATCCGAACTTCAACTTGATATCACTTGATGAAGACACGCCATCTCGACACATTTTAACTTTGAAACTCACGAATCTACACATGCCTCCATGGAAGGACCTTAGCACATCTCCGCACGCCGCCATGGATGGACCTTTTGTGCCTCAGCGAGAAGATACCACATGCAAGCGTCCACAAGGGACGAGGAAGAGAAAGAGAAAAGGGAAGAGGAAAACATCCTCCGCAAATGATGATATAGGAAATGACTATACCATAGGTGGGAGTAGGAAAATCCACAAAATTTGTTGAAAGAAAATGTAATGGTGGGGTTTGAATCCTTGACCTTGCTATTGCAATACAAATGTTCTACCAACCCAACCACCACATTGTTGACAACACAATCTCAATTAAAAAAACAAATTTACAAAAACTCCATTAAGTGCACCATCAACTAACTTGATTCATATTAACAAAGTCCAAAATAAAATAAACACATTATTAGCTACAGAATTTTTTTTTATGGGAGCTTGAAGTTCAGAAAATAGCATCTGTTCTTTTTTTGATGCGCTGATAGGGACTTGAACCCGGGCCGCCTACAAGCACCGGAGGAGCTCCATACCACCATGACAACTCACTTCGCCCTATTAGCTACAGAATTAATACAACCTTATCAACAGCAGAAGTAACTAATTTTGTTAGGAGTGGCCGTAAATTAGTTATGAATTACGAAAGAAATCTGATTTAATCTCAGCCATGTGATGAAATAGAGTGTTCAGATTTTTTTCACATTTCTTACCTAGGATGCTCTTCTCACGTGATCTTCACTCTATTTTATATTGTTCCTATTTATTCTCATTAATAAAAACGTATTAAATATTATTAAATACTTTATTAGGACATTAATCTACTTCAAATAATTTTCTAGTTTCTAGGTATTAATATACGAAACTAAAACGCGTGTTGGGAAAACCCACATTAATTAAGGTGTGCATATAAAATTTGGAGTGCACTGAGTAAACTTCACAACACAAAAAGCTCTCTCTTGTGCTTATTTTCTTCCACACACAAAAATGGCATTTAAAGCTTTGCTCATCTCATTTGTCGGAGCCTCTTTCGCCATCCTTGCAATTCTTACTCAGGCAGCAGCTTCATTTGATTTCATCAAAAATTTGAAGGGGAGTCAAAAAGGAGATCAAGTCAAGGGTGTCGCTGACTTGAAGAAGTACCTTCAACATTTTGGTTACCTGGACTATCCCACTGGCTTGGAAAGCTATGCCAATGATGATGATTTTGATGATCATTTAGAGGATGCCCTTAGAACGTATCAAGCGAACTTCCATGATCTTCACACCACTGGAACCCTAGATGACGACACCATAACATCCATGTTGACAACGCGGTGTGGGGTTCCCGACATAGTCAACTGCACCAGCTGGGTGCAATCACGTAAACCTAAATATCGAGGTGACAGGTCCCATCCAGGTTACAATTTCTTACCTGGATCCCCAAAGTGGCCACCAACAAAGACACATCTGACCTTCGGATTCGACTCCAGCGTCCCAACCTCATTCAGGAAACCAATAGAAGATGCCTTCGAGAAATGGGCACTCGCAAGTAGTGGTCGTTTCTTATTCTCAGAGGCTAGCTACGATGAAGCTGATCTCACAATTGCGTTCGAGCGTGGTGATCATGGTGACATGTATCCTTTTGGTGGAAGAGGTGGCCATTTTGCGCATGCTTTTCCACCAACTGACGGTAGGATGCACTTCAATGCTGATGTAATGTGGTATAATGGTGCAAAACATGAGCATTACGACGTGGGCACAGCAGCACTTCACGAAATCGGACATCTTCTAGGGTTAGGGCATTCTTCTATTTTTGAAGCAGTCATGCATCCTGGATATTTTCCTAATATGGTAAAGGGTCACTTAACCCAAGATGACATCAAAGGTATCAGGGCTTTGTACAATATATATGATTCTTGAAACTCATTATATTCAATGATTCATGTTTTAAAATAATTGTAATAAACGAAAATCAATCAATATATTACATATTTGAGAATGATTTTTTCTTTTAGTTCACTTAAGTTAAATAAAATATAATTAAGTTCAGTACAATTAAGTAAAGTTAAATAAATTTCAGTTTAATTTTTTTTGAACTCTATTAACCAGCGCCTAAATCACATCATGTTATAATCTTCAACGTTTTAGATAATTAGATGCCCGTAACGAAATTCATATTCATCGTATTCGTGTCACAATAACCAATACAAAAAAAAGTCATGAATATGCATAATTGATTTACTTATACTTATATCACATTAGATTTTTTTTTTTTGATTGCGAATTAATTGTAGAATTAAGAATTTAAAAAATCAACGTATTTACATTCAAAATTAACAAAAATAGACTTAATAATTTATAAATAATCCAAGTGAGAAATCTAACAATCTCAAATTTCAAAAAAAAATCGACATAACACAATGCTAACTATTTTTTTAGAACTCCGCACCATGAACAACCACATTCATTGCACAATTAACACCCCCAAATTAAAGTAAATACATTAATTATACAATTAATACAACCTTCTTAACTGGACAATAAGTAACTAATTTAGTTGGGATTCAAGAGTGGTGTAAGTAAGATTTTCATAAATATCCTCAAAATAATTCTTGTGTCATTGTGTGTGCAAAATGCAAGTGAGTGGATTCCACGTGGAGAACCAATATTGGTTATATTAAAACAAATGAGTGAAAAAGAATGAGAGAGTCCAATTCCCGTGAGAAGCCCAGTTCCCATGAAAAATGAGAACAGATTCTGACCACATAATTAGTGTGATATGTGGCCAAGATTAGTCTTATTTTTCGTAATAAAAACAAAATTAAAAGGACTAATTATGGATTTGAAGGGTAAAATCGGGATCCTAATCGCTTAAAGATATCATAATCACGTTAATTGCGTCTACTTACCTAATCCGTCTCTCTCTCACTACGATTTCGAAATCGTATCTCGGCTTCAATCGTATCTCACTACGATTTCGAAATCATATCTCGGCTTCAATCGTATCTCTCACTACAAAATATAAATCTGGTAATACAAATAATAAATCTGTTATTACGAAAGATAAATCTGTTACTACAAATTATAAATCTGGTAATACAAATAATAAATCTGTTATTACGAAAGATAAATCTGTTAATACAAATAATAAATCTGGTAATACAAATAATAAAAATCTGTTATTACGAAAATTATATCTGTTACTACAAATTATAAATCTGGTAATACAAATAATAAATCTGTTATTACGAAAGATAAATCTGTTACTACAAATAATAAATCTGGTAATACAAATAATAAAAATCTGTTATTGTGCAATTAATTCGGGATCGAGGACGAGCTGCCGATCAAATTGGGGATCGAGGACGAGAAAATCGGATCTTAACTGTCAATTGATATTTACTAGGACTAATTTACCCTTTAATTCATAATTAATTCGGGATTGTGCAATTAAATTATTGTTAATTAACAACCATTAGATTGATAATTTAATGGTCAGGATTTGTTCTCATTTCTCATGGTAAGTAGCTCTTCTCATGTGATCTTTTCTCAAGAATGAGAATGCACAATCTGCTAAATTTGAGGATGCATTTGAGCAATTTTATAATCAGTTGTTGGCGCATTAATTAATGAGTTCGAATTTTAAAATATTAACTCATTAAATACATAAAATTTAGTGTCAATTACATAGTTTTCATACTATAAGTTCTTAAAATTTATTATTGTTTTCTTAAAAAGATTTTGAAAAGGCACACGTTCTAACACAATATTAACCAGCGAAATAGGGTTTGGTAGCTAGAGTGGTTTAATTTCTTGACAATTTGCCAAGAGATTAAATGTTCGACTCCTTCAAGTAGCGTATTTCTTTTCACTTTTGTGTAGCGGTGTTATTCATCTATTATGGACGTGTTATTGTGTTGCTGTCTCATCGATACCTTCCATGTACGCGTGGAGGTGTTAAGCTTCAAGTTAATGCTCGTGGGTTTCAAGTTAGAGGTGTCTTATGACCTGTGATTCAATGGCCAGAATTTAAGTATCTAATTCGGATTTGGGCCATGTGGGGCATGTGCTCCAAGAGTCTAATATTCGCATATAATTCATATAAGAATTCTTTATGTATAAGATGTAAGAGGAGCGTTCAAATGAGGCAGTGAACAGTAACGTGAGGCATGATCTCAGCCACACATCTAACTCCCCGTGCATTTGTGGCGCGCCACGTGACAAATAGTAAAACCCACTACTTCGTAGTATGAACGCAAACGGCGGCTGTGCCACATGACTTCGCTACGTGCGTCCGATTAACTCGATTAACGACTCGAATCATGCGTCACTGCCTCATTAGGGTTGCCTCAACCAAGTGCTCCTAAAACCCACCCTAAAAAACACAGTATTAACCGAATGTAAAAGTATTATTATTTTTTGATAATAAAATCAAACTTTCTCTTGTGCTTCTTTCTTACAGAAATAATGGCATCCAAAGCTTTCCTCATCTCACTTTGTGCAGCCTCTTTCGTCATCCTCCCAATTCTTACTCAAGTAACTACATTTAATTTAAGTAAATATTTGAAAGCGAGTTATAAAGGAGATCAAGTCAGCTTTGAGTGGTTCCAAGATCTCCGCGGCGTGTCGTCAATGCCGAGCAAGCTCGCATCGGCGAGGATGTCGGCGCATGCGCCGTCATGGCTCTCGAACGCGTTCCGGCTGACATCCGCGCGCCAGCCGGCGTTGCCAGTTTGAGCGATCCTCAACTGATTAAGGAGATTAAGCAAACTGTGACAATTCTAATGATGGCGAAAGCCACAATTGGGCATTTTGTCGAAGCGCAGATTCTTGGAAGCGATTGGGATTGATTATGTTGATGAGAGCGAGGTCTTGACTTTGACCGATGATCGGAACCACATCAACAAACACAATTTCCGAATCCCATTTGGGTGGGATTGTTTTGTTGGTTGTTGAAGAGTCAAAATAAAAATGATTTTAAGCTGTGAGTAAAAAAGCTACGTATTTAGAGGTGGTGGACTTGTTAAAAGGCGAATCGAGTGAAAAGCTGGCCGAGTTAGAAAGACGTGAGATGTTCAACACACCTCAGGTCGGGGAGCACAATGATGGGTCAGGTGCAGATTAGTTCAGACTTCATATCAGAGGAAAAAGAAAAAAAGCAGGAGGTGAAACAGTTGAGTTAATGCTTTCTGATTTCGTGGAGATCAATCTGGGTGAAGCACAGAGTTTGTGTTTTGAAGGCGTGCAGGTCTTAGAGGCAGGGCACTTGACCATATTGGACCTCCATTCTTGTCTGCTCAGCTCAGTCCAAACTCATATTTTAGGATTGCTGCAGCATTCTTGGGAATGAAATTTCATAGTTAGTGCCTGCCT
The DNA here is from genome assembly GCA_033675215.1 of Rhodiola kirilowii. Classification (NCBI taxonomy): domain Eukaryota; kingdom Viridiplantae; phylum Streptophyta; class Magnoliopsida; order Saxifragales; family Crassulaceae; genus Rhodiola; species Rhodiola kirilowii. The sequence continues at coordinate 56,295,750 of CM066197.1, read as the reverse complement.
TCGTCAAACTGGATTTGTATATTCCAATTTGCGTATTTGAGATTATATTTTGTTATAAAAAAATTACGTATTTAACTAGAAAGCTACGAAAGTTACAAATTTTAAACAGAAAGCTACGTATTTTAACTAGAAAACTACAAAATTTACAAATTTTAAACAGAAAGCTACGTATTTTAACTAGAAATCTATGTATTTTAACTAGAAAGCTACGTAGTTTAAAATACGTAACTTTCTATATTAAACATACGTAGCTTTCTAGTTAAAAATCCTAGCTTTGAAGTTAAAATACCCAGCTCTCTGTTTAAAATTCGTATCTTTCTAGTTAAAATAAGTATCTTTCTATTTAATAATGTGTAGCTTTCTGTTTAAAATTTGTAGCTGTCATAGTGACTGTTACAAATTTTGTTTGTAATTACTACGCATTTTAGTGGGAAAGCACCCCAATTACTAATTAAGAATTTGTAACAAAGAACAAAGTTTGTAATTTAAAAGTCGTAGACTTAAATAACAATATTCGTAACAAGGGACACAGTTTGTAATTTGTAACATTCACTGTGACAAAAATTCGTAACAGTTACAAACAAAATTCGTAGCAAGTCGCTGTGTGTGACTAAAATTCGTAATAGTTACAAACAAAATTCGTAGCGCCTACAAGTAAGGCAAAAGCAGACACTCATGGGAAGTCCAGAAGTCGGTGGTTGTCATGATTGGATGATCAACTGTGAGTTCTGCCGCAACCATGAACCCTAGAGCCTCATCAACACAGGATGCCAACTCTTGGCACCTAACAAACCATTCAATAAATATTAGGGTAAATTACAAAAATATAACCTGGACTAATATCCGATTTCAAATTAGGTACCGGACTTTTTTAATTTTCAATATAGTGACTTTTGCATCAATTTGCATATATCTTGTCTTCGAATTCGATTTTTTTGGAGGAATTTTAAGGTCTAAAACCTATGAATTTGATTACATGGTTAACTAATTTAGTCAAATTAATTTTTTATCGTGGTTGGAGATATGATTAATTGGATAAAATATGTGTGAATTGATACAAAAATCAATAAATTTAAAATTTAAAAAGTCCGGTACCTAATTTGAAATCAGACGATAGTCCAGGACATGTTTTTGTAATTTGCCCTAAATATTAAACAACATCAGACGTCATCCGATCCAAGCCTCATCTAAAATGCCTACGATCAAATTCCAAGATTTATACAGTTAAGACTGTGCATAATACCTTTCACTTTGCTCACTGTCCTCGGCAAAGTCAAGATTCCACTGGGTAACAGCGTATCATCCAGTAGCAAATGATCGGAGAAGATTCAACGTAGCAGCAGACGGGCAATATGCCCTGACTATCCTCTGTAATTCTTGACTTATCGATAAACTCATCTCCATTGATATTATCTCCCTTGTAACTCGGTAGCTTAAATCCATTCTTCTCCTCATATGCATCCGATCTTGGCTATGCATATTGTCCAGCCATTCTCCCCACCTTCATTCACCAAATCACTCAGATTGCGAACTTTAGACTTCAAAAACACCTACACAGTTACTGTATCACCTCAAACTTTCTCAACAGAAATTCAACAACCAAAACCTTAAAGCTAAAGACTTTTGCATGATCCCACAAAAGCCAACTCCAATTCATGTCTACAAATTACACGAAGAGTTCACCTAAAAACTTGCCCAACAACAATTCCATAGCAAAAACCTCAGAAGCTTAATAATTCATTTCTCATGAATTCAGTTTAACCTACCAATTTTATCATGCCTTTCAAACTAGTGTACTCCAATTTTATCCTACCAACAGCTTGAAGAAGAAGACAACAGATGAGTGGCTTCTTCCAACCAAGAGGTACACCACTCCGATACACCCAGATGAGTCCACTTCCTCCCCTCTCTTCTTCCACTCCCCTCTTCGCTCCGACGATTCTGAAATCACCACAACAATCTCCCTGTCGCTCCAAAGCGCCCGAGGAGAGTCGTCGTTGCCTATTGACGGAGGATGCATTGATGAAAATTAATCTTGGGCGTAGATGTATAATGATGGACGGATGAGATTAATTATCATTTCTCATGAAATTTATACTTTTAATGGGATCTCAACCCTTTATATGCATGATCAATCATGTATCCGACCATTGGTTCTAGTATGATAAAGAATTTATTAATCGATGATGACATCTACAATATCCGACCATAAACTAATTATTTCATCTTCATTAATATTTGTCTCATTTGACTAATATATCTTGGCCAACACGTACTCTATTATCAATCTTCATTGATATGTTTGTTAACCTCATCGAATTCACATGAACCACATTATGTTACACTCTTCAACGATTTAGATGTTGGTATCGAAATTCAAACTCATCATAGTTATATTACAATAATCAATACAAAAAAATCATGAATATACTCATCATACTAACTTATTTAGTTTGGTAACATTCAAGTCAAATTACATCTAGCTATTAAAAAAAAAGTCAAATTACATCTCAAAATAATCTACTAAAAATGTTAAAAATTAAAATTTTGATTTCTAATCAAACAAAAAATGGTAATGATAAAGAAAAGGAAAACAAAGGATTAAGGGACGAGAATGAGATGATGCCGAAACGGATGGTCAAAGACAAAATTTATTGGGTTGGTCTAAAATTAAAAAGCTTGTTGGGCCTTTTAGAAACAAGTGAACATGAGACGAAACAAAATTAGGGTTTATGAACAATCTTTTCGTTTTCTTTAGGGTTCTAGCACAATCAAAACTTTCTCAGGGAGACTTCTTATGAGAGAATTTATGGTGAAGGGAGCTGAAAGGGTACCTGGTTGAGTCTGAAAGTCGAAATTTTGATTGTTTTTTCGTCTCATTTGATCGATTTTATGTACACATGCTGAGAAGGTTGAAGTTGGTTTCGTTGGATATGTGGTGTCTTGGGATTTGAATGTGAAGGTGTAAACATTGTGATGGCTATCTGCGGAATTTCTAAAAGGGTATTTCTATCTTCTTTGGTTCGGATGATATCACAGGTGAACTATGTGGTTCCATCGTCTGCAGTTGGCTGTCGTTCTCTCAATAGCAAATGTGATTTGTTGATGCCATTTAAATCTGGGTGGTTTCAGAGATCTAGATATGTTCATAGTTCTCGAATGTTATTTTTCGTGGCATCTCAGCCGATTGCCACGGTGCCGGTTGTTAATAAGATATCAAGAGCTGCAAAGGCTGAGGCGCAAGCTGTGCTTTTTGATTACTTGCAAAATACTAGAAGTTTTCAATTTGCCGATGCTGACCACATTAGCAGGAATTCAGAGCATTTTCTTCTTGATTTGCTTGCAAAAGTAGATATCAAAGAGAATGTCACTGAGTCACTTTCGAGGTATATGCGCTTCAATCCTATAAATGAATTTGAACCTTTTTTTGAGAGCTTGGGAATGACGCCAGACGAGTATTCTGCTTATCTTCCCAGGGACTTGATGTACCTGAGTGACAACCAAGTCCTACTTGATAATTTTCATGATCTTTGTAATTATGGGATTCTGCGTGGTAAGATGGGTAAGATATATGCTGAAGCGGAAATCATATTTAGATATGATTATGGAGTGTTGACTTCAAAATTTAGGGCGTATGAGGCGTTCGGGCTGAGTAAGAGTTCCTTAATCAAGTTTTTTACTTGTGATCCATCTCTTTTAATTGGGGATGCGAATACCAAGTTTATTGATTTATTGCAGAGACTAAATAAAATAGGGTTGGAAAATGATTGGCTTGCCGGGTATGTATCTTCAGAAAGTTCGTACAATTGGGCCATGATGTCTCAAACAGTTCAAATACTTGATAGATTGGGGTATGGTGGGGATAATGTGGCAAAGTTGTTCCGAAATGAACCTGGCCTGTTATTAGAAAATTCGGGCAAGGCCATCCAAATATTAATTAGACAGCTAGCTGAATTGGGTTTAATTAGACAGCTAGCTAAATTGGGTTTCAAGAAGGATGATGTTGTTACTTTGTTCTTGCAAGATCCAAAGCTTATGTCTAAGGAGTGTCTGAATAATCTATCCCACTCGATGTCTTTCCTGTTTGAAATAGGAATGAAACTAGAAGACATTGCCTACGTTGTTCAGACCCATAAACATATCCTTAGCTCCAACACACCGAAGCGGCCACGAACTGTCTTAGAAACTTTAAAAGTCGGTAAGTGTGCGTTGCGCGAGATGATAAAAAAGGATCCAACGAAACTATTCGTTTCATCATCAACTTCTTGCTCAGAGGATTACAAGGCATTTTCATATTCATTGCAAGCTCCGGCCAGGTATTTGGAGAAAGCAACATTCCTAAAGTGGTTAGGGTATATTGAGAATTCCGAAGAGTTTGTGAAGGCTGGCAAGAGGTTCCGAGGCAGAGGGGATCAGTTACAGGAAAGATTTAATTGCCTGGTTCAGGCCGGTCTGGACAGATACACAGTTGCTGATATCATAAAACGCCTTCCACCAATTCTCAACCAAAGCAAGGAAGTTCTAGAACAGAAAATACACCTCTTAACTAATGTCATGGGCTACCCACTTAAATCCCTAGTTTCTTGTCCAGCTTATTTATGTTACGATGTGAAGAGAATCGGTCAAAGGTTTTCAATGTATTTGTGGCTGAGGGACCGAGGCGTAGCTAAACCAGCCATGCCATTGAGTACAATTCTCTGCGGCTCAGAAGAACGATTTGTTAAGTACTTCGTGGACATCCACGATGACGGTCAGGCCGCTTGGGAAAAATTGAAAAAATCATCGCAGGCTGCACAAACCAAACGTTAGACCTCAAAGTATCAGGAACTTCAACTTGTTGTGCAGTATATTCTTTAGACCAATAAACTTCCTTCTTCACAATTTGGTCTCTTCAGAGCAAATTCCAACTTTCAATTATGAGTTCGTTTTTGGAAAATTTCCCAATTTACTCAAAATAGAAATGTCAGTTCATTTTCTACTCAAACTCCAAATTTAGTTCCCATTAAAAAAAACCTTAAATTTAGTATCTCAATCTCCGTTGCTTACGGTGTTTTAACATTAAGCCGTTGTGGCCAACAACGCTTTAATCCTCATGACACTTTTCCTGTATAGATTGCTGACTCAGCTTGCTGATGTGGTACTTTAACTTAAGAGGGCACAAATTTAAACATGGAGGAGCGTACAAATGTTAACCACTTCTTAGCATGTTAACCTATTAACTCATTGTGATTGGTTGAATGAGTTTTATCCAACCAATCTGGACGCGTCACGTGTCCCACTCACCCAACTCTTCTATTCATATGTCCAATGGATTCGTGCGTTGTGAGCTGACGCATCCAGATTGGTTAGATAAAATCACAATGAGTAAATAGGTTAACATGCTAACAAGTAATTAACATTTGAGCACGCCCTTTCAAACATGTATTCATCATCATAGACCAAATTTATTTGGTTGGTCTGAATTAAAAAGCTTATGGGGCCTTTTAAAAACAAGTGAACATGACGAAAATTAGGGTTTATGAACAATCTTTTCTTTAGGGTTCTACCACAATCAAACTTTCTCAGGGAGACCTAACCACTAACACCCACTATCAAAAAAAAAAAACTTTCTCAGGGAGACTTCTGATGAGAATTTATGGTGAAGGGAGCTGAAAGGGTACCTGGGTGAGTCTTAAAATCGAAATTTTGATAGTTTTTTCGTCTCATTTGATCGATTGTATGGACACATGCTGAGAAGGTTGAGGTTGGTTTCGTTGGATATGTGGTGTCTTGAGATTTGAATGTGAAGGTGTAAACATTGTGATGGCTATCTGCGGAATTTCTAAAAGGGTATTTCTATCTTCTTTGGTTCGGATGATATCACAGGTGAACTATGCGGTTCCATCATCTGCAGTTGGCTGTCGTTGTCTCAATAGCAAATGTGATTTGTTGATGCCATTTAAATCTGGGTGGTTTCAGAGATCTAGATATGTTCGTAGTTCTAGAATGTTATTTTGCGTGGCATCTCATCCGATTGCCACGGTGCCGGTTGTTAATAAGATATCAAGAGCTGCAATGGCTGAGGCGCAAGCTGTGCTTTTTGATTACTTGCAAAATACTAGAATTTTTCAATTTGCCGATGCTGACCACATTAGCAGGAATTCAGAGCGTTTTCCTCCTGATTTGCTTTCAAAAGTGGATATCAATGAGAATGTCACTAAGTCACTTTCGAGGTATCTGCGCTTTAATCCTATAAATGAATTTGAACCTTTTTTTGAGAGCTTGGGAATGACGCCAGACGAGTATTCTGCTTATCTTCCCAGGGACTTGATGTACCTGAGTGACAACCAAGTCCTACTTGGTAATTTTCATGATCTTTGTGATTATGGGATTCCGCGTGGTAAGATGGGTATGATATATGCTGAAGCGGAAAGCATATTTAGATATGATCATGGAGTGTTGGCTTCAAAATTTAGGGCTTATGAGGAGTTTGGGCTGAGTAAGAGTTCCTTAATCAAGTTTTTTACTTGTAATCCATCTCTTTTGGTTGGGGATGCGAATACCAAGTTTATTGATTTTATGCATATACTAAATAAATTAGGGTTGAAAATGATTGGATTGCCCGGTATGTATCTGCAGAACGATCGTACAATTGGGCCAGGATGTCTCAAACAGTGCAAATACCTGATAGATTGGGGTATGGTGGGGATAATGTGGCAAAGTTGTTCCGAAATGAACCTGGCCTGTTATTAGAAAATTCGGGCAAGGTCATCCAAATATTAATTAGACAGCTAGCTAAATTGGGTTTCAAGAAGGATGATGTTGTTACTCCTGTTCTTGCAAGATCCAAAGCTTATGTCTAAGAAGTGTCTGAAGAATCTATCCCACTCGATGACTTTCCTGTTTGAAATAGGAATGAAACTAGGAGACATTGCCTATGTTGTTCAGACCCATAAACATATCCTTAGCTCCAACACGCCGAAGCGGCCACGAATTGTCTTAGGAACTTTAAAAGTCGGTGAGAGTGCCTTGCGCGAGATGATCAAAAAGGATCCAACGAAACTATTCGTTTCATCATCAACTTCTTGCTCAGAGGATTACAAGGCATTTCATATTCTGTGCAAGCTCCGGTCAGGTATTTGGAGAAAGCAACATTCCTAAAGTGGTTAGGGTATATTGAGAATTCCGAAGAATTTGTGGAAGCTGCCAAGAGGTTCCGAGGCAGAGGGGATCAGTTACAAGAAAGATTTAATTGCCTGGTTCAGGCCGGTCTGGACAGATACACAGTTGCTGATATCATAAAACGCGTTCCACGAATTCTCAACCGAAGAAAGGAAGTTCTCGAACAGAAGATACACCTGTTAACTAACGTCATCGGCTACCCACTTGAATGCCTAGTTTCTTGTCCAATATATTTATGTTACGATGTGAAGAGAATCAGCCTAAGGTTTTCAATGTACTCGTGGCTGAGGGACAGAGGCGTAGGTAAACCAGCCATGTCATTGAATACAATTCTCTGCTGCTCAGAAGAACGATTTGTTAAGCACTTTGTGGACATCCACGATGACGGTCAGGCCGCGTGGGAAAAATTGAAAAAATCATCGCAGGCTGCACAAACCAAACGTTAGACCTCATAGTATCAGGAACTTCAACTTGTTGTTCTTTAGACCAATAAACTTCCTTTTTCTTAATGTAGTGTTTCTTTAGACTTCAGAGCAAATTCCAACTTTCACCTATGAGTTCTAGTTCTTTTTCACCTATGGTGTTTTTGTATAAGAGAGCTGCTGTGCTCGGTGATCCTGCTGGACAATGTAATTTGGCTATTTCATACCTAAAAGGTACTCTATTTCCTCAATAAGAAATCTACTTTGAATAGTTTAGAGAAATTGACGCAGTCGGAATCTCAGAAGGAATAACAAGCGCTAAACCTAGGATATGTGATCGAATTCACAAACGTGAACTCGAACGGAAACTCTGGAATCTACTAGAAAAGAGATAAAACCTGGAATCCACCAGAAAAGAAACTCTGGAATCCACCAGGAAAATAGCAAAAGCTAAGGTTTTTATTCAAATAAAAGTTGTGTTTCTGAAATCCTAAAGAGGGTTTAAATAAAAAAAATACAAAACCCAAATTTGGAAATAAAATCTAAAAATAAGAAATAAGCGTCTCAAATCTAAAAACAAAGAAATAAAGTTAAAATACTATTTTGGAGCCCTAAATGCTCCTACATCGGTCTCCTCCACTTCCAAAGAATTCGGGGTCGAGTTCTCTTCTAAATGTATGACCTCATCTGCCCTGAATAGGGCTGCAAGCGAGTCGATGTAGAGTAGCTCGCGAGCATACTCGGTCAAAGCTCGACTCGATTATAAACGAGTCAAGTACGAACATGATATTTAGGGTGTGTCCATTTGGCATAAATCTTATAGTGTCTTATCTTATAGTGACTGAAAGTAACTTATAGTGATTGATAGTAACTTATAGTGATTGATATTAACTTAACTGTCACTTATAGTAACTTAACTTAATACAAGGGCCCCACCACCACCACCACCACCGCCGTCCATCACCGCCCGCCGCCGCTGCCCATTTTCGGCGGACCTCCGGCCACCTCCGGCAGACCTCTGGAGGTGGCCGGAAATCCGCCGGAGGTGGACGGCGGCGGGCGGTGGTGGGCGGCGGCGGGCGGTGGTGGTGGGCGGCGGGCGGTGGTGGTTGTGTAACTTAAATTAACTTTAACTTATAGTGACTGAAAGTAACTTATAGTAACTGAAAGTAACTTATAGTAACTGAAAGTAATTTATGGTGCATGAAAGTAACTTGTCTTATCTTAACCATCACAAAATAGATGCCAAATGGACATGGCCTTAGGCTCGTTTATTAAACGAGTCTAGTTTGAACAAAGTGATACTCGAATCGTTATGACTCGTGATCAACTCGTTTACGAACTCGATTAAAACTTGATCAGAACTCGATTTATAACTCGATTAGAACTCGATTCCATGCTCAATTAAAAGTTAAACTGATTTGTAATTTATATACTTATTTATTTAATTTTCCTTACACCAATATAATCTGCACAAATGGAGTAGTTTGTCCGACTCACATTGTAGTATATGAGTTTTTTTTATCGCACATCGCTTGAATAAAGTGGTAAAGTTAATTGATCCAAAATAAAGGAATGACATGGTTCCCCACTCATCATTGTGGGCTAGGCCTCAGGCGCTCGACTTTCAAATTTGAGTTTGCCTAGTATGACTTGACGAGTCGAGTATTACTCGAGTTCTCAAAAAATTTGGCGAGTCGAGTTTGAGCATCAAATCTTAAGACCCGACGAATTCGAGTCGAGTTTAAGTACATTGAAATTTTAAACGAGTCGAGTTTGAATTACTCAATATTCGACTTGGCTCGTTTGCAGCCTTAGCCCTGAATGGACCATGCTTGTAAGGATGTATCACATCATCTTGTTCTTGTTCTTCTTCGGCTTATCACCGCAGACACTCCTAATTAATTTCTCATCTTTAAGTGTATCACTTTTTGAATCATGTTCAGCAACTTGATGGAGGGGTTTGTCATATAAAGCTGACCCAGTTGAAGTGAACTCCTTGAATTTTGATTGGGCTGTAATAAAAGAAGGATTACTTACCCCACCGAGTGCATATGACTTCTCACGAAGTCCCGATTTTGGAGAAGTTAGATTCTCGGTACTACTAATAATCTTACCAACTTCATTCTCAACATCCTCACATTCCTCCTCAAAATCAGCAGATACAATTCTCAGAATCGCTACCTCATTAATCTCCTCCAACGCCTTCTCTGCCATAATAACCTTCTCCTTTTTTGGATCAACCTCTTCACCTTCCTCCTTAGAATCAGCAGACATAATCCTCAGCATCGACAGCTCATCAATCTCCTCCAACGCCTCCTCCGCCACAATAACATCTTCCTTTTTTGAATTTTCTTTCGGAAGCTCTTGTTGTAGACACTCATTCGTGTACTCTGTCACAATCTTCTTTCCTTGAACGCATTCACTATACTTCTTATACGGGATTGGTTCGTACTCTTTGGGCAAAAGCTGCTCCATCATCAATTGTTTCATTCGCCTCCACGTTCTAGATGGCCCCTTCTTTTGTCGTTGCCTCTGACTAACGAGTTTGTCCCACCACACGACAGCCATACTCTTCAACCTCATTGATAACATCTTAACCTGTTTGTTCTCGGAAACATTCATGACATCGAAAAACCTATCAACCTTGACCTGCCAATCCAGAAACTCCTCTTCTCCCATGGTTCCATAGAACAATGGAATATCATTATTCGCTCGATAATCATAATTATTTTGTTGATCACCATAATCAACTTTCTTTTTAGAACTCGAATTATCAAAGATAGTCGCACAATTGTTCTCACCTTGCGGAACCATATTCAGTTTTCCTCTCCCGTCTACACGACGACTTTTGTTGTCCATTCTCGTCGTCAAGTCAGCCACCTAATTTGTGAAAGCAGCCAGGGTTGCGGTAAAACTTGCAGTAACCCTCTCAAAATTTGCCATGGTTATTGGTTGATCTGCCATATTGATCAAGCTAGAAGAGAGACAGGGAAAGACCTGCTTCTGATACTACCTGACGCAGTCACAATCTTAGAAGAAATAGCAAGCGCTAAACCTAAGATATGTGATCGAATTCACAAACGTTAACTCGAACGGAAACTCTGAATTCCACCATAAAAGAAACTCTAGAATCCACCAGGAAAATAGAAAAAGCTAAGGTTTTTATTCAAATAAAAATTGTGTTTCTGAAACCCTAAAGAGGGTTTAAATAGAAAAATACAAAACCCTAATTTGGAAATAAAATCCAAATAAAAACTAAAATAAGAAATAAGCTTCTCAAATCTAAAAACAAAGAAATAAAGCTAAAATCAGTGTTATTAAAACCAACCTGTGGATCGATCCGGTCAAGTTACTGGGTTAATGGGTCAGTGGTTCAACCGGGTTGATCCGGATTGAACCGCACATAATAAAAAATAAAATACTTAGATATATGATATTATAATTTAATATATTTATGACTTAAATAAATATTATAAGTTTATTATCAGATTACAACAACATATCATAAAAAATTTAGAATTTGATAAAGTAAAAATTAATAATATAACAATAATAGAACAACAATAACAATTTTAGTCTTAATTTACAAGTCACAACAATAAGGGATTTCTAAGCCTAATTGAATTTCTAGTTAAATTAACAATAACTAATACATTTTATAGATTTGATAAATGAATATACATTATTGAAACAAATAGTAAAACAACAATCATCTTTAGCCTAGTAGAAGGAAAGAGAATAACTATTAAGTTTGGGGTTGGGTTCGAGTATTGTCCAAGTCAGAATTAAATAAATAATATTTCAGACCAAATCGACCGATCAAATCACTATTTTACTGAAAAATTGGGTCAACCGTTCGGTTCAACGGGGTTTTGACCATGTCGATTGTAAACCGGTCTGATAACCATACCGATCGGACCGGCCAGTTCGATTCGATTTTAATAACTATAGCTAAAATATTATTTTGGAGCCCTAACGCTCCTACATCAGAAATGCGGGACTTGTAAACAACCAGGGCGTAATGATTTAATCATCTTAACACGGAGTACTTAACCAACAGACCACCACGTAAAAATTAAAAATTAAAATTTTTATTTCCAATCAAACAAATAATCGAAATGTTTGGGTCAAAAAGTATTGGGTTGGTCAAAAATTAAAAAGCTTATTGGGCCTTTTAGAAACAGTGAACATGACGAAAATTAGGGTTTATGAACAATCTTTTCTTTAGGGTTCTAGCACAATCAAACTTTCTCAGAGACACTTCTTATGAGAATTTATGGTGAAGGGAGCTGAAAGGGTACCTGGGTGAGTCTTCAAGTCGAAATTTTGATTGTTTTTTTGTCTCATTTGATCGATTTTATGTACACATGCTGAGAAGGTTGAGGTTGGTTTCGTTGGATATGGTGTCTTGAGATTTGAATGTGAAGGTGTAAACATTGTGATGGCTATCTGCGGAATTTCTAAAAGGGTATTTCTATCTTCTTTGGTTCGGATGATATCACAGGTGAACTATGTGGTTCCATCGTCTGCAGTTGGCTGTCGTTCTCTCAATAGCAAATGTGATTTGTTGATGCCATTTAAATCTGGGTGGTTTCAGAGATCTAGATATGTTCATAGTTCTCTAATGTTATTTTTCGTGGCATCTCAGCCGATTGCCACGGTGCCGGTTGTTAATAAGATATCAAGAGCTGCAAAGGCTGAGGCGCAAGCTGTGCTTTTTGATTACTTGCAAAATACTAGAAGTTTTCAATTTGCCGATGCTGACCACATTAGCAGAAATTCAGAGCGTTTTCTTCTTGATTTGCTTTCAAAAGTGGATATCAAAGAGAATGTCACTAAGTCACTTTCGAGGTATCTGCGCTTCAATCCTATAAATGAATTTGAACCTTTTTTTGAGAGCTTGGGAATGACGCCAGACGAGTATTCTGCTTATCTTCCCAGGGACTTGATGTACCTGAGTGACAACCAAGTCCTACTTGATAATTTTCATGATCTTTGTATTTATGGGATTCTGCGTGGTAAGATGGGTAAGATATATGCTGAAGCGGAAATCATATTTAGATATGATTATGGAGTGTTGACTTCAAAATTTAGGGCGTATGAGGCGTTCGGGCTGAGTAAGAGTTCCTTAATCAAGTTTTTTACTTGTGATCCATCTCTTTTAATTGGGGATGCGAATACCAAGTTTATTGATTTATTGCAGAGACTAAATAAAATAGGGTTGGAAAATGATTGGCTTGCCGGGTATGTATCTTCAGAAAGTTCGTACAATTGGGCCATGATGTCTCAAACAGTTCAAATACTTGATAGATTGGGGTATGGTGGGGATAATGTGGCAAAGTTGTTCCGAAATGAACCTGGCCTGTTATTAGAAAATTCGGGCAAGGCCATCCAAATATTAATTAGACAGCTAGCTGAATTGGGTTTCAAGAAGGATGATGTTGTTACGTTGTTCTTGCAAGATCCAAAGCTTATGTCTAAGAAGTGTCTGAAGAATTTATCCCACTCGATGTCTTTCCTGTTTGAAATTGGAATGAAACTAGAAGACATTGCCTACGTCGTTCGGACCCATAAACATATCCTTAGCTCCATCACGCCAAAGCGGCCACGAACTGTCTTAGGAACTCGAAAAGCCTATAAGAGTGCGTTGCGCGAGATGATAAAAAAGGATCCAATGAAACTATTCGTTTCATCATCAACTTCTTGCTCAGAGGATTACAAGGCATTTTCATATTCTTTGCAAACTCCGGCCAGGTATTTGGAGAAAGCAAAATTCCTAAAGTGGTTAGGGTATATTGAGAATTCCGAAGAGTTTGTGGAGGCTGGCAAGAGGTTCCGAGGCAGAGGTGATCAGTTACAGGAAAGATTTAATTGCCTGGTTCAGGCCGGTCTGGACAGCTACACAGTTGCTGATATCATAAAACGCGTTCCACGAATTCTCAAATTAAGAAAGGAAGTTCTAGAACAGAAGATACACCTGCTAACTAACGTCATCGGCTACCCACTTGAATGCCTAGTTTCTTGTCCAGATTATTTATGTTATGATGTGAAGAGAATCAGCCTAAGGTTTTCAATGTATGCGTGGCTGAGGGACAGAGGCGTAGCTAAACCAGCCACGTCATTGAGTACAATTCTCCACTGCTCAGAAGAACGATTTGTTAAGTACTTTGTGGACATCCACGATGACGGAAAGGCCGCGTGGGAAAAATTGAAAGAATCATCGCAGGCTGCACAAACCAAACGTTAGACCTCAAAGTATCAGGAACTTCAACTTGTTGTTCTTTACACCAATAAACTTCCTTCTTCATAATCACCGGACGACTGGTTGTTTTAGCTGGAAAGGTACTTCGAACATCACTTGGTTCCACCCGACCAACGGCCGGCTAGTGGCCACATTCCACATGGCCGGCTAGGCTCTCAAGTGGTTCCAATGGATGCATGCCACTCACCAGATCTACGACTGGCCTTCGTTAGCTCGCGATCTCTAGGCAAAGTTGGGGCCATCGGCCTACACCAATCTGGAGGTTGCTGTCAACCAACTTACACAAGGTCCTTGGTTGAGTATGTCAAGGAGTTCGAGACCTTGTCCATCCGAACACCAGGGCTATCACTGTCACGACCCAAAAATGTATGCCGAGACCGGCGCTTGACTCTCTTTCCAAGCAAGCCTATATGTTAACTTAACCATTTTATTCAACCACTTATTTACAAATAAATTCATTTAACTGAATAATATAAATATATATAGCAGTGGACAAAGATACAACTAAATTCATTAACCAGAATCCTACTCAAGTACAACGGAGAAACACTCTAACTAAATAGAAGATAAAAGAAATATTTGGAATGACTTCAATAGGAAAACTAGCTGGACGACACCATACATGGACGAAGAACTCCCGAGCGACAAAGTACGGTAGCTCTCAAATTAGCGGTTCACTTATCTGAAAATTTAGGGGATAAAGATTGGGGTGAGTCAACAGACTGAGTAAGTGAATAATATATTCTATTACCATGAGTTTGATTTCCTTGGCGTGTATTTTCCTTTTAACATATATTATATTAATAATTAAACTGTATCATTTATTGCACACATAACATACGATGCATGAATGCATGAATGTCTGAATGCACGATGATGCACATTTCGATCGATCATATCGATTGGCAGTCGTCACTTTCGGTCTAGACCATCATAACGGTGGGCGGGCTGAGCCTCGCCAAGTCAAATCTCATCTGTCACATATCAAACGACGGGCAGTCGTCACTGTTGATCTGGACCATCGATGGGCGGGCTGAACTACGCCAAATTTCATATCATGTTGGTGGCATGCATGTCGTGAATGCAGTAATGTGCGTGTAAGGCCATGTCAGTAGTCATGCACATGAAATACTATTCTTGCATATCCGTTACATTTCGTGTCTCCACAAGTCACAATGTACATATTTATAAATGTCGTACAGTTTAACGTCTTTGTCAAGACGAAAGGGGTTTCGATCTCTTATCGTTTTAGTTTTTAACCGAGTATAACCTTTAATATATAATTAATCGATATGATAATAAAATATATTATAAACTTACAGGTAAACACACTCGATCCAAGACTTGGATGCACCACTATGATTACTTTGCTCGATCGACTGCAAAATAGAGAAACAAATGCCTAATCAACTTGACCGTCAAAACTCCCATCTCAAACACACCATCATCCCATGACCAAGAACTCAAATCTGAAACATGAGATCGTGGCAGCAACCCTTAACCCATCCATCCCATGTGGTGACGCCAAATAAAATCCTTCACAAACATCACATACTATGAAAACAACCCATGTAAAATCCTAAAAAGAATAATCCCATAACTTTGTCATGTACATGATTCACTCTCTATGGTTTAGTGCAGACATTAGTGACCTCTTCTTCTTTGCTCTACACATACTAGTGTCCAAAATTTGCATTCCAAGAGCAAAGAAAAAAAAACATTAATCAACATATGAGATGTCCTTATCAGGTTTTCACACATAACTGAAAATCAAAAGCCGTCCATGTAGTTTGTGTCATAAGCTCGACTATAATCCTTATCAGGTTTTAAACAAGAGAATCCATCAACCATCCTCATCAGATTTTAAACAAAAGAATCCTTCAGTGTTTGCTTACCTTAACCTCCCTCCGATCACTTTACTGTTGGTCTTCCGTTTCCAATTCAATCACCACTCTGGTAGGACAAAAGAAATCAGATTTGAACACAACTCCCAAGAGCTAGCTGTCCTCCACCAAGCCGCCAAAGTGACTGTTATCGCCTCTCCCACTTTCAATTCGATAGCCGACTATAAGAGTTTGACAACAAAAGGAAATCCCCAGCTTAAATTTCAGTCACCGTTAGAATCCTTTCAACTTTCATTGAACGATGGTGAATTTCGACTTAACAGTCGATGTGATTGTATGTCGGCACACATTGCTCTACCTGCTAATGCGTTTCTCGTTGTTCTGTTTCTCCAAACCATAACTCATGTATTTAAATAAGGATCTATATTAAGCTTAGATTTAGGAATTAGATCGGTTTCAACAACCAAATGAATCCACGTCAATTCCAATAGCCTCTTCTTCTTCTTCTTTTTTGTTGTTGATAATTTCAAGTGTTACAACAGAGGAAGTAAGCTGCCTCAAAAGGGACATCTTTCCTAAAAAGGGCACGATCAAACATACTGTTTTGGTCGGATCGACCGCAGTGGCCGACACTAAATAAACGCTCTTGAAGCTAAAAGCCTAAAATCTAAAACAACTCAGACCGTAAACGGCTGAGAGAAGAAAGCTTAGATCGGACAACCGGCTGAGAAGAACAACCTAAACTAAAACTAAACCTAAACAAAACTAAACTAACCTAACCTAAACAAACTAAACTAAACTATCGAGCCTACAGCTACAAACGACAGCATAGCAGAAAAGCATCCGGCCGAACTCAGCCCTCCCAGCCAGGGGCGGAAGCACATGTTAACTTTATCGGGCTGCAGCCCGACTAACTTTCAGCCTAATTTTTTTTTACAATCCCAACTCATAATGAGTTACTCATTCATTAAACAAAATCAAAACCTATTAACCTAACACGGCATCGCTCGGAGCAAGGAAACAAGGTGGATTGTAAGGCATCTTGCAGATTTCCCCTAACACATGCCACGTTCTTGGTGAGTCGCTTGCAGATTTGTAAACCAATTCGTAACACAGCACTTGCAGCCCTTGCACTTGGAGGTTGAAATTGGTTAATCGCTTCTAGAAAGCTTCAGCAGCTTACGAATTGGTGAGTCGAAGGGAAACCAGGTGGATTGTAACTTCTAAGGCATCTTGCTGTGCTTTGTAAATCAGCTTTGGTGATTGCTTTTTTCACTAATTTTTTTATTGTTTTTACCTGATAATTTTAATTCAATAAAAATCCCCAGTTGGCCTCTTCTTTAACGGTTTGATTATGAAGATTGAAACATTTTGTTCAGAGCATGGTATCAGTATGCCGGATATGTCCGCTCCTTACAATAAAGGCGTGAGAGATAATGAAAGGAATACAACGAATGAACATTATTTTCGGATCAATATACTTTATGCTGTGATAGACCTTCAGTTGTTGGCGCTTGAGAAAAGATTTCCAGAGATCTCTATGGAGCTTCTTGATCTTAGTGCTTCATTTGATCCACGCAATGGTTTTCAAGCTTTCAAACCTGAAGATGTGTGTAAACTGGCTTCAAAGTTTTATCCTTCTGATTTTATATCATGTGATATGTACATTTTGAAGATGGAGTGTGGATTCTTTCCGGGTGGTATTGAGCATGATTCGAGGTTTACAAATATGACTTCTATATCTGATTTATGTCGACTGCTGGTTGAGTCAGGAAAATCAATATATTTTCCTATGATATACCGACTAATTTGTCTTTTATTAACTCTTCCGGTTTCTACGGCCACAACAGAGAGAGCATTTTCATCGATGAAGATCATCAAAAACAATCATCGGAATACGATGAGCGATGAATTTCTTGATGATCTCATGGTTGTTTATATTGAGAGGACTTTTATTGATTGTATTAGTAATGATGATGTAATTGCTGAGTTTGAAATGAGTGGACCTCGAAGGGTCAAATTTAGCTAGTTGTATTTGTAATGTGCTTTGGTTGACATAATAAAAAAGGCGTGAGGATGAGCCTCCCACTGGATTCCAAACCTCAAAAAAAAATTACGTCACTATGAAAAATTCCAGCCCTGGTAACTTTGAATTCCTGACTCCGCCCCTGCTCCCCGCACCACCCGACGACAGCCGTCCACTCCCATAACACCGAGAGATTCCACCCACCGTCCGCCGAAGCTCCGACCAGACGTTCACTAAGCAGCCACCAACCCCAAAATGTATACGCCAGTCAAAAACCAGCAAAAAAACCACCACCAACAACAGCAGAGGGAGCAACCAGGAGGAGCCTCCGCCAGCCACAACCCATCAATCCTCCAACCACCGCAGCAACCACACAGCAACGGCTGGAGGATCCCAGCTGCGAGACGCCCCATCGATCAACCACAACAGCCACAGGCCCCATAGCAGCATCGCCTGAAACCAGCAGATCCACAGCCTCCGACGCCGACCGATCACATCTCCACGAACGACGCCAGCCACCACTCCATTGAAGATGACCTCCGGAAGGACCAATCAACCGAAGGGGAAACAGCTGAGACGACGGAGGCTGTCAATTAATTCGACATCCGCATCCCTCCCCCCGCCAGCCGGTGGATCTGACACGCTAAGCTCCGGAGACGATCAGAAGAAAAGGGAGAGTTCTGGAACCAGGAGAGAGAAAAGAGAGAAAGTTATGGAGTTTCTGTTTCTTCTTCTTCTTTTGTTGGGTCAAAAGATAAATTTGATAATTTAATTTGGGATATAACAATCACCATCCAACCTCCTCCACCGTTTCATAGTTGGACTCCGACTTGATATCAAACGTGAAATCATCCTGTTCTGCCCCCAACGTTGCAACTGGCCATAGGGATAGCGCGGGTGGCAGATGAGAAAATCTAAGACGCCAAGGCATGACCCACACGACCCTTCCATCACTATAGCCATCGACCCTCAAACACCTACTCCCCGTTGCCACCGTCCACCCAAGCTTTAAACAAGCCCGCTACGCACTCTCTAATGCCTACTCGCAAACTTACCCCAACACAAATGGTAGCTAGGCGGCGCAAGGACTATGTTTCAATTGCGAGGAGTGCTTTACACCTGGTCATCGGTGCAAGCTGCTCTTCCAATGCTATGTTCTCACTAGGGGTGGGTGCGGTGCGGGTTGGTGCGGTTTAAGGGTAAACCCGCAACCGCACCACATTATCTGGTTTGGAAATTTTTCAAACCGTAAACCACATTATAAAAGTTAAAACCAAATATGCACCACACCACATTATGTGGTGCGGTGCAGTTTGGTTTAAAAACCGATTTTCAAAGTTTACAAAAAAAACATAAGTTGAATGTTAGACACTTGTAGCTTTTTTTTGTAACAAGTTCAAAACCAGATTCATTACTTGCAGCTATATTACAGAGTGAAAACAGAAACCTAACAAGGCATTAAGCCTAAACTGGACACAACAAGTGAAAATAGGAGACTTCTTGACTTTGATGGAAAGAAAAAGGCATTGAGCCTAACAAAACAGGAACCACCCAGGTGAGCATAAACTGCACACAATACCCACCTCCAACAAAAGACACATACTCGCTAACCTAGCAAAACCGCACGGTGTTTGTTTTTGTGTTTGGGCATAGGCTTGGGCCTGAAATTATGATTTGTTTTTTTAAACATAATAATTTTGAATATGTAATTATGTAATTATTAGATTATTTAATAATTTAATAATTAATTATATATGCGGTGCGGTTTAAATCGGGTGGTTTGAGATAAAGAACTGCTAAAGTAGTGCGGTTTTTGCCAAATCAGGTTTTCCAAAAACGATGCGGTTAACCGAACACACTTTTGTGGTGCGGTCAGTTTTTAAATTTGGACCAGTTTTTTGCCGCGCCTAGTTCTCACAGAAGATGAAATGGAGGAGAGTAACCAGTTACCGCAAGAACAACCCCTACACCAGTAGACGACGGGCAACATGATCTCGTCCCCAGCCTATCCTTTTATGCTATGCAGGGCCACCCCATTTCAAGTACTCTCCGAATCATAGGCCAACTCGGTGGCAACGAGGTAACAATTCTAATTCATGGTGGTTCCCTACATAATTTCTTGCAAGCTCGCCTCGCTAAGCATGTAGGTCTCACCGCCGAGTTGTCAAAACATCTTAATGTGGTGGTGGGCAATGGTGATCAACTACAATATGAAAGAGTTTGTCGTGGCATTGACCTCACCATGGGCGACCATGAGTTCAAGGTCGACTTCCACCTATTGTCCATCTATGGGGCGGACGCAGTCCTCGTTGTCCAATGGCTCTCGGAGGTCAAACCGACTCTCTTTGATTCTCGAGAATTATGGATGAGCTTCATACATCATGGGGTTCAAGTCAAGCTCAAAGGTCTGTCACCTTCGGCACAAATCATGCAACTGTCATATGCCATCTTCGGCGTGCAACAAACACCGATGTTGTAGCATCGTTCTATCACATGGAGTGTGTCCTTGTGGAGGCTGAGGACACACTCGCACCATCGAGCATCTTGCCCCACGTGCCTGATCACTTGGCAGTCTATCAAACAGGGGCACTAACCTCCCTCCTCAAGCAATACACCCACCTGTTCGATGCACCAAAATACCTGCCACCTGCCCACCCTTACGACCACCAACTTCCCCTATTGTCGGGCACCTCTATGGTCAACGTGAAACCCTACCGCTATCCTCGGTTCCAGAAGCTCAAAATTGAACGACTAGTCATGAAAATGCTTACCGTGGGCATTATACAACCAAGCCCGAGTCCATTTTCCTCTCTCGTTTTAGTCATCAAGAAAAAGGATGGAACATAAAAATTATAGAGCCTTGAATGCCGTCACGGTACGAAATCGATTCCCTATTCCCACCGTCGACGAATTTTTCGATGAACTACATGGCGCTTGCTTCTTTTCCAAGCTTGATCTCCGCACGGGTTATCATCAAATCCGCATGCACCAAGGGGACGTGCACAAGACCGCATTCCGTACCCATGATAGGCACTATGAATTCTTAGTAATGCCTTTTGGCTTGACAAATGCGCCGGCAACCTTCCAAGCTGCCACGAATGATATGCTCCGCCCAATGCTTCGTCGATTCACCTTTGTATTTATGGACGACATCCTTATCTACAATGTAAGATGGGAAGAGCATCTACAACACCTCACTGTAGTATTGGAGGCCTTATCACAGCATGCATTCGTGGCAAAGGCTTTAAAATGTCAGCTCACACGCGCACGCATTAACTATCTGGGGCATATCATACGCGAAGGGGGAATGTCAGTGGACCCAGAGAAGATCCAAGCGGTGCAACAATGGAAGCTCCCAATAACCGTCAATGCGATCCGAGGTTTTTTAGGCCTCACTGGGTATAATCGACGTTTTGTGCATCATTATGCTGCCATGGCTGCGCTTTTGACCCAATTGCTACACAAGGATGCATTTGTTTGGTCCACTGTAGCGACCATTGCCTTCGACAACCTCAAGGTAGCTCTCACATCCACCCCAGTCCTTGCACTTCCTAATTTTTCTCTGTCATTTAATGTTGCTACAGATGCATCCGGAACGGGGATGGGTGCAGTCTTGTCTCAAGGTGGCCACCCCTTGGCATTTTTAGTCGCCAATTCACTCCTACCCTCCAGCGATTGTCCACGGACAATCGAGAACTTGTTGGCATCATCATGGCCATCCAAAAATGGCGGCAGTATCTCCTGGGTGCCCCCTTCGTCATTATCACGGACCACCAACCTCTACGAGTGATTTTGATGCAACCCATGCACACACTGGACCAACACAAATGGATAAGTAAGTCGATGGGGTTCGACTTTGAGGTAATCTATTGCCCAGGAAAGGATAATGGCCCCGTCAATGCACTATCTCGCGTGCATGAGGGCATCTGCATGGCAATCCAAGGCTCATCACGTCCAATGTTTGGTCTTCTTCGCAGTCTATGCAAATTGTATGAAGACGACCCCACCGCGCGCATCCTATTCCATGCAGTACAAGACATCCCAGGGGATCACCCTCGATTCATAGTCTGAGATGGATTGTTGGTGTTCAATAATAGGCTTTAGGTGCCGGAGAATATACGACTTCGCAACCTCATCCTCCAGGAGTTCCACGAGTCCTCTATCAGTGGCCATGTCAGCATCCAAAGGACCTACGCAAGGATTGCAGCCAACTTCTTTTGGACCAAATGCGCACAAAGATAGCGGAGTACGTCAACAAGTGCCTGCTTTGCCAATAAGTCGAGCCTCTCATAATTGCCTCGCCTGGCTTACTGCAGCCATTACCCATTCCGGGCCGCATTTAGGAGGATGTTTCCATTTATTTCATTACGCAGTTGCCACGCTCTGAAGGGAAAATGGTTATTCTGGTGGTCGTGGACCGCCTAAACAAATTTGCGCGTTTCTGTCTCATGCATAACGATGTCACAACTGAGTCCACGACAAAGGTGTTTGTACAAGAAATATGTTGGCTACATGGTATGCCGACGAGGATCGTGTCTGACCGCGACCCGGTGTTCTTGAGCTCCTTTTGGAAAGAACAATTTCGTCACCAAGGGACCATGCTCTCGCTTAGTAGACTATGAGCCCGGCGGTACCCCCATCGCGGTTGTGGATGAAATCATGACTGACCGCACTCTACTCATCGCCCAGCTAAAGAGTAACTTACAGCGCGCGCAACAATGGATGTGCCAGTAAGCAAACAAGCATCGTTCAGATATCGAATATGCGGCAGGCAATTGGGTATTCTTCCGACTCCAACCATACCGGCAGATATCCATGCGGCAAATCAGTCACACAAGCTTGCTCGTCGCTACTATGTCCCATCTCAGATCGTCGAACGCATGCTCGAGTGGCCTACCGCCTGGCTTTGCCCCACATGGCCGCATTCATGACATTTTCCATGTCTCCACCTTGAAGAAAAGCAAGGCTGCCCTGCCGTTCAAAACTGTGGCTTGGCCCGAAGTCTTTGTGGGGGCACGCCCATCTCTCCAACCAACCAAGGTTCTCATACAGCACAGTATCCAGCAGAGTGGGCGTGAAGCACACCAGGTGCTCATTCAATGGACTGAGCAATCACCTGAGGAGGCCACTTGGGAGAAGCTCGAACAACTGCAGAAGAATTTTCCAGACATGGACATCAAGGGTGGTGTCACTTTGAATGGGGGAACCAATGTTAGAGCCGCACCAGAGGCAAGGCGCAGTAGCAGGCGATGAGTCCGCTGAGGGAGTCGATGTTGTTTTTGAAATGGGTGAAGCGATACAAGCATGAAATGGGTGAAGCGATACAAGCATGGACATGGAATGCGGCAAAATTTGGAGAAGGCGTTGGATTCTTTTCTGAAAGGTGCTGATCGAGGGTCGACACTGGCTATGGTGGATGCTGGTCATATTTATTGGGAGATGAGGAAGACGGATGAAAGGATGGCTTTGTATAAGAGAGCTGCTGTGCTCAGTGATCCTGCCGGACAATGTAATTTGGCTATTTAATACCTAAAGGTACTTTTTTCCAGAATAAGAAAGTTACTTTGAATAGTTGAAAGAAATGAGGGATTTGTAATCAATCAGGACATAAGAATTCAATCGTCTTAAGATGGACTCCTTAACCAACAGGACATCACGTAAAAATATTAAAAATTAAAATTTTTATTTCCAATCAAACAAATAATCGAAATGATAAAGAAACAAGTGAAAAAGTATTGGGTTTGTCAAAAATTAAAAAGCTTATTGGGCCTTTTAGAAACAAGTGAACATGACGAAAATTAGGGTTTATGAACAATCTTTTCTTTAAAAGATAAAAAAAAGAACAATCTTTTCTTTAGGGTTCTAGCACAATCAAACTTTCTCAGGGAGACTTCTGATGATAATTTATGGTGAATGGAGCTGAAAAAGTACCTGAGTGAGTCTTAAAAGTCGAAATTTTGATTGTTTTTTCGTCTCATTTGATCGATTTTATGTACACATGCTGAGAAGGTTGAAGTTGGTTTCGTTGGTACCTTTGTGATGGCTCTCTGCGGAATTTCTAAAAGGGTATTTCTATCTTCTTTGGTTCGGATGATATCACAGGTGAACTATGTGGTTTCATCGTCTGCAGTTGGCTGTCGTTCTCTCAATAGCAAATGTGATTTGTTGATGCCATTTAAATCTGGGTGGTTTCAGAGATCTAGATATGTTCATAGTTCTAGAATGTTATTTTGCGTGGCATCTCATCCGATTGCCACGGTGCCGGTTGTTAATAAGATATCAAGAGCTGAAATGGCTGAGGCGCGAGCTGTGCTTTTTGATTACTTGCAAAATACTAGAAGTTTTCAATTTTACGATGCTGACCACATGAGCAGGAATTCAGAGCGTTTTCTTCTTGATTTGCTTTCAAAAGTGGATATCAATGAGAATGTCACTAAGTCACTTTCGAGGTATCTGCGCTTCAATCCTATAAATGAATTTGAACCTTTTTTTGAGAGCTTGGGAATGACGCCAGACGAGTATTCTGCTTATCTTCCCAGGGACTTGATGTTCCTGAGTGACAACCAAGTCCTACTTGATAATTTTCATGATCTTTGTAATTATGGGATTCCGCGTGGTAAGATGGGTAAGATATATGCTGAAGCGGAAAGCATATTTAGATATGATTATGGCATGCTGGCTTCAAAATTTAGGGCTTATGAGGAGTTCGGGTTGAGTAAGAGTTCCTTAATCAAGTTTTTTACTTGTGATCCATGTCTTTTGGTTGGGGATGCAAATACCAAGTTTATTGATTTTGTGCAGATACTAAATAAAATAGGGTTGGAAAATGATTGGCTTGCCGGGTATGTATCTGCAGAAAGTTCGTACAATTGGGCCATGATGTCTCAAACAGTTCAAATACTTGATAGATTGGGGTATGGTGGGGATAATGTGGCAAAGTTGTTCCGAAATGAACCGGGCCTGTTATTAGAAAATTCGGGCATGGTCATCCAAATATTAATTAGACAGCTAACTAAATTGGGTTTCAAGAAGGATGATGTTGTTACTTTGTTCTTGCAAGACCCAAAGCTTACGTCTAAGAAGCGGCTGAAGAATCTGTCCCACTCGATGACTTTCCTGTTTGAAATAGGAATGAAATTAGAAGACATTGCCTACGTTGTTCAGACCCATAAACATATCCTTAGCTCCAACACGCCAAAGCGGCCACGAACTGTCTTAGTATATTTAAAAGTCGGTGAGAGTGCCTTGCGTGAGATGATCAAAAAGGATCCAACGATACTATTTGTTTCATCATCAAATTCTTGCCCAGAGGATTACAAGGAATATTCATATTCTTTTCAAGCTCCAGCCAGGGATTTGGAGAAAGCAACATTCCTAAAGTGGTTAGGGTATATTGAGAATTCCGAAGAGTTTGTGGAGGCTGCCAAGAGGTTCGGAGGCAGAGGGGATCAGTTACAGGAAAGATTTAATTGCCTGATTCAGGCCGGTCTGGACAGCTACACAGTTGCTGATATCATAAAACGCGTTCCACGAATTCTCAAATTAAGAAAGGAAGTTCTAGAACAGAAGATACACCTCTTAACTAACGTAATGGGCTACCCACTTGAATCCCTAGTTTCTTCTCCAATTTATTTATGTTATGATGTGAAGAGAATTAGCCTAAGGTTTTCAATGTACTCGTGGCTGAGGGACAGAGGCGTAGGTAAACCAGCCATGTCATTGAATTCAATTCTCTGGTGCTCAGAAGAACAATTTGTTAAGCACTTTGTGGACATCCACGATGACGGTCAGGCCGCGTGGGAAAATTTGAAAAAATCATGGCAGGCTGCACAAACCAAACGTTAGACCTCAAAGTATCAGGAACTTCAACTTGTTGTTCTTTAGACCAATAAACTTCCTTCTTCATAATGTGGTGTTTTCTTTAGACTTCAGAGCAAGTTCTAGTTTTTAATTTACCATCGTTTTGTTTCTTTTTCTTCAAAGGGTATAAATTTTGGTAGTGTAAAACCATATGGCAGAAATCCCTGCCCATTAAGTCCACATCCCGACCCAATATTGACCTGGCTTGAGTCTCAAAGTTGTTGCTTTCACCAAAAATGAGCCAGAAAACATGGCCGAGTCTATTGGGAAATCATCAATATGCCGCTATACCGTTCTGCAGAAGCAGCGGAAAGGAACCGTCAGGTGCGAGGAAGGAGGTCCGGCGAGTACAAGTAGTCTTCGAGCCGTTCAACTCGGTTGTGTTCACGATCATCGTCTGAGGTGTCGGGTGGGAAACCCGAGACTTTCATGTTTTGGATTGATGAAGAACAGCCGAGATGGAAAAGGCTACAGTACTAATCTGGCATTTACCCCTCCGGAGTACTTGAGAACCGGTGCGTGACTATATATTAAATTAAATATATATAAATGGCCCATTTTATATAATGGACAACATGTGCTGTTCGTTGTAGCAGAATTTGATCATTTCTTTGACTACCGTCTGACTTCTTATGCAGGAAGAGTGACACCCGAAAGTGTTATTTACAGCTACGGCACACTTTTACTCGACCTACTAAGTGGGAAACACATTCCTCCCAGTCATGTAAGCTAACTTTAATATGCACTTTTCGTATCGATATTTTGTTTCTTTTTGATACAATATCTGATGATGGCCGTTTTCCAGGCCCTTGACTTGATATGCGATAGAAATATTCAAATGTTAACTGATTCGTGCTTAGAAGGACAATTTACAAATGATGACGGGACTGAATTAGTTCGCTTAGCATCAAGGTGTTTGCAGTACGAACCACGAGAGCGGCCAAGTCCAAAGTCTCTAGTTAGTTCTATGATTCCTCTTCAAAGGGCAACTGAGGTATTTAATCACAGCATGACTTTAGTTATGCAGAAAACTGAAAAAAAAATTTGGCTATTTGCTGGACAATGTAATTTGGCTATTTCATACCTGAAAGGTACTCTATTTCCTGAATAAAAAAATTTTCATCCAATAGTAATTTAGAGGAACGTGGGATTTGTAATCAACTAGGCCTGGCTCAGTTTGTGTTGTGAATTTTGGTTGAATTATGTCGTCGGTAAGCAGAATGATTTATTAAAAGTTGTTATTGTTTTCCCTACTGAAGATCATAGCTTCCAGTTGTCACTAGTTATGCAGAGAGGATGATAATTAGGGTAGCTAGTTGTTGGAGTAATACTCGGAGATTGTAGCTTGTTACAGCAGATACAAAATGACCATTGTAATCGTTGTCATCTAACCATCATGTCAATGTGTAGGCAGTTTTTCTTTATGTCGCCTTGGCTGATGAATTTTATTCTTCCTGAAGCTGAGCCACCAAATTCAACTGAGGCTGTGAAGTGGCTAGTTCAGTCTCTCATGCTGGCTATGTCCGTGCACAATATCAACTTGCTTTGTGTCTGCATCAAGGTCAAGGAGTAGATCGCAACCTTTCTGAAGCAGTAAGTGCTCACAATATTTTCATGATTTTTTTGCTGTTGTGTGGAAGGCGATGTTGCCTGTCTCTTACTTGTTCAATGACTGTATTTGTGAAAGGTCTAAGATTACTGGCCTGTTAACTGTTATAGATATTTTTTTTTTGGATGCATGTGTATTGTTTTGTGTTACGTATCCTGAATCCTTTTTCCGACACCACTTTCTTATTGTAGGCTAGATGTTATTTGAAAGCCGCAGAAGGTGGTTATGTTCGAGCGATGTATAACATATCATTGTGATCGAAGGGTTGGTGCGCAACCATAGGGTAGCAAGAAAATGGATGAAACGGGCTGCTGACCGTGGCCACAGCAAAGCACAATATGAACATGGGCTTTTTCTGTTTTTAGTATGTATCATTTTTCCGTCGACATTCCGTCAATAATCTCTGAACAAGGAGGTGCGGCACCATTATGTCGAAGGTCTGACGACATAGTTTTCAGTCAACATTCCGTCGATCAAGTATATCGTGAGTATTCCGGCGACGTTCCAAGACAAAATTTCGAGTGAAATTCCCGTGACACTCAGTAGCAGGTTTTTCGTGGCCCTTCCATCAAACTTCCGTCAAGGAATATGTGCGGCACCATTCCGTCCTTAATATTCCATCGACATTTCATAGCTGTAGGATCCCGTCACAAGTCCGACGTCATTCCGTCACTTGTTATAATTAAATTATTTATCAAATGTAATTGTTTTTATTGCGTTAAATTTTAATTTTTAATTACAATTTTTAGTTTGCATCTTAAGAAAATACTGTTTATATGAAATTCTGATTTCAAAAAGTAATGTACTATAATTAAATGGACAACACCATGAAATAGTCTGTTGGTCACTGTTCATATTATTATCACCTTGGTTGTGATCCCCTCTGCGGTTATCCTCGTTCTAGCTTGTTCTGACGGTCCGTCGTTGTGTTCGTTATGTGTTTGGCTGGAAGAAGGTGGATTCCATGTTGCAAACATCCTCATCACGTCCGCTTGCATCTGCATCATACGCTCGATACATTCCTTCATATTTCGGATTTCGGTCTCTTGCCGGGATTGGGAGCTACAAACCTCTTCGATGCGATCCAAACTAGGGACGGATGCAGAACTATAATCTATTTAGGGTAAAAAAAAATTCTGAAATTCATTGGGCAAATTATAAAATTTATATACGTTTTTTTTAAAATTCCTCTTCAAATTATAAAAAGAAAATTGCTGCTGCGATTCCATCTCCAATATTGGTTCCAGTATGGCAAAGGATTTTTTAGCAGAAGATTACTTATACGATATCAAGGCTTTGTACGAAATACTTGTAGTCTATGATTGTTGAAATGCATTATATTTCAATAATTTATATCATAAAATAGATATAATAAACGAAAATAAGTCAATAAATTACATATTTTAGAATGAAGTCTCCAACATCAACGATAGACACATTGAAACATATATTCATCATCATAGAATCATGCATGCGACTAAAATTGTGCATTGTGAATTTTTAGCTTGAGAGTTTAGTTTAGTTTAGTTAGGTGAGCTTAGGTTGTGTTAGGTGAGTTTAGTTTGTTTTAGATGGGTTTAGTTTGTGTTAGGTGAGTTTAGGTGAGATTAGCTTAGCTTAGTTTATGTTGGATGAACTTAATTTAGCTTAGGTGAATTTAACTTTAAATTCTCTTATTATAAGAAAGTATTTCACTGTGTAATTAAATTAGTTTAAATTAAATCAATATTACCTAAAATAAATATAAGTTTAATAATTCAAAGTTACGAATAACATTAAAATAACTATAAAACGTTAAAAAAAGATTCATAATGTAACATTACAATTAAGATTTTTAATACGAATATTTTTTTTGATAGAAGAAAATGACATACAAAGATTTGGAGAAAAAGGAAAAAAATAACAATAGCAAAGCCAACGACCAACAAGTACAGGAACAGAACATCTAAACATGAAACGTATTCCATGCAAAGTTAGTCGATCCATCTGCTGCTTGTTATCGTCGCACAGTAAATACTCCAAAGCCAATCCATGCCAAGCTGGCCAAACTAAAGAAGTGACTCGTCAGCCCACTTCGAAACGACAATGAAGCTCTGGCCAAATTCCCTTGAAAACTGAACTATGCTACACTTGTATTCTCTATATAACAGTTTCCTGTCAATGGTAGGAAGCCACCTAAACTCCATAAATGGCAAGAAAGAGGACTTAAAAGCTATGTCAAGTTAGCAAGCCGGAAACAAGGAGCTGTTCCACTTCGCCTAACGCCGAGGGAGGTGACAAGACCACCGAAGACAGAAAAACAAATGCAACAAGCGCAACATAACAAACCGTAAAGCAAGAAAAACCGAAAAAAGAAAATTATACAATGCTTTAAAACAATCACCGACAACGCGCAAATGTCCATCATTCCAAGGTTGTGCCTTTAAAATCTGCCATCAAAATCAAGCACCAAGACCACCAAGAAAGCTCATAACACCGCCAGCACCAGCGCCCTAACCCCACACCCATACACACGATCCCACACCGCCAACCTCCTACCCAGAACACCTGCACCGCCTCACGCACCGAAATCCACCACCATCCCGTCCGGATCCGTAGCAGCGATGGAAACAAGCAAATTCAACCCGAAAGACCGACTGGAGAAAGGGACAAGGACATGGTAGGAATGAAGGGCGGCAGGGAGGGAGAAGGGGATGGCCAGCGGCAGGGGACGAGCGGCGGCCGAAAGGGCAAGGTGGAGCAGGCACGAGGGGGCGACAAAGGCTAAAGTTAGCCAAAGGATCGAAGATAGGCGCCTGCCGGTGGAAGAAGAACACCGGAGGAAAGCTTCGCGATGGTTCTGGTTGCTTCGGCAGAGGGTTCGGATGATTTCACATGCGGTTCCATCATCTGTAGTTGGCTGTCGGTCTCTCAATAGCATATTTGATTTTTTGATGCCATTTAAATCTGGGTTGTTTCAGAGATCTAGATATGTTCAGTTCTAGAATGTTATTTTGCGTGGCATCTCAGCCGATTGCCACGGTGCCGGTTGTTGAAAATCTATATCTGAATATTACTGTAAATCATGCAGCTTTAATGAAAATTAAACTGAATATTCATACGTAGCAGTAATAGCAAGCAAAATGAGCATGCATATATATCAGTCTAAAAATAACTATATGAATATGAACATTGACAAATATTCGAAACAGATAAGGAAATAGGACAGCAAACTAAGATGTTGATTTAGTCACGTCGATGACACTGTCCTTAAAGCTGATTTGCCTCCCGTAGGTGCTGGGTCTAATGGCAAAGAGCTTCCCAGGATGAAAGAATCTCAGCAAGCGGTTGAGCACCGTAGCCTCGCTGATCGAACCTATTCGATCTTTCACTATCACTGATCGAAAATAAAAGGAAGTCAAGATGCACTATGAAGGATGTTCATTTTCTGTGTGTTTTGTTCGTGTTTCTGAAGTGAAGATTAGACTTCCTTATATAGTCTCGATTGGAACTGATCATGACCTAAAGATGTGGGAGGTTTGCAACTGCCCACGAAGTCATCACGACTTGGACTACCCACGAAGTTAGGAAACCGTCCAATAAACCAAGACTTAGTCAGTCAGTGTAGATATTTGAATCAAAAATCCCACGACTTGGAAAGACCAAAAATCGAATTAAGCAAAACGAACCGCGCAACCCGCTCAGAAATTGACAGCATTCACCCGCATAATGCGGGCGCACACATACGCGGAAAACCCCCAAGGCCAAATTCGCCGTCGTCGACCAAATCCCCCCCCCCCCCAATTGTGCACCCGCGCAGGAGTTTTGGAAGACTTTTGCTTAATAACCATGAACTTGAGATTATATAAGAACATAACATGTTCCCCTTTAGTTTCCAATGTGGGATATAAGCATTTCACTTAAGAGAAATCCAACTTCATATCAATCCCTACCAAAGTCAAGTTCGATGAGTTTTGGTCCAACTTTGGCCATCGATTTCTCATTCGATATAGCTTCGTTTTTGGCTATTTAACATTCGATTTCATACCTCTCAACTCAAGGTATTTTAATCTAATTTTACCAACATGATTCGAGGTGTCCTCCACGCTCAATTTTAGGTCTCAAATGTGGCGAACCACCATTTTCTTCAAACCTTTAAACACACATTTTCCAACAATCCCCCACGTGAAGAAAATCGAGTGGTGAAAACAAATAAACAATAATCCTCAATAATCAAACTCGACTCGATGTGGTGATAGCTTCTACGGATAATATCTGCACAGGATAGGTAGGTTAACCCCTTGAACCTTCCATTGGGATAACATGATCTCTTTACTGACTATTCAGTAGACGTGATGTCCTTGAACTGTTCGTCTTATACTGTAAACGAAATCATGTTCCCACAGATATTATCCTGATCATTATTCAGTTCTTACTGGTGGGCTCATTTTGGTCATGATACCCCTTTCCTGATTCTGCAAGAGTTTCTAAAGAATTAAGTCCTTTGAATTCTCCTTTGAAGTGACCCCACTTCTCTCTCACATAGGTGGTTCTTTCTTAAAGTAAACCTGCGTTACCCATTTGAATCTCACTATTCAAATTACTAGAATCATTAAAAGCTTCGAGTTTAGCCTCGTGCATGAGTCACTGTTTTATCAAGGAATAGGAATGAGGGGATTGCCCCCACAGTGACTTCACACAGTCTTAGCAGATCGGTTGTCCCTTTAAACCAAGTTCTTGGGATCTCCAGTCATCATGGTAGGATTTTCCTTTGCCTCGACTTTTAATGCCCAAGGGCTTAAGCCTATGTTTTGATTTTAGCAATCAAAAGGCTTCAGTCCCAATCCTTTAGTCGTCTTCTCTACTTGGTCCTTATTTAACCCTTTGGTTAACGGATCCGATATATTTTCTATGGACCTCACGTAGTCAATACTTATGACTCCGGATGAGAGAAGTTGTCTTATGGTGTTGTGTCTTCGACATATGTGTCTAGACTTACCATTGTACATTACATTTTGTGCTCTACCAATTGTCGATTGGTTATCACAATATAAACATATTGGTGGCACAGGGGTTTTCCACCCACGAATATCCTCTACAAAATTTCTTTACCACTCTGCTTCTTCGCCGCATTTATCTAATGCCACGAACTCAGCTTCCATCGTGGATCGGGTTATTAGAGTTTGTTTCGAGGATTTCCACGACACGGCTGCACCTCCCAAAGTGAATACATATCCACTTGTGGCTTTTGAGTCTTGTATATCAGATATCCAACTTGCATCAGTGTAACCTTCAATGACTTCAAGATATCTGGTATAATGTAGACCGTAGTTACGAGTAAATCGTAGATACTTGTCACGACCCAAAAATATAGGCCGAGACCGGCGCTTGTCACTTAAGCTAGTGGCCAAGCAAGCCTCTATTCACATCTCAACGGATAACTTGATAAATTACTCATATGGGAATACATAACTAAATAGCAACAAATGTAGCGGAAATAAAATAACAATTATCCAGAATCCTGCTCAAAGTACTACGGAGCGACGAAACTAACTGACATAACAAATGACAAGTGTTCGAATGAAAAATAAGACAGCTGGATGGCACCCTACGTGAATCAGAAATCGCCTCGCGAAACTGGCTGATGACCTCCCAAACTAGTAGCTCGTTGATCTGAAATTGTTTGGGAAAAAGGGGGTGAGTCGGGGGAGACTCAGTAAGTAAATAACATACTTAAGTAACGTCATTATTCGCATTTACATAACATTTCATATATACTCAGATACGTATCACCTCAATAACTCATTATATCATATGCGTATACAAAAATGCGTGAATGCGTGAATGCACAGAGGGCAGTCGTCACTGCCGGTCCGAACCAAAACAGAGTGCGGGCTGAACCTCGCCAGAATATCTCAGAGTGCGGGCCATGCCTCGCCAGAATCATCTCGTGTCGTGTATGTCATGAATGCATGCATGTGTAACGTCAGCTCAATTCCACAAATATATCATTACGTAGTAATAATAGCATATACTGATACTAGTAACGTGTTTTACGTCTTTGTAAAGACGATGGGGAACATACCGTTTCTCTACTTCTCTTATTAGTATTATATGTACTAATATACAAATAATATAATATAACGTAAGCATATAATTTACTTACAGATTATGCTCGAAAGCCCGCAAAATCGCCTAGTTCCTCAATATAAGTTTCTTTGATCTGACAAATTCGTAAACACACAATCAATATCAATGATATTGATTTTTTTATATGATACTCACTTTTCTACCATTTGTTAGGCAAAACATCACCTCAAGCTTACTGACCCACGTGGCCACGTCCAAGCCAAATCTTGGGTTACTGCAATGCTCCACATGTCACAACTATCGTCTTAATAACTCCAAATCGAGCCACTTATGTTGACCCTCTATTCTCCTCTGTGACTGCAACAGAGATAGGAATTCGTTTAATATTGGCTGTTGGTAGAAATTGCAGTACACCTCTAACAACAACATCACTACCCACCTTCAACACAGCTCGCTGAGATAGTCGTCCTCCGCATCCGATCCACGCCAGGTAATGGCCTTCGATTTCGTCTCTTTCTACAATGAGGAAAACCCCAACAGATGATACCGTCACTTAACTTTTCCAATTCAGGGACCCAACAATGTACCAAGTTGCATATCGATATAGCGCATACCTTAGATGTCGGCTTCTGGGCTCCTACTTCTGCCTCTGCGTTTCTGTCTTCCTCTTTTCCTTCCAAAGAAAACCCTAATTCGCCTATATATAGCTTCGTATTAGTACTGAATTTCAAAATACAGAAACTAACTTCCTTTTCCCGATTCCTTCGCAACCACAACCCCAAATCGCATAACTGCCCATATATTTTGTTGACCAAAACAGCGCCCGTTCTCTCATCCTCATTTTATTATCTAATTTTTATTTTCTTTTATACTAAGATAATATGATATATCACGATAATTAATTTGGGAATATAATATTCTACCCTCATTCAAAAAATTTGGTCCCCAAATTTAAATGATCATACCTTGAGGTTCAAAAAGATGAGGCTTCAGTATGATTTCTCCACAAGACTTTAACAGAAAACACCTCTTTATTCCTCAATCTTTTCACTTGTCGATCTAGGATTTCTACAGGTTTCTCATCATAAGATAAGGTATCATCCATCTGTAGTCTCTCGTATTCCAATACATGACTAGGATCTGGCATGTACTTCCGCAGCATCGAGATGTGGAATACTGGGTGAACGCCGGATAATGTCGGAGGCAAGGCCAATCTATAAGCCACATTGCCAACTCTCTCCAAAATTTCAAAAGGGCCAATGAATCGTGGACTGAGCTTTCCTTTCTTGCCAAACCTCATAACACCTTTCATCGGGGAAACTCGCAAAAAGACATGATCACCAACTTGAAACTCCAACTCCCTACGTTTGGGGTCAGCATAAGACTTTTGTCGACTCTGAGCTGATAATAGTTTATCTTTGATCAAGCGGACCTTGTCAGTAGCGTCCCGTATAAAATCAGGTCTAAGCAACTTACTCTCACCCAAGTCAAATCACCCAATAGGCGACCTACATCTCCTGCCATAGAGCGCCTCGAAAGGAGCCATTTGAATGCTAGAGTGATAACTGTTATTATAAGCGAATTCCATCAATGATATATGTCGATCCCAACTGCCTCTAAAGTCGATAACACATGCCCTCAACATGTCTTCCAATGTCTGTATAGTCCTCTCCGACTGTCCGTCCGTCTGTGGGTGAAATGTAGTGCTCAAATGTAGCTGTGTACCCAACGCCTCCTGCACTGATCTCCAAAATTTAGAAGTAAACTGTGTGCCACGATCAGAAATAATGGACACTGGTACCCCATGAAGACGTACGATCTCATCAATATAAAGGCGAGCATACTGTTCTGACGAATAACTGGTTTTCACAGGAATGAAATGTGCTGTCTTTGTGAGTCTATCCACAATCACCCACACTGAATCGCAACCTTTCCTTGTACGTGGAAGTCCTGTAACAAAATCCATAGTAATGCGCTCCCACTTCCACTCTGGAATCTCAATATTCTGTAGTAAGCCAGCAGGCCTCCGGTGTTCAGCTTTCACTCGCTGACAAGTCAAACATCTTGAAACAAAATCTGCTACTTCTCGTTTCATACCACTCCACCAATAAATATCTCTAAGATCACGGTACATCTTTGTAGTGCCTGGGTGCATAGTATAAGGCGTACAATGAGCCTCTCTCAGAATCTCCTGACGTAATTCACCAACCGGAACACATAATCGATTTCTAAATCGAAGAATACCATCATCACCCACTGAAAAGTCTGCATGCATACCTTCTCGTACCTCCCTGATCAATCTCCTCAGCTCAGGGTCACAAATTTGATTTGCTCCAATCCGAGTAGTCATGGTCGGTTCGACTCGTAAATGTGCAATGAGACCCTTCTCGCCCACTCCAAGAGAAACTCCACTGCCCTGCAACTGTGACAAATCCCTCGCAAGCTTTCTCTTTGTATCTGGCATATGTGCCAAACTACCCATAGCCTTCCTACTCAGAGCATCAGCAACCACATTCGCTTTCCCCGGATGGTAAGAGATGGTATAATCATAATCTTTCAGTAACTCCATCCATCTACGCTGTCGAAGATTAAGGTCCTTCTGACTGAAAACGTACTTCAAACTCTTATGATCTGTGAATACCTCAAATGTCTCACCATATAAATAGTGTCTCAACATCTTCAAAGCAAAAACTACTGCGGCTAATTCCAAGTCATGAGTAGGGTAGTTATGCTCATGTTTCTTCAACTGTCGAGAAGCATAAGTGATAACTCGGCCGTGCTTCATAAGAACACAACCCAAACCGACTCTCGAAGCATCACAGTACACGGTGAATCCACCTGTACCCGAAGGTAGGGCCAAAATTGGTGCCGTAGTCAAAGTTTCCTTCAACATCTGAAAGCTCTCTTCACACTCCTTCGACCAGTCAAACTTGACTCCTTTCTGAGTTAATCGAGTTAGTGGTGCAGCTACACGAGAGAAATCTTGTACAAAACGACGATAATAACCAGCAAGACCCAAGAAACTACGAATCTCTGTAACAGAAGTAGGTGTTGTCCAATGCTCCACTGCTGCCACCTTCGAAGGATCCACCATCACTCCTTCACTAGAGATAATATGTCCAAGAAAGGCGATGCTGTCCATCCAAAACTCACATTTGGAGAATTTAGCATATAGCTTGTGCTCTCGCAGTCTCTGTAGCACTATTCTCAAGTGTGCGGCATGGTCTTCGTTCGTCTTCGAATATATGAGGATATCATCAATAAAAACAATCACAAACTTGTCAAGGAAGTCTCTGAAAACATTGTTCATCATCCCCATAAAAGCTGTCGGTGCATTTGTGAGTCCAAACGACATCACTAAAAACTCATAGTGCCCATATCGAGTTCGAAAAGCTGTCTTCGGAATGTCATGCTCTCTAATCTGTAGCTGATGATACCCAGAACGTAAATCAATCTTCGAGAAACATCGAGCTCCTTGCAGCTGATCAAACAAGTCATCAATCCTCGGCAAGGGATATTTGTTCTTTACGGTCACCTTGTTCAGCTGACGATAATCAATGCAAAGCCTCATTGTTCCATCTTTCTTCTTAACAAATAATACTGGAGCACCCCAAGGGGAAACACTAGGGCAGACAAAACCCTTGTCGAGTAGCTCTTGTAACTTGGCTTTCAATTCTTTCAATTCTGCCGGGGCCATTCGATAAGGGGGAATCGAAATGGGCTCCGTACCAGGGACTAAATCGATACAAAACTCCACATCTCTCACTGGAGGAAGCCCTGGTAAATCTTCCGGGAACACATCACCAAACTCAGACACCACTGGAACAATATCTGATCTAGATGTCGATATCTGAGTACGAGAATCGACAATCATTGCCACATATGCCCGACATCCTTTCTTCAACAACTTGTCGGCTCTCAACGCTGATATTAAACAAGGAGATGACGGATTTGCATCACAAATAAAGATGAACTCTGGTTCGTTCGGCATACGAAACGTGATCACCTTCTCACGACAATCGAGGGTCGCGTAATAGGTTGATAACCAGTCCATCCCCAAAAGCACATCAAAGTCAAGCATGTCGAGTAAAATCAAATCAACAAACATATCGTGATCCATCAACCGAGTAATAACAGAATGGTATACTAACTCAGCTCTAACATGCTCACCAACAGCGGTAGACACCTCTAAAGGACTCTCTAACGAAACAGGTAGTGCAGCAAAATGTGTAGCAAAACGTGGAGAAACATACGAATGCGTAGAACCAGGATCAAATAATACGAAAGCATCAAAATCGTTAACTTGCACAGTACCTGTAGCCACGGCATTAGACGCCTGAGCATCATGGGGTGTCAATGCAAAAACTCTAGCCTGAGTCCTCCCTTCCTCTCTCTGAGGTCCACTGCTACCAGCTGATGAGACGTATTTATACGACTCATTAAGTCATTAAATCCCACCAATTACGACATTTGATCATGAGAACATTTACTTGTTAATGTCGTTTTGGATTTCAGGGCCTTTTAGAGACCAAAGAGGAATCGAGCTTAAAAGAGGGCATTTTGTGCCAAAATCATCACAAGGAGTTCTTGACCATCTTATGAGCATATGACTCGAGGGATGCTCTAGAAAATTTGAGGTTTGCCCAAAGAAAATCGAGGGAGGCCCGAAATGGCCAGCACCTGCCGAGCCTCCAAGGCCCACATACAATTCTCTCGAGCAAACCAGCCAATCTCACAATTCCGTCTCGACCACAGTGATTCAAATAGCAGATATATCGAAAGATTTCACCTTTCCAAAGAAAACGCTCGAGGGGATTGGGAGTTGGCCCAGATTCAAGCAAGCCCCGCGCGCGCTGAAGGACCAAAACCATCTGGGAAAACTGGCTCTACCAAGTTGTTTGGAATGCCCACTTTATCGGAGGATCTCAATTTTCAGGCCAAACGCTCGAGCAAAACTGCCCTTGGCCGAAGACCAAGCCATTTCGACTCATTCGAAGGCCAAAAGTGGGCCCCACTTCAAATCTCGGCTCGTCCTTTGAGGCACGCCACTTTTGCACATGCCAAGACTTCTTTGACTCATGCCACACCCCTTTGGCCAAGGAACAAGTCGGTTTATGCTTTGGCCCCTTCCAAACCACTAACGCCACTCAAACTTGAAGATCAAGTCTCATCCAAGGGCCTAGAATCTTCCTCATTCTCTATATATAGAGGCCATTGGCCCTTGTAATAAGACATTCGAAAATCTCACAAAAATCCATCCTTGTTACTCTTGTCATTTGGCTTGGAAATTGGAAAGTTCAACATCTCTTTACTCCTTCTTTCCCTACGCATTTTGGCTTCCAAATTACACACTTTGGGTGTGATTTGTGAATCCCTTTTATGCACCATAGTCATCTTGTTCTTACCATTAACATGAGTGGCTAAAACCCCTCTTATTTGGGTTAGGGATCACATTCTTATGCTTTCATTTTGAGGCACTTACACTCAATGATATCACACATCCCACTAGTCCTTGTATATCATTATATGGATCAAAGGCAACAATACTAAAGTGGATGTCTTGCCACTAAGCTTGGTTGAGCCTAAGATCCTTATTGTGACATTCATTTGATGCTTTGCGGCAATAATGGATAGCACACATAGATGAGCAATACCTTTGCCGGATTGTTCCATCTAATACGGACTAGCTTAGAAGGTTGAAACCGTCCATAGTGAGGTAGTGGAGCTTAAATGCTTTGGGTTGCCTATGGCACCACACTACTACCTAGTTCGGTAAATCCGTGATGTACTACCTTTTCCGGAGTACTTTAGGTTGTTACCCTTGCCGGAACAACCACACACTATGAGATGTGAGATAGATCATTGAATGCCTATGATAAATGAAGTATAAGAAATGCCCTAAACCAAATACTCACTCTTTGATCACAAACCATTTCCTTTACTTTCATGCACTTGTACTTACATTCCAAACCCAATTTCAAAAATCCCAAAACTTGTACTTACTTTCCCTTACATTTGGTACAAGAACAACGAGTATTTGATATACTTCCCTTGGGTTCGACCCATACTTGCTACTTTACTAGTTTACTAGTGAGTTCAAGATAGTGGACACTACAAATTTAGATTTGATATTGCACGATCACGACTAGCGCTTCATCAAATTTTGGCGCCGTTGCCGGAGAAGTAGTGAAATCATTGAAAGTTGTTCTCGTTTTTACTTTTTGTTGCACGTTGTGAACCATGTCTCATTATAGTGATCATTTTGATGAAGATGTGGTAAACAATGACATGGAACAAGACGATGGGATTCCTCTATTCCATGAGAACCTGGAGAACTTGTTCCGAGAGATGAGGCAAAGGAAAGCGGCCGAGAGAAACCAAGGGGTGCCCGTGGACCAAGCTCGAATGGATCCAAGGCAACCGGTTATACCTCCGCCTAGACCTCAACCTCAACAACGCGCCCCAAGAGTGCAATATGAAAACTTT
This sequence comes from Rhodiola kirilowii, assembly GCA_033675215.1. NCBI lineage: Eukaryota > Viridiplantae > Streptophyta > Magnoliopsida > Saxifragales > Crassulaceae > Rhodiola > Rhodiola kirilowii. The sequence continues at coordinate 56,256,008 of CM066197.1, read as the reverse complement.
GAGAATGTGTTCTATCAAGAACCCACCATGGGGGAACTTTCGGCTCCTAACTTTAGAAACCAATCTTGGTGTATCTATGAGAGCCCGGAACTAGAGGATATATTGGTTAGCACCGGAGTTGTGCACAATTTGCCTAAGTTCTCGGGTACTCAAGGAGAGTCCGCGGTTACCCATCTCAAACGTTTTCATGGCACATGCCAAAATTTCAAGCCCCATGGAGTAGAAGTAGATGACTTCAAGTTGAAGGCATTCTACTTCTCTCTAATGGATTCGGCCATTGATTGGTTCCACTCTTTGCCCTCGGGTAGTATTCAGTCTTGGGCCCAAATGCAATCGAAATTTTTGGCCAAGTACTACCCTATTGGCCGAGCCTCACTAGTGAGGAGGCAATTGCAAGAGTTGAAACAAGGGCCGAATGAGTCGATGTACGACTATCTTGAGAAGTTCAACCAACTGGAGGGGAGTTGTTGCAATTTAGGGCTTCCCGAGAAGCTCCTAATTGAGTACTTGTTGGATGGGTTCAAGCCTTTGGATAAAATGCTTTTGAATGCATCGGCCGGAGGATCTATGTCTACTCTTACACTAAGAGAAATAAGGGCCTTGATCGGAAAGGTGGCCGAAAATGCACGTTTTGAGGAGGCTAATAGTCGTCAAGAGGAATTCTCTCGTACTAGAAGTGTTGCTAAGGCCGAAGCCCCTACAAGCCAACTTTCCGAGGATGTGAAACAAATGAAGGAAATGATGGTACATTTGATGAGAAGGGAACCACCGGCCAAAACCAAACCTTGTGAGTTTTGTGGGTCGATGGACCACAAAACGGATTCTTGCCCAACGTTGCTAGAAGAGGGCCATGAGGACGTGAATGCCATAGGCGATTACCAAGGGTATCAAAACCGGTACGGACCTAGTCGCCCTTATGGACAAGGATCGGCCGGTGAGACTTGGCGCCATGGTGTTCCTAAGGACTTTGCTCAACAATCCCACCATCAACAAGCCACTCATCAAGCTGCCCCGGGTATCTATAGGCCTCCCCAAAGGCAATACCAACAAGGAGGACCTACCCAAAACCGACCAGCCCCTAATCAGAATCAAAGTGGCCCAAGTTTGGGAGGACAAAACCGGTCCCTGGAGGATATGATGAAGGAATTAGCCGCAAGTAATATGCACATGAATGCCACCATTGAACGACATCAAGCCATGAACCAACAAAGTCATGCCGAGACCAAGGGGCAAATAGCCGAGATCCAAAAGCAGTTGTCCCAACTCACTACAACCGTGTCCGAACTAGCAAAAGAAACCGGTCGGCTTCCCTCACAAACTGTTCAAAATCCGAGGGGGAATGTTAGCATGATGGAGGTGATTATGATTAAAGAGGACGAGCTAGATGGATTGGAGGAGTTGCCCAAGCAAGACGGACCCATAATAGAGCGTTCCCTCACCACAAGCCACAAGTCACCACCGGGAAAGGGTAGAGACCCAGGGGCCTTCACAGTTACATGCGGTATAGGTGAGACGCAAGTTCCTCATTGCTTGATCGATCTTGGTGCTGCCGTTAATGCCATGCCCTACTCCTTATACCACTCGTTGGGGCTTGGTCCGTTGAGCCCGCCTAAAGTGATGATTGAGTTGGGGGACAAATCATGCATTCGACCGGTTGGATTGCTTGAGGATGTGACGCTCCAAGTGGGAGACCTTGCTATTCCTGCAGATTTCTACGTCTTGCAGATGAGCAATGCTAGAGACGGTGAGCCTCCTACGCTTATATTGGGACGACCATTTCTCTATAACACAAAGGCTAGGATTGACATGGGCGAGGGTTTATTATCACTTTCATTCGGCGGCGGAATTTCAGATTTCTACATCTATGATAATGATAACCGTCGGGGCACAAAGAAGCCGCCGGACATTGTGAACACCTCGGATTTCGGTACCTTAGTCCCCGACCGACCAAGAGAGACCGTATGCACGACTGGGGCAACAGCTATGGTTAAGACTTCCTTGCCTACATGGAGGAATGTGAAGGCGAACTTGCCCGACTATTGGATACCAGAACCGTGCACATCGACCCACAAGGACTTGGGGCGGATCAAAGGAGAAGCTGAGGCGAAGTTTGACCTCACCCGCCCATGGGACCCCAACGAACCTCCTTGAGGAGGTACCGTTGAGCCAACGACATTAAACAAAGGCGCTCGCCGGGAGGCAGCTCGGCATTTTATAGTATTTTCTTGCATTTTATTTTCCTTGCATTTTGTACTAACCCTCACCCTCTTCTATGTTTGGAAAGAAATAAGGATGTTTTTGTAGGTCGGGCCCAAGTGCTACGCACTTTGCTCTTTATCCTACGCATTTTATGCCAGAGACCGAGACCTTAGGCCCGAGGAACCCAGCGACGGTCCTAGACCGGGACGCACCCAAAGCCAAGGCTCGCGCAAGGAGGAAGCTCTCGCTACACACTTTACCTTCTCGACTACGCATTTTATACAAGGCCCGATAGAACCACAACAGTCCGGACACATCCGAGAGGAGCAGCCGAGCCCGACCTAGCTCCCCATGAGCTCATCCGAGTCCACGCCTTGCCGCTTCGTGGCATACGAGGGGAGTTCCGTTTCACTCTTGTACCTTGTTTCTTTCCATTGATTATGTGCTTGATTGCATTGATTGAGTTGTGCCGTGAGGCCATGGCTCATTTCAAAAGTGTGGGGTGGGGTGTTTAGTAGTTTGTTGTGTCTCACGTCTATTTTTCTTACACATGCATGAGTCAGCACGTTTCCCTTTGAAAATTTTAACTTTTTTGAATAAAATGCGTAGTTTAGTGAATAAAATGCGTAGGAATGGGGGAGTTGAGCTTTCATGATGTGAAATAGATGGATCCTAGTACATGCATGACTCTTATGAAATTATAATTGTGCAACTAACATGTGATCTAACTTCTTATGTGACCTTATGAGTTGGGATAAATAGGGGATGTGGAGTTGATAGAAATGTCCTAGTGAGGCTTGACAAAGCACTCAAGGATCGGGGATTCGAGTTACATGGTTATATGGACTTGTGGAGGCTGCGCTTTGAGACTCGTGGTTGTAGTTGACTCCACCATTGCAGCGTTTATGCAAGTGGTGGGACGGGAATCAAACCGTCCTATCTCTAGTCCTAGTTGTCGGGAAAATAGGTGAGTGACCCTCATCTTGACTCGCACGAAATGACAAGGATGAGAAAGAGCGGGGAGGTATTTCCATATGCTTGAGGGCGATGATTGGACCTCCCAAGAAGGAATGGACAAGAAAATCACAAAAGGAGCAAAGCTCAAAAGAAAGAAAAATCATCTCATGTGAAGTTCTAACCGAAGCAAAGTGAAGGATTATCAAAGTCACACCAAAAGGCCAAAGGCCAAGTTCACTACAAGTATGTCCAAGGAAAGTATCAAAGAAGGACTCAACCCTTGAGCTTGAATTCATCACGTGCCAGAAGAAGCAACAAGTATAACCATGTAACAAGATCCGAATCCAAGAGTGTAGATCATGGGCCTAAAAAGGACTACCTCCCACTCATCCGAATTGGTTTGCATCTTGACTCAAAGGTACATGTATCAAGTTGAATCTCATGTTTTAGCAAAATGCTTGAGTAATGATCGAGAATGCATGGAAAGGGGAAGTCTAGACTAGCGTTTGTCTTGGATGCGAGAGACTGGTGATGTCTGTATGTGATTTTCCTCTTGTGACTTAAGGCCTTGTTCGGGACGAACAAGTTCAAGTGTGGGGTGGTTTGATGAGACGTATTTATACGACTCATTAAGTCATTAAATCCCACCAATTACGACATTTGATCATGAGAACATTTACTTGTTAATGTCGTTTTGGATTTTAGGGCCTTTTGGAGACCAAAGAGGAATCGAGCTTAAAAGAGGGCATTTTGTGCCAAAATCATCACAAGGAGTTCTTGACCATCTTATGAGCATATGACTCGAGGGATGCTCGAGAAAATTTGAGGTTTGCCCGAAGAAAATTGAGGGAGGCCCGAAATGGCCAGCACCTGCCGAGCCTCCAAGGCCCACATACAATTCTCTCGAGCAAACCAGCCAATCTCACAATTCCGTCTCGACCACAGTGATTCAAATAGAAGATATATCGGAAGATTTTACCTTTCCAAAGAAAACGCTCGAGGGGATTGGGAGTTGGCCCAGATTCAAGCAAGGCCCCGCGCGCGCTGAAGGACCAAAACCAAATTGCTCGAACAAACGGCCGAATCTGGGAAAACTGGCTCGACCAAGTTGTTTGGAATGCCCACTTTATCGGAGGATCTCAATTTTCAGGCCAAACGCTCGAGCAAAACTGCCCTTGGCCGAAGACCAAGCCATTTCGACTCATTCGAAGGCCAAAAGTGGGCCGCACTTTAAATCTCGGCTCGTCCTTCGAGGCACGCCACTTTTGCACATGCCAAGACCTCTTTGACTCATGCCACACCCCTTTGGCCAAGGAACAAGTCAGTTTATGCTTTGGCCCCTTCCAAACCACTAATGCCACTTAAACTTGAAGATTAAGTCTCATCCAAGGGCCTAGAATCTTCCTCATTCTCTATATATAGAGGCCATTGGCCCTTGTAATAAGACATTTGAAAATCTCACAAAAATCCATCCTTGTTACTCTTGTCATTTGGCTTGGAAATTGGAAAGTTCAACATCTCTCTACTCCTTCTTTCCCTACGCATTTTGGCTTCCAAATTACACACTTTGGGTGTGATTTGTGAATCCCTTTTATGCACCATAGTCATCTTGTTCTTACCATGAACATGAGTGGCTAAAACCCCTCTTATTTGGGTTAGGGATCACATTCTTATGCTTTCATTTTGAGGCACTTACACTCAATGATATCACACATCCCACTAGTCCTTGTATATCATTATATGGATCAAAGGCAACAATACTAAAGTGGATGTCTTCCCACTAAGCTTGGTTGAGCCTAAGATCCTTATTGTGACATTCATTTGATGCTTTGCGGCAATAATGGATAGCACACATAGATGAGCAATACCTTTGCCGGATTGTTCCATCTAATACGGACTAGCTTAGAAGGTTGAAACCGTCCATAGTGAGGTAGTGGAGCTTAAATGCTTTGGGTTGCCTATGGCACCACACTACTACCTAGTTCGGTAAATCCGTGGTGTACTACCTTTGCCGGAGTACTTTAGGTTGTTACCCTTGCCGGAACAACCACACACTATAGGATGTGAGATAGATCATTGAATGCCTATGATAAATGAAGTATAAGAAATGCCCTAAACCAAATACTCACTCTTTGATCACAAACCATTTCCTTTACTTTCATGCACTTGTACTTACATTCCAAACCCAATTTCAAAAACCCCAAAACTTGTACTTACTTTCCCTTACATTTGGTACAAGAACAACGAGTATTTGATATACTTCCCTTGGGTTCGACCCCTACTTGCTACTTTACTAGTTTACTAGTGAGTTCAAGATAGTGGACACTATAAATTTAGATTTGATATTGCACGATCACGACTAGTGCTTCATCACCAGCCTGAATAAGATTTCGTCCATCATTTCCACCCGCAGGTTGCATAACAGATGCATGAGAGAATGTTGGCTGAGCTGCCATATAATGCACACTTGCTGCAGGATTAGGACACTGGCTCACAAAATGTCCCTGCTGCCCACAATGAAAACAAGCTCCTGTTCCCTTATAACAAGCTCCTCCATGAGAGCCACCACAAGTCTTACAAGGAACTCTGGACTGACTAGATGAGCTAGATCCCTGACGCCCATTAGCTCCAGGAAAAGTCCGATGGGGCTGTCTGAAGGTCTGCGAACTCGCACTGTCACCACGATAAGAAGTTTGGGACTGATGACTCCCTCGCTGAACCTACTGAGGTCTACCTCCATGGAAACCTCCTCGAAGACCGCGTTGACTCTCAACCTGATCATTCTCCCGAGGCCTCTTCCTCTGATCGCGTATAACTCTAGTCTCAAGCTCTCTGTCCTCAATAGCTCGAGCTTTATCGACTGCCCTGGAGAAATCTGAAAAATCTGTACTGCTCACTGCTCGAAAGATGAGGTTACGCAGCCCTGTAATAAAACGCTTAATGCGCATCTCCTCTGAAGACACCATATGTGGTGCATAAGCTGACAACATCTCGAACTTATTTGCATATTCTGTGACTGTCATATCTCCCTGCTTTAAAGTCTCAAACTCTCGGGCTCTAGCATCCCTTACGCTGACAGGCAGAAATCTATCGAGAAATAAGGCGTTGAATTCTCCCCACTCCATCTGTGGCTGCTGAGCACTCCTCTCTCTCTTTTTAATAGCAAACCACGAGCGAGCCACACCTCACAATCTGAAAGAAACTAACTCCACAGATCTCCAGCTAGGGCAATGAAGGGTATCACAAAGATTCTCGGTCTCATCAATAAACTCCTGAGGATCTTCGTTCACATCTGTCCCACAGAAAGTCGGTGGATGATGTCTAAGAAACTCATCTAGCTTGACTCCACCATCGATGACATCCTGCGGAACAACTGGTGGCGGGGTTGGTTGCATGGGTGGTTGTCCCGTGGGAACATTCTGTGGCACCAATCCGTGTATCGCCTGCATTATTCCTTGCATCATGTTCCTCATCTCAGCCATCGAGTCTTGTGGCGCATTCTGTTCTGCTGGAGGTGTAGGCGCTGGAGCGTTATGTGCTCCTCTCCTCGTTCGAGTCCCACGAGGTACAACTGTCGGAATGCGTTCCTCAGTATCACGAATATCACCACCTCTGCCAGTATTGCCATCCCTAGCATTTTGGGAAGTGCCCCTACTACGAATGCGAGATGACCTACGTGAATTTGGTGCCATCACAACCTATATGAAGGAATTTATACCAATAAGGATTAAGAATTTAAGCGGAAGACACAACGGAATCAAAACGAAATGTTCCCTAAAGGTCCTAGTAGAACGTTGTTTATGGCGGTGGCGCGCTTCACTACCATAATCAAAATCCTACTAAGTCCTAGCTCCGTGTACTATAGAGAGACCAACCTAAGCTCTGATACCAACTTTGTCACGACCCAAAAATATAGGTCGAGACCGGCGCTTGTCACTTAAGCTAGTGGCCAAGCAAGCCTCTATTCACATCTCAACGGATAACTTGATAAATTACTCATATGGGAATACATAACTAAATAGCAACAAATGTAGCGGAAATAAAATAACAATTATCGAGAATCCTGCTCAAAGTACTACGGAGCGACGAAACTAACTGACATAACAAATGACAAGTGTTTGAATGAAAAATAAGACAGCTGGATGGCACCCTACGTGAATCAGAAATCGCCTCGCGAAACTGGCTGATGACCTCCCAAACTAGTAGCTCGTTGATCTGAAATTGTTTGGGAAAAAGGGGGTGAGTCGGGGGAGACTCAGTAAGTAAATAACATACTTAAGTAACGTCATTATTCGCATTTACATAACATTTCAAGCATACTCAGATACGTATCACCTCAATAACTCATTATATCATATGCGTATACAAAAATGCGTGAATGCGTGAATGCACAGAGGGCAGTCGTCACTGCCGGTCCAAACCATAACAGAGTGCGGGCTGAGCCTCGCCAGAATATCTCAGAGTGCGGGCCATGCCTCGCCAGAATCATCTCGTGTCGTGTATGTCATGAATGCATGCATGTGTAACGTCAGCTCATTTCCACAAATATATCATTACGTAGTAATAATAGCATATACTGATACTAGTAACGTGTTTTACGTCTTTGTAAAGACGATGGGGAACATACCGTTTCTCTACTTCTCTTATTAGTATTATATGTACTAATATACAAATAATATAATATAACGTAAGCATATAATTTACTTACAGATTATGCTCGAAAGCCCGCAAAATCGCCTAGTTCCTCGATATAAGTTTCTTTGATCTGACAAATTCGTAAACACACAATCAATATCAATGATATTGATTTTTTTATATGATACTCACTTTTCTACCATTTGTTAGGCAAAACATCACCTCAAGCTTACTGACCCACGTGGCCACGTCCAAGCCAAATCTTGGGTTACTGCAATGCTCCACACGTCACAACTATCGTCTTAATAACTCCAAATCGAGCCACTTATGTTGACCCTCTATTCTCCTCTGTGACTGCAACAGAGATAGGAATTCGTTTAATATTGGCTGTTGGTAGAAATTGCAGTACACCTCTAACAACAACATCACTACCCACCTTCAACACAGCTCGCTGAGATAGTCGTCCTCTGCATCCGATCCACGCCAAGTAATGGCCTTCGATTTCGTCTCTTTCTACAATGAGGAAAACCCCAACAGATGATACCGTCACTTAACTTTTCCAATTCAGGGACCCAACAATGTACCAAGTTGCATATCGATATAGCGCATACCTTAGATGTCGGCTTCTGGGCTCCTACTTCTGCCTCTGTGTTTCTGTCTTCCTCTTTTCCTTCCAAAGAAAACCCTAATTCGCCTATATATAGCTTCGTATTAGTACTGAATTTCAAAATACAGAAACTGACTTCCTTTTCCCGATTCCTTCGCAACCACAACCCCAAATCGCATAACTGCCCATATATTTTGTTGACCAAAACAGCGCCCGTTCTCTCTTCCTCATTTTATTATCTAATTTTTATTTTCTTTTATACTAAGATAATATGATATATCACGATAATTAATTTGGGAATATAACATTCTACCCTCCTCCAAAAAATTTGGTCCCCAAATTTAAATGATCATACCTTGAGGTTCAAAAAGATGAGGCTTCAGTATGATTTCTCCACAAGACTTTAACAGAAAACACCTCTTTATTCCTCAATCTTTTCACTTGTCGATCTAGGATTTCTACAGGTTTCTCATCATAAGATAAGGTATCATCCATCTGTAGTCTCTCGTATTCCAATACATGACTAGGATCTGGCACGTACTTCCACAGCATCGAGATGTGGAATACTGGGTGAACGCCGGATAATGTCGGAGGCAAGGCCAATCTATAAGCCACATTGCCAACTCTCTCCAAAATTTCAAAAGGGCCAATGAATCGTGGACTGAGCTTTCCTTTCTTGCCAAACCTCATAACACCTTTCATCGGGGAAACTCGCAAAAAGACATGATCACCAACTTGAAACTCCAACTCCCTACGTTTGGGGTCAGCATAAGACTTTTGTCGACTCTGAGCTGATAATAGTTTATCTTTGATCAAGCGGACCTTGTCAGTAGCGTCCCGTATAAAATCAGGTCTAAGCAACTTACTCTCACCCAAGTCAAATCACCCAATAGGCGACCTACATCTTCTGCCATAGAGCGCCTCGAAAGGAGCCATTTGAATGCTAGAGTGATAACTGTTATTATAAGCGAATTCCATCAATGATATATGTCGATCCCAACTGCCTCTAAAGTCGATAACACATGCCCTCAACATGTCTTCCAATGTTTGTATAGTCCTCTCCGACTGTCCGTCCGTCTGTGGGTGAAATGTAGTGCTCAAATGTAGCTGTGTACCCAACGCCTCCTGCACTGATCTCCAAAATTTAGAAGTAAACTGTGTGCCACGATCAGAAATAATGGACACTGGTACCCCATGAAGATGTACGATCTCATCAATATAAAGGCGAGCATACTGTTCTGACGAATAACTGGTTTTCACAGGAATGAAATGTGTGGTCTTTGTGAGTCTATCCACAATCACCCACACTGAATCGCAACCTTTCCTTGTACGTGGAAGTCCTGTAACAAAATCCATAGTAATGCGCTCCCACTTCCACTCTGGAATCTCAATATTCTGTAGTAAGCCAGCAGGCCTCCGGTGTTCAGCTTTCACTCGCTGACAAGTCAAACATCTTGAAACAAAATCTGCTACTTCTCGTTTCATACCACTCCACCAATAAATATCTCTAAGATCACGGTACATCTTTGTAGTGCCTGGGTGCATAGTATAAGGCGTACAATGAGCCTCTCTCAGAATCTCCTGACGTAATTCACCAACCGGAACACATAATCGATTTCTAAATCGAAGAATACCATCATCACCCACTGAAAAGTCTGCATGCATACCTTCTCGTACCTCCCTGATCAATCTCCTCAGCTCAGGGTCACAAATTTGATTTGCTCCAATCCGAGTAGTCATGGTCGGTACGACTCGTAAATATGCAATGAGACCCTTCTCGCCCACTCCAAGAGAAACTCCACTGCCTTGCAACTGTGACAAATCCCTCGCAAGCTTTCTCTTTGTATCTGGCATATGTGCCAAACTACCCATAGCCTTCCTACTCAGAGCATCAGCAACCACATTCGCTTTCCCCGGATGGTAAGAGATGGTACAATCATAATCTTTCAGTAACTCCATCCATCTACGCTGTCGAAGATTAAGGTCCTTCTGACTGAAAACGTACTTCAAACTCTTATGATTTGTGAATACCTCAAATGTCTCACCATATAAATAGTGTCTCAACATCTTCAAAGCAAAAACTACTGCGGCTAATTCCAAGTCATGAGTAGGGTAGTTATGCTCATGTTTCTTCAACTGTCGAGAAGCATAAGCGATAACTCGGCCGTGCTTCATAAGAACACAACCCAAACCGACTCTCGAAGCATCACAGTACACGGTGAATCCACCTGTACCCGAAGGTAGGGCCAAAATTGGTGCCGTAGTCAAAGTTTCCTTCAACATCTGAAAGCTCTCTTCACACTCCTTCGACCAGTCAAACTTGACTCCTTTCTGAGTTAATCGAGTTAGTGGTGCAGCTACACGAGAGAAATCTTGTACAAAACGACGATAATAACCAGCAAGACCCAAGAAACTACGAATCTCTGTAACTGAAGTAGGTGTTGTCCAATGCTCAACTGCTGCCACCTTCGAAGGATCCACCATCACTCCTTCACTAGAGATAATATGTCCAAGAAAGGCGATGCTGTCCATCCAAAACTCACATTTGGAGAATTTAGCATATAGCTTGTGCTCTCGCAGTCTCTGTAGCACTATTCTCAAGTGTGCGGCATGGTCTTCGTTCGTCTTCGAATATATGAGGATATCATCAATAAAAACAATCACAAACTTGTCAAGGAAGTCTCTGAAAACATTGTTCATCATCCCCATAAAAGCAGTCGGTGCATTTGTGAGTCCAAACGACATCACTAAAAACTCATAGTGTCCATATCGAGTTTGAAAAGCTATCTTCGGAATGTCATGCTCTCTAATCTGTAGCTGATGATACCCAGAACGTAAATCAATCTTCGAGAAACATCGAGCTCCTTGCAGCTGATCAAACAAGTCATCAATCCTCGGCAAGGGATATTTGTCCTTTACGGTCACCTTATTCAGCTGACGATAATCAATGCAAAGCCTCATTGTTCCATCTTTCTTCTTAACAAATAATACTGGAGCACCCCAAGGGGAAACACTAGGGCGGACAAAACCCTTGTCGAGTAGCTCTTGTAACTGGGCTTTCAATTCTTTCAATTCTGCCGGGGCCATTCGATAAGGGGGAATCGAAATGGGCTCCGTACCAGGGACTAAATCGATACAAAACTCCACATCTCTCACTGGAGGAAGCCCTGGTAAATCTTCCGGGAACACATCACCAAACTCAGACACCACTGGAACTATATCTGATCTAGATGTCGATATCTGAGTACGAGAATCGACAATCATTGCCAGATATGCCCGACATCCTTTCTTCAACAACTTGTCGGCTCTCAACGCTGATATTAAACAAGGAGATGACGGATTCGCATCACAAATAAAGATGAACTCTGGTTCGTTCGGCATACGAAACGTGATCACCTTCTCGCGACAATCGAGGGTCGCATAATAGGTTGATAACCAGTCCATCCCCAAAAGCACATCAAAGTCAAGCATGTCGAGTAAAATCAAATCAGCAAACATATCGTGATCCATCAACCGAGTAATAACAGAATGGTATACTAACTCAGCTCTAACATGCTCACCAACAGCGGTAGACACCTCTAAAGGACTCTCTAACGAAACAGGTAGTGCAGCAAAATGTGTAGCAAAACGTGGAGAAACATACGAATGCGTAGAACCAGGATCAAATAATACGAAAGCATCAAAATCGTTAACTTGCACAGTACCTGTAGCCACGACATTAGACGCCTGAGCATCATGGGGTGTCAATGCAAAAACTCTAGCCTGAGTCCTCCCTTCCTCTCTCTGAGGTCCACTGCTACCAGCTGATGAGACGTATTTATACGACTCATTAAGTCATTAAATCCCACCAATTACGACATTTGATCATGAGAACATTTACATGTTAATGTCGTTTTGGATTTCAGGGCCTTTTGGAGACCAAAGAGGAATCGAGCTTAAAAGAGGGCATTTTGTGCCAAAATCATCACAAGGAGTTCTTGACCATCTTATGAGCATATGACTTGAGGGATGCTCGAGAAAATTTGAGGTTTGCCCGAAGAAAATCGAGGGAGGCCCGAAATGGCCAGCACCTGCCGAGCCTCCAAGGCCCACATACAATTCTCTCGAGCAAACCAGCCAATCTCACAATTCCGTCTCGACCACAGTGATTCAAATAGCAGATATATCGGAAGATTTCACCTTTCCAAAGAAAACGCTCGAGGGGATTGGGAGTTGGCCCAGATTCAAGCAAGGCCCCGCGCGCGCTGAAGGACCAAAACCAAATTGATTGAACAAATGGCCGAATCTGGGAAAACTGGCTCGACCAAGTTGTTTGGAATGCCCACTTTATCGGAGGATCTCAATTTTCAGGCCAAACGCTCGAGGAAAACTGCCCTTGGCCGAAGACCAAGCCATTTCGACTCATTCGAAGACCAAAAGTGGGCCCCACTTCAAATCTCGGCTCGTCCTTTGAGGCACGCCACTTTTGCACATTCCAAGACTTCTTTGACTCATGCCACACCCCTTTGGCCAAGGAACAAGTTGGTTTATGCTTTGGCCCCTTCCAAACCACTAATGCCACTCAAACTTGAAGATCAAGTCTCATCCAAGGGCCTAGAATCTTCCTCATTCTCTATATATAGAGGCCATTGGCCCTTGTAATAAGACATTCGAAAATCTCACAAAAATCCATCCTTGTTACTCTTGTCATTTGGCTTGGAAATTGGAAAGTTCAACATCTCTCTACTCCTTCTTTCCCTACGCATTTTGGCTTCCAAATTACACACTTTGGGTGTGATTTGTGAATCCCTTTTATGCACCATAGTCATCTTGTTCTTACCATGAACATGAGTGGCTAAAACCCCTCTTATTTGGGTTAGGGATCACATTCTTATGCTTTCATTTTGAGGCACTTACACTCAATGATATCACACATCCCACTAGTCCTTGTATATCATTATATGGATCAAAGGCAACAATACTAAAGTGGATGTCTTGCCACTAAGCTTGGTTGAGCCTAAGATCCTTATTGTGACATTCATTTGATGCTTTGCGGCAATAATGGATAGCACACATAGATGAGCAATACCTTTGCCGGATTGTTCCATCTAATACGGACTAGCTTAGAAGGTTGAAACCGTCCATAGTGAGGTAGTGGAGCTTAAATGCTTTGGGTTGCCTATGGCACCACACTACTACCTAGTTCGGTAAATCCGTGGTGTACTACCTTTGCCGGAGTACTTTAGGTTGTTACCCTTGCCGGAACAATCACACACTATGGGATGTGAGATAGATCATTGAATGCCTATGATAAATGAAGTATAAGAAATGCCCTAAAACAAATACTCACTCTTTGATCACAAACCATTTCCTTTACTTTCATGCACTTGTACTTACATTCCAAACCCAATTTCAAAAACCCCAAAACTTGTACTTACTTTCCCTTACATTTGGTACAAGAACAACGAGTATTTGATATACTTCCCTTGGGTTCGACCCCTACTTGCTACTTTACTAGTTTACTAGTGAGTTCAAGATAGTGGACACTATAAATTTAGATTTGATATTGCACGATCACGACTAGTGCTTCATCACCAGCCTGAATAAGATTTCGTCCATCATTTCCACCCGCAGGTTGCATAACAGATGCATGAGAGAATGTTGGCTGAGCTGCCATATAATGCACACTTGCTGCAGGATTAGGACACTGGCTCACAAAATGTCCCTGCTGCCCACAATGAAAACAAGCTCCTGTTCCCTTATAACAAGCTCCTCCATGAGAGCCACCACAAGTCTTACAAGGAACTCTGGACTGACTAGATGAGCTAGATCCCTGACGCCCATTAGCTCCAGGAAAAGTCCGATGGGGCTGTCTGAAGGTCTGCGAACTCGCACTGTCACCACGATAAGAAGTTTGGGACTGATGACTCCCTCGCTGAACCTACTGAGGTCTACCTCCATGGAAACCTCCTCGAAGACCGCGTTGACTCTCAACCTGATCATTCTCCCGAGGCCTCTTCCTCTGATCGCGTACAACTCTAGTCTCAAGCTCTCTGTCCTCAATAGCTCGAGCTTTATCGACTGCCCTGGAGAAATCTGAAAAATCTGTACTGCTCACTGCTCGAAAGATGAGGTTACGCAGCCCTGTAATAAAACGCTTAATGCGCATCTCCTCTGAAGACACCATATGTGGTGCATAAGCTGACAACATCTCGAACTTATTTGCATATTCTGTGACAGTCATATCTCCCTGCTTTAAAGTCTCAAACTCTCGGGCTCTAGCATCCCTTACGCTGACAGGCAGAAATCTATCGAGAAATAAGGCGTTGAATTCTCCCCACTCCATCAGTGGCTGCTGAGCACTCCTCTCTCTCTTTTTAATAGAAAACCACGAGCGAGCCACACCTCGCAATCTGAAAGAAACTAACTCCACAGATCTCCAGCTAGGGCAATGAAGGGTATCACAAAGATTCTCGGTCTCATCAATAAACTCCTGAGGATCTTCGTTCACATCTGTCCCACAGAAAGTCGGTGGATGATGTCTAAGAAACTCATCTAGCTTGACTCCACCATCGATGACATCCTGCGGAACAACTGGTGGCGGGGTTGGCTGCATGGGTGGTTGTCCCGTGGGAACATTCTGTGGCACCAATCCGTGTATCGCCTGCATTATTCCTTGCATCATGTTCCTCATCTCAGCCATCGAGTCTTGTGGCGCATTCTGTTCTGCTGGAGGTGTAGGCGCTGGAGCGTTATGTGCTCCTCTCCTCGTTCGAGTCCCACGAGGTACAACTATCGGAATGCGTTCCTCAGTATCACGAATATCACCACCTCTGCCAGTATTGCCATCCCTAGCATTTTGGGAAGTGCCCCTACTACGAATGCGAGATGACCTACGTGAATTTGGTGCCATCACAACCTATATGAAGGAATTTGTACTAATAAGGATTAAGAATTCAAGCGGAAGACACAACTGAATCAAAACGAAATGTTCCCTAAAGGTCCTAGTAGAACGTTGTTTATGGCGGTGGCGCGCTTCACTACCATAATCAAAATCCTACTAAGTCCTAGCTCCGTGTACTATAGAGAGACCAACCTAAGCTCTGATACCAACTTTGTCACGACCCAAAAATATAGGCCGAGACCGGCGCTTGTCACTTAAGCTAGTGGCCAAGCATGCCTCTATTCACATCTCAACGGATAACTTGATAAATTACTCATATGGGAATACATAACTAAATAGCAACAAATGTAGCGGAAATAAAATAACAATTATCCAGAATCCTGCTCAAAGTACTACAGAGCGACGAAACTAACTGACATAACAAATGACAAGTGTTCGAATGAAAAATAAGACAGCTGGATGGCACCCTACGTGAATCAGAAATCGCCTCGCGAAACTGGCTGATGACCTCCCAAACTAGTAGCTCGTTGATCTGAAATTGTTTGGGAAAAAGGGGGTGAGTAGGGGGAGACTCAGTAAGTAAATAACATACTTAAGTAACGTCAATATTCGCATTTACATAACATTTCATATATACTCAGATACGTATAACCTTAATAACTCATTATATCATATGCGTATACAAAAATGCGTGAATGCGTGAATGCACAGAGGGCAATCGTCACTGCCGGTCCGAACCATAACAGAGTGCGGGCTGAGCCTCGCCAGAATATCTCAGAGTGCGGGCCATGCCTCGCCAGAATCATCTCGTGTCGTGTATGTCATGAATGCATGCATGTGTAACGTCAGCTCATTTCCACAAATATATCATTACGTAGTAATAATAGCATATACTGATACTAGTAACGTGTTTTACGTCTTTGTAAAGACGATGGGGAACATACCGTTTCTCTACTTCTCTTATTAGTATTATATGTACTAATATACAAATAATATAATATAACGTAAGCATATAATTTACTTACAGATTATGCTCGAAAGCCCGCAAAATCGCCTAGTTCCTCAATATAAGTTTCTTTGATCTGACAAATTCGTAAACACACAATCAATATCAATGATATTGATTTTTTTATATGATACTCACTTTTCTACCATTTGTTAGGCAAAACATCACCTCAAGCTTACTGACCCACGTGGCCACGTCCAAGCCAAATCTTGGGTTACTGCAATGCTCCACACGTCACAACTATCGTCTTAATAACTCCAAATCGAGCCACTTATGTTGACCCTCTATTCTCCTCTGTGACTGCAACAGAGATAGGAATTCGTTTAATATTGGCTGTTGGTAGAAATTGCAATACACCTCTAACAACAACATCACTACCCACCTTCAACACAGCTCGCTGAGATAGTCGTCCTCCGCATCCGATCCACGCCAGGTAATGGCCTTCGATTTCGTCTCTTTCTACAATGAGGAAAACCCCAACAGATGATACCGTCACTTAACTTTTCCAATTCAGGGACCCAACAATGTACCAAGTTGCATATCGATATAGCGCATACCTTAGATGTCGGCTTCTGGGCTCCTACTTCTGCCTCTGCGTTTCTGTCTTCCTCTTTTCCTTCCAAAGAAAACCCTAATTCGCCTATATATAGCTTCGTATTAGTACTGAATTTCAAAATACAGAAACTGACTTCCTTTTCCCGATTCCTTCGCAACCACAACCCCAAATCGCATAACTGCCCATATATTTTGTTGACCAAAACAGCGCCCGTTCTCTCTTCCTCATTTTATTATCTAATTTTTATTTTCTTTTATACTAAGATAATATGATATATCACGATAATTAATTTGGGAATATAACATTCTACCCTCCTTCAAAAAATTTGGTCCCCAAATTTAAATGATCATACCTTGAGGTTCAAAAAGATGAGGCTTCAGTATGATTTCTCCACAAGACTTTAACAGAAAACACCTCTTTATTCCTCAATCTTTTCACTTGTCGATCTAGGATTTCTACAGGTTTCTCATCATAAGATAAGGTATCATCCATCTGTAGTCTCTCGTATTCCAATACATGACTAGGATCTGGCACGTACTTCCGCAGCATCGAGATGTGGAATACTGGGTGAACGCCGGATAATGTCGGAGGCAAGGCCAATCTATAAGCCACATTGCCAACTCTCTCCAAAATTTCAAAAGGGCCAATGAATCGTGGACTGAGCTTTCCTTTCTTGCCAAACCTCATAACACCTTTCATCGGGGAAACTCGTAAAAAGACATGATCACCAACTTGAAACTCCAACTCCCTACGTTTGGGGTCAGCATAAGACTTTTGTCGACTCTGAGCTGATAATAGTTTATCTTTGATCAAGCGGACCTTGTCAGTAGCGTCCCGTATAAAATCAGGTCTAAGCAACTTACTCTCACCCAAGTCAAATCACCCAATAGGCGACCTACATCTCCTGCCATAGAGCGCCTCGAAAGGAGCCATTTGAATGCTAGAGTGATAACTGTTATTATAAGCGAATTCCATCAATGATATTTATCGATCCCAACTGCCTCTAAAGTCGATAACACATGCCCTCAACATGTCTTCCAATGTCTGTATAGTCCTCTCCGACTGTCCGTCCGTCTGTGGGTGAAATGTAGTGATCAAATGTAGCTGTGTACCCAACGCCTCCTGCACTGATCTCCAAAATTTAGAAGTAAACTGTGTGCCATGATCAGAATTAATGGACACTGGTACCCCATGAAGACGTACAATCTCATCAATATAAAGGCGAGCATACTGTTCTGACGAATAACTGGTTTTCACAGGAATAAAATGTGCGATCTTTGTGAGTCTATCCACAATCACCCACACTGAATCGCAACCTTTCCTTGTACGTGGAAGTCCTGTAACAAAATCCATAGTAATGCGCTCCCACTTCCACTCTGGAATCTCAATATTCCGTAGTAAGCCAGCAGGCCTCCGGTGTTCAGCCTTCACTCGCTGACAAGTCAAACATCTTGAAACAAAATCTGCTACTTCTCGTTTCTTACCACTCCACCAATAAATATCTCTAAGATCACGGTACATCTTTGTAGTGCCTGGGTGCATAGTATAAGGCGTACAATGAGCCTCTCTCAGAATCTCCTGACGTAATTCACCAACCGGAACACATAATCGATTTCTAAATCAAAGAATACCATCATCACCCACTGAAAAGTCTGCATGCATACCTTCTCATACCTCCCTGATCAATCTCCTCAGCTCAGGGTCACAAATTTGATTTGCTCCAATCCGAGTAGTCATGGTCGGTACGACTCGTAAATGTGCAATGAGACCCTTCTCGCCCACTCCAATAGAAACTCCACTGCCTTGCAACTGTGACAAATCCTCGCAAGCTTTCTCTTTGTATCTGGCATATGTGCCAAACTACCCACAGCCTTCCTACTCAGAGCATCAGCAACCACATTCGCTTTCCCCGGATGGTAAGAGATGGTACAATCATAATCTTTCAGTAACTCCATCCATCTACGCTGTCGAAGATTAAGGTCCTTCTGACTGAAAACGTACTTCAAACTCTTATGATCTGTGAATACCTCAAATGTCTCACCATATAAATAGTGTCTCAACATCTTCAAAGCAAAAACTACTGCGGCTAATTCCAAGTCATGAGTAGGGTAGTTATGCTCATGTTTCTTCAACTGTCGAGAAGCATAAGCGATAACTCGGCCGTGCTTCATAAGAACACAACCCAAACCGACTCTCGAAGCATCACAGTACACGGTGAATCCACCTGTACCCGAAGGTAGGGCCAAAATTGGTGCCGTAGTCAAAGTTTCCTTCAACATCTGAAAGCTCTCTTCACACTCCTTCGACCAGTCAAACTTGACTCCTTTCTGAGTTAATCGAGTTAGTGGTGCAGCTACACGAGAGAAATCTTGTACAAAACGACGATAATAACCAGCAAGACCCAAGAAACTACGAATCTCTGTAACTGAAGTAGGTGTTGTCCAATGCTCAACTGCTGCCACCTGGATCCACCATCACTCCTTCACTAGAGATAATATGTCCAAGAAAGGCGATGCTGTCCATCCAAAACTCACATTTGGAGAATTTAGCATATAGCTTGTGCTCTCGCAGTCTCTGTAGCACTATTCTCAAGTGTGCGGCATGGTCTTCGTTCGTCTTCGAATATATGAGGATATCATCAATAAAAACAATCACAAACTTGTCAAGGAAGTCTCTGAAAACATTGTTTATCATCCCCATAAAAGCTGTCGGTGCATTTGTGAGTCCAAACGACATCACTAAAAACTCATAGTGCCCATATCGAGTTCGAAAAGCTATCTTCGGAATGTCATGCTCTCTAATCCGTAGCTAATGATACCCAGAACGTAAATCAATCTTCGAGAAACATCGAGCTCCTTGCAGCTGATCAAACAAGTCATCAATCCTCGGCAAGGGATATTTGTTCTTTACGGTCACCTTGTTCAGCTGACGATAATCAATGCAAAGCCTCATTGTTCCATCTTTCTTCTTAACAAATAATACTGGAGCACCCCAAGGGGAAACACTAGGGCGGACAAAACCCTTGTCGAGTAGCTCTTGTAACTGGGCTTTCAATTCTTTCAATTCTGCCGGGGCCATTCGATAAGGGGGAATCGAAATGGGCTCCGTACCAGGGACTAAATCGATACAAAACTCCACATCTCTCACTGGAGGAAGCCCTGGTAAATCTTCCGGGAACACATCACCAAACTCAGACACCACTGGAACAATATCTGATCTAGATGTCGATATCTGAGTACGAGAATCGACAATCATTGCCAGATATGCCCGACATCCTTTCTTCAACAACTTGTCGGCTCTCAACGCTGATATTAAACAAGGAGATGACGGATTCGCATCACAAATAAAGATGAACTCTGGTTCGTTCGGCATACGAAACGTGATCACCTTCTCGCGACAATCGAGGGTCGCATAATAGGTTGATAACCAGTCCATCCCCAAAAGCACATCAAAGTCAAGCATGTCGAGTAAAATCAAATCAGCAAACATATCGTGATCCATCAACCGAGTAATAACAGAATGGTATACTAACTCAGCTCTAACATGCTCACCAACAGCGGTAGACACCTCTAAAGGACTCTCTAACGAAACAGGTAGTGCAGCAAAATGTGTAGCAAAACGTGGAGAAACATACGAATGCGTAGAACCAGGATCAAATAATACGAAAGCATCAAAATCGTTAACTTGCACAGTACCTGTAGCCACGGCATTAGACGCCTGAGCATCATGGGGTGTCAATGCAAAAACTCTAGCCTGAGTCCTCCCTTCCTCTCTCTGAGGTCCACTGCTACCAGCTGATGAGACGTATTTATACGACTCATTAAGTCATTAAATCCCCCCAAATTACGACATTTGATCATGAGAACATTTACTTGTTAATGTCGTTTTGGATTTCAGGGCCTTTTGGAGACCAAAGAGGAATCGAGCTTAAAAGAGGGCATTTTGTGCCAAAATCATCACAAGGAGTTCTTGACCATCTTATGAGCATATGACTCGAGGGATGCTCGAGAAAATTTGAGGTTTGCCCGAAGAAAATTGAGGGAGGCCCGAAATGGCCAGCACCTGCCGAGCCTCCAAGGCCCACATACAATTCTCTCGAGCAAACCAGCCAATCTCACAATTCCATCTCGACCACAGTGATTCAAATAGCAGATATATCGGAAGATTTCACCTTTCCAAAGAAAACGCTCGAGGGGATTGGGAGTTGGCCCAGATTCAAGCAAGGCCCCGCGCGCGCTGAAGGACCAAAACCAAATTGCTCGAACAAACGGCCGAATCTGGCAAAACTGGCCCGACCAAGTTGTTTGGAATGCCCACTTTATCGGAGGATCTCAATTTTTAGGCCAAACGCTCGAGCAAAACTGCCCTTGGCCGAAGACCAAGCCATTTCGACTCATTCGAAGGCCAAAAGTGGGCCCCACTTCAAATCTCGGCTCGTCCTTTGAGGCACGCCACTTTTGCACATTCCAAGACTTCTTTGACTCATGCCACACCCCTTTGGCCAAGGAACTAGTCGGTTTATGCTTTGGCCCCTTCCAAACCACTAATGCCACTCAAACTTGAAGATCAAGTCTCATGCAAGGGCCTAGAATCTTCCTCATTCTCTATATATAGAGGCCATTGGCCCTTGTAATAAGACATTCGAAAATCTCACAAAAATCCATCCTTGTTACTCTTGTCATTTGGCTTGGAAATTGGAAAGTTCAACATCTCTCTACTCCTTCTTTCCCTACGCATTTTGGCTTCCAAATTACACACTTTGGGTGTGATTTGTGAATCCCTTTTATGCACCATAGTCATCTTGTTCTTACCATGAACATGAGTGGCTAAAACCCCTCTTATTTGGGTTAGGGATCACATTCTTATGCTTTCATTTTGAGGCACTTACACTCAATGATATCACACATCCCACTAGTCCTTGTATATCATTATATGGATCAAAGGCAACAATACTAAAGTGGATGTCTTGCCACTAAGCTTGGTTGAGCCTAAGATCCTTATTGTGACATTCATTTGATGCTTTGCGGCAATAATGGATAGCACACATAGATGAGCAATACCTTTGCCGGATTGTTCCATCTAATACGGACTAGCTTAGAAGGTTGAAACCGTCCATAGTGAGGTAGTGGAGCTTAAATGCTTTGGGTTGCCTATGGCACCACACTACTACCTAGTTCGGTAAATCCGTGGTGTACTACCTTTGCCGGAGTACTTTAGGTTGTTACCCTTGCCGGAACAACCACACACTATGGGATGTGAGATAGATCATTGAATGCCTATGATAAATGAAGTATAAGAAATGCCCTAAAACAAATACTCACTCTTTGATCACAAACCATTTCCTTTACTTTCATGCACTTGTACTTACATTCCAAACCCAATTTCAAAAACCCCAAAACTTGTACTTACTTTCCCTTACATTTGGTACAAGAACAACGAGTATTTGATATACTTCCCTTGGGTTCGACCCCTACTTGCTACTTTATTAGTTTACTAGTGAGTTCAAGATAGTGGACACTACAAATTTAGATTTGATATTGCACGATCACGACTAGCGCTTCATCAAATTTTGGCGCCGTTGCCGGGGAAGTAGTGAAATCATTGAAAGTTGTTCTCGTTTTTACTTTTTGTTGCACGTTGTGAACCATGTCTCATCATAGTGATCATTTTGATGAAGATGTGGTAAACAATGACATGGAACAAGACGATGGGATTCCTCTATTCCATGAGAACCCGGAGAACTTGTTCCGAGAGATGAGGCAAAGGCAAGCGGCCGAGAGAAACCAAGGGGTGCCCGTGGACCAAGCTCGAATGGATCCAAGGCAACCGGTTATACCTCCGCCTAGACCTCAACCTCAACCTCAACAACGCGCCCCAAGAGTGCAATATGAAAACTTTGAGAATGTGTTCTATCAAGAACCCACCATGGGGGAACTTTCGGCTCCTAACTTTAGAAACCAATCTTGGTGTATCTATGAGAGCCCGGAACTAGAGGATATATTGGTTAGCACCGGAGTTGTGCACAATTTGCTTAAGTTCTCGGGTACTCAAGGAGAGTCCGCGGTTACCCATCTCAAACGTTTTCATGTCACATGCCAAAATCTCAAGCCCCATGGAGTAGAAGTAGATGACTTCAAGTTGAAGGCATTCTACTTCTCTCTAATGGATTCGGCCATTGATTGGTTCCTCTCTTTGCCCTCGGGTAGTATTCAGTCTTGGGCCCAAATGCAATCGAAATTTTTGGCCAAGTACTACCCTATTGGCCGAGCCTCACTAGTGAGGAGGCAATTGCAAGAGTTGAAACAAGGGCCGAATGAGTCGATGTACGACTATCTTGAGAAGTTCAACCAACTGGAGGGGAGTTGTTGCAATTTAGGGCTTCCCGAGAAGCTCCTAATTGAGTACTTGTTGGATGGGTTCAAGCCTTTAGATAAAATGCTTTTGAATGCATCGGCCGGAGGATCTATGTCTACTCTTACACTAAGAGAAATAAGGGCCTTGATCGGAAAGGTGGCCAAAAATGCACGTATTGAGGAGGCTAATAGTCGTCAAGAGGAATTCTCTCGTACTAGAAGTGTTGCTAAGGCCGAAGCCCCTACAAGCCAACTTTCCGAGGATGTGAAACAAATGAAGGAAATGATGGTACATTTGATGAGAAGGGAACCACCGGCCAAAACCAAACCTTGTGAGTTTTGTGGGTCGATGGACCACAAAACGGATTCTTGCCCAACGTTGCTAGAAGAGGGCCATGAGGACATGAATGCCATAGGCGATTACCAAGGGTATCAAAACCGGTACGGACCTAGTCGCCCTTATGGACAAGGATCGGCCGGTGAGACTTGGCGCCATGGTGTTCCTAAGGACTTTGCTCAACAATCCCACCATCAACAAGCCACTCATCAAGCTGCCCCGGGTATCTATAGGCCTCCCCAAAGGCAATACCAACAAGGAGGACCTACCCAAAACCGACCAGCCCCTAATCAGAATCAAAGTGGCCCAAGTTTGGGAGGACAAAACCGGTCCCTGGAGGATATGATGAAGGAATTAGCCGCAAGTAATATGCACATGAATGCCACCATTGAACGACATCAAGCCATGAACCAACAAAGTCATGCCGAGACCAAGGGGCAAATAGCCGAGATCCAAAAGCAGTTGTCCCAACTCACTACAACCGTGTCCGAACTAGCAAAAGAAACCGGTCGGCTTCCCTCACAAACTGTTCAAAATCCGAGGGGGAATGTTAGCATGATGGAGGTGATTATGATTAAAGAGGACGAGCTAGATGGATTGGAGGAGTTGCCCAAGCAAGACGGACCCATAATAGAGCGTTCCCTCACCACAAGCCACAAGTCACCACCGGGAAAGGGTAGAGACCCAGGGGCCTTCACAGTTACATGCGGTATAGGTGAGACGCAAGTTCCTCATTGCTTGATCGATCTTGGTGCTGCCGTTAATGCCATGCCCTACTCCTTATACCACTCGTTGGGGCTTGGTCCGTTTAGCCCGCCTAAAGTGATGATTGAGTTGGGGGACAAATCATGCATTCGACCGGTTGGATTGCTTGAGGATGTGACGCTCCAAGTGGGAGACCTTGCTATTCCTGCAGATTTCTACGTCTTGCAGATGAGCAATGCTAGAGACGGTGATCCTCCTACACTTATATTGGGACGGCCATTTCTCTATAACACAAAGGCTAGGATTGACATGGGCGAGGGTTTATTATCACTTTCATTCAGCGGCGGAATTTCAGATTTCTACATCTATGATAATGATAACCGTCCGGGCACAAAGAAGCCGCTGGACATTGTGAACACCTCGGATTTCGGTACCCTAGTCCCCGACCGACCAAGAGAGACCGTATGCACGACTGGGGCAACAGCTACGGTTAAGACTTCCTCGCATACATGGAGGAATGTGAAGGCGAACTCGCCCGACTATTGGATACCAGAACTGTGCACATCGACCCACAAGGACTTGGGGCGGATCAAAGGAGAAGCTGAGGTGAAGTTTGACCTCACCCGCCCATGGGACCCCAACGAACCTCCTTGAGGAGGTACCGTCGAGCCAACGACATTAAACAAAGGCGCTCGCCGGGAGGCAGCTCGGCATTTTACAGTATTTTCTTGCATTTTATTTTCCTTGCATTTTGTACTAACCCTCACCCTCTTCTATGTTTGGAAAGAAATAAGGATGTTTTTGTAGGTCGGGCCCAAGTGCTACGCACTTTGCTCTTTATCCAACGCATTTTATGCCAGAGACCGAGACCTTAGGACCGAGGAACCCAGCGACGGTCCTAGACCGGGACGCACCCAAAGCCAAGGCTCGCGCAAGGAGGAAGCTCTCGCTACACACTTTACCTTTTCGGCTACGCATTTTATGCAAGGCCCGGTAGAACCGCAACAGTCCGGACACATCCGAGAGGAGCAGCCGAGCCCGACCTAGCTCCCCATGAGCTCATCCGAGTCCACGCCTTGCCGCTTCGTGGCATACGAGGGGAGTTCCGTTTCACTCTTGTACCTTGTTTCTTTCCATTGATTATGTGCTTGATTGCATTGATTGAGTTGTGCCGTGAGGCCACGGCTCATTTCAAAAGTGTGGGGTGGGGTGTTTAGTAGTTTGTTGTGTCTCATGTCTATTTTTCTTACACATGCATGAGTCAGCACGTTTCCCTTTGAAAATTTTAAATTTTTTGAATAAAATGCATAGTTTAGTGAATAAAATGCGTAGGAATGGGGGAGTTGAGCTTTCATGATGTGAAATAGATGGATCCTAGTACATGCATGACTTTTATGAAATTATAATTGTGCGACTAACATGTGATCTAACTTCTTATGTGACCTTATGAGTTGGGATAAATAGGGGATGTGGAGTTGATAGAAATGTCCTAGTGAGGCTTGACAAAGCACTCAAGGATCGGGGATTCGAGTTACATGGTTATATGGACTTGTGGAGGCTGCGCTTTGAGACTCGTGGTTGTAGTTGACTCCACCATTGCAGTGTTTATGCAAGTGGTGGGACGGGAATCAAACCGTCCTATCTCTAGTCCTAGTAGTCGGGAAAATAGGTGAGTGACCCTCATCTTGACTCGCACGAAATGACAAGGATGAGAAAGAGCGGGGAGGTATTTCCATATGCTTGAGGGCGATGATTGGACCTCCCAAGAAGGAATGGACAAGAAAATCACAAAAGGAGCAAAGCTCAAAAGAAAGAAAAATCATCTCATGTGAAGTTCTAACCGAAGCAAAGTGAAGGATTATCAAAGTCACACCAAAAGGCCAAAGGCCAAGTTCACTACAAGTATGTCCAAGGAAAGTATCAAAGAAGGACTCAACCCTTGAGCTTGAATTCATCACGTGCCAGAAGAAGCAACAAGTATAACCATGTAACAAGATCCGAATCCAAGAGTGTAGATCAAGGACCTAAAAAGGACTACCTCCCACTCATCCGAATTGGTTTGCATCTTGACTCAAAGGTACATGTATCAAGTTGAATCTCATGTTTTAGCAAAATGCTTGAGTAATGATCGAGAACGCATGGAAAGGGGAACTCTAGACTAGCATTTGTCTTGGATGCGAGAGACTTGTGATGTCTGTATGTGATTTTCCTCTTGTGACTTAAGGCCTTGTTCGGGACGAACAAGTTCAAGAGTGGGGTGGTTTGATGAGACGTATTTATACGACTCATTAAGTCATTAAATCCCACCAATTACGACATTTGATCATGAGAACATTTACTTGTTAATGTCGTTTTGGATTTCAGGGGCTTTTGGAGACCAAAGAGGAATCGAGCTTAAAAGAGGGCATTTTGTGCCAAAATCATCACAAGGAGTTCTTGACCATCTTATGAGCATATGACTCGAGGGATGCTCGAGAAAATCTGAGGTTTGCCCGAAGAAAATCGAGGGAGGCCCGAAATGGCCAGCACCTGCCGAGCCTCCAAGGCCCACATACAATTCTCTCAAGCAAACCAGCCAATCTCACAATTCCGTCTCGACCATAGTGATTCAAATAGTAGATATATCCGAAGATCTTACCTTTGCAAAGAAAACGCTCGAGGGGATTGGGAGTTGGCCCAGATTCAAGCAAGGCCCCATGCGCGCTGAAGGACCAAAACCAAATTGCTCGAACAAACGGCCGAATCTGGGAAAACTGGCTCGACCAAGTTGTTTGGAATGCCCACTTTATCGGAGGATCTCAATTTTCAGGCCAAACGCTTGAGCAAAACTGCCCTTGGCCGAAGACCAAGCCATTTCGACTCATTCGAAGGCCAAAAGTGGGCCCCACTTCAAATCTCGGCTCGCCTTCGAGGCACGCCACTTTTGCACATGCCAAGACCTCTTTGACTCATGCCACACCCCTTTGGCCAAGGAACAAGTCAGTTTATGCTTTGGCCCCTTCCAAACCACTAATGCCACTCAAACTTGAAGATCAAGTCTCATGCAAGGGCCTAGAATCTTCCTCATTCTCTATATATAGAGGCCATTGGCCCTTGTAATAAGACATTCGAAAATCTCACAAAAATCCATCCTTGTTACTCTTGTCATTTGGCTTGGAAATTGGAAAGTTCAACATCTCTCTACTCCTTCTTTCCCTACGCATTTTGGCTTCCAAATTACACACTTTGGGTGTGATTTGTGAATCCCTTTTATGCACCATAGTCATCTTGTTCTTACCATGAACATGAGTGGCTAAAACCCCTCTTATTTGGGTTAGGGATCACATTCTTATTCTTTCATTTTGAGGCACTTACACTCAATGATATCACACATCCCACTAGTCCTTATATATCATTATATGGATCAAAGGCAACAATACTAAAGTGGATGTCTTGCCACTAAGCTTGGTTGAGCCTAAGATCCTTATTGTGACATTCATTTGATGCTTTGCGGCAATAATGGATAGCACACATAGATGAGCAATACCTTTGCCGGATTGTTCCATCTAATACGGACTAGCTTAGAAGGTTGAAACCGTCCATAGTGAGGTAGTGGAGCTTAAATGCTTTGGGTTGCCTATGGCACCACACTACTACCTAGTTCGGTAAATCCGTGGTGTACTACCTTTGCCGGAGTACTTTAGGTTGTTACCCTTGCCGGAACAACCACACACTATGGGATGTGAGATAGATCATTGAATGCCTATGATAAATGAAGTATAAGAAATGCCCTAAACCAAATACTCACTCTTTGATCACAAACCATTTCCTTTACTTTCATGCACTTGTACTTACATTCCAAACCCAATTTCAAAAACCCCAAAACTTGTACTTACTTTCCCTTACATTTGGTACAAGAACAACGAGTATTTGATATACTTCCCTTGGGTTCGACCCCTACTTGCTACTTTACTAGTTTACTAGTGAGTTCAAGATAGTGGACACTACAAATTTAGATTTGATATTGCACGATCACGACTAGTGCTTCATCATTAGCCTGAATAAGATTTCGTCCATCATTTCCACCCGCAGGTTGCATAACAGATGCATGAGAGAATGTTGGCTGAGCTGCCACATAATGCACACTTGCTGCAGGATTAGGACACTGGCTCACAAAATGTCCCTGCTGCCCACAACGAAAACAAGTTCCTGTTCCCTTATAACAAGCTCCTCCATGAGAACCACCACAAGTCTTACAAGGAACTCTGGACTGACTAAATGTCCCTGACACCCATTAGCTCCAAGAAAAGTCCGATGGGGCTGTCTGAAGGTCTGCGAACTCGCACTGTCACCACGATAAGAAGTTTGGGACTGATGACTCCCTCGCTGAACCTACTGAGGTCTACCTCCATGGAAACCTCCTCGAAGACCGCGTTGACTCTCAACCTGATCATTCTCCCGAGGCCTCTTCCTCTGATCGCGTACAACTCTAGTCTCAAGCTCTTTGTCCTCAATAGCTCGAGCTTTATCGACTGCCCTGGAGAAATCTGAAAAATCTGTACTGCTCACTGCTCGAAAGATGAGGTTACGCAGCCCTGTAATAAAACGCTTAATGCGCATCTCCTCTGAAGACACCATATGTGGTGCATAAGCTGACAACATCTTGAACTTATTTGCATATTCTGTGACTGTCATATCTCCCTGCTTTAAAGCCTCAAACTCTCGGGCTCTAGCATCCCTTACGCTGACAGACAGAAATCTATCGAGAAATAAGGCCTTGAATTCTCCCCACTCCATCTGTGGCTGCTGAGCACTCCTCTCTCTCTTTTTAATAGCAAACCACGAGCGAGCCACACCTCGCAATCTGAAAGAAACTAACTCCACAGATCTCCAGCTAGGGCAATGAAGGGTATCACAAAGATTCTCGGTCTCATCAATAAACTCCTGAGGATCTTCGTTCACATCTGTCCCACAGAAAGTCAGTGGATGATGTCTAAGAAACTCATCTAGCTTGACTCCACCATCGATGACATCCTGCGGAACAACTGGTGGCGGGGTTGGCTGCATGGGTGGTTGTCCCGTGGGAACATTCTGTGGCACCAATCCGTGTATCGCCTGCATTATTCCTTGCATCATGTTCCTCATCTCAGCCATCGAGTCTTGTGGCCCATTCTGTTCTGCTGGAGGTGTAGGCGCTGGAGCGTTATGTGCTCCTCTCCTCGTTTGAGTCCCACGAGGTACAACTGTCGGAATGCGTTCCTCAGTATCACGAATATCACCACCTCTGCCAGTATTGCCATCCCTAGCATTTTGGGAAGTGCCCCTACTACGAATGCGAGATGACCTACGTGAATTTGGTGCCATCACAACCTATATGAAGGAGTTTATACCAATAAGGATTAAGAATTCAAGCGGAAGACACAACTGAATCAAAACGAAATGTTCCCTAAAGGTCCTAGTAGAACGTTGTTTATGGCGGTGGCGCGCTTCACTACCATAATCAAAATCCTACTAAGTCCTAGCTCCGTGTACTATAGAGAGACCAACCTAAGCTCTGATACCAACTTTGTCACGACCCAAAAATATAGGCCGAGACCGGCGCTTGTCACTTAAGCTAGTGGCCAAGCAAGCCTCTATTCACATCTCAACGGATAACTTGATAAATTACTCATATGGGAATACATAACTAAATAGCAACAAATGTAGCGGAAATAAAATAACAATTATCCAGAATCCTGCTCAAAGTACTACGGAGCGATGAAACTAACTGACATAACAAATGACAAGTGTTCGAATGAAAAATAAGACAGCTGGATGGCACCCTACGTGAATCAGAAATCGCCTCGCGAAACTAGCTGATGACCTCCCAAACTAGTAGCTCGTTGATCTGAAATTGTTTGGGAAAAAGGGGGTGAGTCGGGGGAGACTCAGTAAGTAAATAACATACTTAAGTAACGTCATTATTCGCATTTACATAACATTTCATATATACTCAGATACGTATCACCTCAATAACTCATTATATCATATGCGTATACAAAAATGCGTGAATGCGTGAATGCACAGAGGACAGTCGTCACTGCCGGTCCGAACCATAACAGAGTGCGGGCTGAGCCTCGCCAGAATATCTCAGAGTGCGGGCCATGCCTCGCCAGAATCATCTCGTGTCGTGTATGTCATGAATGCATGCATGTGTAACGTCAGCTCATTTCCACAAATATATCATTACGTAGTAATAATAGCATATACTGATACTAGTAACGTGTTTTACGTCTTTGTAAAGACGATGGGGAACATACCGTTTCTCTACTTCTCTTATTAGTATTATATGTACTAATATACAAATAATATAACGTAAGCATATAATTTACTTACAGATTATGCTCGAAAGCCCGCAAAATCGCCTAGTTCCTCAATATAAGTTTCTTTGATCTGACAAATTCGTAAACACACAATCAATATCAATGATATTGATTTTTTTATATGATACTCACTTTTCTACCATTTGTTAGGCAAAACATCACCTCAAGCTTACTGACCCACGTGGCCACGTCCAAGCCAAATCTTGGGTTACTGCAATGCTCCACACGTCACAACTATCGTCTTAATAACTCCAAATCGAGCCACTTATGTTGACCCTCTATTCTCCTCTGTGACTGCAACAGAGATAGGAATTCGTTTAATATTGGCTGTTGGTAGAAATTGCAGTACACCTCTAACAACAACATCACTACCCACCTTCAACACAGCTCGCTGAGATAGTCGTCCTCCGCATCCGATCCACGCCAGGTAATGGCCTTCGATTTCGTCTCTTTCTACAATGAGGAAAACCCCAACAGATGATACCGTCACTTAACTTTTCCAATTCAGGGACCCAACAATGTACCAAGTTGCATATCGATATAGCGCATACCTTAGATGTCGGCTTCTGGGCTCCTACTTCTGCCTCTGCGTTTCTGTCTTCCTCTTTTCCTTCCAAAGAAAACCCTAATTCGCCTATATATAGCTTCGTATTAGTACTGAATTTCAAAATACAGAAACTGACTTCCTTTTCCCGATTCCTTCGCAACCACAACCCCAAATCGCATAACTGCCCATATATTTTGTTGACCAAAACAGCGCCCGTTCTCTCTTCCTCATTTTATTATCTAATTTTTATTTTCTTTTATACTAAGATAATATGATATATCACGATAATTAATTTGGGAATATAACAATACTTCAGTACTCTCACGATGGCTTTCCAGTGGTCGGTTCCTGGGTTACTCGTATATCTTGTAAGCCTACTCACACTATAAGCAATGTCAGGTCTAGTACAATTCATTAAGTACATTAGACTGCATATTACTCTCGAGTATTCCACTTGAGAGATACTCTCCCCTTTGTTTTTAGACAGGTGGTGGTTCATATCTATAGGAGTTTTATAAACTCCTACACTCTTTTTCCCAAATTTGTCTAAAATCTTATCAACGTAGTGTGACTGGCTCAAGATAAATCCATCTGCCGTCCTCGTAATTTTAATCCCTAGAATTACATCGGCTAGACCCAAGTCTTTCATATCAAACCTTGAGTTTAATATGGTCTTAGTAGATTTGACCGGTTCTTCATTGTTTCCCACAATGAGCATATCTTCGACATATAGGCACAAAATCACATATTCGTGTTCAGTGTTTTTAATGTATACACATTTGTCACACGTTGATTTTGAATCCGTTTGACAACATTATTTTGTCAAATTTTTCATGCCACTGTTTTGGTGCTTGCTTCAGACCATAGAGAGACTTAACTAGTTTACAGACCTTTCTCTCTTGTCCTGGCACGTTACAACCTACAGGTTGTTCCATATATATCTCTTCCTCTAGGTCTCCATTCAAGAAAGCAGTCTTCACATCCATTTGATGAATTTCTAAATTGCGCAATGCTGCAATGGCAATTATCATTCTTATAGATGTGACCCTTGTCACAGGTGAGAATGTATCAAAGTAATCTAGACCTTCCTTTTGTCTATATCCTTTGATCACAAGTCTCGCTTTGTACTTTTCAACAGTACCGTCTACTTTCATTTTCTTAGTAAAAATCAACTTGGAATCCAGTGGTTTACATCCCCGATGAAGATCAACTAATTCCCAAGTATGATTTTGCATAATGGAGTCTAATTCACTTTTTATGGCTTCTTTCCATAAAGGACCTTCAATCGAGCTTATAGCTTCATTATATGTAGGAGGTCCCGCCTCAACCATAAAGGTTACAAAATCAGGTCCAACTGGATTTTCAAACCTTGCTCTTTTGCTTCTTCTTAGTTCTTCCAAGTTTGTATCTTTCTCTGATACTTCGTCTTGTTGGTGATACATTTCAGTAGTATCTTCACCTATTTCACTTAGTGAACTAGGTCGCGTTTCCTTATAAGGAAACACTTGTTCAAAGAATGAAGCATTCTTAGATTCCATAATAGTATTTTTGTGTATATCAGGATTTTGAGACTTATACACAAGGAATCTATATGCATTGATGTTTTGTGCATACCCTATAAAGACACAATCAATTGTCTTTGGTCCTATCTTCATTCTTTTAGGACCAGGAGCCATTACTTTAGCTAAGCATGCCCACACTCGCAAGTGTTTGTAAGCCGGTTTTCTCCCTTTAAATAATTCATAGGGAGATTTTTCCTTCTTTTTTCGGGGTATTCGATTCAGCAGATAGTTAGCAGACAAAACGATCTCCCCCCACATTGCCTGGGGTAATCCTGAACTAAGCAACATCACATTCATCATTTCTTTGATAGTGTGATTCTTACGTTCAGCTACACCATTCGATTGAGGTGTATAAGGTGGAGTAACCTCATGTATGATTCCAGTTTGTGCACACAGTGCCCCAAATAATTCTACATATTCACCACCACGATCACTTCGTAGCCTCTTAATCTTTTTAATTAGTTGGTTTTCCACTTCCAACTTAAACATGGCAAATTTCTCTATTGCTCCATCCTTGCTTTTTAGCAAGTATATTGAACAATATTTTGAACTATCATTTATGAAAGTCACAAAATATTTATTTCCATCTCTTGTTGGCATGAATTTCAAATCACATAGATCACTATGTATTAAGTCAAGGGGTTCAGTATCTCTTTCAACACTACGAAAGGATGTTCTTGTTAATTTTGCTTCAACACAAATTTCACACTTGTGTTCGGAATCGAATTGAAGTTTTGGTATACAATCCAATTTCATTAGATTCTTTATTGAGTCATAATTCACATGACATAATCTACCATGCCATAAATTTGAAGATTCAAGCAAGTAAGCAGAAGAACTTTCTGTATTGATAGTCTTGATGGCAATTACATTAAGTTTCCACATGCCATCTTTCACATAACCACGTCCCACATACATTCCGTTCTTAGAAAGAACGACTTTCTGAGACTCAAACACTATCTTAAAACCATGTGCATCAAGCAAGGCTCCAGATACTAAGTTCTTCCTAATGTCAGGCACATACGAGATATTAGTCAGCTTCAGCTCCTTCCTTGAAGCCATCTTCAACATCACACTTCCTTTTCCCTTGACCTCTGAGGTGGCCGAGTTGCCCATGTACACCTTCTCTCCTGTTTCAGTCAGCTTCAGCTTTGAGAAGGCATTCTTGTCAGAACAAATGTGGTGGGTTGCTCCAGTATCCAGCCACCACTTCTTGGGGTTGAAATCCACCAGACTCAGCTGAGAAATCACAGCTACTAGAAGCTCTTCTTCCACTTCGGAGACATTCGCCTTCTTCTTCTTCTTTTTCTGTGGGTTTTTGCAGTCAGCAGCTCTGTGACCCTCTTTGTTACACTTGAAGCACTTACCAGCAAACTTCGGCTGCGCCTTCTTCTTAATAGTCCCACCTTTGGGTCCAAGTTTGTTGAAGGGCTTCTTCCCTTTGGAGCTACCACCATGCTCCACTATGTTAGCCCTCTCAGAAGGGAGCTTCATCCTCTTATCAGAGAGTCGATTGTCCTCTTCATTCTTGAGGCGAATTACCAGGTCTTCCACAGACATTTCCTTTCGCTTGTGCTTAAGGTAATTCTTGAAGTCCTTCCACCCCGAAGGTAGCTTCTCAATGACCGCAGCAACTTGGAATGGTTCATTCACTACCATTCCTTCAGAGTTCATCTCATGCATAATCAGCTGCAAGTCATGCACTTGACTGGTCACTGTCTTCGAATACACCATCGAGAATTCGAGGAAGCGCCCCATAATGTACTTCTTGGAACCAGCATTCTCTATACGGTACTTCCGATCAAGTGACCCCCAAAGCTCCTTAGCTGAGCTTTTGGTTTTGTACACCTTGTACAACACGTCATTTAGACTGTTCAGCACATAATTTCGACACAGATATTCAGCATCTTTCCCGGCAATGTATGCCATGAGCACTTGATGATCAGACTCATTCTCAGCAACACTAGGCGTCTCCTCGGTCAGATACCGGGCAAACCCTAATTGGGAGATATAGAAATGCATCTTTGGCTGCCACGTACTGAAATTCAGTCCATTGAATTTCTCGGGCTTTTCAGCTGCCATTATTGCAGCAGGCACTTGTGCCACAACATTATTTGGAACTGGACCCGTAGGTCCATTCCCGCCCGTAGGCCTCACTGCTAGTGCAGATGGAGTGGCAGCATGTGTCGATTCGGCAACAAACTCAGGAGGTTGCTGGACAGCATCCATGTTCACAGATTGAATATTTTTAGACATTGCTACAACAGAGACAGATCTGTTAGTACGTTCAAATTAATATTCAGATATCAACAAAGAAGAAATCAGCTTTAAGATTATTGAAAATCTATATCTGAATATTACTGTAAATCATGCAGCTTTAATAAAAATTAAACTGAACATTCATACGTAGCAGTAATAGCAAGCAAACTGAGCATGCATATATATATCAGTCTGAAAATAACTACATGACTATGAACATTGACAAATATTTGAAACAGATAAGGAAATAGGACAGCAAATCGAGATGTTGATTCAGTCACGTCGATGACGCTGTCCTTAAAGCTGATTTGCCTCCCGTAGGTGCTGGGTCTGATGGCAAAGAGCTTCCCACGATGAAAGAATCTCAGCAAGCGCTTGAGCACCGTAGCCTCGCTGATCGAACCTATTCGATCTTTCACTATCACTGATCGAAAATAAAAGGAAGTCGAGATGCACTGTGAAGGATGTTCGTTTTCTGTGTGTTTTGTTCGTGTTTCTGAAGTGAAGATTAGACTTCCTTATATAGTCTTGAGTGGAACTGATCACGACCTAAAGATGTGGGAGGTTAGCAACTGCCCACGAAGTCATCACGACTTGGACTGCCCACGAAGTTAGTAAACCATCCAACAAACAAAGACTCAGTCAGTCAGTGTTGATATTTGAATAAAAAATCCCACGACTTGGTTCGAAGACCAAAAATCGAATTAAGCAAAACGAACCGCGCAACCCACTGAAAAATTGACAGCATTCACCCGCATGATGCGGGCGCACACATACGCGGAAAACCTCCAAGGCCAAATCCGCCATTGCCTACGTTGTTCAGACCCATAAACGTATCCTTAGCTCCGACACGCCGAAGCTGCCACGAACTGTCTTAGGAACTTTAAAAGTCGGTAAGAGTGCGTTGTGCGAGATGATCAAAAAGGATCCAACGAAAATATTCGTTTCATCATCTACTTGCTCAGAGGATTACAATGATTATTTGCAAACTCCGGCCAGGTATTTGGAGAAAGCAAGATTCCTAAAGTGGTTAGGGTATATTGAGAATTCCAAGGAGTTTGTGAAGGCTGGCAAGAGCTTCCGTGGCAGAGGGGATCAGTTACAGGAAAGATTTAATTGCCTGGTTCAGGCCGGTCTGGACAGCTACACAGTTGCTGATATCATAAAACGCAGTCCACGAATTCTCAACCAAAGCAAGGAAGTTCTAGAACAGAAGATACACCTCTTAACTAACGTCATCGGCTACCCACTTAAATCCCTAGTTTCTTGTCCAGCTTATTTATGTTACGATGTGAAGAAAATCAGCCAAAGGTTTTCAATGTATTTGTGGTTGAGGGACCGAGGCGTAGCTAAACCAGCCATGCCATTGAGTACAATTCTCTGCTGCTCAGAAGAAAGATTTGTTAAGTACTTTGTGGACATCCACGAGGACGGTCAGGCTGCGTGGGAAAAATTGAAGCATGGTCAGGCTGCGTGGGAAAAATTGAAAAAATCATCACAGCCTTCACAAACCAAACGTTAGACCTCAAAGTATACCTCCACTTGTTGTGCACTATTTCCTGAATAAGAAATTTTCGTCCAATAGTAATTTAGAGGTGTCCTCTCAACTCAAGGTATTTTAATCTAATTTTATCAACACGATTCGAGGTGTCCTCCACGCTCAATTTTAGGTCTCAAATGTGGCGCACCACCATTTTCTCCAAACCTTTGAACACACATTTTCCAACAATCCCCCACATGAAGAAAATCGAGTGGTGAAAACAAATAAAACAATAATCCTCGATAATCAAACTCGACTCGATGTGGTGATAGCTTCTACGGATAATATCTGCACTGTATAGGTAGGTTAACCCCTTAAACCTTCCATTGGGATAACATGATCTCTTTACTGACTATTCAGTAGACGTGATGTCCTTGAACTGTTCGTCTTATACTGTAAACGAAATCATGTTCCCACAGATATTATCCTGATCATTATTCTGTTCTTACTGGTGGGCTCATTTTGATCATGATACCCCTTTCCTGGTTCTGCAAGAGTTTCTAAATAATTAAGCCCTTTGAATTCTCCTTTAAAGCGACCTCACTTCTCTCTCACATAGGTGATTCTTTCTTAAAGTAATCCTGCGTTACCCATTTGAATCTCACTATTCAAATTACTAGAATCATTAAAAGCTTCGAGTTTTGCCTCGTGCGGGAGTCACTATTTTATCAAGGAATAGGAATGAGGGGGTTGCCCCCACAGTGACCTCACACAGTCTTAGCAGATCGGTAGTCCCTTTGAACCAAGTTCTTGAGATCTCTAGTCATCATGGTAGGGTTTTCCTTTGCCTCGACTTTTAATGCACAAGGGCTTAAGCCTGTGTTTTGATTTTAGCAATCAAAAGGGTACAGTCCCATTCCTTTAGTCGTCTTCTCTACTTGGTCCTTATTTAACCCTTTGGTTAACGGATCCGATATATTTTCTATGGACCTCACGTAGTCAATACTTATGACTCCGGATGAGAGAAGTTGTCTTATGGTGTTGTGTCTTCCCTTCGACATATGTGTCTAGACTTACCATTGTACATTACATTTTGTGCTCTACCAATTGCCGATTGGATATCACAATATAAACATATTGGTGGCACATGGGTTTTCCACCCAGGAATATCCTCTACAAAATTCCTTAACCGAGAAGAATGAATATGCGAATCGAGAAGAATGAATATGGGGCAGAGAGTCTTACAGTCGGTTATGAAGAAAAGTTAATATTTTTATTTCGACTTCGACACGCCATGATGAAGAAGGAGGATAATTCTATTTACTCGGATTTGCAGGGCGTTGGAGGAGATGGGTGTGGAAATTTGTGCTCCATTTTCGACGGCATGTGTGATGAGGATGGAGGTGGATTAGGGTTTTTGGAGATGTTGGGTGTGCAAGAGGTTCAGATTCCGTTGGGGTGATACATGTTCGACGAAATTTTAATTGTTATATTGAAGAATGAATATGGGGCCGATTGGAAGATTTTCATATATATGGAGAATAGAGAGGAGCCGACTCCCAGCTCGGTTTGGTTATGAAGAAAAGTTAATATTATATTTCGACTTCGACTGATCTGCAACATAAATTGCACTGTATCAAGGATAGCTGGACCATATTTTTATTCAAGCTTATTGAAATGTTCAGTTTGCAATTGATCGGATCCTTGTTTCTTAGGCATTTGTTTATTTAGTTGTTTCTTTTTTATTCAAGGGGTAAAAACGTAGCAATTACATATGAAATTCGTAGAAGTTGGTGCTTAATGACTAAAATGTGTAACCGAAGATGGATACGCTGGCGACGCATTTATAATGCGTAGTTTTTTATTTAACATTTGTAGTCTGTTTCATAGTATGCGTAGTCTTGTTCATATAATTCGTAGTTCAGTTAGCATAATTCATAGTCTTTTACATAGTTTATATGAATTATGAGACAACATTGTATGAAGTATATGTATATTACAAAGAAATGACAACTTTTACATTGAAATGAAACTACCAAGTACATAATATTTGTAGGATAACCAGTACAAAATAAAACTTCCTTATTTTAATCACCATTCAAAACTGCTTTTTCTTCCTCAGAACAAAAGCTTACTTACTCAAATTTAGGAACTGAACCAAAGATTCACTAAAGCCAAACTTCTTTTGACAAAAGTTATGTGGATAACTAAAATTTCACTTGATAAGACTGAGAGATCGACGTCCATCAAATAATAATGCTATAGAGTTCAACTCCTCAGATTGCCTATCACAATAAGCACCCATCAGTTTTAAGCTGAGTGATGTGCTTTATCCGGAAGAAAACCTCATTACCATCCTAAAAACGAAAAAATAAAACAGTTTAGATCAGAAACAAAAGGAATGACGGATGAATAAACATTCCAATGAACAATATGATATGGAGCGACTAATCAACTAGTACATGCCTAAATATTTGATATGCCTGCTATCAAGGTTAGAGAAATCGCTAGGACAAGGTGCTCAAGGATTAATCGGGTTTTTTATTTTTATCATATTTTCATATTTATAATTGAAAAATAGTTATATAAATGTTATCTATAGATGCATTAGTTGACATGTAATCAAAAGAAAACAGGGTGTATGCCAAAACTACTCTCAATGAGTACTAAACATGCTAAACTATTGCTAGTAATCTACATAGAAATTCAAACTACATCATGCATAGTCGATACATACTTGATACTACATCATGACCAAACTAAACAATCAAATTGGATCTAAAAAATTCTAATTATTACAATGAAGTCCTCCAAGTTTAATCTTTAACATTTAGCTGTCCGGATCGATTAATTACCATCTGAGCCGATTAATCGCCGTCTGAGCCGATTAATCGCCGCCAGAACCGATTAATCGACACCAAGGTGCCACCCAATTTTTTCATCCGATTTGGGTAAAATCGGATCGGATTCAAGAAATCTGCTGATTAATCCCCGATTAATCGGCCGATTCGGCCGATTTCTGGAACACTACCTGCTATAGATCTGTTGACATAGCCATTTTGGCATACAGGGATGGAACCAACTTTTGCCCCAACAGTATTGAGAAAATAAAAAAGGCAAAATCATTTTTGATCAACGTATTCCTTTCCATGTAACTTCAAGGGTAAGTATGCTCTTTAAATTAAGAAAAAAAAGCCTTGAGTAGGTAAAAAAGAGCAGATAAGCTCTATCACGGCATACATGACAAGCATACTACATTACTAACACCGTCGTCCAAACCTTTTACACAACAATAAGGTTTCAAGGTCATTGGAGTGTGCAAACTCCCGCCCCATTATAACTACCTGCGTGATTTGTTGAACAGAAACAGATATAGTCAGTCAGGTTTTTTTATTATCATATTTTCATATTTATAATTGAAAAATAGTTATATAAATGTTATCTATAGATGCATTAGTTGACATGTAATCAAAAGAAAACTGGGTGTATGCCACACTACTCTCAATGAGTACTAAACATGCTAAACTATTGCTAGTAATCTACATAGAAATTCAAACTACATCATGCATAGTCGATACATACTTGATACTACATCATGACCAAACTAAACAATCAAATTGGGTCTAAAAAATTCTAATTATTACAATAAAGTCCTCCAAGTTTATTCTTTAACATTTAGCTGTCCGGACCGATTAATTACCATCTAAACCAATTAATCGCCACCTAAACCGATTAATCACCGCCTGAACCAATTAATCGCCGATTAATCGACACCAAGGTGCCACCTAATTTTTTCATCCGATTTGGGTAAAATCGGATCGGATTCAAGAAATCTGCCGATTAATCGGCCGATTCGGCCGATTTCTGGAACACTGCCTGCTATAGATCTGTTGACATAGCCATTTTGGCATACAGGGATGGAACCAACTTTTGCCCCAACAGTATTGAGAAAATAAAAAAGGCAAAATCATTTTTGATCAACGTATTCCTTTCCATGTAACTTCAAGGGTAAGTATGCTCTTTAAATTAAGAAAAAAAAGCCTTGAGTAGGTAAAAAAGAGCAGATAAGCTCTATTACGGCATACATGACAAGCATACTATATTACTAACACCGTCGTCCAAACCTTTTACACAATAATAAGGTTTCAAGGTCGCTGGAGTGTGCAAACTCCCGCCCCATTATAACTACCTGCGTGATTTGTTGAACTGAAACAGATACAAACAATAAGTCGAACAAATTGCATCAATTACATACTATGAATCATGTTACAGAATGTTACGAATAATGATATTATGTATGTTGCTACGAATTATGGTCATCCAAACACTACGAATAATGATACAGAAGGCTACGATTAATGATGCGTACCCACATGGCTACGTAACTAATCTCTCCACACACAAAACATATTGTATATTTGGTACGAATAATGGTGCAGAATGCTACGAATAATGATACTACGCATCTTGCTGAAGTGTGCTACGTATTATGCTACGAATATATATAGTAGCTAGCGCTTATCAAACCCTAGCCCGTAGTTTGGAAAACATATCGTATATTTGGTACGTTTGCTTTGGCTGAGTGGTCCTCCGGTCTACGATGGCCGTCCTCTTGAAGATTTTGTTCGTCGATTAGTTCTTGAAGATTCCGTTCGTCGATTAGGTCTGGAGTGTTTGTCGCTTTGTCGCCGAGAGAAGCCTGTAAGGTCACAATATTTCGTATTAAATACAAAATAATGTTTTACAAATGATTTATGCTTGAGAGCGGAAGTTGTGTTCGTAATCTCAAATGCTCCTCTGATTCTACTGTATTGCTTACTTCGGTCTACTCAGCTTGATGTGCGCGGATGAAGGCGTAGCGCAACGTGTCTTGCGTAGTGAGGGTCTTGATGACTTGATCTCACGTGCGCAGCGAAGTGAGGGTCACGGGGACTTGGTCTCACGTGCCTGCGTTGCGGTTGGATGCTCTAGCAGACGGCGTTGGGACGCTTGGGTAGACAACACGTACTTGTCGGTTGCTGGCGGCTGACGTTTCCTTTGAGAGCACTCTGGTGCGGTGAGGGTGGAGCGCAACGTGTCTTGCGTAGTGAGGGTCTTGATGACTTGATCTCACGTGCGCAGCGAAGTGAGGGTCGCGGGGACTTGGTCTCACGTGCCTGCGTTGCGGTTGGATGCTCTAGCAGACGACGTTGGAATGCTTGGGCAGGCAGCACGTACTTGTCGGTTGCTGGCGGCTGACGTTTCCTTTAAGAGCACTCTGGTGCGGTGAAGGTGGAGTGCAACATGTCTTGCGTAGTGAGGGTCTTGATGACTTGATCTCACGTGCGCAGCGAAGTAAGGGTCGCGGGGACTTGGTCTCACGTGCCTGCGTTGCGGTTGGATGCTCTAGCAGACGACGTTGGAATGCTTGGGCAGGCAGCACGTACTTGTCGGCTGCTGGCGGCTGACGCTTCCTTTGAGAGCACTCTTCTCTGTGCTTTCTTCTCAAATTTCAGAGTGTTCTTCTTTGTGAAGTGAAGTGCTCTATTTATAGAGTTCACTAGTGGGCTTGAGATTGGGTCCGTGCTTTGGGTTGAGTTTAACTCATGGACCGGGCTTGTAGATTTGACCCAAATATCCTTAATGGGCCAGCCCATTTATACTTTAAATAATCTTGATTTGGTCCTTAAACTTTTAGTGCCTACAAATTGCCCCCTCATGATCATGTTGTGCGACACAATTTGAGTGTCTCAGCGCGACGTGATCGTGAGTGATTGACTTGAGAGTCTTGTGGATGTCAAACTTGTCGTAAGAGCCTCCACGTAATTTTTTTTCTTGAGCCACCATGTTGTTCTCCAACTTGACGGTTGACTTGAGATTTTTTTTTTGAATGTCAAACTTGTCGTAAGAGCTTCCACGTAATTTTTTTTGAGCCACCATGTTGTTCTCCAACTTGACGGTTGACTTGAGATTTTTTTGTGAATGTCGAACTTGTCGTAAGAGCTTCCACATAAATTTTTTTGAGCCACCGTGTTGTTCTCCAACTTGACGGTTGACTTGAGATTTTTTTTTTGTGAATGTCGAACTGGAAGAAGCCTTAGTACTGGTGGCTGTTGCTGCCGAAACATGTCAGAGCCGTGAACAGTAACTTCGGGGCGTGAATAGTAATTTCGGGATGAACAGTATTTTGACCGTGAATAGTAATTCCGGGATGAATAGTATTTTTGGCCGTGAACCGTAACTTTCGAACCGTGAACAGTAATTCCGTGCGTGGCGGTTCTGGAATCTTCTAGAATGACTTGCCGACTAAGTTAGCTTGAAGATAAAGTAAAGTCGGTTTATATTTGGTTAGGAAATCTTTCCTAAATCTACTTGGCCAGCCCTAATCCCTTCTATAAATAAAGCTCCAAGTCGAGAGTTCAAGGCATCCCAAAACCGAGAGCCTCACTCCTCTGATCATCTTCCTGTATTAGTTCCTTGCCACCTTTGTTTTACTTTGCTCGCAATCTTTCTTTTTTGCGTCGTGATCCCTTTAACGAATCAGTGAGTGTGAGTGTCGGCCATTGCTTGATTTTGATTTTGATTTTTTTTTTATTTTCGGCAGGAATAGGAGTTGGCTTGGCAGGAATTGGAATTTGGCAGTGTGAGTGTCGGCCGCAATATTTTTTTTTCTCTCTGGCAGGAATTGGAATTGATCAAGAAGGACACCAACTACAAGTTAAAATTGGAATTTTTTTTTCACGACTGCATTGAGCAACGTGACTACATCTTGTTTCACTGATTTTATTTTACTTGTTCATGACTAGGCCCTCTTCTACCTACAGTTGCCGATTTTACTGCTCTGACGTTGATGCACTGTCGTTGACGGTACTTTGGCTCATCGTTGAGAGACTA
The DNA here is from genome assembly GCA_033675215.1 of Rhodiola kirilowii. Classification (NCBI taxonomy): domain Eukaryota; kingdom Viridiplantae; phylum Streptophyta; class Magnoliopsida; order Saxifragales; family Crassulaceae; genus Rhodiola; species Rhodiola kirilowii. The sequence goes on along the minus strand of CM066197.1, from coordinate 56,212,708 downwards.
ACCCGCTATCCTTCTTTGCGTAAGACATCTATCCATCGGGGGTAGTTTCACACTTTGAATTCATTGTGTCAAGAAAAATAAGCTTTTGAGGATTCTGTCACCAAGACTTACGAGTCTAAGGAGATTGGTTTTTAAGTGAGACCGTTTGTGACTCCTCCAATTTCCTGGGGATTCCTTACTTGTCTTAATTTCTTCGACATAGTCGTTTCATTTTGTGACGAACTCACGTTGCGATATAAGTCGCTACCAAAAGAAGGCAGGCGCAATGGTGCTCTTCTTGGACTCAGAGGTGAAATGTTGGCGATGACACCTCCATTCTTCATGCGGCTTGCAAAGTGAGTCGCAACTAGTCGTCACGAAGGCGTGGTTTGCTTCTATTGTTTCATCTGTGTCGAGCTCGATGCGTCCTTCTTTGACTAATCTCATTATAAGCTCCTTGAAAGTGACACAGTTTTCGATACTGTGGCTAACCAATCTATGGTAGCGACAATATTTGGGATCATTAGTCCTGTTGACTTCATATGGGCGTTTTGCTTCCGGTAAGTTGATGATGCCTTTTTCCAACAGGTCATCAAGCATGCCTGACAGATCAGAGTCAGGGAATGGATACTTCTTGGCTTGTAATTCTTTCAGTGCAGGCTTCGTGCGCTTGAAGTCTTTTGAGGTGACTTCTTTCCTCTTCTCCTGCCTTGGTTTTGATGATATCTTCACAGGAGCGTCGTTGGTGCTGATGGCCATGGCCTCTTTTGGAGTATTTTTGTTGACCTTCTCGGTCTTCTTATATTTCTTCTTATCGACGATCACCTTTGACGAGGGTATGTGATTCCTTCCATGTCCTTTCACGGTGATTTCCATGTCGTGTGCGCGTGTGGCTGACTCTTGAAAATTCCTAGGTTTGATACCTTTAAGGATGTATAGCAACTCCCAGTTCATTCCATCGATGCACATCTCTACGGCTGACGTCTCGCTGATGCGATCTTTACATTTAAGGCACAATGAACGCCAATGGTTGATATAGTCAACCACAGGTTCTTCTTCCCATTGTTTCGTATTTGTCAGTTCACTCATACTAACAACCCTTCTGGTGCTATAAAATCGGTTGAAGAACTCGTCCTCCATCTGACTCCAGCTGTCAATAGACTCTGCCTCCAAAGCAGTGTACCAATCGAAAGCAATGCCCTTTAGAGACCGCACAAATTGTTTGACCAGCAGATCCCCTTCGGTTTCCGCATTGTTACACGTTTCTATGAAGTGGGCAACATGTTGCTTTGGACTTCCTTTTCCGTCAAACTGTTGGAGTTTGGGAGGCTGATATCCATGTGGTATGCGCAGACCGTCTATCCTCTTGCTGTAGGGTTTGGCACAGCGTGCACCACCAGAAGAATCTCCACCTAGCTGGCTCTTGACCGCGTTGGCTATCAGCACTTGAAGTTGGTCTTCGTTGCACGCAACGCCTCCGTTCCTGTTGGTTTCTACAGGGATCATCTTATTGGTGTCATCATCTTCTGCCGTCAGATTGACTTCTTCAACCTTTTGTTTCCCGAGCCCAACCACCTCCTTCTGGAGTTCTTCAAGCTTTTTGTTCTTCTCCTGGTTGTCTTTCAGGACTAACTCAAGCATCTCTCTTATTTCTTGCATTTGCTCCTCCATGGTCTTGGTGCCTATGGTCATGACAGAAGCTACACAGGGTTTGGGTGGTTCAGCTTGTTTTGGCAGAGCCACCTTCGCTTTTGGTGAGGGTGTTCCATCAGCTTTCACACTTCCCTTGTGTCGTGGGGAGTTGGAAGCAATCACTGCCGTAGCCGCAGCCATGATGGAAGCAATGGTATATGTGCGTCCCCTCTTTGGCACTTGAGAAGCTCGTAAGCTTGCAGCAGCGGCATTGACAGCCATCCTCTGAGTCATTCCTCTTGTGCAGATGATGGTTGGTTGAGCTACCGCGTAAGTTTTCTTGGCGGTTTGTGGACTGGTAGGTTGAGCAGACATCTTAGCTTTTGCGTAGGGATGAGAGGTAGAGACTTTCACATCGGGTTCACCAAAATTTGTAAGGTCACAATATTTCGTATTAAATACAAAATAATGTTTTACAAATGATTTATGCTTGAGAGCGGAAGTTGTGTTCGTAATCTCAAATGCTCCTCTGATTCTACTGTATTGCTTGCTTCGGTCTACTCAGCTTGATGTGTGATGAGTCGTATTTATACGACTCGTCGAATCAACTAATCCCGTCTATTTCGATACTTTCTTGATGCGAACAGTTACTTTTCAGTGTTGTTTGCATCTCAGGTGTTTCGGAAGCTCTGGAAGGAAAATGCGCTCAAAGACGGCGTTTCGGTGCTAAAATCATCACATGGAGTTCATGGAGTCGAATCGAGAGCCAAAGTCAAGACTGACGAGGAAAAGAAGAAATGCATCGCAGACCAGATCGCGGGCGCAGGCCATTTTATCGGTGGCTTCCGCGGATGGTAATCTCTTAATGATCCGCGGCGCTAATATCTTCAGCGTCCGCGGCTGACGTCAGCAAATCGAAATTGGAAATCTGGCCCAAAATGAAATTAGAAACCTTTTCTCATAAATTAGGTTTTCGACATCAGTATCGGCAGCCATTATTCCCAGACAGATAATTCGCAGAGGAGAAGACGGCTCGAGAGGAGATTAAGTTTTCAACCGAAGACGAGAATTTCTACTGCTTTCACTCAAAAATACTACTGTTATTTTGTCATGACTATGAGTAGCTAATTTCGTTATTCGGTTTAGGGTTCAATATATTGTGACGAAGTTTTGAGATTCTTTGCTTAATGCTATTTTATGTTCCACTAGTTTTTGTGCTATTTATCTCGGTTTGAATTGCGAAGCTAAGTGGAGACTTGAAACGGTAAAACTTAGCCGAGCAATTCAGTCCTTATTTTTGCTGCTTGTTTGATACTGAAACGTTAGGACAAGTAGTCGCACGTTAACCTGATATAACCTGAAACGGAGTATTAGGTTTGCTAAAACTAGAAGTCTATAACCTGGAACAGGGAGGATTGTGGTGTAAGTGCTTGAAACGGCCTTACCTTAGGTTATAACCTGAAACGGAGTAACCACACTTAGGAACACAAAATTAGATTATTAGAAGTCGGTGATAAACGAGTCACAATAGAAAACCCTAGACCGAATGCTTTCTCTGATTGAATTACTCTATCGTTTAATTTTCTCGTGCACTTTTCAACAATTGCTCACACCAAACCCCCAATTTATTTGTTTACAGAACAACTGAACCACACCAGCTCTCTTGGGTTCGACCCCGCTTGCCGCTTTACTAGCTAATAGCAGGAGACATAAATAATTAAGTTTGACGCGTCAAACGACGCGCGTCAAATTTTGGCGCCGTTGCCGGGGAGCTGCGCTTCGGTGAAGCTGTTCTTTTTTTTTTTTTTTTAATTTTCTGTTTGTTTTTATTTAGTTATTATTCGTGCTTGCTACTTGTTTCACCATGTCTCATACAAGTAGCCAGGTCGGTGACAACAACGAGGAAGTCGCGCAAGGCATGCAGGACATAGGAGGGCTACTTCCACGACATGAAAATCAGAATCAGATGGTTCAGAACGGAGAAAACAGGGGGGCTGCCGCAGTAAACCAAAGACCCCCGGTCGCACCACACGGAGCTGTCCCATACCCACCACAACCAAATCAACAGCAACCATACCCACAATATCCTCAATACCCCCCACAGCCATATCCACAATACCCACCTCAACCTTACCCACAATACCCACCTCAGCAGCAGTATCAACGGCCTCCGCGGCCTCCACAACAGCCGGTCTTCAGAGAGGAAGAGGACTACCTTCAAGGGGCCACCATGGGAGAGCTGTCTGCTCCACACTTTCGAAATCAGCCTTGGTGCATTTTAGAGGGACCAGAACTTGAGGAAATAGCCATCAACACGGCAGTTATTCATAACCTGCCCAAGTTCTCGGGACGCCAAGGAGAGTCCGCAACTGCACACCTGCAGCGCTATCATGGAATCTGTCAGAACCTCAAGCCACATGGAGTCGAAGTGGAGGACTTTAAATTAAAAGCCTTCTATTTCTCACTTATAGATGCTGCTAACGATTGGTTTTTGTCTCTGCCTTCAGGTAGCATTCAGACATGGGAACAGATGCAGAAGAAGTTCCTGGATAAGTATTACCCAGCGGGTAGAGCAATGCAGGTACGCAAGCAATTGCAAGATCTCAGACAAGGGCCGAATGAGACGATGTATGAATATGTGGAAAAGTTCAGCGCCCTGGAGCAAAGCTGTTGCAACCTCGGACTCCCAGAGAAACTAATCGTAGAATATATGCTCAATGGACTGAGGAAGCTGGATAGAAAGCTGCTGGACGCCTCGGCAGGAGGAAACCTCATGAGACTTACTCCAGCGGGTGTGCGAAGAAAGATAGTGGAAGTGGCTGAAAATGCAAGGTTCCAAGATGAGTCCAACAACGAAGAAGAGTTCAGTCGGGCCAGGAACGTCTCACGAGTCGAGCCCCCATCCAGTACTATGGCCGAGGAAATTAAACAACTCAAAGAGATGATGCAGCAGGTCATCAGGAGGCAGCCGGTTCAAGCCAAACCATGTGAGTTTTGTGGAGCACTAGACCACAAAACGGACGCGTGCCCGACTTTAGTGGAGGATGACCAGGGTGAAGTCAATGCAGTGGGCGATTACCAGAACTATGGCAATCGGACTGGACCGAGCAGACAGTACGGGCAAGGAGCCAACGGTCAAGGCTGGGGGAATGATAACACTGCGCCGAGGGAACCAGTACAGCAGCAGTACCCTCAACAAGCCCAGCAGTCCAGTTACTACCGTCCACCAAACCGCCAGCAACAGGGAGGCTACAGCAACTACAATAATCAGAGCCAGTATCAGCAGCGTGGGCAGAATTACAACCAGGCAAGTCCTACTAGTCAGAGCATCAGCAAATCGCTGGAGGACATCGTGAAGGAGCTGAAAGCGAACAACCAGCAACTGGCCGCCACGGTACAGCAGAATCAGGCCAAAACCGATGGCGCAATCTCCGAGCTATCAAAGCAGATGTCTCAGCTAGCCACTACAGTTTCTGAGCTCAAGAATGAATCGGGAAGGCTACCGTCACAGACCATACCTAACCCGCGAGGAAACGTGAATGCAGTCACACTGCGAAGTGGGAGAGATTTGAACGACCCAACAAAAGAGTCCGCCTCAGACCGGATCGCGGACGAAGAGCATTTTAATGCCGTCCGCGGTAATATAAAATGCCCAGAGCCCGCGGTAATAAACTGCAAAGAGCCCGCGGAGGAACAGGATGCCGCGGATGAAGACCAAGTTACAGGCGCGAACCACGAAGAGGTTAATGGTCCGCGGACGGTACTAAAATGTGCACCGTCTGCGATCCCATCTGTCGAAAATTTGAAATCTGATCGTTCCCTTCCGTTTCCTGTGCAGGTCAGAGCTTCAAAGAAACATGTGATCGATCGAGAAGTTTGGGAACTATTTAGCAAGGTGGAAATCAACATCCCACTCCTCGAGGCGATCAAACAAATTCCGCGCTACGCGAAGTTCTTAAAGGAGCTGTGCATCAACCGAAGACGTTCCACTGGCATCGACCAGGAACTACTGAGTAAGAACGTCTCAGCTGTTATTCAGCGGAAGGTACCTCCTAAATGCGGTGACCCCGGTACTTACACCATCCCTTGCACTATTGGTAATATTCGCATTGAGAATTGCATGCTCGATCTTGGTGCTTCAATTAATGTATTGCCATATTCTATCTATTCCTGTCTTCGTATTGGTCCATTAGAACCTGCAGGTCTTACCATACAGCTAGCAGACAGATCATGCAAGCAACCGGAAGGTAAAATTGAGGATGTACTAGTGCAGGTGGGGGAACTGGTGTTCCCCGCTGATTTCTACGTGCTTAAGATGGACAGCAGCGACCCGACGGATCACGCTCCTATTTTATTAGGTCGCCCATTCTTAAAGACGTCAAAGATGAAGATCGACTGCGACAGTGGCACACTGTCTATGGAGGTGGAGGGTGAAGTGATTCGCTTCGACATTTTTCAAGCAATGAAGCACCCACCAGATTTTGCATCGGTACACGCACTAGATACACTGGATGATCTAGTCCAGGAGGTGAGACCGGAAAGGAGAGCAGACCCACTCGAGCTCACACTAGAAAATGCGGTTTACTCACATGAGGACTCCTACGAATTCGCTGAGACGATTCTTGATGTGCTATCTCAACTGGAGATTGCGGAACCTCTCACACCCAGGTATGAAGTTAATGAGGTTCGTTTATTTAAATCTAACGTGTTTTTGCCTTCTACTGTGCAGGCACCGAAACTGGAACTGAAACCTCTACCTGAGCACCTGAAATATGCATTTTTGGGGGAGAATAACACGCTGCCGGTCATCATAAAAAATGGGTTAGAAACAGGCCAGGAGAGGCGATTGATCGAGGTGCTAAGCAGCCACAAGCTCGCTATTGGATGGACGCTTGCAGATATCAGAGGAATCAGCCCAACGGTGTGCATGCACCGTATCTTGCTGGAGGATGGAGCTAAGACTTCCAGAGAGCCTCAGAGGAGGCTGAACCCGATCATGATGGAGGTAGTGCAGAAAGAAATTCAAAAATTGCTGGATGCCGACGTGATTTACCCGATTTCAGACAGTCAGTGGGTGAGTCCAGTGCACGTAGTCCCGAAAAAGACAGGAATTACAGTTGAGAAGAATGCTGCGGGTGAGATGGTGACTACGAGAGTCAAGAACGGATGGCGCATGTGCATCGATTACAGGAAGCTGAATGCCGTGACGCGTAAGGATCACTTTCCTCTTCCGTTTATTGACCAGATGCTTGACCGGCTAGCAGGTAAGCCTTATTTCTGTTTTCTTGATGGATTTTCTGGTTATAATCAAATCCCCATTGCACCCGAGGATCAGGAAAAGACTACCTTTACATGTCCTTTTGGTACATTCGCTTTTAGACGTATGTCTTTTGGATTGTGTAACGCACCCGGCACCTTTCAGCGGGTGGTTACTAGCATATTTTCTGACATGATAGGTACATTCATAGAGGTGTTTATGGACGATTTTACTGTGTATGGCAATACCTTCGATGCTTGCCTGGATAATTTGAATAGAGTACTTGAACGATGCGTTTCTATGAATCTGGTGCTTAACTATGAAAAATGTCATTTTATGGTTACTCATGGTGTGGTTCTTGGTCATGTTGTTTCACATGAAGGTATTAAGGTTGACAAAGCAAAAATTGATTTAATTCTTACTCTTCCTTATCCTTCCACGGTGCGTGATATTAAATCTTTTTTGGGACATGCTGGCTTTTATCGTAGATTCATTAAAGATTTTTCAAAGAAGGCTCTGCCTCTATCTAACCTTTTACAGAAGGATGTTCTTTTTGAGTTTACAGATTCATGCAGGGAGGCCTTCGACGAGCTAAAACAAGCCCTTACCAGTGTGCCCATTATTCGAGCACCAGATTGGACCCAGAAATTTGAGATTATGTGCGATGCCAGCGACTACGCTGTGGGAGCTGTACTAGGCCAGAGAGTGGACAAAAAGCCAGTAGTGATTTACTACGCTTCAAGAACTCTGGATGCAGCTCAGCGAAACTACTCGACCACTGAGAAAGAATTACTAGCAGTAGTATTCGCCCTGGAGAAATTTCGGTCTTATCTGCTTGGTACTAAAGTAGTTGTTTTCTCTGATCATGCAGCTATCAGGTATCTGATGATGAAGAAGGAGGCAAAACCGCGGCTGATTAGATGGATTTTGCTGCTACAGGAATTCGACCTAGAAATCAAGGACAAAAAGGGGGTAGAGAACACTGTAGCTGACCACTTGAGCCGATTAGTACGAGAAGAGGATGCGGGGCACATCACAGAGACCTTCCCAGACGAGCACTTGTATGCTCTTGCAGGTAAAGTACCATGGTATGCTCCCATCGTGAACTACCTGGTCGGAGGTACATTTCCACCCTCTTACTCGAAAGCTCAATGTCTGAAACTCAAGCACGATTCTAAATACTATATGTGGGATGACCCGTATTTATGGAAAATTGGCGTAGACCAGATACTTAGACGGTGTATTCCTGATGATGAAATTACTTCTGTGCTTAGTTTTTGTCATGAGCATGCATGTGGTGGTCATTTTGGCCCCAGGAGGACTAGCAGAAAAATTTTAGATTGTGGTTTTTTCTGGCCACATGTGTTTAGAGATGCCTACGATCATTGTAAGAAATGCGATAAATGTCAGAGGGTAGGCAATATTTCTGTTAGGAACGAGATGCCCCAAGTGCCTATTTTGGTTAATGATGTTTTTGACATATGGGGGATTGATTTTATGGGTCCTTTTCCTGCATCGTTCGGCTATTTGTATATTCTTGTTGCAGTAGATTATGTGTCTAAATGGGTAGAGGCTAAGGCTACTAGATGCGACGATGCTAAAACGGTTGTAGACTTTCTTCGCACTAATATATTTTGCAGATACGGAGTGCCTAAAGCCATAATCAGTGATCAGGGGACACATTTCTGCAACAGAATGATGGCAGCAACTTTGAAGCATTACCACGTTCATCACCGCACCTCTACAGCTTATCACCCCCAGACGAATGGACAAGCAGAGATCTCTAACCGAGAGATCAAGGGGATTCTCGAGAAGATGGTGAAGCCAACTAGGAAGGACTGGAGTCAGAGGCTAGATGATGCTCTGTGGGCGTACAGGACAGCCTACAAGACACCGATAGGCACCTCGCCTTTTCGGTTGGTGTATGGAAAGGCGTGCCACCTTCCAGTCGAGCTAGAGCACAAGGCCATCTGGGCGCTTAAGACGTGCAACGTGGACTTGAAGGCTGCAGGATTGGACAGGAAATTACAGCTCAGTGAGCTTGAGGAGCTGCGCCTGGAGGCTTACGAGAGCCAATCAGACTACAAGGCGCGGACTAAGCTGTACCATGACAAGTTCATTCTACGACGCAGTTTCGAGGTCGGCCAGCAGGTACTAGTATTTTCATCACGTTTACGATTAATGCCTGGCAAATTGCGTTCTAGATGGACAGGTCCCCACATAATTACGAAGGTTTTTAACCATGGAGCACTTGAGCTGGAGAAGAATGGCGACCGTTTTAAGGTCAATGGACAACGGGTGAAGCACTATCACGGCGACGCCGAACTACCCACTCAGCAGTTCGACTTGGCTGAACCTCCCACTGAACCATAAGAGAGGTAACGTCGAGCCAACGACGTAAAACAAAGGCGCTCGCAGGGAGGCAGCCCGGCAAATTTTTACGTTTTTCTTGTTTTATTTTAGTTTCTTTCATTTTTTATTTCACGTTCTGTTTATTTGAGTCTTTCGTCGTGTTTACACATTGTCTTGTGGAAAAAAACTTTATTTTATGCAGGAAGAGGCGTTTTCCTCAGACGGGATCGCGGGTTACGAAGACGTTACTACCGCGGACGATGAAGAGATTAAGTATTGACCGCGCCTATAAAATGCACATCGTCCGCGGAGTAGTTTTGACCGGAAAAACAGTTTTTGTCAGAAAGGATCGCGGATCATTTGAACATAAAGTCCGCGGATGAAGAACAGATTATTGGTTGACCGCGGAGATAAAATGGTCACAGTCCGCGGTGTAGTTTGACGCGAAACCCTAATACCCAATTTCCCACTCTTCTCTCTTTCACTCTTCCAAACCCAACTCCTCATCACATTGCAACCGGCCACCTCTTGCAACCGCTCGCCACCGTCGCCAAGCTACAATCCCCGCCATCAGAGTTTCACCTAGCCTCGTTTGTGCCCGATTCACCACCAAACCTGCGCGGAATTGAGTGTCATGGCACCCCGAGAACCCACATTCGAAGAGTTATACGCGGGGTTCGTGGCCCGCGATCATGCGGCGAGCAGATTTGTGGACGCCGAGTTTCTTGGGATGACCGGATTCGAGGACCGAGTCCGCGAGTTGCTGACAGTCAGTGGTTGGCCAGGACTTTTGACCCTCCACAGCGAGACCGATGTAGAAGATACTTGTGAGTTCCTAGCCTCCTTTCGCTACATCGGGCAGCAAGATCATGAGGGGATCGCTTACAGACATCGAGGAGTGTGGCACACCACTACTCCTCCACAGATCAGAGAGGTGTTCGGATGGGAGGCAGGAGGAGAATGGGTTCGTGACGAGGTTGCGCTGATGCATGCCTGGGGAAGGCTCCGAATCCCAGATACAGGTACATTCATTCTGAGCAAGACGAAAGTGAATTTCAAACGAGACCCAGTACTGTTCTACATTCAGAAGCTGTTGGGGAATGCTGTCTTTGCTAGGGTGAATGGGATAGACAAGCTCACCTTCACTGGCATGATCTGCCTCAGCGCTATGGACCAGGGGAGGCGGATAAACTTCTGCCATTTGCTATGCCTCTTCTGGGATGGTCGTTCACCCTCAGGACCGATCGTTTGTGGCGGGATGATCACGTATTTGCTGCGCCGTCTGCACGAGCAGCCTGCTTTGGACCATCAGATCATTCCTGCAGAGTTTCTGACTATGAGGGCCTTCTCCGCCATGAAGGCGATCAAGAAGAGACCCACCGTCCCGGATCAGTTTGCTTGGACATACCATGCAGTGGCTGAGTATCGTCAGCCGTTACCTGCTGAGAGGCGACGCACTTGTGCACAGGAGGCAGGTCCGTCCGAGCCTCGCCGTCGCCGCACTCAAGAGCAGCCTCAGCCACAGCCCGCTCCCCAGCCAGCACAGCTCCCACAGGACCAGTTGGACATTACGTTCAACATTTATAGAGTGCTGCACCACGTAATGCCGGGAGCTCAGCCAGTCCCAGCCCCACCAGGATGGATGCCGGATCAGCCCATTCCCCCAGCGTACCTGATTCCACCACAGTCGCCATCTTCAGACTCAGACTAGGGGAGTCCTGCTGTTCTTTATTTCTTTTCTTTCCCTTTTTTTTTTGTTGTGTCTGCATTTGTTTGTTTGTCTTTGAACTAAAGTCGTACCGTGAGGACACGGCTTGGTTCAAAAGTGTGGGGTGGAAGAGTCAGTCAGTCGTGTCAGCACGTTTATTTTCCTTGCATATGCACTGTGTCAGCACGTTTCATTAAAAAAAAAAATTTAAAGCATGAAATCTCTCTTCCGTTCTTCAATATGCAGTATTGAATGTTGATGTGAAATAGATGAGCTGATTAAATGCATTTCTCTCACGAAATTCGAATTATGCTCTTACTTGTGAATTTAACCCATTACGTGTCTTCTGAGCTGAGATAAACAGGGATGTGGAGTTGATAGAAACGTCCTAGAGAGACCTGACAGAACATTCAAAGGACCGAACTCAAATTATATGGTTATGTGGATTTCGTGGAGGCTAGCACTTCGAGGCAACATAGTACGAGTCTGCTCCGCCACTGCGGTACCCTTGCGGTTGGTCGGGACGGGAATACTTCACACCGTCCAAGCTCTAGTCCAAGTAGCCGAGAAAATAGGCAAGCGACCCTTGACTTGACTCGCGTCAAAAGGACGAGGATGAGTGAGAGCAGGAAGGTTTCTAATCCGAGTAACCGGGAAAATAGGCGAGCGACCCTCGGCTTGACTCGCGTCAAAAGGAGAAGGAACCACGGTTCGAGCAAGTCACAATCCGCACTTCAAGGCAACAAATCCACCACCATTGTGATAGTCCACACGTTTCTCATGTGAAAGCATCATTGAAATCCCAAATCAGATGACACTATAGCTGGCCGAAAAACACTCAACTCTTTGAAGCTCGAATCAATCACGTGCAAGAAGAAGCAATGAAGCGTAACCATATAGCGAGGGTTCGGAACCAAGAGTGCAGTTCATGGGTTTAAAAAGGACTATCTCCCAGACATCCGAATTGATTTGGATTTCAGCTCTGAGGTAACATGTATCAAGTTAATTCCATGACTGAGCATGATGATTTGAGTAATGATTGAGCTATGCGTAGAAAAGCGAGTCTAGACTAGCAACTCATATTCATGTGCATTTATTCAAGTCATCGAAGAACGATTGTGATGTTTTTTGTTCCTTCTATGACTTAGTTCTTGTTCGGGACGAACAAGTTTAAGTGTGGGGTGGTTTGATGAGTCGTATTTATACGACTCGTCGAATCAACTAATCCCGTCTATTTCGATACTTTCTTGATGTGAACAGTTACTTTTCAGTGTTGTTTGCATCTCAGGTGTTTCGGAAGCTCTGGAAGGAAAATGCGCTCAAAGACGGCGTTTCGGTGCTAAAATCATCACATGGAGTTCATGGAGTCGAATCGAGAGCCAAAGTCAAGACTGACGAGGAAAAGAAGAAATGCATCGCAGACCAGATCGCGGGCGCAGGCCATTTTATCGGTGGCTTCCGCGGATGGTAATCTCTTAATGATCCGCGGCGCTAATATCTTCAGCGTCCGCGGCTGACGTCAGCAAATCGAAATTGGAAATCTGGCCCAAAACGAAATTAGAAACCTTTTCTCATAAATTAGGTTTTCGACATCAGTATCGGCAGCCATTATTCCCAGACAGATAATTCGCAGAGGAGAAGACGGCTCGAGAGGAGATTAAGTTTTCAACCGAAGACGAGAATTTCTACTGCTTTCACTCAAAAATACTACTGTTATTTTGTCATGACTATGAGTAGCTAATTTCGTTATTCGGTTTAGGGTTCAATATATTGTGACGAAGTTTTGAGATTCTTTGCTTAATGCTATTTTATGTTCCACTAGTTTTTGTGCTATTTATCTCGGTTTGAATTGCGAAGCTAAGTGGAGACTTGAAACGGTAAAACTTAGCCGAGCAATTCAGTCCTTATTTTTGCTGCTTGTTTGATACTGAAACGTTAGGACAAGTAGTCGCACGTTAACCTGATATAACCTGAAACGGAGTATTAGGTTTGCTAAAACTAGAAGTCTATAACCTGGAACAGGGAGGATTGTGGTGTAAGTGCTTGAAACGGCCTTACCTTAGGTTATAACCTGAAACGGAGTAACCACACTAAGGAACACAAAATTAGATTATTAGAAGTCGGTGATAAACGAGTCACAATAGAAAACCCTAGACCGAATGCTTTCTCTGATTGAATTACTCTATCGTTTAATTTTCTCGTGCACTTTTCAACAATTGCTCACACCAAACCCCCAATTTATTTGTTTACAGAACAACTGAACCACACCAGCTCTCTTGGGTTCGACCCCGCTTGCCGCTTTACTAGCTAATAGCAGGAGACATAAATAATTAAGTTTGACGCGTCAAACGACGCGCGTCAATGTGCGCGGATGAAGGCGTAGCGCAACGTGTCTTGCGTAGTGAGGGTCTTGATGACTTGATCTCACGTGCGCAGCGAAGTGAGGGTCGCAGGGACATGGTCTCACGTGCCTGCGTTGCGATTGGATGCTCTAGCAGACGGCGTTGGGACGCTTGGGTAGACAACACGTACTTGTCGGTTACTGGCGACTGACGTTTCCTTTGAGAGCACTCTGGTGCGGTGAGGGTGGAGCGCAACTTGTCTTGCGTGGTGAGGGTCTTGATGACTTGATCTCACGTGCGCAGCGAAGTGAGGGTCGCGGGGACTTGGTCTCACGTGCCTGCGTTGCGGTTGGATGCTCTAGCTGACGACGTTGGAATGCTTGGGCAGGCAGCACGTACTTGTCGGTTGCTGGTGGCTGACGTTTCCTTTGAGAGCACTCTGGTACGGTGAAGGTGAAGCGCAACGTGTCTTGCGTAGTGAGGGTCTTGATGACTTGATCTCACGTGCGCAGCGAAGTAAGGGTCGCGGGGACTTGGTCTCACGTGCCTGCGTTGCGGTTGGATGCTCTAGCAGACGACGTTGGAATGCTTGGGCAGGCAGCACGTACTTGTCGGCTGCTGGTGGCTGACGCTTCCTTTGAGAGCACTCTTCTCTGTGCTCTCTTCTCAAATTTCAGAGTGTTCTTCTTTGTGAAATGAAGTGCTCTATTTATAGAGTTCACTAGTGGGCTTGAGATTGGGCCCGTGCTTTGGGTTGAGTTTAACTCATGGACCAGGCTTGTAGCTTTGACCCAAATATCCCTAATGGGTCAGCCCATTTATACTTTAAATAATCTTGATTTGGTCCTTAAACTTTTAGTGCCTACAAAGCTGACATCTCAATTTTTGAATTTATAGTTTAGGTCGGTCAAGAATTGATCTCATACACTTCGTTCGCCGATTAGGTCTGGAGTGTTCGTCGATTTGTCTCCGATTAGGTCTGGAGTGTTCGTCGATTTGTCGCCAAGAGAAGCCGACATCTCAATTTTTGAATTCGTAGTTTAGGTCAGTCGTGACCCGAAATTATCGGGATTATGGTTTACTAATTTCAATTTGGTACTGAGATTACCCTTAAGGCAGTATTAAATCTGATTTTAATTACTAATTACGAATAATATCTAGTTTAATATCAGCCACACATTTGATTTAATGTGTGGTTCAGATCTGTTCTCATTTCTCACCAATAAAACCCTTCTCACAGGAACCGGACTCAACCTAAATAAGTGAACTCATGCATTTGTCATCATAGAAAGTGTCTTAACATGCACACAAAACCAAACTAACCGAGTATAGTCATACATTTCACTCATGCATCTTAATAAGTGAACTCAATGAATGAAGGCAATGAAAGCGAAATGCACATTATATAACAAATGTAACTTCAATCACACCTTCAATCACAACTTCAATCACGTTTGACAGATTCGGACCTTTCACACCTTCCACTTAACAGTTACAATGTAGTAATATAAGTTGAATACACTATGACATAAGAAAAATAAACACCCGAGGGACTAACCACTCTTCTTGCATTGTTCTAAACATCATTGTTCATATAGATATCAGGTACATAAACACAAGTAATTCGAACATACAATGGGATCAAATATGAATCAAACAAAACGGCTACATTGGACCACAATCAGTATCATGTAAAATAATGTTTACACCACAATCAACATTCGACCACAAACAATTTTTTTTAATTAAGAAAAATACAATCCATAGAAATCATAGTAGTGTTTCAACTGCCAAATGTTTTGACCGAACTTATCAACATGATTAAAGTTCAAAGAACAAATCTTTCATCACAGAAACACGACACACGCATCAATTAAGAATAAAACCCGGCATACCATTAAAATTGTTGAGGCATTGGCCTCACACGTTTTTGATGATTGACAAACCAATTTAATGATTTGCTTGAGTTTCAGTTAGTCAGGAACTTACTGGAACAGTCGAGGACGTGATACTAGATTCAAGTACCTGTGGAAGTACCTGAGTAACCGAGAACCTGAGTAACGGTCAACGGTCAACGGAGCAGTTGAGGTCAAGTTAACAGAGCAGTTGAGGTCGAGTCAACAGACCTGAACTCAAGTACCTGTGGAAGTCTCCGAGCAACCAAGAACCTGAGAATCAGTCAAGTCAACTGAGCAGTTGGAGTCAAGTCCACGGAGCAGTTGAGAACCAGTCAACGGAGCAGTTGAGGAAGCGGTTGAGGACCGGAGTCAAGGACATCATGGCATGATGGCACGTCCTCCTCAACACATCAAGGAGATCGTGGGATGTCAGTTACATCACATGATCTGGGCAGTTACCTGACAGTTACCTGGCAGTTACCTGACGGTTACTCAAGAACATATATAAGTCCAGGAGCTCCATTCAGATCAGCGCGTCTTTACGATATTCGTAAGAGGGCCGGTGCATTTACCATATACGGTAATACATCTACAATATCCGTGAGTGCTTTCCAAGTGGGGGTTCCCAGTGAGAATATCCAGTGAGTGTGATATTCTGTGAGATCAAGCTATTCTTGATCGGTGCCGGAAAGCTACGGTAGTGAGGTGACTACAGTGAAGTCGAGAACTCCGTCAGGGAAGTGTAGTCAGGAACCTAGCGCCTGACATATACATCCGAGTGAATATTGAGCTAGCTGTGCGAGATATATTCAAGAGATCGGAGCTGTTGCTGATCCGTGTTGGAGAATCACGGAGGTGCCAAGACTACGGGACGTCGACGAGACAGTCAGGGAAATAGTCAGATTGCTTGTGTAAATCCAGATTAGATTTATACTGAATAGGCAAAGTTTTGTACCCATTGAGTGTACAGATTAAATAGTAATAAAAGCTATTTAAGTTTATTCCGCTGCGTACTTAATTAGAGTAATTACCTGCATACTAAGTTAGGTTCCTAACAGTCCCGAACTTAGTTAAGTCTCTGACTATTCGAACTTAAGTCTTTGACTATCTAACCACGATCCTAACATTTGGTATCAGAGCCGCGAGGTTCTAGATTTTTGGTTAGATTTGCAGGTATGACAGGTGATTCATTTTCAAATCCTCCAAATCAGGTTTCTGAGAAATCAGGTTCCTCGTCAGGAACTCGATCAGCACTGAAGCAGGGTGAAAGACCTAGAGAAATTGTTGATCCTTCCTGTTCCAGAGAAGTCAGGAGAGGGATGTGTCCGTGGCTGATTGATAGCACTTGCTCAGGTCAAGTACTTCTGCGAGGGAATTGTGCACACAAAGTGTACTTTGTGGATCCAGTGTTTGATCCGGAAGAGTATCTCTGTTTGTCCTCTAGATCTGATGAGTCGGAGATGTGGCATCGTCGTTTGGGCCATGTGAATTTCAGATTGTTGAAGAGGTTACACAATCAGAATTTGGTGATTGGGTTACCAAAGATTAGTGAAGTACCTGATCAGGTTTGCAGTGCTTGTGCAAAAGGGAAACAGGAGCAGGTTCATGACAGTCAAGTATCTGATGCTGTCTTTGTGTACACTCGTCCTAAGGAAGATATCATAGCTGCTGATTCTCAGACTTTGGAGATGGTTAATCAATTCTCTGATCAAGTTGCTGAGGTTGAAGAACCTGGAGAGCAAGCTGAGGTGAATGGACAAGACCTGAAGTTGGTGAAGTCCATGGTGAATCTGAGGAAATCCAAGATGCTCAGGAGGTCTCTGAGTTGAGGAGAAGTTCACGACATATGAACACACCCAGTTCCCTGCATGAGTCCTTGACAAAAGATGATGCGTCTCCAAAGACAAATGCTACAAGATGTCGTGGCATGATAGGTTCTTTACTGTATTTGACTATATCTAGACCTGATATAATGTTTAGTGTATGTCAATGTGCTAGGTTTCATGCTGAACCGAGGGAGTCACATGTCAAGGCAGTGAAACGTATTCTGAGATACCTGAAGGATCAGGTCTCTGACATCTTTACCAAGGCTTTACATAGGGAAGCATTTGAAAAGCTGAGAATGGAACTTGGTTTAATGAGCCCATAATGAGGTACTTCTAATCTTACTCTCAATGACTGGTTAGAAGTTAGGGTTCACAACATGCATGATTGTCATTTATGTGAGTGCCTTCTTGAAGTCTCTGAGTGACGAATTTATTGTATGCTTATACTTTTTGATTAAACTTGATATATTACATGCATGCTTGAACATGTTCCTTGAAGCCATAACATACCTTCCGGATTTGTACCTTAATAGCCCCATGAAGGAAGTGTATGAAGCCACCTATGCCATATACTAATTGTGTTCTTGTCCAATGACCTCCTTGCAAATTTTCTGGACATACATGATTAGAAGTAAAAGTTATGTGTGATTGAGTGTTTGAGTTGTGATGATTTTTACATATTATACCCTTATGGTAAGCCGATCCATCACAACGTCCCTTGTGAAAAATTCATGATTTGGAACTGGTATGTCATTCACTTGGTCAAGATGTGGACTAATTTGGACTGAAGGACCTGACGAGATTCTTGAGATACAAAGAATCAGATGCTATAAATGAAGAACAGGCTGCTAGAGTGGTTGAAGACTTCCTAAATGACCTAGAAACTTTAAAGAAGGGTGAAGCAGATCTTGTGAAATCTGGTGAAGAAAAAGTTGCTGTCGAGAACCCAGAAAGGGTTGATGTTGCTGCTGTCGAGAACCCAGAAAGGGTTAAAATTGCTGCTGTCGAGAACCCAGAACTGGTTGATGTTATTGTTGTGAGAAACCCATACGGAGTCATTGTTTGGCTGTTCCATGGAGAAAATATAAAAGGATACGAAAGTGGGGGTGACAATGATTGCCACACTATTGAGACTTCTTCTATTGCATAAAAAAAAAGGTGCCAAAATTCAATCCAATGAGAAGACAACCAGCAAGAGTTGGTAAAAGGAAGTTGGAAATTCAAGTAGAAGAGAAGGAGGTCTCCAAGAGCTCAGTCAAGAGAGTTAAGAAAACCAAAGTGGCTGTCAATGACAAAGAAATTTTAATGGAGATGGAGTGTTCAGAAAAGTTTTTCAAGGAGGAAAAACTCAGTGATGTTTCTGATATGATTAAAGCACAAGGCTGGGAGAAGCTGTGTGAAAGTCAGGAACTTGTGTGTCCTGAGGCAGTCCATGACTTCTACAAGGAGTTGATTTTGGCTGATGATGAAATACCAGCTCTGGAGGTGAAATTCAGAGGAAGAAATGCTGTGGAGAAAGGAGTTTCCGACGTGAAGAATGCTCTGAAGGAGCTGAGAGAAGAACTCAGGGAGGTGAAGGATGGAGTCCTAGCACTGCTCTCAAAATTCAGAAGTTCTTCAGTCTGAAAATGGTCACTTTTGATTGAGAGAATTCTGTGGCCAGTTCCAATCTTGGATTTATCCCCTCCTTGACCCCTACCAGGTTATTTCCTTTCTTGTTGACTATCAAAATTTGATTCTCTGTTCAGCATGTGTGCTTGACTATCTTGTTTAAGTTTGAAGTGGTTGCATGCATTTATGAGTTGCTATGATCTTCAAGATATCTCTCATGTTTATGCCTGCCTTGTATGTCATCTACCCTTCTTTGATGATACCAAAAGGGGGAAGAATCAGGAGTACCGATTCAGGGGGAATTGAATCAGGTTCCTGACTTGGTTCTTGACTTGCTAATATGTAGGTCTTTGACTTAATAGAGTGTTTGTTAGGTTCCTAAGGGTGTTGGAACTTAAGGGGAATTTGTCCCAGGGAGAATATGTTCTCATTTGATGCTGTGTGCATGTTTAACATCTATTAAGTTTGTCAAGTCTCTGAGTGTGCAGGAACTTAGGGGGAATTTGTTCCCAAGGAGAATATGTTCTCAATTGATGCTGTGTGCATGTCTAAACATCTATTAAGTGCTGATTTGGTATTTCTCTCTAATGGTTTGTCATCATCAAAAAAGGGGAAATTGTTGAGGCATTGGCCTCACACGTTTTTGATGATTGACAAACCAATTTAATGATTTGCTTGAGTTTCAGTTAGTCAGGAACTTACTGGAACAGTCGAGGACGTGATACTAGATTCAAGTACCTGTGGAAGTACCTGAGTAACCGAGAACCTGAGTAACGGTCAACGGTCAACGGAGCAGTTGAGGTCAAGTTAACAGAGCAGTTGAGGTCGAGTCAACAGACCTGAACTCAAGTACCTGTGGAAGTCTCCGAGCAACCAAGAACCTGAGAATCAGTCAAGTCAACTGAGCAGTTGGAGTCAAGTCCACGGAGCAGTTGAGAACCAGTCAACGGAGCAGTTGAGGAAGCGGTTGAGGACCGGAGTCAAGGACATCATGGCATGATGGCACGTCCTCCTCAACACATCAAGGAGATCGTGGGATGTCAGTTACATCACATGATCTGGGCAGTTACCTGACAGTTACCTGGCAGTTACCTGACGGTTACTCAAGAACATATATAAGTCCAGGAGCTCCATTCAGATCAGCGCGTCTTTACGATATTCGTAAGAGGGCCGGTGCATTTACCATATACGGTAATGCATCTACAATATCCGTGAGTGCTTTCCAAGTGGGGGTTCCCAGTGAGAATATCCAGTGAGTGTGATATTCTGTGAGATCAAGCTATTCTTGATCGGTGCCGGAAAGCTACGGTAGTGAGGTGACTACAGTGAAGTCGAGAACTCCGTCAGGGAAGTGTAGTCAGGAACCTAGCGCCTGACATATTCATCCGAGTGAATATTGAGCTAGCTGTGCGAGATATATTCAAGAGATCGGAGCTGTTGCTGATCCGTGTTGGAGAATCACGGAGGTGCCAAGACTACAGGACGTCGACGAGACAGTCAGGAAAGTAGTCAGATTGCTTGTGTAAATCCAGATTAGATTTATACTGAATAGGCAAAGTTTTGTACCCATTGAGTGTACAGATTAAATAGTAATAAAAGCTATTTAAGTTTATTCCGCTGCGTACTTAATTAGAGTAATTACTTGCATACTAAGTTAGGTTCCTAACAGTCCCGAACTTAGTTAAGTCTCTGACTATTCGAACTTAAGTCTTTGACTATCTAACCACGATCCTAACAAAAATCCCTAACCCTAGAGACTCAGACCGGTAGATTCGCAATGTCTTCCACGGGCTTCCCGATGTCTTCCTCACTCACGGTCTGCAGATTCGTCAGCATGAGCGGCCGATCCTTGGCCTCCACATTCGACCACAAATAAAACTGCAACATTCGACCAACATACA
Source organism: Rhodiola kirilowii (assembly GCA_033675215.1). Lineage (NCBI taxonomy): Eukaryota > Viridiplantae > Streptophyta > Magnoliopsida > Saxifragales > Crassulaceae > Rhodiola > Rhodiola kirilowii. The sequence goes on along the minus strand of CM066197.1, from coordinate 56,192,202 downwards.
TGAGTTGCAGTTGGTCGGAAATGGGGGACGAAACTGGCGGAAGAAAACGGAGGAGAGTTTTTCCTTGATGGCTGATTTACGAAGAAGAAAGAGAAGGAGAAGGGTTTCTGATGTCGAAAGTGATTAAATTTTTTCCTTCACAATTCTGTCATTGTTCCAACAACCAATAATAAAATTTGATTTTTAAAACCGTCAATATACCGTTAGTTAATTTTTAAAATAATAGGAGGTACGGTTATAAAATTCAAAGGTTCATTATTCCGTCATTCATTCACTTCAATTCCGTCATTTATTAAAGGAAATCATACGAATATTCAACGAACTTCATACAACGACCAATAATAAAATTTGATTTTACTTATTACATCGTCAATCCGTCTAAAGCCCGTCATTTTTTTAAATATTATTTTTGAACTCCTTCATATATCCATCTTAACTCCCTCCTAATTATTTAAAGTATTCCATCTATCGTCATTGTTCCACCGTAATTAGTTTTCAAAAACCGTCATTATTCCGTCAATATACCGTTAGTTAATTTTTTACCAACGTCCGTGATTCCGCTCAAAATAAATAAAATTATACCATCAAATATCCGTCATTATCCCACTTTACTCTATTTTGAAAAAACCGTCGTTAATCCGCTTTAAACAGTGACATGTGTGTAAATATTACTTTGTTAACTCCGTCAGATATCCATTTAAACTTCATGAAAATGAGTAAAATGTTTCCATCAAATTTCCGTCATGATTCCACTTCATTCAAATTTAAAGAAATTATCTGCAAGTACACATTAACTTAACTTTTTTTTTGATGGAGTTAGTGGGTTAAAGTTAGTATCTGCTCATTTTGAGCTGGTGAGGACTTGAACCCTGGCCACTTTAGGCGCAGGGGGACGCCCTTCCACTGGGCTAATCTCTTTGCCTCTAGTACACATTAACTTAACTTGACCTACATTAAACATTGTAAAAATTGGATCCCTCGTGAATAATGTATTTCGTGGAATTTCCGTCAAATGTCTATCTACAGTGTCGGACAATTAATGCAAAGTGGACAGAATTTTTGTCGGCAATGTTAATTAGTTCCTAACAGCCAATAATGTATTTGTTGATGACTTACTATCTTTCGAAGACCATTACGTCGACTTTTCGTCAAAATTCTGTCGATAGCGACGGACTTATAATGTAATGTGTCGATGGGGAAAAAGGGAAAGGGTTTTCGGTGGGTATTGTAAATTTGAGAAACATGTTGATTATATAGAGATAGGGATTATTAGGGTTTAATTAAGACAGCGTTTGGCTACAAGCGCTGTCTAAAGTCCACTTTAGACAGTGTTTGGCTAAATACGCTGTCTAAAGTCCATTTTAGACAGCGTTTGGCTACAGGCGCTGTCTAAAGTCACTTTAGACAGCGGTTAATTGAAAAGCGCTGTCTAATTGCCTATTTTTTTTAAAGACACCGCTTATTTGAGGTGCTGTCTATTCCACATTATGTACTAGTGATCGGATGGCTCGAAATTGTTACAAAAGTAGAGATCACATAATGGGTGGATTAAACAAAACCATCAATATGTAGGGTACAATGAGTTCTTACCGGTGTCTTCCAACATGTGTAATATGCACTCTACGATCGATGTAACGTGGATTGTCACCGAAACCAACAAGATCAAATGAAGGAGACATATTGAGAATATTCAATTCGAAGGAAGTATGTTGGAAATGAATGTTGTATGATGTAAAAGAGTTCCAAATTGAAATATGTCTAGGTATTATTTTTGGTCGTAGTTCCCTCACATTTCCGTCAATGGTGCGGAAAACACATATCATATGGACGGAAATTTTTGAAATAGACAACGGTCACTAAATAACAGTAATTAAAAGTGTAATGTTTTTTATATTGCAAATTTATGCGTCGGGTGACGGAATAGAGGGGAAAATGCAGCCGAACGTTATTATACTAAATTTATATTTAATTTTATTTACAGAATAATGGTGGTACACTGACGGGATAATTTGTAAACAACGGTCCTCGGACAAACGATAACAAAAAAAATTAATGTGTATAAAAATAAAATTGGTTTTTGGATGATGGAATAATGAGGGAACTGTGACAGACACATTGAAAAAATATTTCTACCACGTCTAGGTAACGGAATCGGGCTACGGTATACAACGACTAAAAATTGACGGAATGTAAGCAGATAATATTTGCGCACATTCTCCGTCAACTTTTTGTCACTAAAATTCTGTCGACAATCCGAGTAACTGTTCGCGACGGAATGTTTGTTGACGAAATGTTGCCGGAAATACAACGAATTTATATATTGCAAAGTTTGATGATGGAATTTTGCCGGAAAGAGAATGGACTATTTTCCGGCGCCGTGGCTGTTGACGTTTTTGCGACGGAATTTTATGACGGAAAAAATCTAAAAATTTGTAATGTATTATTTGAAAGCCGGAGAAGGTGGTTATGTTCGAGCGATGTATAACATATCATTGTGCTACTCACTTGGCGAAGGGTTGATGCGGAACAATGGGGTAACAAGAAAATGGATGAAACGGGCTGCTGACCGTGGCCACAGCAAAGCACAATATGAACATGGGGTTTTTCTGTTTTTAGTAAGTATCATTTTTTCGTCGGCCTTCCATTGATATTCCACGAACAAGGAGGTGCGGCACCATTCCGTCGGAGGTTCGACGACATAGTTTTCAGTCAACATTCCACCGATCAAGTATACCGTAAGTATTCTGGCTATGTTCCAAGACAAAATTTCTAGTGAAATTCCCGTGACACTAAGTAGCAGGTTTTTCGTCGCCCTTCCATCGAACTTCCGTCAACGAATATGTGCGGCACCATTACGTCGAAACTCCGGTAGCTTAATATTCCATCGACATTCCATCGCAGTAGGATCCCGTCACAAGTTCGACGCCATTCTGTCACTTGTTATAATTAAATTATTTATAAAATATAATTGTTTTTAATTGCGTCAAATTTTAATTTTTAATTACAATTTTTAGTTTGCTTTTTAAGTAAATATTGTTTATATAAAATTCTGATTTCAAAAAGTAATGTACGATAATTAAATGGACAACACCATGAAATAGTCTGCTGGTCACTGTTCATATCATTATCGCCTTGGTTGTGATCCCCTCTGCGGTTATCCTCGTTCTAGCTTGGTCCGGACGGTCCGTCGTTGTGTTCGTTACGTCGCTTTCGGGAATAAGGTGGATTCCCTGTTGCAAACATCCTCATCATGTCCACTTGCATCTGCATCATACGCTCTATGCATTCCTTTCATGTTTCAGCTTTTGGTCTCCTGCCGTGATTGGGAGCTACAAACCTCTTCGATGCGATCCAAATTCCAAACGAGATCACATCTCCAATATTAGTTCCAGTATGGTAAAGGATTTTTTAGCAAAAGATGACATCTACGATATCAAGGCTGTGTACGAATAATTGTAGTCTATGCTGGTTGAAATGCATAATATTTCAATAATTTATGTCATATAATAGATATAATAAACGAAAATAAGTTATTATATTACATATTTTAGAATGAAGTCTCCAACATCAACGATAGACACATTGAAACATGTATTCATCATCCTAAAGACTCATGCATGCGAATAAAATTGTGCATTGTTAATTTTTAGCTTGAGAGTTTAGTTAGTGTTAGGTGAGCTTAGGTTTTGTTAGGTGAGTTTAGTTTGTTTTAGAGTTTAGTTTGTGTTAGGTGAATTTAGGTGAGTTTACCTTAGTTTGTGTTGGGTTGCTCAGGTGAATTTAACTTTAAATTCTCTTATTATAAGAAAGTATTTCACTTTGTATAATTAAATTAGTTTAAATTAAATCAATATTACCTAAAATAAATATAAGTTTAATAATCCCAAGTTACGAATAACATTAAAATGACTATAAAATGTTAAAAAAAGATTCATAATATAACATTACAATTAAGATTTTTAATACGAATATTAAATATCTTAAACATATTAATATATCTTTCGTATTCAACTTAAATAGATTGGGATCCTCGTTAGGATCAACTTCCATTACTTGACGGGCTATGAAATTTCACACGGTGTTCATTTGATACTTTCGAAGTTGATTGTATAAGTCAGAATCAGCAACCCTTCCACTTATTTTTTCGATAAAATCGGCAGCTTGAACTCATGCATAAGAAAAAAAATTGTGCATTGTAAATGTTAATATGTCTAGCTAACACACATCTGCCACTTGAAGCAGGACACAAAGTACCTTCCACGTGCTCTTCAAAATCACAAAATAATGTCTAGCTGACACACATATCTGCCACTTGAAGCAGGGCACAATTTTTATTTGTAAAAATATTATGGACAATTTTTTATTATATTATTAAATGATTAAATTTTTTTAATATAATTTAATATTTCTATTAGTTATTATAAAAATATATGTAATTTGTTTAATTAAATGCGTTAAAACATATTTTATTAATGTTAACAAAATGAAAATAATAATTTATTTTTAATTTATTTAACTTCACTTAATTTAGTTTAGGTTGACTTGGATGAGTTTAGTTTAGTGTAGTTTATGTTGACTTGGATGAGTTTAGTTTAGCTTGACCTAGGTTAGTTTGTGTTGGATGAATTTAAATTGACTTAAGGTTATATTAGTTTAGATTATATGAACTTAAAGTCAAGCGCTAAAGGAGAGGGCGCCTAAATATTTCATTTTCATTAATATTTGTCTCATTTGACTTATATAACTTCGCCAACACATACTATTATCAATCTCCATTGATATGTTTGTTAACCTCATCGAATTCACATGAACCACATTATGTGACAATCTTCAACGATATATAGATTTTGGTATCGGAATTCAAACTCATCATAGTTATATAACAATAAAATAATCAATACAAAAAATCATGAATATACTCATCATAGTAACTTAACTGATTTTTAAAACAACAAAAAAACTGATTTAATACCCCCAAAAAAATGGCATCTGCTACGTGAAATCATACTTTTTTTTCCGAATACAACGCCAACTAGGTTACACATGGGCTAACATGCCCAAAAAGGACCCAACCTAAGGTCAGCCGACTAGCCAAAGCAGCCGACACTGAAAAAAGTAAATATCAAACCGTGGGCCCTTGAAACTGATGTCAGTCGAAGCTGACAGAATTCGGGACAAGTTAACCAGCTGAGAACATTACAAACAAAACAAGTTAAAACATGAATAAACGGGAGTTCCCAGCTCCGCTTTCCCAAATAACATCTCAAAATAATCTACTAAAATGTTAAAAATTAAAATTTTGATTTCAAATCAAACAAAAAATGGTAATGATACAGAAAAGGAAAACAAAGGATTAAGGGACGAGAACGAGATGATGCCGAAACGGATGGTCAAAAATTATTGGGTTGGTCTAAAATTAAAAAGCTTTATGAACAAGTGAACATAAGACGAAACAAAATTAGGGTTTATGAACAATCTTTTCTTTAGGGTTCTAGCACAATCAAACTTTCTCAGGGAGACTTCTGATGATACTTTATGGTGAATGGAGCTGAAAGGGTACCTGGGTGAGTCTTAAAGTCTGAAATTGATTGTTTTTTCGTCTCATTTAATCGATTTTATGTACACATGCTGAGAAGGTTGAGGTTGGTTTCGTAGGATATGGTGTCTTGAGAATTCGGATTTGAATGTGAAGGTGGAACCTTTGTGATGGCTATCTGCGGAATTTCTAAAAGGGTATTGCTATCTTATTTGGTTCCGAAGATATCACAGGTGGTTCCATCATCTGCAGTTTGCTGTCGTTCTCTCAATAGCAAATGTGATTTGTTGATGCCATTTAAATCTGGGTGGTTTCAGAGATCTAGATATGTTCATAGTTCTAGAATGTTATTTTGCGTGGCATCTCAGCCGATTGCCACGGTGCGGCTGGTTGGTAATAAGATATCAAGAGCTGCAATGGCTGAGGCGCGAGCTGTGCTTTTTGATTACTTGCAAAATACTAGAAGTTTTCAATTTGCCGATGCTGACTACATGAGCAGGAATTCAGACTGTTTTCTTCTTGATTTGCTTTCGAAAGTGGATATCAAAGAGAATGTCACTAAGTCACTTTGGAGGTATCTGCACTTCCATCCTATAAATGAATTTGAACCTTTTTTTGAGAGCTTGGGAATGACGCCAAACGAGTATTCTGCTTATCTTCCGAGGGACTTGATGTTCCTGAGTGACAACCAAGTCCTACTTGATAACTTTCATGATCTTTGTAATTATGGGATTCCGCGTGGTAAGATGGGTAAGATATATGCTGAAGCGGAAAGCATATTTAGATATGATCATGGAGTGTTGGCTTCAAAATTTAGGGCTTATGAGGAGTTCGGGTTGAATAAGAGTTCCTTAATCAAGTTTTTTATTTTTGATCCATCTCTTTTGGCTGGGGATGCAAATACCGAGTTTATTGATTTTTTGCAGAGACTAAATAAAATAGGGTTGGAAAATGATTGGCTTGCCGGGTATGTATCTGCAGAAAGTTCGTACAATTGGGCCAGGATGTCTCAAACAGTGGAAATACTTGATAGATTGGGGTATGGTGGGGATAATGTGGCAAAGTTGTTCCGAAATGAACCTGGCCTATTATTGGACAATTCGGGCAAGGCCATCCAAATATTAATTATACAGCTAACAAAATTGGGTTTCAAGAAGGATGATGTCGTTACTTTGTTCTTGCAAGATCCAAAGCTTATGTCTAAGAAGCGGCTGAAGAATCTATCCCACTCGATGACTTTCCTGTTTGAAATAGGAATGAAATTAGAAGACATTGCCTACGTTGTTCAGACCCATAAACATATCCTTAGCTCCGACACGCCGAAGCGGCCACGAACTGTCTTAGGAACTTTAAAAGTCGGTGAGAGTGCCTTGCGCGAGATGATCAAAAAGGAACCAACGATACTATTTGTTTCATCATCAATCCTACTTGATAATTTTCATGATCTTTGTAATTATGGGATTCCGCATGGTAAGATGGGTAAGATATATGCTGAAGCAGAAAGCATTTTTAGGTATGATTATGGAGTGTTGGCTTCAAAATTTAGGGCTTATGAGGAGTTCGGGTTGAGTAAGAGTTCCTTAATCAAGTTTTTTACTTGTGATCCATCTCTTTTAGCTGGGGATGTGAATACCAAGTTTATTGATTTTTTGCAGAGACTAAATAAAATAGGGTTGGAAAATGATTGGCTTGCTGGGTATGTATCTGCAGAAAGTACGTACAATTGGACCACGATGTCTCAAACAGTGGAAATACTTGATAGATTGGGGTATGGTGGGGATAATGTGGCAAAGTTGTTCCGAAATGAACCTGGCCTGTTATTAGAAAATTCGGGCAAGGTCATCCAAATATTAATTAGACAGCTAACTAAATTGGGTTTCAAGAAGGATGATGTCGTTACTTTGTTCTTGCAAGATCCAAAGCTTATGTCTAAGAAGCGGCTGAAGAATCTATCCCACTCGATGACTTTCCTGTTTGAAATAAGAATGAAATTAGAAGACATTGCCTACGTTGTTCGGACCCATAAACATATCCTTAGCTCCAAAACGCCGAAGCGGCCACGAACTGTCTTAGTATATTTAAAAGTTGGTGAGAGTGCCTTGCGCGAGATGATCAAAAAGGAACCAACGATACTATTCGTTTCATCATCAACTTCTTGCCCAGAGGATTACAAGGCATTTTCATATTCTTTGCAAGCTCCGGCCAGGTATTTGGAGAAAGCAACATTCCTAAAGTGGTTAGGGTATATTGAGAATTCCGAAGAGTTTGTGGAGGCTGCCAAGAGGTTCCGAGGCAGAGGGGATCAGTTACAGGAAAGATTTAATTGCCTGGTTCAGGCCGGTCTGGACAGCTACACAGTTGCTGATATCATAAAACGCGTTCCACGAATTCTCAAACAAAGAAAGGAAGTTCTAGAACAGAAGATACACCTGTTAACTAACGTCATCGGCTACCCACTTGAATGCCTAGTTTCTTGTCCAGATTATTTATGTTACGATGTGAAGAGAATCAGCCTAAGGTTTTCAATGTACTCGTGGATGAGGGACAGAGGCGTAGCTAAACCAGCCATGTCATTGAGTACAATTCTCTGCTGCTCAGAAGAACGATTTGTTAAGTACTTTGTGGACATCCACGATCACGGTCAGGCCGTGTGGGAAAAATTGAAAGAATCATCGCAGACTGCACAAACTAAACGTTAGACCTCAAAGTATACATCCACTTGTTGTGCACTATATTCTTTAGACCAACATAATGTGGTGTTTCTTTAGACTTCAGAGCAAATTCCAACTTTCACCTATGAGTTCTAGTTTTTAGTGAATCGCAGAATGGTTTACCATCGTCTTTTTTCTTTTTCTTCAAAGGGTAAAATTTTGCTAGTGTAAAATCAAATGGCAGAAATCCCAGCCCATTAAGTCCACATCTGACCCAATATTGGCTATGGTGCTGATCGAGGGTCGACACTGGTTATGGTGGATGCTAGTCTTATTTATTGGGAGATGGGGAAGACTGATGAGGGGAGGGCTTTGTATAAGAGAGCTGCTTTGCTCAGTGATCCTGCTGGACAATGTAATTTGGCTATTTCGTACCTGAAAGGTAACTCTATTTCCTGAATAAGAAATTTTCGTCCAATAGTTTAAAGAAATGAGGGATTTGTAATCAACTAGGGCTCACTTTGTGTTGTGAATTTTGGTTGAATTATATTGTCGGTTAGCAGAATGATTTATTAAAAGTTGTTATTGTTTTCCCTACTGAAGATCATAGCTTCCAGTTGTCACTAGTTATGCAGGGAGATGATAATTAGGGTAGCTAGCTGTTGGAGTAATACTCAGGAGATTGTAGCTTTATACAGCAGATACAAAATGACCATTGTAATTGTTTTCATCTAACCACCATGTCAATGTGTAGGCAGTTTTTCTTTATGTCGCCTTGGCTGATGAATTTTATTCTTCCTGAAGCTGAGCCACCAAATTCAACTGAGGCTGTGAAGTGGCTAGTTCAGTCTTCTCATGCTGGCTATGTCCGTGCACAATATCAACTTGCTTTGTGTCTGCATCAAGGTCAAGGAGTAGATCGCAACCTTTCTGAAGCAGTAAGTGCTCACAATATTTTCATGATTTTTTTGCTGTTGTGTAGAAGGCGATGTTGCCTGTCTCTTACTTGTTCAATGACTGTATTTGTGAAAGGTCTAAGATTACTGGCATATAAGGCTGCAAACGAGTCGATACACTCGTTAGATACTTGTGAACAAACTCGGTCAAAGCTCGATTCGAAACTAAACGAGTCGAGCACGAGCATGAATTTCCAACTCGTATATTTAACGAGCGAGTATGAGCATGGTAATACTCGACTCGCATATACTCGTGAACAGCTCGATTATTCCAGATAAATCTCGGAAATTACAATTGTGATTTCAATTGGATTAATTGGAATGAGTAGATTAGATTTTGGATAGAGTGTTCCTCTATATATATCTATATATATAGGGGGCGTTCTTTTGAGGACGGCTCTAAATGTGAGGACGTGAGTACAACCGATCACAACGCTCCACGTATGCAGAATATGGTAGTGGGTTTTACTGTTTGCTTTTTGAATAGTGCTTGATTTTGGTAGTGGGACACGTGGTGCACCCACAAAGCAGGGGTTAGATGGATGATGATCTAATGGATGAGATTTGTCCCCACGACCTCACCAAATTTGAGTGTGTCCTCAAAAGAACACTTCTCTCTCTCTCTATATATATATATATATATAGGGGCGCTCGGTTGAGGCAGGGTTGTAAGAATGAGGCAGTGAGGCACGATCTCGGCCATCTGTGGAGTTGATCGGACGCACGTGGCGAAGCCACGTGGCACAGCCGCAATTGTTGACTTTTCAAAAGTTAGTGGGTTTTACTATTTGGACACGTGTCGCGCCACAAATGCATGGGGGGTTAGATGTGTGGTTGAGATCGTGCCTCACATTACTGTAGCGATCCTCATTTGAACGCTCCTCTATATATATATATATATAGAGGAGCGTTCAAATGAGGCACGCTACTGTAAAGTGAGGCAGTGTGGCACGATCTCATCCACTCACCTTAGCCGTCAAACTCACCTCATTATGACACGTGTCCCACTTACTTTTGATTTTCTAAACCCAATAATCAATTATTATATATTACATAAGGGCATTTAAGTTTTTAACCAATTATCATCTCTCTCCTTACATCACATCTTTCATAATTAATTCATTTATTAATTGTTTTTCTCACCTAACATCTTTCTCTCTCATACCCAAACCCATTATTTTTAAATGCACCCTTATTTCATATGACATTACACCCTTATTTCATATGGCATTTCACCCTTATTTCATGTGATATTACACCCTTATTTCATATGGCATTGCACTCTTATTTCATATGACATTATATCCTTATTTCATATGACATTACACCCTTATTTCATATGACATTACACATTTATTTCATATGACATTACACCCTTATTTCATATGACATTATACCCTTATTTCATATGACATTACACCCTTATTTCATATGGCATTACACCCTTGTTAAAAAAAATTCGTAAAAATATATCATTATTATATTATATAATAATCTCATACACTCTTTCATCATAAAAATAACTTTAATTAAACACACATACTCTCTTTCTTCATTAATTAATAACAATCCATAAACTCTTTTTCTTCATTAATTACAACCCACTACTCTCTTTCCATCCCCAAATTACCCCTTCAATAATTCCCACCAACAAATACTTTTACAATGTCACGTCATCACAATGAGTGGCTCACGTGCTGCCTCACTGCCTCATTCTTATAACCTTGACTCAACCGAGTGCTCCCATATATATATATATATGGACGTTCAAATGTTATGTGCTTCTTATTGTGTTATGTGTTATGTCGATTCTGATTGGTTAATGAAAAACAAGGAACCAATCAGAAGCGAGAAACACCGTAACTACGGTGCACCCTCACCCACACAACCCCCATGCTTTGGAGGTGCACCGTAAGCCCCGTGTTCCTCGCTTCTGATTGGTTCCTTCTTTTCATCAACCAATCAAAATCGATATAACACTTTAAAAACATAACACTCTAAGGACATATAACATTTGAACGCCCCCCTATATATATATGGACGTTCAAATGTTATGTGCTTCTTATTGTGTTATGTGTTATGTTGATTCTGATTGGTTAATGAAAAACAAGGAACCAATCAGAAGCGAGGAACACCGTAACTACGGTGCACCCTCACCCACACAACCCCCCATGCTTTGGAGGTGCACCGTAAGCCCCGTGTTCCTCGCTTCTGATTGGTTCCTTCTTTTCATCAACCAATCAAAATCGATATAACACTATAAAAACATAATACTCTAAGGACATATAACATTTGAACGCCCCCTATATATATAGGGGACGGTTCAGGTACAAAATCATTTTAGAGTACAAAGTACAAAGTAATCAGGATAGTTGATTTAATTAGATTAATGGCTGAGATTTAATGTAATGATTTAACGGAAGTTAGACTCCCGTTTAGATTTAAAGGCAAAGAAGGGCATAAATGACATTAAAAAAATAGAAATCAAAGAGAGTTTCATTTGTCAAAACCCTAGAAGAAGCGAACCGAACCGGAACCACGACGACGCTCAGCAACGTCGGTGGTAGAGGAGACACCAAAGACGCCGCGGCTGCCGCGTTAGATGCGCCAGGATATTTTGGTGTTGATAGAGCGGAAGCGAGTGGCCGAGAGTCGCGTGAGGAGAGGTCGACCTTCATGGTTGGGTTCAAAACTCCGTCCGCAGCTTATCTTCTCTATGTTCTTAAGATAAAATCATTCATCACTGTCCGGGTAAGTCAATTTAGAATTTAGCATCAGTTCTAATCTTATGTTGGTTTGCTTTCGGTAATTGAGCTAGGTAGTTCAACTGTGATTAGGGATTATAATTGTGTACCACTGATTGAGATTGGAGTTTTTGATTTTGTGAATTTTGATGTTGGAATCGTGATGTGTTGATTCAGTTTTTGTTTTGCAAATGGAGGAGACGAGGCTGCTGGTGGTGGTATTTTTCAAACATTGTTTCCATGTTGTGAATATTGATCTTGTTATGTCCATATATTGCTTATTTTGTGAGTGATGATATGTAAGCCAGCAAAACTCATATTAGTATAACATTCATGTCTTTATTTTTTCACCCTTAGCCTATAATTTAACTGGTTCTTTAATTTAGTAGCATTTTTACTATGGTGTTGTTGTTTTTTACAGGACAATTATGAAGAAGAATATGATGACTATCTGCAGTACTCATTCAGTAAGATGTATTATATGTATTTGTTGGTTACTTTCACTGATTTTTATTTTTGTACTTTGTCTAGGAATGTGGTCAGGGATTTTCTGTGAACTCAGCAGGCGTATTGTATTTTAAGAACATTATTTTAATGTTGTGAACTCAGCATATATATTGTATATTTGTGAACAATAGCCTTCTCTAATGAATAAGGTCCATTTTGGCTAGTCTGCAGCAACTTGGAAATCTAAGTTCAATATTCGTCAACTTTGAAATCAGTTTTTTCATCTCTGCCAAGTTGCCAAACTATTTTGGTTCATTATCTGGTAACTCGTTTTCATCTTAACTATTTATTTTACTATTTTTTTGTATCAGCTATGCTTTATTCAAATTTGTTCAAAGATTACAACATCACTGATATAATCAAGTTTCTGATACTCTAAAGGTCCGATTAACGCAGTTCTTGACTTGTGAATGTTATTCACACATAGTGAACTCGGGAAATACATATTTTGCGATGTTCACTGGATTGTGTAAAATAGGTCATGTATTCATAATTATGTGCTGTTCACTGGATTGCAGTGGCATTCATCAAATAATGGTCACGTTTTCATAAACTTGCGTAGTTAACTAAATTAAAACTGCATTCATAAAATATTGTATGGGTTTATTAAATATTTGTTGTGTTCACAACATAAGATTTCATGATTAGCAATGTATCGTAACCATCCGAAACTAATGTATCAGTCACTAAAATTCTAAAGCTGATTGGTTTCAGCATTCGTAGAACATGCTTTGGTGTCAATTGCGAGCCAAGGTGTCACTTACTAATGATCCACTTTCTTTTTGTCTAATGCAGATAATATCGACACTAAAAGCAATAATTCAAGCAGTTTTGTGTGGAGACAACCGGTGGAACAGATATTGGACACTATTGTGTTCTGAAGATCACAAGCCCTTTCTTGGTCATAAGTTTGATTCACTGGAAGAAGCAATCATATTCTACCAGAATTTTGATGTTCTAGTTCGATTGTCATTCCATTGTTGACAACAAAAACAGGCACAAATGGCACCGTGACACTGAAGTACATTTTGATGTTGTCATGCAAATTGTTCAGCTTGATGTTGCTTTATGACAATTCGCAAGCAGGGTGTTTTTTATAATAGTAATTCTTCTATAGTTGATGTAATGTCATCACTTTCAAAAAGAGTTGTATATGTAGTCTACAGAAATCCATTGTTCACTAAATTATGACTATGTTTTCTAAATAGTAGTTGTGTTCACAATATAAAACCTTGTGTTCACAATATAAAACCTTGTATTCACAAAATAAAAAGAATGTTCACATGATAAAAAAAACCATAATCACAAAATTAAAGACGTGTTCACAAAATAAAAACTATGCCAACATAATAAATATTGTATTCACCAAGCAACATCCACAAAATAATATCAGTATTGAAAACATATTAAGAATCTGTGAAGCAGATTTAGAAATGCACAAATCCAAAAGCAACTTTTATTTTGTGAACATATTTTGTATTTTGTGAATACAGGTTTTATGTTATGAACACAACTAACATCGTCATAATTTAGCGAATAATGTACCAAATCGCGTGAAACATGAGTTCTATAGACTACAAAAACATCAACTTCTTTTGAAAGCACTGACACTTCATTAACTATAGCGAGCCAGAACTCAAAAATATACCCTGCTTGCAGATTGTCATAAAGCAAAAGCAAGCTAAACATAAACAACTCAATAACATTTATTCAGTGAGCGTTACTATAATGTTGTGAACAAAGTAATTATCTGGAAACACAACTATTATTCAGGAAACAGACCGACACACAAATATTATGGTGCACATCTTTATATTCCACTGCTGGTGAATTTCATCTCAAAGGTGAGTATTTTGATGCTAGAATGATGAACCATTCTGCTCAGGATCAAAACAAAATACTAGCAGCGACAGGGCTCTTTGCAGAGATTAAACCCTAATAAAGCATCTGTGGAAAATGCGAAAAGACTGTGTGAGCATCTTTGGCATACAAGCACAATGGCATATGGTTAGATGTCACCATTGTTTGACTAAAAACAGTGACATGAGATGAAATAGAGTTTGCATACATAATCAGCATCCATATGTGCACATGCTACATAAGTTTTACCAGTCGGTACATGAATATCCACAAACACAAACCAAACAAAAACCAGTGCTCATAATCCTTAATCATCCACAACAACAATAACCGTCAAAAGGCATAAATTTACAACAAAACCATCAACAAACAAACCTTGAACTGCGCCCATCTCCTCCACAGTATAAAACTAGTGTCTATAGAATAAGATTAGTTACAATTAACAGAATAATAAAACAATAGAATTCAAACGATGACAGAATCAATCGCAACTTAATGTTTTGACACTATAAAATAAATTTCCACATGCCATGGATGCATTCATCAAATTTTATAACATCCCATTGTAACAGTGATGATCACAAAGTGGATTATACACACAAAAATAACAATATAACTCTGGTTGCATTCTTTCAGATTAATCACAAAGGAGGCAACTCAACTCACATCACCAACTCACATAATTTAGTGAACTATGGAGCAAATTAGCGGTATGTGTCCTATCAAAGCTAGAGTTTCATTTATTAGCATACAAAAACCACAAATGCGCTAGCGCAAAAACTATACAAATGCATTACAACCAGTCACCAAAAAAAAATCACAATGCCTCAAATTTCAAGATTCAACTCCCCATCTTCTGTAAAACAATTACATCAATCAGTAGGCATGTAACACAAAATTCCAACCACTCACCCAACAACAGCAGATAAGAACGCGAGGGAAGATAGTTGAGGCATATACCAGCCCTCTCTTAATAAAAGTCCCCGTTTTTAGGCAAATTTCTCCTCAAACCAAACACGATCAATCCTCCAGCACGGACCACTCGTGCAATTCACACCAATACTTCTGCAAAAAAAAAAGTAAAAAAAACTCAGATACGTACAGAAGTGAAACAATTGAACGCTGAGTCGTAGTTGAGGAAATCAGAAAAACCCAGATCAGAAACACCACCGCGGACCTGTGGAGAGGAAGCCTCCATCATCGACAACGAGTGCGCGGCCGTGACGGATACACAAGCGGCGTCAATTTTAATTTCTACTTTCAGCAGCAGATCACATATTTTTCGTCACACAAGGAGGCGCATAAACTGAGCAAACCAGGAAAAAGGAAACTGGCTCATACAATCACCAATACGCAAAAAAATAATTTTTTTGATAAATCACGATTAGTCTATCAACACATCGAGCAAGATTCCATATAGCGAGAAAGTTGCAAACTTTCCCAAATCAGAATTTCCACTTTATGAACGCAAGCATCTACTAACAGCCACATCTTTATTGAATTTAACTGATTGCTGAATTTACACAAAAAACTGGACCTTGTTGATGAACTGCCGGCGATTGGGATTGTGGTGCGGCCGGCGATTAGGTTGTGCTGTGATGCGGAATTCTGGTGCGGATGATGGGTTAGGGTTCATACGGGATTTTGAAAGATATTTTGATATATTTGGATGTTAACGGATGTTAACGGGTTAATATTTGATGTTTAATTACAATAAAAACCTTGATGAATATAAATTAATATCTAAATATGAATTTAATGTAATTAGATCTCATCCATAAAAAATTAAATCTAATGGTTTATATCACTTTGTACTTTGTACCCTAAATATCACTTTGTACATGATCCAAATCCTATATATATATATATAGGGGGCGTTCAAATGTTATATGTCCTTAGAGTGTTATATGTGTTAGAATGTTATATCGATTTTGATTGGTTGATGAAAAGAAGGAACCAATCAGAAGCGAGGAACACGGGGCTTACGGTGCACCTCTAAAGCACGGGGCGGTTGTGTGGGTGAGGGTGCACCGTAGTTACGGTGTTCCTCGCTTCTGATTGGTTCCTTGTTTTTAATTAACCAATCAGAATCGACATAACACATAACACAATAAGAAGTTTATATTATTTGAACGTCCGTCTATATATATAGGGGCGTTCAAGTGTTATGGGTTGTTAGAGTGTTATGTGTTACTTTATTGTGCACCTTTAGATCTTTTGATCTAAAGGTCCAGATTTCATCTTGCACTTTTGTCTTTTAGGTAAAAGATAAAAGTGCAAGATGACAAACAATTTGATCACTTTTTGTATTTTTGACTTTCATTTTGCACCTGTAGATCATTTGATCTAAAGGCTGAGATTGAAGTAACACATAACACCATAAAACACACATAACATTTGAACACTCCTCTATATATATATATATATATTCGTTCATCTTATTAGGGCCTGTTCTCTAGGGATTTGTTCAATCCGACTCAATCTCACCCAACACAATTCAATCTCACCCAATACAATCTAATCTCACCCAATCCGATCCAATCTCATCCAACAAAACCTAATCTAATTTAATCTCCACTCACCTAAATTACTCTACACTCACATATTATTTACATTATATTTATTATAAAATATATTATCTTTTAAAAAAGTTAATGAACAAAGTGAATATATTTATAAAATTCTAAAATTTAATACCAAATTTATAAAAAGTGTAATTTTTTAATAACTATATTTATAAGAAACATATATTTATTTATACCTATTTTATTAAAAAAACTAATTTTTTTCAATTTTTTATATTATTTTTATTATAAATTATTTAAAATATAATTCTAAGTTTTTTATGATGATTATCAAAAATATATTGTCTTTTTCAAATCAAATTTTATTTAACCTTCTAGAGGCCAGATCTGGTGCAAAGTAAATTTTTGGTACAAAATATAAAATTTTGAAAATTCGTCACATAAAAAAATACCCAAAAAATCCAAATTTCGTATTTTAAAAAAGATACATTGTCAAAAAGATTCATAATATAGCATTACAATTACAGGTTTTTAATACGAACCTTAATATTTTAAACATACTAACAAATATTTCGGATTAACCTTAAATATATTGGGGTCACTCGTCAGGATCGACTTCCATAATTTGACGGGCTATGAAATTTCGCACGGTGTTCATTTGATCCTTTCGACGTTGATTGTATAAGTCGGAATCAGCTACCCCTTCCACTTCTTCATTCGATAAAATCGGCATCTGCAGCTCATGCATGCGAATAAAATTGTGCAACGTAAACGTTGCCAAAATAATGTCTAGCTGACACACATCTGCCACTTGAGGCATGACATGACACGAAGTACCTTCCACGTGCTCTTTAAAATCCCAAAAGCTCTTTCGATGGTTGTCCTTAATGAAGAATGACGATAGTTAAACTTCTCATAAATTCCTATTGGTCTATCGCCTTTCTTGAATGTTGGCATATGATAGCGAGTGTTCCCTTCTTTGTAAGGAGCCAAATATCCACGAGTATCGAGTATTTGGATAACCGGAGTCAACCAAATAATACTTATCTGATAAAAATGACTATAAAAATCATATTCCTAAAAAGTCATTAAATTATGTTGAAATATATATTTTTGTATTGAAATTGCACCTGGAGGTGGAGGTGGATGTGGAAGTGGAAAGCAATACTTTGACTGCGTTATTGAATCTTTCCAAACAGTTTGATCATGGACGCTTCCTTCCAATCTCAAGTGCACGTAGGTGAATAGCATTTCAAAAGAGCAACACGCAAGCACATTCCATGTTTTTGTTCCTTTACGACCATGATATTGCATACCATGTTCATCTCCTAAAACGGATTGGATATGAGTTCCATCTATAGCTCCGATACAACCCTGTACACATCACCATACTCATAAACATATTTACAGAAAATATTTGTAATCATAAAAAACAAACTCTATAATCCGCTAAATGATTGGAAATTAATTGTTACCTCAAAAAGCAAATATAAGCTGCTACTCATGATTTTCTGAGGTATTTCTTCCAAAGGAGTATGCGGTCGTATGATGTCGAAAGACAATACCTTTAAGGCAGCGATTACCTTTTTCAAGTATTTCTGAACAGTCGATATTGAGTGTTTGAATGTATCTGCAATATCTCTATATGAAGCACCTTTCGCCAATATATAAAGACACATGGCAACTTGTTCGGCAACTTTTACTCTTCTTCTTTCAGTTAACAATTCTCTGCTACACATTATTTCAACTAGTTGGAACACCATTTCATTTGTTAATCGCAATTGTTCCTGACACAATTGTGAATTTTCATTTAGTAATCTATGCATGTATTCAGCTCCGGTCTCGCCTCCGGATCTCAAATCCCTTCTTTTTCGTTTGAATATCAAACTTTTTAACTTTAAAACAGCAATTCTGCGACACTGTCGGATCACTTCATCAATCATTCTACACAAGTAAAAAACAAATTACTAACAGTTAAATTGGAGACATCACAAACACATGTAACATATGAATATAAAATGTTCTACACGCAACAACTTCAAACATTAAACATTCGTGATCAGTACAACAAATCCATTACATCCAACACAACAACAAGTTCCAAATGTGTGCGCATTCTACTAGTGTGTGCACATCAATACGACAACAAGTGTGCACAAAAAATTAGTGTCGACACATCAATAAAATAACAAATTAATGTCCCTGTCCGCCCACGAGCTTCAGCCATTCTATTCTCTCTTCTTCAGATTTTGCATCAAAAAAAATCTACATATTGATTGTCCTTCAGAAATTTCAAGGATGCGATTAGGAATGGCATACCACGCATTGTTACATATTCCATATTCCTGACTGCATCGCCGAGTCTCGTTTGCTGAGTTATTATCGGCTCGGTAATCTTAATCATTTCATATGCTTTTTTAGACTGATCGTCCATCCCTGGCTTGTTTACTGAAGTACATCCAATTTTTTGTTTTTTGTTTTTTGGAACTAGTACTCTTCTTCGGAGATATACTTTCAGCCACTGAATTGGAATATACAGACATTCTAGGGTACTCACGAGCCTCATCACTATCTCCAGACCCCTCCTTATTACCAATATCAAAGTATACGTGTTTTTTTCATTTTCCATTGCCAACTTTGGAACGACTTTTGGCTAATGCTGGGGAAAAACTTTTCTCGCCAGTAGCACATTTCTCTGCAAATACAGGATGCCAAAGATTCATGTCAACAAGCACATTCTTTAGAACATACTGGCCAGCTCCACTTGTACTGTAATTCTGCAAGGACAATTATAAAAATGTCAGGAAACACATGGTTATACTGAATTTGTATATATGCATGAACAGACATAATATGTATGACGAACCTGTATAAACTGCTTAATTCTGTCACTACCAAGTTCCTTCTCGGTCGGCAAACCTTCTTCAGTCAACGTTATACCAGTCATGCTGTTCAACGCCATCCATGCGTTATACTTACCCTTACACTGACCGTGGTGGTTCTTAAGCTGTCCCGGCCCTTTTGCTGCTTCCGCATTTGAATTAGTAGAATTATAAATTGAGGCCAATATTTTCCAATTAACAGTGCCTTCATTACCCTTACTACGCCATTGCAATATACATTTCATCAGCTTCCTACTTTCATCTCTGTTCCACGAAGTTCCCATGGTCTAAAAAATACATCACTTGAAATTGCTTCAGAACCATTTTCAGTCGGGATTGCACATGAACAACTCGGACAAATCGGAGAAAACGCGAGATAAACAAGGAGTAACAAAAACAACACATTGGCAACAAAAACAACACATCGGAGAAGAACGATTCAACAATTTGATGAAGATGACAGTCAAATTGCGAAGATGACATACCTGCCGAACGCGATGAGGTCGCTGATGGAGGTCGCAGCCGAACAAGAAGACGGTCACTGATGGTGTCCGAAATCGGAAGATCTAAAGCGTAATGAGGAAGGTCGGGTCTGATGAATGTCGACAGATCTGGTCAATGCCCAACTCCCATATCGTATGTAAAATATCTTATATTTATTTTTATTATTATTTTTGTGAACGGTCATAAGTTTGAATGTAAAATATCTTATATTTTTGTCATGTCATAACTACCCAAATTCAATGCCCAACACAAGTGTATTTGTTTTTTTTAATTAAAACACAAGTGTTTTTCATTTGGTTATTTTTTTTGATGACATGGTTTTCATTTGTTAAACTGAAATTATCTTGCATACGAATCACAATTTTCACATGCATAATATTAGTAATTGCATTGCTTAGAACATGACGAAAAGATTCAGCAATTACTAGTCACGTTCATATTTTTAACTCTCGTCCGTAATATTCCCCTTCATTTTCAATCAGCCCTTGCAGAACAATCCGAGAAAAATGGACCCAGATATCCATATTTGGCATTTTGTTTCTGGCCACATACCTTCCATAGCCTCCATAAATCTGCATCATAAACAAATTATAACATTACAAATCTCGAAAGCAATACGCTAATTTTGTGACAAATAAATTAATTGAAATATAGTGACAATTGCAAATTATACATCAAAGAATGCCAGAAACCTTTCGGTCTCTAGTTCTGCAGCAGTAGGCAATCCTTCATTCGTAAATTCAATTCCGGGCATATTATTCATTGCAACCCACGCTTTCCATTTTTCTCTACAACAATGAACATGGTTCTTTATTTGTATCACTGTCTGGGGATCCCTTGATTGTGAGTTGAAGATCGTTTCAATCCTTTTCCAGTCAATGCATCTGTTGGGTCTGTACTCATTTAAAATTGTGAACAAACGTCTACCTTCTTCGGTAGTCCAAATTCCTATTATCCTACCCCCAAAAACCAGCTCTTATTTGAAAAATAAAATATAGAAAAATCACAAAATTCAAATCTTCATCAAGTTAAACGGAAACAAGAATTATGTAGGGGAAAAAAGTACATAACATATTACCTGATGAAGTCCAACGATCATAAGCTCTCAAAATTATACTGATTCATTCTCTTATAAAAGCCTCTATTTATAGGACATCAACACATTAACGTTCCACTATATTGCCGACACAAACTTTGGGCGTATTAGGCCACTGTCCATTTTCACTTTGGTCATTAGTCCGCCATTACCTTTTTTTCACTTTGGCCATTAGCCAAATACCATGTGATAAAACAGCACAATCATGGTGATGAGGTTGATGTGATGCGGAAATAATCAATTTCCTCATAATTGGCTTCTCACGTAAATCTTAGCTACTATCAATTTCCTCATAATTTCCGCATCACATTAGACCCAACCTTCATCATCACGCTACATACGATATGGGAGTTGGGCATTGACCAGATTTGCCGACATTCATCAGACCCAACCTTCCTCATCACGCTTCAGATCTGCCGATTTCGGACACCATCAGTGATCGTCTTCTTGTTCGGATGCGACCTCCATCAGCGACCTCATCGCGTTCGACAGGTATGTCATCTTCGCAATTTGACTGTCATCTTCATCAAATTGTTAAATCGTTCTTCTCAGATGTGTTGTTTTTGTTGCCAATGTGTTGTTTTTGTTACTCCTTGTTTATCTCGCGTTTTCTCCGATTTGTCCGAGTTGTTCATGTGCAATCCCGACTGAAAATGGTTCTGAAGCAATTTCAAGTGATGTATTTTTTAGACCATGGGAACTTCGTGGAACAGAGATGAAAGTAGGAAGCTGATGAAATGTATATTGCAATGGCGTAGTAAGGGTAATGAAGGCACTGTTAATTGGAAAATATTGGCCTCAATTTATAATTCTACTGATTCAAATGCGGAAGCAGCAAAAGGGCCAGGACAGCTTAAGAACCACCACGGTCAGTGTAAGGGTAAGTATAACGCATGGATGGCGTTGAGCAGCATGACTGGTATAACGTTGACTGAAGAAGGTTTGCCGACCGAGGAGGAACTTGGTAATGACAGAATTAAGCAGTTTATACAGGTTCGTCATATATATTATGTTTGTTCATGCATATATACAAATTCAGTATAACCATGTGTTTCCTGACATTTTTATAATTGTCCTTGCAGAATTACAGTACAAGTGGAGCTGGCCAGTATGTTCTAAAGAATGTGCTTGTTGACATGGATCTTTGGCACCCTGTATTCGCAGAGAAATGTGCTACTGGCGAGAAAAGTTTTTCCCCGGCATTAGCCAAAAGTCGTTCCAAAGTTGGCAATGGAAAATGAAAAGAAAAACACGTATACTTTGATGTTGGTAATAAGGAGGGGTCTGGAGATAGTGATGAGGCTCGTGAGTACCCTAGAATGTCTGTATATTCCAATTCAGCGGCTGAAAGTATATCTCCAAAGAAGACTACTAGTTCCAAAAAACAAAAGATTGGATGTACTTCAGTAAACAAGCCAGGGATGGACGATCAGTTTGAAAAAGCATATGAAATGATTAAGATTACTGAGCCGGTAATAACTCAGCAAACGAGACTCGGCGATGCAGTCAGGAATATGTAAAAATGCGTGGTATGCCATTCCTAATCGCATCCTTGAAATTTCTGAAGGACAATCAATATGTAGATTTTTTTTGGATGCAAAATCCGAAGAAGAGAGAATAGAATGGCTGAAGCTCGTGGGCGGACAGGGACATTAATTTGCTGTTTTATTGATGTGTCGACACTAGTTTTTTGTGCACACTTGTTGTCGTATTGATGTGCACACACTAGTAGAATGCGCACACATTTGGAACTTGTTGTTGTGTTGGATTTGTTGTACTGATCACGAATGTTTAATGTTTATAGTTGTTGCTTGTAGAACATTTTATATTCATATGTTACATGTGTTTGTGATGTCTCCAATTTAACTATTAGTAATTTGTTTTTTACTTGTGTAGACTGATTGATGACGTGATCCGACAGTGTCGCAGAATTGCGGTTTTAAAGTTAAAAAGTTTGATATCCAAACGAAGGGGGGATTTGAGATCCGGAGGCGAGACCGGAGCTGAATACATGCATAGATTACTAAATGAAAATTCGCAATTGTGTCAAGAACAATTGCGATTAACAAATGAAATGGTGTTCCAACTAACCAAGGACCACTCATAAACGAAGAAATCCTCGTAGCAATAAATGAGATTGCCCATCAGCCAAAGGAAGCAGAACGCGAAGTATTACGAATATCCAAAAGGCTTGAAGAGCAACAAGAAAGTCTACTCAAACTCACTTCAGAGCTCAAGCAAGCAATCATTGGTTAATGTCCAGGAACTCTGCACAATACCTACACGCAGTCGAAACTGTAGAAGGAATCGACCCCCAGCAGTTGGATTCACAAAGGCCTCAAACTACAACACAACGAGTCTACAAATCCAAGCTACAATCAAGCAAAACAACACCATAATCGAGTTGCTATTATAACTAGACAAGAAAGTTTCAGATCTCACCCAACTAACCAAGGACCTCTTAAAACTAAAAGGACCAGGAGATCCCAGGATAGTAGAGTCTATAGCAGAGCTGTCAGACAAGCTTGCTGGACTAAATATTACCTCACCAGGAGAGCCAAAGAAAATCAAGGCTTCATCAGGACCTTACTACGTCTTCAAAAATCCAAAAGTGATACTAGAAGAAGAACGAAAGAAGAAATGACTAAGATACTCACAGAACAACTACCAATCATCGAATCTGGATCCAGTTCCTCTAATCCAAATTTGAACATAGAGGACCAAATCCGCAACTACAAAAGAATAAGCAGGGCTAGATACGAAGTAAGCCGAAAGCTTATTGGAAGAAGGGCACAAGGAAGAAGCCTTGAAAGAAGGCTTAACCCTGAGGAGCAGCTGGCAATATCCCAACAACAAAGGACAAACTTGGTGCCAGCAGAAGTACTTTACAACGCAAGATGGAGTGAAGCAAGACATAGGGTGTACGAACACTACTCTGACAGCGGAATCCTATGTCGGGAAGGTGAACAAACAGATCTACGCCTAATCACTGAGCAAAGCTACCAGGCTGTAAGAAGAGCCGGTATGCAGCACATACACCTTGGACTCATTATGATACGTGTACATGCATTACACAAAAGAAGGGCAGGAACTACTGCTCTAATAGCCTTACAAGACACAAGGTGGCAAGTCGAACGACAAGTAATCGAAACAATGGAAGTAGATCTATCAGAAGGAACGTAACTGGTATACATCGTACCAGAAATCTTCATGTCCATCAACGATTTCTACAACCATATAGAAATCGCCATACAAACCCAAGGATATCCCTCTACATGGGATTGAGAAAGCAACCTGCTAATCTCGCGATCGCTTATTGGTAGACTCACTAACACAAGCTATGAGTGATTCAGGTATAACGTACAACGAGTGGCAGAACATCTGGCTAGTAATGGCATCCGTGCTATTGCCGGATCACAAGTTCCTGCACCACAAGGAGATCGATGGGTACTCAGACCATCAAGGACAATCAGGCCACAAGCGCTTGCTGCGGTCAATATTGAAAACCTCATAGGAGGACGAGTAAGCCTCAGCTTCAGAGACTACACTGCTCTCCCTTACCCCATCATCAACACATAAGCAAGACCCTCTACATCCTCACAGGCACATGAACCGGATGAAGAGGAATTTATCGGAATGATGTGGGAAAACGAGGCGTACGCTCAATCATGTCGAGACTTGATCGTCAGAGAACGACTTAAGAAAGTGCAAACTGCGGCTATACTTGCAGAACAACAGAAAGGATATGTTGCCTACAGACCAACAATCAGGCATTACACTCGCAGAGATTGCTATAATTGGAACCAAGAGGATGACCGACCAAATGACGAACAGACATGGGTAACCCATGCTGATAATAGACGCTACGTGTTCACCGTCAAAATAACGCCACCATCATACAATACTGAAGTCATCTCACTGTCAGGCTGGGATGACGACGAAGAACAAAGCTCAACAAAGGAAAGCAATTCCGATGGACCACAGTATGACTCCTCGCCAGATGATGATGACAACAACGTCCCACTGGCGAACGACTATGAGGAAAACGTAGAAACCATCTACGCCTCAGACACCAATGAGCAGGCATATCCCATAAATCAAGAAGATATCCCAGAACTAGAGTATCCAATGTTGGCTAGAATCTGCAGAACCAACAAGCTAGCTCAAGAAGAAAGATCTTTTAGCACTGCCCTATCTGGAGCCACATCTCAGTGAAGGCCCCCAACAGAGGTAACGATGGGACCAGTCCTATATCCATCTGCTATAAAAGGAAATCCAAACCCTTACGAAGCAGCAGAAGGATGGGCAACAAAACCATACAGAGGGCGGCCACAACCGTTTAATAATGAGCTGTACCAATTACCCTCAGCACAACAGTCAACGGGAGCACTGTTAGTCCTCCCAGAAGATATTGGATTATATGGAGATGTGATATCCCGATGGGAATCAATAACACTAAATTGGATCAACAGCCAAACATGGTCAACCCCACAAGCAAAAGTAAATGCCATAGAAAACCTAATTGGAGAACTGGAAAAGAAGATTTGGATCCAGTGGAGAACATCATATGTTCAGGAATATGAGCAACTAGTAGGAATGGCGGATGACCCTCAAAACATAATCTCTCAAGTACGAAGGATCATCACCTTGGAAGAACCATACCAAGGATCAACAGAGGAGCAAGAACGCGCATACTAAGATCTCGACAGACTCTCATGTGAAAAAATGCGTGACATCTTCACATATATGAACCAATACAAAGTCCTCGCAATCAAGAGCGGAAGGGCATTTGTATCCGAAGAATTCTCAGAGAAGCTATTCAGGAAAATGCCCCCATTAATCGGAGCAGAAATTGCAGAAGCATTCGCAAGGAAAAACCCTGGCGCCACCATTGGCGTTCTCCCTCGCATACATTTTCACCTACCAGTTTTTGGCAGAAGCATGCAAAAAGGCAACAGTTCAAAGAGAAATGAAGGACTTATCATTCTGTAGCCAAGTTCCCATTCCAGGATACTATAATAAGCCAAATAAGTACGGGCTTAGGAAGTCAAGAACTTACAAAGGTAAGCCTCATGGCTCGCATGTTAGAGTCTTTAAAAGGAAGTATGCCGACAAAGTCCGAAAATGCAAATGCTTCATATGCGGTGATGAAGGGCACTTCGCAAGAGACTGCAGTAAACAAAGAGGAAACATAGCTCGAGCATCCAGACTAGAAGGACTGGATCTCCCAGAAGACCTGGATGTGGTCTCTATAGATCTCAATGATCCAGACAGTGATGCAATATGCAGCATATCTGAAAGCGAAGAGAATAGTCGCTACATTGCATCCATGTCATTATTCCCAGACGAATGGGGAATGATGCTTGGAAGGGAAGGAGGATGGAGGCCCCAGATCAAAGTCAATGACAAACAGTTGACCTGCGAGCATGATTGGGAGGAAAATAAGGAAGTCAAACTAGACTTCCTTAACTGCTCGTTCTGCAAGAATAAAACAATTTGCAAGATGCGACTGCATTGTCCCTTATGTGAAATAACGAGATGTCCCATGTGTGCCCCGTTCTACTTGAATAAAGAGATCAGCCCAGCACCCCCAGAAAAGCAAGAATATGTCACTACGGATGAACTACTAAGAGAGGTGTTCAGTTATGTCCAGTTCCTACATGCGGAGGTCGACAGACTAAAGGCCATCATCAGAAAAATACAAGGAACAGAGGCGGAACTAGAAAAAGAAGTCGAGGAAGAGCTGGCTAAGGACTTGGAAGAACTCACATTACGCGACAGAGGAAAAGGAGTCGATGAAAGTATTAGCTGGCTCAATGAAGGGAGTCCACAACAACAAAGGCAGTAAGCAGGCTATTTCACATACCTATAAAATTCACAATCCCTGGCCTACAAACCTTCACTATTGAGGCAATCCTGTATACGGGAGCAACCTGCTGTTGCATCAACAGAGTAGCAGTTTCTGAAAAGGCCCTTGAAGAACTTAACTACACAATTTTCTTCAACGGCATCAACTCTAGGCAACCTGCCAAACTAAAGCTCAAGAACGGACAAATGACCATCGATGAGCAAGTTTTTCGTATCCCATTCACATACGTATTCGACATGACTATGAAGGACGGAGTACAAATGCTCTTAGGATGTAACTTCATCCGAGCACGAAGCGGTGGGCTAAGGATAGAAGGTAACTCCATTACCTTCTACAAACAATTGACGACCATCTGCACAAGCCCACAGATAGCAGAAAAGGCCAACACATTAATTGAACTAAGCCCAATGGAAGAGATGGAGATAGTAGAACTCGTCTACTATAATCTGGGCTATGAAAACAATTAGTTTCAGTGGAAATTCGGCTCAACTTTTAACAGGCTCAAACAGTTGGGCTATATTGGTGAAAATCCGCTGCAGCATTGGGCCAAAAACAAGATTACATGTAAGATAGAGGTAATAAACCCGGACATCACTGTTCAAGATAAACCTCTTAAACATGTGACGCCAGCAATGGAGCAAAGTTTCAAAAGACATGTGGATGCCCTACTAAACCTCAAAATCATAAGACCAAGCAACAGCCGCCACAGGACTATGGCTATTCTGGTCAACTCAGGAACCACAGTAGACCCCAAGACTGGCAAAGAGCAAAAAGGGAAGGAACGAATGGTGTTTAACTATAAGGCACTAAATGACAACACCCACAAAGACCAGTACAGCCTGCCTGGTATCAACACCATCTTGAAAAAGGTCGGGAACGCAAACGTCTTCAGCAAATTCGACCTAAAAAGCGGATTCCACCAAGTAGCCATGGCAGAAGAAAGCATTCCCTGGACAGCATTTGTTGTTCCAGGAGGATTATATGAATGGCTAGTCATGCCATTCGGCCCCAAAAATGCACCAGCAGTCTTCCAAAGAAAAATGGATCACTGTTTCAAAGGAACTGAGGAATTTACTGCCGTCTATATAGACGACATTCTAGTTTTCTCCCGCACAGAAGAAGAACACGTGACACATCTACAAAAGGTGCTAGGCATATGTGAAAAAGAAGGACTAGCCCTTGCACCAACCAAGATGAAGATAGCCAGCAAAGAAATAGAATTCCTTGGAGCCATTATCGGTAATAAAAGGATAAAACTCCAGCCACACATCATCAAAAGGATAGCGGAGTTTAAAGAAGAAACCCTTCGGGACAAAAAGGGACTAAGGACGTGGTTAGGGATCCTCAACTACACAAGGGCTTACATACCAAAGTTAGGCATAAAGCTAGGACCCTTATACGCCAAAACAAGTCCACATGGTGACAAACGTATTAAAGAGTCAGACCTCAAGATAGTTCGCCAACTGAAGGAGGAAGTACAAAAGCTTCCAGACCTAGAAATACCCCCTGAAGATGCATATATCATAATCGAAACTGACGGCTGCATGGAAGGATGGGGAGGTATCTGTAAATGGAAAAGTCAAGAAGTGACCCAAGAACTAGTGAGCGGGTATGCGCATATACGAGCGGCAAGTTCCCTACAGTCAAAGCCACTATTGATGCAGAAATAAATGCTGCAATGGAAAGCCTCCAGGCAATGAAGATCCATTACCTGGATAAAGAAGAAATCACGCTTAGAACTGACTGTCAGGCTATCATTAGCTTCTACAACAAAACCGCAGCCAATAAACCATCACGTGTCCGATGGATCAGGTTACTAACTTTATCACCGGCACAGGCGTAGAAATATGCTTTGAACACATAAGCGGAAAAGACAACATACTAGCTGACGCCCTTTCACGACTAACGCATTATCTCTGTGCAGGATGTTTAACGGACGAAGAGGCAGAGGTCACGGCCGGGGCCTTGGACAAACTACAAGCTATGACGGCATCCCTTCATGGAGACTATATCAAACACGCGGAGGCCCAGGTACTCACATACATACATGGCCTGCTCCAACAGATAGAACAAACGAGTACAATGACGTACTCTTCCATAACCGCCAACGAGACAGGATGGAAAACCCGCTTAATCCCGAACAAAGCCAGGCAGAAAGAGAAAGGCTTGCCCAAGAATGCTTGGATGGAGCAACAGAAGAAGCCCAGCAAATAATGGAACAACTCTGTTCAATGCTGCATAGCAGAGCAGAAGACGAACAAAACCATCCAGGAGAAGGATGGGCCGAACAGCACCAAAGAGCCATGGCACAACATAGATCCATCGAGCGCATCTGTGCAGACTTGGCCCATTTCATCAACAGGATCCATTTTTGATGAAATCAAGCCCAAGCCCACCTTCTAGAAGACGCCCCTGGTTTTACAAAACCAGCTGTCAATAAATCGGGATACCATTAGTTATTTTAATGGGTCCCTGTGTCTGTACTAATGTCGCCTAGTGGCGCATTATCCCTTATTTTCTTATGTCTTGATATTGCCAATTGTTAGGCAAATATCTAAAAGGAATAACACAAAACATCTTTGCATGTGTCGATGGGGCTCAACGACCACCCGGCATGCATTATTTGTCTTTGTCTCCTTCTTGAGAGTTTCCCTATATAAGGAACTCTCAGTTCTCCTGAATCATAATCTGGAAAACTCAGACGAAATTCTTGAGAGAATGTTTGTAAGATATCCACCTTTCAATAATACATCTTCCATACTCAGTTTTTACTTTGATTTCTTCTTAATTACAGCAGTTTTCAGTATTAATCTGCATAATATTTTTGGGGTGTATTACGTTTGAAACACAACGTGCAACAAACCAAACGTATTATATGCGACAAACCAGAGGGGTGGGTCGTAACTGGACTAATCTTAAAAACAACCGGGATCAACACTAACCGTACATATATTATGTTAGGTTTGTCGCACATTGTGTTTCAAACGTAATACGCCCCAAAAATGTTATGCAGATTAATACTGAAAACTGCTGTAATTAAGAAGAAATCTAAGTAAAAACTGAGTATGGAAGATTGATTATTGAAAGGTGGATATCTTACAGACCTTCTCTCAAGAATTTCGTCTGAGTTTTCCAGATGGTGATTCAGGAGAACTGAGAGTTCCTTATATAGGGAAACTCTCAAGAAGGAGACAAAGACAAATAATGCATGTCGGGTGCTCGTTGGGCCTCATCGACACATGCAAAGATGCTTTGTGTTCTTCTTTTTAGATATTTGCCTAACAGTTGGCAATATCAAGACATAAGAAAACAAGGGATAATGCGCCACTAGGTGACATTAGTACAGACACAGGGACCCATTAAAAAAACTAATGGTATCCCGGTTTATTGATAGCTGGTTTTGTAAAACCAGGGGCGTCTTCTAGAAGGTGGGCTTGGGCTTGATTTCATCAAAATTGGATCCTGTTAATGAAATGGGCCAAGTCTGCACAGATGCGCTCGATGGATTTATGTTATGCCATGGCTCTTTGGTGCTGTTCGGCCCATCCTTCTCCTGGATGGTTTTGTTCTTGGATTGCAAAGTCTTCTGCTCTGCTATGCAGCATTGAACAGAGTTGTTCCATTGTTTGCTGGGCTTCTTCTGTTGCTCCATCCAAGCATTCTTGGGCAAGCCTTTCTCTTTCTGCCTGGCGTTGTTCGGGATTAAGCGGGTTTTCCCTCCTGTCTCACTGGCGGTTATGGAAGAGTACGTCGTTGTACTCGTTTGTTCTATCTGTTGGAGCAGGCCATGTATGTATGTGAGTACTTGGGCCTTCGCGTGTTTGATATAGTCTCCATGAAGGGATGCCGTCATAGCTTGTAGTTCGTCTAAGGCCCCGGCCGTGACCTCTGCCTCTTCGTTCGTTAAACATCCTACACAGAGATAATCTGTTAGTCGTGAAAGGGCGTCAGCTAGTACGTTGTCTTTTCCGCTTATGTGTTCAAAGCGTATTTCTACGCCTGTGCCGGTGATAAAGTCAGTAAACCCGATCCATCAGACACGTGATGGTTTATTGGCTGCGGTTTTGTTGTAGATGCTAATGATAGCCTGACAGTCAATTCTAAGCGTGATTTCTTCTTTGTCCAGGTAATGGATCTTCATTGCCTGGAGGCTTTCCATTGCAGCATTTATTTTTGCATCAATAGTGTCTTTGACTGTAGGGAACTTGCTGCTCGCATATGCGCATACGCGCTCACTAGTTCTTGGTCACTTCTTGACGTTTTCCATTTACAGATACATCCCCATCCTTCCATGCAGCCGTCAGTTTTGATTATGATATATGCATCTTCAGGGGGTATTTCTAGGTCTAGAAGCTTTTGTACTTCCTCCTTCAGTTGGCAAACTATCTTGAGGTTTGACTCTTTAATACGTTTGTCACCATGTGGACTTGTTTTGGCGTATAAGGGTCCTAGCTTTATGCCTAACTTTGGTATGTAAGCCCTTGCGTAGTTGAGGATCCCTAACACGTCCTTAGTCCCTTTTTGTCCCGAAGGGTTTCTTCTTTAAAGTCCGCTATCCTTTTGATGATGCGTGGCTGGAGTTTTATCCTTTTATTACCAATAATGGCTCCAAGGAATTCTATTTCTCTGCTGGCTATCTTCATCTTGGTTGGTGCAAGGACTAGTCCTTCTTTTTCACATATGCCTAGCACCTTTTGTATATGTGTCACGTGTTCTTCTTCTGTGCTGGAGAAAACTAGAATGTCGTCTATATAGACGGCAGTAAATTCCTCAGTTCCTTTGAAACAGTGATCCATTTTTCTTTTGAAGACTGCTGGTGCGTTTTGTAGGCCAAATGGCATGACTAGCCATTCATATAATCCTCATGGAACAACAAATGATGTCCAGGGAATGCTTTCTTCTGCCATGGCTACTTGGTGGAATCCACTTTTTAGGTCGAATTTGCTGAAGATGTTTGCGTTCCCGACCTTTTTAAAGATGGTGTTGATACCAGGCAGGTTGTACTCATCTTTGTGGGTGTTGTCATTTAGTGCCTTATAGTTAAACACCATTCGTTCCTTCCCTTTTTGCTCTTTGCCAGTCTTGGGGTCTACTGTGGTTCCTGAGTTTACGAGAATAGCCATAGTCCTGTGGTGGCTGTTGCTTGGTCTTATGATTTTGAGGTTCAGTAGGGCATCCACATGTCTTTTGAAGCTTTGCTCAATTGCTGGCGTCACATGTTTAAGAGGTTTATCTTGAACAGTGATGTCCGGGTTTATTACCTCTATCTTACATGTAATCTTGTTTTTGGCCCAATGCTGCAGCGGGTTTTCGCCAATATAGCCCAACTGTTTGAGCCTGTTAAAAGTTGAGCCGAATTTCTGCTGAAACTGATTGTTTTCATAGCCCAGATTATAGTAGATGAGTTCTACTATCTCCATCTCTTCCATTGGGCTTAGTTCAATTAATGTGTTGGCCTTTTCTGCTATCTGTGGGCTTGTGCAGATGGTCGTCAATTGTTTGTAGAAGGTAATTGAGTTACCTTCTATCCTTAGCCCACCGCTTCGTGCTCGGATGAAGTTACATCCTAAGAGCATTTGTACTCCGTCCTTCATAGTCTTGTCGAATACGTATGTGAATGGGATACGAAAAACTTGCTCATCGATGGTCATTTGTCCGTCCTTGAGCTTTAGTTTGGCAGGTTGCCTAGAGTTGATGTCGTTGAAGAAAACTGTGTAGTTAAGTTCTTCAAGGGCCTTTTCAGGAACTGCTGCTCCGTTGATGCAACAGCAGGTTGCTCCCGTATCCAGGATTGCCTCAATAGTGAAGGTTTGCATACCAGGGATTGTGAATTTTATAGGTATGTGAAATAGCCTGCTTACTGCCTTTGTTGTTGTGGGCAATATGGATGAGGCTGCTTCATTCCCTTCATTGAGCCAGCTAATACTTTCATCGACTCCTTTTCCTCTGTCGTGTAATGTGAGTTCTTCCAAGTCCTTAGCCAGCTCTTCCTCGACTTCTTTTTCTAGTTCCGCCTCTGTTCCTTGTATTTTTCTGATGATGGCCTTTAGTCTGTCGACCTCCGCATGTAGGAACTGGACATAACTG
Source organism: Rhodiola kirilowii (assembly GCA_033675215.1). Classification (NCBI taxonomy): domain Eukaryota; kingdom Viridiplantae; phylum Streptophyta; class Magnoliopsida; order Saxifragales; family Crassulaceae; genus Rhodiola; species Rhodiola kirilowii. The sequence goes on along the minus strand of CM066197.1, from coordinate 56,158,985 downwards.
AACACCTCTCTTAGTAGTTCATCTGTAGTGACATATTCTTACTTTTCTGGGGGTGCTGGGCTGATCTCTTTATTCAAGTAGAACGGGGCACACATGGGACAGCTCGTTATTTCACATAAGGGACAATGCAGTCGCATCTTGCAAATTGTTTTATTCTTGCAGAACGAGCAGTTAAGGAAGTCTAGTTTGACTTCCTTATTTTCCTCCCAGTCATGCTCGCAGGTCAACTGTTTGTCATTGACTTTGATCTGGGGCCTCCATCCTCCTTCCCTTCCAAGCATCATTCCCCATTCATCTGGGAATAATGTCATGGATGCAATGTAGCGACTATTCTCTTCACTTTCAGATATGCTGCATATTGCATCACTGTCTGGATTATTGAGATCTACAGAGACCACATTCAGGTCTTCTGGGAGATTCAGTCCTTCTAGTATGGATGCTCGAGCTATGTTTCCTCTTTGTTTACTGCAGTCTCTTGCAAAGTGCCCTTCATCACCGCATATGAAGCATTTGCATTTTCGGACTTTGTCGGCATACTTCCTTTTAAAGACTCTAACATGCGAGCCATGAGGCTTACCTTTGTAAGTTCTTGACTTCCTAAGCCCGTACTTATTTGGCTTATTATAGTATCCTGGAATGGGAACTTGGCTACAGAATGATAAGTCCTTCATTTCTCTTTGAACTGCTGCCTTTTTGCATGCTTCTGCCAGAAACTGGTAGGTGAAATGTATGCGAGGGAGAACGCCAATGGTGGCGCTAGGGTTTTTCCTTGCAAATGCTTCTACAATTTCTGCTCCGATTAATGGGGGCATTTTCCTGAATAGCTTCTCTGACAATTCTTCGGATACAAATGCCCTTCCGCTCTTGATTGCGAGGACTTTGTATTGGTTCATATATGTGAAGATGTCACGCATTTTTTCACATGAGAGTCTGTCGAGATCTTGGTATGTGCGTTCTTGCTCCTCTATTGATCCTTGGTATGGTTCTTCCAAGGTGATGATCCTTCGTATTTGAGAGATTACGTTTTGAGGGTCATCCACCATTCCTACTGGTTGCTCATATTCCTGAACATATGATGTTCTCCACTGGATCCAAATCTTCTTTTCCAGTTCTCCAAGTAGGTTTTCTATGGCATTTACTTTTGCTTGTGGGGTTGCCCATGTTTGGCTGTTGATCCAATTTAGTGTTATTGATTCCCATCAGGATATCACATCTCCATATAATCTAATATCTTCTGGGAGGACTAACAGTGCTCCCGTTGACTGTTGTGCTGAGGGTAATTGGTACAGCTCATTATTAAATGGCCGCCCTCTATATGGTTTTGTTGCCCATCTTTCTGCTGCTTCGTAAGGGTTTAGATTTCCTTTTATAGCAGGTGGATATAAGACTGGTCCCATCGTTACCTCTGTTGGGGGCCTATACTGAGATGTGGCTCCAGATTGGGCAGTGCTAAAAGCTCTTTCTTCTTGAGCTAGCTTGTTGGTTCTTCAGATTCTAGCCAACATTGGATACTCTAGTTCTGAGATATCTTCTTGATTTATGGGATATGCCTGCTCATTGGTGTCTGAGGTGTAGATGGTTTCTACGTTTTCCTCATAGTCGTTCGCCAGTGGGACGTTGTTGTCATCATCATCTGGCGAGGAGTCATATTGTGGTCCATCGGAATTGCTTTCCTTTATTGAGCTTTGTTCTTCGTCGTCATCCCAGCTTGACGGTGAGATGACTTCAGTATTGTATGATGGTGGCATTATTTTGACGATGAACGTGTAGCGTCCATTATCAGCATGGGTTGCCCATGTCTGTTCGTCATTTGGTAGGTCTTCCGCTTGGTTCCAATTATGGCGATCTCTGCGAGTGTAATGCCTGATTGTTGGTCTGTAGGCAGCAGATCCTTTCTGTTGTTCTGCGAGTATAGCCGCAGTTTGCGCTTTCTTAAGTCGTTCTCTGACGATCAAGTCTCGACATGATTGAGCGTACGCCTCGTTTTCCCACATCATTCCGATAAATTCCTCTTCATCCGGTTCATGTGCCTGTGAGGATGTAGAGGGTCTTGCTTCTGTGTTGATGATGGGGTAAGGGAGAGCAGTGTAGTCTCTGAAGCTGAGGCTTACTCGTCCTCCTGTGAGGTTTCCAATATTGACCGCAGCAGGCGCTTGTGGCCTGATTGTCCTTGATGGTCTGAGTACCCATCGATCTCCTTGTGGTGCAGGAACTTGTGATCCGGCAATAGCACGGATGCCATTACTAGCTAGATGTTCTGCCACTCGTTGTACGTTATACCTGAATCCCGCATAGCTTGTGTTAGTGAGTCTACCAATAAGCGATCGCGAGATTAGCAGGTTGCTTTCTCCATCCCATGTAGAGGGATATCCTTGGGTTTGTATGGCGATTCATATATGGTTGTAGAAATCGTTGATGGACATGAAGATTTCTGGTACGATGTATACCAGTTGCATTCCTTCTGATAGATCTACTTCCATTGTTACGATTACTTGTTGTTCGTCTTGCCACCTTGTGTATCGTAAGGCTATTAGAGCAGTAGTTCCTGCCCTTCTTATGTGTAATGCATGTACACGTATCATAATGAGTCCAAGGTGTATGTGTTGCATACCGGCTCTTCTTACACCCTGGTAGCTTTGCTCAGTGATTAGTCGTAGATCTGTTTGTTCACCTTCCCGACATAGGATTCTACTGTCAGAGTAGTGTTCGTACACCCTATGTCTTGCTTCACTCCATCTTGCGTTGTAAAGTACTTCTGCTGGCACCAAGTTTGTCCTTTGTTGTTGGGATATTTCCAGCTGCTCCTCAGGGTTAAGCCTTCTTTCAAGGCTTCTTCCTTGTGCCCTTCTTCCAATAAGCCTTCGGCTTACTTCGTATCTAGCCCTGCTTATTCTTCTGTAGTTGCGGATTTGGTCCTCTATGTTCGGATTTGGATTAGAGAACTGGATTCAGATTCGATGACTGGTAGTTGTTCTGTGAGTATCCTAGTCATTTCTTCTTTTGTTCTTCTTCTAGTATCACTTTTGGATTTTCGTAATACTTCGCGTTCTGCTTCCTTTGGTTGATGGGCAATCTCATTTATTGCTACGAGGATTTCTTCGTTTATGAGTGGTCGTTTAGTGAGGACTTCGTCTTCAAGAGTTTGTAATGATTGTAGAATTTTAACCTGGGTTTGTTCCAACTTCTGCAGACGTACTTCAATCAACTCGGTTTGTTTTGATCGTAGATCTTGCGCTTGGTGAAAGTGTTTGATGCTTATTTTGGAGAATAATAGTAATTTATTGTAGAGTACTGTGATATTGTAGAGTAATCATGAACAACCTCCCTTGAAAATTTTTAAGCGGCCATATTGAATGGCACTGTAGCTCTGATACCAGAGGGGTGGATCGTAACCGGACTAATCTTAAAAACAACCGGGATCAACACTAACCATACATATAATAGTTTGGTTTGTAGTTGAAATAATGCGTAGCAGAGAATTGTTAACTGACGGAAGAAGAGTAAAAGTTGCCGAACAAGTTGGCATGTGTCTTTATATGTTGGCGAAAGGTGCTTCATATAGAGATATTGCAGATACATTCAAACACTCAATATCGACTGTTCAGAAATACTTGAAAAAGGTAATCGCTGCCTTAAAGGTATTGTCTTTCGACATCATACGACCACATACTCCTTTGGAAGAAATACCTCAGAAAATCATGAGTAGCAGCTTATATTCGCCTTTTGAGGTAACAATTAATTTCCAATCATTTAGCGGATTACAGAGTTTGTTTTTTTATGATTACAAATATTTTCTGTAAATATGTTTATGAGTATGGTGATGTGTACAGGGTTGTATCGGAGCTATAGATGGAACTCATATCCAAGCCGTTTTAGGAGATGAACATGGTATGCAATATCGTGGTCGTAAAGGAACAAAAACATGGAATGTGCTTGCGTGTTGCTCTTTTGAAATGCTATTCACCTACGTGCACTTGAGATTGGAAGGAAGCGTCCATGATCAAATTGTTTGGAAAGATTCAATAACGCAGTCAAAGTATTGCTTTCCACATCCACCTCCAGGTGCAATTTCAATACAAAAATATATATTTCAACATAATTTAATGACTTTTTAGGAATATGATTTTTATAGTCATTTTTTAACAGATAAATATTATTTGGTTGACTCCGGTTATCCAAATACTCGTGGATATTTGGCTCCTTACAAAGAGGGGAACACTCGCTGTCATATGCCAACATTCAAGAAAGGCGGTATACCAATAGGAATTTATGAGAAGTTTAACTATCGTCATTCTTCATTAAGGACAACCATCGAAAGAGCTTTTGGGATTTTAAAGAGCATGTGGAAGGTACTTCGTGTCATGCCTCAAGTGGCGGATGTGTGTCAGCTAGAAATTATTTTGGCAACGTTTACGTTGCACAATTTTATTCGCATGCATGAGCTGCAGATGCCGATTTTATCGAATGAAGAAGTGGAAGGGGTAGCTGATTCTGACTTATACAATCAACGTCGAAAAGATCAAATGAACACCGTGCGAAATTTCATAGCCCGTCAAATTATGGAAGTCGATCCTGTCAAGTGACCTCAATATATTTAAGTTTAATACGAAATATTTGTTAGTATGTTTAAAATATTAAGGTTCGTATTAAAAACCTGTAATTGTAATGCTATATTATGAATCTTTTTGACAATGTATCTTTTTTAAAATACGAAATTTGGAATTTTTGGGTGACGAATTTTCAAAATTTTATATTTTGTATCAAAAATTTACTTTGCACCAGATCTGGCCTCTAGAAGGTTAAATAAAATTTGATTTGAAAAAGACAATATATTTTTGATAATCATCATAAAAAACTTAGAATTATATTTTAAATATTTTATAATAAAAATAATATAAAAATTGATAAAAAAATTAGTTTTTTTATAAAATAGGTATAAATAAATATATGTTTCTTATAAATATAGTTATTAAAAATTACACTTTTTATAAATTTGGTATAAATTTTAGAATTTTATAAATATATTCACTTTGTTCATTAACTTTTTTAAAAGATAATATATTTTATAATAAATATAATGTAAATAATATGTGAGTGGAGAGTAGTTTAGGTGAGTGGAGATTAGATTAGATTAGGTTGTGTTGGATGAGATTGATGAGATTAGATTGTATTGGGTGAGATTGGATTGTGTTGGGTGAGATTGGGTCGGATTGAACCAATCCCTAGAGAACAGGCCCTACAACACCCAGAATCCTAAATTTTGGGCTCGACTATTCTTGGGCCCTGCCCTTTGGATTTCTGTGTAAAAAGCTTTATATTTTCCCATACAAACAAATTCACATACGAGCAGTTTGGATTGGTTCATGTAATTTGAGTTCTAATATTTGAGTATCGAGTCGAGTTCGAGTATCGTGAAAATATTTCGAGTCAAGTTCGAACAAAATTTTGAAGCTCGTTGAGTTTCGAGTCGAATTCGAGTTTGATATATATTTACTCGAGTCTAGTTCGAGCAGCTTAATACTCGATTCGTTTGCAGCCCTACTGACCTATTAAGTGTTATAGATATTTTTTGGATGTATGTGTATTGTTTTGTGTTATGTATCCTGAATCGTTTTTCCGACACCATTTTCTTATTGTAGGCTTGATGGTATTTGAAAGCCGTAGAAGGTGGTTATGTTCGTGCGATGTATAACATATCATTGTGCTACTCACTTGGCGAACGGTTTATGCAGAACCATAGGGTAGCAAGAAAATGGATGAAACAGGCTGTACTCACCGTGGCCACAGCAAAGCACAATATGAACATGGACTTTTTTTTGTTGTTAGTAAGTGATGAGTCGAATTCTCGGCTCATTCATCTCTCCAATTACGAAGAGTTTTGGTCTATTCCCGGTGCTAATCTAGTGTTCATTGACCCTTATTCTTACGTTTCAGGTTAAAAGCAGCCGTTCCTTGATGACGAGGCTTAAAGATCAAAACCGCAAGAAAGATCGGGCTTTTGGAGCAAAAAGTGACCAGGGAAGAGATTCAACCGGCCGGCTGAAATTTCAGCCATGGATTGAACCGGCCGGTTGAGTTCCAGGCCATAAGGAGTGAAGTCCCTGAGGTGTTGAGCCGCCCGGCTCAAATACCTTCACAAGTCGAACCGCCCGGTTCAAGGACTCAGAATGTTCTCGCCCAAGCTCCCCTGATCGACCGCCCGGCTCAATTGTCCTCACAAGTCGAACCGCCCGGTTCAAAGCCTCAAAAAGTCTCGATCCAAGCCTCCCCTGCTCGAACCGGTCGGCTCATATTCCTTCACAAATCCAACCGGCCGGTTGAGTCGTCAAGACAGGATCTTTTTACTGCTTGCTATAAATAGAAACCTAGGGTTTTGAACCAAAAAAAAAGGCTGGATTTTGAGAGAAAAGACAAGGGATTTTGAAGTTCATCATTCAAGTGAAGCACTCCAAGGATATAGGGGGACTCTTAATCCTACTTCCTTATTTTCATCTTGTTGATTCTTCTTTTTCTTTTGGAAACCCATTACTAGTGTTTGTCCATGAACATGAATAGTGAGTAGTCCTTTAGTTTCTAGGGGTCTATGGACCTCCTTGGTGTATGAAACTCATTACCTATTGATTATATGCATGAATGAATACTTGTTATTGGTTTGTGAATTTACTTGGAATGAATGTCTATTCTATGCCCACCAAGTGTTTGATAAAATGCCTAAGTGGACTAGAAACATGAATTTGAAGTTGAGAGTTCTAGCGAACGATACTAATGATTCTAGAATGAAGTAAATTCACCCTTGTCAAGTGACGATCATTAGCGTGACTCATTTTGACATTGAGATAGGCTTGATCTTAAACCGCTCATTGGTTAACAATTACTCAACTAGCGTTGATGATTGAAAGCCCTTGAGTAGGACGTGAGCTAACAATATCTAGCGATTGAAGCTCGCGAGCGAGGTGTCTTTTCCTTAAATCGAATAACAACATCTAGCGATTGAATTTGATTTAATAGGGACACGACTAAATCTAACATGTACATTGTTCGTTCTTGCATGAAATTGAACCGTTAAGAGTCGAATGCACCAAGGAGGGAAGTAGTACCCTAGGAGCGTCTTTTAAAATCTTGAAAACAACTTTTTTACATTGCATTAATCATTGTTTGATAATTGATAATCACAATTCTCACAACCAATTGGAAATAGACTTATTGAGTAAAATTAAATAGTGATCCTAGGTTTACAATTGCTCCTTGGACGACCCGGTACTTACTGGTCAAATATAAATTGTTTTTGACTTGTACTAAAAATACAACGTTCAAAATGGCGCCGTTGCCGGGAGCAACGAATTAACTTAGGGAACTAAAGTAGATTTTACAAGATTTGGATTATTTCACTTGTTTCTCTTGCTATCGCTTGTGTTATTGCTTGCAACTTAACGGTTTTCCTTGATCTTATAGGTCTTGGTTGAATGCTAACGAGACTTAAGGCAAAGGAAAAAGCAAGCATTAACTTTGAGGAATCTTTAAGATATTTCTTGGATCAAGAGAGAGCCAAGGGAGAAGGTTCTCGGAACAAAAGACTACCGCGAAAGCGAAGACCACAACCTATGGCACGAGTAAATGATGATGAACCTAATGGGGAGAAGCCCCTAAAGGATTATTCCACCCCAAGCCTCACCGGTTTTCGATCACCAATAGCTCCACCGGGAGTAGATGCTCCTCAATTTGAGCTCAAAATGGCGTTGATCAACATGGTGGGCAACAATGCCTTCTCCGGGATAGGAAATCCCAATGCCCACCTAACATCCTTACTTGAGTTGTGCGAGACTTTCAAAATAAATAACGTACCAAAGGAAGCGATCTATCTAAGGCTTTTCCCCTTCTCTCTAATGGGGAAAGCCAAGGATTGGTTGTGGAGCCATGATGCCAACACCTTCGCAACATGGAACGAGCTAGCCCAAGCTTTCCTTCTCCAATATTTTCCGCCGGCTAAGACTCAAAGGCTCAAAAACTTAATCAACTCATTTGAGCAAGGAGAGGATGAGAGTTTCTATGAGGCATGGGAGCGATTCAAAGAGCTACAAAGAGAATGCCCACACCACAACATAGACAAGCCAACCTTGATTCAAATTTTCTATCAAGGCGTGGATAATGAATCGAAGAGACAAATGGACCAAGCCGCCGGTGGTGCATTCATGGAGCTCCACCCCACAAATGCAGGAGCTATTATAGATAGAATTGCAAGAAATTCCCATCATTGGGGGAGTGATCGGAATGTCCCAAAGAGACAAGGCAAGACAAGGGAGGTAAATGAGGCGGATTCAAATGAAGAAGTCCGAGCCCTTAGTAAAAAGGTTGATGCTTTGACAAACTCCCTTAGTGCACTACATGTGAAGCAATCTCAAAAGCAACCTCGAGTATGTGCCATTTGCACAAGCCCATCTCATAAAGAAGATAATTGCCCTCACACTTTTCCTCAAGAAGAAACCCAAGATGAAGAGGACGTTAATTTCTTGCAAAGAAACCAAGCGAACTATGGAAGAGACCGGGATCATCCAAATTTCTCATATAAAATGACCGAGCCAATCAAGTATGATCCCAATTGGCGTCAAAAGAACAATGCTCCTCCCGGTTTCACCCCAAGGAACCAAGATTACCAAAGGCAAGGTCAAGGTTATCAAAAGCAAGCCTATCAAGGCCAATCAAGCCAATCTCAACAACAACCTCAACCCCAACAACCACCTAAGGAAGACTCCACCATGAATCAATTGCTAGCTTCGCTCATTGCGGGTCAAAAAGAGGGAATTGAAGACCGAAACAAATTAGTTCAAGATCAAATGAAAATGGCTCAAGAACAGTTCAAGGCATCCCAAGAAAATAAGTTCATGTTCCAATCCATCAATCAACGGCTAGACGAGATGTCTACTCATCATAAGATGTTGGAGAACCAAATCGCTCAACAAGCTAGTTCATCCACGAGGTATCCGGGGAAACTTCCCTCCAAGCCAGATTTCCACCAAAACGAACACGTGAATGCTATATCATTGAGAAGTGGAACCACTTACAAGCCTCCTACGCCCAAGGAAAAGGATGCGAGCACAAGGATGCCCATCATTGTTGAAGAGGGCGAGGACGAGGTTGAAGAAGAAATTCCCGCGCCAAAGGAAGTTCCCTCTAAGAGCTCAACGAAAGAAGTCACCAAAAATGCAACTAAGGAGCCTTCCCCATACAAGCCACCAATGCCATTTCCGCAAAGACAACTAAAGAAGAACAATGAGTCACACTTTCAAAAATTTGCGGAAATGATGAAGAAGATAAATGTGACACTACCAATCTCCGAGGTAATATCCCAAATGCCCCTTTATAGTAAATTTCTTAAGGATGTCATTTCTCATAGGCGTGAAATTTCTGAAATTAGCTCGGTGAATTTAAATGCGGAGTGTAGTGCTATTGTGCAAAACCCAATGCCTAAAAAAGAAAAAGATCCGGGGTCATTTTCAATTCCTATTACTATTGGTAATGTCAACATAAGCAAGGCGATGTGTGATTTAGGTGCTAGTATTTCATTAATGCCCTACTCTCTCTACAAGAAACTTAATATGGGGACTCTCGTCCCTACCTCCATTAATCTACACCTCGCGGATCGTTCCTCTAGGATCCCTAGTGGAATCTTAGAGGACGTGCCCGTGAAGGTGGGGAAGTTTTACATCCCCGTGGATTTCTTTGTTCTAGAGATGGAGGAGGAGCGAGAGATCCCAATCATTTTGGGAAGGCCATTTTTGAAAACTACCAAGGCGGTGATAAGTTGCATAAATGATTCACTAGAGTTAGAAATAGGGGGGAGAAAATCAAGTTCTATCTAAGACAAGCATGTAGTGCCCCTAGTGATTCATTGGATTGCAATTTGCTTGATGTTTATGATGATTTTTCTTGTGATGAACTAACTTCCATTGAGCAAGAACTTTTGAGTGATGAAAGCATAGGTAACTCTATGATGGACTTGTTGATGATGGATGAGGAGGACCAAAAGGAGGAAAAAGATGCTGGAAAAGAAGAAACGGAGAAGGGAGAAGGTAAGGGATCTTGTGGGGTGGAGCTTAAGGCTCTACCCACAAGTCTAAGGTATGAATTTCTTGGTCCAAACTCTACCTTTCCCGTAATAGTGAATGCATCTTTGAATGAGCTTGAAACCTCTAGACTTTTGCATGTGCTTAGAAAGCGTAGGGGTGCAATTGGTTATTCCATTGATGATTTGAAAGGGATTAGCCCCGATATATGCATGCATAGGATTACATTGGATGATGATGCTAGACCAACCCGTGAGAGGTTGAGGAGATTGAACCCTACGTTATGGGAAGTTGTTTTTAAGGAGATAACTAAATTGAGGGAAGCGGGAATCATTTATGCCGTTCCCGACTCGGAATGGGTGAGCCCAATCCATGTTGTACCTAAGAAGGGTGGCTTGAAGGTAGTCACGAACGAGAAAAATGAACTAATCCCTACACGCACTGTCACGGGGTGGCGGATGTGTGTTGATTACCATAAACTAAACAAAGCCACCAAAAAGGATCACTTTCCGCTCCCTTTCATCGATCAAATGCTTGAGAGACTAGCCAACCATGAATATTTTTGTTATTTGGATGGTTATAGTGGATTCTTCCAAATCCCTATGCACCCTCAAGATCAAGAGAAAACCACCTTCACGTGCCCTTATGGAACCTATGCGTATAGACGTATGCCCTTTGGGCTATGCAATGCGCTGGGAACCTTCCAAAGGTGCATGATGGCCATTTTCTCCGACTTCATTGAAAATACAATGGAAGTATTCATGGATGACTTTTCGGTCTATGGTTCCTCATTTGACTCTTGTCTAGAGAACCTTTCAAGGGTTCTCGACAAATGCATTGAGACCGATCTAGTCTTGAATTGGGAAAAGTGTCATTTCATGGTACAAGAAGGAATCGTGCTTGGACATCTTGTCTCTAATAGGGGAATTGAAGTGGATAGAGCTAAGATTAAGGTAATTGAAAAACTTCCACCCCCTAGAGATGTCAAGGGAATTCGAAGCTTTCTTGGTCATGCCGGGTTCTACCGGCGCTTCATTAAGGATTTCTCTAAGATATCCAAGACACTAACCGATCTCTTGCATAATGATACTCCCTTCTTATTCAACGATCCTTGTGTTAAAGCTTTCGAGAAGTTAAAATCTGCCCTCACATCCGCTCATATCATCTAACCTCCCAATTGGGAACTCCCCTTTGAGCTTATGTGCGACGCAAGTGACTACGCCATTGGAGTCGTTCTAGGGCAAAGGGTCGACAAGAAGCTACATGTGATCTATTACACGAGCAAGGTCTTGGACCAAGCTCAATCAAACTACTCCACAACGGAGAAAGAGATGTTAGCTATTGTCTATGCCTTCGAGAAATTTAGGCAATACTTGGTGGGATCCAAAACCATTGTCTATACCGATCATGCCGCCATCAAGTACCTAATTTCTAAGAAAGATGCCAAGCCTAGGCTCATAAGATGGGTGCTTCTACTTCAAGAATTCGACATTGAAATCAAAGACAAAAAGGGAGTAGAGAACTTGGTCGCCGATCACCTTTCTAGACTAGAACCTTTGAGGGAAGAGAACTCAAGTGAGGAGTTGCCTATTGATGACACTTTTGTTGGGGAGAACTTGATGAGGATTGAAAATGCCTTCACTCCATGGTATGCCGATATAGTAAACTTCAAGGTTTGTGAGGTACTTCCTCCAAACATGAACTACAACCAAAAGAAGAAATTTGCGCATGATGCAAGAAGATACTATTGGGATGAGCCCCACCTCTTCAAACTTTGTTCGGATGGTATCTATAGAAAATGCGTAGGCGATGAAGATATAGTGGGAGTCTTGCACCATTGTCATTCTTTACCTTGTGGAGGCCATGGAGGGAGTTCGAAAACCGCGGCTAAGGTGCTTCAAAGTGGACTCTATTGGCCATCAATATTCAAAGACGCCTACAATTTCGTGAAGGCTTGTGACAAGTGCCAAAGGAGTGGGAATATCTCCAAGAGGGACGAAATGCCCCAACAAGTGATGCTAGAGGTAGAGATTTTTGATGTGTGGGGAATAGACTTCATGGGCCCTTTTCCTCCTTCTTATGGGAACCGTTACATTCTCGTAGCGGTTGACTACGTTTCCAAATGGGTTGAAGCTATAGCCTCCCCAACTTGTGATGCCAAGGTCATAACAAAGCTTTTCAAGAAGGTGATCTTCCCTAGATTTGGAGTCCCACGAACCGTTATTAGTGATGGGGGATCTCACTTCAAGGAAAAGCAATTTGGGGCGCTTTTGAAGAAATATGCGGTCTACCACAAGGTTGCTACACCTTATCATCCCCAAACTAGTGGGCAAGTTGAAGTCTCGAATAGAGAAATCAAAGTTATACTTGAAAAGACGGTGGGGAATTCAAGAAAAGATTGGTCCTCAAAATTGGATGATGCTCTTTGGGCACGCCTTCAAGACGCCTATAGGGATGTCTCCCTTTAGGCTCATTTATGGGAAACCTTGCCATCTACCAGTTGAACTAGAGTACAAGTCATTTTGGGTGGTTAGAGAATTGAATTTTAACATGAAAAGCGCCGGAGAAAAGAGGCTATTGGACTTGAATGAGCTAGATGAAATAAGACTAGACTCGTACGAAAATGCCAAGATCTACAAGCAAAAGCAAAAGAAATGGCATGACAAGAAAATCTTGAGGAAAGAGTTCAAAGAAGGGGAACAAGTCCTACTATTCAATTCAAGATTGAGATTATTTCCGGGAAAGCTTAAGTCAAGATGGACGGGTCCATTCAAAATTCAAAAGGTGTTTGAGGACGGACATGCAAACTTGTTCAACTCACGTGGGGAAATTTTCAAAGCCAATGGGCAAAGACTCAAGCTCTACCATGGGGCTCCCCTAGATTCCGAGACCACCACCATCACCCTTCATGACTTGACCGATTGAGGCCTCCTAAAATTCGTTTCTAAATTCTTCTATGAGGAGGTTCGGCTCCGTCTTTGCCAAGACGTTAAACTAGGCCCTAGCGGGAGGTAGCCCGTTGTAAGTGTTCATTTTCGCGCTAACATGTTGAATGCTTGGTGCATGATTCTGGTTCTCTGAGCCATCGAACCGGCCGGCTCACTCATGCTTCATAAACTCAACCGGCCGGCTCAATTTCGCTCCCCTTCGCTCTTAGTCTCGGAGGCTCTCAACCGGCCGGCTCAATCTCACTTGCATTCTGAGCCGCCCGGTTCAGTCATGGTTGCGCTCCTCTGATCAATTGAACCGCTCGGTTCATCCTTGGCATGCATTCTAAACCGGCCGGTTCAAAAATTGGACTTCACCACTTGAACCTTCTGAGGCTTTGAACCGGTCGGCTCAATATAGGTACTCAATGTCAACCGACCGGTTCAACCTTCATTTTTAACCTCTCGCTTCTTCTGAGCAATTGAGCCACCCGGCTCAATTTCCTTTGCACTCTGAACCACCCGGTTCAACAATTTCAATTTCAAGTGGCTCGATCCCAATTGACTCGGTTCAAAATTTCAAACCCATACCCCAAATTCTAATTTTTCCCTAAAATCAAAATCAAATTGGCTCAATTCAACCCACATCTCAAATTCATTTCCAATTTTGCCCTATCTTATCAACCCTAATTTTGAAAAGTCAAAATCATCTCAAACTCACACAACCCATTCTCTCCCAAACCGCCGTGCCCTCTACCCGCCGTGCCTCCTCCGGCTCACATCTCCTCACCCGACGTGCTCCTCCCAGCCGTGCTCCTCCCCGCCGCTCCTCCTCCCCTCGCCCAAACAACTTCGCCCAGCCACCCTCGCCACCCCTCCGCGCCGACGGGAGCCCAGCAGTGCTCGCCCGTGCCCACCCAAAAGCTTACTCGCATCTCATCCCTGCTCAACCGATCTCTCCCACCTCATCCTCAAAAATCCCAATTCCCCACCCTTGTCCAAACCAATAATGACCAAATCCAATTCCTATGGAGGACAAGCATCCAAGGCCCCGTCTAAGCCAAATCCGTTTGAAGCCTCAACCGGCGATGGGGAGGTTAGTTTGAGGAGCAATCCTACGCGAAAAGCTAGACCAATTATGATTAGGGATGATTCCCCTTCCCCCCTAGGAAATCTCCTATTCCACCTCCACCAAAAAAGCATAAGGGTTCAACCGGAGAATCGTCTTCAAGAGCTTCTAAAGGAAAAGGTCCGGCTAATGAAATTGTACCCCAAATTGAGCCTCCTTCGGCAGCTCAAGCCGATGAGGAATGGGCATTGGCAATTCCTCCAACTCCGTATCCATTCTCGGAACCATTTCATTTCGAGAACGAAGAGCATCATGCTAGGTTCGAGCGTATTGGAGGAGGCAAGAAGAAGATCATTGCAACCTCGTACCCCGATTGGACTCTACTAGGTGATTTTGGAATAAGGGATGAGGTACGTCAAAAGCTAGATAATTGTGGTTTGCATTTCTATTTTGAGGATGATCCGGGCTCATTTGAAATGGTGATGATAGAGTTTCTTTGTACATTTGAGGAGGAATGGGAAAAAGATTATGTGACCTTGTGGAGGTTTATGTTGGGTGGAAGGAATTTGAAGTGAAGCGTAGGGATTTGCAGGATTGGCTCCATCTTTTGCATCCACGTGATGATTTGCGGAGATATAATGATCACAATAGGGCCAAGTTTTGGCAGAAAATCTCTGGGAGGAAAGAGTGGTTTGTTTCGTCGTATAACGCCACCGGGATCAAAATTCCAAGTTGGAAGGTGATACATCATCTCATTGCATTGGGAATTAACACTCGAGGAGGGAAAGCTCGTGCGTTGACAAACCCGGATATAGATTTAATGATGGCCATTGACCATGGGCTTAAGCTTGATTGGATTTCCATCCTTACCGAGAAGTTTGAGGAGTATGTGAGGGAAGGGTCGCGGAATTCCGCTATTGGAGGAGGATCGTTGATTACATTGATAGCCTTGAATTGTGGCTTTGGTTTTGACCATCTGGAAGTGCCCTAAGCCATCGAAGAGAATTCTTGACATTGGCGCTATGAGGCGCAGCCTCTTCCTCATTCCCGGTACAATGCTTTGGGACCATGATGACAAACCACACGGTGCGGAGGTCCAAAAGAAAGCCAGAAGGAACAAGACCGCCTTCATATCTAGGCACCGAAACTACCCCCTCACTCCTTCACCACCATCATCCCCCGGTCCATCCGTTCCTCCTCCATCCGAGAGCGTGCCGCCTTCTAGTGCAGACTGGACTTCACAATTTGATAGACTTTCTGCGGATATGGCTGATTTGAGAATGGGATTTGGTCGCCTAGAGGAGTTTACTCACAGGGAATCCAAGTTTCAGTGTCAAGAGGCCCAATGGGTGCGTTCCACTCTTACTTCCCTTGCCCAGAGCTTGAGTGCTCCATCCAGCAGCGCTAGTGCTCCCCCGTCTCCACCATTTGAGTACGCACCTCCTCCTGCTCCTGATCGGTATAGTGCTGACCCATCTCAGCCGTTTGGCTTCCCACCCCCCTTTGCCCCCGCTCCGCGCCATGCTCCCACGCCTCAACCAATCGGGTTTGCTCCTTCCTATGCCCCTACTCCATATTATGCTCCTCCACATCCCTATCCTACCACCGGACCTCCAGCAGCCGAGGATCGATTTGCAAGCCTAGACGACGACGATGATGATGATGCTCCATTTTGAGGCTTGCCCGGTGATATTGTTTACATTTTGTGGCTATTTGAATTTGCACTCTTTTCCTATGAACGTTGTGGAGTTGTTTGATTTGCTATATTTTGATGTTAAGGATGTTAAAGTCGCCGTGGTGCGCATTTTGGTTCTATGAATTCTAATTGTACCCTTGTTTGGATATTTTTATGATATGAGGAAGTTGATTGTCACTTGTTTCATCATAACGCCATTGTGAAAATATTTATACTAGTGCGTTGACTTTCCTTGTTTTCTATTGCCATCAAGTGGAAGTTTCTAACTTAAAAGGAGGAGAGTCGATTGAGATGAACTACATTCTTCAAACGAGGGGAGTTTCCTTTGCGCCTTTGCCTATATTTCATATTTCTTTTGCGCTTAGGGACTAAGCTTTGATTAAGTGTGGAGTGTTTGTTGTTTGGTTTAGGCGCATAATTCACATGTTTATACCATGCATAACTCTTGAAAATGAACACTTGCATCATGCTTTATCCCAACTTTTCTTGAGTGTTATACTTCCAAAGGCTTGTGACTATCAATTCCCATCTTCTATAAGTCACATCTAGCTTGCAATTCCCTTTTACATGATTGAGAGTCCAAAACCAAGCTAGCTCTATTGAATGCTCATTCTTGTGAATCAATTTCATTGCTATCTCGTGCCTATCTAGAAATCTAAGTATTTTTCACGCATACTTTGAAAAGTTTTAGCAAGCACGTTTTGAAACCTTCATGAAAAACTTAAACCTCTCGATTGCTCTTAGGTGACTTGAGTATGACGTGAGCTAACAATATCTAGCGATTGAAGCTCGCGAGCGAGGTGTCTTTTCCTTAAATCGAATAACAACATCTAGCGATTGAATTTGATTTAATAGGGACACGCCTAAATCTAACATGTACATTGTTCGTTCTTGCATGAAATTGAACCGTTAAGAGTCGAATGCACCAAGGAGGGAAGTAGTACCCTAGGAGCGTCTTTTAAAATCTTGAAAACAACTTTTTTCACATTGCATTAATCATTGTTTGATAATTGATAATCACAATTCTCACAACCAATTGGAAATAGACTTATTGAGTAAAATTGAATAGTGATCCTAGGTTTACAATTGCTCCTTGGACGACCCGGTACTTACCGGTCAAATATAAATTATTTTTGACTTGTACTAAAAATACAACGTTCAGTAAGTATCATTTTTCCGTCGACCTTCCGTCAATAAGGTGCGGCGCCATTCATTCGGAGGTCCGATGACATAGTTTTCAGTCAACATTCCGTCGATCAAGTATACCGTGAGTATTTTGGCCACGTTCCAAGACAAAATTTCCAGCGAAATTCCCGTGATACTCAGTAGCAGGTTTTTCGTCGCCCTTCCATCAAACTTCCGTCAACGAATATGTGCGGCACCATTCCATCGAATCTTCAGTAGCTTAATATTCCGTTGACATTCCATTGCAGTAGGATCCCGTCACAAGTCCGAGGCCATTCCGTCACTTATTATAATTAAATTATTTATCAAATGTAATTGTTTTTTATTGCGTCAAATTTTAATTTATAATTTGCTTTTTAAGAAAATATAGTTTATATAAAATTATGATTTCAAAAAGTAATATATGATAATCAAATGGACAACACCATAAAATAGTCTGCTGGTCACTGTTCATATTATTATCGACTTGGTTGTGATCCTCTCTACGGTTATCCTCGTTCTAGCTTGGTTCGGACGGTCTGTCGTTGTGTTTGTTACGGCTCTGGATGGAAGAAGGTGGATTCTCGTCGCAAACATCCTCAACATCTCCGCTTGCATCTGCATCATATGCTCTATGCATTTTTTCATGTTTCGGATTTCGATCTCCTGCCGGGATTGGGAGCTACAAACCTCTTCGATGCGATCCAAACCAAGGACAGAGGCAGAACTATAATCTATCTAGGGCAAAAAAAATATTTTCTGAAATTCATTGGGCCAATTATAAAATTTATATACATTTTTAAAATTACTCTTCAAATTATAAAAAAATTTTGCTGATGCGATTCCATCTCCAATATTGGTTCCATTATGGTAAAGGATTTTTTAGCAGAAGATGACATCTGCGATATCAAGACGTGGTACGAATAACTGTAGTCTATGATTGTTAAAATGCATTATATTTCAATAATTTATATCATAAAATAGATATAATAAACGAAAATAAGTCAATATATTACATATTTTAGAATGAAGTCTTCAACATCAACTATTGACACATTGGAACATGTATTCATCATCATAGACTCATGCATGAGAACAAAATTGTGCATTGTGAATTTTTAGTTTGGGAGTTTAGTTTAGTGTGTGTTAGGTGAGTTTAGGTTGTGTTAGGTGACTTTGTTTTAGGTGAGTTTAGCTTAGCTTAGTTTGTGTTGGGTGAACTTTATTTAACTTAGGTGAATTTAATTTTAAATTCTCTCATTATAATAAAGTATTGCACTTTGTGTGATTAAATTAGTTTAAATTAAATCAATATTACCTAAAATAAATATAAGTTTAATAATTCAAAGTTACGAATAAGTTAAAATAGGAAAAAGATCAGGTGAGAAGTGTGTGATTTGGTGAGAAATAAGAATTTAAATTAGCCATTAGATCTAATATTTTATGATTGTTAATAATCAGCATATTTAGCATTTAATTAATTGCTAATTATGGTGTAAATGTTATTTTTGGAAGCACAACTTAGAGAGAAATCAAGATCCGTTCAATCGACCGATCCTCTTTGATTTTCGATTTCTCATCATCCGCAGCTCCAAAGTCGATCCTTTTCTACCATCCGCCGTCGATTTGATAGGCATCCGGCCTGTGTTGAAATTTGGATCTTTCACTGCTCCGATTTTTAACCGTGAAAATCTATTGAATGGGAATTTGAGTTTCGAGAATGTTGGGTTGCCCAATTTTAATTCTTCATGGGATAGGAATCTGAGCGATTTTGGAAGGAATGGTATTCAGGCTCTATCGCCTAGTAAGTTTATTGAGTCGTTCAAAGAGGAGTTTCAGATAGGTATTCAGGCTCTGTTGAATGGTATTCAGGCTCTGCCACCTTAAATCTTTCGTTGAAGATTTTGTACTTCCTGCTTGCATATGTCGCATGTTTCATTTCCTTTGATGTTGAACCACTTGACAGCGCATTACTGGTGAGCAAAAGCAAGTTCACCTCTGCAACTGCATTCCAGCTTTAAGGTCTGACCACCTTCGCTCAGCTCGACGAAACAAATTCTACAAACAGCCTCTTCTTCAGGAATATCTTCACCATCTGCATCACCATTTTCTGCACACAAGTTATACGAATCATAAGCTACCAATTATGATCAATATAATACAGATTACGAATCATAAGCTACAAATTATGATCATTATAATACAATTTATACATATCATTCAAGCTATGAATTATGATGGGTATCGTACAGATTATGATCATTTACTAACAATATTTACTACCGATAATGCGTGTATCCTTTAGACTACGTATATATGATGCTACATTCTTTGTCAGTCCACCCAGACTAAACTACGGAGCTCTCTATACATAATGCTACGAATCTTGATACATGATGCTATGTATTTTAGCACACTAACCAAATCTTAATTCAAATGGTTGTTGGGCTGGGCGGACGGTGCGGAGGCTGAGCGGGGCACACGGTGCGGAGGCTGGTCTGGGAGATCTCGAATTCTTCCATGTCTCATCTCGAATCGACGTTGGTTGGGGACGGACGGCGTGGAGGCTCGGCTATTTCGAATTCCTTCAATACCTTCATATTCGATCTCGAATCGACGATGGGTGGGCTGGGCAGACGGCGCGGCAGAAGCGACGCTGGCTGGAGGATTCGATTTTGCAAGATTCGCAATCAACGATCGGAGGTTTGAGAGAATTAGTTTGTCACTAAATTACCCTGGCAAGAGTCGATTATGTTGATTTGGAATATTATTTGTTTGTAATATTGGTGGTTGATTAAGAAAAATCAATGACCTGTATTAAATCTTATTTCTAACCATAAGTCCACTTCTCACCAGATCTTGACCCATTAAAATAACTATAAAACGTGGAAAATGATTCATAATGTAACATTACAATTAAGATTTTTAATACGAATGAAAAATATCTTAAACATATTAATATAACTTCCATTACTTGACAGGCTATGAAATTATTGGCTTGGTCTAAAATTAAAAAGCTTATTGGGCCTTTTAGAAACAAGTGAACATGAGACGAAACAAAATTAGGGTTTATGAACAATCTTTTCGTTTTCTTTAGGGTTCTAGCACAATCAAACTTTCTCGGGGAGACTTCTGATGAGAATTTATGGTGAAGGGAGCTCAAAGGGTACCTGGGTGAGTCTTAAAGTCGAAATTTTGATTGTTTTTCGTCTCATTTGATCGATTTTATGTACACATGCTGAGAAGGTCGAGGTTGGTTTCGTTTGTACCTTTGTGATGGCTATCTGCGGAATTTCTAAAAGTGTATTTCTATCTTCTTTGGTTCGGATGATATCACAGGTGAACTATGCGGTTCCATCATCTGCAGTTGGCTGTCGTTCTCTCAATAGCAAATGTGATTTGTTGATGCCATTTAAATCTGGGTGGTTTCAGAGATCTAGATATGTTCATAGTTCTAGAATGTTATTTTGTGTGGCATCTCATCCGATAGCCACGGTGCCGGTTGTTAATAAATTATCAAGAGCTGCGAAGGCTGAGGCGCAAGATGTGCTTTTTGATTACTTGCAAAATACTAGAAGTTTTCAATTTTCCGATGCTGACCACATGAGCAGTAATTCTGAGCGTTTTCTTCTTGATTTGCTTGCAAAAGTGGATATCAAAGAGAATGTCACTAAGTCACTTTCGAGGTATCTGCGCTTCCATCCTATAAATGAATTTGAACCTTTTTTTTGAGAGCTTGGGAATGACGCCAGACGAGTATTCTGCTTATCTTCCCAGGGACTTGATGTACCTGAGTGACAACCAAGTCCTACTTGATAATTTTCATGATCTTTGTGATTATGGGATTCCGCGTGGTAAGATGGGTAAGATATATGCTGAAGCGGAAAGCATATATAGATATGATCATGGAGTGTTGGCTTCAAAATTTAGGGCTTATGAGGAGTTCGGGTTGAGTAAGAGTTCCTTAATCAAGTTTTTTACTTGTGATCCATCTCTTTTGGTTGGGGATGTGAATACCAAGTTTATTGATTTTTTGCAGAGACTAAATAAAATAGGGTTGGAAAATGATTGGCTTGCCGGGTATGCATCTGCAGAAAGTTTGTACAATTGGGCCAGGATGTCTCAAACAGTGGAAATACTTGATAGATTGGGGTATGGTGGGGATAATGTGGCAAAGTTGTTCCGAAATGAACCTGGCCTGTTATTAGAAAATTCGGGCAAGGCCATCCAAATATTAATTAGACAGCTAACTAAATTGGGTTTCAAAAAGGATGATGTTGTTACTTTGTTCTTGCAAGATCCAAAGCTTATGTCTAAGAAGTGTCTGAAGAATCTATCCCACTCGATGTCTTTCCTGTTTGAAATAGGAATGAAACTAGAAGACATTGCCTACGTTGTTCAGACCCATAAACATATCCTTAGCTCCAACACGCCGAAGCGGCCACGAACTGTCTTAGGAACTTTAAAAGTCAGTGAGAGTGCCTTGCGCGAGATGATAAAAAAAGGATCCAACGAAACTATTTGTTTCATCATCAACTTCTTGCTCAGAGGATTACAAGGCATTTTCTTATTCATTGCAAGCTCCGGCCAGGTATTTGGAGAAAGCAACATTCCTAAAGTGGTTAGGGTATATTGAGAATTCCGAAGAGTTTGTGGAGGCTGGCAAGAGGTTCCGAGGCAGAGGTGATCAGTTACAGGAAAGATTTAATTGCCTAGTTCTGGCCGGTCTGGATAGCTACACAGTTGCTGATATCATATAACGCGCTCCACTAATTCTCAGCCAAAGCACGGAAGTTCTAGAACAGAAGATATACCTGTTAACTAACATCATGGGCTACCCACTTGAATCCCTAGTTTCTTCTCCAACTTATTTATGTTACGATGTGAAGAGAATCAGCCTAAGGTTTTCAATGTACTCGTGGATGAGGGACAGAGGCGTAGCTAAACCAGCCATGTCATTGAGTACAATTCTCTGTTGCTCAGAAGAACGATTTGTTAAGTACTTTGTGGACATCCACGATCACGGTCAGGCCGCGTGGGAAAAATTGAAAGAATCATCGCAGGCTGCACAAACCAAACGTTAGACCTTAAAGTATACCTCAACTTGTTGACCCGGCCCGATAAGTTTAACAAGCTTTACCAAGCTGCCTCAACGGTTGCAGTATGAAGAAGAAGAACATTCCAACACTCGAAGTCGGTGAGAATTCGATTTTGACATCCAATCAGAACCCTAGCTTGAGTCGTTGCTTTCACCAAAAATGAGCCAGAAAACATTGCCGAATCGATCGGGAAATCATCGATATGCCGCTATACCATTCTGCAGAGGCAGCGTAAGAGATGCGGAAAGGAACCGTCAGGTGCGAGGAAGGAGGTCCGGCGAGTACAAAGAGTCTTCGAGCCGTTCAACTCGGTTGTGTTCACGATCATCGTCTGAGGTGTCGGGTGGGAACGAGTTTTCAAGTCTGCCGGATGATATTTTGACGAAGATAGCGGCGAGCTTTAGGTATCCGGAACTCCAAGCTGCGTCGCTGGTGTGTAAGTCGTGGAGTCAGGCGCTGAGGCCGCTGAGGGAGTCGATGTTGTTTTTGAATTGTACAAACATGGACATGGAGTCCGGCCAAATTTGGAGAAGGCGTTGGATTCTTTTCTGAAAGGTGCTGAACGAGGGTCGACACTGGCTATGGTGGATGCTGGTCTTATTTATTGGGAGATGGGGAAGACGGATGAGGGGATGGCTTTGTATAAGAGAGCTGCTGTGCTCGGTGATCCTGCTGGACAATGTAATCTGGCTATTTCATACCTGAAAGGTACTCTATTTCCTGAATAAGAAATTTTCATCCAATAGTAATTTAGAGGAACGTGGGATTTGTAATCAACTAGGCCTGGCTCACTTTGTGTTGTGAATTTTGGTTGAATTATGTCGTCGGTTAGCAGAATGATTTATTAAAAGTTGTAATTGTTTTCCCTACTGAAGATCATAGCTTCCAATTGTCCCTATTAATGCAGAGAGGATGATAATTAGGGTAGCTAGTTGTTGGAGTAATACTCGGAGATTATAGCTTGTTACAGCAGATACAGAATGACCATTGTAATCGTTTTCATCTAACCATCATGTCAATGTGTAGGCAGTTTTTCTTTATGTCGCCTTGGCTGATGTATTTTATTCTTCCTGAAGCTGAGCCACCAAATTTAACTGAGGCTGTGAAGTGGCTGGTTCAGTCTTCTCATGCTGGCTATGTCCGTGCACAATATCAACTTGCTTTGTGTCTGCATCAAGGTCAAGGAGTAGATCGCAACCTTTCTGAAGCAGTAAGTGCTCACAATATTTTCATGACTTTTTTTGCTGCTGTGTGGAAGGCTATGTTGCCTGTCTCTTACTTGTTCAATGACTGTAATTGTGAAAGGTCTAAGATTACTGGCATGTAAGGCTGCAAACGAGTCGATACACTCATGAGATACTTGTGAACAAACTCGGTCAAAGCTCGACTCGAAACTAAACGAGTCGAGCACGAGCATGAATTTTCAACTCGTATATTTAACGAGCGAGTCTGAGCAAGGTAATACTCGACTCGCATATACTCGTGAACAACTCGATTATTTCACATAAATTTCGGAAATTACAATTG
Organism: Rhodiola kirilowii; assembly: GCA_033675215.1. NCBI lineage: Eukaryota > Viridiplantae > Streptophyta > Magnoliopsida > Saxifragales > Crassulaceae > Rhodiola > Rhodiola kirilowii. Next base: position 56,135,442 of record CM066197.1, on the reverse strand, counting down.
TAATTTCAATTGGATTAATTGGAATGAGTAGATTAGATTTTGGATAGAGTGTTCCTCTATATATATATATATATATATATATATATATATATATATATATATTCGTTCATCTTATTATTTTTGTAATAAACGTCAATATGGGACAAAAGCAAATATTATAAAGAATTATTGAAGATGTCAAAGAGTAAGGAACTCCCAATATCCCACATTGATCCATGCCTAAGACTTTGGTTCACAAGTGATTATAAAAGGCAAAGTAAAGCCCAACATATACAACACCAGAATCCTAAATTTTGGGCTCGACTAATCTTGGGCCCTGCCCTTTGGATTTCTCTATAAAAAGCTTTACATTTTTCCATGCAAACAAACTTTACATTCGAGCAGTTTGAATCGGTTCATGTTATTTTAGTTCTAATATTCGAGTACCGCGAGTTCGAGTATTATGAAAATATTTTGAGTCGAGTTCGAACAAAATTTTGAAGCTCGTCGAGTTTCGAATCGAATACGAGTTTGATATATATTTACTCGAGTCTAGTTCGAGCAGCTTAAATGCTTAATACTCGACTCGGCTCGTTTGCAGCCCTACTGGCATGTTAAGTGTTATAGATATTTTTTTGGATGCAGGTGTATTGTTTTGTGTTACGTATCCTGAATCCTTTTTCTGACACCATTTTCTTATTGTAGGTTAGATGGTATTTGAAAGCCGCAGAAGGTGGTCATATTCGTGCGATGTATAACATATCATTGTGCTACTCACTTGGCGAAGGGTTTATGCGGAACCATAGGGTAGCAAGAAAATGGATGAAACGGGCTGTGCTCACCGTGGCCACATCAAAGCACAATATGAACATGGGTTTTTTTTGTTTTTAGCAAGTATTATTTTTCCGTCGATATTCCCTGAATAAGGAGGTGCGGCGCCATTCAGTCGGAGATCCGACGACATAGTTTTCAGTCAACATTCTGTCAATCAAGTATACCGTGAGTATTTCGGCTACGTTCCAAGACAAAATTTCCAACAAAATTCACGTGACACTCAGTAGCAGGTTTTAAGTGGCCCTTTCATCAAACTTCCGTCAACGAATATGTGCGGCAACGTTCCATCGAATCTCCGGTATCTTAATATTCCATCGACATTACATTGAAGTAGGATCCCGTCACAAGGTCGAGGCCATTCCGTCACTTATTATAATTAAATTATTTATCAAATGTAATTGTTTTTTATTGCGTCAAATTTTAATTTATAATTTGCTTTTCAAGAAAATATTGTTTATATAAAATCTGATTTTAAGAAGTAATGTACGATAATTAAATGGACAACACCATGAAATAGTCTGGTGGTCACTGTTCATGTTAGTATCGCCTTGGTTGTGATCCTCTCTGCGGTTATCCTCGTTCTAGCTTGATACGGACGGTCCGTCGTTGTGTTTGTTACGGCACTGGCTGGAAGAAGGTGGATTCTCGTTGCAAACATCCTCATCATGTCCACTTGCATCTGCGTCATACACTCTATGTAATTCTTCATGTTTCGGATTTCGGTCTCTTGCCGGGATTGGGAGCTACAAACCTCTTCGATGCGATCCAAACCAGGGACGGAGGCAGAACTATAATCTATCTAGGGCAAAAAAATATTTTCTGAAATTCATTGGGCCAATTATAGATTTATATACATTTTTAAAATTACTCTTTAAATTGTAAAAAATATTGCTGATTCTCATCTCCAATATTGGTTCCAATATGGTAAAGGATTTTTTAGCCGAAGATGACATCTGTGATATCAAGACTTTGTACGAATAACTGTAGTATATGATTGTTAAAATGCATTATATTTCAATAATTTATATCATAAAATAGATATAATAAAAAAATAAGTCAATATATTACATATTTTAGAATGAAGTCTTCAACATCAACGATAGACACATTGAAACATGTATTCATCATCACAGACTCATGCATGAGAATAAAATTGTGCATTGTGAATTTTTAGTTTGGGAGTTTAGTTTAGTTTGTGTTATGTGAGCTTAGGTTGTGTTAGGTGACTTTAGTTTGTTTTAGGTGAGTTTAGTTTGTATTAGGTGAGTTTAGGTGAGATTAGCTTAGCTTAGTTTGTGTTGGGTAAACTTAATTTAGCTTAGGTGAATTTAACTTTAAATTCTCTTATTATTAGAAAGTATTTCATTTTGTGTGATTAAATTAGTTTAAATTAAATCAATATTACCTAAAATAAATATAAGTTTAATAATTCAAAGTTACAAAAAACTTAAAATAGGAAAAAGATCAGGTGAGTAGTGTGTGATTTGGTAAGAAATAAGAATTTAAATTAGCTATTAGATCTAAATCTTATGATTGTTAATAATCAGCATATTTAGCATTTAATTAATTGCTAATTATGGTGTAAATGTCATTTTCGGAAGCACAACTTAGAGAGAAATCAAGATCCGTTCAATCGACCGATCCTCTTCGATTTTTGATTTCTCATCATCCGCAGCTCCAAAGCCGATTCTTTTCTACCATCCGCCGTCAATTCGATAGGCATCCGGCCTGTGTTGAAATTCACTGCTCCAATTTTTAACCGTGAAAATCTGTTTAATGGGAATTTGAGTTTCGGGAATGTTGGGTTGCCCAATTTTGATTCTTCAAGGGATAGGAATTTGAGCGATTTTGGAAGGAATGGTATTCAGGCTCTACCGCCTGGTAAGTTTATTGAGTCGCTCAAAGAGGAGTTTCAAATAGGTTTTCAGGCTTCGTTGAATGGTATTCAGGCTCTGCCACCTTAAATATTTCGTTGAAGATTTTGTACTTCCTGCTTGCATATGTCGCATGTTTCATTTCCTTTGATGTTGAACCACTTGACATCGCATTCCTGGTGAGCAAGAGCAAGTTCACCTTTGTAGCTGCATTCCAGCTTTAAGGTCTGACCACCTTCGCTCAGCTCGATGAATTAAATTTTACAAACAACCTCTTCTTCAGGAATATCTTCACCATCTGCATCATCATTTTCTGCACACAAGTTATACGAATCATAAGATACCAATTATGATCAATTTAATACAAATTACGAATCATAAGCTAGTAATTATGATCATTATAATATAATTTATACACATCATTCAGGCTACGAATTACGATGGGTATTGTACGGATTATGTCATTTACTAACAATATTTACTACCAATAATGTGTGTATCCTTTAGACTACGTATTTATGATGCTACATACTTTATCAGTCCACCCAGATTAAACTACGGAGCTCTTAATACATAATGCTACGAATCTTGATACATGATGCTACATATTTTAGTTCACTAACCAAATCTTGATTCAAGATTGCTGGACTGGGCAGACGGCGCGGAGGCTGGGCGGGGCACACGGTGCGGAGGCTGGTCTGGGAGATCTCGAATTCTTTCATGTCTCATCTCGAATTGACGCTGGATGGGGGCGGACGGCGTGGAGGCTCGACGATTTCGAATTCCTTCAATACCTTCATATCCGATCTCGAATCGACGCTGGCTGGGATGGGAAGACGGCACAGAGGCTGGTCAGGGCAGACGACGCGGCAGAAGCGACGCTGGCTAGAAGATTCGGCTTTGCAAGATTCGCAACCAACGAGATCGGAGGTTTGAAAGAATTAGTTTGTGACTAAATTACCCCGGCAAGCGTCGATTATGTTGATTTGGAATACTATTTGTTTCTAATATTGGTTGTTGATTAAGAAAGATCAATGACCTATATTAATTCTTATTTCTTATCATAACCCCGCATCTCACCAGATCTTAACCCCATTAAAATAACTATAAAACGTTAAAAATAGTCGTAATGTAACATTACAATTAAGATTTTTAATACAAATATTAAATATCTTAAACATTTTAATATATTTTTCATAATCAACTTAAATAGATTGGGATCCTTGTCAAGATCAACTTCCATTACTTGATGGGCTATGAAATTATTGGCTTGGTCTAAAATTAAAAAGCTTATTGGGCCTTTTAGAAACAAGTGAACATGACGAAAATTAGGGTTTATGAACAATCTTTTCTTTAAAAGATAAAAAAAAGAACAATCTTTTCTTTAGGGTTCTAGCACAATCAAACTTTCTCAGGGAGACTTCTGATGATAATTTATGGTGAATGGAGCTGAAAAAGTACCTGAGTGAGTCTTAAAAGTCGAAATTTTGATTGTTTTTTCGTCTCATTTGATCGATTTTATGTACACATGCTGAGAAGGTTGAAGTTGGTTTCGTTGGTACCTTTGTGATGGCTCTCTGCGGAATTTCTAAAAGGGTATTTCTATCTTCTTTGGTTCGGATGATATCACATGTGGTTCCATCATCTGCAGTTTACTGTCGTTCTCTCAATAGCAAATGTGATTTGTTGATGCCATTTAAATCTGGGTGGTTTCAGAGATCTAGATATGTTCATAGTTCTAGAATGTTATTTTTCGTGGCATCTCAGCCGTTTGCCACGGTGCCGGTTGTTAATAAGATATCAAGAGCTGCAAAGGCTGAGGCGCAAGCTGTGCTTTTTAATTACTTGCAAAATACTAGAAGTTTTCAATTTGCTGATGCTGACCACATTAGCAGGAATTCAGACCGTTTTCTTCTTGATTTGCTTGCAAAATTGGATATCAAAGAGAATGTCACTAAGTCACTTTTGAGGTATATGCGCGTCAATCCTATAAATGAATTTGAACCTTTTTTTGAGAGCTTGGGAATGATGCCAGACGAGTATTCTGCTTATCTTCCCAGGGACTTGATGTACCTGAGTGACAAACAAGTCCTACTTGATAATTTTCATGATCTTTGTGATTATGGGATTCCGTGTGGTAAGATGGGTAAGATATATGCCGAAGCGGAAAGCATATTTAGATATGATCATGGAGTGTTGGCTTCAAAATTTAGGGCTTATGAGGAGTTCGGGTTGAGTAAGAGTTCCTTAATCAAGTTTTTTACTTGTGATCCATTTCTTTTGGTTGGGGATGTGAATACCAAGTTTATTGATTTTTTGCAGAGACTAAACAAAATAGGGTTGGAAAATGATTGGCTTGCCGGGTATGCATCTGCAGAAAGTTCGTACAATTGGGCCAGGATGTCTCAAACAGTTCAAATACTTGATAGATTGGGGTATGGTGGGGATAATGTGGCAAAGTTGTTCCGAAATGAACCTGGCCTATTATTAGAAAATTCGGGCAAGGCCATCCAAATATTAATTAGACAGCTAACTAAATTGGGTTTTAAAAAGGATGATGTTGTTACTTTGTTCTTGCAAGATCCAAAGCTTATGTCTAAGAAGTGTCTGAAGAATTTATCCCTCTCGATGTCTTTCCTGTTTGAAATAGGAATGAAACTAGAAGACATTTCCTACGTTGTTCAGACCCATAAACATATCCTTAGCTCCAACACGCCGAAGCGGCCACGAACTGTCTTAGGAACTTTAAAAGTCGGTGAGAGTGCCTTGCGCGAGATGATAAAAAAGGATCCAACAAAACTATTTGTTTCATCATCAACTTCTTGCTCAGAGGATTACAAGGCATTTTCTTATTCATTGCAAGCTCCGGCCAGGTATTTGGAGAAAGCAAAATTCCTAAAGTGGTTAGGGTATATTGAGAATTCCGAAGAGTTTGTGGAGGCTGGCAAGAGGTTCCGAGGCAGAGGGGATCAGTTACAGGAAAGATTTAATTGCCTGGTTCAGGCCGGTCTGGACAGCTACACAGTTGCTGATATCATAAAACGCGTTCCACTAATTCTCAGCCAAAGCAAGGAAGTTATAGAACAGAAGATGCACCTCTTAACTAACGTAATGGGCTACCCACTTGAATCCCTAGTTTCTTCTCCAACTTATTTATGTTACAATGTGAAGAGAATCAGCCTAAGGTTTTCAATGTACTCGTGGCTGAGGGACAGAGGTGTAGCTAAACCAGCCATGTCATTGAGTACAATTCTCAACTGCTCGGAAGAACTATTTGTAAAGTACTTTGTGGACATCCACGATCACAGTCAGGCCGCTTGGGAAAAATTGAAAGAATCATCGCAGGCTGCACAAACCAAACGTTAGACCTCAAAGTATACCTCCACTTGTTGCACTATATTCTTTAGATCAATAAACTTCCTTCTTCACAATTTCAGAGCAAATTCCAACTTCGAGTTCTTTTTTCTCTCTATTTTTTTTCTTCAAATGGTAAAATTTTGGGGAAATTTTCTAATTTGCATAAAAATCAATATTCAATTCCAATTTTACACAATCTGTAGATTGGTTTCTAAATTTACACTAGTTTTGTAAGCCGCTGTTTGGAACAGCGTCTTAACATTAAGACGCTCTAGCCAACATCGTTTTAAGCTGAGTGGCATTTTTACGCCAAAATAAACCGTCATATGGCATAATAATGCCAAACAAGCTTAAACCGATGTTGGAGACAACGTCTTAAAATTAAAACACTGTTACCAACAGCGTTTTAACTTAAAATGAGTAATTCTCCCCCTGTCCATACATCCTTTGCATATACAAACACCAGAAATGAACCGTTACTCCATTATATCTGCTTCTATTGAACAACCTTTTTCTTCTACAGAGCTTTTTCACAAACCCTAATGATCATCATAAACAAACAAAAAACACAGAGGCTTAACATTTTGACAGCAAAACAGAGCCTTCAGAAAGCAGAGAACAGAGATGAACTTAAGCATAAAAGCCACGTCTGGGAGACATCATATTGAAAAACGCTTCAACTTCGAAGTCGGGAGGATGAAAGTATCCGCCTTTACCAGCAAACTTGTCTTTCTGACACTTCCTCATGAACGCGAACGACTTCTTCCTCGCCGGCGGCAGCCGACACACCTGAGGCATTGCTGGAATCCGACACTCCTCCCGTGTCGGCGTCGAGCATCCTTCTTCAACCACAACCTGCATCGTGAAATCTTAAGCTATCTTGTCGTCAAGATCGTTGACTTGTTTATCCGAGGGCTCTGAATCCTTTCTGGTGTTTGTATATGCAAAGGATGGATGGACATGGGAAGAATTACCCATTTTAAGTTAAAATGCCGTTATCAAATGTCACATGATTATTTATTTTGGCGCAAAAATGTCACTTAAAACGTCATTACTAACGATGAGTTATAAAACTAGTGTAAATTGAAAAACTAATTTAAAAATTGTGTAAAATTAGAATTTAATGTTGATTTTTATGCAAATTAGAAAATTTCCCAAAATTTTGGTAGTGTAAAAACCAAATGGCAGAAATCCCGGCCCATTAAGTCCACATCCAGACCCAATATTGACCCGGCCCGATAAGTTTAACAAGCCGCGTCAATGGCTGCAGTGTGAAGAAGAACACTCGAAGTCGGTGAGAATCTGCTCAGCACATAATTCGATTTGACATTCTCGTTCCCCAATCAGAACCCTAGCTTGAGTCTCAAAGTTGTTGCTTTCACCGAAAATGAGCCAGAAAACATGGCCGAATCGATCGGGAAATCATCGATATGCCGCTATACCGTTCTGCAGAAGCAGCGGAAGAGATGCGGAAAGGTACCGTCAGGTACGAGGAAAGACGTCCGGCGAGTACAGAGAGTCTTCGAGCCGTTCAACTCGGTTGTGTTCACGATCATCGGCTGTTGTGTCGGGTGGGAACGAGTTTGCAAGTCTGCCGGATGATATTTTGACGAAGATAGCGGCGAGCTTTAGGTATCCGGAACTCCAAGCTGCTTCGCTGGTGTGTAAGTCGTGGAGTCAGGCGCTGAGCCCGCTGAGGGAGTCGATGTTGTTTTTGAAATGGGGGAAGCGGTACAAACATGGACATGGAGTCCGGCCAAATTTGGAGAAGGCGTTGGATTCTTTTCTGAAAGGTGCTGATCGAGGGTCGACACTGGCTATGGTGGATGCTGGTCTTATTTATTGGGAGATGGGGAAGACGGATGAGGGGATGGCTTTGTATAAGAGAGCTGCTGTGCTCGGTGATCCTGCTGGACAATGTAATTTGGCTATTTCATACCTGAAAGGTACTCTATTTCCTGATCCTGAATAAGAAATTTTCGTCCAATAGTTTAGAGAAATGAGGGATTTGTAATCAACTAGGGCTCACTTTGTGTTGTGAATTTTGGTTGAATTATATTGTCGGTTAGCAGAATGATTTATTAAAAGTTGTTATTGTTTTCCCTACTGAAGATCATAGCTTCCAGTTGTCACTAGTTATGCAGGGAGATGATAATTAGGGTAGCTAGCTGTTGGAGTAATACTCGGAGATTGTAGCTTGTTACAGCAGATACAAAATGACCATTGTAATCGTTGTCATCTAACCATCATGTCAATGTTTAGGCAGTTTTTCTTTATGTCGCCTTGGCTGATGAATTTTATTCTTCCTGAAGCTGAGCCACCAAATTCAACTGAGGCTGTGAAGTGGCTGGTTCAGTCTTCTCATGCTGGCTATGTCCGTGCACAATATCAACTTGCTTTGTGTCTGCATCAAGGTCAAGGAGTAGATCGCAACCTTTCTGAAGCAGTAAGTGCTCACAATATTTTCATGACTTTTTTGCTGCTGTGTGGAAGGCGATGTTGCCTGTCTCTTCCTTGTTCAATGACTGTATTTGTGAAAGGTCAAAGATTACTGGCCTGTTAACTGTTATAGATATTTTTTTGGATGCATGTGTATTGTTTTGTGTTATGTATCCTGAATCCTTTTTCCGACACCACTTTCTTATTGTAGGCTAGATGGTATTTGAAAGCCGCAGAAGGTGGTTATGTTCGAGCGATGTATAACATATCATTGTGCTACTCACTTGGCGAAGGGTTGGTGCGCAACCATAGGGTAGCAAGAAAATGGATGAAACGGGCTGCTGACCGTGGCCACAGCAAAGCACAATATGAACATGGGCTTTTTCTGTTTTTAGTAAGTATCATTATCTAAAATATTTACTGAATCAGCAATTTTCTTTTATCAAGCAAATGGCTGTCATCATTACTTGAGCTAACTTTTATTTGGTGATGTTTTTTAAAGGATGGCATTTTGCAAGTCTTTAAATCTACTGAACTGTTATATAGATACTATTGTCAGCTAGTGAGTGGGCTAAGCTTTCAAGGTATTCATCACTTATGGAGATGTTAACGACCATTTCTCAGGAAGGAGCAAAGATGAATGCTGTTGTATACTTGGAGCTAGCCACTCGTGCTGGTGAAACGGCTGCCTCTCATGTGAGGGATGTCATTCTTCAACAACTATCTGCAAGCTCTCAGGCCCGTGTCACATCTCTTGCCGACAGTTGGCGTGCTTTGCCTTCAACGGTTTGAGGTTTGCGTATGATTTGTAAAAGCTATGTATCCGCCCTATTCGTTCTTCTGAACAGTTTAAGCTTGGCTGTCCTTCCTCTTCTAATAAAATTAGCATGCAGTGAACAATCTAACTAATAAGAATGAACATGTGATTTTTTTTTTTTTGCTGAGATTTTTTTTTTTCAGTCACAGTTGATCCCCAATCTTTAGCTCAAGATTGCTTTCAGAGGTTTCCAGCCTTCCAGGGAATAGTCTGGAGTGTTACATTCCGGAATAGAATGATTCTCCTTGATTGGCTGGCATGTTATTATATGTATAAGGGGTCAGTCGTGGTACGCATCTTAGCAGTTCTGTTTACTTTCAGAAGAACGTCATCATACTTGATATGTAAATGATACACTAAAAAAATGAAAATGGCCTATGTTCCTGGTTGTTTAACAATCTGAATGATACATATGTTCATCTAGCCACATGTATTGTCCATACCACATACATTGAACTGCAGCTATTATCCATCCGCTGACAACATAAAATCCTAAAGCAGGAAGGGTGATTCGATCTCAGCTACTCGTATATATTTTGATGTCAATGTGGTTCCATATACAGCAGTAACGATCCGCTCAGAGTTTGGCCACAATCCCATTCTGATTTGGCTTTGTTGGTACCACCACATTGTCCTTCACATCCGAGTCTATTGCGCCAGGAGGAACATCCACTGCTGGGGAGCAGTTAAAGAATCCATGTGGCTGCATGAAAGGAAAAAAGAAAAAGAAAAAGAAATGTCGATATCTCATGGAATTCTACAACATATTTCATCCACAATGTCAGGTTACACAACTATCTACTCAAGATCTCACTCCATATGATCTACAATGGCATTAGATATTTGTGCTTTCTCACTCTTTGTCATGCAAAAAATAGCTTCAAGACCAATATCAGAAACTGATGCCACTGCACTTGATAATTGTGAGTACCAAGGAAAATTGAAAGAAGAGTACCATTAGCGTAAAACCGATTCGATCCACTGGCATGACTGGCCAGTCTTCAAGACGAGGAATACGTGTCACTCCAAATACATACCTGCATTTATATGATGTTGCTGTATAGTAAGTGTCATGCAAAAAAAAAGAAGAAGAGGAAGATATGTTCCTTCATCAGTGCTATGGTGAATTAGAATACATTCATCAAATTTTTTTATAAATATCTTGGATTCTCCACTCCAGTCAATTCAGACAAAAGTCTTCATAGTTACGTGAAGAATAAATAATTATTAATGGTAAATTATGTAATGGAGATACTTACCACAAGACAATATCAGTCTCCTCCAAAGATCTATCTTTTTCGACCCATGTTGCTAGTCCCTCACCCACACATGGATTTTGGTTTGGGAATTCCCCACCAGGAAACCTCTCATCACGAGAATACGGTGTCACCCATAAGTTATGCTTCAGGAAGGTAGCTCTTTGCAGAATTTTCGCCTCCGAACCGACCAATGGCAAACAGTTGGAACCTGGTACAAGCTTATAGCCTGTTAGTTGTCCAGTCCGGTTCACATTCCTTGTATGCCTTATCTGTGTGTGTCATATGTTCAATGTCTTGTAACGATTCTTGTCAGAATAAGCATCTAGTAGAAATTTGATGCGAGGACGAAAAATGCAGATACCCATACCCTAGACACAAATATGTAATATATGATAAGTATATGGCTTGCCATGTACAGCAATCGAGATATCTTACAATCCAGTGGCGAGCTGAATTAGAATTACAGTCACGCACTGCTTGTAGTTCGGATTTCAGGAGCTCCTCTTCAGCATAGAATGCATTGTTGTGAATGTTGTCCTTTCCTGGTTCTTCCACTTTGACATTGACCTCCACAACCTAGAAAACACAGTATCCAAATCATGTAGAGCATATAGTGCTCTAAAAGTCAAGCACATGACACCAAGTTCAGATAATGTTTAAGTAATACACTTTAGCTCATTAACAGTAACCTGATTCAATGCTTCACCAGGCTTACAATCAATTGCCATATCCATCCGTGTAACAAAGAAATGCTGATGAACTGGCGCATAGAGTCCAGGAGCAATAGTGGTTCCATATTTTCTGACTTCACCAGGCTGCAAAGCTCCTAAGCTAAGAACTCCTGTAAGTTTAACTTCAGCTTCAATCTTCCCATCCTACAATTACAATAATTCAGAAATGTGTGTTATTAATCGTATATCCTAAGTCTCATTCAGAAAAGTAACTGATTGGCAGAATATGAAGAGGCAACAATCTCTATTGCATGTGAAGAAAATTTTGTTCTTGTTCAGATCCGGAAAAAACCTGATAAAAGTACCAGAAGAATCCATATTCGTAATTAGCCACAGTACAGATAAAAGATACAGATAACCGTCTGGAACGTCGGACTTCTGCCAGTCCGGTTCTCCAATCTTGATGCTTCCATAATATTCCATGGTCCTCTTCAAGCAAACAAACACAGTTCTCGATGGTTTCTACTCCTCCAGTAAAATTTGTGAAGTAGGCATCAAAGTACTTCACATAACCCAAGCAATCAATACCCTGCAAAGTACAGTTCAGTCAGCCAGATGAAACTTGATTGTAGGAGCCATAATATAAAGATGCTAAAGTGGAGGACCTGTTTCAGGGAATGTGCATTTTTACCCAAACCGTCTTCCCCTGCATCAAATGCGTTCTTTCTGTAATGTGGATCATTAGGGTCTCCATAAGGGACCACCATTTCAGCAAAACTTAACCTGTGAGCTACAGATCTACGGCCTCGATTACCATCAACATAAGCAACTGAATGAATAATCAAGCCCTCCCTTGGAGTGAAACCAATACGGAAATTCCACTGCACCAAGCAATACACCAGGTCAATTAAAAAAACCTATAAAAAAGTAATATACCAGTTATACCTAATACGACCAATGAAAATTTTATATGCAGTCAAACCTAAGCCGCTAAAGACAACTTTAACCAAAATAGGCAATCACCTTTTGCCATTGAACAAAATGACCATTAACACGAAAGCTTGGACCCTCGGGCTGGATGATTTGCAATGGTTTTACATCACTTCTATCAACACCTCCACGTGTTTCACCAGGAGTGTAGTTTCGCAATGGATCAGCTGGCGGTAGAGGAACTAGTTTACGGTCTTCAAACTCGATGACCACCATGTTCTGCATATCAACAAGTACATAGATTCCTTCAACTGGACGTGCATAACCATTTTCCATTGGACAATCACTTTCTGTCCTACAAAATATCAATGGCTTAGCAAGCCTACGGGATGGAGCATCCGCATCACTGTGATATCCAACACACCTGCGGCAAACGATAAAATGCATCAAACCATACATTATGTCTGCAATAATTTCCAAGTCTCTGAAAAGTTTCCTATTTGTGGGAAGTTTCGGTAACTACCAGGGATCAACCATCACGAGATCCATGTCTTCAATCCCCCTCCTCTTCATGGCATCTCGAAAATGTGGATATTCTTTTACAATAGCTTCACATTCAGCATATTCAACAGCATCCTGTGAATTTGGTATGGTGAAGCAAGAAAATGAGGCAAAACTTATGTCCACCATAGCTGACTGCTATGAAAGTTTGAAATTAAAAAATGCGCTGAGAATCAGCACTGCTGATAGCATGGCTGTACAGAAGAGTAAATGATTCATTTTAATATATTCCGAAGTAGGTGATATCTATGATAATAATGGTGGCACATTTAGAAATAAAATCCATGACAGCCTTAATACCATTGGAGGCTGAACATCAGAAACAACTTCGGATGAAACAACCTTTCCTCTGTGGTGTCCACCTCGAGTAGCAGCATGAACCTCAGAGAGCTGAACTATCCATATGCTGGTCTCATTTGACCTTTTATTGTACACGACAAGTCTAGCTTGCCTGGGCGGAAGCTTACTTGGAATCATTGGTCCACCTTTAGTCCTAGGGAGTAAAGACGGCTGAAATGGGGGGAAGAAATATGCATCTGCCAGTGCCACGACATGTTTTTCGGGTTCCAGCAAAACCACTTCAATGAAACGCATGCTATCTCTGACCTGTAAATCGTTTAACAGAATAGATCTAAAAAAAAACATTTTCATACACCTGCTTATTATTCTTAACAATAGTCCTATTACCTCGGGTGTTGCCCCTGCACTCCTAACTGTTGTCACTGCAACCGCAATCTCAGCAGCAGATAAAGGATCGAGTGGATGGCTGCTTTGAGCCCTCATCATAACCTTAACACCTGATGAGACATTGAACCAAATGAATCACATAGAACTCCAATTTTTGTCAAAAGTCAAAGAGCAACATCAACATCAAAATTCATTTGCTGCCTCCAAAATCTCTAGTCTTTTCATTCCAATTCCAAATTAATATCAAAATTTACAAAACCCCCTCATCATGAAACTGAATTTTGTGACACCAAAGCAATGAACTCTCAAACAAAAATTTCAATTAGATTCACGTCGGATGAGCTACTCACCCTTGGAAGCAGTAGTTATCGTTGATGTTTCAGACACCGGAAGAATCAGCTTCGTAACGCCCGCAGCAACATCCACAGACGATCCATATAGCTGATTTTTATCAGTCGAGGATTTAGGCGCCGCAACGCAGCAGGACGCCGCTTTGCCTGTATTTCCGGCCATTGGAAGATCAAAAGTTTTGACCGCCGAATAGATCACTTCGCTTTCCAGTTTCCACTCAAATTACATTACATGGTCATGCAGCAGCCAAAATCAACCCTCTAGCTTTCTGGCTTCTGCAAATTTATCTTACTTACTTACAGCTCCTTGAAATTCGGAAGCAGGACGGCGGCAGATGATTGAAAGCTTTGACTTCGTTGACGACGAAGACGAGGAGTGAGTTGCAGAGTAGTGTTGTGGATCTTCTGCTCTCTGGTCTGAAACTCCATTATGGAGGTGGATGCTACTGCACCCCCCCCCCCCCCCCCACACCCCCATGTGGGGCCTAGATAAAATTATTATTCTGCCCTTCTACTTATTATATGTATTATATATATTATATATATTATAAAAAATGATTTTAAAATATTTAAAATTTTTAAAAATAGATTTTAAAATATTTAAAATTTCATATTAATATATACAAATGATTTTAAAATATTTAAAATTTAGTATTAATATAATATATATTATATACTATAAATGATGATTTAAAAATATTTAAAAATTAGTATTAATATATTACATATATTATAGTTAATAATTTTAACTTACATGTATTTAGAAGTTAATATATGTAATATATATTAATTAATGAGATATTACTGTTAATTTAAAAAATGTAGATATTACTGGTAAGATGCTAAAGTGTATTCTTGCTTGTGAAAGAGGAGGGAAGTACAAACCTCCATTTCTAGTTGAAGAGATTTTATAAGTTCTACCATGGAAATTTTGTTTATTTAGTTACTCAAACTCACTCCTAATTATAAGTTCTATTAAAATTTTAAAAAAATCAAGTACAATATAATTTTTAAAAAAATTGCTACATGTTGTATTTTTATTTTAATTTTTTACTATTAATTATTATAGAATATTTTCTGATTAATAATAATAAATAAATATGATACAATTAATTTATAGAATATTAATTATTATTTAATTGAATATGGCATATGAATGTAATTAAATAGAAAGGGGAGGGCATTTGAGTCATTTAACATAGAAGTTTTTGTCGTGAGGGGGGTGCGATTAGCAGCTCCCTTCGCAAAACATTGTGTCTAAAAAATAAAATTTCCTCCCATCAAAAAAAAAAATTTCTTAAACTCAAATTGAAATTTAAAAAATAAGTGGAATTTCGAATACTTAATAGGCTTCTTAGGCGCAATAAATATACCCAGGCTCAATAGAAGCAAGGGCCCATTACGGAATATAATTGGCCCTACATTCCACATCAATCGATCGTGGATCGTGGATCGATTCAGTCAAGTGAATGAGTCAATGGTTCAACCGGATTGATCCGCACAAATTAAAAAAAATAAAAATAAAACATTTATATATGATATTATAATTTAGGAAGAAGTAGGCGTATGGGTGAGAAATAAGAATTAATTAGGTCCCTCCATCTTGAGTAATCTATTGTCATGAATAAATCTAATTAATCTTAAATAAACCCTAATTACTCGACCAAAATTCGTATTAGGGGCAAATTTGTCAGGATGTAATTTCTTAAAACTTAAATCCCGTTCATTACGTACCTCTCACTTGCGACCTAACTGTTCGGAACCACCGTTGTATTGGCTGGAGAGTGGAGATGCAATGCACGCCATGGGACCAGCCTCAGTGGAAGACGCAGTGGTCTTGGCTAGATGTTTGAGTGAAGTGCTGGAAGACGGAGGTAAGTTTTATCCGGGTTTGGTTGAAGGGGCTATGAGGCGGTATATGTGAGGGAGAGGAAGACGAGGGTGGTGAAGCTCCCGACGCAGACTTATTTGGTTGGGAAGTTGATCGAGACGACTTCGGGTCTGACGAAACTGACTGGTGGTTATTCTTCTGTTGGTTATATTTTTCAGGGGTAATGCTACCCATGCCAAGTTCAGATGTGGAGAGCTCTGAAGCAATCAGCGGATGAAGTGCTTGTATTGAGGCTGAAAATGCCTTTACATTTTTGTCTTTCTAAGAATCAATTACACAGGCATATAAGCATGTATTCATAATCAGAATAGTGATGTCAAAATAATGAAGTCTAAATAAAATTTGTTTGAAAATTTTATATAAGTTGTTTTTCTTCATACACAATTCATCAGATCTAATTTGTTTGTAATTGCGACGCATTTTAGTCGTTAAGCACCAAAACATGACTGCTACGAATATTATTATGTTACGTATTTTGATTCAATTACTACGAATATTATGATACGTATTTTGATTCAATTGCTACGTATTTTGATTCAGTTAGCAAACATAGCAAGACAGCTAGAGTGTTCAAGAACAATTGTTGTCGTAGTTCTAACTCAATGTATAGCATCATTAATTGTGCATTGACGGTAGTCCTAGAGGAAATAAATTCACTGATTTCCAGTAATGGGACTATCTCTTGCTCTTTTGATATCATCCCAACCTCTAACCCATGGCTTCCCAGGCACTGCTCGTGTCTCCGGTGCAGAATGGATGTTCAAATTGTCCAGAACCTTACTGCGCACAGCACAAAATACTGGATTTTTTCTCAACTGCTTCTAGGGCTGCTCCTGGCCACTCACCCCATTTCCACAGATCTGGATTTTCCAGATCCAGAACATCAACAAGAGACCTGATCCCAACTTCATCCAAGTTACGAATGTTCTCATCCACCCAATTCCCCAAAACTAAATCCAGCTCCAGAAATCCACGCTTCTTGCTCCTACGTATATAGCAGCCTGTTGAACAGTCTCCTCTTACTCTCCTCATTCAAGAGATCAACATTAAGCTTGAAATGGAGGAAGATAATAGGGAGTGTTCAAGGAGGAGGATCGGATAGGTGCGGCGGTGGAATTGACGAGACGGTTATGGTACTTGGGCAACGAAAAATCGATGCTCCTCTATAACTGCATCTTCCAAATGGGCTGCGCCCCGTCCTGCTATCAAACCACTCGACCGACATATTTCTTATTCTCATTATACTTTATACCCTTTAAACCCTTAACACTTAATTATATGTTAAATATGTTGTTAAATTAGAGTCGTAAGATCTTGAATCCAATAGCTCTAATTAATTCTCATATGATCGTATTCCTTATAATTTAACATATTTATGACTTGAATAAATATTACATGTTTATCATCCGATTACAACAACATACCATAACAAATTTAGATTTTAATAAAGTACAAATCAATAATACAATAATAATAATAGAACAACAATAACAATTTTAGTCTTAATTTGTAAGTCACAACAATATGGGATTTCTAATACTAATTGAATTTCCTAGTTAAATTGATAATAACAATAAGTAATAAATTTTATAGATTTGAAATTTGATAAATGAACATACATTATTGAAACAAACAAATAAAAAATCATCTTTAGCCTAGCGAAAGGAAAGAGAATAACTATTAAGAGGGGTTGGATTCGAGTCTTGTCCAAGTCAAAATTAAATAAATAATTTTCAGACCAAATCGAATCGATTGAAGCGATCAAATCACGATTTTAATGAAAAATCGGGTCAACCGGGTCTTGACCGGGTCAACCGAATCTTGACCGGATAAATTGCATGCCGGTTCGATGACTGATTCCCAGTCCAACTGATCGAATCAGTCGATTCGGTCTGAATTTAATAACTATGTTCCACATCTTTCAGGTGAAGAGAGAGAACACCAAATGACCAACATATCAATCTTTGTTTCCTTTGACACTTTGGTTGTTACGTTGCAAACTAATAGAAGGATTCATCACCCACTTTGATTAGTTAGTTTAGTCCAAGTAGTTAGTCAATAACTAAAGTATGGTTTATACTAGTTATGAAGTAAGTGTTGTAGTGTGTCATGTAGTGGTAGTTTTTGTTTGATTCATAAATGGATTTTCACCACCGAAAATAAAGAGATCAGCTACACTGAGGCCCATAGGACCAAACACTGAAGACAAACTAAGGTTCATATGACCACACACTAAAGACACACTAAGGTCATAGGACCAAACCACTAAAAGACACTGCGAAAACCTTTCTCGCTAACAACTCAAGCACAACCCTCTTAAAATGCACAATAGATCTCCTTCGAGCACTAGGGACACTTTACTCTAGGGGCACATCCCTCTTAGAAGGCTCAATAGAACTCTTACGCTAGCACACCCCAGGCGCTTGAATATAAGGCTCTCCTCTCTCGCCCCTCTTTAGAAAGATACTTGTGTTCCTCCAATGGTTATAACCTCCCCCCCTTCCCACTTCACTATTCCCCACTTTCTCTTTAATATTGGATAAAAGAATCTGAATAGCTTCCTTATCCAGTACTCTAGTTTTGACCCCAACCAGTCTCGCCAACTTGAAGATACCCTCAACTTCCTTCCTCTGACTCGTATTCAACGCATCTACATCTGGCTTTGGAACTACCTCCACTGGAATGGGTATAGGGGAAGCCACCTCAGTCTCATCCGGCGCCTCATCCGGAGCCATAAGAGCATGGACCTCCAAGTTACTATTGTTGTCTAATTGAGCGCTAGGCACCATCGATGGGTTCTCTTGAAGGTCTATATTCTTGGGCATGGCTGCTGTAGCACCCTTCTTCCGTCTACCTTCCACCCTTGTGTCCATGTAGTGGTAGTTACTTGTTTAGATTAGTGAATGTTAACAGTAGGTCATCAAGTGCTATAAGTAAATGTATTGTTCATTAGAATAGTTAAGAAATGAATTAGTAAAATCATCTTATCTCGCATCTCAGTTTCTATCTCAATCCAACTCAACCCCATCTCGTCTATCTTCTACCTCTCATTTCATCTCAGTCTCTTATTTCTATTCAATTTATCCTTTGATTTGCATCATTGGTCCTCCCATCATTTTCTAGTTACACATTGACCCTGCACGTTTGATGCTTTGACTAACTGAACCCAATTGAAAACAATTATTAATTGCAATCAGTTAACAGATTTATAAGTGGAATGGAATGCGAATGGTGTGATGAATATTAACTGGAGAACGTGAGTGTTAAATAGTAAAAAATAATCACATCGGCCTCACCACTGACAATCTGACATCATCAAATAAGCATATAATTTTAGTCATTGGAGTTTGAAGGAATAATATTTTGTTGCGACAAAAATACCCCTTGGTTTCTGTGACCTGCCCGCATAGGTTCTTACATTCCAATTTTTCAATCAACAAATAAATACCCCTTGGTTTCTCATGTAAAAAAAAAGGGTGGATTTTCTTGTGTGAAAGTGAAATGCATGTCGATATTTTTTTTAGGGAAAAGTACACATTTGTGCTCCGAACTATTATTATTTTCCAATTGAAAATTTAAACTATCAATTTTTCCAATCAAGGGCAAAATAAAAAATTAATTGACCAATTTTCGAAAACAAAGCATCGTGGTTACACCGTGATTAAATTGCGAACTCCATCATGTGAACATCGTTGAAAATAACCAAATGATTGGATCATAAACACTACACGTAATTAATCGATCTTTCTTATTTAACACAAATATACATTTTT
The DNA here is from genome assembly GCA_033675215.1 of Rhodiola kirilowii. Lineage (NCBI taxonomy): Eukaryota > Viridiplantae > Streptophyta > Magnoliopsida > Saxifragales > Crassulaceae > Rhodiola > Rhodiola kirilowii. Next base: position 56,116,020 of record CM066197.1, on the reverse strand, counting down.
ATTAAGTCGTCATTAACGGGGTTCACATGATTGAGTTCACAATTTAACTACGGTAAACCTACGGTGCTTTGTGTTCGAAAATTAGTCAATGTATTTTTTATTTTGCCTTTGATTGGAAAAATTAATAGTTTGGACCTTCAATTGAAAAAGAGTACTATTTCGAGGCTCCAATGTGTACTTTTCCCTTCTTTTTTTTTATTATCAATTTTCCTTTGCATATCGGTTATCATTTTCATATTATTATTCTTAATGTTTTTTTTTGGGATAGAAAGTACACAATTACACAAAAGAACAGAGGAATTATCATTAATGATATAAACCAATTATTATTAATGACTTGATGTAGCGGCTTATAATTATTACTAGTTATATATACTGTAGGTGGAATAACAATATGGCACGTGGGGTCCAGCATGCCCTTGACCTGCGGTGGGCACGCACAGCACAGTGCAGAGCCCCTTTCACGGACCCCGGAGAAGATGAAGAATGTCCCATCGACCTCCGCGCATGTTAGCCATCACCCCTCTTTTTCGTATTACCGTGAGTTTCTAAATATTTTGATGAGGTTATTATATACTGTAATTAAGATTAGAAAAATAATTAATAAATATTTAGATTTTTTTCTTACCGACAAATTCGTTACATGTCTTATATTTTTATATTATCTAATGCATTTATCTATTAATCAAAACATATATCTCATATATGCCTTTTTTTTTTATGTATCAATTTTTGCAACTGGAATTAAACCATAATCTAAAATGTGTTGGTCACCACCCTGATGGTTGTTGAATGTTTACTTGAAATGAGTAAATATTTTTGTAATAAAAAAAAGAAATGAGTAAATATTTTATTGAAGAGGTATATACAGTATAACTCTAAATTTTGAATATTTTACTAAAATTGGTTTTCGAAGAATTGATTTAATTGTATTTTGATACCTACTACTGATAATAGTAATATTGAAATGTTTAATCAAAAATCAATGAACAAAAAAAAAACCAGAGACAAAAAGCAAGCACGTGATTTTTACCTGCAAAAAACAAAAATGACAAAACCTTTTCTTACAACACATCCCATCTCTCCTTTTTTTTTCTGATAGGTAGCGTTCAACCACTTCAAATCCGATAAAACAATTCATTCCTCTTTCAAAACCCACAACTTTCCAAAACCATAAAGTTTCAATTTTTAATCGAAAAAATTCAATCTAACTGACCCACCCCCCACCTCCATCATTATCCGTGTAATTTGGCCACTTGTGTTGGCCTTTTGCGTGTTTGGTTCTTTCTGGTAATACTCTGGAAGTGAATCAGTGACTGAAAATGTGAGAAGCTCCTTTTTGCTATTTGATTATTTGTTGCCTGAGTGAGTGAGTGAGTGAGAGATAAGGAGAACGAGGAGAAGAGAAGAAAGGTTTTGGTTTGCAGTTTTATTTCTCTATGGTGTAGAATAGGAATGGCATGAAGATTTGAGAACAAGCCAACAACTACATACCCACTTGGAACTTGTGTTTGGATAATCATCAACATCTGCTTCTGCTTTTCTCCTCCATCCTACCCCAGATCTCTAGGTTCGCAGAATTTCAAGGTCTTGTGGTTTTTCCCAAGTAAATTCTCTCTTACTTTTGTTCTCTCAGCAGCCTCATACCTGTTGGTATTGGGACTTTCAGTTTTTGGTTTGGTTGTGGTAAAGAAAGGATTCAGGTTTTGGGCTATGTTGGTGATGGTGAGCTGTGTGTTTTGATTACTGAAGTTAAGTGTTGAAGTTGAGAAAGTCAGGAATGAGGAAGGAGGGTTTCATTGTTGGGTTGTTGGTGCTGACAATGGTGATGAAAGGCTCATTTTCATCTCTTTCTCCCACTGGCATCAATTTTGAAGGTCAGTTGTTTGTCACTTTTTTGAGCTTCATGTCTTCATGATTTTGATTCAGTAACCACTAACCAGTGCCAATGCCTTCCTGTGATCTGTCATTAGTATCTAATTTGAAGCCTGCCATTATCAGATAAGACACAAAATTAGCCTCGCTCCTACCATTTAGCCAAATGCAGAGGCTTACACCCCTGTCTACTCTAGTTACTATTGTAGCTTTAGTTACAACACTTAATCTCTTATAATGATCAGGACTTTTGTTAGAAGATGTTGATATTTGGTATGTGAATGTCATTGCAAGAGCTTTTTAGGAATTGTTTGGAATCAGTATTTTTTTGATGAAAGATTATTTTATTCGATTAAAAGAAAAAAAAACAAAGGGATTAAGACCAAACATAGTTCGGATCTTTCTCCTTAGGACAGGTTCGAGCTGAAGCTCGAATCACATGCACAGTCTCATTGAAAGAGATCTTGCAGGGCCGGTGATTCCGTGTATTGGCAGGGGCGCTATGAAGCATTGTGACTGTGTTGACCTCCTCACTGAAAGTGTTCTGTGAGTGAGAATTGGATAGGGCTTTCAGCTTTAAGTCTACCGATATACTTGTACCTGATGTAGCTAAATGTTTGGAATCAGTGTTAGCTTGGATGATTGTGTGTTTCAGGGTCGTAGCGGGTCGTGTAATCTATTTGGATCTTTATTGGCTAATTCCCGTTTTGAATTTATTGCTGTCAGCTGGTGTACCTGCTTCATTGACTAAATTGAGGTTATTTGAGTTAAGTATCCTGATTTTGTGATGTATATTTGTTGGGGTGATACAGTTGTAGCTTTAATGGCAATTAAGAGTAGCCTAGTTGACCCACATAATGTGTTGGAGAATTGGGATATCAATTCCGTTGATCCATGTAGTTGGAGGATGGTGACATGCTCCACGGACGGCTACGTTTCTTCTCTGTAAGTCAGCCCCACAAGTTGCGTCCAATTCTATATTTATGAAAACATCTCTCAGTATTCTAAATGTTTGTGTTTTTCTAATTTACAGTCTTGTTGATTTGATTTGTGTACTAGGGAACTACCTAGTCAGAGTTTGTCTGGGACATTATCTCCGGGGATTGGCAATTTGAGTAATTTGGAAAATATGTAAGTAATTTGCAATTCATCACTTTTGGTTTAACTGAATTGACATGACTTTGGCGTCGTTCTCATCTCATATGACCACAATTGCTGTTTGTGTAGATTGTTGCAAAGTAACTCCATTTCCGGTCCAATTCCTACTACCATTGGAAAGCTGGAGAAGCTTCAAGCGCTTTATCTCTCCAACAACTTGTTCAGCGGTGAAATACCTGATTCGTTCGGGAATCTCAAGAACTTAAACTATTTGTGAGACTGAGACCTCATAACCCATATTAAAGTATTTATTTTTACATCTGCCGTGTTCATCCGATAGAGACTAACTCAATGACCTCTTATGACATACAGGCGACTGAATAACAACAGTCTTACAGGACCTTGCCCCGAATCTCTGTCCAAAATTATCGGCCTCACACTCGTGTAAGTCCCTCGCATCGAAATTTGGCACTCGAAGATTATCATTTTATTTTGACACATGGATCATGGAAACTGATCATGTTTTTTTTGTAATGCGACCAGTGATCTTTCTTTCAACAACCTGAGTGGATCTTTGCCGAAAATATCGGCCAGGACATTCAAGTGAGCTAAAAAGGATTAGTATTTCATCTTTCAACAACTTGAATTGCGTATTAATATTTGTTTTCTCTTTTCTATCTAGAATCATTGGCAATCCTCTTTTATGCGGAGCAAACTCGTCCAACAATTGCACCACTATTTCTCCCGAGCCACTTTCCTTGCCTTCAGATTCATTACGAGGTGAAATTTAGTTGCCGTCAATTTTTTTCCTTCAGTTTGTTTGTTCCTTCTCAAGATGTTGAAGCTAATGATGTTCGAAGTCTATTCAGGTTCTGAAACTGAAAGTAGAAGCCGCCACATAGCTATTGCTATTGGTGCTAGCTCTGGTGGCATTCTCCTAATCATTATGCTTGGGTTCTTTGCTTGGAAGTATCGGCACAGCAAACAAGTCTTCTTTGATGTCAATGGTTAGTTGGTCATCCATCTCCTTTAAGACTTGTCATTGTTACTTTTAACTATAGTATATTTGGAAGATTCATTTTTTTCCAATAATCATTTGAATGTTTGTGGCAGATCAATATGACCCGGAGGTTTGCTTAGGCCATTTGAAGCGCTATTCCTTTAAAGAGCTCAGAACGGCAACTGACCATTTCAACGCAAAGAACATATTAGGGAAAGGTGGATTTGGAGTTGTTTATAAAGGGATCTTGAATGATGGCACAATCGTGGCCGTTAAAAGACTAAATGATTATAATGCTGTTGGTGGCGAGATTCAGTTTCAGACAGAAGTTGAGCTGATAAGCTTGGCTGTCCATCGCAATCTTCTCCGGCTTTATGGGTTCTGTTCAACAGAAAGGGAGCGTCTTCTTGTTTACCCTTACATGCCAAACGGGAGTGTTGCATCTCGATTAAAAGGTTAGCTTGGATCCGTCAATAAAGTATCTGTCGTCTCGCGGAGTCAGTTAAATATAATAGTGTGCTATGTTTCTTTCCAACTCAGATTGCACTGGTGGCCAGCCAGCTTTAGACTGGTCAAGGCGAAAGATGATAGCGCTGGGGACAGCAAGGGGTTTACTTTATCTGCATGAGCAATGTGATCCGAGAATCATTCATCGAGATGTCAAAGCAGCTAACATCTTGCTTGATGAAGACTTTGAGGCAGTTGTAGGCGACTTTGGATTAGCAAAGCAATTAGATCATAGAGAGTCACATGTCACCACAGCTGTGCGAGGGACTGTTGGCCACATTGCTCCTGAGTACTTATCAACAGGCCAATCCTCAGAAAAGACAGATGTATTTGGATTTGGAATTTTGCTTCTGGAGCTAATAACTGGTAGCAAGGCTTTCGACATCGGCAAAGGCGGCAACCAGAAAGGCGCAACACTCGATTGGGTGAAATTCCTTTTACTCGATAAATCACTCTGTAGATTTACAAGTCAAAACAGAAATACTGACATAACACTTTATGCGCTGGTCAGGTAAAAAAGCTTCATGAGGAAGGAAAGCTAAGCCAGATAGTCGACAAAGACCTGAAACACAAGTATGACCATGTCGAGCTGGAAGAAATTGTTCAAGTGGCGCTTCTATGCACACAGTTCAACCCATCTAACAGACCCAAAATGTCTGAAGTGTTGAAGATGCTAGAGGGCGACGGCTTGGCTGAAAAATGGGAAGCCTCTCAGAAAATGGAGACACCCAGGTTAAGATCATTAGAGAAAACACCTAAAAGATATTCAGATTACATTGACGAATCTTCACTCGTGGTTGAAGCAATGGAGCTCTCTGGACCTCGGTGACCCGATCATTTCGTTCCTTTATTCTCATATACATCAAAAGCTACAAGAATGCTCGAAGCTGGCGTTGTTAGAAGTTCAAATATGTACATGAAATGAAGAGGCAAGATTGACAATGTTTTGTCCATTAAAGAGTTGTTGAGCTTCTGCTAATAATTTTTCAGCTTGGAAAATATGTATGCTGTGCCATAAGAGCATTCCCACCATGCTTTTTTGAATCATAAAAAATGATCATTAAAATGATCAAAAAAATCATGCATCTCCATCATGATCGTTTTGATGATAGTTTTGATCATCCCATGATGTTTTGTAAAAAAGACCATCTCATGATCTTTTTTTTAGTTTTGATCATAAGACGTGAACCAATCGCAATGCGACATGTGTCCTGTGTAAGAAACAGTACAATTTTTATTTTGATCTTGCAACGAATATATCTTCTAAATTACAAAGTAAAAAAATCAAAATAAATACCAATATTCGTAATTTTTGGAGCTCTATAAAACGAGATACAGTTTGATATATTTTTATTAATCTTAACATTAATGAGCTATAATTTATGTAGTGATGAGGGAGATTGATGATAAACCTTTTTTTTTTATCATGAGTGGGATGCATGTGATTGAAAAAACCATGAGGGATGATTAGACGAGAGAAAAAAAAGATGAGAGAGATGGATGACATGATTTTTTATAGAGCTCCAAAAATTAAGAATATTGGTATTTATTTTGATTTTTTTTACTTTGTAATTTAGAAGATATATTCGTTGCAAGATCAAAATAAAAACTGTATTGTTTCTTACATAGGACACGTGTCGCGTTGCGATTGGCTCAGGCTCATGATCAAAACCCAAAAAAAATCATGGGATGATCTTTTTTACAAAAAATTATGGGATAATCTTTTTTATGATCTAAAAGATCATGGTGGGGGGATGCATAATTTTTTTGATCATATCTCATGATACTTTTCTATGATTGAAAAAATCATGGTGAATGATGCACTAGGATTGACAGTTTAAATAAGAACCGACCGAAACAGTAACCGTTTGTCAACAATAGTGAATGAAACTCAGGAAACTCTCCGTTCTCTCTTCACCCCAACCTCAGCCAAGCCTCCCTCCAAGCTTTCCCCCTTCTCCCCTCCCCTCCCCGTCTCCTCCCCTCCTCTCCACCCCTCCATCGTTGTCTTGTTCTCCGCGGGTTTCTCCTTGCTTCTCTTCCTCATGCCTGCAGCCTCTGCCCTTCGGATATGCGGCCCGTCAACTTATGTTGCTGGAGTGGTGTGGGTGGTGGGATGACAGTTGATAAAGCAACGAGGAGCTTGCAGTTGGACAGGTGGTGGTGGGTGGCCGGTGGGGTGGCGGGTTGGGATGACGGGTGGGTGTGTGGGTTTTTGCTTGTTTCTCTTTTTGTGTGTATGTATTTTCTCTAGGTGTGTCCCATTTACGAGGACTTTTCGTCTCAGCCGTTAGGGTCTGAGCGGTTTTCGTCGTGTCTGTTCAGACATGATTTTTCTGTATTTATGTTTCTTTTCGATCGGTTTTCTGGTCGGTGCGCTTGGCAGGCGGACGATGCGGATGTTATTCAAGTAGTCCTGCCTCTCCCAGCTGTGAATGACGGGACGATGTGCTCAAGCCAGAGGCGAAGTGGAGCAGCGGACTTCTGTTTAATCATGTTTATTTTTCTTGTCTTTTCTGTTCCCAACTGGTTAACTTGTCCCAGCTTTAAGTCTTCGGTTCGCCGTTGTCTTTATAATTCACAGTTTTAATAATAAAAAAACAATAGTGAATGAAACTATGAAAGTGTAAAATAAGAACCGAACCAAAATCTTTCGGTTCACTGTGCGGTTCAATTTCAGAAAATTAGAAGAAAAACCTTCGGGGCTTGTCCACTCGCCGCTGGGTACTAGTCAAAATTGGGGATATCGAAAATTAGGGTTTCAGTAGGATTCCAGACAATTAGATTCGATTGGGTCGCCGTTCAGGTTCGATCACTTCGTTTGATTGAAACGATTTTTGTGTGAATACATTTGTTTCGAACGGTTGTTTGTGCGGATCTGGCTGATTTGGTGATTGTTGGATTGATTCAGAAATGGAAGAAGCGTTAGGGCAGTTGAAGGTTCAGTTTGAGGAGTGGAAGATTCAGTTGCAGCCATATTGTGATGAATTTCAAAACTATTTGCAGCAAGTGCCTCCTGTTCAGCTTTACGTTGCCATTGCTGTCCTGGTCTTCACTGTACTTTTGCTCTTCTTCAGTAAGATCTCAGTTGAATTTTGTCTTTTTATGTTAATGGAATTTTGATTATGGGTTAAAAATGGATAAGATTGGTGGCTGTATTTACATTTTTAAATGTTTTGTGTTTGCAGCTCGCTTGTTTCGTAGATCCAGGTCTAACACAATCATTTTGGCTGGTCTTAGTGGAAGTGGAAAAACTGTTATATTTTACCAGGTAATACTTGACTATGGTAACTCATAGGATTTGTTAATGCACTGATATATTATAGGTGTTCATTTTCTGCATATGCAGTTGTTAGCTTCAGTTTTTTGTTCTGGTAGTGATAAACACTGCTGATATTCAAATTATTCCCTCTCTTTAAATTGTCTCCTTTTACATGTCCTATTGTGATTATTATGATCAGAGATTTCAGTGCGTTAACATATTGATGTCCTAGTTTTATGATGGAAACCACTGATTGGTCCTGAAATCTATGTGATGGTAAGCACACATGGACTATGCTCTTCATCATGCAAAATGCTACGTTAATAACAAGGCATCCCTAGTATAGTATCTTCGAGTAGAAATAATTTGATTATTGAGTAACATGAGAATACGAGCAATCTTTGTCATTAGTTTAACCCATCATCAAAGTACTTTATGATAATGCTGGTATTTAGCTCTTCCATCCGTGACAGGCTCACTCATCTGACAGTTGGAATTTGATTTCTGTGCCAGCTTCGAGATGGATCACCACACCAAGGAACTGTCACATCTATGGATCCTAATAAGGGAACATTTGTGCTAAATTCAGAAACTGAAAAGGTATTACAGCATCTCTATGCGAGTTGTTCAGCTAAACTATTAGGAAGAACAATGTAAGTATAAGACTGGTAACTGAAACAATAATCTTATTAATAAAGTAATTTGTTTAGGTAGCTCAAACCACAAAAAAACAACTCCTACATAAACTTCACGTACTACATGCAGTAACGTGAGTATTGGAACATAACTTAACCAAAGAGATTAATCTTAGGAGCTGCTGAAATACCGACACTTCTTCGAAGCAATTGCTAAATAACTTCCAATGAGACCCGGTCATGGGTCATCCCATCATTAGCAAAAGAGGTTGTAAGCTTTATGGATCATTCATCAATGAGTGTATTGCTGAGACTCATCAATAGCTCATATTTGTTTAGACGTTTAAATATAACATTTTGTGTGTGTTTATATTCATTTTGGCAGAAAGGCAAGATCAAACCTGTTCATGTTGTTGATGTTCCCGGGCATTCGCGCCTGCGACCCAAACTGGATGAGTTCCTACCTCAAGCAGCTGGTGTAGTTTTTGTGGTGGATGGTCTGGAGTTTCTTCCAAACTGTCGCGCAGCTTCGGAGTAATTACATTCTATCTTGTCATCTTGGACTAACATGCCCTCCAAGTTATTTTATTGACTTTTGATTGTGTATGACCTAAGGTACCTTTATGATATCCTGACGAAGTCCAGCCTAGTAAAGAAGAAAGTTCCTGTGTTTATTTTCTGCAACAAGATGGACAAGGCATCTGCACATTCTAAAGAATTTATTAGAAAGCAACTGGAGAAAGAAATGTATGTCTTCAGCAGTCTTTTGTTTAGTGTTATTTGTGCTTAGTATTCTACTGCCATTTCATATATTTTCCATTTAGTGATGGTTTGCTATAACTTTTGTGCCGGAACATAAAGTAAAATATCTTAGATTTTGTCAGAGTATTTTTGATTCAATACATTTGCATATGATGATTATTCTCTTGAAAGCAACTCTAAGACTACAATTTTGTAATTTGTAATATTGAAGTATGTAGGACTTCATTGCTTCCCAAAATATCTAATGTTCTTTTGTTTCTTACAGTGAGAAGCTAAGGGCGTCAAGAACTGCTGTATCAGACGCAGATCTGACTAGCGAAATTACTCTTGGGATCCCTGGCCAACCATTTGCGTTTTCCCATTGCCAGAATACTGTGACAGTCGGGGAAGGTTCTGGATTGACAGGCGAACTTAATCAGCTGGAGCAGTTCATACGGACACATGTGAAACCTTAATAAAATCATCATCAGCAATAATAAAAAAACCGGGATCGTAGTTTCAAAGCTGTCCTCCCTGAGCAGAGACTCATATTTCATAGACGCTTGTATTAATGCAGAATGTAAATTGACATTGAGCATTGGTGGCTCTTTGATATATTAAGCATGATCCAGCGAAATTCGCCAGTTACAACAAGTGTTTCAATTGCGCCATCATTATCTTATCAATTTCTGATGCTCTTGGCAGAGTTTTTAGGCACTCAATTACGACGTCGTTCGTAGACAAATCATGCCTATGTGCCTCATTCCAAGGCTGAAAGAGAAACTAATATGGGCCTCAAGAACTGACATTGGGCCCAATAAAGCCCGAATAAGACACGCGTATATAAATTTCTTAACGCTCCCGCAGCTCGCAGAAACCCTAAGTTGCACTTGCACCAGCCTCTCTTCGCGCAATCCGAAGATGCAGATCTTCGTGAAAACCCTAACCGGCAAGACCATTACTCTCGAGGTCGAGTCTTCGGACACGATCGATAATGTCAAGGCAAAGATCCAGGACAAGGAAGGCATCCCGCCGGACCAGCAGCGTCTGATTTTCGCTGGGAAACAGTTGGAGGACGGCCGTACTTTGGCCGACTACAATATCCAGAAGGAGTCCACTCTTCACTTGGTGCTGCGTCTCCGCGGTGGAGCAAAGAAGAGAAAGAAGAAGACCTACACCAAGCCGAAGAAGATCAAGCACAAGCACAGGAAGGTGAAGCTTGCTGTGTTACAGTTTTACAAGGTGGATGATTCTGGCAAGGTGCAGAGGTTGAGGAAGGAGTGCCCTAATGCTGAGTGTGGCGCTGGGACCTTCATGGCTAACCACTTTGACCGCCACTATTGTGGAAAGTGTGGGCTGACGTATGTCTTCAAAGCCGCTGATGAGTGATATGCCCTTTTGATGAATTTGGTACTGCTTAGTCATTAAAGTTGTCTGTTTTTTTTCCGTTTGAATTCCCTAAACTTTGCCTTCGGATTTTGATCAGTAATTTATATGCTTTATGAATTCTGGTTTCTTCATTAATTTCGTCTATATTTGTCACTTGCATTGTGGTGTGATAAATTCAAGCAGCATTTGTGTTTCTGGTGTGATAAAATTTATTATCTTTTTTTGCAGATTTGTTGTTGTTTGACATATATGAGAAGTAGCAATGGTGTGTTTGGTTTAAGAAAGTCATACTGATGCAATCCATAATGTCTTGTTTTTCATTTGCCTCATTTCACTTTTTGCATGTATGTTTATAGTTAGCATGAAGTTGATTCAGAGTGATATAGATCAAGTTTTTGGTTCTCTTGGATTGAAATGTTTAGTTATTAATGATTTTTGTGACCACATACATTTGCATGATACATTCTGTAGAGCCTCTTATTTTTGTTCATGTGCTATTTTGCTTGGTAATAGTCTCAAGTGTTACTTAGGATTGGTTGAATTCTGCAGGAATTACTCAGATAGTTATTTATTGTATTAATTTAGTTTGTTTATGGGATCCAAGAGAAGTTGGGAGTTGTAAAACTTAGTCAAGTTATTATTTTGTTGTTTAGTTTCTGTTTGTTATGGACATTATTGTTAGTTGAGTTTTGCATTAAAGGTTGTGACGTTTTAGTGCAGCAGAGTGAAGGTTTCTTTGTTTGTCAAAGCTGATCATTAGAACCTTTCATAACTCAGTATCTGTTGATATGTTGGTTTTGGTACATTGAAGACCACACTATCTTGTGGTTTGTCTGTTAAAATTTCAAAAAAACAAAGACTGCCTTGTCCTTTCCCCTCTCATTTGGGGACAGTTTGTTGGTGGTTACCAAAAGGCCTCAGTGAAGTTGGTTGATATTTTCCCAAACCGCATGGTTAACTCAGTATTTTTCTTCATGTAACCTGGAATTTATCAGTGCTCAAGTCCCATGGCCTTGCCCAAGTCATTCACACAGCAGTTTATCACACGCAACTGTAGTCCTTATTCTTACTGCTATCGAAAGAACCAAATAAGAAGAACGAGGAGTTAAAAACAGCTGGTATTCTAAGACAACAATTCATTATGGTACAGCTCCAATATAGTCGTATAAGCATATTTTGCAAGAAAGTAGGCTGCAACATTTCCCTGATCAGAATTCAGATACTTGAGTCGCACCAATAATGGAATTGATAAATAAAAGAGCATTAGAAAGCATCATCTCCCCTCAGCTAATGTAAATAAAGCAGCACATATTAACTGCATCTCTAGCAATACACCAGGCTTTACTAGTCTTTTGGCGGGGTTCCAAGTCACAGTAAGTTGGGCCTTGTATTTAGGGGTGTAACGAGCCGAACCGAGTATCAGGTTGTTCGTATTCGGTTCGTTTAAAATTTAACTAGTTCGAATTCGAGCCGAGAATTTTCGAGCATTAAACATATGTGTTTGAGTTCGGCTTGTTTAATTTTTCACGAGTTCAAGCTTTAAACGAGTATTTTAATTAAATTAATTTAATACAATAATTTATTGTTAACGAGTTTTAAGCTTTTTACGAGTATTTAACGAGCTTCAATCGAGCTTTCACTAAAAAAAATATTTAAATATATATATAATTACCTTAATCGAGCTCATTAACGAACTTCAAACAATATAAGTAAGTTTTAATCGAGTATTTAAACGAGCACTTAAACGAGCATATAAATGAACGTAAACGAGCCGAACACTAGTAGGCTTGTACTCGGCTGGTTTAATAAACGAGCCTGAAAGTTATGTTTGTACTTGGCTCGTTTAAGATCGAACCGAACTTTAACAGAATTTGTTCACGAGCATCAAATTGCAAATTGCAAATTGCATATTAACACTTCAGAGTAAGAGTATTATTTAAAGATGATACATATTCTGATCTACCTTACCTTATGTATGACTCATTTGTTATACTATCTATTGATACCAAAATTTAAAGAACTGGACACAGCTGGGCAAGTAAAAAAGCACTGCAGTCACATGGGAAATTGAATTCTTAGAAGCTACTGTAATACATTCGAAGCAGTTGTTGGTGTTCATTTATAACAAAGAGAAACATTGAAATGAATTTCGATACACAAACATGACTGCACAGAAAGTCAGATCCAAATGTCACTTTTTAGCTTACTTTTTTTCAGGAAAGACAAATCCTAAGATTCCCCCCTTACCTTTCCCTTCTTTAACTCCTGCTACCACTCTTCTAGAAACTTTCACTTACCCCCTTATCCAGCAACTTTTACTGCACATTCGCTTTCATCTCCTCTGTAAAATCTGTTGTTTGACTCATGGAGTTAATGTCCCCGATAACAACTGATGAAACAAAGAGGCACTGCTGCTGCTGCTGGTCGCTTTCTTCTTCCATAGAAATGTGTGCTCTTCAACAAATACATAAATGTTGTTGTTCAGCATTTCAAAAAAAAAAAAAAAATACTAGTTAAGACTTTGCACAAACTGTTTTGTACTCACTTATGCAGAAGTGGTTTATTAATGTTTTACAATAACAGTTTCCTTAAAATGGCACATAATAACTAATGTCATGCGAACATGCATGGCAAACACTAAACCTGAATGAGCAATCTTTTGGAAATTGTGTAAGAAGCCCTGCTAAACACTGCTTTGATTATCAACTCTCAACTAATAAGCTCCCTAGTCTTTACTGCTGGTGTTTTTACTAACCTGACTTTGCTATAAAACCCGTTCGCTCCTTCATCACTTCTCTCCCCAACTCTCCCTGTCCTGAAATCAAAATACCATGTCAGCTTTCAGCCACATTTTTGACTTGCAAGATCAAATTTGCTACGTACAATGCGGCTTTTGTACCATGATCCTACTGGTATATATCTATATCTATTTTGTTCGTCGTGATAACCAAATCAATTATCTCATTCCTAGTTTTTCTTGTATGTTCTATCTAACCTACTCGAGATATGATATATGTAGGTAAGTGTCCCAAGCAGCAGCTTATGTAAGACTGTAACAGTGAAATGTGGCCACTGCAACGGCCTACTTTCTGTTAACATGATGAAAGCTTCATTTGTGCCTCTCAGTTTCTTAGCTTCGCTTACCCAGATCGACCAGGTACACTAGCTAGCTGTTCTATCCCAGTGGAACAACCAAAGTTTGTTTTATTGGTGGTCTATCCTTCTTCCCGTGTCTATCTCAGTAAAGAATAATTACTATTAGTCGTTTTTAGCCAGTGCAGCAAAAAGAAGAAACTGCTGCTAGTGTTGGTGAAAGTCAAGCTAATAATCCTACCAAAACTACATACAACAAGTTGAGTAGTCCATCACCAGGACTCTCTTCTGATACTGAGAATGAAGACGAGACGATCTCCATCAGTAATGTCATTAACAAACGTACGCATCTACGTACCAAATCTTTACACACCCTTGTACAAATTTTGCAATGACTGTTAGACTTATGTACATATATGTTTAATTAACTATGCAGCGCCAGAGAAACGACAAAGAGCTCCTTCAGCTTACAACCACTTCATCAAGTTAGTAAAGCTATACCAAATTTTATATACGTGTAATATCCTCGCCGGGGGTTCTAAAACCATTTTGTTTTGCTACTACTCAGAGAAGAAATTAAGAGGCTTAAAAGCGAGGATCCAACAATGTCACACAAGGAAGCTTTTAGCACTGCTGCTAAAAATGTGAGCTTGCACAACAAACTAACCTTAAACTCAGTTTTTTGGAGGTATGTTTAATCTCACAGAAATTCAAATGATTGACACCTTAGTAATAATGTTTTTCAGTGGGCTCATTTCCCTACAATGCGGCAAAAGGGGAGCGAAGAAAACAATGATCAGGAAGAAAGGTAAAAAGCTAATGCTACCTTTTATTTATTTTGTATATATTAGAAAGCGTAAGTATTCTTTTTATCCTCAGCCCTAACAATTTTTTAGAGCCAGCGGGAAAGTAGCTAATTTACGGTAGTTAAAATCTTCTTGTTTTCTGGATCCTTGTGGAACTAGAACAGCTAAACAGTCAAAAACTCATTTAATGAAGCATTTTATACAAAGTAGAAAATCACACTCTTCACTAAGACTTAAGGTGGTTTTTCTTATTTTTAACAAAATTTTCAGAGACATGTGAAAGGAAGGGCATTGTTTCTGGTGGACTAAATGGCATCACTTCAACAAGATAGAGCTGGTCAATTAGGGTTCAGACTTTACCATTTCAGTCTTTGTGGCTAGTTGTACGTACTTGGGGTCTTTTTTTGTAAGAGCACACTACAAATATAAGCCACATTTTGGAAATCTCGTAGCTTTTATATTGATGTCAATGGATGGTATTTAAATCTACAGATGGTTAACATGTTACTGCAGTTCTGGTAATTTTAAATAAACGCAAAGCATTACTTTTTCGATTTGACCATTAACATTAAGAATTGAATCCTAATTAGTAATTAGAGTAGTTGGAAATAGAAAGACAAAAAAGAAAGACTAAACCATAATAAAACCAAACAGATAAGATTCGATGATGGTCTAATTAAACTGATGCATCATTTATGATCTCAACAAACATAGAACTTCTCATAGGGGACTTCTTGAGTCATGAAAAGTACCTAAGACGTTAATGTTTAATGGGGATCAGAAACCGCTCCTGTGTTACACTGCAAGGACAAATAAAGTGTGAAGTGTAAACAAATTAAGGTGAATAATCAAATCAGTTTGTTTCTCAGTAATGGTAATTGGCAGGAAGAACTATTGTATTGTATTGTATGTACAAGTGTGAACACATACCCAAATGGATATTCTATCCAAATTCCAAAGCCCATAGCACTCATTCTTGCATTATGTTTTGGGCCATGCCCATAGGTTTGACAAGCAGACTCTGTCTGTAGTGACCTGGAAATGGCTTCAGTTGACATGCCTGGCTGTCAGGAAAAACCACCATGTGTACAAAAGTGCAAGATGAACTGCTTAATTACTCATCATATGCTGCTAGCCCGACTCAGAAACAGTAGCAATTCACCTGAAATTTTGGCCTCAATCCACTGGAAGCTAATTGATCTAGCCCAAATATAAACCTGATCTCTCGGTACAAGTTCTGCTTGTTCATTATCTATATCACTATCATGTGGCAATCATCTATACATCAGGTCACAAGCAAAACAACAATGCCTTGTAGCAGCACCCTAAATCTTCCTCAACTGCCTTGTAATACCAGGTCATGCCACAGCTATGTTCCATAGAGATGACTATGAAAGAATATATAGAGAGACATGTGACCGTACAGTAGTGGTCCGGAGGACCTGTTTCAGAAGCGCGCTAAAGTTCCTGAAGATGCACACCGGTTTAAATAATTGTGTCTACCATCCATGCATGTATGAATGCGGTCTCTGTGATGTGTGATCTACCAATCTAAATTTGACTGCCTTGTGCACAAGGGAAAATTTAGTGTCACATGTAAGTGTTGAATTCTCGAGCATTCTATATTTTCTTCCCAGATGTCATGGTGGGCTTCCTCAGTCCCCAAACCCACACAAAAATCATCTTCAAATAATCATCGTCCCATTTTAGTACATAAACCCTGCACATATTAGATTAGAACAAGGGAGTCAGACCAAGTATAAGTATAACTCAACCATGCTCGTAAAATGCAATTTGTAACATATAATGTAATGTGGGAGTATAGGACATGTGTAACCAAAGGCTGGCAGATGATTCAAGGAAACAGAAAGAATTAAGGAAGGAACAGGGCATCCTAAAAGGTGTCTGATAAATAGAGATCCGTGATAGCTAAGATAGGCTAAGCACGTCAAGAGATCATAGGCCAATAGATTAATATTGTATGAACATTTAACATATGTAAACACAAGCATCAAAATGCAGACAAACCTTGTCTTGTTGTGGGCATTTCTTAGCATTAGTTCCAATTAAAAGGATTTGGGGGTTTTTTTTTTTTGAATAAAGGCGTTGGTATTCAAAAAAGATGAAAATGGTAAACAGCCACTAGACAATCACACTAACAGCTACTCCTCCTAGCTTAACAAAACAAGAACTACTCTAACCACAGCCAAACTGACACCAGCTAAAACACCAAAAAACAAACTGGACAACCTGCTACACAAACAAACCAAGGCACCAGCACAACTAAACATTTAGACCTATATTTTTCTTCAATACACCATTTGTAAATTGTACTCCCTGTTTTGTTGTTCCTTATCAGATTTAACTTTCCATTGAGAAGCCTCACAATGCGGTTCCTCAGCTCCTCCGGAGATGTAGTGTCTTCAACAAAGATGCGATGGTTCCTCGCTCGCCATGATTCATAAATTGCTGCATTAATAATGAAGCAGCATAAGCATAACGTCTTCTCTGCACTACTCATCCAGCGTCTTCTTTGCAGCCACTCATGCAGATTTACCCAAGAACTCCATCTAACTTGCTTGCACTGTTTTGCTTATCTCTTGCTTGCACTTGCACTGTTTCCTTCATAATATATATGTGGTAAATTCAATAGCTTGAAATCTAAATATTCACATGCTTAATAACAACATATTTAGCAAACTGTCATACAGTTGTTGTTCACAAGGTTACAAAGCACATCAATTGTATCATGATAGAAGCTAGCATTGAATTCAAGATTCGTTTTCTCTAACTTTTTGGTACCTTGGAAGTTAGAGAGAAAATTCTAAAATTCACCTTCCATGACGATTTTCAAACCACACTTTAGGTAGGTGATGAGACAATCAGGGTGTCACTTTCGCGTCACTAATCCTCGATGCATCCCATGTTCAATTCTAATCAAGCATACTTGATCTAGCCGTTCATGCAGTGCTCAAAGGAAAATGCACCCGGATTATTAAATCAGAACTCAATCACAAGCAGCCAGTTACAAGTAACCAGTTACAAGTAACATATTTTGTCATATATGCATCATCATCTTACGAATAAAACATACTTAAGCTGCACCAAACCAAGTAAATGAAATGCAACTACCATTATTCCAACTTGAAAAAAAAAATAGGGAAATATACGAAAATCAACAAGCGGCCCTCTGGACAGAAAATAAGCCATTTATATATGTTGATGGAAAAAAAAAACCAAGAAGAAAACAAGGCCGGAATGGTGGTTGAGGCTGCTTAGGAGAGAGGGACCCAACTAGTTCACGAGAGCACAAAAAGAAGCAGAAGGTTGATTTCATAGTAAACTGAACAGAAATTTAGGATAATATTTTTTATAGTATTTTTCCTTACAAATTGTATTGCAAACTGGTACAAATAAATGTAAAGCTTTAACTTAATGGTGTAAATTTGTGTCCACAGGGATAGGAAAAAGGGCCAGATCTCCTCTCCTCCACACTCACATGTGGCTGAGATGTCACTGTTTAACTTTTACTAAATAGTAGTACAATATTTTGTTTGTTAGTATTACTGGGCTGCCACTTGCTGGCATTCGAAACATTTCAATGTAAAGCTATTTTATGCAGTGAAGTGTGTCTGAATGTCAAAATGGCACTGGAAGATTGAAAATCCAACAGTAAATCACATGGAGGTTTTCTATTTAGGTTGGATTGGAAGAAAAAAAAAAAGAAGATGTATGCAAAAATGAAATTAAGGGGTCAAAGATTGGCAGGGAATTCAGTTGGGGTTGCATGAAAGTGAGACCTCAGCTCAGACATACAACATGTGGCATATTTCACAAATGGGTTAGAAGTTAGAACTTTTGAACAGGGTTCTATCTCATGTAACTCCAAATCAATAAGCAGAACAGTTAACAGCAAATTCAATGTTAGAATACACAATCAGGCCAAGTATGATTGTCAGGTTGCCATTTAAAAGTTACTATCAAGCCTTTACGCAGCAGTTATAACATAATAACAAAACCTAACACTGATTTTTTTTTGATTCATAGTGGTCCTAAAACCACCAAACACTTTGGCTCACTCTATTGTGAGGCCAAACCTGCAACTGGAAGTATTACACGACTCTTCTCACTACTTATAGACGACATTCTCTACGAGAGTTTACAAATTACTTTCAAAATGAACCTGGATACTGACCAAGTCTACACAATGGTTCATAATTACTGTGATCCCTCTTCTTAAACTTGGGTTGTATCCCGGTGTGGATAACTCTTGCATATGCTCCTTCTCCCACCTTCTTTAGGCCATACTCCTGGAATGAGTCGCTCAGTAATTGTCTCTAACCTCTTCTATGCACCTGCTGATTGTTGATATCGTGTACGGACATTTTGAACTTCGGTATTTAGCCCACCATGCTAGGCGAGCCTTGGTTCAATAAAAAAAACACTGTTGGTTCATGTTTTGGTACTTGAAGTTGTACTGCCTCCACTATGATATATTCAATCAACCATTTCAAAACTATGGGTGGAAAAGGTGGTTTCTTTATAAAAAGTTGTCTGAAGAATAATGTATTTTGGATCTTCTGATGGCAAACACTAGAAATTTTCAAGTTGGATGTGCAGAAACCAAGCTTAGTGCAGTGATTCACTGATATCAGCCAACTCGCTCGATAGTATATCTACCTCTTTGTGTTAATTGTTATATTAAGCAACTATTAGTAATCAAGCTCAAATGGAGAAAGATTGAGGATAAAAACCCGTGAAGAGGGCTATTAATGCATGTGATAAAATGAGCCATTCAAATTAGTGCCCCATTAGACTACAGCGAGCCCTCATGCTCACGTGACGGCTTTGTTCGTTTCCTATTTTCTGTCATCATCTCTTGGAACCCATTGGGGTTCATATTAAATGGCAGACAAGAATAGGCAAAACTAGTTAGCAAGAACAAGTATATGGTAGCTACTTATCCGTGTTTTGCATTTTGGGTATCTGATTTATTTGATACTTGTTTCTAGTTTCCATAGAATATACCAGTGTGACCCAAGAAGACAATGTTAACCCCCCCCCCCCCCCTAGTAAGGTTTTCATTCAAAATCTATCGAACAAACATCTCCCTTAAGGTGTTGTATACCCTCAAATTTCATATATATATCCTCATCAAATCAATATTCATGATTGTATAAAGAAATTTAATTAGTAGACTTACCGGAAAAAATCAGGAGTCACAAGTAACAACAGCATGACATGTGGAAGTCATCGGATAGTTTTTGAGCTAAAGGTATATACCTCTCTCTTGTATTACCTACCTGCATAAATATATGAGAGAAGTAATGTAGATTGGAATAACAACAAAAATTCTTTAATATATAATCAATTGTAAGGGATGACACACCAATATTATTCTTTTACAGATTTTGTAGAATAGTTGGTTCCACTTGTGAGTATTGGTTTTCGTCCCTATTTAAACCCTGAAATTTCATAATCTCATAAGATATCTCTCCTCTCCACCACTCTCTGTCACTCAAAGCAGGGTTTTGTGGAACAATAAAAAATGGCAGGGCTTACCATCAGATGCTTCACGATGATGATGCTCATAGTCATCTTTGCTGTGTGGACTCCGAGTTTATTTGAGTCCTGTGATGCTAGAAGAGGTGGACACTGGAGACACAGAGGAGTTTCCGCGTCTTTATCATCTAAGAAGAAAACAAAGAGCCATAATGGTCATGGTAGCAATTATCATCACAGTGGGGGAAAATCAAAGCCTAAACCTAAGTCTCCTCCAAAGAAAGCTCCCAAGGTGCCACCACAGAAGGGAGGTTCTGCAACCTACAATGTGCTTCACTATGGCGCCAAGGGTGATGGACGTATTGATGACACTAAGGTGCGTGACTGTTTTTACTAAGGATTTCATTCATTCCATATTTTGCCTTTAAATGAAAACAGAGCGATACATGAACAAACACGTAATCGTAATATACAATCAATAAAGGTGCTTGAGAAAATGAGAACTCAAGAGTAATTATTAAGTTCACTAATGAACCAATGCTCTCTGACTCTACGTATGACCTGTATACAAAAATTGGTGTTCAGTGTTGTTGTTTCATGCAAAGCCTCACGGATTAGTGTTACCATGTGTAGACAGCTACCATCATTTTAATATATGTGTAGATGGCATTATTGTAGTGCTTTATAGCTATGCTAAAGTAAATTCTGTGTATGAGTTAATGACAAAATCAGATATGTTTTAACTGCATCTAAGTAGATTTTATACACAATAAAACCACTTAACCCTTAATTATATATCACATGTGTAGACTTCCTAAAGACATTGACAGCACATAATCTTTGTTATATATGACAAAACGAAATATTAGATGAGGCCCCCACCTGAGCAGATTATTTATGGCAGTTGGGTTCCAGTTTCCAATAGTAATTGCCCAGATGAGTACATAACATGCACAATATGATTAGATGAACTCTTGTTGTGCGTTGTGACCAAAGTGCTTCAAAATTTAAACCATTTATGTTGTAAAACAGGCGTTTCAAGATACCTGGGCAGAGGTCTGTAAGGTGGCTGCATCAACAATGATCGTTCCATCAGATTATGTCTTCCTTGTCGGACCAATTTCCTTTGCTGGCCCCAACTGTCAACATAACATTGTCTTCCAGGTGATTGTGAAATCTCTGTTCAGGAAGAAAAAACAAGTGATTGATTAGGGACTCACTGAAACTTATCTTATGCTTTATAATTACCATTGAAAAAATGAACTTAACTAGTACCAGAATACAGACAAGTATTTCAAATCAGAGGGACACTGCTGCTTGTCTTGGGCCAGTTAACACCAGATTTTACAGAACTGCATTTGTCAGAATTCAGAGGCACACTGTGTCAAAAGCTGATGAATAATTCCGAACTTGATTATTTCAGCTGGATGGAAAAATACTTGCTCCAACAAGTTCCAAAGCTTGGGGAAAGGGTCTGCTTCAGTGGCTAGAATTCACAAAACTTATAGGTATCACAATCAGAGGGAATGGAGTCATAGACGGAAGTGGCTCAGTCTGGTGGCAGAGCACTATCTATGATGATCTGGTGGCCGACAGTGAAGAAAAACTCATTGTCCCGCTTAATAAAACATTAGTTCATCCTCCAATTCCGGTAATCACCCTTTTAAGCTTTCCATTTTAATCAGATTCTCATCAACCATCTTTTTGCTTGCTATCTGAGAGTAACCACAGATGACATTTCCTGTAATGTGTGGCAGGTAAGCACGGATCTTAGTGTCAAAATGCCAAGCATCAAACCAACTGTAAGGACCACTGATAATCTTTGATGGTATACTATAGCAACCATGTGATCTAACTTTTATGTACTTTGTGTTGTTTAGGCTCTAAGATTCTACGGGAGCTTTAACGTGACAGTTTCGGGAATAACAATACAAAACAGTCCCCAGTGCCACCTCAAATTCGACAATTGCATGGGTGTTTCAGTTTACCTAGTAACTGTCAACTCCCCTGGCGATAGCCCAAATACTGATGGCATTCATCTTCAAAACTCACGTCAAGTCCTCATACATAGTGTGAATCTTGCTTGTGGTAATTTCTTTGCCTATTCTCTAACATTATCCGTAGCATGGCAAAATCATGCTTAATACACACTCTTCTTACATCTGTTTATGACAAAAAGTAAAGAAAAAAGCATGAAAACAACATAAAAATTAGTATTAAAAAAAAACTTACTAAGATTGTGACATGCATCTTTGTTGAATCCGTGAGCTAATGATTTCTTTCATGCTGCACAGGCGATGACTGTATCTCAATTCAAACTGGATGTTCAAATGTATATGTGCATAATGTGAATTGCGGACCAGGGCATGGTATCAGCATTGGAAGCCTAGGGAAGGATAACACAAAAGCATGTGTCTCTAACATCACTGTTCGAGACGTTATCATGCAGAACACAATGAATGGTGTCAGGATAAAGACATGGCAGGTAAGAACACAAAGTAAACTGCACCTCCTACAAAAAGCATATTAGCACCATGATTCACTAGTTTTCTTGAGAATTATATTAGCGGCTTCATAAAAAGATCATTTGACCTTTTCATTTAGCATTTATCATATGGTGGAAACAAAATTCTCATGAAAGTTCATGACAACTTGTGCAGGGTGGTTCAGGGTCAGTGCAGAGGGTATTATTCTCAAACATTCAAATGTCAGAAGTTCAACTTCCAATTGTGATAGACCAGTTCTACTGTGACAAAAGGATATGCAAGAATCAAACCACAGCTGTTTCTCTTTCAGGAATTACATATGAAAGAATAAGAGGGACATATACCGTGAAACCAGTACATTTTGCTTGCAGCGATAACCTACCATGTGTGGACGTGAGTTTGACATCCATACAGCTAAAGCCAGTTCAGGAGCGCTACCACATGTATGATCCCTTTTGCTGGCACGCTTACGGCCAGTTAAATACTCCTACTTTGCCACCAATTGACTGTCTACAGCTTGGTAAACCATCAAGCAACAGAATTCAGTCTGATCATGATGTATGCTGAGCACTACGTATTTTGCAATGTCCCAGCAGACCTCACTTGTGTGGTCGGCACGAGCTCCTGGCCCCCATGATACCATTAAGATAATAATTAGGGCATGTACATTGTGTACTACTAGTGAATATATGATTGTTATATTACACTGGGTAACATTGATTCCCCCCTTATGTAACATTATACAAGCAGTTTTCCTGGTCAATATTCAGCTTCTATAGAAAATAGCACGTCCACTGCAATCTACAGTGTCTCATTTTCAAACTTAGCAATATTCTCTCTGATATTGAGCAGCGAAGAAGGATGTTCAAATATGACAATGGTTATACCATTTACTAAATGTTCTTTACATCCTAACGCATGAGAGGATCCAATAACTTTGAAGGCATACAAAATTAAGTTATGATCAGAACATATAAAATATCTGCTTAGTATATTTATATTATATTGCTTATTGTTGCAAGTAAGAAACAATCAACATCTAGGAAGTCAAAAAAGAATAAAAATGAGCCTTCTAGCACACAAAAAGGGTTTATCTAAGAAAGGTTTATGCTAGAAGCTAATAGAATGATGCAGAACTCAGCATTCACAATCCAACTGATTTTTCAAACCAACATATAATGTTGATAATAAACGATTGAAGCGGAATATAAAAGTAAATGAGGCATTTACCTTAGCTCTCGTAGCGTTATGCTGCACGGGCGAGGCTAAAATTGAAAGCAAACCAATAGAAATAACTCCTGTAAACTACTTAGATTGTCTATTCAAGTTAAAAAGTTGACCGATCCATTTATTCAAAAGAAGAGACACTTTCACATTCCGTACTAAGAAACATATCTGGGTCCTCTTCACTAAGCTGCTCATATTAGCTGGACAGATATAGCCAGTTAGCCATTCTAAAGGATGTTGTTGACCCTGTTTTTTCCGTATAAAGAGGTACACAAGGACATAAATTTTGTCATATTTAAAGCTGTCGCATCCTTTAATGTCCAGAATCACTCCAAATGACATAGTTCTTCATGCATATCCATGACCAGGTTTGGACAATATGAATGAAGTCATAACAAGTATCTTATCCAGTGCTAAATCCTTCATTCTACTTGATCGTACTGCCTTCAGTAGGGATAATATGTTCTGCGCCTTTTGTCCTTTGACTTTGGAATTTGACCATTATATGTGTTTTTTCGTTAACATAAAGGTATATATTAAGATTTCAAGTAAGAATGATAAAAACAGGTTTATCTTATACCTCTATCAGACATTTGTTTACCCCTAAATCTTTTAAAGAAATGCTCTACCCCAACAAAGGACTACATCTTCAAGAATCCGCAGGCCAAATCAATCACTTTGGCCCTATATTAATTCACATTCTGCTATTAAGTGTGTAGATATGATTACACTTATCGTCACACTTGAGACATGGCAGACTGGGGCGCCAACAAATACAAACTTTTAGTGTCAAGTGGTGTCAATATCTTTTTTTTTATATAAACAAGTGGTGTCAATGTCTAAACAACACAAAACAAGAGGATTATCAAGCAGCAGAGTACCAATGTAAAGACTGCGCTGACTGTGAATCCTCAACTAAACTGTCTATACTTCTATGTGAACAATGGAACTAAATACCAAGCCTTTAAATTGTCCAAAATAGAAAAACAGAAGCACACCTGAAAACTGAAAAATTTAATTACTTGCTTCGTGCTTTGGTTGGACTTATTTTGCTTCATAACACCGGCAGACCTTAGTTGGACAGCGCCACTAGACGCACAACTCTAACATTGATCCCATTCAAATATGCCCGAATTGTGAACTGAATCTCCAAAGTTGTGCTCCAAATAACATATTATCTCAATTGAAATATCTACTAATAACACGACTTTATTTTTATATATTAAAAAAACACAGACTTCCATTTACATGAAATTTTTTTTAAAGTAATTAGCAGCATCATAAAAAAAAATGCAGAAAATAAAATCACAATGAACCTTAGACTACTTCCAATTAAAAATCAAAAGAAGCTAGGTCATCATGGATGAGAGTGACAAACATGATGATCATCAAATAAGGTCGAAAATAGCAATCAAACTACTCCAATCTAAAAAAAATATCTAACCTCATCTGAAACATCTCTTCATCTTCCTCTTCAAGCTCCCAACGTCTCCCCACTCTCCCGCGATCGCAACCGTTTCCGAAACCAGCACGTCCGCACGCCTTCCGCCAATCAAAACGCATAATTTAAATTAAAAAAAAAGGGTGCGGTTCAGGTACAAACCAAATTATAAATAAAAACTACAAACCGATTATAAAGCCGACACGTGTCCCAGTTTTGTCGAAATACCGGAGAAAACACGGAGGGGTATAATAGTCATTCCACACTAATGGGTATAAAACCTAATAATGTTATTTTCAATTTAGTCCAAAAATTGTTAGTGTTCAGACTTAAAATACTGATATTCAGACTTAAAAATACTTAATAATCAGACTTAAATGGTAGTGTTCAGACTTAAATGGTAGTGTTCAGACTTAAATGGTAGTGTTCAGACTTAAAAAGGTAGTGTTCAGACTTAAAAAAAGTAGTGTTCATACTTAAAAATACTTAATAATCAGACTTAAATGGTAGTGTTCAGACTTAAAAAAGGTAGTGTTCAGACTTAAATGGTAGTGTTCAGACTTAACTGGTAGTGTTCAGACTTAAAAAAGGTAGTGTTCAGACTTAAATGGTAGTGTTCAGACTTAAATGGTAGTGTTCAGACTTAAAAATACTTAATAATCAGACTTAAATGGTAGTGTTCAGACTTAAATGGTAGTGTTCAGACTTAAAAATACTTAATAATCAGACTTAAATGGTAGTGTTCAGACTTAAAAAAGGTAGTGTTCAGACTTAAAAAGGTAGTGTTCAGACTTAAAAAAAGTAGTGTTCATACTAAAAATACTTAATAATCAGACTTAAATGGTAGTGTTCAGACTTTAAAAGGTAGTGTTCAGACTTAAAAAAAGTAGTGTTCATACTTAAAAATACTTAATAATCAGACTTAATTAAATGGTAGTGTTCAGACTTAAAAAAGGTAGTGTTCAGACTTAAATGGTAGTGTTCAGACTTAACTGGTAGTGTTCAGACTTAAAAAAGGTAGTGTTCAGGCTTAAATGGTAGTGTTCAGACTTAAATGGTAGTGTTCAGACTTAAAAATACTTAATAATCAGACTTAAATGGTAGTGTTCAGACTTAAATGGTAGTGTTCAGACTTAAAAATACTTAATAATCAGACTTAAATGGTAGTGTTCAGACTTAAAAAAGGTAGTGTTCAGACTTAAATGGTAGTGTTCAGACTTAAATGGTAGTGTTCTGACTTAAAAATACTTAATAATCAGACTTAAATGGTAGTGTTCAGACTTAAAAAGGTAGTGTTCAGACTTAAAAAAAAGTAGTGTTCATACTTAAAAATACTTAATAATCAGACTTAATTAAATGGTAGTGTTCAGACTTAAATGGTAGTGTTCAGACTTAAAAAAAGTAGTGTTCATACTAAAAATACTTAATAATCAGACTTAAATGGTAGTGTTCAGACTTAAAAAGGTAGTGTTCAGACTTAAAAAAAGTAGTGTTCATACTTAAAAATACTTAATAATCAGACTTAATTAAATGGTAGTGTTCAGACTTAAAAAAGGTAGTGTTCAGACTTAAATGGTAGTGTTCAGACTTAACTGGTAGTGTTCAGACTTAAAAAAGGTAGTGTTCAGGCTTAAATGGTAGTGTTCAGACTTAAATGGTAGTGTTCAGACTTAAAAATACTTAATAATCAGACTTAAATGGTAGTGTTCAGACTTAAATGGTAGTGTTCAGACTTAAAAAAGGTAGTGTTCAGACTTAAATGGTAGTGTTCAGACTTAAAAATACTTAATAATCAGACTTAAATGGTAGTGTTCAGACTTAAAAAGGTAGTGTTCAGACTTAAAAAAAAGTAGTGTTCATACTTAAAAATACTTAATAATCAGACTTAATTAAATGGTAGTGTTCAGACTTAAATGGTAGTGTTCAGACTTAAAAGCTTAATGATCAGACTTAAAAAAAAGCAATGATCAGACTAAAAATTCTTAATGATCAGACTTAAAAAGAATTCTATGATCAGACTTAAAATTAAAGAGTCTTGCCCTAAGAATTCTATGATCAGACTAAATTTTTTTTTTATATTTTTATTTTTGATTAAAACATGAATTTGACCCTTCAGATGATCGAATTTGCCCTAAAAACACCGACCTCACCACGTAGTAGTGAGTCTTGCTCAGAATGCCGTTTCCACCCAAAAAATACTAGGCTTTCATCAAATTCTGACACAGGCGCATAAACATCAAATTTTGCATAGCATTCTTCAGATGTTCCAATTTCTGCATGTAAGTCTGATCATTATCAATTTTAAGTCTGATTATAACCATTTTAAGTCTTGTCAATACTGATTTAAGTCTGAACATTGTAGTGTTCAGACTTAAATGGTAGTGTTCAGACTTAAGATGGTAAGACTTAAAAATACTTAATAATCAGACTTAAATGGTAGTGTTCAGACTTAAATGGTAGTGTTCAGACTTAAAAAGTCTGATCGTTAACAATGTTTTTTAAGTCTGAACAATGTTTTTTCAAGTATTGTCATTACTGGTTTAAGTCTGAACATTGTTTTTTTAAGTCTGAACATTGTTATTTAAGTCTGATTGTTAATGGTTTAAGTCTCATTATTATTTTTTAAGTCTGAACAATGTTTTTTCAAGTCTGAACAATGTTTTTTCAAGTATTGTCATTACTGATTTAAGTCTGAACATTGTTTTTTAAGTCTGAACATTGTTATTTAAGTCTGATTGTTAATGGTTTAAGTCTCATTATTATTTTTTTAAGTCTGAACACTGTTTTTTAAGTCTGAACAATGTTTTTTTGAAGTATTTGTCATTACTGGTTTAAGTCTGAACATTGTTTTTGAAGTCTGAACATTACTGTAGCAAATTTTGGACGTTTATACCCCTCATATCGTTTATATATTTTTAAATAAGTCCACATGTAATTTTTTTATTTACAAAAATAACCCCGACTGGATGAAATCTCGGCTGAATTTTAATTGGTTCATTTTGACACGTGTCGAATTTTTTATGGGTTTGTAGTTTTTATTTATAATATTGGTTTGTATTTGATCCAAACCCAAAAAAAAAAATCAAAACGCATAATTTGATGAACAGAAATTCCTACCCGAAACGCTGCGTTTTGATAATGAAGACCAAAAGCCTTATATTATCGAGTTTTTTTTAAAAAAAATGACCCAAGCGAGTTTCACATTTTCAGAACTGATCCACGCGAGTTTCACATTTCAAAAATGATACATTTGTAATGAAATCGGATCCTCAGGAACCGGTTTTATGTGTTTTTCAAAACATCGGATCCCTATGATCCGGTTTTCTGTGTTTTTTACAAAACTGGACCCCAGGATCCGGTGTTATGTGCGCGTTCGAATGAGAGAACTCCACGTGTTGAGCGCTCATTTCACTCCGGTACAGATGGCAAGAGCTCTGCAATGCGTCGATGAATGATAGCTACCACCAGGTTCACGGCGAGGTTTCGAGCGAGGGGTAGAGTGGAAAAATATGGAATCTGATGCTGATTCGAGTGAAGCGTTTACTGACATTGTGTATGAGAAAGCTGTTGGTGAGAGGGGATTACCAAGGTCAGCACTCAGCAGCTAGTGAGTTTTTGGTCTGCTGTGGTTTACAGAGTTGTGCAATTGATTTCTGAATTCATATGAATTTGTGATTTAGATTACGATAAACAGGCCTGAGAGACGAAATGCATTCCGGCCAAAGACAGTGAAGGAGATGATAAGAGCCTTTAATGAATTTGTGACTTTTTGTTTTGTTTTATAGATTCTGATTAGACGTCTTCCCAAGCCAGTTATAGCTATGGTTTGCGAATTCGACTACTATTTTGATTTTGTTCTGCAGTATTGGTTACTGAAAGTGTATTCAGGGATCATTTCTGAAAACCAGGTATCCGGATATGCTCAGGGTCGTTCCGGTCATTCTCGGGGCCCTTGGTCGAAAATAATTTTGGCGCCCAACTAAATAGAAAACAACAAGAATAAAAAAAATACTGGGACGGACACAGAAATTTTGATAAAGAGTGACAAACAAAAAATAATTTACATTACGAAAAATTACTATTATTTAAAATTAATTATTACACTAATTAAAAGTAAAACTACAAATCTAAAAATACAAAAACAAAACTAAAAAACTAAAAAAACTAGAAAAAACTAGAAAAACTAGAATCTAAAAATGGGTGCGGTTCAGGTACAAACCGATTTGTATATAAAGACTACAAACCAGTTGCAAATGCTGATGTTCTCCTTCAAAAAATCCAAGATCGTCTTATTAAATCGACAAAAGATGGTATGATTTTTTCTTTGTTAGAGTTAATTATGTATAATTCTATTAGGTTTTATTTTATGTCTGCATTTTCTAAAAGCATCATGTTTATTCTGATCAATTTAATCTTCATTGATACAGATACTTTTCAAGTTCCTGTTATTGTCGATAATGTTGTAAATTTGGGTGAAGATGTTGTGAAAGACACTAATATACCTTGTTATTTGCCCATTGTACAACCAGATGTACATAATAAGGCAGTAAATGATACAAATCAAGGAGATGCTTCCGAAGATAGTGTTGTCTCTACTATTCTGCGTGCTTTTCAATCAGAGGCAACGTAGTTCAAAATATAACTACTGAACAGCATGGTACAATTTTTTTCTTTCAAAATTTTAAATTTGATCATTATCAGTTCTAATTATGATCATTATTAATTTTACGTCTGCTCATTAACAAATTTTAAATCTGATAATTCTCTATTTAATTCTGATCAATACCATGTTAAGACTGGATTTTGTTTAATTTAAGTTTGGTTATGTGTGTATTTCTAAAAGCATGATATTTACTTTGATCACATTAATCCTGATCAATACAGATGTGCAACCAGAGGCAGTAAATGTAGGCCTCGGCATTCGGCCTTGGGCCGTAAATAGCCCGTGACCCGATCCGACCCGAGTAATGGGCCGAATTTTACCCGACCCGAATTACATAAATATGGGCTGGGGCCCAACTTTTAAAACCCGGACATACCCGAAGCCTGACCCGAGTTCAGCCCTATATATTTTTGTTATTCTAAAAACCCTATCTGATGCTCACACAATCAGCCGCATTTGTGATTTGTATCTCTCTCATCTAAATTCAGATTGCAATTTCAAACGAGTTTCCGACCGGTACTTCTTCTGTTCTTCACGCTCACAATCTCACCACAATCTGTCACTAATATTCTCATTTCCGACTATCGGTTTCCAAGCTATCGATCCAGTTTTTGATTTTCTATATTTCATCTTTATTTTTTTTGAGGTTTCTGCACTCATAAGAACGAATATGTACAGATCTGTCAATATCTGTGCGGATCCGTCAACATGTATAAAATATTTGAAGATATATTATTTTTTATCTATTCAACCAAACAATATTTGTTCGGATCCGTTTGGTTTTCGAAACTGCTTAGATCTGTACATTTTCAGATCTAACTGTGTTCATTTTGATGTTAAATATTTGTTTTCATTACAGTCAGTGAGATTTGTTTTTTTATGCAGTCAGTGAGACTTTTTCAGTTTCTTTGTTTTTGATGCAGTCATTGAGATTTTTTTTGATGCAGTCAGTGAGATTAATTTTTTTTCCATTACAGTGTGTTTTTTTCATGTTGTTGTAAATTTCTATTTACATGATGTTCTTAAATGGGTGATGTTTGTGCTCGATTATGTAAATTTCCAGTTTCTTAACTGGATGATGTTTGTGCTGCTCCACTCATCTTGATGTAAATTTCTAATTTCATGTTGTGTTTTTCTAACTCTGTTTCTTAATTTTGAAGGTATTGTGGTTCAATCTTTTGCAATATGTTAAAATTTCTTGTAGGACGTAACTCGATCGTTTACTAAATTGTTGATCATTAAATATTTTTATGTAATTTCAATTTTTTTGGCTGTTGTGTGTTAATCCAGCCATTTAATTTTCAAATGGGCCCGACTAAGCCCGGAAAAGCCCGAAAAATAATAGGGCTTCAAATAGCCCTAAGGCCTTTAAATTTTGGTCAGGCTCAGCCCGACCCGACCCGATAAACAGTAATAGATCCGTATTTTTTACGACAGGCCGGGCCAGGGCTTACATATCAAGGGCTGGGCTAGCCTGATCCGGCCCATTGCCGACCCCTAAGTAAATGATACAACTCATGAAGACGCTTCCAAAGATACTGTTATCTCTCCTGGTATGCATGTTATTCCTTCTCATTTTTCCATTGTGCAACTAGAAGCAGTAATTGATACAACTCAAGGAGACGCTTCCAAAAGTGTTATCTCTTATACTCTCCCTCGTATTCAACCAAAGAAGAGTGTATTTCCAAATGTAACCACTAAGGAAGGCAATCAAAGACCGAGGAAGCCGGGTCTGATCATTAAGTGTTAAAGTCTGATCATTATCTTTTTACTTTCTGATTATTCTTTTTTTTAGTCTGATCATTTTTTTCTAATTTAAGTTTGGTTATGTGTGTATTTTATAAGCATGGTATTTAGTCTGATCACTTTAATCTTAATCAATACAGATGTGCAACCAGAGGTAGTAAATGATACAACTCATGAAGACGCTTCCAAATATACTGTTATCTCTCTTGATCTGCATGTTATTCCTTCTCATTTCCCCATTGTGCAACTAGAGGCAGTAATTGATACAACTCAAGGAGACGCTTCCAAAGATAGTGTTATCTCTCCTACTCTCCCTGTTATCCAACCAGAGAAGAGTGTATTTCCAAATATAACTACTGAGGAAGGCAATCAAAGACCGAGGAAGTCAGGTCTGATCATTAAGTGTTACAGTCTGATCATTATCTTTTTGCTTTCTGATTATTCTTTTGTTAGTCTGATCATTTAAGTCTTTAAGTCTGATCATTATAGATTTGTAGTCTGATCATTAAGTGTTTAAGTCTGATCATTAAGTCTTTAAGTCTGATCATTAAATCTTTAATTCTGATTATTATTTTATTTTGAAGTCTGATCATTCATTTTATTTTGATTATGATCCTTAACATTTTAAGTCCGATCACTACAGAGGCTCCTTAAGATGCTACCATACCAAATCCAAGATTGAGGCTTCCAAGTCCTGCGTTGAAATCTCCATATCAAATCAGATCTAACTCCTGTGGGTACCAATTTAACAAAAATAGAAAATAAAGCATGTCAGTGGATATTTGACCATATAGTTAAACATTGACGGTGAGTCTGAATATTTATGCTTTTAAGTCTGTTTTTATGTCCGAATATTATTCTTTGAAATTTTGTTTTATATGTGTATAATAATTGAGTAAGTCTGAATTTTCTTTTATTGTTTTTTTCTGTTTGCAGAGAATTTGATTTCTTGTTTGCTATTACAAGTGAAAATGAAAAAGCATCCAAGTTTGACTTTCGTTCGCTTAAGTTTCACACTTATATTGAAAGCAATATAATCGACTGTTGGGTATATATTTTGAACTTAGGCCCTGTTCTGTAGAGCTTAAATTTCATGTTTTTAAGTTAAATAAAGTTAAATAAAGTTAAGTTAAGTTAAATAAAGTTAAATAAAGTTAAGTTAAGTTAAATAAAATTAAATAAAATTTTTCAAATTTTAATTTTGTAGTTCAATATGATTACAAACTTAAATTAAACACCTTTATTCAAAAAAAATTATTTTTTTTAAGTTCAGTAAAGTTAAATAAAGTTAAGTAAAGTTAAATAAAGTTAAATAAAGTTCAGTAAAGTTAAATTAAATTAAATAAAGTTAAATAAAGTTTTTTTCAGCTCTATCAAACAGAGCCTTACTTGAAATGGTCAAGAGTTCATCAACTGTCCAACGGTTTTTCATCCCTATCAAAACAACGGTAAGTGCAGTCTCTATAGTTTTTTTATTTTATATCTTTGACATAAACTATTTAAGTTCATTTTTTTGGTGTTAGAGTTATTGTCTTTCGAACACTCATACCAACAAGGAAGGAAGCTTCATGATTTTCAAAGAGAATACTGAAAGTATAATAAAAAAAAGTTTGATAAGAAGATGTTTTTTACGTCGAAGTTGGTAAAAACTAATCTTATATGTTATATAAAAGATTTACTTAAACATATTTGTATATTTTTAAATGCTTTTTTTTCTTTTTTAAATTTTCTTTGCGCTTTGGCACTCCTTTCATTTCTTTGTTGTGTGTTTCAATTTTCTTTCAAAGAAGATTGAAATATTAGACAACTCAGCCAGTACTTTAACTATCCAAGATAAATATGGAGTAATTTTGCCAAACTTAGATATGTGTTATTTTAACTCTGAAATATACTCTTTTTATGTGTAGATGTAGTTTTTTTTATTCATGAACAATTCTTCTTATTGTCTGAATAATTTTGCAGGTAACAAATGTCATATCCTTTTTTGAAGATGTAAATTTTCGAGATAGTGGTTGGATTGCTGACGCAAACCCCATTCGTATTGAAATGAAATGACGGACGCTATACAACGACGTTGATTGTGGTGTATTCTCCATCAGACACATGTAGACTTATTTTGGGGACGTAGAAGGATGGGAGTCAGGTTTTGTTTCTGAAAGTAAAGAGGTAATGCAATCTAAAATTTCAAATCTAAAAAAATAGGTGGTATATTAAAATTCTTTATTAATGTAATATATATTTTTTCCAGCAAAGAGATCAATTGAGAAAGTTGCGAGTTATATATAATCATCCAATTCTTTTGCATTATATTAACACTTTCAAAAATGGAATATTGAGAGATTTGGAAGATTATACACCCACAATTCTGAGAAATAGTCCCACAGCGATCCGTGTGCTCAAGTCTGCTCTAAATGCTGTTGATGATGGCCATGCTGGTCTTCAGGTAAGCTAATTTTTACAGTTAAATAAAAGATTAGAGGGGAACATTTCTTCTGCCCAGCCATTGTACATTTTTTCGACACACCCCATCATCGTCGCACTAGAAATAGATATATTTCATAAAATAAATGTCTTCCTAAATTTATTCATTTCTTCTCTAAAGGCATTTGAAGGAGATGCCACACTCATATTTTACGGCACAGAGGAAGGCAACGAAGGAAAAACAGCAATATATGAAGCGGAGGCGCCCTGATTTCTCCAAGTTCCCCAGAAAGTCTTGAAATGTTGAATTCTAAGTTAACGCAGTTGAGTTCAGCTTCAGTAAAACAATTCCCACCTATAATGTTGAATATGATGTTTGCCTCCCGATGTTTCAAAAAATAAAAACATGTCACAGCTCATACGTTAACTTAGCTAGTGCGGATTATAATCACTCAGGGATCATTGTGTATTTGTGCTCATCATAATAACATTTCCTTCAATTAAAGGACATGGACCCATTTTCAGTCAGATTAGCACAATTATAGGATATGGGGCAAATGCACATTTAGGACACTAATCTCTAAGAGAAGAAAAGTTTGAAGGAGAGATCAAAGTAGATAGATACGTATCTTCATCGGTCCAAGATTGTTTTCAAGGGTCCATAAATCGATTTTAACTGTATGATCATGAATAGTTACGGGGAAGTTCATTCAAAAGTAACACGAAAGAAAAACAATGAGCCAAAAACAGGGGAGACATGTTAGAACAACAATTAAAATGAAAATGTACGCTAAGCCATGGTTACCAATCCACTGAGCACCTCCATGATTTAATACTAGCTCAATTTTAGTGATATAACTGAGACCAGGTTTTTTTTCTTTTTTTAACAGTGATCCTGATCACTAGGCAAGTAGCTCACAGTAAGAAAAAGGAAAAATAAGCAGCCATGATACCATCATAATGACATCACACACCAAAAGGTATATTGTATTATTTATTTTATCAGACATGTTTAAATAATGGGATCCCGAAATAAGGATTTTGCACAATTTACAGGAAAAAACACAACCTCCACGCAGATATAAATTGAACACAGTTGAAGCAAGGGATGATGAGATTTACAGCAATAAATGGAGTACTCTCTCTAGATGAGAAGAACGTCAGAACCTTGTGAAATCATGTATAAATGTTAACTTTCCGTTTCTCGGTTGACTTCACTGAGAAACTACTACTTGCTACTTCTTGGTCTGTAGTATTGTTAATTGTCTCTCTAACTGAAAAGGATAGACAACTTTGTAAGTCTGCTGAAGGTCTATAAGAACTAGCCTCGTTTTTTATCGGCCTCATTCAGTGAGCAATTCGATAGACTCATGGATAAGCAGAAGAATATAATGCCGAAAACTATTTACTCGACACTCGGATAACCAATGATGCTAGCATTACCAGGATAAAGAGTTGGCCATCACAAAATATTTATAAATTAAAAAAAGCTTCTACCTGAGCATTCTTGAGCTTTTGCCTATGCAACTCCTCAACCAATCTGTCAACGCTGAGATAATGAAAGTATTCGTCATTAGATTTACAGCAACAGATATTCATGAACTGAGAAGTTACTTTTATCCACATACCTTTGTTGCGTATTCATCACCTGAGATTGCAAATCTCTCTCTCTTGCTGCTACTAGAGATAGCTGCAGTTGGTGACAGTAGAAAAACAAAAACAAATATCAAGATGGCAGCTCAAATGATGCTTTATCAACCTCGACTACATATTTAATTATTTCCTTTGGCTACGTACAATGGGTGTATCATGATTAAATGAGGTAACGTTCATACCTCTAATTGCTCACTGTTTGTCGCAGTATTAGCAAGTTCCATGTGACCTTTACAGACATTGGATACAACATACGAGTGTTAATTTTCATATGACAAAAATGGATGAGAGAACCTTAACAATAGTCAGTATAATATAAGAGGTATTACCAGTGTTACGCTCCACATATTTGATTAGTCTTAATATTTCGTCCTGTCAGCCATCCAGAATATGTATGGTATAGTATCAGTTATAAGTACTACTAAGTTCACTTAAATGAGAATTGTCAGAAACCTACCCTTTGCATAGAATTCTGCTTCATGAGGCACTGTAACGAGGAGGATGCGAGTCTTCCATTTGAACTATACAATTCTCCGTTTGATGTGTTTGTAGACAAAGAATCCTGAAACATTGATCACCACAATACATGACCTTAGACAAATAAGTCAAAGTTAATGATTTTAACACCAACATACTTCGCTGTATCTAATTTTGTTTTAATAATATGTGAAGATTAATTTAATCAGAGGCATTTGGAAATACCTATAATTGTATAATAATACAGAACCTGATCAACACATTCTGATTAAAACAACAAAATCATACCTTAGTGCAAGTATCTGGCCTGACAACAGTAAAGCGCCCCTTGAACTTGAATCCTGATGGTTCTTCATCTACATTCTCTGAAAACCAAAAAAAAAACAAGAGACATAAATTATGGTGTATTTGTTATTAGTTATCTCGGTTTGAAAATGATAGATTCAGCTCCATAGGTTACCTTCAAAGATCTCTGTGTGTTCTTCATCAGTAACAGATGAATCTACTTTCTCAAAAATAGAAGTCCTGAGATGTTGTGAACCACGTTGATCATTGTCATCCACACATACATTGCTACAACCTCTGAAATCAGTACCGTGAATTTAGCATGGTTTAACAGGTAGTCAGTAAAATTGACAACCTCAGTCTACATTTACAACTATAGGCGCAAAAAGAGGATAATCAATGCCGAAATTAAAATGCAGAAACCTCATTGCCAAAGTCGCCATATTTGTATTGTGGCACAATGCTCAAATTAACATACATATGTGTGTTTCCAAATAGTGGAAAATAAGTCATACCCGACTTCATAAAAAGAACTATGAGGATGCAAGTCTTCCGCAGTTCCAACATCATGGTCACTGGCACAATCCTGTTAAACATATTAGCTATATGTAAGAAGCATACATGATACAAGATAACAAGGAGTTTCAAGAGCTTTTTTGTTTTTGTTTTTTTGCATATATACATTTTTATGATGTTACCTCCAGACTAGCGGCAGATAATGAATCGTGTATGCTTCCAACAGCGGGAACAACTGAAGTAATTAATTTGTCATCTTCTTCTATAGGTGTATTGCTCATATCATATTTACTTGAGACACTATCTGATTCTTCAATCTGCATGCATATAAATTACTCTGATTTGATTTCATATCAAAAGTAGTACTTCTGCCTTCTTGATTGTTCAATGCATTTGACATATAGAATAGGACAATGACCTACTTACAAGTGCAGCCTCTCTTCTCAAATCTTCAATATTGAAATTCCATGCGCTAATTCCCCGTATATACTCTCGCTGCATGGTTATACATTAGGTTTAATGAGGACTGAGGTTGATAGAGGCTATGAAGATGAAAAACTTGTAAACAAATAATTATTTACCGTGTCAATCAATCGTCATTAACCTAATAGATTCGGGTAGATCTTTGTTGAAGAGAATTGTTAGTTACCTGAGATAACTGTTCACTGTCACCAGATTCAGCTTTATTTCGTAGGACGTTTGCTTCATTTTCCTACAGATATATTCATCTTAGAAAGGCATAACTTTCGAGCCGGATAAATCCCTAGTACAGTAGCATGGAAACAATGTTGAAATGTAGAACCTTCAATATCTTATATCGGTCACCAAGGGGAGGCAAGCTATCCAAAATTGTCTGAGCCAAATACTCTTTTGAGCGTGCATGCTTGAAAAAACTATGTTTCAGTAGCTTTTCTGAAGTCGGGCGCTTCTTTGGGTCCTTGAGCAAGCATACGGCTACTAAATCTTTGAAAGACTGAAATTCATTCATGACTTTATCAATTGAAATATTCTACACAATGTTAATTCTAATCTGGTACGAGTTAAATGGGTCAAACCTTCGAAAATTTATTGTCCCTTTCATAATCAAGACCAGGTGGTGCATTTTGAAGGGTCATGAGTAGTACCTAAATAATAACGAGTTCCAACAAATAGAGAACCTTGATCAATAACCTTTTGACTAAAGGATCATTTACATTTTGCCATTTAAAATTTCAGTTTTTCTTTTCTTTTTTTTCGTTTTATTGTTCTCTATCTAGCATGAACAAAGACAGTAATGGAGTTACCTAGTTTACATGAGTGAATCTAAGCTTCTTATTATAGACGCATGTGTGATGACTGATAACTTACTAAACAAACACAAGTATTTTAGCTAAAAAATATTGCCTTCATTGGTGGATATTTAGAGAACGGGGCATGACCATGAGCAAGCTCCAGGGCTGTTATTCCAAATGACCATATATCCGCTCTGATTAGCCAACCGATAAAAAAAAAATCCTCAGCAAATGAAATGGAACAATCAAAGATGAACGGCAACATATCAAATATACAAGAAGATGACTTACTTGAAATCATATCCATGTAGTTGCTGCATCACTTCAGGAGCCATCCTGGCAAACGAATAAACAATTTAACATTAACTTTGCTATTTATCAAGCTACGTACAAAAATGACGGGCATAGAAAATACCAGCATGGGGTTCCGACAAATGTATTTCGTGACCTCTGCCTGTCCCCTCTATCAAACATGCATGCTGAAACCCCAAAATCACCTAATTTGACAGCCCCTTTAGCGTCTAACAAAATGTTGCCTGCCTGCAGAAAGCATGAAGAGAGAGAAAAATTAGAACATGCATTTTGATTCTCTCTGAAAACCTAATAGCGAGTCAAAGTGTCTAATGATTCATTTGAGGATGCCATCAGCCTCATATATTGCCACTGAACGCTCAATCTGATAGACTTGATTGTACCTTGACGTCCCTGTGAATATGCCCTTGTGAGTGAAGATAAGCCAGAGCTTTGATAACTTCATACAATAAGGTGGCAATCACAGGCTGTTCAAAACCTTCTGGATAAGATGATTTCATAATATGCAGACACGATCCACCAGCCATGTATGGCATTACGACCCAGAGGCTTGACCCAGCAGAAAAGGAGCAGTATGACTTCACAACATTTGGGTGATCTATCAAGCTCATTGTCTGCACTTCTCTCCGTATCCCATCCTATAGTTGTCAAAAGGAACAACAAACAATAAAAACGAAAGCAATGACTATAATTTCGAAATACATTCAACCGACACCAAGTTTTCCTACAAAGTATAAAATTTAGCTCAAAATCAATGCCCACCAGGTCATTGTTGCACCTCTCCAAATCCAACGCCTTAATAGCAACTATCTCATTAAACGGAATGCACAGAGCCCTATACACCGTTGCACTGACCCCATCACCAATTTCCTCATACAACTTGTAATCCTTCGGATTGACTGGATACTTCCTCATCGACCTCAACACTTGTATTGACTCCCGGATCACCACATCATCATCATGAACCTCTCCTCTTCCTTCAAAATTCAAACAACTTAAACATCATAAAACATGGCATTTCCCCATCAATCCACAATCCACAATCCACACCATAACCAATCTATATCAGCATCATCAATACTCTCCGAAATGATCATTAATTTTGTAAACGAATTACTAATCTAAATTCAGTATATACAAATAAAAAAAAAAAGTCAAAATCGATCACAAAAACAGAACAACGCACACTATCCGTACTCTCAATCAAATCAATTTGTTCAAACAATAACTCCAAGCCAATCAAAAGTCAAAACAACAACACAACCGAAGCCTGTACTTACTGCAACAACGCCACCACCTCATTTCATTCATACACCGAATCCAATGGCGAAAGAAATGTCCAGAAACTGAATGAATAAAACGATGCTAAATACCTGATTGATTAAGCTTGGGAAGAAGACAAGTCAACCAAAAAACCTCTGCCGAGTCAGACACAAAAATGAATACGGTTTGGACTCGTTCGTTCGCAGACGTGACACGGAAAATATGAGAGTTTAAAGAAGCGGAAAAAGATGATGACGACGCTGATGCTGATGAAGAAAACGTGCTTTGTCGACTCCGTAAAAACTATGCTCGCTGGAGAATCTCGGCCAACTCGTCCACGTCGCCTCTGTCTCCTTTTCGCTTGCAATCACGCCGTACATCAATTTTATTTTTTATATTTTTTATAATAAAGTAGAGAGAATTTTTTTTTTTTTAAAATATGGAGTTTCGATTAGTGTGCAGCTCTTGGCCCATAACGACAAGAAGCCCAATCGAACTAATGGCCCAACTACATAGTGCTAAAACTGTCAATCATAAAACATGCGGACAACGATCGTGCTCTAAAAAATGGACGGCTGGGATTCATTTTTATACAATACACGATCTCGAGTCGAACATACGTTCGTCTCCGATCTTCATCAAACTCGCTTCTTGCCCTAACTGCGATCTGCGACAATTTCAGGTGATCGATTCGTCTTGGAATCTCTGTTGAAGAATTTCTTATAAGAGTATTTTTTTTATAAAATTTATTGATTATGTTGTTTTGATGCAAATGATGTGCGTATCAATCTCAACTTGGATCTATGAATACTTGTTGTTGGATTTCGTTTTTTTATTTATTGCATGATGGATTGAGCTTGAGGTTATTATGAATTTGGAAGCTA
This sequence comes from Rhodiola kirilowii, assembly GCA_033675215.1. NCBI lineage: Eukaryota > Viridiplantae > Streptophyta > Magnoliopsida > Saxifragales > Crassulaceae > Rhodiola > Rhodiola kirilowii. The sequence goes on along the minus strand of CM066197.1, from coordinate 56,075,467 downwards.
TTTTGGTTACAGGGATGGCGGATTCGAAACCAGGATTGAAAAAGCCAGTGTTCACGAAGGTTGCTGACCTTCGCCCTGGTGCTAGTGGGCTTAATGTTGAAGTTAAGGTTGTGAATTCCAAGTTGGTGATGCAGAAAGGTCGGCCGGATGGTCCACAGCGCCAGATGCGAATTGCTGAGTGTTTGGTTGGAGATGAGACTGGAATGATTGTATTTACTGCTAGAAATGATCAAGGTATTGCTGTCAACTCGACTCACTCTCTATAACTGTTTGATCAAATATCTGTCTTGATAGTCTTGTTATGATAAAATGGTGGACATTTACAAGCTTATAGCTGTGTTGATTTAGCTAATGTTCGTCTCATGCTACCTCATCTGCCTTGGGTAAGATAATTGAGTCCGGTATCCATTTCTGGTGTCCAATAATTGAAACTAGTTCCTTATTAAGCTGTAAGAGAAATTTTGTTGGTATGTGTAGTTGTAGTCTTGTAGATGACTGGCTTTTCTTCAACTAATTTTTCTAGTTTGGTTGTTGTCTACTAAACTCGGACAACGATACTTGAAATATAGAAGTGATTGCATTTATTGTTTAACTAAGGGCATCCGCAGTAAGGGAGCAATGAGCAATAAGCAAAAATAGCATTTTCTCATAAAAGTCATGTAGCAAAGCAGAGCTAAAAGCAATGAGCAAAAATGGCTCTTTGCTCTATATATTTTAACGCAGCAAGAGAGCAAAGAGCAAAAAGCTATACTCATAATCATTCAACTATCCGAAATTATCATTTCTATTATTTCATTTTTTGTTTTGTCCCAAGATTCTTTAATTTTTTTATTTTTTTTATTTTGTCCATCTAACGTTCATTTTATAACATTTTTGATTTTTAGTTATTTCAAAACCAACAAAATATAATTTCCTTTTGTTTTTCTTCATAAATATATGTGGGCCTCATTTATTGTTTTCCTATCCTATCCCAAACCCTCTCCATTATTGCTCACCTATCAAGCATTATTTTTTGCTCTTTTTTTTGCTCACTTGCTACATGAGAGCAATAAGCAATATAGTTTCTCTATTATTACTTATTGCTCCCCTTACTGTGGATGCCCTAAGGTCTAAACTGTTTGTTCCGTCATCATGTGAAGTTTCCATATTTTACTTTGATATTCTGTCAAATCAATGGCCAAATGCTAGACAGAAGGTTTATGAAACTCTCTTATCTGTAACAAGCTTCCTATCCTTTGTATCATTCTTGGAAATTTCATATATATAATCCCGTAGTGATGCAAGCGGTGGTTGTTATTGTGTGTAAACTGTTAACCTTGTGGATTCTCTCCTCGAATACCTGTATTTGATATACTTTTCTAATTGCTGGTACTAGATATGTCAAAAAAAAAAGATATGTAACTTATTAACTTTATTATTATTATTAACCAGCTTTGATTCGTTTTGGTATTAAATTTCCCATAACATTCTAGTAATATTCAGTTTTTTAACCCTGCAGTGATGCAGGGGTTAGATTGTTATGGTGTTTTTACCTTGTTGCTAAATGCTATGATTGGTTTCTCCTTCAGATATATGTATTTGATATAACTTTATTCTAATTGTGCAGTGGAGCTGATGAAGGAAGGCACCACAGTCATCCTTCGTAATGCCAAAATCGACATGTACAAAGGATCCATGCGACTCGCTGTTGACAAATGGGGTCGTGTCGAAGTCACTGAGCCAGCATCCTTCACTGTCAAAGAAGAAAACAACCTCTCCTTGATTGAGTTCGAGCTCGTGAATGTCGTTGAGTAAATTACCTAGCCCCATCTCAACGGCTCCCCCCTCCAGTGCAAACACCCATCAGCCTCAACTTGCTCTGCAGTTTTGCTCAGCCTTTTTCTTTCTTTCAACTCTTTTGTTATAACTAATCTCAGAGGCTTGGTAATGTTATAACTCTTTTTTTTAATCCCATAATGTTATATACTTATATGGTTCATTGGTGAAGTGATGTCGCCCAGTTCCCCATATTATTTCGGTCATTCGTAAAATAAATCCAGAAATAAGGAAAACATTAGACAGCCTCTTAAGGCCATAAGAATGCAGTAAACTTCAAATATCATCCGTTCTGCGGAAGCCAGTATGCGTTAAGCCACACTTCCTAATTTTATGACTTCTGGTACAACATCACAGTGAAAGATTGAAGAAAATGGATTGAACAGAGCCCATCCAACAATGATGATATTCATTCATGCCTGCGTCTCAAGCAAATGAACCTCTAAAATAATAAACTGGAGAATACATATAATATAGGACACTTTCTTGAGATCGTTATCTCATTTTGGTCAAATGTTGTCTTTGATACACAAGTAAGCAGCAGCACAAAAAGGCTTCAGAATAAATGAACAACAATATGAACAGTTCGTGGAAGTAATGGTAACCGGAAACTGATTTGGCTCCAGAAAGTCATCATCAGATGACCCAAAACCATGCGACAATGGAACCAGCTGCCAATCCAACAACTAAGAACAACACCATCACAATCCCCGCAGTTTCAGAGTGCTGCAACTGAACGGACTTTGGAGCTAGAATCATCAACACGCTCGTCAAGTACCCATTCGTCAACCCTAACAAGCATGTCAAGAATGTCACAGGAATCTCCGTTCTGAAGAACTTGGGGCCGTGCAAGCAGCCATAGAATAGCGGAAGGAATAACAACCTCACAAATGATCCACCAATTGCTATCTTAGCATTTTCAAGCATGTAGACTGGAGTGATGCATTTGCCTACTAGATCAAACACGTTGTAGCATGAAACTAGGAGGATCGGGTACCAGTCCTTGAGAACCTGAGAGTGTACGTCCTCTGTGATATAGCCTGGAAATATCGCAAGGGTCACGACATAAATAAACAGCAGTCCTGCTCCGTACCACTTGACTCTTCCAACTATTTCCCATAAGGTAGTTCTCCATACTGGCTCGCCTACAGAAGCATTTTCTTCTTTTTCCTCGATTACAGCTCGGGCTTTCAAATCCTGATAGTACTTTATGACTGGAAACCTGTGAGCTATGTTGTAGAAGACAATGCAGACAATCATCACCAATATACTAACAACAAAATAGAGAATCGCACTGCTCCTGAGGCCATCTGCATCTTGTGAATACACAGCCTTGGTAAAGACTCTCAAAAGCGAAACCAGGACTCCTGCACAACCAGAAATGGGAACGCATCAGAAACTAAGCCCAAAAACCTAACAACTCTAGCAAACAAATAAATTGATAAAGACCTTCAAAATCATTACAAAATCAAGTAACGAACAAATGCTTCCTCAAAGAATGTTAGTTGAGCTTACTCTAACAGTTCCCGCAGACCAAATTTAACAAAGTACAAACTGTCTTCCAAGCACATATCATCACAATCAGACTTGAGCAACACAATAGCATTATCAAGACCAGCGAATATCAAGCACAAAATCCATACATATCCTTTCACACCCGTTTATATAAAGAAGCAACATTTGGCCTCATTAAAACATATTCAGCAGCAGATATTCATAGTTTCTAATATATATATTTTCAGTGTTTTCTTACGAATACAGTTACACGCCATCCTGCACAACAACAAACCGTTCATAAGATAACCAGAACATTACCATCAGTGCGCCATGATCAAACATGAGAACTCAAACTATCTAAAACCCAACTATAGCATCTCCTGTCAAACCACCACAGTAATAATGACTATCATCATTTTTGTTATTTTGAGCTGAACCAAAATTGAAGTGAACGACTTGACTGAACTTAAATATGAGAATTGAATAGAAGAAGTTAACTTAGTGACCTAATGTAATTGATTACAGTTTAAGCTAAAAAAAATCAGGCAATTAACTTAATTTAAGAGCGGTTAAGTGAAAAAAGAAGAGAAGGCACAAACATACCAAAAAAGAATGGAAATTCCGTAGCTTACCAGAAGCAGCAGTTCCAGCAATAGTAGCCTGCATATACCTCTCCGGCAACTCTCCAGCATTCCCCACGATCCCACCCTGCACCAGCGCATCTCCAACTCCCGAAAGCGCCACCGCCCCAACCGTCACATAAAACCCAGAATACAACCCAACCTGACCCTTGATATACACCACATCCATCACCGGCACGACCAATAACGACACGACGAAAACAGCCAGTCCGATATTGATCCTAACATACGCATCCGACACGCGAGCGTAAAACACTATGACAAGCAAGCAGACGAGCCCTACGAGCATGTACACGACGGCGAAGATCCGGTCAACGCTGGCGTCAGGGTACAAGTAGGCGAAATAATCGACGGCTGTGATGAAAGCGTTCCATGGAAGAAGGTAGCCGGTTCCTAAGGTGAAGTAGACTAGGTAGGCTAGATGGTACGAGTCGTGTGGGACTTTGGAGGCTGCTGCTGGTGATGGAAGGAGGTGGGAGGATTCGGAGTCGGAGTCGGAGTTTCTGCCCGATAAGGTCTTCGCAGCCACGCCCATTTCAGTTGGCCGGAGATTCGTCGGGAATGATGATGCGGAGGATCTGGGCGAGGTCAGATTCTCTGCAAGTTTTCTTCAAATGTGATCGAGGAGTGGAGAGGATGGACGAAAGCTCAGATTTGGAACTTGTGGAAGGAGATTCGGTTTATCTCGACCGTACACGTCAGCATCGTGTTGGAGAATGTAACAATAGACTGTCCAGATGCTTTTCGTAACTGTTACCAATAACTGAGCATGATCATCGGTTTCTCGAACGACGCCGTTCGGCATGATGCGTATATTTTTTCACGGCGGCTGCGACGGTCGGCTCAGGCGCGTGCGTGAGGATGAAACATGTTCGAAAAAGAAGAAGAAAAAAGCTAAGGAGGAAGCAGCTTTCGTCTTCCCTGAGATGAAGGTGTTAACTGGACTATGTAACTGAGAGAAGTTCGATTTCCAGACTTCCGGTAGAAACCCTAATTCGATTTCATGAGATGGCGCCGAGACTTTGTTCAAAATGATTACAGCAAGCAAGGTGCCTCATTTCTGTTCATCTAAAAACTCTCAATTCAGCACCAAAGAGGAGCGCTCAACTAAGGACACCTCAAATGGGAAAACTTAGGGACTAATATGAGCCAATAGATGAGCTTTATTCAAGTACACATAACGTGACATGTGTCCAGTGACGGATCCAGCGGCTTTTGATAGGGGGTCCTAAAATTTTTTTTTTTGCTGATAGTGTAAAAGAAATTAAATATAAAATATATTTTAATTATTAATAATAAAATGTATATTACTTGAGTTAATTTTAATCAATAAATATTCTTTATATCTTAGTGATGGAAAAAAAGTCAATAAATATGAAGTAGAGTATGATTTAATAGTAAAACATACTTAATTAAAATATAAATCAAAAGATCAACCTCAGAATCATATTTACTATTAGTTGAGTCTAAACATAAAAGGTTCATAGTAGAGTTGGTATAGGTTGGTACATAACGATGGCTTAGAGTTTGGCGTCTAAGGTTCAATTCCGTCCCTGCATGTGTCCCACTACCAATGACACCTCACAATCTAATCACATGTCCAATGTCCCGTGCTTTGTGGGTAGTGGGACACATGACGCATTGTGAGTGCTTGAATGAAACTCATCCAATGACTCATATTAGTCCCTAGATTCTCCGAAAATTGGTATCCCAATTGAGCGGACACCAGCACCAAGAGAGGTAAGGCAATTGCAGTTATCTAATTTCAAAGTTTTCTTATGTAGAGAGTTGTGTTATCCTCATTTTTTTATGTGTTACTTTAGTTGTATGGTTAGCTTTTATTTTAGTTGAACAAGCTTGTTCAGTTCCTAGTTTTGTGTCGTGCTGAGCTATTTTTTTTAAAACAATGATGAAAACGAATCAGTAAAGACAAACCGAAAATGCCATCTTGTCTTGTTCCTCAAGAATCATTCCAAGACAGATTCCAACCTTGCTGTGTCCGGCTACCGTCTTTTGTAACATTGTGATATGTAATGTAGTTTAAGGTCAATGAAGATGACATCATAACAAGGTACAGCCATTTGGCTCCTGCAACTTGGTGTGCACCAAGCTGTCTCTCAAGTTTTTCGATAAATTGGTCTTCTTTCACAACCTGTCCATTTTAGGAATTCCCGGAATTCATATGATTCGACAATGCTCAGATTCATAGCTTGGCTTATGTATACTTGAACTAGTCCAGCCTGTTCTGTCATTCACTTCGGTGTTTTTTGGTTCTGGAGTTTCGACTATATGGATCATTATGTTCAGAAACACCATCATTTTCTTAATACTGTGATGTTTGTATGTATGTTGTTTCTGGGTAGTCTTGAGTTTGTCTTGTCTCAGACAGGTGATTGCATACTTGATATATCTATCTCAGCAAAAGTGAATAGCTCGGATTGCCTGGCGTCTGGAACCTGGGGAGGCTTCTTAAGACGCAACTGCTGTGAAGCTGGGTTTGATGGGTACTTGCTAGGCTTAGCTAAGCGGGCTAATCAGACTGGCCATATTTTCTTGAATTCCTACGAGCAGAAGAATTGCCTGATCTCCATGAAAGCGTTCGAGAATGATATTATGAGCTGCGGTATTGAGAAGCTTACTAGAGGTGCTGGTGAGTGCTCAGAATACTCAGTTCAGGATGTTAAATCTGAGTTGGGAGTAGAGTTGAGAGATTTGGCTGCAGACTGCAAGCTTTCGCGCTCCGGAAGTTGTAGTAGTTGTTTAAATCGATGGGCACAGACGGATGAGGTGCCGAATTTAATTGGAATTCCTAAGCAGGATCAAATAGATGTCTGTAGATTTGCAGTTCTGGTGACTCTTTTAAGTACCCGGGTTGATGATCAGACTTGGTTTGACAGTGTTCATGGATGTCTTGCTCAGCAAAATGTCTCTACAGGTGAGACTTACTTGGCTCTAAATTGGGAATTATTTACCATTGAAGTTTATGGACTCGGTTCAATTTCATCTAACCTACTGCTCTTCTTCAGTTGAAGGAGACAGCAGCAATGGTGGACATTCTTTCAATACAGGTCTGAGTCTGACACTTCAACTTCGTTTCCAACACTTGCAATTGTCTCTTGACTTAAGCTTCAACTGTTTTTTTGAACCTGATTCTCAGGCTTATGGCTAACTGTTGGAGGGCTGACTGGGATTTTCATGATGCTGGTAATTGCATTGTGGATTTTGTTGAGAAGAACAGCTACTTCAAAGCAACCTAAAGTAAAATACGGTATGTCTGTTGTTTAATGATCTTGGTTCTGTCTTTCCAATGAAGTCTTGAGTTCTATATGCAATGAGGTTTGAATTTTTTTTTTCCCTGTTGGTGTCAGTTTCTGATTCTTCATTGTCCGAGGAGTCCAATGATTTGAAAGTACCAATCAAGGAAATCTACGCAGCCACTGACAATCTCAGCACAATGAACTACATAGGCGAAGGCATTGCAGGTTCTCTAGTTTAGGCACAAATATGCTCTTTTCAAAACAATGTACTGAAACCTATCTGAGTTATGTTATCAGGAAAAGTGTACAAGGGAACTTTGTCAAATGGGCAGGATGTTGCAGTGAAGCACATAGTTAACGATTTGCACATCGAGACATTCTTGAGGGAAGTCACAAGCCTGTCGCGCATTAAACATCCCAACCTTGTTGCCCTCATAGGTTATTGTGAGAAAGACGATGAATGCTTCTTAGTCTACGAACTTTGTCGGAAAGGAAACCTCTCCGAATGGCTATATGGTACTGTAGTTAGGGTCCAATTTGTGTTGTCAACTTTTCTCATTCACATTTCAGTTATATCATATGAGCAAAATTTTGTAAACAGGTAAAGATAAGGAGGTTCTTTCGTGGAACAGAAGGCTTGAAATCGCAGTAGATTGCGCTAGAGGTCTATGGTTTCTTCATACATATCCTGAAGGCTGTATTGTTCATCGAGACATCAAGGTAAGTAAAAAAAATTAAAGCACATAGATATGCCTCTAGTTGAGTTTTTGATTTTACACATTCCACTCATATGAGCTGTGTTACGGTTTTCAGCCGACAAACATTTTACTAGACGAGAACTTCCAAGCAAAACTATCAGACTTTGGGTTGTCAAAGGTTATGGATTTGGGTCAGTCATTTGTTAGCTCCGAGGTTCGAGGAACATTTGGATACGTAGACCCCGAATACCAGAAGAATCGTCAAGTAAACTCATCAGGAGATGTTTACAGTTTTGGGATAGTCTTATTACAGATCCTCTCAGCTCAAAGGGTCATCAACTTAAACCTCAGAAGGCCTATGCCTTTAGACAAAATGGTACGTAATAAATTTACCTTAAAACATTTGCAAGTTTAAGGTCATTGACTGAACTGACAGCAACTGGTATTATCAGGCCAAACATGTCACAAGAGGCGGAAACATAGCAGAGTTTGCTGATCCAAAGCTAAGAGGAGAGTACAACGCTGAGGCATTTGATATGGCGCTTAAACTAGCTTTGTCTTGCACAGGAATCAAGCAGCAGCGACCATCTATGGAGCAAGTAGTCCAGAGACTAGAAAAGGCTCATGATATGTCAGCAGAGGACAGTTCTTAATTAGATAGACCGAGAGCATGTCCATGTCCTAATAAAATTTTACTGACATACAGGAGAGTAAATAAAATCACTTTGGAGAATTCTTATTTTATTAAAATGAGTTTGAAAGTACAGGGTTGGGAAAGGAAATAAGCCGAATGAAACAAGTTTTCACTGACAATCTAATTTTTTTGATTAATATAAGTGACAACACGGCAACAAAGGAAACAAACTGTCCCGAAGTGTCATCACTCCTAAAAAAGGCACGACCAAACAAACTGATCGGCCGACCTCAGTGGCCAACACTACAGAACCGAATGACCTCGGTCATAAATAGTGTCAAGTGATGAAAGTTTTAGTAACATATGGTCATGTTGCTGTCTACATTTGGGTCCTGGTGGGGACTAATTTCATTGCATTTACTTTTTTATTATTATCAAAGTTCAGCTTTTATTAAAACGGGAACAAGTTGCCCCCGAAGGGACACCTGTCCTAGATAAGGGCACCATTATACAAGTTGGTCGATCGACCTCAGTGGTCGACACTATAAAGACGAATTACGTACAGTCGTGCCTTTTGGAAAGTAACAGGAGAGAACCTCCTGAAACTAAAAGACTAATATCTAAAAAAATCAGACCGATAAATAGCTGAGAGAAAACAGCTCATATCGAAAACCTGGCAGAGAGAAACTTAAGCGAAAACTAATACAAACCTACAACTAAAACGAAAACCAAAACAATCACCGGCATGCCAACTGGGAGCTTCAAATTCGGACACCGAGATCCCAACCGCCGAGCAAATCATCCGCCAGCCCCTCAGCAAAATCGACCTCACCCAATCGACTCCACCAACCACCACCACGGCACCACACGACCGCCACCCACCTCCTTCCCATGCCCACCACCGACTGTATTCCATCAGTACATCCCTGTAAAAAAGGGACACAAGTTTTACAAAGCTTGTTCTATTTTAATAATGGTTGTAAAACAAAAACTCAGTCCGTCCAAATAACACGCAAGAAGCAATGATGAAGAAAACAGTCACAGGTCACAGCTGTGAGACGGCTTTCGGCATGTTTGCCGATCGATTAACTCTCTAATAACCAATACTTAATACAATCAAAGGCTAATGTAATGACTCATAATGTTGTACATAATTAGAAACACACAACAATATATAGTAATTAACACGAAAGCTCATCCACCAAACAAGAAAGAGTAGTCCCTCGACTTCTTCATTATTTTACGCCGCTCTGCATGGCTAAGTGTCTTCAAAAATCGAAGTTGTGGGCAAATGCGACGCGTTGTTCTCCGTTTTATGGGGACGTGCCACTGCTTGAGCCTCGCGACGCCTAACTCATCATGATCCAGAGTAGGTTGATCTTCCTGATCTTAATCACCTTCAACTTGTGAAATCGAAGCTGCGTGATCCAGGAGAGAGAGAGGAGAAATCATGGCGGACAAGGCGCTTACGATTTGCACCAGGAAGTTTACGATTCTCAATCTTATGTAATAAAGCAGCAGTCTCATAAATGAGAATGTGTGTAGTTTTGATTGTGTAGTTTCACAGTTTTCAGTGATCAAACAAGTTTTTTTGGGCCTGATAGATTTAAATGTATTTAAAAATAAAAATTCTTTACATAATATGTTATTGGTATCAGAGCTTCGTTATTTATTATTAAATTTCAAGTGTTTTAAAATTTTTCTAAAAAGTATATGAGAATCATGTTGAAAAAATAAAATTTTAAAAAATTATTTTCATAATAGAATATAAATATATTATATTTTTTTTATCATTTGCATATGTAACGCATATATAATGCATATGCACATCACCTTAATAATAATAATAATTTTGTGCCTCGCATGGTCAAATAATAAATTTGTTAAGTTAATTTTTTACCATATATTCGGTGAATTCAAATTGACTTTACATATACTTTCAAACATAACCCTCCTCGAAATATGAGCCATTGGCGTATACCCCTACTGCCACTATTTCAGGCACGACCTTGTAATCCTACAATGTCGTTCTAAGTATTAACCAAAATAGAGCGACTCACTCAAACCTAGTTTGAAAGATCAGATACCATTAGACTAGAGTAGAGCAACTTAGGATTAAGAAGAGAGCTGAGTTATACAACTTTTTTGAAAATTAACTAGAAAAATAATGAGTTTTGACAAACCTTTGATCATTGATGGTGTAGATGGCGCGAGACAGCAGTGAGAGAGAAACAAGCACCGGCTAATGTGTGATGAGAATGTCAGACGTTATATCCATTTATAGGCCGTAATCAGTAATCTTTGAGCTTTTCTGTTTGTTGATGAAATTTTCTTCTTGACATGTAATTTTGGTCTTGCCTCGACTACAGCTAGTGTTGTAAAAAAAATTACAGTTTTACCTTTAGGGAAATGGGAAAATGACATTGAAATGTGGGATTCCGAAACAAGAAATATTTGTGTAATTGGCGATGACTGGTTTACTTCCCAACTTTCCATTTCCTAGCATTTGACATCTTAAAATACTCTACTACAAATTATGTATAATGTAGACATATTGTGAAGACTTAAAGTAGCCTTTTTCTTCTATTATTTATCAACATGTGAAATGAAAATTAGGGTTACAGGACTCTATATATGCATCGTTTAATACTGGAAAAAAAAAGAAGCTCCAATTATGAAAAGCAATTAAGTGGTAGTTCATAGGTAATTGTCAATATTAAATTGGGACCACATATACTTTGTGATATGTGATGTACGTGTATTATTTCTCCAAATTAGGGGTGAATGGAAATATTCCAATCAGGGATGACACACAATTTTGTCATTAATTATACTTCTAAAGTAGATATATATCTAATTTTAAGGAATGTAACATAAATGGTAGAGAGAAATTTCAGTAGCAAAAAAAAGAGAGGAAATTAAAGGGTGAGTAACAATATTCAAATCAGGCGATTAGGGATGACACAAAGTTGGTAGTAAGTTATTTTCGTTGTACTTCTAACTAGCTATATAACTAATTTAAGGAATGTAACATAAGGGGGGCACTCGGTTGAGGCAGGTTATAAGAATGAGGCAGTGAGGCACGATCTCGGCCGTCTGTGGAGTTGATCGGACGCACGTGGCGAAGCCACGTGGCACAGCCGCAATTGTTGACTTTTCAAAAGTTAGTGGGTTTACTATTTGGGACACGTGTCACGCCACAAATGCACGGGGGGTTAGATGTGTGGTTGAGATCGTGCCTCACGTGCCTCATTTTACTGTAGCGTGCCTCATTTGAACTCTCCTCTGTAACATAAATGGTTTATATAGATACTATCAGTTTTGATCAGTAGCCAAAAAAAACAATGAGGGCAGCAGCAGCAGCATCTCAATTCTTAATTAATTGATAACGACAACATTCTTCATGTTATGTCTCCAAAGCATTCATTTATGGTGAAAGACGATATCAATTCTCCATCTTTCCTAGTTAGCACATTGATAGCGCTGAAATATATGCATTTTAGGCGATCTCTATGCTTATTATTTCGATTGTTCTATTACGATTTTACTTGCTATTTGATGCTTTGTGGTTCTTTTCAGGAAAATTACAGAGATAAGCTGAGAAAACACGTAGGCAGTGATTTCGGAGCAAAACCCAGCATTTCCGAGCAAAAATATGGACTTTCGAGCAATACGGGACCAACCGACTTTGTCGGAGTATTTTGGACGTACAGATCGCAATTGGTGTTCGATTTGGTCGATTCAAAGCTTGTTGAAAAGCTAACTCAAAGGGCTACAACTCTCTAGTTGACGCCGAGATCAAATTCGGAGGTTAAAATTGCCAAACAGGCTCATGCGTTCGCACAGTCCACCTTGTGCGTTCGCACAACATAAACCAGTCGCATGAAATCTTCATGCGAGCGCATGATACTGACCTTGCCGGAGTGTTTTGGACGTCAGGGCGTGTCCAATGTCCGATTTGGCTGATCTTTAGCTTGTTCGAAAGGCAACTCAAAGAGCTACAACTCTTCAGTTGACGTCAAGACCTAATTCGGACGTTAAGACTGCGAAAAAAATCCAGAAAGAGACCATGCGTTCATCTGTGCGTTCGCATGACGTCGTAAAGACTGGATTTTTACTGATGGGCTATAAATAGAAACTTAGGGTTTCTGGATTTTGGGGGGCTGAGTTGCTGGGTTTTTGGGCGATTTTGGGAGGCGTTTGAGCTGGGATTTTGGGAGAACTTCAACAACAAAGATCGAAGATCGGATCCTCTAGTGTTCTTGAATCTCCATATTGGTTTTGAATTCCTAAACTCAACTTTCCATATGGTTTTCTGCACTTTTATTGTTGGTTTTATTTGTAAACTCACCATGAGTGAGTAGTGACCTTGGTTGGGGATCTATGGATCCCATAGACATGTTTGTGATATTGTAAATATTATGGATGCTATTGATGAATGATTTGCACATGATTCTTCTTCATTTGAACTTAGATTTTCGGATTGCCTATAAGGTGTTTGTGAGAAGTCCTCAATAGGAATTCTGCTTGATTTCATGTTTGATGTAACTAAAGTTGAAAAGAATGATTTCAAATGAACTAAATGAAGAAGCACGAGGTGATAGCACTGCAATATATGCATTTTAGGCGACCTCTATGCTTATTGTTTCGATCGTTTTATTACGATTTCACTTGCTATTTGATGCGTTGTGGTTCATTTTAGGCAAATTACAGAGTTTAAGCTGAGAACACAAGTAGGCAGTGATTTTGGAGCAAAACTGAGCATTTTGAAGCGAAAAAGCGCAAATCGGAAGTCGGAGCACAAACTCCACAAAGTCATGCGTTCGCACAGCTCAATCTGTGCGTTCGCATGAATTAGACCAGAAGCATGGAAATCACATGCGATCACACAGCACCACGTGTGCGTTTGCACAGTCCACCTTGTGCGTTCTCACAATACAGACCAGGCGCATGAAAAGACCGTGCGTTCGCACACAAGGGACCATGCGTTCGCACAGACCATTTCATGCGAACGCATAAACCAGACCAGACGCATGGAATCCTTGTGCGCTCGCACGCTTCAAGCCCATGCTCGCATATGCCCAAATTTGGGAAGCCATGCGTTCGCATGGTTCATCCTAGCGTTCGCATGACGTCGTAAAAATCGAATTTTTACTGCTGGGCTATAAAAGAATCTTAAGGTTTTTGAGCTCACACTCTTGGATTTTCTGGAACTTTTGGGAGCAGTTTACTTGGAGAAGAAGCCAAAGATTTTAGAGTCATCAACAACACGAAGATCGGATCATCTAGTGTTATTAGTTCTCCATATTAGTTCTAGATTCCTAAACTCTACTTTCCTTATGATTTTCTGCACTTTTATTGTTGATTTTGTTTGTAAACTCACTATGAGTGAGTAGTGACCTTGGTTAGGGATCTATGGATCCCATAGATATGTTTGTGATATTGTAAATACTATGGATGCTATTGATGAATGATCTGCACATGATTCTTCTTCATTTGAACTTAATGTTTCGGATTGCCTATAAGGTGTTTGTGAGAAGTCCTCAATAAGAATTCTGCTTGATTTCATGTTTGATGTGACTAACGTTGAAAAGCATGATTTCAAATGAACTAAATGAAGAAGCATTAGGGTTTTTGAGTTACATGGCGACTTTCTAATCCTAATGAGAATGGCTTGAATTTAACAAGAGTATGATTATCTAGTCAATAAAGCAAAAGTGTGAGGCTAGATATTCATATTCTATAGTGCCAATAAAGCGAAAGTGTGAGGTACTATGCGAGATGTAACCTCTTTATATTAAGTTGTAGCGCGAGTTGAACTTAGGGGCCGTTCTTTTGAGCTTCGATACAGTTTTATTAATTTCAGTACAGTTAAATAAAGTTCAATACAGTTTAATTAAGTTCAGTACAGATAAATTAAATTCGATACAGTTTAATTAAGTTCAGTACAGTTAAATTAAACTCGATACAGTTTATTTAAGTTCAGTACAGTTAAATTAAACTCGATACAGTTTAATTAAGTTCAATACAGTTAAATTAAGTTTAGTACAGTTTTTTAATAAGTTTTGTACAGTTAAATATACTTTAAATTAATTTAATTTATAAATGTAATATAATTTTTTCAAGACAATTTAAATTTTATAGTTTTCAACCATATTATTCAAAACTTTTAATTTTTTTAAATTTGTTTCCACACTTCTTCGGGAACTATTACATACGTTTTAAAATGAAAGTAAACTTTGTTGCACTTCATATGAATAAACATATGAATACAATATATATTTTTCATAGAAATGTACAATGACATTCAAAAACAGTACAAATGGAAACATTTACATATCATCATCTTCATCCATTTCCACTACATCATCTGGAAAATCCTGAATAATTTGAAACGCTATCATGTTGCGTTCTTGATTCATCTGCTCTTTTCGCTGGTTATCAAATAAATTTGAATCGGCTCTTCCCAGTACGGTCTCATTAGCTAAAATGGGTATTGAAAAACTATGTACGCATGCGTGGAGCGGCGATTTCTTCGATTCTCCTTGCCTTGTCGCTTGTCGCGAAAGTTGTAACCCTGTGAAATTGGGTTTGAATTTTGAAAGATGTCTAGGGCTCACGTGCAATGCATTACACAATATTATACTTTATAGTTTCTTTTTTTGTTGAGAGATATACTTTATAGTTTCTAAATATAATCATAAAATGCATCAAAAAAATATAATCATAAAAATATATTTTAAAATATACTTAAATTTTAAAAATAAAATATTAATATAATTAAGTTAAATTAAATTTGATACAGTTAAGTTAAGTTTTGTAAAATTAAATTAAGTTCAGTACAGTTAAATTAAACTCGATACAGTGTAATTAAGTTCAGTACAGTTAAATTAAACTCGACACAGTTTAATTAAGTTCAGTACAGTTAAGTTAAACTCGATACAGTTTAATTAAGTTCAATACAGTTAAATTAAACTCGATACAGTTTAATTAAGTTAAGTACAGCAAAATTCCAGTACAATAAAACTCAAAAGAACGGCTCCTTAGTATAAATGTTGCATGAGCCAAATTCTAAGTATGTACATGTGATTTCATCAATAGTGTCCCATTTATTATCACAATAATTGTCTAGGTGGAGAAATAGATCACTAGTCATCCTTTAATTGATTGTTTACCATTTTTAGTTGATCAAATCTCACTTTTGGATAGTAAAATTCTGCTATCACCCTCTTAGAGGAACAAAACCCCCCCAAACCATAGACAATCTAAGTAAATCGTTAGCATTATTGATTTAATCACATGTCCTTTGGGTACGACCTCGGATTACCCGAATCTTTACAAAAGTTTTGATTAATCGTGACTAGCATAAGCATTTTGATACTTATTCGAGTATTTTTCCGCTATATTCACAACCGATCAAATGGCGCCGTTGCCGGGGATATGTTAATTAACTAGGTGCTAATAGAATTGTTTAGTTTGTCTACTTTTCCTTACTTGATAGTTATTGCTTGTTTTGAGTTTGATTGTGTGTATTTCTCTTGCCTTTCGTTGCTAAGAATTTCCTTGGTTCTTGCAGGTTTTTGAATGAACACAAGATTTAAGGGGCAAAAACACGTAGTGATTGGATCAACGTCAAATACTTCTCGCCCTTCTCACCCAACCGTTAAGAGAGGTAGAGGTAGACCTCGCAAGAATCCTCCACCTCTTGCTCCTATTATTCCTTCGATTTTCCAAGACCCGAGACCTCAACCACCGGGATTTAGAATGAAAGATGAGATAGAGAACCGTCCCGCTCTTCAAAGGAATATCTGAAATCATAGAATGGAAGAAGATGAGATAGACAATCCTCCCGCTAGACAGAACAACGTTGATGATCAAAATCATATACGGAATCCTCCCGCTCCTCAAAGGAATGTCAGAAATTATAGATACGATGACGAGGAAGATGAGAGGCCCGTCGGGGATTATATGACCCCCACTCTTGAAGGGAATGGTTCGGCTATTGTGCCTCCGGATGAGGATGCGTTCGATTTTGATGTGAAGTCCTCTTTAGTCCATATGGTGACCCATGATCAATACCACGGAGTTGGGAATCCTTCTACCCATTTGGCTAACTTCCAAGAATATTGCCATACGTACAAGCCAAGAGATGTGCCCGCAGAATATGTGTATTTAAAGCTCTTTCCGTCTTCACTATACGGAGATGCAAAGGAATGATTGCAAACCCAAGAGCCGGGATCTTTTAGGACTTGGAACGAGCTAGCTAATGCTTTCCTCTCAAAATTCTTTCCACCGTCAAGAACCAAGAAATTCACTGATTTTATATTGACCTTCTCTCAAAGAGATAATGAGCTATTTCATCAAGCCTATGATCAATTCAAGCATTACTTGAGGGAATGTCCTCACCACAATTTTCGAAGAGCAGATCTTATGAGATACTTCTATCTCGATATGAGCAAAGAGGCCAAGAGCCAAATGGACACGGCTAGTGGCGGTGCAATCATGGATTTATCGGCAAGCCAAGGGTTTAAAGTTATAGATAAGATCGCTACAAATTCCGATAGATATCAAGGGGTCGATCACAAGAAAATGGCTAAGTCTAGAGAAGATTCTTCGAATTATGTGACCAAATACCAATTTGGTGACTTGGTCAAGAAAATTGAAGGAATGATAAGCATGGTTAATCTTTGGAGGTGTCCAAACCAAAGAATGATAAAGAGAAGAATCCGGCCCAACCACCTTGTTTCTTATGCTCTAGCACGAGGCATTCTACGAAGGCTTGTCCCGATGGGAAATATGAAGACGATGATGATGGATATGAAGAAGCGCACTATGTCAATCAACAAAGGAATTATGCTCAAAATCCTAGTCCTATTACAAGAAATTATGAGCCTCCTCAAAGGAGAATATCCAATGACACCAATTTCCCTCCTAAATCTCAAGGGCAAAACAAATATCAAGGGAATTACCAAAGACAAGGATATGGCTCCAACCAAAATCAAGGGCATAATTCTTATTCTAATCAAGGCCAAAATTCCAACCAAAACTCTCAATATTCTCAAGGGAATTATCAAAGGCCTTATCAAGCCAAATCCCCTATGAATGAGCAAGGGAATTCTTCTTCCAACGCTCAAGATAATCCTATGTTGGCTATGATGGCGCAAAGGATGGAAAGTCACAATGAGGATAAAAAGAAGATGGAGCAATTAGCGGCTGAATACAAAATGCTTACGAACCAATTGAAGCAATTTGGGAAGCTCCCTTCTCAACCGGATGTGAATTCCCTCGAACATATCAATGCCATCCCCTTAAAGAGCGGAAAAGTCTTGCCTACTCATCAGGGAAAATCAAGTATTAATGACAAGGAGATAGAAGTGGAAGTTGCAAATGAAAATCCTGAAGTTGAACTTCAAACTCCTACGGAGGAAGAGAAAAAAGAGGAGGAACCGGTTTTGATGAGGACATATGTGCCGATGGTCCCCTTTCCTCAAAGGCTCAACAAAAGCAAGCTAGATGCTCACTTCCAACAATTTGTGGAAATGCGACAGATGCTTGTCGTCAGAGCAAATGTACAAATAAATTTATAAGTCCGCTACTCGCGACTTCACTACTGGGTAGCAAGTGGTAAGTAGGGGTCAAACCCAAGGGAATTAGGGGGATAAGCTATTCTTTGAGGGAATTGTACAGCGAGGGAGCGTGTTTTTAGGTTGATTGAGGTTTTAGTGCAGAAAAGTAAGTGTTTTTTTGGTTGGTTTTGGTTTTTAGTGCGGAAAAGTAAATGACAGAAAAGTAAATACTGAAAATAAAAGAGAAGACTTACAGCGATTGTTGCGTGATTGGCAAGTCTTCCGGATGGTGAGCAGTTGATAAGCAGTTTATACTAATATTGAAAGTAAGTGCATGTGGTGTTTAAATCTAAGGAAAGCATTCGGTTTCGGGGGCTTTGTATCATAGCCTGTTTATCATTGACCCTTAGTGATCCTACTAAGTATTTAAACGTGTATCAAGGCCATTTCAAGCGCTCGATTTGCCACACTGTCTAGCCTATTTCAAGGTCGTAGAGCACTTGTTCTATTTAGACTAGCACCCCATTTCAAGGTATACTAGCCTAGGTGCATCCATTTGATCAATCATTTCCGATCAAACCAAATGGTGTTTTAGAGAGGTCGAACTCCTCAGATAAGCTTTGCCATTTCAAGCATCCTCTTACCCGAGTATGTTCACGAACCCCATGGAAGAGCTTTGCCATTTCAAGCATCCACTCAACCTTGGATGTTCTGACCTAATATATGGCACATAGAACAAGTTTTGAATACAAAGAGGCACTAAGAGTATAGCCTAAAACATTTTATGATACAAGTACTCCCCTTCAACCGAATGAAGAGTTTAGCTACGAATATCCATAGAGGTGGATACCACAGCTAAGTACTCGAGGGTTTTTGAAAGACAGTAAGTAAAGGAGAATACTCAAGAACCAACAGGAGTAAACTCAAAAACTACTAGAATACTCAAGAACCAACAGGAGTATTATAGATTTAACACAAAAGCTTACAAAAGTTCCCAAAATCTAGAGAGATAAGTGATTGTGTTGTGTGAAGATGAGATGAGTTTTGGGATGGGATGATGGGGTATTTATAGCTAAGGGGAGGAGGGAGATGTGGTGTAAAACCACAACACTTGGCAAGCTCTCCATGGAGGAGCAAAAGCCGCCGGTTGGGGAGGTGGCAAGGGGGAGAGCCGCCCCCCCATGAGTCATCAATCTCACAAAAGCCGCCGGTCATATGGAGGGTGGAGGAGGTTTTGTGAGTTTTGTGAGGTTTTCACAAAACTATCGGTCCATTTCGGCTCCGGACTGACTTTGGTTGCTCTTCGGCTGGACTTGTTTTGAGTGATTCCATGTCAGGATCTTGAGATTTCTTTAGTCGGCATCTGGTCGTGACCTTGGAATGACTCGTAATATATTTTCAGCTTAAAAACTCCTCCTTAGCCTGTATTCTCTCTAGACTCCAAAATACCCTGTAGATAAATATCGGAACTAACAAGCAAAAGTTAAATAGACAAACAGTCTAATTTGGTGGGTTTAACTGTGCTTATGATTCATACAATTATGGTCCATCAGATTACCCCACACTTTTAGTTGTTCGTCCCGAACAATGCTATTAAAGGGCGGCACACTATCTAAGTAAACTTTTAAAATATGAAAGTGAGATTGTGGGACTAGATTTATCCTAATTCATGCATTACTTACTTATTACCAAATTAAACTGTGTAAATAAATAGAAGAAACTTGATACTTGTACCTCCGTGCCGAGATGCAAATTAATTCGGATGTTTCGGGAGATAGCCCTTTTCAGGCTCCTGGACTGCAACCTCGGGACTGTCTTGCACTATATGGTTTCCTTGTAGCTTTCTCTAGCACGTGATTCGGTTCGGGTTTCACAGATGAGTTGAGCCTTTTTGATTTTCTTTTTGGCGAGGGACAGCTTTTTTGTAGTGAATCGGCCTTTGGCCTTTGATTTGACTCTTTGAGTACTTCACTTTTGTTCGGTTAGAATTTTCACAACTTTGGCCTTTGGCCTTTGATTAGCTCTTTGAGCTTTTGCCTTTTTGTGGCTTGCTAGTCCATTTTCTCAAGCCTTTTTTGGGATGTCCAATCATCGCCCGCGAGCATATGGAAATACCTCCCCGCTCTCTCTCATCCTTGCCGTTTCGCGCGGGTCAAAATGAGGGTCGCTCATTTATTTTCCCGGCTACTTTGACTAGAGATAGGACGGTTTGATTCCCGTCCCGCCTTTTTTCTTTTTGCATAAACACTGCATGGCGGAGATGACTTCTGACTCAACTGAAACCCGAAGTGCAGCCTCCACTGACTTCGTAAACCATATAGTGAAATTCAGTCCTTCGATTGCTTGCCAAGCCTCTCTAGGGCATTTTCTATCAACTCCACATCCCCTGTTTATCTCAGCACAAAGGGACAAATGAGAAGTTACATTCTAAGTTTTTAAACAGTTGAATTTTCACAAGGTTATTGCATGAATTATGATCTATCTTTTTCACATTCTCAAGTTCATATTTTCAAAAAGATAATATTAAGGGAAAAGGAAAAGAAAAACATGTTCTGTACACAGGCGGTTCTCACCCCACACTTTTGAACGAAGGCGTGCCTTTCAGCAAGACTTAGTTCAAAAGTCATGCAAGCAAATATATACAGGAAAGGTGAGAATGAAAAAACTAAATGACAGAAATTAAATGACTTAAAGTAAGATAGGTGTCGGGTTACCTCCCGACCAGTGCCTTTGTTTAACGTCGTTGGCTCGACGATACCTCATTCCTGGATCATAAGTAGGGATCCCATGGGTGCTTGAGGTCGAACTTCTTCTCGGTAGCTCTTTTGATTTGAGAGGGTGAGGCTTTATTGACCATAGCTTTTGGTCCAATGAGTCGTGCTTGCTTGTTACTCCTTCCAGGTTTCCATTCTTTTGGCCCATGTCTTTGCCGCTTCTTCATGTATAGCCGGTTGGCATCTTTGCAGTTTTGGAAGTTCACTCTTTTGCCAAGCGACCTCAAGCATGCGCCCTTGCTAACCCTCTTCTTCGTGGCAGAGATGATTGGCCGTCCTTGATCCTTACACCTTTCAGGAGGCTCTTCTTGGCTTGTGACGAGTGGGAGCTCCTTCGTTGGCTGTTCATCATCGATCATCTCATCTCTGGTGGCTGTGATCTTTATAGAACATGAAGGGTTATGTAGGGGCTTCTCGGCCATAAGGACAAGGCCTTTCTCGAGCAGCTCTTCAGTGAGGATCGGGCCTGCCGTGATTTTCTCGGTCAGTTTGGCAGTGAGGTCCAGGTATGTCTTGGCTGGTTTGGTAGTGAAGTCCGGGACTTCCTCGGGTGCTTCTTTAGTGAGGTCCGGGACTTTAGTTGGCTCGTCAAGTAGGGCCGGGACTTCCTCGGGCAGATTGGTGATGAGGACCGGGCCAGATTTGGGCAGTTCTTCTTTGGTCATCCAAGAGTCCTCATCCTTTGTCGGCTCCGTGGGCTCTAATATTGGCTCCTTTAGAGTCGCCTCCACATCCATTACTGCCCTTGTACTGATGTCTTCTCTCGGTTTTGTTACGGGCAAGCTCATAATGGGTGTGGTGTCGGGCTCATTTTGCACTGAGTCCACTTCCATCGTCGGTGCCTTATCGTCAGTTTGGTGCCACTGACCCTGTTTTGTGTTCTTTGCCAAATCATTTATGAGGCGCCAGGCTTCAGTCACGGTTAACTTCATGAGTGAACATCCCGCTACATCATTAAGTCTTTTCCGCTCAAGTGGCATCATTCCACCGAGAAACCTTTGAATAAGATTGAATCTGGTGAATCCAAGGTGCGGGCAGCTCGCCACAATGGAGTCAAAGTACGCCAAGTACTCGTCCAAAGTTTCATCCTGAAATTGCTCAAGATTGAGAATCTTCTCGCGGGTTTCAAGTCATAGAGATGGCGGGCAAAACTCCTCTAGGAATTGGGTTTGTAGATCCCCATAATCACCTTTATCCTCTACACATGAGTAATACCAATCTAGTGCAGAGTCTGTTAACAAAAATTTGAAGCATCTCAGCTTAAACTCCCTTAACGTCTCGTTCTCAGGTTTCATGTGGCGGCAGATGTGGTGAACATGTTGGCAATGTATCACAGGGTCCTCTTCAATGGTACCTCCGAATTGGGGGAGACGTCTAATCATTTCAAACATAAGGTTGCTGCCTCCATCATTCCAAGGCTCTATGTCGTAGTATGAAGACATGTCGAATTATGTACAACCGAAAAAAGAACAACTATCCATTTGCTAACTCCCCGGCAACGGCGCCAATTTGACAGATTCTTGTCGTCAGAGCAAATGTACAAATAAATTTGTAAGTCCGCTACTCGCGACTTCACTACTGGGTAGCAAGTGGTAAGTAGGGGTCGAACCCAAGGGAATTAGGGGGATAAGCTATTCTTTGAGGGAATTGTACAGCGAGGGAGCGTGTTTTTAGGTTGATTGAGGTTTTAGTACGGAAAAGTAAGTGTTTTTTTGGTTGGTTTTGGTTTTTAGTGCGGAAAAGTAAATGACAGAAAAGTAAATACTGAAAATAAAAGAGAAGACTTACAGCGATTGTTGCGTGATTGGCAAGTCTTCCGGAAGGTGAGCAGTTGATAAGCATTCGATACTAAAATTGAAAGTAAGTGCAGGTGGTGTATAAATCTAAGGAAAGCATTCGGTTTCGGGGGCCTTGTATCATAGCCTGTTTATCATTGACCCTTAGTGATCCTACTAAGTATTCAAACGTGTATCAAGGCCATTTCAAGCGCTCAATTTGCCACACTGTCTAGCCTATTTCAAGGTCGTAGAGCACTTGTTCTATTTAGACTAGCACCCCATTTCAAGGTATACTAGCCTATGTGCATCCATTTGATCAATCATTTCCAATCAAACCAAATGGTATTTTAGAGAGGTCGAACTCCTCAGATAAGCTTTGCCATTTCAAGCATCCACTTACCCGAGTATGTTCACGAACCCCACGGAAGAGCTTTGCCATTTCAAGCATCCACTCAACCTTGGAAGTTCTGACCTAATATATGGCACATAGAACAAGTTTTGAATACAAAGAGGCACTAAGAGTATAGCCTAAAACATTTTATGATACAAGTACTCCCCTTCAACCGAATGAAGATTTTAGCTACGAATATCCATAGAGGTGGATACCATAGCTAAGTACTCGAGGGTTTTTGAAAGACAGTAAGTAAAGGAGAATACTCAAGAACCAACAGGAGTAAACTCAAAAACTACTAGAATACTCAAGAACCAACATGAGTATTATAGATTTAACACAAAAGCTTACAAAAGTGCCTAAAATCTAGAGAGATAAGTGATTGTGTTGTGTGAAGATGGGATGAGTTTTGGGATGGGTTGATGGGGTATTTATAGCTAAGGGGAGGTGGTAGATGTGGTGTAAAACCACAACACTTGGCAAGCTCTCCATGGAGGAGCAAAAGCCGCCGGTTGGGGAGGTGGCAAGGGGGAGAGCCGCCCCCCATGAGTCATCAATCTCACAAAAGCCACCGGTCATATGGAGGGTGGAGGAGGTTTTGTGAGTTTTGTGAGGTTTTCACAAAACTATCGGTCCATTTCGGCTCCGGACTGACTTTGGTTGCTCTTCGGTTGGACTTGTTTTGAGTGATTCCATGTCAGGATCTTGAGATTTCTTTAGTCGGCATCTGGTCGTGACCTTGGAATGACTCGTAATATATTTTCAGCTTAAAAACTCCTCCTTAGCCTGTATTCTCTCTAGACTCCAAAATACCCTGTAGATAAATATCTGAACTAACAAGCAAAAGTTAAATAGACAAACAGTCTAATTTGGTGGGTTTAACTGTGTTTATGATTCATACAATTATGGTCCATCAAAATGCTAAAAAAATTGTACGTCACCCTTCCATTCCATGAGGTAATCACTCAAAACCCTACCTATGCAAAATTCTTAAAAGATATTGTGTCTAATCGTAGAGTTATTGAGGAATCTAGCACGGTAGCCTTGAACATTGAGTGTAGTGCTATTGTCCAAAGTAGGATGCCTAAAAAGATGCAAGATCAAGGCTCATTTTCCATTCCCATCTCTTTAGGAAAAGTTTAAATTGATAAAGCATTGTGTGATTTGGGAGCTAGCATCTCTTTAATTCCCTATTCATTGTTTGAAAAAATTGATATGGGTGAGCTCCATCCTACTACTATTTCTTTGAAACTAGCCGATAGAAACTCTAGAGTTCCTAGGGGAGTTCTTAGGGATGTGCCCATTAAAGTCGGTCAATTCTTTATCCCCATAGATTTCTATGTGCTAGATATGGACGGTGAGCAAGAAATGCCAGTTATCCTTGGTAGACCCTTTCTTAACACCGTTGAGGCGGTCATTAAATGTGGCGAAGGGTTTATTGAACTTAAAATAGGGGATGAGAAACTAAAATTTTTTCTGAAAAATGCCATGAGAGCTCATTCTTCATCTTTTGAATGCAATTGGCTTGATATATCTTGTGAAAGTTTTGAGCTAACATCCTTTGAGAATGAAGTCATGGAGTTAGATGACCCTTGTATGCTCTCTACCTTATTAATGGATGTGGAAGATGAGGAAGTGTACGGCCTAACTTCGACCGAAGAAGAGCAAGTGTTGGATGCTCATGAGGGTAAAGAAGATCCGGTGCCAAGAGGTAAGGAATTCGAAGGAGAGTTAAAACCTCTACCTTCGAATCTCAGGTATGAATTTCTTAGGCCCAATGCTACTTACCCCATTATAGTTGGTGCAACTCTGAATGAGCATGAAACGTCCAAACTATTGCATGTTTTGAAGACTAATAGAAGAGCTTTAGGCTACTCTATTGATGATATTACGGGAATTAGCCCTTCATTATGCATGCATAGGATAAATCTTGAAGAGAATGCAAAACCTTCTAGGGAGTTTCTAAGAAGACTGAATCCTAAGCTTAGCGAGGTTGTTTTTAAGGAAATCACTAAATTAAGGGATGCGGGCATCATTTACTCAGTTTCGGATTCGGAATGGGTAAGCCGCATCCACGTCGTCCCCAAAAAGGGAGGACTCACGGTTGTGCAAAACGATAAAGGAGATTTAATCCCTACAAGAACCGTGAGTGGATGGAGGGTGTGCATCGACTATAGGAAACTTAATAAAGCAACCAAGAAAGACCATTTCCCCATTCCATTTATTGACCAAATGCTTGAGAGACTTGCGGGACATGAATACTTTTGTTTCTTAGATGGTTATAGCGGATTCTATCAAATTCCCATTTTGCCGAGTGACCAAGAAAAAACTACATTTAAATGTCCGTATGGAACTTTTTCATTTAGGCGCATGCCCTTGGGCTATGCAATGCACCGGGAACGTTTCAACGGTGCATGATGTCTATTTTTAGTGATTACATTGAGAAATGCATAGAAGTTTTCATGGATGATTTCTCTATTCATGGAATTTCGTTTGATTATTGTTTAACTAGTCTTTCTCATATTCTTGCTAGGTGCATTGAAGCAAACTTGGTGCTAAATTGGGAGAAATGCCACTTCATGGTTCAAGAAGGAATCGTTCTTGGACATTTGGTGTCTAAAAGGGGAGTGGAAGTTGATAAGGCAAAGGTTCAAGTCATAAAGCACTTACCACCTTCGAGAAATCAAAAGGGAGTTAGAAGTTTTCTAGGCCATGCCGGTTTTTACCTGAGATTTATTAAGGACTTTTTGAGGATCGCCAAGCCTTTGACTCACCTCCTATGCAATGATGTGCCATTCAACTTTAATGAAGAGTGTTTTGAAGCATTTGAAAAGCTCAAGAAAGCTCTTGTATCGGCACCCATAGTGCAACCACCGAATTGGGATCTTCCATTCGAGCTTATGTGCGATGCAAGCGACTTTGCTATTGGAGCTGTCTTGGGACAATGAGTTGATAAGAGACTCCATGTTATCTACTATGTGAGCAAGGTGCTCGACAGTGCTCAGTTGAACTACACCACCACCGAGAAGGAGTTGCTAGCCGTGGTGTATGCTTTTGAAAAATTCAGGTCGTATCTTGTTGGTTCTAAGACTATCGTCTACACTGATCACACCGCTATTAAGTATTTGATGGCAAAGAAAGACGCAAAACCATGACTTATTCGTTGGATTCTTCTTTTGCAAGAATTCAATATTGAAATCAAAGATAAGAAAGGAGTCGAAAATGTAGTAGCAGATCATCTCTCGAGAGTTGAGCTTTACGATTCAAAATGGTTCTCAGCGCACGTACAAGATTCTTTTATCGGAGAATATTTGATGAGTGTCGAAAATGATGCCCCATGGTATGCGGATTATGTGAACTACTTGACGTGCATAATTATTCCGGATGGCCTTGATCATAATCAGAAGAGAAAGTTCTTGCACGACATTTCGAGATACTATTGGGACGAACCATTCTTGTACAAGTTATGCCCAGATGGGATTTATAGAACATATGTGTGCCCAAAGAAGATATAAAAGGAATTATAGCTTGTTGTCATTCTTCTTCTTATGGTGGTCACGGTTCGGCTTCGAAGACAACATCTAAGGTTCTTCAGTCGGGATTTTATTGGCCCTGCATGTTCAAAGATACGTATGAATTCGTTAAGTCTTGTAACGAATGCCAAAGAACAGGGAATATTGCTAGAAGGGATGAAATGCCCCAGAAGAGCATCTTAGAGGTCGAAGTATTCGATGTATGGGGCGTAGATTTCATGGGACCTCTACCATCTTCGCAAGGAAATAGCTTATTCTAGTGGCGGTAGACTACGTCTCTAAATGGGTTGAGGGCATAGCCTCCCCATCTTGTGATGCTAAGGTAGGGATCAAGATGTTTAAAAAGATCATTTTCCCAAGATTCGGGGTCCCAAGAGCGGTGATAAGTGACAATGGTTCCCACTTCAAAGAAAGGAGATTTGAGTCCATGCTTAAGAAATATGGGATTTTCCATAGGTGTTCTACTCCATATCATCCCCAAGGAAATGGACAAGTCGAGGTATCAAATTGTGAGATAAAAAATATTTTGACAAAGACAATCGGGAAGTCAGGGAAGGATTGGGCACTGAAGCTCGATGATGCATTATGGGCATATAGAACCGCCTTCAAGACGCCAATCGGAATGTCCCCATACCGGTTAGTATATGGCAAATCTTGCCATCTTCCGGTGGAGCTTGAGTACAAAGCCATGTAGGCCATCAAAGAGCTGAATTTTGATATGAAAGCTTCAGGAGAGAAAAGACTCCTTCAACTGAATGAGCTAGAAGAAATCAGGCTGGACTCCTACGAAAGTTCAAAGATTTATAAGGAGAAGACTCAGAAATGGCACGACAAACTTATCGTAAAAAAGGAGTTCTCTCTAGGAGATACAGTCTTGCTGTTCAACTCAAGGTACAAGTTGGTTCCAGGGAATTCACAAAATTTTCGATGATGGCCACCTAGAGCTAATTGACAACAAGGGGAATGTGTTCAAAGCTAATGGACGGAGAGTAAAAATCTATCATACTGACCATGGAGACCAAAACATGTTAGAAGCACCCTCTTGAATGCTTTGTGCAAATACCGCTAGAGAAGGGATCCCGCTCGGGACTTCTCTTAGTGTGTTTCTCTAGGTGGTCTGATACAGTCTACGTGGTCTGACCATACATAATTCACTAAGTTTTTGATGATGGCCACCTAGAGCTAATTGACAACAAGGGGAATGTGTTCAAAGCTAATGGATAGAGAGTAAAAATCTATCATGCTGACCATGGAGACCAAAACATGTTGGAAGCACCCTCTTGAATGCTTTGTGCAAATACCGCTAGAGAAGGGATCCCGCTCGGGACTTCTCTTAGTGTGTTTCTCTACATATCAAGCCTTGGATCCGTCTTAGTCAAGACGTTAAAATAGGCTTGTGAGTGTTTTCTCTCCCGATCTTTAAGTATATCTATTTTGATTGGATTACCATTTGCTTCAAGTGTGGGGTGTTGAAATCTTGTGCATGAGTGTTGATGTACGAATTGAGATTGGCTTAGACATTCTTATCCATAATTTCATGCGTTCATAGCCTCATCTATGCGTTCGCATAGTTTTCCTTTTCTTCATTTCGTTGTGCTTGCATAAATTTCATGCGCTCGCACATAAAATCTATGCTACTGCCGAAGGCTATGCGTTCGCACAATGCATTCATGTGTTCGCATGCACAGCTAAATTCCTCTTTGTGCTGCGGTCGCATGAGTTCAAGCGTTCGCATGCGAAATCCATGCGACTACCTTCATTCGTGCGTTCGCACAACGCATTCCATGCGTTCGCATGCTTGGCTTATTTCCACTCCGTGTCGCGCTCGCATGATTCCGTGCGTTTGCACGCTTATTCCATGCCACTGCCCGCATTTGTGCGTTCGCACAAACCCAAGCATGCATTCGCATGCTCTTCTGATACGGTCTTTTGATAAAATTTTGAGTTGACTTGCATGATGTTGACATGTTTACGATGATGATTTCCCTACCTTGTGTGATTAACACTCTCATTCTTAGTTTCGTGTCTTATAGAAGAAAAAGGGGAATCATTACTCGAATCTTTTGTGCAAGATCAGTCGCCCAAGAACTAGACGCGCATAGCAACATCTCCTACTTTGAAATGGCTACCTCCAAATGAGAGAAGTTTCTCTTAACTCTCTCTTTGCTTTTCACTCTATTCATTGCTTAGGGACTAAGCAATTGCTAAGTGTGGGGTGGCCTATGTTTTGACTATACAAGATGGTTGTGCTTGCTTGACGTGCTTTCATGTGTGAAATCCAATCAACTTGCATGCTTAAGGGAAAACATTCGCACTACCGTGCAATTCATCCAAAATTTTCAAAAATTATTAATGAAAACAAAAAGTCTAGGCAAGGCTACATTTTCGGGGAAAAAAATTCATCTCTAAATTCAACTAGTTGTGCATGATTTCACTTGATTGATCCTTTAGATGACTAATGGATTGGACTGTTGACTTTCATTCTTGAGGATCAAAGCATCTACTAGCACTTCTTTATCTTTTATTCTAAGCTTTTTCTCGTTGAGACTAAAGAGTTGATCTTTAAAAGCATAAAATCGAAAAAAATATATAATTCCAAAACCCTTGCATGCCATGATTGCCTTTAGGTGACCTTAGTGACCTTGCTTATCTTGTGGATTTGTCTTGTTGGTTTGTCATGCTCCATTTTTAACACTTAGCCCTTTGTCAAAGTTCTAAGTGTGGGGTCAAAAGAGGGCAAGGAAAAAAAGAAACAAAAGAGAAAGAAACAAAAAAGAAAAAAATATATGAAATAAGCCCCAAGTTTCTTCCTTATGATTGGCCATCATTAGGAAGTAAGCTTAAAGAAGTATGTGCTAAGTGCCGAGGGTTAGGAAGGTAAGTTCCCCCTCGAAAGTGCTTAGTACGGCCAAAGGCCATTCTACCCCCTTAATGTTGCACTTAGACTTGACAATCGGCTATTCCACCACTCTCTAGCATGAAAACCAATGAGACAATTGATACTTCCTAGCAAGAATTCACTAAGGGACGAACCTCGTATTCTTTTATACTTAGACATGATTTGACTTGCAAGTGCATACAAAAATTGTAATGTTGGAACTCCTCTTCTCTTATGACTAAGTGACCTTTGCGTCGTAGGCTTGAGAATGAGTTCAAAGTTCACAAGCCAATGGACTAGCCTCCTTGCTAGCATTGGTGAGTGATCTAACACGATTTCTTTGCGACTATTAGATTGTTTTCTTGAAGTCACTGATATTGAAAATGACTAGAATCCTTGATTAAAGATTTATTAGTCTTTGCTTTGATTTGCTTGAATGTCCTAATTCATGAATTTTCATAAGGATTTGAAGAGGTTTCATGTAGTGATTGAAATGCACATATCTAGTTGAATACATTATGAACTTCATGAAAAACACCTTGCCTAGTACTTTGATAATTGTGAGCTTAAAATGCCTATATGGATGGTTGTTCTCTTTGTGGGATTTGTGAGTATTTCCGTGTCTGAAAACTCTCAGGAGACTACAACTCCTCCACTAGGGTAGCCTAGGGGTTTAAAGACTTGGTGCATTCGCTAAATGCACTTGTGTTACCTACGAAAGTGGTTAGTTAAAAGTAGGATTTATTTCTTAATATTTTTAGTTGGTTTTCGTGACCATATGGAGTTTCCTTTGAACCGATCCTGAGTAAGTGAAATGCAATATGGTTGATGATCTCTATGATTAGTTTGCTCGGGACGATCAAACGTTAAGTGTGGGATGATTTGATAGCACTGAAATATATGCATTTTAGGCGACCTCTATGCTTATTGTTTTGATCGTTTTATTACGATTTCACTTGCTATTTGATGCTTTGTGGTTCATTTCAGGCAAATTACAGAGTTTAAGCTGAGAACACAAGTAGGCAGTGATTTTGGAGAAAAATCGAGCATTTTGGAGCGAAAAAGCGCAAATCGGAAGTCGGAGCACAAACTCCCCAAAGTCATGCGTTCGCCCAGCTCAATCTGTGCGTTCGCATGAATCAGACCAGAAGCATGGAAATCACATGCGATCGCACAGCACCATTTGTGCGTTCGCACAGTCCACCTTGTGCGTTCGCACAATACAGACCAGACGCATGAAAAGACCGTGCGTTTGCACACAAGGGACCATGCGTTTGCACAGACCATTTCATGCGAACGCATAAACCAGACGCATGGAATCCTTGTGCGCTCGCACGCTTCAAGCCCATGCTCGCATATGACCAAATTTGGGAAGCCATGCGTTCGCATGACGTCGTAAAAATCGGATTTTTACTGATGGGCTATAAATAGAAACTTAGGGTTTTTGAGCCCACACTCTTGGATTTTCTGGAACTTTTGGGAGCAGTTTATTTAGAGAAGAAGCCAGAGATTTTAGAGTCATCAACAACACGAAGATCGGATCATCTAGTGTTATTAGTTCTCCATATTGGTTCTAGATTCCTAAACTCTACTTTCCTTATGATTTTCTGCACTTTTATTGTTGATTTTGTTTGTAAACTCACTATGAGTGAGTAGTAACCTTGGTTGGGGATCTATGGATCCCCTAGACATGTTTGTGATATTGTAAATACTATGGATGCTATTGATGAATGATCTGCACATGATTCTTCTTCATTTGAACTTAATGTTTCAGATTGCCTATAAGGTGTTTGTGAGAAGTCCTCAATAGCAATTCTGCTTGATTTCATGTTTGATGTAACTAACGTTGAAAAGCATGATTTCAAATGAACTAAATAAAGAAGCATTAGGGTTTTTGAGTTACATGGCGACTTTCTAATCCTAATGAGAATGGCTTGAATTTAGCAATAGTATGATTATCTAGTCAATAAAATGAAAGTGTGAGGCTAGATATTCATATTCTATAGTGCCAATAGAGCGAAAGTGTGAGATACTATACGAGATGTAACCTCTTCATATTAAGTTGTAGCGCGAGTTGAACTTAGTATAAATGTTGCATGAGCCAAATACTAGCATGTGATTTCATCAATAGTGTCCCATTTATTATCACAATAATTATCCAGATGGAGAAATAGATCTCTAGTCATCCTTTAATTGATTGTGTACAATTTTTAGTTGACCAAACCTCTCTTTTGGATAGGAAAAATCTGCTATCATCCTTTTACAAGAATCAAACCCCCTCAAAACCATACACATCCTAATTAAATCGTTAGCATTATTTGTTTAATCACCTATCCTGTGGGTTCAACCTCGGATTCCCCGAGTCTTTACAAATGTTTTGATTATCGTGACTAGCATAAGTGTTTGATACTTATTGAATACTTTTACCGCTATATTCACAACCGATCGAATGAAGGGCCAACACTACAGAACCGAAAACCGACTGAGAGACAACAACTCCGACCGAAAACCGACTGAGAGACAACAACTCAGATCGAAAACCGGCTTAGAGACAACAACTCAGACCGAAATCGGCTGAAAGGAAACCTAAACTACCAACTAAACACAAAGGAAACTACAAACCGGACACAAACAAACTCGAAAAGTAACGCCCAACAAGCCATCCGCCGCCGCAGCAACCGGTATAACCTAATTGAAAACATATTATTGTAATGGAACTCTCTCTGTCTACAACCATGCAGGGTTGACCAAGGGAGTAACAACAGCCTTCACTTGCAAATAGTTACTCAAACTATAGACACCCTTTTCTTTGCCCATCCCGCTCATCTTGTACCCACCAAAGGGAATAGCAGCATCAAATACAGCATAGCAGTTGATGAAAACTGAGCCAACGCGTAAAGCACGGCTCAGTGTGTTGGCTGTGTCTAAGTTCTGTGTGAAGACTCCTGCTGCAAGTCCATAGTTGGTGGCGTTTGCCCTTCGAATCACCTCATTCAGATCCCTGCATGTAGTCCAAATTGATGATTAGTACTTCAATAAACTGAAATCAGATGATAATGTCTTGTTATCTTACTTGTACTTCAAGATGCTTTGCACTGGGCCAAAGATCACGTCATTGGCTATCAACATGTCATCCTGGGTTGGTATAGTCAGTTTCAGTAAGTTATGGTGAAGCTGTACAGTAGTAAATACAAGTATACAACACACTACCTTAACATTTGAGAAAACAGTGGGCTTGATGTAATAACCCTTGGAACCAAATCTCTCTCCTCCAGTTTCGAGAGTAGCTCCGCTTTCGATGCCAGAGTTTATGTAATTCAAGATTTTCTTGAATTGATCTTTATCAATCTGAAACATTAATAGAGAGGTAATGAGCGTACATAAGGTAAAGCCCCTGCCAGTTCTTTTGTTAACATGGAACATTTTAAAGAATAATCTACATGATCCTCACTATCATTTAAACCATGTTCCAAATGAAATTAATTATTATTACGGTAGTTATGAGAACTAACAGGGGAGGCATGGTCTGCATGGACATGACATGAAAAGCAAATCCCATGTTCGAAATTAACAGTTAATTTACCTGCGGACCTTGTTCAATACCCTCCTTGAACGGGTCACCAACAACACGTTGTGCAGCACGTGCCTTTGCTTTCTCAAGAAACTCGTCATATACACGTTCATGTACAAATGTACGGGAACCAGCACAACAGCATTGGCCCTGAAGAAAATTCTCACATTAAATCCTCAAAGCACCTTAAATTAGGATGGCTGTTCATTTATCTTTGTTACTTGAAGTACCTGATTAAAAAAGAGAGCAACGTGCGCCATCTCGACGGCCTTATCTACATCAGCATCCTCGCAGACGATGAAAGGTGATTTCCCTCCAAGCTCCAAGGTAACTTTCTTAAGATTACTATTGGCTGCCAAACTAAGTATGACCTTCCCAGTAGCAGTAGATCCAGTGAATGAAATCTAAAAATAATAAGAAATAAGTAGGAGCTCGACAATGACATCAATGGTTCACATTTCAACCTACTCATTAATCCTAAACGATCAGCTTCTAATAAGAAGGTAAGACCGCCAAAAGTCACTATGAAATATGACACAGCATATGATGGTAACTTCAGTGCCAGTGTTGTTTTTCAATCTCCCACCTTAAACATGAATCCAGGTGGTCTAAAAACATGCTTTCAAGTGACAAAGCACAAGGAACTGAATTGGATTAGTTTATGGCAGAATTACCTTGTCAACATCCATATGACTGGCAAGGGCTGCTCCTACAGTTGGACCGAATCCCGATACTATGTTTAGAACACCTGGTGGGAGACCAGCCTGCAACAAATAGATCATCATTAGAAACTAATAAACAAGAACTGAAATTGCTACAAGATCAGAACTCCTCAATCATCCATATCGAAACTGTTGGGGTGCAAAATATCATAGTCAACTCACCGTCAAATTGCTACCCAGGGCTTAAGCATGTTACAGGTGGAGGCTGATAGAAATCCACCAGTGAATAAAAGTACCTCATGAAGCAGCTTCGATACTAACAGAGCGGACAATGGAGTCTGTTCAGCTGTCTTTAGGACAACAGTGTTTCCGCATGCTAATGCTGGACCAACCTTCCAGGCAAACAGGACAAGAGGAAAGTTCCAAGGTATCATCTGGCCAGCAACACCAACTGGCTCATGCAAGGTTTGAACATGATATGGTCCATCAGCCGGGACAGTGAGACCATGAATCTTATCCGCCCATCCTATATAAGTCATGTCAAGGTATAATAAGCCAAGTTAGATAGATATTCATGCAGTGCATGATCAACATGAGTTCCACATAATTCACATATCACTTACCAGCATAGTACCGAAACAGGCGAGTAAACATTGGAACTTCAACTTCGGCAACTTGTGCATATGGTTTTCCACTATCCCAGGTCTCAAGAAGTGCTATCTCATCATTATTCTTCTCAAGTAAGTCCGCAAAACGTAACAAGATTCGTGACCTCTCCTGCCATGATCCAAATATCAATAAATCAACAAGAACTTCAAGATCTAAAATCCCTATCAAACATGTGTAAACAGATTCCAATAGATAATGTATCATCAATAGAAGTATTTACATATGCCGTCATCCTCGGCCACGGCCCCTCATCAAATGCCTTACGAGCTGCATTAACAGCTCTGTTAATGTCTTCACTGTCCCCTTCAGCCACATGAGCAATTACTTCCCCAGTCCTAGGATCCAGTGTCGAAAAAGTTTTACCTGATCGGAAGATAACCAGTTCAGTCAAAGAGCAAAGACAAAAAAAGCCCATCATGTCCCACTTGCAATTGTAGACCCTTGATGCAATTAGAATACCTGATGCTGCATCCACAAATTCTCCATTGATCAAAAGTTTAGTGTAGTTTACTTTCACTGATGGAGTAATTGGGTTATCAGCAGCTGTGTCAGTAGCAGCAGCTGTTCCATATCTACAAACACCTCTTACAGGTTGAGTTGTCCTCCCTAAAAACATACAACATTAATCATCACATATATTATTACATTCAAAACATGAAGTAACACAACAAAAAAACAGACACCAATTTGGCTCAAAACATTGTACAGATTCCAGCAAAATCAAATAAAAATGCATTCATATTGATGATTTTCACCAATCAATTAGGTTCAACAATAAACCACAGATGCAAACATTTCACCTTTTTTAGGAAAAACAGAAACGCATAACATTTCAAGTAATGTGACAATGTCCAACAACTTGCATCTTAATTACAGATATCCGCAAAGAACCCCGTACTCTCTCCACCAACCAGATGAAGTAATTGTACCCCAAGTACTCCTCAACAATGAATATAAGACAGCACACCTCACTCACTACCTTTTAAAAAAAATCTCCTAAATAACTCAATTCCATGATAAATCGCACTAAAGCGTTGACCACCTCAACGATCAGAGCATCTAATATGCATGTCGCTTTTTCAACTATCAACTATCATCATCATCAAATACAGCAAATTCATAATCAAACCCGATCGAACCACACACGCAATGATTGATTCGTCATATAAAGACGAAGATGAAGAATTCGAAATACCAGCCGATACGGACGCGACTGAGCGAGCAAGCAACGAAGAAAGCCTCCTAACAGCCATCGAAACCTCAAAAATCCGATCGCGAAGCGGATGATGAAGCTGGTGCCTGGTGGATAAGTGCGTGAAGTGAACTACTGAACTGTTCAGAGAGAATATCTGATTTATAATCTTTAATTAATTTTTATTTGGACAAATGGGATATGAACGTTGAAAATGATCATAACACTCCCGTGAAATGTACACTTCTTATTCTGTGAACTGGCTCGTTAAAATCTTCATCTGAAAAAAACTTAAAAAGGGATCAAACCAAGTTAAGGAAAAAAATTCCCCCTCAAACCGACAAGTCCTTCAAGACTGCATATTTCGATGTCATTTACAAGTTTCTTAAAAACTAGTGTCGGTAATGACTTAGTGAATAAGGGTGCGTCCACTTTGACTTATATTTGAATGAACTTAAATGATCTTAACTGATATTAACTTATCTTAACTGATATTAACTTAGAGTGACTGATATTAACTTAGAGTAACTTATTAATAGTAATATTATGATGCTGATGAGGATGAATAGTAATTTTATGATGATGATGGTTGTGATGATGATGAATAGTAATATTATGATGATGATGGGTGTGAATAGTAATATTATGATGATGGTGAATAGTAATTTTTGATGATGATGAATAGTAATATACTGATGATGATGGTGGGGATGATGATGGTGATGAATAGTAATTTTATGATGGTGATGAATAGTAATTTTATGATGATGATGAATAGTAATATACTGATGATGATGGTGGGGATGATGATGGTGATGAATTAATTTTTATGATGATGAATAGTAATTTTTATGGTGATGAATAGTAATATACTGATGATGATGGGGTGATGATGGTGATGAATAGTATTTATGATGATGATGAATAGTAATATTATGATGATGATGGTATGATGAATAGTATGATGATATGATGATAATGGTGATGGTAAGATGATGATGATGAAGAATAGTATAATGGTATGAATGATGATGATGGTATGATAAATAGTATGATGGTATGATGAATAGTATGATAGTATGATGATGATGGTATGATGAATATTGAATAGTATCATGGTATGATGATGATGGTATGATGATGAATAGTGTGATGGTATGATGATGATGGTATGATGATGAATAATATGATAGTATGATGATGATGGTAGGATGAATAGTATGATGATGATGTGAATAGTAACTTAACTGATCTTAACTGATATTAACTTAGAGTGACTGATATTAACTTAGAGTGACTGATATTAACTTAGAGTAACTTATAATTCAAAAATATAATTCAAAGTGGACAGGGTTTGTCAAATTTTTACTGGATTGTATTTAGCAAACGCTGATCTTCCCTTCCACTTGAGCTCGTGAGTGGAGAAGAATTTAGAAGAAATATGTTTTGTTCTATCACCTTTAATGTATCCCTCTTTGATTTGGGCGATGCAAGCAGCATTATCCTCATCTATTACTGTCGGGCTTTGTTTGCCTGATACTAATCCACAAGAGGTCTTGACACGGTTGATAAATGTCTAAGCCAAACACATTCTCGTCCAGCTTTGTATAGTAAAATCAGTTCGCCATGGTTTGATGATGTGGCTACCAAGGTCTATTTTGTCGAACGCCATGAAATGGTAGTTCCTCCATACATGAATAAGTACCTCGTTTGTGAGATAGCTTTGTGTGGGTCAGACAAATAGCCCGCATCAGCATAACCAACCAATTCACCATTTTGTACTCCATTTGTTCCTTTGAAAAATAAACTCATATCACTTGTTCCACGTAATTAACGTAAGATGTGCTTAATACCGCTCCAATATTTTTTAGTGGGCGATGACCGATGAACTATATCTTGCAAGTAAATTAATTGCAAAGGATATGTATGGTCGGGTATTATTGGCAAGGTACATTAAAGCTGCAATTGCACTAAGATAAGGTACTTTCGGACCTAAAATCTATACATTGTTTGACCGGGGACGAAAAAAGTTATTTTCGATGTTGGTGATCTTACTACCATCGGCGTACTTAATGAATGTGCTTTATCCATATTAAAACGCTTGAGAACCTTCTCGGTGTAATTTGATTGATGGATAAAGATTCCATTATTTTTATGTTCGAACTGCAGGCCGAGACAATACTTGGTAGTTTCTAGATCTTTCATCTCACACTACTACAGGCAGGACTTTGTGCAACGGTTCTGAGAACCATTATGAAAACCGTGGCTTAATCTAAAACTGTTGCGTAATGACAAATTTGAACTGTTGCATAAAGTATTGTCTGTAGTAGTGTCAAATTCAATTTTCAAATAATTTACTGTCAATTGGATCTCTTCTGGAGTTTCAATTATATTCAAATCATCAACGTACACAGCTATGATTACAAAACCCGATTATGTACGTTTTATAAAAACACATGGACATATTTGATTTTTAATAAATCTTTGAACTAGTAAATATTCGGTAAGACGATTATACCACATCCTATCAGATTGTTTCAGCCCATACATGATCTTTTCAATTTGATTGAGTACATATGAGATTTCACTTTCAAACATGTATTTTTGAAAAGTTTTCACGGACAACCTAATTGAAAACATGCATTAGTCTCTCCACATAATTTTAAGGTGCCAACCTAATTGAAAACATATTTGTCTACAACCATGCAGGGTTGACCAAGGGAGTAACAACAGCCTTCACTTGCAAATAGTTACTCAAACTATAGACACCCTTTTCTCTGCCCATCCCGCTCATCTTGTACCCACCAAAGGGAATAGCAGCATCAAATACATCAAAGCAGTTGATGAAAACTGAGCCAACACGTAAAGCACGGCTCAGTGTGTTCGCTGTGTCCAAGTTCTGTGTGAAGACTCCTGCTGCAAGTCCATAGTTGGTGGCGTTTGCCCTTTTAATCACCTCATTCAGATCCCTGCATGTAGTCCAACTTGATGATTAGTACTTGAAATAAACTGAAATCAGATGGTATGTGGATAATGTATGTCTTGTTATCTTACTTGTACTTCAGGATGCTTTGCACTGGGCCAAAGATCTCTTCCTTGGCTATCAACATGTCATCCTGGGTTGAATCGAAAAAGAAAAAAAAAACATGTCATCCTGGGTTGGTAGTCAGTTTTAGTAAGTTATGGTGAAGCTGTACCGTAGATACAAATATACAACACACTACCTTAACATTTGAGAAAACAGTGGGCTTGATGTAATAACCCTTGGAACCAAATCTCTCTCCTCCAGTTTCGAGAGTAGCTCCGCTTTCGATGCCAGAGTTTATGTACTTCAAGATTTTCTTGAATTGATCTTTATCAATCTGAAACAATAGAGAGGCAATGAACATACATAACGTAAAGCCCCTGCCAGATCTTGTGTTAACATGGAACATGTCAAAGAATAATCTACATGATCCTCACTATCAGTTAAACCATGTTCCAAATGAAATTATTATTACGGTAGTTATGAGAACTAACAGGAGAGGCATGGACATGACAGGAAAAACAACTCCTAAGTTCCAAATTAACAGTTAATTTACCTGTGGACCTTGTTCAATACCCTCCTTGAACGGGTCACCAACAACACGTTGTACAGCACGTGCCTTGGCTTTCTCAAGAAACTCGTCATATACACGTTCATGTACAAATGTACGGGAACCAGCACAACAGCATTGGCCCTGAAGAAAATTCTCACATTGAATCCTCTAAGCACCTTAAATTAGGATGGCTGTTCATTTATCTTTGTTACTTGAAGTACCTGATTAAAAAAGATAGCAAAGTGCGCCATCTCAACGGCCTTATCTACATCAGCATCCTCGCAGACGATGAAAGGTGATTTTCCTCCAAGCTCCAAGGTAACTTTCTTAAGATTACTATTGGCTGCCAAATTAAGTATGACCTTCCCAGTAGCAGTAGATCCAGTGAATGCAATCTAAATATAATAAGGAATAAGTAGGAGCTCGACAATGACATCAATGGTTCACATTTCAACCTACTCATTCATCCTAAACGATCAGCTTCTAATACGAAGGTAAGAGCGCCAAAAGTCACTATGAAACATGAATCCAGGTGGTCTAAAAACATGCTTTCAAGTGACAAAGCACAAGGAACTGAATTGGATTAGTTTATGGCTGAATTACCTTGTCAACATCCATATGACTGGCAAGGGCTGCTCCTGCAGTAGGACCGAATCCCGATACTATGTTTAGAACACCTGGTGGGAGACCAGCCTGCAACAAATAGATCATCATTAGAAACTAATAAACAAGAACTGAAATTGCTACAAGATCAGAACTCCTCAATCATCCATATCAAAACTGTTGGGGTGCAAAATGTCATAGTCAACTCAACGTTGGGGTGCAAAATGTCATAGTCAACTCAACGTCAAATTGCTACCCAGAGTTTAAGCATGTTACAGGTGGAGGCTGATAGAAATCCATCAGTGAATAAAATTACCTCATGAAGCAGCTTCGATACTAACAGAGCGGACAATGGAGTCTGTTCAGCTGTCTTTAGGACAACAGTGTTTCCGCATGCTAATGCTGGACCAACCTTCCAGGCAAACATGACAAGAGGAAAGTTCCAAGGTATGATCTGGCCAGCAACACCAACTGGCTCATGCAAGGTTTGAACATGATATGGTCCATCAGCCGGGACAGTGAGACCATGAATCTTATCCGCCCATCCTATATAAGTCATGTCAAGGTATAATAAGCCAAGTTCAATAGATATCAATGCAGCGCATGATCAACATGAGTTCCACATAATTCACATATCACTTACCAGCATAGTACCGAAACAGGCGAGTAAACATTGGAACTTCAACTTCGGCAACTTGTGCATATGGTTTTCCACTATCCCAGGTCTCAAGAAGTGCTATCTCATCATTATTCTTCTCAAGTAAGTCCGCAAAACGTAACAAGATTCGTGACCTCTCCTGCCATGATCAAAATATCAATAAATCAACAAGAACTTCAAGATCTAAAATCCCTATCAAACATGTGTAAACAGATTCCAATAGATAATGTATCATCAATTTAAGTATTTACATATGCCGTCATCCTCGGCCACGGCCCCTCATCAAATGCCTTACGAGCGGCATTAACAGCTCTGTTAATGTCTTCACTGTCCCCTTCAGCCACATGAGCAATTACTTCCCCAGTCCTAGGATCAAGTGTGGAAAAAGTTTTACCTGATCGGAAGCAAATAAAATAAACCAGTTCAGTCAAAGAGCAAAGACAAGACAAAAAAAAAGCCCATCATGTCCCACTTGCAATTGTAGACCCTTGATGCAATTAGAATACCTGATGCTGCATCCACAAATTCTCCATTGATCAAAAGTTTAGTGTAGTTTACTTTCACTGATGGAGTAATTGGGTTATCAGCAGCTGTGTCAGCAGCAGCAGCTGTTCCATATCTACAAACACCTCTTACAGGTTGAGTTGTCCTCCCTAAAAACATACAACATTAATCATCACATATATTATTACATTCAAAACATGAAGTAACACAAAACAAACAAAAACAGACACCAATTTGGCTCAAAACATTGTACAGATTCGAGCAAGATCCAATAAAAATGCATTCCATATTGATGATTTTCACCAATCAATTAGGTTCAACAATAAACCACAGATGCAAACATTTCACCTTTTTTAGGAAAAACAGAAACACATAACATTTCAAGTAATGTCCAACAACTTGCATATTAAATACAGATATCGGCAAAGAACCCCGTACTGTCTCCACCAACCAGATGAAGTACATGTACCCTAAATTACTCCCTCAACAATGAACCTCGGCAAAGAACCTCACTACCTTTAAAAAAAGATCTCCTAAATAACTCAATTCCATGATAAATCATAGATCCGCAACCTCAAACGCCAAGTCAATCTATTTTTAACTCAAACCCCCATCTCAGCTCACAGACCTTACTTCAAACAGACACATTAATATCATCACACTAAAGCGTTGACCACCACAATACGATCAGACCATCTAATATGCATGTCGCTGTTTGAACTATCAACTATCATCATCATCAAATACAGAAAATTCATAATCAAACCCGATCGAACCACACGCAATCAATCCAAGAAATGATTCGTCATATAAAGCTGATGATGAAGAATTCAAAATACCAGCCGATACGGACGCAACTGAGCGAACAAGCAACGAAGAAAGCCTCCTAGCAGCCATCGAAACCTCAAAATCCGATCGCGAAGCGGATGATGAAGCTGGTGGATAAGTGCGTGAACTACTGAACTGCTCAGAGAGAATATCTTATTTATAATCTTAATTAATTATTAATTAATTTTCATTTGGACAAATCGGATATGAAACTGAACGTTCCTTTATTTTTCCAATTTTGGCGATCACGCGGACGAATCTGGGCCGTCAGTTTAAATATAATAAATAAATAAAAACATTTTAATTATGTTAAATAAATAAATAAAAATTATTATATAATAACATAAAAAGCAGCATTATGACGTGCGATCTTTAATTTTCGGCAACAGTTGGTCGGAGGTGCTGAATTATTGGAGCTTTTTAAATAATTGTGTGGTGGCTGTCGCTATCATATATTAGGGCATTGGCAGATGGCACTCATGTCTAACGACTAACATAATGTTGGGAGAAGATATTCTCACTTATTATTTCTTCCAAATAAAGCATAAAATTAAGTAGTAAGTTCTCTTACACATGTTCATTACCGATGTGTGAGAGGACTTCCTATCTAATTTTGTGTTTTGTTTGAAAGAAATGCTAGAAGTCATCTCCTCACATTTCCTTACTCATGGATGCGTATGTCCTTAAAAAAATAATCCATGTTGGAGGCGCATTGTGTGTGTCGATGTAGATGCTTATTTATTCTAAATTTATATTTTATGAAATCTCATCTCTCGTGCGTGTGAAAATCAAACATATTATTAGTAAATAATATAACTACGAATACTTGTTTTACATTAAGATACACATACTGGATAAACAGTTATAAAATTGAAAGTCAATCTCATGCTTAGTAGCTTTTGTTGACAAATCTAAGCTGCCTATATTTATTATTTCGATTCAACTACACTTTTTTTTTAATTGATGAAACAAAATAAATTTAGATCATTAACTGTCAAGAAATTTCAATCTCATATTCAGGGGCTGTTTGATTGAGCTTAAATTTATGTTAATTTAATTTATGTTAATTTGTGTTAATTTATGTTAATTTATGTTATGTTATGTTAATTTATGTTATGTTAATTTATTTTAATTTATTAAAGTTTATACCAACCTAACATTACATCATCATCGTACCATCATCATGATCATCATGTTATCACCATCATCATCATGTCATCACCATCATCATCATGTCACCACCATCATCACATCATCATCATGTCAACATCATGTCATCACCATCAACATCATCATCATGTCATCATACCATCATCATGTCATCACCATCATCATGTCAACTTGTCGTCAGCATCATCATGTCATCATCATCATGACATCGTCATACCATCATCATGTCATCACCATCACCATGATCATCATGTTATCACCATCATCATCATGTCATCACCATCATCACATCATCATCACCATCATCATCATGTCAACATCATATTACTATTCATCATAGCCATCATCATCATATTACTATTCATCATATTACTATTCAGCATCATCATCTCACTATCATCATCATATATACTATTCATCATATTACTGTTCATCATCACCATCATCACCATCATCACTATCATCATCATATTACTATTCACCATCATCATGTCATCATTATCATATTACTATTCACCATCATCATCATATCATCATGTCGTCATCATCATCATCATAT
This sequence comes from Rhodiola kirilowii, assembly GCA_033675215.1. Taxonomy (NCBI): domain Eukaryota; kingdom Viridiplantae; phylum Streptophyta; class Magnoliopsida; order Saxifragales; family Crassulaceae; genus Rhodiola; species Rhodiola kirilowii. The sequence goes on along the minus strand of CM066197.1, from coordinate 56,032,011 downwards.
TACTATTCATCATCATCATATTACTATTCACCATCATCATATCATCATGTCGTCATCATCATCATCATCATATTACTATTCATCATCATATAACTATTCATCATCATATTACTATTCACCATCATCATGTCATCATTATCATATTACTATTCACCATCATCATCATATCATCATGTCGTCATCATCATCATCATATTACTATTCATCATCATCATATTACTATTCACCATCATCATGTCGTCATCATCATCATCATCATATTACTATTCATCATCATATAACTATTCATCATCATATTACTATTCACCATCATCATATTACTATTCATCATCATATTACTATTACTATTCATCATGATGATGATGATGACATGATGGTGATGATGATGTTGATGATGATGACATGATGATGATGATGGTGGTAATATGATGATGGTGGTAATTTATGTTATGTTAATTTATGTTATGTTGTGTTAATTTATGTTATGTAGTGTTAAAATGGTTTATATAATACAAATTTAAAGTCCAGAAAACAGGGCCTCACTTTTCCGATTTCATAACTCAGAAGAAAAGAATCCAATTCACACTTTTGTGTTGTATCGATAAATATATGGGAAAAGTACAAAAAGGGACCTTGAACTATCATCTCTTTCTAATTTGAAGTTCGAACTACCATAATTTCCAATGCGAGGGCAAAATCAAAAAATTAATTAAAGTTAACTTCGTTAGTTAAATTATAATTAAATACCATTTACTTAATTTTATCTATATATTTCTCATTCTGTATTTTTTAACTTTAAATTTTGTTATTCTCTTTAACTTTCATATCATAAATGAGTACTACATTTAAATTAATTGTTTAGGCTTTCATAATTTACCATTATATGTATGAATAAAAATTAAACAATTACTTTTTTTGTTGTAAAATTTTCAAGTTCTTTGCTAATATGATGGATGAGTATATTATTTTAAATTTTCATAGTTTCACAATTGATCATAATATATGTATGGTAAATATTAAATTATTATTTTTTAAATTCATGTTCATAAGAGTATTACTATCAAAAAGAATATAAATTTATGAATGAATTGAAAGAATTTTTTTTAACTTTTGTCCACACATATTATATGGTGAATTGTCAAACTTTAAAATTTTAAAATATTAAACTCACCCATCATATAAGGGGTACCTTCATCTACATCTGGTTCTTTTTCAACAGTATTCTCAGCAGAAGCTTCACTCTGCTTCTCTTGACTAACTTCCTCCTCTTCAGCACCACACTTTTCATCATGCTTACCAACAGCTACCTTTTCATCAAGCATCTTTTTCCTCAGACTCTTCCTCATCTGACTCAGAAACAATAACCCTACGTTTCACAATTTTAAACTTTTCTTTTTCTGGAGTCAAAATGGGTGATACCGGTGCTGGAACACTTGAAGATGATTTAGAAAAATTTCTCTTGAAAGGGAAAACAGTTTCTCTGAAAACCACATGTCTGCTTATCAGAATTTGGTGAGTGGATAAACAAAACAGTTTGTATTCTTTTTGACCCACTGGATACCCCAAAAAATGGATTCAAGGGCTCTTGGATCAAATTTATCTCTTGTGTGGGCATTTGTACTAGCATAACAAGAACATCCAAATACTTTCTTTCTTTTTATTTGAACATCCAAAGACTTTTAAATGATCAATATGTGGCTTTTCACCAAATAACATTTCCCATGGACTTTTACCCTTCAAAACCGATGATATGGCAGTCTGTCAATAACATGTGTTGCAGTAAGTATGCTATCTCCCCAAAAAAAATTGGTAAGCCAGCTTCAAACATAAGAGCTCTAGCTACCTCAAGGATGTGCCTATGTTTTCTTTCTGCTAGGTCATTCTGTTGTGGTGTATAAGCGCAGCTGCTATGGTGAACAAAACCTTTGGACTTAAGGAATGCATTGAGTTTATGATTGAAGAATTCTCCTCCATAATCAGATATGAAGGTCTTTACAGATTTTCCAAACTGAGTGTTAATCATGTGAAACATGTCAATGGTGATCATTTTCCAACCAGAACAAAGCATATCGATGTCAGGCATCATTTCATTCGGGAGCTAGTCGAGAAGAAGGTCATTACGCTGAAGTATGTATCGACGGAGAAACAGCTAGCAGATATCTTCACCAAACCCTTGGATAACGTGCAATTCGAGACACTTAGATCCTCACTGGGTCTGTGTATCATTGACAACTTAGTTGTCCCAGAAGAAGTTGGTCAGCCAAAGCTTGAACGAGATATGTTTTAAGGGCTGACGTGGAAGGAGGGTCAAAGATTTCAAATTCTACTGCGAAGAAAGACGATTGGTCTACCTAAGATATTCAAATATTTTAAACGGCTTGAAGTGACGTGGCGACTTAAGAAGATACGAACAAATATATGGCCTGCCTAAAGAGATTGTACTTCCAAAATTGAAATTCACTTTCTCTGTATTACTCATTCTCTCCCGACGAAACCTTAGACGAACCTTGAGGAGCAATTCAGCCATGGTGGACACAAGAAAGAACAAGGTGGCTGAGGCGACGACAACCAAAACATCATCTAAGGTTGTTGACGAGTCGAAGACTGTTCAAGGAAACCCTAAATCGACGAGCGACAAGGCAACAACGGCAAAACCTAAAGCAACTTGAACAAAAAAGGCGATCGTTCAGGAAAAATCAGTGACGGAGAACCCTGTTAAGGAGGCAGCGACTATCCACTTGGCAGAGGAGAAGCAGATACCGAAATCTGTACCAGTTCAAAAAGGGTGTGACCCTCATCTTGAATTGCGTCAAAAAGGGGGAGAATGAGAAAGTACGGGGAGGTATTTCCATATGCTCGCGGGCGATGATTAAACCTCCTTCAGAAGAAAAAGGCAAGAAAGGACAAACAATTCACAACAAAGAAGCAAAGCTCAAGAAAAAATCAGCCAAATTGTGAGGTTTATTCAAAGAAAAGTGAAGTAAATCATTCATACACAAGAGCCAAAGGCCAAGAAAGTTCACTACACCAAAAGCTGTCCAACAAAAAAAGAAGCTCAAAAACCTTGAAGCTCGAATAAATCACGCACCAAAAAAAGCAAAGAAGTGTAACCATATAGTTAGAGTTTGGAACAGCGAATACAGATCATGGGTCTAAAGAGGACTATCTCTCATTCATCCGAATTGGATTGAATTTCAGCTCAAAGGTAACGTATCAAGTTATTTCAATGTGAAACATGATGATTTGAGTAACGATTGAGTTATGCCTAGAAAAGCTGAATCTAGACTAGCAACTCATATTTATGTGCATCTATTCAGGACGTCGAAGAAATTGTGGTGTCATATTTGTTTTCATTCTATGACTTAGTTCTTGTTTGGGACGAACAAGTTTAAGTGTGTGCTGGTTTTATGAGTCGTATTTATACGACTCGTTGAATCAACTAATCCCATTTATTTTGACACTTTTATATGCGTACATTTACTTTGTAGTATGGTTTTGCATTTCAGGTGTTTCGGAAGCTCTAGGTGGAAACACGCATAAAAGATGGCATTTTGTGCCAAAAACACCACAATGGCAGATCAGGCCTCCGTACGTTCTACGGAGTGCTGGGAATGGACCGCTGAGCAGAAAAATATGAGCCACACGTCATTGTGTAGCTAACTCAATTCCCTACAACTCTCTAGTTCATACCAAGAGCATCTGAGGTCATTTGGATGGTCAAATCAAGAGTCAAAGTCAAAGAACAGTGCAGACCGCGCTCAAGGAAGACATTAGCGCATTGCTAACGTTAACGCTAGGCGCGGCGCTAACGTCAATGCTGGGCGCGGCAAGCCGACGAGGTGATGATGTCAGCAATGCGTTTTGATGACATCAGCAATTCAAAAGTTGATAATTGAAGCCCAAAAATAGATTTGGAAACCCAGTTTTACTGTAAATATGCAGTTTGGGTTAGGGTTTCCATCAGTTCATCATCAATCATTCTACGACGTTTGAAGACGGCTCTAGAGGAAAAGGCGAAGCTTTCGATGAGAGAAGATATTTTCCTACTATTCATCTTGTGTTTTATTTCCAGTATGTGTAGCTAAACTCTGAATTCAGTTTAGAGTTTCGCTTATTGTGACTATGTTTTGAGATTCTGTTCTTAATGCAATTTTATGTTTCTCTAGTTCTTGTGCTTATTCCATGAATTAATTTGTGAGGTTAAGTGAAAGCTTTGTCGCAAAGCTTAATCAAGCAATTAATTCTTATCGTTAATATCTACTAAAAACTTTATCGTAAAGGTAGATCGTAACACCTAGATTTAATAATACCTTTGTCGGATTATTGTGTTTAGGAAAGAACTAGAAGTCTAGCACCTTTGTCGGGTTAGATGTGTTGTATCGCCTTTGTCGGGATACTTTAGGAATTACCTTTGTCGGAATTCCATACTTAGAAACATAAGATTTGATATTTAGCAGTCAATGATAAACATGTCACAAAAGAAACCCTAAGCTGAATACTCTCTCTGATTGAAACCTTCCTTGCTTTTGCCTCTTTTGCACTCTTAATTGCTAAAAATCCCCTTTCTTTATTTGTTTTCAGATACAACTTCAACAACCAGCTCTCTTGGGTTCGACTCTGCTTGCCGCTACACTAGCTTTAGCATGAGAAATATAAATATTAAATTTGACGCGCAGACGACGTGCGTTTAGTAGTTGTAGAGAAGCCGAAGGTGGTGGCTTCGGTGCAGGGGGAGAGTACTCCTGTTGTGAAGGGTTCTAGAGTAAAGATGGTTGCTCATAAGAAAAAGACACCTGTGAAAGAGAGTTTTCGGATTGAGAGACGTAATATAGTGATGTCAGATTCAGAAGATGAGAATGAAGATGTGAATGATGAAGAAAAGGCTGCAAAAAAGGTTGATGGAGATCAGGAGAATGCTAATGTCATGGAGGAATCAGATCCTGGACCAGATGAAGATGTAGTGGAATCAAATGTTGAGGCTGAAAGTAATCCTGAAGAAGAGGAGGAAGTTGATGTCGAGGAGCAGGTTGAGGCTCCTGAGGAGAGTGTTGTTGGAGGCTGATAAGTATGCAGTCAAGGAGATCGTCAGCTTGATCAAGGAGCTGGACTTATGGTCACTTGCGTCTATGGCCAAACCATTTGTATCAGGTATTGTAAGAGAAGTTATTGTGAATCTTCCAGAAGAGTTTGCTGATGTCGAAAGTGAGGCGTATGGAAAGGTGAGTTTAAGAGGGAAGGAAGTGATTGTTACTCCCAGAGTTATCAATGATTATTACGGAGTAGAGGGCCAAGAGGTGAGCATTGATGAACAAAATTGGCACAAGATAGCTGAAGCGATAACTGCTGGAGTACGTTCAAGGTGGAACAAGATGACTTTTCCCAAGACAGACTTGTCAGCGAAATACTCCCTGCTTCACAGCATAACAGTACACAACTGGCTTCCGAATCATCACCGGACTACACAGGGTCATGCCATGGGGGCTCTATTGAAGACCCTGGGTTGCAGAGGAAAGATTGATCTCGGACAGCTTATTTTTGATCAAATTGCCTCCCATGCTACCTCTGTAAGAGTCAATCATCCGATTAGATTTACATCACTCATCTATCAACTTGTGCTAGCACAACATCCTGATATTAAGACGAGTCAGGATACAATGACGGGAGCTCCAAAGGTATTTTTAGCAGATCACAAGCACTTTACTGAAAGACATACTATGAATATGGATCAAGATGCTCCTGCCTTGCCTAAGAAGAAGCTTTCAGAACAAACCCTTCAAGAACTTAGTGCTCAAGTCCCTATAGGAACTCGCAAGAAGGCGGTTGCGCACTTGGAAGAGGAGCTAGCAGAAGTCAATGAAAGGATACTTTATCTGATGTCTCGCAAGAAGAAGATCACAAAGCTGCTTATGGAGCTAAGATACCCAGAGGATGAGGAAGAAGCCGTGATGAAGAAAGTGATGAGTCCGACTAGTAGTCATGGTGATAAATTCGGCTCTCTACTACAAATAATTCTGGTCTGTTTGCTATTCAGTTTGTTGAACTCTCGTTTTATTTTCGAACATTGCTACTGGTTGTACACTCCCTTGTCACTTTATGGCAAAAAGGGGGAGTAAATTTGGAGTTTGAAAGCTCCTTAAAAGATTCGGATGTGCTTAAATTTTTGGTAGCAATTTATTGGTAGCACAGCTTAGGAGTTTGAAATCTCCTTCAAAGATTCAACTGGAAAATTAGTACAGGTAGTTGTTTTGCAAAAAATGGCAAGGGAGAGATTGTTAGTTTATAGTGGCATATGTTTTCACAAAACACTGAGAATTTGTTCAAGCTGTTGTACAAGGAAGAGTTCAAGGCCAGAGAGAGACTACTGACGTGGAACTAGATTGAATCAGCAAGGAAGTTTCCTAATCCATATTAGGCAAGTCGGTGTTGCTGAACATTGAAGATATGATGTAGATATTGAAGTCGGCTAACGCAAATATATGATGCATATCTACAAGTCGGTTGAGAGATTTTAGGAAAGATTGGCGCATAAAGATTTTTGGAAAGAGATCATCGAAGAGCTTCTTAAACGAGTTGAAGATATATTGAAGATTATCAAGATATGGAACGCGCATGGTTTTAGGAAAAATTTCCTAAAAGATCTAAGGGAATAATTCCCAAAGGATCTTTGACGGTTGAAGATATGAAACCTAGATACTTTAGGTTTTCTCCGCCCCTATATAATGAGGACTGAGGCATTTGTTTCTCTCACCACTCACGGAGATATTTTTCACTCACATATTTTGATCGGGAGGTGGAGGCAAACGGCCGGTGATATTATCATTACGATAAGATCACGACGCTCGAAATCAGTTTGTACTAGTGCTCTACAGACTGATCGTGGAACAACTGAAGACACACGCATTGTTCGTTGTTGCTGTGCATTCTGCGGAAGGCGCTGATCTTCGTGGAGGATCATCTGGTGGAATTGGAGGCGAGACTCTGATCTAGGGGGAGCCTAGACAGCAATTACTAGAATGTTAGAGGTACTGGCGGTTTAAGAGGGATTCTGTAAACGTAAGCTCCTTGTACTCTAAGCTCTCATAATGAATTGCTTTCCACCGGGCTGAGGATAAAAGCGCCAGACATAGGCTCGTTAACGCCGAACTGGGTAATCATATTGCGTGTCTTTATTTTCTGCATTGCACTTAAGTTCGTTAACTTAATATTCTGCGCGTGTTGTTCTTGTACTTGTTCCATATACGTCAAGAATAACATCTCAACATACACGGAAGTATTTCACAATGAAAATTCAATATTTTATTGGAATTGAATACAATTGCTAAACTTGATCTCAAACTGAGTTTAGGATATTCTAATTATATAGAATATCATTTACAGTTCTTATGTCTTAACCTTGCTGGGCCATAGCTACAGCTGCTGCACTCTCACTGCAGCTTTTGAACGTCCAACTATGCCAAGTCTAAAGTGCCAACCTAAAACAAAAGTCTAACTTGGCATCTACTGAGTCAAACCTGGAAGACATCACAAGTTTGCTATGAACACTTGCCAGTGCCATGTCTAGTAGTAGTAGTCATTTGATGTTGGAAATACACACATTTTCCAAACATTTGACTCAGTTTGAATCATTTTATTTGCATAATACAAGAATTAGAAGGAAGTTAAGGACAGGCATGAGTGATACAAGCTACTAAAACTTCCACTGCAGAAACATATTCAAGTTGGTTTCAGTAGAGTTCCATCTCAGAGCTTAAAATGATCCAGGGCCGAAGTCCCATCGAGTCCTTTTGTGTTGAAGTAAGTCACATAGTCCCGGACGGTCGTCCCCCTGTAAATGGGAGGATTGTCTTCAGATAACAGCTCTTTGATGGGTTCATATACCCTCGGATTCGGTCTATAATGAGTAGTGAAGAAACTCGCTACTGACACCCTTGCCTCATTTCCAACCGTGGCCAGAACTCTATGCTCCACGCTCTTGAATCTGTCGTTTGTTATCAGCTGCAGAGCACAGCACAGAACACAACTATAACTGAATAAACTGTACCGAAGGATTCGATCAAGTGCTTTATTCTGAGTGTTACGCGTATAACTTGCCTGTATGAGATCTCCAAGGTTGATGACTAGTGATCCTTTAATAGGAGGAACATCAACCCACTGATTGTTATGCAGGACCTGAAGGCCTCCAATTTGGTCTTGTAGAAGCACTGTGAAGAAATTACTATCAGAGTGCTTGTTTATACCTAAAGTGAGCTCTGGCTGCGGACACGGTGGAAAGTAATGGCCTAAAACTGCAAGCCCTTTCGCCAAGTCAATGTCGATCAGGTAATTCGGCTCAAGCCCAACTGCCTCTGAGAAAAGCTCCAGCAACACCTTCCCTAGTTTCATCACTTCCTCAGCATATTCTATCAGTATATCACTGCAAAAAAAAATCCCGAAATTTGATTACTTTCCAAGTATTGTATTATTTATTTATTTGCAAACTCGGACTCAGTAATTCGAAAATGTTGTCGTCTTGAGCAAAAACATAATTACAAGCTTGAACTTTTTAGTCACGAATAAATTATGATTCAATATAAGTTAGTGGGAAAAAGATAAAGTATAACCTGATAAATTATGGTATACTTCCTAAGAACTATACTATAGTTGTCGGGGAGGGGACATAAATATTGTTTGGATAAAATCATGACATAGTTAATAGGAAGTGTACCATAATTCATCGGTTTATATTTTGCAACAAAAAAATCAAATTTAAGCCTGAACTTGATCTTGACTCTTAAGTTAATTGAAATTCAACACAAGAACCTGCAAGGTTGAGGCAAGTCTTCCGGTTTGAGAGGCTCAGGAGCCGCGACGACAAGAAATGTATCCCTCCAATTAGCAGCGGAGGCTGAGTAGAGATCGAAATTGGCATTATACACCAACTTCTTAGTGACGTCTCTAGTGTACCAAGCTCTTTTAACCTCATCATTTTGCTCGAAGAAACTCTTCACCCCAAGTATCATCTCCTCAAGAGTTGCCAAGGGTATACCATGATTGACCACATGGAAGAAACCCCAACTCTCAGATGCCGATCTGACTTGATCAATGATGCTTCTCCGCATATTTGGATCATCGTCATTAGAAAGCTTTTGTAGGTCTATGCTTGGAAATTTGATACGGTTATGTGATGGAGCCACCTTAATATTATTATTATCTTTTCCTTCGTTGATGAAGATTTTTGGAATCTGTGTGACTCCGGCATCAACCAGGCCTTTGACGCCGGACTTGGTTTCGTCGAATGCTTTCAGTTCGGCAAGGCGTTGTTGGTCTGCTGGCTGGATCGAGGGTGTAGCTGTTTCTTGCTCGGTAGAGACCATCTTGAAATGAGCCTTCAATACACTGACTCAAACTTCAAAACTAGAGAATTTCAATGACAAAAACGGCAGCTGGTGTGATGCAGAATCGATAATCTGCAACGGGTTGAGATAAACAGAAGGGGAGATTTGGGGAAGAGATGAAGAAGGGGACTAGGGCTTAGAAGAAGGGGGATGAGATTGGGAACGAAAGAAGATGAGAAACTAATTTAATTGATTGATTACTAAACAAGTTGTATCAAAATACAACTTCACCCTCTAAAAGTTCCCTATACGCATCATGGTGAGATTAAAAACTTTGCCGTATGCCCTCTATCAAAAAATAAAAATAAAAAACTTTGCCGTATGGAAGGAGGGACCTATCGAGATTGTTGTGTTGTGTTTTTTTTTTGATGGAACGCTAATACAAATCAGACTCAACAACAAACATAAAGAGAGTACAACAACTATTGACCTAAAAGCTGAAAAAGACACAGAATAACGTAGCAGCGCCATCCGTGCCAATCTAAGTCATCGTCCAGCTGTTGAACCGTCTTTACAGTCCAGAGTCCAAAAGTTGTATCACGCCAAAGGTGGCCAAACGGAAGAAGCCAAGCTCCAAATAAGCAGTACATCCCAGCCACATTTCTATAAAGTTAAAATTCATCAGCCCACCAGGCCACCCCGTCAAAACCCGGGGTAGAAGGACACACGTAAAAGGGTCGTAACTCAGTCCACAAGCGGTTGAGAAATCCAAACTCAGTCCGAAACACGGCTGAGGACAACCACTTATTGAAACTAATCTAATCTACCCTAAACAGCTACCAACTAAAACTAACCATTACACAACTAACTGCATCTGAATGCAGCAAAAAAACCACCACCATCACCGGCGGAGGGAACGACCAAGAGAAGTCACCGCCAGCCACGACGTCCGCAGCCTCCAACCGCCCAACATCCAACACCACAACCACCCAGCAGCGGCCAGAGGAACACCTCCAACCGCCCAACAGCCAGCACCGCGCCACCCAGCAGCGGCCGAAGGATCCCAGCTACGAGCAACCAAGGGGAATTAGCTGAGACGACGGAGGCCGTCGAGTAAAACAACTCCCGCATCCCTCCCCCGCCAGCCGACGGATCGTATTTGTCAACAGCCGGAGAAGATCAGAAGAAAAGGGCCTCGGAGGCGGAGTAGAATTTGCAGAGAAACCGAGAGAATTTTCTCTCTCCATTGTTGTGTTGTGTTGTGTCTTGTGGTTGTTCGTGTGGTTGCATGTGTGAGAGGTCAGAGCAAGCCTTGGGCTGATCCATTGAGATTATTTTTTTCATTTGTCGTCACTCACAGTCTCGTTTATCAACCCCAATTGTTAGATTGGACATGGCTGTAAAAGTAAGGTTTGTATTCTATTTCTTCTTTAGTTTTTTTTTTCAGCTCAAGTGTTATGATTAAGTGAGATTGTCTAAAATTCCCAATTATAAAAGATAGCTGAGGAGTTGTTCATTTGAACTGAAATTTAATTGATTTTAACGGATAGTAATTTATATTGATTGATATTAATTTATATCGATTGATATTAACTTATATTGACTGATATTAACTTATATTAATTTAACTGAAACTTATATTGACTGATATTAACTTATCATCATCATCATACCATCATCATCATACCATCATCATCATCATCATAATACCATTATGATGGTTGTGATGATGATGATGAATAGTACTATACTGGTGATGATGATGGTTGTGATGATGATGATGAATAGTAATATTATGAAGATGAATAGTAATATTATGATGATAAATAGTAATATACTGATGATGATGGTGATGAAAAGTAATATTATGATGATGAATAGTAATATACTGATGATGATGATGGTTGTGATGATGGTGATGAATAGTAATATGATGATGATGAATAGTAATATGATGATGATGAATAATATATACTGATGATGGTGATGAAAAGTAATAGATGATGAATAGTATGATGATGATGATGGTATGATGATGATATGATATGATGGTGATGGTGATATGATGATATGATGATGGTATGATGATGATGATATGATGATGGTATGGTATGATGATGATGATGGTATGATGATGATGATATGATGATGGTATGTTGAAAGTAAACTTATATTAACTTAACTGAAACTTATATTAACTTAACTTGATTGAAAGTAACTTATATTAACTTATGTTGATTGAAAGGAACTTATCTTATTTTAACCGTCAAACAATAGAGTTCAAATGGACAGGGCTAAGTCTGATTTAGGATCTAGTGTTTTCTGGGAATCTGGGACGAAAAACACACTTTTGCAATGAACCGAACTCACCTGAGCTCCGGTCAAGTCGCCATTGAAGTCGACTAAAAGAGAGAGAACGAAAATCAATTTGGGAAAAACTTGTGTCGCTTTCATTGAACTGAATTTGTTGTAAATACAACGGATCTCTAACAAACTAGACGACGCCGCTTCATACAACAGCTGGACTTGAAGCAAACAACGACGTTTACAACAAGTACAAAATTCAGTTTCAGCTAACACCTAAACACGGCTAACTATACACAAGAAACCCTAAAGAAGCCTGATTAAGTTCATACTTTCCTGCATAATTATCAACCTGTAACACCCCCCTTCAAGCTGCGGAGTGGAGAAAATTTGAAACTCCCAGCTTGCTACAAAGCAGTCAAAGTTGATCTAAGGGTAAAGGCTTCGTAAAAAGTCTGCAGGTTGATCTAAAGTAGACAAATGGACAGGTTTGATGAACTTGGAGCAAACATGTGACCTGATTAAGTGGCAGTCAACCTCCACATGTTTCGTCCTCTCGTGAAAAACCGGATTATGAGCAATATGGATGGTTGCTTTATTGTCACAATGCAGTGGTATGGAGGAAGTAACAGGTACTTTCATGTCAGTTAACAATCTGACTAACCAAGGCAGTTCACAGCAGGTAGCAGCCATTGATCTGTACTCTGATTTTGCCGATGATTTGGAGATGACTGGTTGCTTCTTTGTTTTCCAGGAGACAGCACATGGACCCAAAGTTATGCAATAACCAGTAAAGGATTTCTTGTGATGGGAAATGATGCCCAATCTGCATCTCAATAGGCATTAATGGTCAGATCAGACATGGCTTGAAAAAGAAGGCCATGAGCTGGAGCCCCTTTGATATATCTTAATACCCTGTGGACTGCCTGCAAATGATCAACAATTGGCTTGTGCATAAACTGATGAGAATGTGGACAGTGCAAGCTAAATCAGGTCTTGTGATGGTTAAATAAATGAGCTTCCCAACCAAGTTTCTATATTGCTTGGGATCATCTAAGAGAGGTGTCTGAGAAAATCTGAGCTTATGTTTCAGCTCCATTGGTGTCTTGACAGGCTTGCAGTCTGTAAGGTTGGTGGATTCAAAAAACTTCAAAGCATATTTCCTTTAATTGAGGAAAATGCCATCAACTGACCTGGCCACTTCCAGTCCCAGAAAGTATTTGAGGACTCCCAAATCCTTGATTTGGAATTTATGATGAATATAGGCTTTGATCTCAGAAATAATACTCTGTGTTGTGCCAGTTAATATCACATCATCAACATACACTAAAAACATAATGAAATCACTTCCTTTCTCCAGTGTGAATAAGGAGTAATCATTTAAGCTTTTAGTGAAACCAAATTCCATTAAAGATTCACTAAAGTTAGCAAACCACTGCCTAGAGGCTTGCTTGAGTCCATAAATGCTTTTCAGTAGTCTGCAAGCTAGTCCTTGGGATTTCTTCTTTTGATAGAAACAAGTAGGAAGTTTCATATAGACCTCCTCATCAAGAGTTTCATGTAAGAAAGCATTATTGACATCAAGTTGATAAACTGGCCATTGTTTTACAGCTGCCACAACAAGGAAACATCTTACTGAAGTCATCTTAGCAACTGGAGCAAAAATGTCTTGGTAATCAATTCCTTCAACCTGAGTAAAACCTTTGGCTACTAATCTTGCCTTGTATCTTTCAACACTACCATCAGCTAGAAATTTCACTTTGTAAATCCATTTGGTGTCTACAATAGTTTTACCTGGTGGAGGAGTAGTTAATTTCCCATGTTTCATTCATTTCTAATGCAGAAATCTCCCTTTGCATAGCATCAAGCCACTTTGCATCCTTTGCAGCTTGAGTGAAAGACTTTGGCTCCTTGACTTCTGAAATTTGCAAGGCAAAATGTTCATGAGCAAGAGAACATTTTTTTAAGTCAGGAATTTGCTCATGAAAGTGACTTTGGTGCTGCTGTTTCAAACGTAATCTTTCTGACAGGCAGGTGCCTTAGTGTTTCTCTGAGATTTCCTTTGTGCTTGAGCATATTCACCAGGAATAACCAAGGGTGATGGGATTTCAGTCTCATCATCAGATTCTTAATGGAGACAAACAGGTTGAGATACCACTTTAGTTGGCTCAAAAATATCATCAGTATCATCAAAAGGGGAAATATCAACTGTACTACTAGGCACAATAGGAAGGCTTACAGTGTCTGAGGAGACTGATCACTTGATGTCCCTTGATAAGGAAATACATCTTCTCTGAAAATGATATTTCTGCTCACAATGACTTGATTGTTGGTCAAACAATACACCTTGTAGACTTTCTGTCCCATATGATAGCCTAGAAAAACACACTGTAATGCCCTGTGATCAAAACACACCAATGGAGCTGAAACATAAGCTCAGCCTTTGTTTTGTCCTGCCTAATGCATGTAGTGTTAGAAAACACAACCTTGCACTGGTAATCACTAATCAATTTACTAACTGATAATAGATTTACTCTAAACTCAGGCACCAACATAACTTCATACAAAACCAAGCTATTACTTAGATGGCATGTGCCACTCTATTGAACAAAAATAGACTCACCATTGGATAATATAACACCATGTTTCTTTTCCAAGTCATGTTACCCACTTAGTAACTCAGGCTTATAAGTAAAATGACATGTTGCCCCACGATCATCTATCCAACGATCAACTTAAAATTTTTAGAGGAAAAGGATCCGGTGCAAAGTTAATTTTTTGGTACAAAATACAAACTAATCATAGCCTTTGATCTTGTGATTTGAATGGATGAGATTTAATTTTTTTTTTTGGTATTTTTATTGGTGACGAATTATAAAATGAAACTGACGAATTATGTCGTCTTTTTCATTTTTCGGCTCGTCTTTTTCATTTTTCGGCTTGAAAAGTGACGAACTATAAAATAAACTGACGAATTATAAAATGATTTTGACAAATTTTGTATTTGTACTACGGAGTAAAATTTAACTTTGTACCTGATCTTGACCATATGAATCAAAATAATATATATTTAATTTTAATTGATTAACGGAGTTAACTTTAACCGATTTTTTAATTTTGCCCCCTCATTAAAAATTAGGGTAGTTTGAATTTCAAATTGGAAAGATATGATAATTCATGATTTTTGTTATTATACTTTTTCCCTAAATATATTCAAAATGGCGAGGTCCATTCTTATAAAATGGGCTTATTTTATGTGGCCGTCCATGTATCGTGAGGCAATACGGACTGAGCCCATTAAAGTTTCTCTCTCTATTCATCTTATCTAATGATGACGTGTAGTGTACATTAATCAAAGCAAAGCAATTCCAATCAAGCAGTCTTCTCTTCTTTAATCATAATCTTAATAATGAGAATGTTAATATGAAAAGATAGTTAATTAACCCAAACATTCAACAACACTAAGATCCTTATTAATTCCTTCCCTCTCACTTTATTTTATTTTATTTTATTTATTTATTTTATTGCATTTGCTCCTGCTTTTTCACTTCAGCCGAAAATCAATCTCACCATTTTTTCTCTCCCTCCCCGACAGATTCGCCAAATGCGCAGCCTCCGCTTTGTTTAGGGCTTGATTTCTCGGAATGGATCGAGTGCTTTTCGTTCTCTGTCTCTCCCTTTTGCTCCTCTTCACTGGGGTTTCATCAGCTCCCTCCCACCACCATCCTGCAAGTATGTATTCATTCATTCCTTTCCTTTCTCTTATTCTTTTTTTTCCTAATTTTTAATTTCTGTTGCGTAAATTGATTTGCAGTTTTAGGTTGTCGCATTTGTTTGATTTGTGTTTCGTGTTTCAGAGATCGTGAGTGGGCTTTTCTCAGATGTGGTTTCTGCTGTCATGAAATGGATATGGTCGCTCAAGACCACCACTAAAACGGGTGACATTTTTATCTTTCTGATTCGCTCTGACACTTTTTTTTATTATCTTCTTTTTGTTTTGCAATCTGATTTTAATGTTGCTTAGCAGCTGTTTCTGGCCGGCCTATGATGAAATTTGAGAGTGGGTACAATGTCGAGACTGTTTTCGATGGAAGCAAACTTGGGGTTGAGCCTTATGCGGTTGAGATACTGCCTAGTGGGGAGCTTCTTATTCTTGACTCCGCCAATAGTAACATTTATAGGATCTCTTCGTCTCTCTCGCTGTGTAAGTGAATCTAGTTATGTCACTTAAGTGGAGTTTTATTCGCTTTCCGATCCTTAGGGTGCTTGACATGGTTGTATTTGTTTAGGAACAAGGGTCATCAATGTCCTAGATGGGATATATGTTTTTAGAATCATAGCATCTTCTTCTCTCTTTTTTTTCTCTCATTTCTGATTGAATGTGTTCTCTCCTTGCTTTTTGAATGTTGACTCACTCATGTTCTAATGAGACTTTTGCGGGGACACTTTATGTTTACTAATTTAAAGCACGACTAAGTGTTTGACCGGGCTACATAAGGAAAAGTCGGGGTATAAGCTGCTTAATCCAATTTATTTGATATTACAAAATTAGGCTGAATCTTTTTTTAAGTTCCATGAAGTTAATGTTTCCCGAGTGAACTTTTCTTTGTGCAAATTATTGAATTTTTCTTCATTGGATTTTGAAATGATTTTACAGATAGCAGACCTAAGTTAATTGCTGGATCTGCCGAAGGATACTCAGGACATGTGGATGGGCGGCCTAGAGATGCGAAACTAAATCACCCTCAGGGGATCACTGTGGATGACAAGGGAAATATTTATGTCGCTGACGTTGATAACATGGCAATTAGAAAGATAAGCGATGCAGGTTAGTGTCAACTGTGCCTTGCTTCAGTCTTCAAAATTTACAATCCACACTCGGTATCTCATTTTTACAAGACGTTTACCGGCTTGGTGTGGTTCCATTCAGGAGTTGTAACAATAGCAGGAGGCAAATATGGAAGAAGTGGTGGACATGTAGATGGACCAAGTGAAGATGCAAAGTTCTCGGACGATTTTGATGTTGTGTATGTTGGAAGTAGTTGCTCATTGCTTGTAATTGATAGGGGAAACAAGGCAATTCGAGAAATTCAGTTGCACTTTGACGACTGCGCTTATCAATATGGAAGTGGTTTTCCCCTTGGTAAATAATCTCTCTCCCAATTTATATCTGAATTAATAGCAGCTTAAGAAAAAAAATGTTAGACACTTGTTTGCTCCTTTCAGGGATTGTGGTTCTTGTCGCGGCTTGTTTTTTCGGTTATATGCTTGCGCTACTGCAGAGAAGAGTCAGCTCAATAGTTTCTTCTCATGATGTAAGTGTTAAGCTTCCTTGCTTTCTTTTTCTTATGAACTTAACAAAATAATCAGAGTTGTAAAAGTGATTTACCCTTCTTGACACGATTGTGTTTTTCTATCATGAAGGAACCAATGGAAACAAACTATACCCCAACTTCATATCAAAAGCCTCTGAAATCTGTCAGGCCACCTTTAATTCCTACTGAAGAGTATACCGAGAAACCAGAAGAGGGATTTTTCGACTCCTTGGCAAAACTCTTAGCAAGTGCAGGAGCATCTGCTGGTGAAATCCTAGCTGGTCTTATACCAGGCCGCAGAAAGAAGCCTCTCACTAATGAGTATACAAGCCAGCAAATCTATTCGCAGCAAAACAGGGCCACCAACACTTGGCCAGCACAAGAGAGCTTTGTGATACCCCGTGAAGACGAGCCTCCATCAATTGACACCAGGACTCCAACTCCTCGCAAAACCTACCCATTCATGTCAAAAGACTCGGAGAAGATGCATCAAATTCGTCAGAGTAGAGTATTTTACCGTGGGCTGGAAGGTGATCAGCAGCATCAACGCCACCAGCATCATCACATGCAGCACACATCCACACCACACACTGTTGTCTATGAACAGAGTGCGAACAAGGCAGAGGAAATTGTGTTCGGTGCAGTCCAGGAGCAGGAAATGAAGCGTAAAACGACAGTGATCAAGCCTTTGGACTATGAAAGCGGCTTCTATGATAATAGTGCAAGCTTCCGATATCGTTACAACTCCATGGGGTATGGGTATGGCGCTTATACCTGAAATTGTGTCCCCCATTGATGATTCTTGCTGTGATCGCTTAGATTAAGATGTATAGGAGACGTTTTAAAATTCTGTCATAAACTGAAGCTTTCTTTTACATAAAAACAGTGCAAGTTCGTGCTCAAAAATGTTAGGCACCTTGTTGATACTTTTTTTTTTATATTTTTAGTATTGAAATGTCTGAAAGAAGACAATTCACGAAGCTGACGTTGAGCCCACTTTTTAAAACTTTTGTGAAATTTAAAGAGAACATAATGTTAGTAGGACATACAAACTTATAAGTCACTTAACAACGTCTTCAATAGACTTTAAATGAATTCAATCAATACAAACCAAGAAATAAAACAAAAAAGTTTAAATAATGTTTTGAAAGCGAGCCTCCATCAACAGCTGGAAATTTAGAGTAGTGATTTTGTCGGCAAGTATGAAAAATGGTGTTTATGACTCAAAATGGTACACAACACATTGAGACGTAGATTAATTAACTTATCGAGTAGAGAGAGTATTATCATGTAAGCTAAAGGTTAAGAAAGAGGGAAAATATACTTGTCACAAATGTTTCAGCTCTTGGGTCCTTCTCAGCTTTATCTTTTGCTTTAAGCATATGTCTCTCTGCTCACTTGCTTTCCTTTAAGCTCAATTACTCTCTCTTTTTTCTCGCAATGTGTTGTGGTTGAAGAGACGCTGTTGTTGGGTTGAGTCTTGTACGAATCAGTATTGGTTTGATTGCCTGCATAAGCTTTATGTTGTTATATGAGTAGTTAAGGTCAGCAAAAGTGGTGTCCATGCCATGTGCAAGTGATGTAACCTGAAACTCACTCAGCTTCTGGCCGCATATATTCATTTCTTGGGAGATAGAGAAGAAGTAGCTGTTTTGGGAGACGGAGACATCATCATCATCATCATCATGGCATTTGGGTTTATTTCAGCTTGGAAAAAGCGGTGTCGAAGCAAGTCACAAGACTATGGAGACCTGTGTAAGTACACGAAATGAAAGCATAAAGTGAGAAGAACTAAAATAGTGCTGAAAGATTTGTAATTTGTCATGCAGGGTCATACAAACCTCTTGAGTATTGGCAGCTCCACGTGCATCAGCCGGATGTGAAGAGACGACACGGGTCAACAGTGTTCATTCTGAAGGAAATGGAGGAAGCCACTGAAAATTTCAACGAAAATAATTTGGTTGGTAAAGGAGGATTTGGGAAGGTTTATAAGGGTACCTTGAAGTCAGGAGAGGTAATGTGCCAATGTCTTCCCTATTGACTTGTGTTTTTTTTTCCTTTCTTCCTGTCCATTGACGAAGATAAAATGGTTTTGGGAAACTGAAGCTTGTGGCTGTCAAAAAAATGGAGCTGCCTGCATCGAAAGCTGCAGAAGGAGAGCATGAATTTCGAGTAGAGGTTGACATCTTGAGCAGACTCAACCACCCGAATTTGGTCACCATGATAGGTTATTGTGCTGACGGAAAACATCGCTTTCTGGTGTATGAATTCTTGCACAATGGGAACCTGCAGGATCATTTGAATGGTTAGAAATCAAAAATCACTGAGAATTCCTAATCGAAATCACGACATTCAACTACTAATCTTCATTTCATTTCAAGGGATTGGCGAAAAAAAGATGGACTGGCCAACCAGGTTAAATGTCGCGATTGGTATGGCAAGAGGCCTCGCTTATCTCCACTCTAGCTCTGCAGTTGGGATACCTGTAGTTCACAGAGATTTTAAGTCCACCAATATTCTGCTTGACGCAAACTTTGAAGCAAAGGTAATCTTTGTAAGTTCTAGTGACTTTTCCGATACACAAGAAAATGCAAACCCTTGGTATGTGACAGCATACCATAGATCTCAGATTTTGGACTGGCTAAGTTGATGCCGGATGGCAAAGATTCCTACGCAACAGCCAGAGTGCATGGAACTTTTGGATATTTTGATCCTGAGTACACGTCGGTAAGTTTCTGATAATGTCTTCAAAAAAAAAATTGCATATGCCTACAACATAGTTGTTTTAATCATTGAGAAACGTTAACCCGGTCTTCCACTCTCGATCAGACAGGAAAACTTACCTTGCAGAGTGATGTTTATGCATTTGGTGTGGTATTACTCGAGCTTCTGACTGGACGTCGAGCTATTGACTTGACCCAAGGAGCAGCTGAGCAAAACCTCGTTCTACAGGTCAAACCGATTCTTACAAAAATCAACAAATATGACTCATTAATTTCAGTCACAGGACTGCTAACTGAATGCGTGAGTTTGGATATCAGGTTAAAAATTTACTGAACGACAGAAGAAAGCTACGCAAGATTATAGACTCGGAGCTGGCTAGGAGTTCCTACACCATGGAATCGATTTTCATGTATGCAAACTTAGCATCAAGATGCGTACGTATAGAGAGTTATCAAAGACCATGCATGGAAGAATGCGTGAAAGAACTCCAAGTCATATCACGTACCAATTCGAGAGGTCTCAACATGGCCATGCACGCATTCAGAATGGTCTGAACATCTCGGTCCTGAAAGTTTAGAAGACGTCAGATAACCAAATCAGCATAATGAAACATTATTTACCTAAAAGAATAAAAACACGATATAGTTTTTTTTCTTCATCAGCTTCTGCAGTGTAAGATAACAAGTGAAGTGCAACAAGGGATCATATCTAATGGATCACAGTAACCTAGCAACACTGCTGCATTGTCGTGGATCTATCTGAACAACATCGAGCACCAAACCATGTTAATATGAATTTATTTTTCTGATAAAATTGTCCATTTGTCAATAAATAATAGTGTATTGCTAAGGAACACGCTCTGCCAACATTAAGAATAAGAAGACGCAACGCTGAAATTTTTTCCAACTGGCAGAGAGAGCTGCAAGCTATGTTCAGACAACATCATTCCTTGTGGCCATATAAGTTAACTGACACTGTGGGATGCATACCCGGGTAGCATGGACCATAAGTTTCTCCTACATTTCATGACCTGAAGCTGAAAGAAATGAAAGTTTGCAGTAGGTCTGAAGCGGCAAGGGCGCGGTGGTTTGTAGAATGTGCCGTCAGTTTAAGTTATCAGTGTTGATTTCTGCTCCCATCTCTTCATAACATCTAACATGATCTCATTCCAAGTGTCTATCGGACCTGGCAAGCACCAATGTACACAGTCATTCTGGACTCGCTCCTTGGGTCCATCGGCAAACGGGAAAGGGTACATGTATGGTCCAGGATGACCATCAGGCCGCAACAATGCCAACCCGGTCACATCTAACGCCTGCAGCCTGACTCCGCTTGACTGCCTGACTATCTCCTGTGCCGCTTCCACTTCTTCAACCTCTACCCTTCGCATTTCAGCATCCATTCCCTCCAAAGTCTTCTCACCGGTCTTATAAGGCCGAGTCTTCGAGCAGGCCCCAAGTTTATCCCATTCGCCTTCAAAATGAGCAGGCGAGAAGGTAGTCAGAAACATATCAATTCTATGCCTCTCATCTCCTCCTCTTCGCTCAACCACACCCCTAAGTGCGGTCCTAGCTGCTTTTTTATACACATCGTAAAATCCAATTTCTGTGTGATTTAAACCAGGGCAGTAATGACAACCCAGTACTGTATCACCCTCGTAGTAAACGGCAGGATGCAAGAACCAATGACCAATAGACAAAACAATGACATCAATCTCCCATAAATCCTTGGCCCATCTTTCATTCACGGAATCCAAATACAACTCATTATGATCAATCCCAGTGCTTGATTTCTCAATACCCTTAACCAAAAACGGAGACCAGTAAACCGAAATAGTCACATTGTGAGACACCAAGTACCATCTTCTAAACTTATGCTCTGCACCGTCAGTGTACACAAGCTGGGGCAAAGAGACAGTAGCGGCCATACACAGAAGGGACTCTAATTGATTCCTAGCCAATGAATCTCCAACAAAGGCTAAATGCTTGTTCCTCATTAAATTCAAAAACAAGTTGGCATCAAACCTTGGAAGATTGCACTGATTGGGCTTCCATCTCCAGTACAAGTACCCAACATCAGTCCTTCCATGTGTTTGGCAATTTTGACCATCCTTAATTGTTGCACAGCTTGTCCCATTGTACAGTGGACCCAATCTGGACTGGACCCATTTTCCATCTGTGTAATTACATGTTCTAATTTCACCAACTCTCTTCACATCTGTCATTGAATCACTAATAATAAGTCAATAACATGATTAACAGAGATGAGATTTTGAAACAAACCCTCGACGAAAATCATCTAAAGATTGAAACTTTACCTGGATTGATGATCTGGGGTTGCTGGAATTTAACAGATTGGGGATCAAGGAGGTGAGATAAGTACATGCGAAAGATTGCAATAGGAAGAATTGCATAGAGCGTCAATGGAAGGATTCTCCTGGTAAAGATTTGAAATGGTGAAGATTGTTGATGCTGTTGCTCTCTCAGCTTCTTCATTGAGAACAACATCTTACTAATCTTCTATCAGTCAGCTCCAACTTTCGTCTTCCGAGTACCCAAAAAGGTCGAACAAAATGGATGCCGAGGGTTTTGATAAAGTCCGAACCCACCAATTTGTATTTGGTATGTTTTTGACTTGGATGGTGGTGGACAGATGCATGTAAGGGTTATTGGCTTATTTGCCCCTCTTTGAAACTCAAATAATTCGTTTGCCCCACTTCAAACTCAAATAACCGGATTACCCCTTTTTGTTAAATTCTCGGCTTAACATATACCGGTAATATTAATTTTGCACATTCTCGGTTTATGATTTACCGGTAATGTTAATTTTGCATATTCTCGGTTTATGATTTACCGGTAATAATATTTTCGGTTTTTTGAAAAATTTGATTAAACACCCATCTTTGGTCACTATTTTTATCAGCTTAACCTTTGAATTTCATTTTCGAGTAAACATGAAAGTTATAGAAAATTCAATTATCTTTCTAACCATATAAAAAACATCTTAAACGGATACCGGATGACGCCTCTATGAGCTTCCGAATGTTAGCTCGGACCCCTCAATTTTTTGAAAAATTTGATTAAACACCCATCTTTGGTCACTATTTTTATCAGCTTAACCTTTGAATTTCATTTTCAAGTAAACATGAAAGTTATAGAACATTCAATTATCTTTCTAACCATATAAAGAACATCTTAAACGGATACCGGATGACGCCTCTATGAGCTTCCGAATGTTAGCTCGGACCCCTTTGGTTTCGGCAAATTTCGATCGATCGGTTTTTCAAAAAACCGAGGGGGTCCGAGCTAACATTCGGAAGCTCATAGAGGCGTCATCCGGTATCCGTTTAAGATGTTCTTTATATGGTTAGAAAGATAATTGAATGTTCTATAACTTTCATGTTTACTCAAAAATGAAATTAAAAGGTTAAGCTGATAAAAATAGTGACCAAAGATGGGTGTTTAATCAAAATATATTTTCAAAAAACCGAAAATATTATTACCGGTAATCATAAACCAAGAATATGCAAAATTAACATTACCGGTAAATCATAAACCGAGAATTTATCAAAAAGGGGCAATCCAGTTATTTGAGTTTGAAGAGGGGCAAACGGGTTATTTGAGTTTCAAAGAGGGGCAAATAAGCCAATAACCCTGCATGTAACACAAACTGAGGAATCTAAATGGTTTATAGTTTATGGAAAAGTATTCGGTGCAAAGTTAATTTTTTTTATATAAAATATAAATTAATAGTCATTGATCGTGTGATTTGAATAGATGAGATTAAATCTTGATTTTTTGGTATTTTTATTGGTGACAAATTATAAAATGAAACTTACGAATTATGTCATCTTTTTCATTTCGGCTCGAAAAGTGATGAACAAATTATAAAATGATTTTGACAAATTTTATATTTTATATCAAAATTTAACTCAAGAGATCTCACCCGTTGGTTGGATACATCAAAATTCATAATGGTTATTAAATCTTTTTTTATTTAGTTTACTTACCATATAAATAAATAAAACTTTCCATATAAATTAAAAATGAAATTGATACAGACCAGAAAGAGAAATGTAAGAAAAAGACACAAAAATTCAACACCCACCACCGGCCACCACTACATAATCCATGTGCACATGTCTCTAGCTTATCATTTGCATGTGGGGTGATAGTCGAGTGGGTAATCTCTTAGCTTTGTAATTAAGAGATTGTGAGTTCAACCCTCATAAAGCACCATTCCCACTTAATATGTGAGGAGTTTATATCCCATTTTAAAGAGGACTTGAAGCTTCGCTGCAGGAGGTAGGTCTGGGCTCGGGTCGGTCCGGGCCGAATTTTTGTGAAAATCGACCCGAAACCTGAAAATTCGGTTCGGTTCGGGTTCGGGCTTTTTTAAAGTTGCTAGAGATGGTTTTCCCGTTCGCCACGGTGCCGGATATTGCTTTTACCGTGAGCAAGTTGTATACGAGAAGAGATACTTCAAAATGAATGGGTCAAGACGTCGTATGATTTTTGCTTCAGTAGACATAAGTACTAAATGATATGCTTAGGTTTGAAAGATAAATTGCTCTTGTACAACATCTAAACCCCATCATCAAAATGAAGGATTGTCATGCTCGGTTGAAATTAAGAGTTTGACATTTGCCTTCTACTACTAAATTTTATAAAGAAATAATATATGAAATTGAGAACAAAAAAAAATCTAAAAAGTAGAGAAATTAATAGAAAAACGGAATATAATTACTCTAGTCATAGCAGAGCAAGTATAAATTTAATGAAGGATTGTCATGCTCAGTTGAAATTAAGAGTTTGACATTTGCCTTCTACTACTAAATTTTATAAAGAAATAATATATGAAATTGAGAACAAAAAAAATCTAAAAAGTAGAGAAATTAATAGAAAAACGGAATATAATTACTATATCATAGTAGAGCAAGTATAAATTTTATAACTTAGAAGTTTAAAAATTGTGGCTTACAAGTTACCATCAATAGAAAGGGATGATATCTCATAAGCCCAATTTGAGTAAGAAATGAGAATTTATAAATAAAATTTGATCACTGTGACCAAAATCGGTAACCGTTATAAACAAAATTAGTAGCAGTCACTGTGACCAAAATACATCATTATGACCAAAATCCGTAAATGTTATAAACAATATTCGTAACAGTCAGTATGACCAAAATTTGTAATAGTTACGAATAAAATTCGTAGTCTAATTAGTAACAGCTGCAAAACCGAAGAACGTGTGACGAAAAATAGGATCTGGATATACTACAATGACGACACTGTCCTTCCATATGTAATGCTAATTGATATGCAAAATATTTCGTTAATTAAGAGCCTTTCGATCTTTAATCGAACGGTTAAGGAAACTTGTCATTTCTCATAGTTTTAAACAACTTCTCATATGACCATATTCTTGAATGGAAAATGGTTGAACCCAATCTCAACTCTCAAGAAACGGATCTCATGTATTAATTAAGGGAAAAGAGGTGTGATCTGATCCACGGTGGTCCATTCCAAATGATGATATAATATAGAACAATCATGCGCAAATGTGGCCTGAATGAATGGACCACGAGGCCCGAAGACCAGAAGTAGAAGTTGCTGCCAGCTGGACCACCTTGTCAAAAAAATAACCTCTGAATCAATAAATTCAGAAATGTGAACTGACTGACAGACATCCACGACCATCCCTCTTCCATTTCATTAAAGTACAATCCATATTTGCAGCTCATAAATGATTTGAGTCTATTGTTGGATTCATTTTGTCACCTCACTCAATGTTTCGTACAGTATTTCATAACAAGTTGATGCCAAATTCAAGTCATAACGAGATAATTTGTATATAGTTGATCGAGCTAGCTAGACCTGCACAATCAGTGACGGTTCCAAAGGGGTCCAGGGGTCCCAGGACCCCTCTCCGTTTCCGCAAATTTTTATCAATCAGTCATCTTTAGTCGTTGATTTCATCAGCTTAACCTTTGAATTTCATCTTGAGGTAAACATGAAAGTTGTAGAACATTGAATTAGCTTTCCGGCGATATATAGATCATCTTCAACGGATATCGGATGAGGTCTTTGTGAGCTCCAGAAGATTGATCGATCATTAGCAACTTCAAACATATAGTCTATTTCGACTTGGTTTTGAGTTACCTTAATGTTAGGTTTGAGTTTAGGTGTAAACATAGAACTTGTAGTTTTTGTCCTTAGCTTTATGTTCTAGGTGATCGATTTCCCAAATGGTGCTCCGGTTGCACGTTGTAGGGTTGCAAAGTTGCTAAGGTTATATGTGGTTGGCCACGCACACTTGTAGACAACCTTAGTTTGAGCATGTTTTTATCTGCCTTAACATCTGATTTATATCTTAATATCAACTGAAGAGTCGTAACCTGTTAAATTATCTTTCCAATGGCATATGAGTCGAACTAAAAGGGTAATCGATATGAGTTTTATGACCTCCCAAAGTTAGGTCGTCAATGTACATTATATATGAGTTTAAATTTAGTATTTTATTTGAAAACTTCTTATATCGCGCTGAACATAAAGAATATATATGTGCAAATTTTTTTTTTTGGCAAATTAGAACAATATCTTTTATCTTTATTCATTGATGAAAAAAAATTTAGGACCCATTTTATAACGAACCGTCACTGTGCACAATTTACTATAGCGATATGTGAAAGTATTGTGATTTTTAGTAATAAAAGACAGCATTATTTAACAGGAAGATCATGTATATACTGTTAACATTTTATTTTTACAAAGTTATAACCTGTTGATTGTTTCTTATGTTTGTCGTAAGAGATAAGAACTCCACAGTAGCTGCTCAGATTAATTAGTGATGTAATCGTATAAAGTCAAAAAAAAAAAACCCCCGATCTGCTGCGCATAAAAGTTTATTTGTTTAAACCACCAAGTATCTGAAAATGCAGTATTTTTAGTTTGATGACCTAAATTAAATGTGGCAATTTCAGGTACTGGTTAATCTGATCAAGATATTCTGAAACAATTTGAAACATCAATTCACAACAAATATGGAGAAGAGAAAAGAAAAAAAGAACCAAAGGAAATATCAAAAACAAAACATAGCAGTTTTAACTGATATAACAACAAACATCAGCCACTGCTGATTCCAGAAAGAATAACAATAATGGCAGGCAGCGACGTAGTAGGAAAAAACAAGGCAGAAAGAAAGTCAGATGACAGAATGGCATTAAAATAAAAACAATCAGATAAAGTTAATTATATGCTTTTGATGAGGGCCTTATCCAATTAAATCCAGAGTTAGCTGATTAATCTAACAGCCAATACTTGAGTATTATAACTTTTGAAGCCTTTAACTGACCTGGCTATACAGTATCCATTCAAAGTCCGGCCTACCCTCCAAGTGTTGCTTATGGCTGCATTCAAGGGTGCACATTGGTTGATTATTTAAAGAAATAGTTAAAACCAATGTGCTTCAGATGATGTTTTTAATATGCCTAGTCGAGCAAAGAGTTAGTTGAGGAGAAGACGACATGGACGGCTGAACAGTTAAAAGGCTGAGTTTCTCTGTCCATTTGTTCAAAAAATAGACACACTTGGTTCCATTTTTTGTTGTTGACAGATTTGGGATGGGGAACTGTCAGGCCATAGATGCTGCAGTTTTAGTCATACAGCATCCAGATGGAAAGCTGGAGAAGATGTATTGGTCAGTGAGTGCGAGCGAAGTGATGAGAAAAAATCCTGACCATTATGTTTCGCTAATTTTACCATTACCTGATGAAAATTCCAATCAAGAAGCAAATGTCGAGGCTCGAGAATCAAAGTCCACGCACATTAAGCTCCTCAGATCATCTGATACTCTCATCCTTGGCAGTGCTTATCGGCTCATTCCTTCTAAAGGTTTGTTTCTCAAACAATTCCATCATATTTTATAAAAAGCTGAACTTTAGAAAATTGAGATTTGAAACAAACCTTTACATGGGTACCCTTTTGCTAGCAGAAGTGCTGAATGTTTTGAGAGCGAAAAAATCTGCAAGAATGAGTATGAGGCGGGTTAGCTCAGACAAAATTACGGACATAAATGTTTCAAGCATTGTTGGAGTAGCTGATCAGACAAGTCTAGAAGAAGATATCTTCAAGGTAAGACTCCAAAACTAACCTTTTGAATCCATGATAAAGTTGTGCTCCATCTGAAAAAAACATATAATGGAAAATGTATATTGATTTAGGAAACTGGGAAACGGTTAAGACCTCTAACAAAGAAGCCCTCAATGAGAAGGTCCAAATCGTGGCATCCTTCATTAAAGACCATTGCTGAGATACCAAGCCAATAATATACACCAAGGCTTCCATGTATGAATACCATCAATGCCAAAAATAACTTTGACTTGATTTTCAGCGTTTGAATAATTTTTTTCTGTTGCCAAATCATGAATCCGTTGCATATGGTCAGTAAAAAACATGTATCTACTATACCAATGATCAATGGCACGCCACTAAAAGTCATTGGATTCTACATAAAAGATTCCCAAACCCATGAAATTATGATAATCATTTTACATCGATCGATTACCTAAATTCTAAACATTGTAGGCGACGAAGGAGAGTGTTATAAAGGCTTTAGCAGTCACATTTTGACTATATTTGCTACAGACCTTTAGTAGTGGCTTATCATAAATAAATCAAGTGATTGATAGCTAAATGCAAGGCTCAAACTCTCTTCTGAACTAGAATATAGCATCTAGAGAACATTTCAAGCAAATTCTTTTTATACATGGCTCCCAAAATCTTTCAGGCTGGTACACCTTGAAAACTTGTTTCACTGCCGTGGATCACTCTTGGAAGCATCCTGAATATTGCAGATTCAAATTTAGAACAGGTATAGGATACACAGAAGGATAACCTCTATGTATTTTTATCTATCAGATGAGGGTTTCATACTAAGCTGACCGAAATCAGTTTCCTAACATGATTGGATATGATCATGTAAATCTATTCCCTATGAGAGACTGATTTCAAAGGGAACAAAAAAAGAACATTAAGCATGATACACACTTCATTTTAGCTCCTAACATAGTCAAATAACGCAATGCACACATTTATTGGATAACTTTGGCTTCGAAATTTTCATGCACAAGTCAGAGAACATAGAAAGTGGTACTAACGTACCTTATCTTGAAAGCTTTTCGATAACCTTTGTCCTTTGTGAAAACCAGGCTGAGAAGTTGCTTTATAAGTGAGGCTCTGTCTACGAACTCCTGCATGAGTCTCCATACCTTCCTGCATCATAAATTTACAGTTTAGTTAGACATACAATAAAAATGATAGAAAGTTTTGAAGTCAAGGATACACAACTACTAGTGCATGCAAAACGTAACAACCTTGTGTTTTGGCTGAATATGATTTTTTTTAGCCTCTTTAAATTCAGTCTTTTCAGAAAGTTTCTCCACCTGGTCAAGTAAAACACAATTAAGTTATGATCCAGGAACAATCAGAAGTCCTTGTGGAATTTTTATGGAATTCAATGAAGAGCCAGGTTGTACCTCCTTTCTTACATCTTCCTTGGAATGAAGAGCCAGGTTGTAAGTTTTGAAAATTGATGAGGCCTTCTTACTTTTCTCATTTACACCTTTTTTCACCAACCTGTCACATTAGTTTCACAGTAAGAAACAACACAATCCCAAACCACAAAAAAGTAGACCCTATACATACTACATATGAGGATAACTTATCACTGAAAGTACTTTGCTTAGTTTTTGATGCTGCATGTAAACTTGGATACATAGTTTTCAGTGGAGTGGTCCTGAACACGCCACCTCACAATAAATTTACACATTTTTCAGAAAACCCAACAAACACAGATATAGCAAAATACAGAGCTGTTTCAAACAAAACCAAAACCAAAAAATAAAAAGGGAATAACCATGTAACCATAAGATTAGCTTAATATTTGATAGCATGGATGATGTGTAAAAAAACTAATCAATTGCAAAAGCAGAAGCATAAACCATTTATAGGAACGTAAGCATAAATGTCCTAACGTAAACTATACAAGGACCATTACCTTTCTTTCTCTTTTTGCAGAATTGGTGTTCGTGGCTTCCCATCAGTCTTATTTTTCACCATCTGTTCAGCAATTGAAGGGGCTAGTTAAAAACTAACTGCACATAAAAAAAGCTCAATAATGCCGAACTTAATACCAGGAAATTGAAGTCTGTTGGATAGTATGGCTGACCTGCTTTGGTGTGGCATTCATGTCATGGCTGACAGAAATCAGAGGGATGGACATGTTTTGGAATGCTCTGAATGCCCGCTTAACAATTTCCTTGTCGCCCATTTTCTCCATAAACAAAGATTTCCTG
Source organism: Rhodiola kirilowii (assembly GCA_033675215.1). NCBI lineage: Eukaryota > Viridiplantae > Streptophyta > Magnoliopsida > Saxifragales > Crassulaceae > Rhodiola > Rhodiola kirilowii. The sequence goes on along the minus strand of CM066197.1, from coordinate 56,002,000 downwards.
GGTTCAGTAATTGATGCTGAAACTGAAACTGAAACTGAGCCAGAGACTTTCGAGCCACAATTAAGGGACATGTGAAGAGACGTGGGAGTTGGTTTTCGGCTTACACCCGCCGAGATACTCTTTTTCCTTGAGGGAACTGAATCATGTCCCTTCTTTGATGGGGATAAGAATGCATATTTCAAAGAGGGAGTCGTCGATTGAGGTATTGACCCTGTAGTGTTGAGAAATTGTGGTGACTTTGGTGCAACAGAAGAAGCTGTCTTCTTCACCCTTGCCACAGGTAATGATCGAGAAGAAGACTTAACAATTGGCGATGATGGTTTTGATATTTTAGGAGTTGACATCTGGGATGACCTTGGATCACTTGAAATCTGTGTCTTCTTAATAAGCTCCACGTCGTTCTGTTTATTCATTGAAAAAGTCTGCTACATAAAAGTTACATCCAAACTCAACAAAACAAGATGTACAAAACAAAATAGGACAAGAACCCTCCACGATTTGAAACTAAAACAAGTCATTGAAGAACTCACCTTTTTAGATGATTTCTGTGAATTGATTATCATCTTCTGATTCTGAGTTTGTGCACTTTTGTCTTTTGAGCTGTGTGGTAGCTTTCGATCGCATTCAGGCTCCAAAACTACCTTTTCCGTTTCTAATGCAGGGATATCTACTGTGTCCTTTGACTTTACATTCTCGCTTTCTACTTTTGACTTTGAGGAGTTTTTACATGGTGATGCAAGGTCCAACATCAACTGATCTGACATTGTGGGACTAAGTTCCCTCTTCAAAATGGCCTCTTGTGTACCGTATTGAGGAGCATCATCAATATACACATCAAACTTTAAGTCCATCACATAGGAGTCTCCAACTTGATTCCCCCCTATGGTCTGAACAGACCCTAAGACACAGGTTTGCATGTTGAATGCTTGATCAGTTTCGTATCCACCGAGTTCACTCTCTAAGATTGGTTCCTCTTGGGCTTCTTCAGTAGCATTTTGACAGTCATACTTATCGATCTCCAAAGCACCCTTACTAGCGTTATCATCTGGACTATCTTTGTCGATCTCAGACTTCGATCCAAACATAGTAAAATCCACGTCTGAATCAATGAGGGGAGCGCAACATGTTTCACTTGTAAAAATAGTTTTATTTGTAACTCTGTCAGCAGTGAGTTGATTAGTAGATATGTCATTGCTCACACCATCTTCAGAAGACTCTTGAGACACAAATACATTGGTTTTCATTTCCAACTCAGGGTGCTCAACAAAGTCCGGGCTGCTCGATTCACTCCCAAATACATTTTCATCTATAACTTCTTCATCATACTGATTGACTTCACTTCCACATGTGTCCTGAATTTCATTTTCCTTACTAGATTCCTGGCATGCCTCCATTTGTTTATTCAACATCTCAGCCTTCCTCGCAGCAATCAGCACATTACGTGCTTCAAAAAAGGCTTTCTTCTCCGCAACAGATCCTGGTGTTGCACATTTCTCTACTTCTTCCAAGTACTTGTTTTGAGAGAATGCTGACCATTTCTCCCAAGAAAGTAAATCATTCTCAAACCTACCGAATGAAATTGAAGGCTCTAAACAACGGAGAGCGGCAGTTGAATCTCCCTCTCCCATCTTGTTATATGAGCAAATCCCAATATCTCAAGCACTTGAAAACTTCATTGACTTCAAGTCTTTCAACCTACCCAATAATGGCTGATATTTTTGATTATGTCCAAACAACTCAATAGAACAGCAATATCTATACTTGACATAATCAATCTGAAATTGCTGCAACCATTCTACAGCTACAGAGTTCATTCATCATTATCCTTAGTAAAGACAACCAAGCTAACAGTTGAAAACTATTTACAACAATTTTATAAAACACTCCATACCAAGAATCAAAGAAATAGCTTTCACACCAAGTGACAAAAGCTTTGCGAGGCATGCCTAGTATGATCCCAATCTCAAATTTCACAAAAAGCTAAATCCTTTACATGGATGATTGAAGGCATGATAATAAGTGATATCCCACATCTTTCAACCCAAACCAAAAAACAATTGAGCCAATATGATACCTGAAAGCAGATCCAATCTAATAAAGCCCTCAAAATCCATAATCACAAAAAGCACATACTCTTAAAGTATCTTTTATCATACCAACCAGACTGTGGGACTGAAAGCTTCACCATACCTCAAAAAATGGATAAGACTCACTCAATTCCCAGTGAGGCTGACTTTAAGAGATTGCTTCAATCATGGAGCTGCCCTCAGCTAAAAAATCGTCAACGGTCAAGAAATGAAATGCAAACATACCAAAAATGTGGAAGTTATTAAATTCGTGGGGTTGCTATTCACCTTTCTAGTTGCTGAGGAAGATGGGAGTTGAATTAGACGGAAATGCGACAGAGATCCGCCATTGGATGAGGTCCCACTAGCAGGCAGGCAGGTCAGGTGTAGATGAAATCCCAGTGAAGTAGAGAAATCAGAAATACAGTGGCTTACTTGGAAGAAGGAGATCAGATTATTTACACATCACTCCTCCAAGTTTTTGTTTTATCTATATGGTTACGGTGAGTGATTTTTTTTTGACAAGAGCATCCCCGCCATGATCAAAAAAACCATACCATCCATCTCTCTCATCCTTTTTCTCTCTCATCTAATCATCTCTCATGGTTTTTTCAATCACATGCACCCCCACCATGATCCAAAAAAAAAGTTTACCATCAATCTCTCTCATCACTACATAAATTATAGTTCATAAATTTTAAGATTAATAAAAATATATCAAAGTGTATCTCGTTTTATAGAGCTCAAAAAATTATGAATATTGGTATTTATTTTGATTTTTTTTAATTTGCAATTTAGAAGATATATCCGTTGCAAGATCAAAATAAAAACTGTACTGTTTCTTACACAGGACACGTGTCGCGTTGCGATTGCTCAACTCTCATGCTCAAAACACAAAAAATGAGCATAAGATGCTCATTTTTACAAAAAACCATGGGATGCTCATTTTGATGATCAAAAAAACCATGATGGGGATGCATGGTTTTTTTTATCATCTCCCATGCTCACTTTTTATGGTCAAAAAAACCATGGTGGGGGATGCTCTAAGGCTACCGCTATACGGTGAGTGATTAGTGCGGAGTTTTTTTTCTTTCTTTATGTCCTGTTTCGAAACTCGATTTTCGTTTTTATTCTGTTTCGAAACTCGATTTTTGTTTTTATCGTGTTTCAAACTGAAATATCACTTTTGCCCTATTTTTAATAAGATCGGTTTGGGGAAACCAATTTTGATTATTCTCGATACCAAATCAGTTTGGGAGAAATCGGTTTGATGACTATGATCCTGCGTGACTTGATTTGGTCCTACGTGAACCCAACGATATTCATTTTCTGGCCACGTGCGAAACCAGGGCGAGGGAAATCGGTCCGATGTCAACAATCAGTTAGACCGGTTTGCGGTGAACCGGTTTTATATAATTGACTAGCATTTCAAACTTGTCAGGCTTTTCAAACCTTGCAGGCTTTTCAGGTCGATGAAATTAGACCGGGAATCTGCTCTAAAACTTTTCATACCTTGCAGGCTTTTCAGGTCGACGGGATTAGACCGGGAGTCTGTTCTAAAATCGATTTGGAGAAAACCGATTACGGGCAAATCAATTTTAGATGAAACCGGTTTGGAGGGATTCGTCTCGTATGTATATAAAACCCGAAACTACAATGCAATATCACTTGCCTTTAACATGACATATGTTTACATTGGCGATTCAGATGATGATCCTATGGTTATATCCACACTAGCGACCCTGGATAATTCAGTGCTCGACGAATACGACCGTGATGAAATGGAAGAACTGGAGATGCTCGCTGCCGAAAATCCGACTCTCGAATTCACACAACCTCGAACTACTTGGGATTCTACAATTCAATTTTGTTTTGTAGGAAACTGATTTCTCCCGCCACGATTTCACACATGGTCAGAAATTACATTTCATTGGGTCAATGTAAGACCAATTCGTTAAAAACAGAGTTTGAGTGTGGAGCACGGTAGGGCAAAAAGGAAAGAAAAAAAACTCCAATGTGGCAGGTACATCTTGTTCACGAAATCAAGAATCAGAGGTAGCGCAAGACATGGATGACTACTTGGAGGTGTGTTTTGAAAACATTCGAGGGGCCACGCGATTAACCAAACCATGTGAGAAGCACCCTATACCTTCCTGCTAACATGTTTGATGTCTTCAGAGATGTTTTGGCACTCTGTTTGGTTTGGAGGTGAATGATGACATCAAACAGAGATTTGTGCCATATGCAAGAAAGGTTAATGATGGAGTTGCACTAGCGCCAAATGACTCAACCTTTAATTTGTCAGGTTACAGACACTTATATGAGCCACGGAGGACACAAGATTTAAGGTCTCTAAACCATAAGGCATAAATGTGCGTATTTTGTGAAGTTATACATACCAAAATCATTGCTTTGATCTTGACTTTTATAGAAGAGGATTGCTAGATCGATAGAGGTAGTGGTAGGATGTCATAGTGAATGGATTTTGTTGAGGGCAATTGGTTGGAGTTCTCTTCAAGGCAGCACAGCTTTCAGTTCCTTCCTATCAGCTCCATATGACTGTAGCAACAAGCAGAAGATGTAAGGATTTGGATCATTGAAAATAAATGGGAAAAGGGTTGCCACATGTGGGTAAATTGGACGTCTACATACCTCAACTCCATATCCTTTCACATATACATTGGTGAATAGTTCCGAGGGATCTGGCATTGGGCTCTCCTGAAACATGGCAGCCATTTGTAATTTCACCCAGAAGCTATATATTTCAGTTACATTGCACACATATGTGTTGACGAAACTAAAGTGTATGAATTAGTTATGAGCTTCGTACCTTTGCTTTAGCAATGGCTTCATCAACTTCTTTCCTGATTTCCTTCTCCATATCCTGCATAATTTTAGAAAGGTGTCTTACTGTCATCAATTTCATGTACTTTTATACTCTCTTTGGAATGGATTGTAGAAACTCAGAAAAAAAAAACATTTGCAACAGAAAATTCATGAAGACCATGAAGCACAACTGAAATATGATGTGGATGGATGCAATATGGAGATAATATTTGGTGTGTGTGTGCTCCCACATAAGGATCTATTTTAGATAACTGCTGGCATTGATAAATATGCTTGTACAATACCTTCAATTCCTTTTCAGATGAAAGTTCATGGGTCAGAATCATTTTCCTTATTCTTTCGAGTGGGTCTCGTTCCTGGTAATACAATGTTATCATGTCACTTGTTGTAGATATTGCTAGAAAACAGAAAATTCGATTGAGTAGAAGTGAAAGTAGCATACAGACCTGTCTCACTCCGGAAATTTCATCACGTGTGCGATAGGTGCTCCCAGGGTCAGACATAGAGTGACCATGGTACCTATATGTGTCCATTTCAAGAATCTGAAGCGAAGAGTAAAATCAACTTGTTACATATTTATATATGCTATCGTAATTAGCTAGGCAATACTATATATCAAGCATAAGGCACTCAGAAGAAAGTGGCAAGCGAAGGCGGCTGAAGGATAGTAACATAAGAAAACTCACGATGGGTCCATTCTTCAGTGCATGTTCTTTCGCATATTTGCAGGCCTGCTTAACAGCGAAGGCATCCATACCATCAACCTAGATTGATTTTAAGAAGCATTGAAAATATTAGTACATGTATACGCATTAAAGGTTTGCATTTCAAATGATAAATATACTATACAACGAGTGTTCAGAACCAATTACAGGGCGTCATCACCCATAGATCAAAATCCAGACCGGCAAAAACACACACTCACAAGTCACAGTGCATCAATTAAATTTGTCTGAAAAATCCAAACTTTGAAGCCTAATAATCATAACCTTCAATTTCATCTCAAAAGTCTGTAGACAAATTAAGATAGGAAAGCTATGTGAAGTCTAAAACACAGCATTTCGTGATCTATATCACTAGCTTCAAGGGACCAGTAAACAGGAAACAACAAACGAACAGCACCATCCAAATTCTTAGCAAAAGATCTCAGCCTTAAACACTTCCAAGAATAGTATGTTCAAGAACATTGTACGAACAACCAAATTAAGCGATAACCAATGTATACTGATATTTAAAAAAAAATCTAAAGGAATCATTCAGACACAAAATGCACCATTTTTCAAATCTCAATCCAAAATCAAAACATGCATTGCAAAACAACGCGAACTATACATAAGGCAACCGAATATTACACACATAGAACACAACAGTCACCTTCAAACCAGGAACGTAATCTCCTCGTTTGTAATATGCAGGACTCTTGGATGCTCTCCATTCAGCTGTTCCCATACCATCTGCATAAAAACATAACACAACCCAATCACTAATCACCACACACAAAATATCGAATCTCATTACCTGAAACATCCTCACATCTGCCTTACAGTGATTGTTCTCACAGACCAAAATGGCAGGCAAGTCCCAAAGTGCAGCAATATTAAGCGCTTCAAACAACTGTCCCTGATTGGCAGCACCATCTCCATACAGTGCAAAGGTCACATTCTCATCCTTGCTATACTTCTGCCCAAAAGCCAATCCACAACCCAGCGGAACCTGAGCTCCCACAATCCCATGACCTCCATAAAAACCACCTTCCTTCTTGTAAAAATGCATCGACCCACCTTTCCCTTTCGAGCATCCATCCTTCCTCCCCATCAGCTCCGCAAACGCCTCCACTAGTTTTCCACCCCGCGCCAGAAAAATACAGTGGTCCCTATACGCCGTAATAATACAATCCTTCCTGGTAATCGCGGCCTCCATCCCCACCGCAACCGCTTCCTGCCCGTCGTACAAGTGACAAAACCCTCGAATCAGCTTCGCCTTGTACAGCGAGTCGGCTGCGATTTCCATTCGCCTCATCAGCGCCATGTCTTTGAAGAATCCCATAAGCTCGGACGTGGTAGTTTCGACGGCTCGCGATGGCGGCTCGCAGTTGTGCGCGGTGAAAGGCAGGCTGGTCTCGACTGTGATCGGTTTATCATCGGTGGAAATGCTCCGAAGGAGCGCCGGCAAGGATGCGGTCGACGCCGGGGCGATGAGACGGCGGCGGATCGATCGCGAAGCGAGGTGCGATATAGACATCTCTGAAGTACGGATTCTAGAGAGAGAACGTGAGACAGGTAGGTGAAGTGAAATCAGTGTAGGACGCCCGGTTGTCTCTGGATGCTTCAAAAGATGAAAACCTTGAATGCCGTTGAATCACGAAGTTCCTTCGCTTTCCTGATTTGTTATTTCAACCGGATAGGGATTACGAAATCAACAAATAGGGATAAGACAACAGTCCCTTTGTATAGGATAGCGAAAAGGTGTAAAGATCTTTGTAAAACAATAGATCAAAATCACAATCAAGGAGATCAAAAGCTCTTGCTTTTTCTGGGAATTTTCGTCTGTCCCTTTCTGTGTTTTTTCCCGTCCAAAAGGACATCCAAAAACCAGCCAAGAACTGCCATTAAACTGCCAAACTGCCCTGAACCGTCGCCTTGTGTGTTCGCACAGTCGGTTTGTGCGTTCGCACAAGCCACAGATCTGCACTGTCTTGTCATCTTGTGCGTTCGCACAAGACAAACCAGTCGCACAATATTTATGTGCGTTCGCACAGTCCAAACCCGACGCAAGAATATATCATGCGTTCGCATGGACTCTCGTGCGATCACCTTGTGCGATCGCATGGTCTCTTGTGCGATCGCATGGTCTCTTGTGCGAGCGCACGCTTGACTTTCGACTTGTTCAAACACAGTTTAACTAGAGTTGTGAAATGACTCATTTCATTCAAACAACATCTTTACAAGGTTTTACACATGTTATACATTGTATAAACCTAAAATCTCCAACAATCCTCCCCCATTTTAGGGTTATACTCTTGATTGTAAACAATCACACCAAACAAAACTTGTGCATAAATGAAGTGTCCCACGGATTGAACTTCACATAGTGTAATATTTTCCAATACTCGAGAATCAGGGTGTCCTACGGATTGAACCCATCAACTCATTTGAATACGGGAAAATAAAACACGCACATAGTTTACTACTATCCAAGTACAACTGGACACTATTATAGCTGTGTGTCCCTATCCATTCATAAGAGTATGATTAGCCAAGCACGAGCTAATTGAAGCGGCTCACTTCACACTTACATAGGTGGTTTCCTTTTGCATGCACCTACAATGCACTTTTCCAAAGGATCCATTAAGAAGATAACCTTCATCCTCCCTTTCTCTGCAGGTAATACAAGCACAACCTTGGGATGAATATAACCATGTGCTTCAAGTCTCTTAGAATAGGCTTTCCACAATTCAGCTCTTAGCGTCATACTAAGAGGGAATATAGGTGTCCTACGATAAAAGACTTAGATGTGCTTTAAGCCCATCCCTTTACCCGACTCTGTACCAAGTCACTAGCTAATCCATTTTATCAATTGATCAGCTAGATACTGTGTCCGGACATAATCAATTGAAAAGGCCCCGTGAGTGATCAGTTCACGAACCGCGCTATGTCTAACGCCCAGGTATCTCGATTTATCATGGTACATTTGGGTATAGACCTGAACCGAATTTCCTTACTATCCCAATGGACAGACATCTATCGGTTTTGGCCACAAAGGAATCTCATGTTCAAATTTCTTAGCTCTTTTGCCTCTTTACCGGCAACAGCCAGAACCATGAACCCAGATTCCCCAGTAGAGCTGGTGGTGCAAATTTGCTTCTTTGAGGCCCAACAGATGGCACCTCCCCCAAGCAAGAATATTCAATTACTTTTAGAAGCATCATCTTCTAACTTAGTAATTCAATTTGCATCCGTACATCCCTCTCAGCCCGAGAGAATACCAGCATACACCAAGTCATAATTCATGTTTTCCTTAATGTATTCAAGTATCTGTCTAATAGCTTCTCAGTGATGAGTACTAGAATACTAGTATATCAACTCAATTTTCCCACTGCATAAACTATATTAAAGCATTGTACTTATCATTGCATACATTAAGCGACCAATGACTTAATAGTGAGACTATGACTGTGAAACAGCTTCATCCGTACCAGGCATAAGCTTCACACTTGATTTTATGGAAGTAGTTACCGGAGAACAATTCAAACACTTGAATTCCTTAAGCACTTTCTCAACGTAGTGAGACTATGACTGTGCTAAGACTTTGTTCTCACACTTGATTCTAATACCAAGAATCACATTTGCTTCCCCCATAAAACTTGATGATAAGAGGTTCTTATTTGGTTAATACCAAAATCAGCATATCATCAACATACATGCATATGATTACTCAATTACCAGAGTTATCAAATTTGCTGTATACACACTTGTCTGCTTGATTCATCCTGAATCCCTTAAACAAGATTTTCTCATCAACCTTTTGATGTCACTGCTTAGGTGCTAGTTTCAGCCCATACAGTAATTTGACTAACTTTTAAATCTTGTTTTCATTTCCAGGCACAATGAATCCTTTCAGTTGCTACACACATATTTCCTCTTCCAAATCACCATTCAAGAACGCTGTCTTGATATCCATTTGGTGTACAACCAGATTTTAATTGCACCAAGAGCAATTAACAATCTAATAATGGAGATCATAGCAACAGGAGCATCTGTATCGAAAGCATCAATACCCTCCCTTTTTTTTAAACCTTCGATGACCTATCGAACTTTAAACATACATATCGATTCATCAACCTTCATTTTCCTTCGAAAATTCACTTGCAGCCTAATGGCTTGCAACTTGGTGGGAGATTCAATAATACCTAAGTATTATTTCCCACCTATATCGGTTCTTAACATTAGTCAACAACAAGCTTTACTCGTTCAGGCATATTAACTTGCCTCTCACCACCAAAATTGCCTTGAAGCATCATTCTCATTGAATTCTCTTCTACACTTAGAAGATATCAATTTCCATCTCCATTTAGGAGAACCCATTATGTGAATAATTCATCACACAATCTTGACAAGTCACATTGTCAATGAGCTTCAATTTGGTGAGTAACACACATTATATATGCAACTATACATGCAAACATAAATCATGTGATATGCGAAAAACAGAGTTATGCAAGTACACATACTCTAATAACATGCAAGTCACAATACGATAGATCATAATCAAATCAGAATTTGCACAGTAACTTACACATGCTTTTCTAACAACTTTTACAGGCTACCATTAGAACATCAGTGCTCAACATCACCATGAACACTTAAATTATTTCAAACCAAAAAACCCCGAAATAATCACATAAACTTTGATTATTTCAAACCATAATCTCCATCAATCAAGTATTACCAACATGGTAAACTTACAAACACATTGACTGGAGTTTATACATCAGAAAATTCCATCTGATTATTCTGGTTGAAAACCGTTGCAACACATGTTCTATGAAACATTTCATCATGGTATCAGCCAAAGTTTTCATACAAAGATTTCATCAAAAACTTATTGATTATGAATTCACTAGCAATACATGCTATATAAATCATACATATTAAGGTGTCAACCTAAAACATATATATATTGGTTTCATCAAAACACTTGTCTTTAACTTACTAGCAATGTCAATCTATACATGCTTTAGAAACCATACACATCATCAGATAATCAGTCCGATTACTATGAACTGTTAACCATATTAAATCAGGCATGCTTCACATACTCGCATTGTACAAATATGATTGAAACTCAAACCTGATTTGCGCCTCATGGACCGCTTACTTTCCGTCTGTCGAACAAAGACTATTCCAATTCACTAGCCTATCACAGCGATTATTAAACCACTCTTGGAGGAAATTTAATTCTCTCCATCTCAGATTTCACAAGAAATCTAGCAGCAATCAACTTAAATCATCTTTGATGAACCAATATGTCAGAACATATTCACACGACCGCCCAAGTAACCGGATGGGTCTAAATCAAATCTCATGGCACATTCCAGACATAGGTCTTGCACCCAATCATCACGACCAATATGATGACTTTATTTATTCAAACCAATTGATACAGCCTTAATTGTATCAACCTAAACTTCATTTCCATTGAACCAATCATGTTTCATCCTTAGATGAGATGACCGACAGATGCACAGCATCTTCTCCACGAGATTTGACCAACTTCAAAACCCAATGGTAAGTAGGTCGTTTTAACCATTCAACTAGCCAAGTGCAGAAAACTCTTGCAAGTATAATACCCATATTAATACTAATATGCACAGCAACTTTTTACCAATGAGCGTGAAACTCATAATTATTATCATGCTGCCTTGCATCTTCTAGACAACTTGCCAGGAGAATACAAGTCTTCCTCCTGGTTATATATCAATATCATAAACCAACAGCCAGAAGCCACCAGAAGACAATCATCCCTCTCAAGAGACACGCTGTGCCAACAGCAAAGAGCCCCTTCGTATCATCTCAAAGCAGTTTCTTCAGATTTTCTCGATTCCAAATCCGAGTAACCGCTGCTCGCCATTAAACTCTCTGAGATTTCAGCCACAGCCAATCCCATTCTTTAATCAAATTGATGCGCCAGTCTGTAGTCACAACAACCTCACCAGACAAACACCAAAGTCCGAGAAAACATCTTTCTTCCTTCAAATCCGAATAAGATCCACACGACTGCACCTCTCCATATTTCCAAACACGCCATCATCTTCCTTCCAAGTCCATCATCAAAATCAGACCCCAGATTTTGACATCATCTCTCAAACAAGCATCAGACATCTTGAAAATAACAAATCAGATTGTAGGACGCCCGGTTGTCTCTGGATGCTTCAAAAGATGAAAACCTTGGATGCCGTTGAATCACGAAGTTCCTTCGCTTTCCTGATTTGTTATTTCAACCGGGTAGGGATTACGAAATCAACAAATAGGGATAAGACAACAGTCCCTTTGTATAGGATAGCGAAAAGGTGTAAAGATCTTTGTAAAACAATAGATCAAAATCACAATCAAGGAGATCAAAAGCTCTTGCTTTTTCTGGGAATTTTCGTCTGTCCCTTTCTGTGTTTTTTCCCGTCCAAAAGGACATCCAAAAACCAGCCAAGAACTGCCATTAAAATGCCATTAAACTGCCAAACTGCCCTGAACCGTCGCCTTGTGCGTTCGCACAGTCGGTTTGTGCGTTCGCACAAGCCACAGATCCGCACTGTCTTGTCATCTTGTGCGTTCGCACAGTCAGTTTGTGCGTTCGCACAAGACAAACCAGTCGCACAATATTTATGTGCGTTCGCACAGTCCAAACCCGACGCAAGAATATATCATGCGTTCGCATGGACTCTCGTGCGATCACCTTGTGCGATCGCATGGTCTCTTGTGCGAGCGCACGCTTGACTTTCGACTTGTTCAAGCACAGTTTAACTAGAGTTGTGAAATGACTCATTTCATTCAAACAACATCTTTACAAGGTTTTACACATGTTATACATTGTATAAACCTAAAATCTCCAACAATCAGAGTGCTCAAACGTTCCAAAGACGACGAAGATCAAATATACCGTATTAATTTAATTTAATCATTTATTAATTATTGATGGCGGCTCAAAGGCCGATCAGACCGGAAAATATCAAACCGATCCGCTTCTGGTTCGGAAGTGAACGACTAAAAATCGAATTCTTTTCTCAATGAATAATGAATCAGATAGATTCGGTTCGCTCGCAGACAAGTTGTGAAGATTAATATTCATTTAATTTATTTATGATATTTTCAGATTTCGAAATATCTCCGATTTTATCTGCAACAGCCCGAGCAGAGCTTTCATTCCCGCCATGAAAGCTTCGTGCTTGAGCTCGCAAGCTGCGACCACTTCGGCTGTATTGTCGCTCACACCGTATGGCCCAAAATGTGGCGTTGCATCGTTTGCTTACACGAACAGTCATGTAGCAACTCTAGGGTTTTGCAATCCGATGTCGATACGGATTGCGGTCAATAATCCACGTCGATTTAGAGCTTTGTACACTTTCAAGGATTCGGGTTCTTCATCAGGGAGAAGGCATCTTCCGGATGTTGAAGATGAGGAATATGAGGACGAAGATGATGATGACGACGAGGCGGCGGATGAGTATGAGGAAGTGTTGGCTGAAATTGGGGAGGAGGAAGGAGAAGAGGAGGAGGAAGGAATTTCAGGGATTGAGGAGGAGGTTTTCGCGAGGTCGGATGAATTGCGGTGGCAGAGAGTTGAGAAGATCCGAAAGGAGGTGAAGGAGTTTGGTGATGAGATACTTGATGTGTATGAGCTGGCTTCGATTTATGATTTCCAGATTGACAAGTTCCAGGTTTTCCTTCCATCCAATTAAGAGATATTGTTGAATTTTAGGGGTCCGGTTTTAATTGGGGTTTTGTTGATTTATGGATTGTGTTGTTGTAGAGATTGGCTATTCAAGCATTCTTGAATGGTTCATCTGTTGTGGTATCTGCGCCGACTAGTAGTGGTAAGACTTTGATTGCTGAGGCAGCAGCAGTAGCCACTGTGGCGAGGGGTAAGAGATTGTTCTATACCACTCCGCTCAAGGCACTGTCTAACCAGAAATTTCGTGAATTTCGGTGAGTTAAATGCCTTTGGTATACTTGTGTCGGGATACAATTGTGTAAAAAAGTTTTTTTTGGAGTCGATTATGCTTGTGATGATTCTAGTCTGTTTCGCTCTGTAAAGATTTTATCTTCGATGACTTTAGTGAGACATTTGGTGATGACAATGTTGGGCTGCTCACTGGAGATTCTGCAGTTAACAAGGATGCACAGGTTTTGATAATGACTACTGAGATTTTGCGGAACATGTTATACCAGAGGTACACTTGTGTGGATTCATGGATGTGTGCTCTATTGTTATTGATTTCATACTCGCGTTAGCATGCTTAAGATTTGTCTTTATGAACTTGAAATTTTGCACATGATTTCCAGCGTTGGCACGGCTTCTTCTGGGAGTGGTCTGTTCCAAGTTGATGCCATTGTACTAGATGAAGTACACTATCTGAGTGATATATCACGTGGTACAGTTTGGGAAGAGATAGTACGTACATCAGCCCACATGTAAACTCATATATTCTCCAAACAATCTTGCATGTATAAATTGGAAACGTAATTGCATATGGAACTCCAAATATTTCAGGTGATTTACTGCCCAAAAGAAGTTCAACTTATATGTTTGTCGGCCACAGTTGCAAATGCAGATGAACTGGCTGGTTGGATTGGACAGGTACCTTTTTTTCCTGAGAGATGAAAGTGTTTGCAGCTGGACTATAAATGTTGATTGTTATGATTGGTGCCTACTTTCGTCTATGTGTGTATCTGAGCTCATTCGCAATCACTCATGACTCCTGACCTGTAGTGTATGGCTTCTTGGAGAAACCCAAACATTCTTAACTTCTTGTATGCATGTGTTGTTGAAAAGAAACTATCTGGTTTGTGATTTCATGGTTACGGTAGAACAATGCTTCTGGTGGTTATTTGGAACACGAAACAGTGGTATAGACTGTAAGTTGATTGGATTTGGACTAACCCTCAACCCTAGTATTTAGCTGCAACTGATTGCATGTAGAGTATGATTCATAGTAGTTGCTGTTTGGTTTGTGATAAAAATGGCATCTTTACTGTGTTTTTTTCTAGATTCATGGGAAGACTGAGTTGGTTACATCATCAAAGCGTCCTGTCCCTTTGACATGGCACTTCTCAACAAAGACGTCTCTTTTACCTCTTCTTAATGAGAAGGGAACTGAAATGAACAGGTAAGTTTCCCAGTTCAGCAGCACTGTATACCTGATGATTGGAACTGCCTCATTAGTTTATATATATCAAAAGGCTGGTCACTTTCTGGAATGTCTCTACTCTCTAATACGCATCCGGTTAACAGTTTGCATCTTTTCCTTTGTACTAACTATTATGGACGTTATTGCGTGATTTGGGAACAGGAAACTTTCGCTTAGTTATTTGCAAGATAATTCAGCAGATATCAAGTTTGCCAGTGAGGAAGGGTATAGACGAAGAAATAGAAGGCGTGAAAGTGGTACAAGCAACTATAACAATACAGGCATGTCTGGACAGTCTCCTCTTTCAAAGAATGACATTAATACCATTCGCCGTTCACAAGTAAGAGGTTCATCTTGGCCTTTAGTATTTTGTTAGACTTTAGAATTTATGTCCGAGATTTAAGCACGAAAACCATACATCACATCTTAGGTTGTAAATAACAGGTTCCTCAAATTAAAGATACACTATGGCATTTGAAATCAAGGGATATGCTACCGGCAGTTTGGTTTATTTTCAGTAGGAAAGGATGTGATGCAGCAGTTCAATATGTTGATGATAATGATCTGCTTAACGAAATAGAAGTGGCTGAGGTTGAGGTCGCCCTGAAAAGGTTTCGCTTTCAGTACCCTGATGCAGTCCGGGAGTCTGCATTAAAAGGTCTCAAGCGAGGAGTTGCTGCGCACCATGCTGGCTGTTTACCGTTGTGGAAATCCTTCATAGAGGAGCTTTTCCAACGAGGGCTTGTTAAAGTAGTCTTTGCTACAGAGACTTTAGCAGCAGGAATCAATATGCCTGCTCGAACCTCAGTCATTTCATCCCTCAGTAAGAGGAGCCAGAGTGGACGTATACAACTAACCTCCAACGAACTGCTCCAAATGGCTGGCCGTGCTGGACGTAGAGGCATTGATGAAAGGGGACACGTGGTGCTAATCCAAACTCCGTATGAAGGAGCTGAACAGTGTTGCAAGCTTCTGTTTGCAGGCACAGAGCCCCTAGTCTCACAATTCACTGCTTCTTACGGGATGGTGTTGAATCTTCTAGGAGTAAGCTTTGCACACATGACCAGCACTGCTCATTCATACAATGCTTGTACATGCTAATCTTATAAATTTACAGGGATCAAAAGTGACAAGGAGATCAAAAGACGCAGACACTGACAATGTCAGCCAGATGGGCAGAACAATGGATGAAGCTAGAAAACTAGTGGAACAAAGTTTCGGAAACTATGTGGGGAGCAATGTCATGGTAGCTGCAAAAGAGGAACTGACCAGGATCAAGAAAGAAATGGAGATACTCAAAACTGAAGTAAGCGACGAAGCTATTGATAAAAAATGCAGAAGCCTTTTATCCGGCAAGGCTTATCAGGAGATAGCTTCTCTCCAAGAAGAACTAAGGGTATGCTCTCATCTCTCAAACTCATTTTCCATTTCTTTTTTCTTTTTCATTTTCAAAGTAGTTAAATTATTAAATATAAATGCTGGGGCATGTCAGCAGCTGAGCTGCAATAAAAGTCAATAAATTTAGTTGTTGGAAGACAACACATATAATAAATACCGCATGGAAAAGTCCGAGTCCGACCATCGTCGTCTCCGTCAAACCTTACCGACACTCTTATCTCCTGTGTGTTCACCTTCACTACCCTAACTGCTCTCAGCCCCGAAGAAGCTTCTTCCTTCAGATCTGGTCCTCTTTAACTCTAAACACCCACTACACAATTTCATCCTTATAGCAACTCTAGTTCGGATCCAGCTGTGTGTTCTTCTTTAAGCTTCTTTAGTCACTCTCAGCAGCTCATCATATGCATAGTTTTACGCAACCGTAGTCGTCTTCTTCGCCGGAGAGTGTCAACCGCTGACGGGAAGTTAACCGTGACGAAGTAAAGCTTCGAGTGGATAAGGCTGAGGACAAGCAGGGTCGGTTTTCGAGCATTGGATGACCAGCCTGGGTCCACTTTGGGCTTTCTACATCTTCGATTTTTTGAACAGAAACCGACTGCATCTAACGGTTAGGGGCTGAAGGAATTTGAAAAATCTTAAACTTGCCTAGTGTTGCTGTCATGGAGGCAAAGCTCATTTTGTCACTATTCCTTTTGGTAGGAGTTTCCAGCTTCCCTTTTCATCTTGCAGTAACCAACACTAACAGCAGCAAGGACAGCAATGGAAGCTTGAGTGTATCTGAGAAAGGGGATACTAAAGTTTTTTGTTTGGCTGGCTGGGTAATTAATCCCAACAAAAGTAAGTGTTTTAAGTATGTAGGAGGCTTGCATTCATGGAATTATTCGGAGAGTCACTGTAAAGGTGAGGGAGGGCACTTGGCAGCTTTGACATCCTCTCAAGACATAAGCTTTGTCAGAAGCCTTTGGAATCAATCTGAAGCTGGGTGTTGGGTTGGAGGGATAGGACGACTTGGGGCTGCTGGCTTCTTGATTTGGGATTGGACTGATGGTGAGTCAAAATGGAATGAGACTTTGCTAGTCATTCAGCCATCAGTTTCCAAATGTCACAAGAAGCCTTGTCATGGCAACACCAGTGACTATTGCGCACTATTGAGCAATGCATCTCAGGGTCTCACTGGCGAACTATGCACCAATGCACATGCCTACATATGCATGCGTGACGTGGAGCATAAATGCTACCACATGAGATGCCACATGGAGTATCTTATAGTCCTAGCAGTTGTTAGTGGTTTAATCCTGTGCACGACCACAGGTGTTATTGTGTGGCTGATTGTGTATAGGCGAAACAAAAAATGGAGAAGGTCCCGGAGACTGGCTAATCCATCATCTTCGGCATTGGTCCCCCCTTCTTGGAGAGTGTTTACAAAAGAGGAATTGAAAGGGATTACAAAGAATTTCAGTGAAGGGTGTCGCCTCCTTGGAGATGCCAAAACTGGTGGCACTTATAGTGGCGTACTTCCTGATGGATCAAGGGTAGCAGTTAAGAGGTTAAAAAGGTCTAGTGTTCAGAGGAAAAAAGAGTTCTTTTCTGAGGTAGGTAGGGTGGCGAAGCTTCATCATCCCAATCTAGTGGCGATCAAGGGATGTTGCTATGACCATGGAGACCGCTACATTGTTTATGAGTTTATAGCGCAAGGACCACTTGATAGATGGCTGCATCATGTACCAAAGGGAGGTAGAACTTTGGATTGGGCAATAAGACTTAAGATTGCTATAAATCTTGCCCAGGGGATTGCATTTCTCCATGACAATGTGAAGCCACAAGTTGTGCATCAGGACATCAGAGCCAGCAATGTTCTTCTTGATGAAGAGTTTGGAGCACATTTAATGGGGGTTGGCCTCTCAAAGTTTGTGCCTTGGGAAGTAATGCATGAAAGGACGATGATGGCTGGTGGTACCTATGGTTACCTTGCTCCAGAGTTTGTCTATAGAAATGAGTTGACTACAAAAAGTGATGTTTATAGCTTTGGGGTGCTGCTGCTTGAAACAGTCACGGGTCGTAGACCTGCAGAGGCAGTTGAAGCTGTTGGGTGGCAGAGCATATTTGAGTGGGCAACACCATTAGTGCAGGCACATCGCTACACAGAACTGTTGGATCCACTCATAACGTCTTCATCCACCTCAGTCATACCAGATAATAGTGTTATTCAGAAGGTGGTTGACCTTGTGTATTCTTGCACGCAGCACGTCCCATCTATGCGCCCCAGAATGTCTCATGTTGTTCATCAACTTCAGCAGTTGGCATAGCAATAGACGTCCAACTTTTCTCTGTCCGAATATATTAGTGCAGGAATTGCCAGTTCTAGTTAGAACCTTGAAGAAGCCCCTGTAACATCACCTCTCATGTATCTTTTAAGGTCATCTTTCAAAGCAACTTGGCCATGTTCTGGAAGTAAATTGTCATTATGCTACCCTAGACTGTTGTCCTGTAGATTTAAATTTGCAGATTAGGCTCTTGGAGTTTCATCCCAGACTTGAATAGTACTTTTCATTTTTTAACCATTCCGTCTTTTGTTTATCACATCAATTATTTTGCTTAAGAACCTTGCTGATTCCATGGCATTTGCTCTTGTCAATAGTGCAGTAACTGCTATCACATTTTATAGATCACACTAAAATATTAAGGGCATGTACAGTGCCCTCTGGTTTTTGACCGCCGGTATTTTTGTTATTACTAAATAACAAAAGAAGTATAGAAATTGCTTATCGAGTTCAGTGGTTTTCCTCAAAAACAAGCAGCAAAGGCACAAAAGAGGTATAGAAATAAAGTTTGAAGCATTATGATCCCTAATATGCAGCATATAGTTCAGTGTAAGGTGGGGTATTATTTCAAGTATGGAACAAAATCCTTGCGCATGTATTGTGTATGTTTGTAAATTTCAATGGCTAACAATCCAACAGCTGCCTGTCAATAGTTCAGAGTTTAACCAATTTGGATATAATCTCCCGCAGGAAGAAAAGCGAGTAAGGACTCAACTGCGAAAGGCGATGGAACTACAAAGAATGCTTTGTTTGAAACCAACACTGGAAAACTATGAAGAGGGGCCCTTACCTTTTGTATGCTTGGAGTATAAAGATTCGGAGGGAGTTCCGCAATTTATTCCTGCTGCATATTTGGGGAAAGTTGACTCACTCAGAGGGTCCAAACTTAAAGATTTGGTCAGTTTCCCATTATGAATTTGTGTATCATGTTGTTTGATTTACCTAATTTCCAGTTAGATTTCATCATCTAGTATTGGTAAAACCATATTATATATGAAATAAAAGGAAGTATGTGTTTGGTGGAGAGATATTTAAGTGTGTAACACTGTAATCCTTTGTTCCTCCTACAAAGGTTACTGACAGTGGTTCTTCCGAGTCTGATGCACTAGCAGAAGAAGGAAATGTCACTGACATGGAGGCAAAATCATCATATTATGTTGCGCTTGGCTCAGACAATTCTTGGTACACGTTCACTGAGAAGTATATAAAAACAGTTTACAAAACAGGCTTTCCAAATGTTGCGTTAGCTCAAGGTGATGCTTTGCCTCGGGATATCATGCGGACGCTTCTTGAGAAGGAAGAACTACAATGGGACAAGCTTGCAGATTCGGACTTCGGGAATTTATGGCGCAAGGAAGGATCTCTGGAGACATGGTCTTGGAGCTTAAATGTTCCAGTTTTGAGTAGTTTATCTGACGACGATGAGGTAACATGTTCTCGCTGATATCGTTTCGTGTAATTCCACAAAATCTAAACCAAGTAAGAGATTATTAAGACAGGGTGTACATTGTGTCTGCTACAAGCACTGAACTATACTTAACCGTAGGAGCTGGGCATTATGCATCACTAGTCAATTAAATGCATGAAAAGGGCAGTGGACCAAGATATTAATTATCAATATAATCCTGGTTGAACTTTATCGAATTTTATAGCTTCGTTTGCTAGGTGATACCTCACCCCTTTTACTTTATTCTTCCCCGGTGCACGAAGATTCTTCACAATAAAATTTTAGCGAAACTTGATGCATATCTACAGGTTCTTCAGATGTCACAGGAATATCGGGATGTATTAGACCGTTACAAGGATCAGAGAAATAGAGTGTCGCGCTTGAAGAAAAAGATATCACGAACAGAAGGTTTTAGGGTGTACAAGTCTATCATAAAGGCTGCTCAATTTACTGAAGAAAAGATTGGTAGGTTGAAGTCTAGATCTCAACGTTTGACTAATCGTATTGAGCAGATTGAACCATCTGGTTGGAGAGAATTCCTCCAGGTAATCTTATTAACTTCCATGCCACTTAGCTTCATGTGAACTTGCATTTGTCTATCTTCTTGATAATTCCTTCAAGCATCTTGGTAATGATTGCTTGTTGTTTCATTTCTTATTGAAGGACAATTGAGCTTGCTTTTTCGAGAGTAGTATATTGAACTTTGGTTCTTATCCATCGAGTTTTCCCCACACTTTCTTTTACAGGTTGGAAATGTCATCCATGAAAGTAGGGCTCTAGATATTAACACGCACGTGATTTTCCCTCTTGGTGAAACTGCATCGGCTATACGTGGAGAGAATGAACTCTGGCTTGCCATGGTTCTCAGAAGTAAAATTTTGCTGGATTTGAAGCCAGCTCAACTTGCTGCTGTCTGCGGCAGCATAGTCTCTGAAGGAATAAAAGTCCGTCCATATAAAAACAACAGGTTATATCAAACTTATAATTATTAGATGCATCTAACCTGTCAATGTAGCTCAACTGTTTTTCCAAATCTATTTATTTGCTGTCTACAGTTACATATATGAACCATCTACTACAGTACTTGGCGTCATCGACTTTCTGGAGGAGCAAAAGACAACTCTTTTGCAGCTTCAGGAAAAACATGGAGTGAATGTGAGTTCTTCTTTTTTCTTCCGGCAAGTGTGCATCACACATACTTTACTAATCATGATACATAACCTCTTGACCACCATACACAGATAACGTGTTGCCTGGATAGTCAGTTCTCTGGCATGGTTGAAGCATGGGCATCTGGTCTTACTTGGAAGGAGATCATGATGGACTGTGCTATGGACGAGGGAGATCTTGCTCGCCTGCTGCGTCGAACAATAGATTTATTGGCCCAGGTAAGATTTCCACAATCCTATTTTCAGCTTTTAATAAATTCAGAGTATCATTTCAACTTTCCTACGGTTGCAGATTCCTAAATTGCCTGATATAGACCCATTATTGCAAAGCAATGCAAAGAAGGCTTCTGATGTTATGGATAGACCTCCCATTAGCGAGCTTGCCGGTTGAGATCTTGTCAGTGCCATCATACAGTGTTGTAATTAATTACGTAGCTATGTAATGTACACTAAACTTCATTCATATTCATTTGTAAAATATCTCCTGTGGACCTTGAATTTCATTTTAAACAGTAAGATTATCTCTAACGAACCTTGATGCCCCCCCCCCCCAACCAAATGTCTCAACTTCTTTTTTGAGTTGCCATGTTTGTGGCATGTCAGACAGCTTACAATGTCCAAATATCAGTTGGATTGGCTCCAAACAGAATCAAAGACCACAAATTTATACATATAGTTACTCTGGCTTCATCATTTTTTTAATTTATTGTTTGATAGCTATCAGAACTAAACAGAAAACATCTTTACACTCTAGCCATTGCAATTACAAGAAGTATAAACAGGGAAGTATTAGAGCTGTCTATTTGCACATGTGGATCTAAGGTCAAAACGTAGTTTACTTTCAACTTTTTCCAAGTGAGGCTTCAATCTTCTCTGCTACTAGTGTGATCCAGGCCTGCATATACAGTTACATAAGAGTTAAGATTCATAACCAATTTGCAATGCATTTTCTACCAACTAAGAATCCTTTTCATTGGCATATGATAGATGGCGACTTTTGTGTTATTTTATTCCATGATGCAGTTGTTGAAGACAACAATCATTTATTTCAAAAAGAAAACATGTGAGATTATACCAATTTACGATTGCTTTGCGCTTGAGTATATGCAAAGATCAACCATTGTTTAATGCACAGCCACTTTTCTTGATCCAGCCAGTCTACATTAATGATGTACAAACGTATGATATTATGAGATAAACAAACCTGGTCTGAAGTTGTGAACCCTCTCACTGTGTCCCCGCCAAGTATCGCAATTCCATCGTCCCCTAAAGGCTGCAAGATAACAGCCTGGATGGGAAGGTGCATCAGTAATTTATTGGCAATCTGCAACCCGCTCATAAATGTTCTTTATCCATGGAATATTGCAACACCGGCAATCAAAGTGTACCTGGGTATTAGAAGGTAGAAATGGTAGCTCAGACCTCCCAGGGTACAAAGATAGGTTTGCCAAATAGCTTTCTGCGACACCAAAATAGTCACACAGGAGTATTATTATGTGAGTAGACAATTGCTAAATTGAATAAACTAATTAGCAACTAACTTACGAGTTTGGGATTTTATACAAGTTTGATAGAGTGACCCTTCCATCAACTTATTTGCATCTACTTCAACAGCCTTGCCCCTTTCAGTCGTACATTCAGCTGCAATGCCCATTTGAAGGACACAGCTTTCATTGTAAACAATTACTAGAGATCTGCAACATGTCGCGACTGATAGAGAATCCCATACCCTAAAAATCAATAAAATTACCATAATTTCATTTTTTTTACCTTCTGATTTATGAAACATTAAACGGTGGGCTAGAAAATGTATTGAAAAATAAATTGCGGTTACGCCTGTTTGCTGGAATCACATTATTTACATCCTAACAACAACAACAGGTTGTTAAACATGAACTTGACATATTTAAAGGTTACTGCAGTACCATGATAGCTCTGAAATCACAGATTCTTGTAAGTTAGGGCTAATCCACTGACAGGGAACACCTTGGGGGCCGACCTGAAGTGAAAAACAATCAATTTCTTTACATTTTCAGATATCATATGCAACATCAAATAACATTAAAAGGGGGAAGTTCTAACCCCACCGCAAAAATTGTCTTCGGTCTGATTGACAGCCATACTAGACCTGCCAGGATATTCGTAACTGCTAACCCAAGTGTTAACAAATCTGCCCTCGATTGCGAACTGAATTAAAATAAATTATTTCGAAACAGGTTATTGACTTCAATTGAAGGGGGGAAATGTTCATACCAACCCATCTCATACAACAATCATCGGCTGACTAAGTATTTTTTTTATCAAGTGAAAGCTGCTGTGTTCAGAAAATGTCACTGAAGTTGATGTCAAACGGAAGTGATACGTAAGAAACTAGATAAGAAACTCACCTGCTAGCATCAACAACAGGCGCTATTCCCGAAACAGCTCGGTTAACCAAAACAGCCAGCAACGAACCACCTCCAACGTAAATCGGCAAGCTCCGAACAGCATCGTCATTGTTCGATACCCACTCAGCAATCCATTCCTTCTTCGGCTTCGGTCCTCTATAACTCGCCTGCCAATTCATTTACAAATCACATCCGACTCGCAGCAGCAGAAACACCAAAATCGTAAAAAAGTCGAGTTAGGGTTTCGTACCTGAAGCTCGGCGGAGCATCTGACGAATCGCGGGAACGGAAAATTTCGCACCGGTGATTTAGGTCTTATCCATTGAAGATGAGTTCCGACTCCGACAACAAATCTTCCCGCTTCCATTGCTTGAAATTTTTTTTAACGTTTCCGCTTCAGCCGACTTTCTCACGAGGATAGGCACTAGAGAGTAGAGATATCGTATTTTCGTTTTGGCCCCGGAACTATCATTAAATTACTTTTTACCCCTTCACTATTCGAGTGACATCCTACTTCCATTTTAGACCTGAAAGGCTGAAAGTGAAATTAGTGTGAGTTTTTTTAGGGGAAAAGTACACATTAGTGCTTTGAACTATCGTTATTTTTTAATTGAATGTCCAAACTATTAATTTTTCTAATCAAGGGCAAAGTAAAAAATAATTTGACCAATTTTCGAACACCGAGCACCGTAACTTCACCGTGATTAAATTGTAAACTCAATCATGTGAACCATGTTGAAATAACCCGATGATTTCATCATAAACTCTTAACGTATTAAATCGATCTTTCTTCTTTAACACCAATACACTTTTTTATTGAGTCGTTATTAACGAGATTCACATGATTGAGTTTGTAATTTAATCACGGTGAATCTACAGTGCTCGGTGTTCGAAAATTGGTCAATTTATTTTTTATTTTGCCCTTGATTAGAAAATTGATATTTTGGACCTTCAATTGGAAAAGTGTGATAGTTCAGGGCACCAATTTGTACTTTTCCCTTTTTTTATTGCCCTAGTTTGAAATTCAAATTTTCTTTTTACCTAGGTTGAAAATTTTAAAAATATTCGTTTATGGGGCAACGGTTTTGTAAGAAAATGGACAAAATCGATTTCCAACCAACTGGTGTAGTTGATTTTCGATCAAACCGGTTTGATGAATAAGCGCATAGGTTGCATGTTACGTGGACCAAACGAGATGCGTTTATCAGCCACGTATGAAACCGGTTCGCCCAGGTACCGGTCTCATTTCAATGAAATCGGTTTTCCAGGAACCGGTTTGATATTAACATCAATTTTGGATATTTCAAAACCCTAAATACTATAAAAAAAATTGTGAAAAAAAGAGTCTTGAATTGAACGACAAGGGGTCATTGAAGGAGCGAATTCGAATCCGGAGAGTGGACTGGAGGCTATTGAATGAATTTGATAGCTGATGGAAGACGAATCAAATCGAGTAAGGAGAAGAGGGTTCGGGATGAATTCTTTCCTTTTTTAACGCAATTTCGTAGTTTATGAAGTAAACCGATTCTTGGCGAATCGGTTTCATGTTAATTAAATCGGTTCCTATCGGTTTGATACGTGGTTGACGATACCAAAACATGTACATATGCGGTATGCGCTTACTCATCAAACCAATTTCCTACAAAACGATCTTGCTCAAAAATAGGTAAAACCGTTTCCCCAACAATCACTCTGATATTTGAGTTTCAAGTACGATAAAAAAGAAATTTGAGCAAAAAGGAAAAAACCTCCACCGGTGTTAAGTAAGATATCCTATTTACATTTGGCCCTCAATTTAATTTTTTATTTTCTTTTAGCCCCTAATGATTATGGTTCCTATTTACATTTGGCCCTCAATTTAATTTTTTATTTTCTTTTAGCCCCTAATGATTATGGTTCCATATTTTTTTTCTTTTAGCCCCTAATGATTATGGTTCCATATATTTGAATATGGGTCTTTTTAATTAAAATCAACAAAAACAAGTGCCGAAATTGTCATAATTTGGGCCAACAAGGGTGTGGTAAGTTTTCAAGTCCCACTCATGTCACTTTTCTCACTTTTCTCACTATTATGTGAGAATTTTATTTGAATGCTTTCTACATCTCTCTTAATGGACATGAGTCGTGTCTTACAACGAGAATTTTATATGTACTGAGTACTAGATGATAATGCATCATATTTTTATTAAAGAAAAAGTACAATTTAGTGTCCCGAATTATCGCTCTTTTCCAATTGAAGGTTCAAACTATCTATTTTTCCAATTAAAGGCAAAATAAAAAATAAATTAACCAGTTTTAGAACACCGAGCACTGTAGATTTTCCGTGATTAAATTACAGACTCAATCATGTTAATTCCGTTAATAACGATTCAATAAAAAAGTGTATTGGTATTAACGAAAAAATATCGATTTAATACGTTAAGAGTTTATGATGAGATCATCGGGTTATTTTCAACATGGTTCACATGATTGAGTTCACAATTTAATCACGGTGAAGTTACAGTGCTTGGTGTTCGAAAATTGATCAATTTATTTTTTACTTTGCCCTTGATTGGAAAAATTGATAGTTTGAATCCTCAATTGAAAAATGGTGATAGTTCAGGACACCAATATATACTTTTCCCTTTTATTAATATTGCATTAGAAACTTTTAGCCGATTTGCATAAAATATATATGTTAGTTCTGTGTAAATATGGGAAACTATCTAATTGAACTATCGAATTCTTCCTACAAAGCGTCAATCTATACGGTTTAATAAATAAATGTAGGTAGGGGTAGGGGCCGTAGGGCAACGAAAACTGCTTTTAATCTGAAAGAAGCAAAGTGACTACACATGTGATGTTTGTGGGTCTTTCCCAACATAGAAGAATATTATTCATGTAAGTTTAACTCAGGGCATCATGATGCACAATCAGTGCTGCACCCCTCATGTGGTGCTGTTCTCTTGCTGGATTCAGACAGGGGTAGGCATTTTACTCTAGGGTTAAAATGCCCTTAGGATTATTCTTATCCTGTCGATTCGTACTTTGCCCTGCCCTATTCTCGTACCCTAACATACTCTGTCCTTCTACCTTGTCCTTCTATCCTAACAACATATTCTGCCCTCCTACCCTATCATATCCTGTCCCTACTATTTTCATTCATATTATGAATTTTTTCTCTCTCCAAAATATGCTTAAATTTGTCTTACTTGATCCTATCCTACCCGACCCGACCCTATCCGACCCTACCCTAATATTACCCTGTCCATGGGTACCCTACGGGCTTAGAAAAATTGTTCTACCCTGCCCTTACCCTGCCCTGTACTGTTCATAGGGTCAATGAAAATGGTCTTACCCTGCCCATTGCCGACCCCTAGATCCAGACAACAAATTCATCTTACCAAATCCATCTACTTAGCTTACTCTACATTTTCCAACCATACATGTATTCACAGTTGTTCCATTTTATCTCAGTAACGCTTTCGATCATGTCTCGGTAAAATATTAGTCATCGTTTTAAACATTTGATCATGTCTTGATGTAGGGATGCACAACCGGTCCGGACCGAAATTTACGGTTCGGTCCAGACCGGTGGATCGGAATTTTTCAAAATTTGGACCGTGGACCAGACTGGGTATATATGGACCAGAATCGGACCGTGGATCGGACCGGACCGAATACTCTTAATTTTACGGTCCGGACCCGAATCGGAATTTTACGGTCCGGATGACCGATGTATCGGAATTTATGAAAATTATGGACCGTGGACTAGACCGGACCGACCCGTAAAATCCGGTCCGGTCCCAGACTTGATGATACATGTATTCATAGTTGTTTTATTTAATCTCAAATATTAATAATAATCCTCTGAATCATCCGATCATGTCTCGGTAAACATATTAGTCTGCGTTTTAAACATTTGATCATGTCTTGATGAAATAGCTGACACCGTTTCAATCATCCGATCATGTTATGTTATGACGATGTCAAACTTAATTTCAATCATTTAATCGTATGTGATGAAATATCGACCCATTCAATTTTAATTATCGATTATCTTGTTGAAAATATCAATTACCATTTCGATCGCCTGACAATTATGTTTTAAATTTTAATCTTAGTAATCTTCTTTAAAAAGACCACTTTAATTATTTACCATTCAATCTAAAATGTAAGGAATGCATAAACACAAATTCGATCAATCCGGACCGGAAGCATATTTCAATAAAAAAAGAGAAACGAGTAGTTAGACTTAGATATATACAAAACGCAGCGTTTAACAGCCTAGCGCACAGTAGCTCTGCTCTGCAGCTGCACTGCAGTTACTGCTGCAAACATGGTTCGTGATCGACATGGTAGTCAGAAAAATTAAAAAAAGGGCAGGTCACGCACAATTGGTGGGAAAGTGAAAAACTTCTGAAAAAGTCACCATAAATGCATTCTATAAAACGACACCGTTATAGAACAAAACTGTTAAAAAACTGTGTCGTTCTGAGTAGCAGAGAAGTCGCTTTCTCCTGCATTATAGTCCAATCGAAAAACATCTGCTTGTCATCTGGTCCTCACTCTAAGTCCAATGGCCGCTCCTCTTCCACCCTCCGCCGCCGTAGTCTCATTCGGTCAACGTAAACGTCAATGCAAGTTGACCACCACCGCTGCGACCTCCTCGGGCACCTTCTCGCTGCTATTGTTTTCCATGTTTGTCCTCTCCGCCGTTGCAACAATCGAGGACGACGTGGCGTGCTTAAAAGGCATCAAAACCTCACTCTCCGATCCCGACCACCGCCTCTCGAAATGGAAGCTCGAAAACGGTTCCTCCACCTCCACTCCCTTCATCTGCGATCTCTACGGCGTCTCGTGCTGGAACGAGAAAGAGAATAGGTTAATCAGCCTCAGTCTTCCCTCCATGAGCCTCTCCGGCCAACTTCCAGAGTCTTTGAAGTTTTGTCGGAGCTTACAAACCCTAGATCTCTCCGGAAACTCGCTCTCCGGTTCGATTCCGCCTCAGATTTGCTCGTGGCTACCGTATCTTGTAACCCTAGATCTCTCAAACAACCACCTCTCCGGCTCCATTCCCGATGAAATCGGTAACTGCAAATTTTTAAACACGCTCATTCTTACTAAAAACCACCTCTCTGGTCCGATCCCGGTCGAGCTCGGTCAGCTGGATAGGCTGAAGCGACTCTCACTTGCTGATAATGACCTTTCCGGATCCATTCCAACTCAAGTCGCTGCTAATTTTAGCGTAGCTGATTTTGATGGGAACAGTGGATTATGTGGGAGACCGTTGGATTTGAAATGTGGTGGACTCAATAAGAAAGCTCTTGGTATAGTCATTATTGCCGGCCTAATTGGCGCCGCAGGGTCTTTGATCTTAGGCTTTGCGATTTGGTGGTGGTGCATTGTCAGGACTAATCGGGTTAAGAGAGGATTTAATGGTGTTGGTGGTGGGAAGAACGTTGATAGCTGGGTGGAGAGGCTGAGAGAGTGTAGGCTTGTTCAGGTTTTGCTTTTTCATAAGCCTGCTGTGAAGATCAAGTTGGCAGATTTGTTAGCTTCGACGCAGAATTTTGGTTCGCATAGTGTTCTAATTGCGAATCGTGTTGGGGTTTTGTATAAGGCTGCATTGGGAGATGGGTCGGTGCTTGGTGTTAAGCGGCTTGCGGTGTGCAAGCTCAGTGAAAAGCAGTTTCGGTCTGAGATGTATCGGTTGGGGCAGTTGCAGCATCCAAATTTGGTGCCATTGTTGGGATTCTGTGTTGCTGAGGACGAGAAGCTTTTGGTTTACAAGCATATGGTGAATGGCACGCTGTACTCTCATTTGCATAGTGTTGGTAACGAGGGGAAGTTGAAGTGTTCGTTGGATTGGGTCACGAGGGTTAAAATTGGTTTGGGTGCTGCTAGAGGGCTGGCGTGGCTCCACCACGTTTGCGACCCTCCTTATATACATCAAAACATCAGCTCGAATGTGATTCTCTTGGATGATAACTTTGATGCCCGAATAACGGATTTCGGTTTGGTGAAGCTCATCAGCTCAGGCGATTCCACAAACAGTTCCTTTGTAAACGGGAAATTCGGAGAACTAGGCTATGTGGCGCCTGAATACTCGAGCACCATGGTTGCGTCTCTCAAAGGGGATGTCTACAGCTTTGGCGTAGTCTTGTTAGAACTCTTGACGGCCCAAAACCCGATTGATCTCAGCAAGGTTGATCATGGGTTTAAAGGCAATTTGGTAGACTGGATCAACAAGCTCTCGACAAAGGGACGAGTTCAGGATGCCGTTGACAACTATATATCCGGTAAAGGCAATGATGATAAAATAATGCAGTTCATGAGGATAGCGTGCTCTTGTGTAGCTTATAGACCCAAAGACAGGCCTTCCATGCACAGTGTATATATTTCATTGACAGGAGTGGCTCAAGAACTCGACTTCTATGAAGATTACCGTGACTTTCCATCGATTTTACAGGAAGAAGACACTACTGTCTGAAGCAGAGCCGATGTTTGTATATCATGATGCTCCAGGATCCTTGCGCAAATAGTCAAATTCGGTTTCCAGAAATTTGTTGTTATTGTTGTCTATTCACTATTCAGGCGAACATTGCAGCACCTTACTCAGTGAGTGACATTCGCTAATTTTAGGGGTATTATGTGACATTTTCTAAAATTACGGCCTATGTAACTGAAAACATGATACTTAGGGGATGGGTTTGTAATTAATCTCAAAAACTTGTATACAACACAACACTTTTACCACTACACCTATCAACAAGCACGACTATCCTTTAAATAAAAAATTGCAGAATAATAAGTCAACAGGCCTATTGGGCCGCTTACAGGGCCAAATTCTGAACGTCATTTCTCAGTACTTTATCTGACAAGTCATTTTTTGTGTATAAAGAAAAGAATACCAATTGGATTAAAGTCAACTTTGACCAGCTATCGTGTACAAAAAGCACTCTACTCAAGTCATTATCATTTTCTTCCGTAGCCGGGAAAAATGGCCGATGCCGACAACGTCGCCGCACTCGACGGAGAAGAAAGTGAGTCGTACGACGAGATTCCTTCCTTCCGATACAGATACGATGCCTTCCTCAGCTTCCGAGGGGAAGATACGCGCCACACTTTCACGGCTCGGCTCTACAAGGCGCTAAGGGAGGTCGGCGTGAGAGTGTTCATCGATGACGAAGGCCTGAAAGGCGGCGATAAGGTAAAACCGAACCTTCTAGAAGCGATACAAGACTCGGCTTTCGCAATCGCGGTGATATCGCCTAGGTACGCCGAGTCGCGGTGGTGCTTGGAGGAGCTGGCGACGATTGTGGAGCTGAAGAAGAAGGTGATGCCTGTGTTTTACAAGGTTAATCCTTCGGATGTGAGGCGGCAGAAAGAGACGTTCGCTAAGGATTTTGAGAGGCATAAGACTTCGGGTTCGGAGAAGGCTGACACGATTGAGAGGTGGAGGGCGGCGATGGAGGAGGTCGGTGGCACCTCAGGCTGGGATTCAAAACTCTGGTAAATGCTTCTGCAATTTTCTAATTCAACACTCTGGTAAATGCTTCAGAAATACAAGGGTTATTTTGATGGTGGTAATTTCGTTCGGATTCTGGTAGTAAGATTGATAGATTAGACTATAATAATAATGATTGTTTTATTAACATTTAGGCAAATCTGCAAATTTGTTTGCATCTTGATCAGCTTTAAGTTATGATCAGCACGTTCATCTCAATCTCATATTCCTAGTATGATTTCTACATGGAGATTTTTCTGAATAAATTAATGCATAGTTGTTATTATAAGTCTCAAGTATTTGTTTACTTCCTACTGCCACTGTCAAGCTCATTTTTGTGTCTTTCTTAAATCATGTGGATTGGAAAGCTTAGACCATGTCCAAAGCAGGGAACAAGTCCCCTTCATCAGTTATGCTAGAATATTTATGTGAATCAATTGGAAATAAATATATATATTCATGAAGGTTTTTGTCTTTTGACTTTGTGCTGATTCTTTCCAATTTCAAGCGTCACATGGATTGAGAAACTTGGCTCATTTTGTTGAATATATATAGGGGAGCGCTCGGTTGATAACCCTAAAAATTCCAGAATGTGTACCTCAAATCTCACAAACTTGAATCAAGTTGCATCTATGAATGTGGAGGTGATACGTGTCCCACTAACTTATTTTAAGCTTTCGGAAACTGCACTTAGACAAAAACTGATTGCATTTTCAAAAGTGCATAACGAAGACAAAAGTGCATAACGAAGACAAAAGTGCATAACGAAGGGGTTCTCAAAGTTCTTGAAAAAAAGAAGCGTTCTCATTTGAGCGCTCCTCTATATATACATTTGATTACAAGTAATTGCACATTGGTACCAGTTATATTATAATAGGCCATGTCATAACAGTGCTTAGTAGTTATGGTAGTTCAACTATTGTTTCATCTGATCTGGTTTGGACATTATAACAGGGATGAGGCAATGCTGATTCAAACCATAGTCAAACAGGTATTGGAGAAACTCAATAATATTCCACTGGGGGTGGCTAAGTATCCCACTGGGCTTACTTCCCGCATCGAACAACTACTGAGGGTGTTGGATGCAAATGCCAATGGAATTAAAATCGTGAATCTGTACGGTATGGGAGGAGTTGGGAAGACAACTCTTGCCAAGGCTGTCTACAATAAGCTTGTTGTTCACTTCAAACGTCGTAGTTTTATTTCCCATGTACGCGAGAGTTGGGAACAACCTGATGGAGAGAACTATCTACGAAAGACACTTAATGATGATTTGCGACCAAATAAAAGCGGAGATGGCTTTCAAATATGGGAAGCTGGTTCTGAAGATAAAGTTCTTGTTGTTCTGGATGATGTTGATGACATCCAACAGATACATGCCTTGGCCACTGAAAGAAATATTTTGTACACAGGAAGTCGACTCATTATCACTTCTAGAGAAAAACTAATTCTGCCAGGAGGCATTGTGAATGAATATTTTGAAGTAACTGAGTTAAACTTCCAAAATTCTCTACAGCTTTTCAGTTATCATGCATTTGGGAGGGAGGGACCCCCTGAAGATTATATGAAGCTCTCCAAAGAAGTCGTGCATCTTGCAGGAGGATTACCCTTGGCTTTAGAGGTATTTGGATCTTTTTTATTGGACAAAAGGAGAATGGAAGAGTGGAATGATGCACTGCAGAAACTGAAGGAGACTTGCCCAGACCGCTTACGTAATATTTTAAGGATTAGTTATAATGCACTAGATGATGAGGGGAAATGCATATTTCTTGACATGGCATGTTTCTTTGTGAAAATGTCAATGAAAAGAGAAGATATGATTGATTTACTCCGAGGGTGTGGATATAAGGCCGAGATTGCTCTCACAGTCCTGGTATCAAAATCTCTGATTAAGATCATTAAAGGAGGCACAATATGGATGCATGACTCACTTAGGGAAATGGGAAGAGATATCGTTCTTTCTGAGAACTTTGGGGATCCTGGTATGCGGAGTAGAATCTGGGATCAGGGGGCGATGACTGTTCTCAGGAACAACAAGGTTACTCTAATTGCATATATGACTATTGAATTGAAAACAGATGCTTCCCATATGAAAACACTTAGCTGTCTAATTTCTTATTTAACAAAGCTGCTCTATAATTACAAAATTTCAGTGTCAATATTACTTTAGTAAGATATGTGCATTTCACATCTTTTGACCGCTTTCTGAAGATGAATTATGTATAATACCTATAGGGAACCAGAAGCATTCATGGTATTGCACTTGAGTTCGTGAAGGAAACTGGAGACGAAGACATTGGTGCCCAGTCACTATTCTTTACTATGAAAAGAATGCTGAAGACAGTATTTGGTTGTATAGTTGAGACTGGGCAAACGCTGGACACAAAAGCATTGCAACCCATGTCGTGTCTAAGGCTCCTAAAATGTGATAATGTGCAGTTTCAAGGACCTTTCAGGTATATGCCTGCCGAGATAAAGTGGCTACAGTGGAAAGGATGTCCCCTTAAAAATCTCCCAGATGAACTCTGCACTCATGTTCTTGACTTATCAAAGAGCAAACTCACAAATTTGTGGAATGGACGACAAAGCAAGGTGAGTTGGGAAGCTTCTGAATTTTAATTGACAATGGCAATATTTAAGAGGTCTATAATCACCTTGCTGTATAATTTGTGTCCTGAAGTTAAAATGTCTTTCTTTAAGATGTAGGGACAAATTATGTTAGTTTCATTAAGTAGGGTTTTCATCTTACAGAAACTTGTATATTTAATGAAGGTGCTTTAAATGATTGACATGTTCTAATAGCTTCATTGCACTTTGTCTTAAACATTTACAAGTCTATGTACAGCCAACTGGTGCAACATGTAGTTATTTTGTTGTAAAGGTGAAGGTGACTTAATAGTTGATAAACTATATTTTATTGTTGATGTTCGGGAATTTGATTGTTAGTTACATTTCTCATACAGATGGCTGACAAGTTGATGTTTGTGAATCTGAGCGAGTGCCATCATTTGACAAGCATTCCCGATCTCTCCGGCCATAAAGTTTTGGAAAAGATAAATCTTAGAAACTGCAACAGACTGCTAAAGTTGCACGAATCAGTTGGTGAGCTGAGTTCACTAGTTCAGTTGAATTTTGAAGGTTGCTCCAACTTGATGAAGCTTCCAACTGATGTTTCTGGTTTGAAACATCTTGAGAAACTCATCCTAACTGATTGCTTAAGATTGAAGGAATTACCGGCAAATATTGGCTACATGACACTGTTAAAAGAGCTCAGGGCTGACAGCACTGCTTTGGAAAAGCTACCCAATTCCATCTTCCGTCTAGAAAATCTTAAAATACTTACCCTAACAGATTGTCGGTTATTGAAGACACTACCTAAAGGCTTGTGTAATCTGACTTCACTGGAAAATCTTGTACTTAGTGGTACAGGAGTGGAGGAGCTGCCAGATTCATTTGGATGTTTAGTCAATCTTAGGTTTCTTAAGTTGGATTTTTGCAAATCACTTGCAAGAATTCCTATGTCCATTGGAAACCTCACAGCTCTAGAAAGTCTATATTTGGGAGGACTAGTCGTCACAGAATTACCCAGTACTATTGGCTTTCTGTCTCATCTGAAGGTACTATCCATTGATCACTGCAAACTGATAAGCAGACTACCGAATTCGATTGGAGGAATGAAATCACTGATAAGCTTAAATCTTGGAGGCACGGCGCTTAAAGAGCTGCCAGAACAGATTGGTTGTTTGAATATGCTTAGACATCTAGACATGTTAAGCTGCGACTCGCTTGAAAGATTACCTTCATTTGAAAACATGTTGAACTTAACTAGGCTTTCACTAGCCAGGACTAAACTAACAGAGTTGCCCGAGTCTATTGGAAAGATGGAAATGTTGCACACACTGATAATGGAAGATTGCAAACATCTAAAGAGGTTGCCAGATTCAATTGGGGATCTAAAATCACTCTGCTATCTCACAATGACAAACACTGCTCTTACAGAGTTAAGTGAAAAACTAGGCAAGTTATCAAGCTTAAGAGTGTGCAGAATGTCGAAGCTTTCACATTCTGTGGAACCTGCAAATTCGATGGTCAACGCTGAGCTCACAACTGATATGGAACATGAAATGCCAAAGCTTGTGATGGTTCCAGAATCCTTCTCGCATCTATCCTCACTACAAGAACTGAATCTTCATGGTTGGAAAATATCTGGAAAAATTCCTGATGGACTTGAGCAGCTCAAATCACTTGTAACATTAAAGCTTAGCCGCAATAATATATCTCACCTTCCAGCTAACCTGAGCGGACTCGGTACTCTGAAATATATATATTTATCTCATTGTCAGCAACTGACACATCTCCCGCCTCTTCCTTCCAGCTTGATTATTTTGGATGTCTCAAGTTGTACTCAATTGGAAAGCATTTCTGATCTGTCTTCCATGAAATATTTAGAAGAGCTGAATCTTGCATTTTGTGTCAAGGTGTGTGACATGCCTGGTCTTGAGTGCTTGAAGGCATTAGAGAGGCTGTATATGGGAGGCTGTCAACTATGTTTTCAAGCAGTGAAAAGTAGAATAACCAAGGTCTGCTTTATCTGTATCTTAGACCTTAGCAACTGGCTCATTAGTCATAATAATTACATGGTCAATTTAAGCATGTATATCAAACTGTTTCTCTTTGAAATTGCAGGCTTCGTTGAGACGGCTGCGCAACTTTTGCATCCCAGCAGGTGAAATCCCGAGTTGGTTCATTAAAGAGGTCCCTTATTTTACAAGGATCAAACATCGGAATATAAAAGCCGTACTGATTGGTGTTGTGATATCTCTAGATCAACAACAGCATGATAATTACAGGGATAAACTACCGGCGATAGTAGACATTAAAGCAAAGATTTTTAGGTTTAACGACTCAAACCCAGTCTATACCACCGTGCTCTACTTGATGGGAGTTCCAGACACAAATGAAGATCAATTATACATGTGCCGATACACAGAAGTTACTCCATTAGTTCTCATGCTCAAGGAAGGCGACAGGGTGGAAATAGCTGTGCAAGAAAATCCCCGCTTTAATGGTCTTTCATTAAAAAAGTATGGGATTCATTTGATTTATGACAAAGATGACGACATTGGTGATAATCAGGATGAAGACTGGTTGGATGAATCAGAACAGTCTATCTCACATAAATTAGCTGCCTTCTTCAACTCCTTGTAAGTAAGAGGTAAGTGACATGGTGAATCAGCCAATAAGTCAGAGACCATAGAGTGGATGGAGATTCAGACATAACAAACATTGCTACGTATAACTTATATACACATATGTATAAGCACTATAAAAGAAGGACAATGACGACCTGTAGAGTTCTACATTATGATTCTTGTGGAGGGACTCTGAAAATGGAGATGCTGGCGGTCTCAGAATTGGAGTCGATGTTTTTCATGATCTGTGGAAGCCATTGCCAACTTGCATGTGAAGCCAATCCGGGGAGGAGATTTCGTCGTAGGGTCTTGGAGGGTAGCCCACGCCAGCCGAGTCGAAGGCTTGCTGACCAAACTGCCAACATATACAGAAAGTGGTCATCAAAACATCAGGAATACTGCAGAACACAAACAACATGGCAGAAAACCAGGCAGAAATGGTACAAATTAGCCCAAGAGAAAATTATGTGTAAAAGTTGATGATACTCATACTCACAACTTTGGAAGAAAACACTTCAAGGGCAGGAGGAAGCCTAGAATTGATTGCTTCGAGCTTCATTGACAAGAACTGCAAATGATGTAAAGGTTATCCATCAAGGCTACTGATTGGAAGGCGAAAAACAGATTTCAGTCATCGAGATAAAACTGTGGATACCTCTACTTGGTGCTGAAGTGAATGGATGTAGTTAATAATTTCATCGAGGACTAGTGCTTTGCCAATCACCTGAAGCCAGAACAAATAGCGATAAGTTTTTTTTTTTTACCAAGAGAATACATCACTCCTTTCAATCGGGGTGATGACCGCATGTACCGCAAATCCTAGACTCAACTACAAAAGTGACAATTCATACATGACAGACAACACGAGCCATCATTCAATTATTGTTGTAACTCAAAAACAGATAACACCGGCAAACTTTTTGAAAAACACATTATCAGTCACCTTGTTACAGCCAGGGACCAGATCCTGGAGAATCTTCATCCTTTCACTTATCTTTTCTCTCCTTGCCTGAAACAAAGAGTTAAAAAAAAGAAGAACAAGTTTACCTTCTGTAAGTTCATTTGAATAGACGCAAGCTTGAGCAGACGAGCACTGAACTTTTAGCATGAAGTCCTAGTCCTAACTATGGCATATTGTGGCACCACATCATGTTCATGGTGGGTAATTTGCTGAGTTTGATGGATTTCCCTTTCAGTCGCAACGTTTTCATAATCGACAACTCTAACATGGAATCATCATGGCTTGTGAAACACGTTTAAATTATCCAAATATCTCACACAGCATGTCCCATGTGCTACCATCTACTAGTTAATTACAGAATGAACTAAAAACAGTTATATCAGGCTTTAAGAGCCATGCACGTTACTAAGCTAAAGCTCTGAGACGACTAAAAAAAAGCACATTACCCGCTCGGCTAGACTATGGCTGTTAGTAGCCTGCCCTCTTCTTGCACGTACATGAATGTAGTCTTGCTTGGGCGGCTCAGCTAGCTTAGCATTGTTTTCAGCACCCCCTACTTCCACTTCTTTTATTTCTTTCTGACTACTGGATCTGAACAGCTTGTTCCGCTTTCCATCCCAATCATTCTACACGGCATAATTAAGAACAGTTCTCAGTACTCAAATCAAAATGTCAACAAAAAAAATGAAGCTCCGAATATTCAAAACTCAAAAGTGCAGGCCCAGTCCCATGTTTTTGATCACTCAGATAGCTAATCAAACAGTAACCTTGGATAAGTTATAAAACTGAAGGATGTCAATAATCAGCAAATACTTCAAATCCCAAATCAGCAAATTTATTAAAAATGACATCTTTATCCAATCAGTAAAACAGAACAAAAAAAAAAGAGCAAGAGCAATACCATGACACTGGTAGCGCTAGTGGAGACAACCTTAGCAGACACATCCACAAACACAGCCTCGTAACGCTTCTTACCACCGTTCTGCCTGACCCATCCCTGTGACTCATCACCAGAAGCATCACTAATAGCATTGCCAACGAAATGCCCTGAACCTTGCCCGAAAAGAGTTTGCCTCATCTCGTACTCACAGTCACTTGTGGCGCCATTTCCACTGTTGATAAAGAATGGCCAGATTTCCGTCACGTTGGTGTGCGGATCCATCAAGAAACTCACTGCACTGGACCAACAGATTTTCATTATATTAAAATACCAAGAAAAACATTAATTCGGACATTTTATCAAACACCTTGTGCTCTAGGAAAAAGAGGGAAGGAGGCGAAGTTCGATCGCCATTGAAGAGAATGAGGGAAGGGAAGTTGGTGCGCACTGTACAATCTGGTGCAATCTAGTCTTCATCGAATTGGTATTTAGAGACGAAAGCCTCAGGAGTTTGACTTCGACTGAGATTTCGCTGTCTTAATTGGAATTACTCGTCGCGAGATATCACAACACAAACTTCGAAATGGACGGTTAGAAATTTTTGTAAGGGTCGGATCGGAAGGTCGTGATTTTGTGTCTTATGGTGACATCAGACGTATTCAATGTTAAAGTAAAAAAAGTTTTAGTGTATTTATTGCGACTATCAAAATGTTGTTGTTCCAATCAAAACGGCATCGTAAATCCGCTGCACTGCACCGGATATGAATTCATGTGTTAAAGGTGATTGATTTATTACTTCATTAAGAAATATTTAGGTCTTTTTTTTTTATTTTCTTTTAAGATTCGATTGTGCATTATTCGACTACAACACAATTTTTATTGGACACTAATTCACAACTGATACACGCGTATATGATGTTTCTATATTGAAACTGTTTCTAGTAAAACATAATACTTGAAAGTATACAAATTAGTAAATGCTCGAAAATGAATCGACAAGAAAATGTGGTTTGTTAAGGTCCACATTTGGTCGATAACATCAATCTTATCATGTCCCTAACCAACACCAACTGGCTACAAGTTTATAGCTTATTATTCATATATGAAACTATGAAAGATGAGTAGGATCAGATGGATGAAGTTGAAAACAAAGGGTCCCCAAAAACGTCACCGTTTCAGATGAACACGTTATACGTACAGGTACATATATCACCCTCATCTTTTTTCCCGCTTAGTTAAAACACAACATGCTTTACCGCCTCTTAAAAAACGGAAAAAATTTTCAATTTAAGGAAAAATCAAATTTGGTTTCCAATTGTAGAGAGTCTTCAAATTTGGATTTCCAAAATACACACTTTTGATTAGGTGCCGTTGTTAAGGGCGCCTAAAATATTGAGCGTTCTTATCAACTGCGCCTAATACCCAGTGTCAAGTTTTATGATATAAGGAAGGCTGAGTCAGCAAAAATTGCCAAATAAGATTTAGGTGCTGTCAAGGAGGGCGCCTTAATAATACTGTTATACTGTACATCAAGTCAGTAACAACTCAGGGGGAAATGCTATGGACAAGGCAAAGGTGCTGTCAAGGAGGGCGCCCAAATGTAAAACGTTGCCCACAACGGCGCCCTAATAATACTGTTATACTGTACAACAAGTCATTAACAACTCAGGGGGAAATGCTATGGACAGGGCAAAGGTGCTGTCAAGGAGGGCGCCCAAATGTAAAACGTTGCCCACAACGGCGCCCTAATAATACTGTTATACTGTACAACAAGTCATTAACAACTCAGGGGGAAATGCTATGGACAGGGCAAAGGTGCTGTCAAGGAGGGCGCCCAAACTGTTTTAGGTCAAAGGTGCTGTCCACAACAGCACCTAAACCTGAAATGGATGCATGTATTATTTGTTTCAATTTGTTACCCAAAAACAACCTGCAAACGAAAAATTTCAGTATACAACCCTGTCCAATACAAATCCAATCCACCGGAATCCAATCCACTAAAACTTAACAACACAAAAGTGTGAAACATAAAGTGGATGACTTGCGCAAAAGTTATTTAAGTCATCACCCTTACAAAAAGACAACATAAACGTTATAATTTACAACCAATTATCAACTGTCAAGGTCCCGGCGTAAAACGATTGGGTAACCTTCTAGCGCGCGAACCAACCCTCCGAGTTGGAGTCATTTGTGACTCTGCTTGAGTAACTTGAGAGGGGCCTCCAACTTCATAGTTATCTTCTGATAAGTCCACATCTTCGTTGGAGTCATCTACATTAAAAAAAATACATGTTAGATATAAAAGACGAATATATAGATTTCAAAATTACATCAAGCTTATATACCATTATGAAGCTGAATTTGTGCGGGGTCAACATCCAATGCAAGACCCTCTCCAATTCTCAATAGGTCCGCACGAGTGGAATGAAATAAATCATGGAGTGCCCTCTTTGAATCATGGTCAGTCGTCTTAAGAAAAACTCCCGAAGACACGTTGCACGTGCGCACTAACGAAGTAACCTGTAGAAAAAGTTAGTTGTGTTATGTAAGATATTTTGTAACTATGAAAAATTACGCTAAAATGTTATAATACTTACAAGTGAATTCAACTGAAATGCAGATGGCCGATATGGTGCCGCCGATGTATCCAATGGTGGCTGAATGCGCCTACGAGTGACATCGTAGTACCAAGTGTAGTACGCATCCAAGTACGATCCATCAGTGTCAATCTCACCGATAATAATGCTTTCTGCACGATCAGCCCACATATTCAGGTGAACTTGCATTTCTGCACCTAAAGGCTCGGAAGTCCGTCTCTTGCTCATATGCATATCTCTGTGACTCTGTGGTGGCAATGTTGGCTCCGGTTGTATCCATCCAAACTGACGAAGAACCCGAGAAGGGTAGTGCCACTCAGCGATATTAAAACACAAGAGTGGCACTTCGGCCGTCCAGCTACCTCTCCCGGCTACACACATTGGATTAAGTGTGCCTAAAACGTCTTCCGTGAAAGGAGTCCATATGACATCGTTCGCCTCCTGTCGATCCAGTAAATCACGGTACAACATCAACACGTGATGTGATGTCTGCATCCATGACTTAGGGACAGTCCATCTACAACATGTGAAATTAATAGTTAGTAAAATCACCAAAATGTACATAATAAGAAATATGAAAGGGTTAACTTACTTGTATCCTAAAGCAGGAAGCCGCATAGGATCAACATCTGAACCAGGAGGTGGGACTGGGATAGCAAGCCTCCTCGGTCGTCCAATGAGCAAGTGCTCCCACGCCCACAACTGAATTAGTATAGCACATCCACTGAGCTGTTTGTGTGTCGACTCACATGCCTTGCACAAACTTCGATAAAGAAATGCAAGTGTCGCAGAACCCCAACTGTACTCTGAAATTGCATCCAGGTCTGCAAGCAGTGGCAAGTAGTGAAGGGACACGTCACTGCCTGAAGAATCCGGACACAGTGAACTCCACAACATGACCAACATATACGCTCGCGCGTATCTCTGTATAACCTCCTCTGAAGCATCCTCCGGAATCTCCTGCATATTGTCCCGAAACCAAGTGCGTCTCACCATATTGTATAACTATTCGCTTGCTTGAATGTGAAGTGAACGATAGCGGTTATAGGCAAGTCACGGCAAGCCATAAGCACATAATTAAATGATTCTGATTGGTTAGTCGTCATAGATCCCCATCTTCTACCGTTAGTATCATAAGCCAAAGACCATTTTTCCGGGTTAACCTTGTCCAACCACTTTACAAGATCCGGCTTATCATTCAACAACTCCTTCAAATCTTTCAAACGATTACTGAACTTTATTTGTTGATTCTCCTCGGCAATGTTATAAAGTAAGTCTTTGTGGGCTAAACACTTTGCCTTTTGATTGAAATTAGAGGTAAAGTGCCTTAAACAAAGACGGTGATATGCTCTTGGTGGAGACCAAGCCTCTTCTTCCATCGCTCGCATAATGCCTATATGCCTATCCGAAATTATGCATAATCCATCACGTTGCGTGACGCCACTTCGAATGCACGTCATGAACCACTTCCAGCTCTCGATATTTTCACCCTCCACCAATGCATAAGCTAAAGGAAGAATTTCATTTTGGGCATCTAGAGAGACCGCAATCATTAAAACACCCTTCCACTTTCCGATCAAATGTGTCGCATCGATGGAAATGACGGGACGACAATGCTTGAAGCCTTCAATGGCCGGAGCAAATGACCAGAATACACGATTCAAGCTTACTCTCCCACTATCTAGCGTTGATGTGTCCCAATGAACAATGCTACCGGGATTGGACTCTTTGAGCATATCCATGTATGCCGGTAGCTTTTCGAAAGATGCTTCCCAATCACCAAATATATGTAATAAAGCTTTTTGTCGGGATTTCCAAGACTTCATGTAAGATATTTTATACCCATACTTTGATCTCATTAAAGCTTGCATCTCGTAAGGGGAAAATCTCAACTTCTCTTGAATTAAATCTCTTATATCCATTCCGATAAAATGTTTGTTAAAATGAACATTGTCATGAGGGATAATATCGATCTCGCAAGTGTGATCTCCATCATATTTGGTTATTCGCCACATGCCTTCATTTTTCTTCTTCGAAGCTCGTAGCTCCCATTTGCATTTATCCTTCCCTCGACGACATTCAAGATTCAATCGTTTTGTGCACGAGCTTGCAGTGTGATATTCTCGACGGTGTTTGATAGAATATTTTTGACAAGCATATATGAGCGACTCCTTCCGCATAAACATACCGCCTTTTTTAGTACTTTGGTATTAAACCGACTGTCATTAGAATCATGGTCTTCAATACTTGGATGGCTCGTCAAACCGGAAACATCATTGAAAGGAGGAAAATCCCATAGGGAATTATTAACTCCTTCACCACATATTGGTACTTCAACATAGCCTTCCTCATCGTCATTATCAAAATTCATCAAATCATCTCTATCATACTCATCAAAAGACGGAATTTCAAATCTCTCTATACTTGACAATGTCATTCCATCATTTTCAGCACTAGTCATTGCTACAGTCCAAGATAAACAATAATATATTAACACTTAACTTAAAAGCAGCAGTCACTTGAAGCACAACAAGATAACACTGTCTAAGGCTACCTATGAACTTATCTCCCTTTTCAGAATACATTACGCTAACAATTCACAAATAAGATTGACAATGTTGCTTAATCCCTGTAAGTATTTCCCAATTAACAAAATTGATACATAACCATAAATTCCTTGGCTATAAACATCTTTCCTCGGATTTACTCTATTATTTCTCCTAGTCTATAGGTCTAGACATATCAATTATCAGCAGGTTCCCAACCGCTTGAATGTAAGTAGAAGATACCATAGCCATACAACTAATTCTTTTAAGGCAGTACATGGAACACTTCATGGATCAATTTTTTACGTTTTCAACAAAACAACAACACAGTCAATCTTAACTAATCAACTGTTTTCAACAAAACAACAACACAGTCATCTTTCCTCAAACTTCAATCAATCGAAAACACAATAAATAAAAATCTAACCCAATCCAGTGGTGATCGGAGGAGTTGAAGCAGACACTTGAAGAACAGAAGGAGTTGAAGCAGACGGACGGACGGACGAGCGACAGTTGGACGACGGACGAGCGACGAGCGACGGGACGAGCAGCGGCAGTTGGCGGAGTCGACCGGACAGACGGAAAGTAGAAGACAAAGTCGAACTAACGGACGGAGAATCTAGGGCACGGAAGTTTATTTGATTTCATCTGGGCGCCCTCCTTGACAGCACCTAAATCTTATTTGACAATTTTTGCTGACTCAGCCTTCCTTATATCATAAAACTTGACACTGGGTATTAGGCGCAGTTGATAAGAACGCTCAATATTTTAGGCGCCCTTAACAACGGCACCTAATCAAAAGTGTGTATTTTGGAAATCCAAATTAGAAGACTCTCTACAAATGGAAACCAAATTTGATTTTTCCTTAAATTGGAAATTTTTTCTAAAAAACGTGTAGATATGTGGAACGTGGCTTGGTCCATTCACATGAATCACGCATACCATACCTTCCTCTTTTCTCACTTTTGTGGTTGGGTCACGTGGCTTAGAAGGAGACAGGTCACGTGCGGGTTGCTACATATGGAAAGGTATTGTATAGAAACTGTCACGTTAGTTTCCTTCCGTTTCGGGAAATACTATTTCTATTTTATGAGATAAGCAAACCATCAAGGGCTGGAAACATTTGGTTAGATCAGAGCGAGGTCAGCAAGGCCCCAAGTTCATCATGATTCGGGTTGGGGTTGTGGACCAGAAAAATTGGCTATGGACCACGAAAGCAGAAAGTTCTTTTTCATCATCAAACTTGTATTAAGAAAAGAAAAGAAAACTTTTTTTTTGTGGGACTTGGGGAGTGGAAAGTGCAACCTTGGTAATTTCTCCACCCTGCTCTTGGTGGGGATGAGGATGATAACTTGTGCATTTCAGAATGCCTTGTTATAGGCTAATTAATTACTCCCATGAGATAGCTAGCACTGATGCAGTAGGGCTAGTAACATCGTGTTTGATGTTACCGAAGTCGGCTCTTCCTGTCAACATCTTGGTCGCTATTTGAGACACCTCCCCAAACCACTCATCTTCCGGCAGTACACTGCCATAATACATATTGCAAAGGAACACATTATCAGACACAGACAGGTACCAACATGAAAGCAG
Source organism: Rhodiola kirilowii (assembly GCA_033675215.1). NCBI lineage: Eukaryota > Viridiplantae > Streptophyta > Magnoliopsida > Saxifragales > Crassulaceae > Rhodiola > Rhodiola kirilowii. The sequence goes on along the minus strand of CM066197.1, from coordinate 55,957,206 downwards.
AATGATACACTCACTTGTTGAAGTTAAGAGCTGTGTAGAATCCAGATACCTGTATGGATCCAATCCTGTAGCTGCCACTGCCTCAACTGCTCTGCCTATGAGGTTCTTAATAACTTGGTAAAGATTGCGGGACAGGTAGCGGCCCTGGGATGCGAAAAATAGCACAAACTCCATGTCCAAGTAAAACTGTCAAAGGACAAACGCTTGTTTAGTGTGAACTCTGTATCAAACTTGTTAAGCAAACATTCAGAGTCAACTGGTCTAGTAAATTTACTTGTTGCAGGCCAAAACGACCTAAGGGAGTCGGCCCTTCTTCAACCTCTTCCCAGAAGGTCTGATCATTTGAAAGCCACAAGATGACAGTTTCTGTCAATCTCATCAATAGTATAGTTGCAAATCTTTCCCTCCCAACAAACATGTCAGAGGCAATGCTTGCAATTCGAGTTAGTTTTAGAAAGAATTCCTGAATAGCAGACACACATGAGATGTAATGAATAAATGCATGGAGTTTGATTTTAGACTTTGGACGTTCACCTGAAATATTGGAGAGGGAAACCATTCAGGCTCTTCTGCATATCCATCCATCCTCGTATAGATATGTGCTGAAAGACGAACATCACCTTCTTCATTGAAAATGAGTTCAAGGGCATGCACCCGACAAAAGCTGTCTCGCAATTTTTCCACAGACTTTTGAAGCTTCCTTTTCCATTCCCGTTGCTCTGGGTTACGGTTTTGCCTTTCTGAAGCTCTCCTGGGTGTTTCCGAAATTCTTCTAGGCGTTTCAGAAGCTCTCCTTGGCGTGTTGTCCATTCTAGGTGCCTGGCTTTGTGAGGGCAAAAGCTTCATAGCGGCACGAGGGAGAAGTTCCTCTGCTAATAAGGAGGCATTTGCTAGCAGGGCTATCTGTTGGGCTTCTGACTCTGCCATTCTTACTATTTTATTTCCAGATAGTTCCGGGGTCTCTTCTGTGTCCATGGAACCAGGTAGTCCACTGATGAGCAGATTAATGTAATTGTTGAAGACATCTAAGATACCATCCAGGATAGGAATACCAGTCAGCACGCTCCCAAGTGATCCTACCTCCTCGAAAAATTCCTGAAACAGCAAGTCATACACTTAAAGACATCTAGCTACGATATCACATATTCCTCTATCAACCTTTTGCTATAGAAGCAAGATCTTAAAAAAGAAGAAGCACATTAGTCACCTGAGCCATTGTATTGAACCTGTGAGCACTGCTTGAGACCTTTGGCTGGGATGTGGCCAAGCTTGACAGAGATGCAGTGGAAGAGTATCCTAAAGGACGCACACCAAGGGGTGAATATATAAGTGACCAATCATCTGCTGCGGCTAGAGCGGAACTACTTTGTTCAATTCTTTTCAAGTTGGCTGTCAGTGCTTGTTCAACACAAGGCCTGAAAAATCTCAAGAGAACAGGAGAAAGGGCCATTCCACGAGCTTCTAAACAAGAACAGTATCCCATGCATATCTGAACACACTCGGTTGCAGCCCTTAATCCCCCTGAAGCAGCTGCAGATGCTAAAGTGTGCCGTTTCAAAAGCATGGCATAAGACTCAACTTGTTTGACAGCCCAAGTTACTAGCTCTGATGCATACGCAGGTTCCTCACCAAAAGCGGCTAAGGAATCACTAGCTGCTCTGGCAATAGTCGAAAAGACTAACTGGGATAGCTGAGCTGCATATGTTCCTCCATATAAGGTAGTGGAGGGACGCATATTTTGCATATCAGACTGCAATTTCTTCTCATGAGAAGATAGTAACAAAGTGTGAGCACGAGGTCCATCCCCTAGTCTTTTGAGAGCCATTATAACTGTAAGAAGCTCAGCACCACGCGTTGAGGGTTGGCTGGCAGCTTCAGCAAGCTGATCTGCTAATTTTGTTCTTTGCTCAGAAATAGAGGTCTGCAGAGACAAGATAGCCGTTGGGCTTAATGTTTGTTTATCATTTGCATCTTCCACTACTTGCTCTCCCCCATCCAGAGCCTCTAAAGCCTCATTTATTCTCCTTTCTGCCATCAATACTTCAAGGGTCTCTAAAAATTGAACCCACCACTTTTCCATCCTTGAAGGCTCTTTATCATCGAAGTCATTTTTGTCATCGGTAGCAGAACCTTCTGCTCCAGTAAACAATGCATCCACTCGAACCCCTTCAGCCAAGCCATGAACAAGAGCTGCCTGGGTGTTCAAAAGATTTCTCATGGACAGAAGCTCCCCTTCAAGATCCGAAATCTCCCTAGATGTTCTGCATTCAACAAATTCAAATCAACAAAGGTGCTTAAATAGAATACACAAAACTTATTTAATCTTTTTTTAAAGGATAATTTTATTTATTGAAAAGGAAAAAACAAAACAAAAAGACTTATTTAATCTCTGACTGTGTTATCAACCTGATAAAAGATGTATAGTTCGCATAGACGCTTTTCTGCATCTCTTCCGCAGAAGCTTTCTTCAGTTCTCTAAGGCAAGAGCACAAATACTTGATTTCCTGCCAACAGTCACAACCGAAATGAAAAAAAAAATCTAAAAATAAAGCTCAAAAGCACCCAGTTTTATTCATATGGGCACCACCTGTTTGACAAAATGCGTTCCTCCAACATAACACAAAACAACATCTCAACTCCAATCCAATTCAACAATCAAAAGTGAGGGGATAGAAACTGAACCTTCTCACTCATGGTTTGGCATTTCGACGTCATGTAGCCATTCGGATCGAACTGCGATGACTTGAAAACCCTCAGCTTATCGCTTAGTGTAACCACCTTGATCTCCAGTTCGTTGGAATCCATACTCGACGACTCCGAAGGCCTTGCAAAACCATCAATCGCCGCCATCACAATTCACAACCACCACGCTCTAATGCTGCTCATACAAACAGTCTTACCTCGATGTCGCGCATTACGATCCCAAAACTGTCTGACCGATCGGTAAAAGTTACGATCCGATCGCCAGAAAACAAAACGGAGGGATCTCGACCTCTATAGCGATTGATTTGTCATCACGTGAAAATCGCTAGGTTTGTGCTGTTCGTCGTAGTGAAGAAGAAGGCCGCGTTTAGAGAGAGAGAGTAGATGGCGGGATGCTCGCCACCTTTCGAACCGGAACATTCAAAAGTAACTCGTGCTGAACCGCCGAACCGAGAGCCGTCATCAAATCGGTTCCGGTTAAAACTCAAATTAATTTACACTTAATTAATTTTCTTTTTGAAACTACCCCTCTAACTGAAATTACTCCGAAGATATCATGAGATTAATATCAGTCAAATCTTAGTCAACCCTTGGACCAATGAAATATCTCCACGTCATACAAATTCAAACTCTGGCTTCATACAGCCACAAGGTTCGAACAGGAAGAGCGCGACAAATTCGTCACCCCACTTATTCTTCTCAGCTCCGCCACCACCTCCGTCATGTCCGGTCGATCATCTTTATCCACGGCCACACATCTAAACGCCAGCTCCGCCGCAGCCGTGACCCCATCCATCACATCCATATCCAAAACCAATCCGACATCCACCACTTCCTTCAACCTCCCCGTCAGAATCCTAACCACCACCAAATCCGCCAACGCCGTCTCCCGACTCTCCCTCCGCCCATCCACTGCCTTCATCCCCGTTATCAGCTCCATCAACACCACCCCAAAACTATACACGTCACTCTTCTCCGTCAGCCGAAAGCACCTATGGTAATCCGGATCCAAGTAACCCGGCGTCCCTTGCGGACCCGTCGTCACCCCATCCGTACCCGAGCCGTTTGATTCGGGTCCAACCATCAGCCTCGATAGCCCGAAATCTCCAACCTTCACTCTCATCTCGCGATCCATGAAAATGTTCGATGACGTGATGTCTCTGTGAACGACCGGAGGCTTCACCGAGAAATGCAAATACTCGATCGCCGCCGCTACCTGAATCGCGATTTCAACCCTCACCTGCCACGTCAGCGTTTCTGAAACGTTTGAGCTTCTCTGTTTGTGAAGATGGTCCGCTAGAGTTCCGTTGGGAAAGAAGTCGAACACGAGGAGCAAGCCTCTCGGGTCGCTGCAGTATCCGTGGAGCTTGACGAGATTAGGATGATGAATCGACGAAAGAATCAAAATTTCATTACAAAAGGATTTGGTTGAACATCCGCCGCCGTTAGCGGGGGAGGTGTAGCGGTTGTGGAGATGTTTTACAGCGACTACACGGCCGTCGTTGAGATGAGCTAAGTAGACTGAGCCGAAGCCACCGTCGCCGATTTTGCGGTTGGAGTCGAATTTATCGGTGGCGGACTCGAGCTCATCGTAGGTAAACACTGGAGGGAGGAGGCTGGCTGAGCGCTGACGGTGGAGGAACAGAGTCGTCGGATCTTCAGACAAATCTTCCACCGACTTCTTCCCAAAAGATCGATACTTGACCGCAGCCAGACCGATGAGAATTAGTAACGACACAATGACGAACACCGACAGCAACTTAGTGAGCAAATTGGGGCTGTGGCGGCGAATCCACGGCGCCGAAATGGTGCTTTCTCGTTTGAAACACACGAATCTCTTGCCTGGGTCTGACGAATCGAAACCGCATACGCCATTGTTAACTTCACACTCTCTGCAGCTGGAGAAGTATGCGTCGTGGCTTTCGTCCCAGTTGATTTCGATACCGAAGCGATTGAAAAACCCGTCGAGATATTCCAGCACGTCTGTCTGACAGTCCTGCTCCGGAACAACTCGTTTGACTGCAGATCCGCAGCCATGTAGTAAACGAACTGGGTTTTGAATGATCTGACATTCATACTGACAGTGGGAGCAGTTGTGGAGATAGCGAGGGGAGCATGGTCGGAGACGTTGGAGGCGTGAGCATGAGGACTCGGAGATTCGGAAAAGGGAGTTAGAGAGGTTAACGGGGTGGTGTAAAAGGGTGGTGAAGCGGGCGGAGCAGTGGGGTGGAAGTGCAGATGAGGTGTTTGAGGAAATTACTGAGATGCGGAGTGAGGTGGAGTTCGGTTCGTAGCCGATGAGAGAGAAGCGTTGGTTGTTGATGGTGATTGTGGAGTGGGGATGGGCGCAGTGGATGCGGAAAGAGGGATGGCCGCAGCCGGCGGAGGCTGAAAAGGGAAATGGCGGAGTGGAGGTTGTGAAAGGTGGGCATGAAGATCTGGACGAGTTCGGTACAGAAAAGCAGTTGTGTGTTGATTCTGAAACGGAGCAGAGAGTGAATAGAATGATGATAAAGATGAGTGTAGGCATGGAGGAGCTTGAGATCTGTATCAAGTCTCTCTGCTATGGAGGATTCTGTGCAGAAGGGAAGGAGACGAAGGTCACGTGCGTCTTTGTCACGCGGCACATGCGGATTGGATCACGTAACGACAAAAATTGGCTCTTTGGCTCGTACACAGTGTGATGGAATGGAACTATTTCAGTTTTCACCATGTTTAAGTTACCTCGGGAAAGTCAAATGATAACTTCATAATTCGGTAAGTACATACTCTTTTTTTTATAAGAAAAAAAGGGTTTATAAATGCCGGAAGACAAGGTGGAAAATAACAACGGTAATACAATCGACCAACTAAGACTGAAACTTAATATAGATCTATGAACAACAAACCAAGCCAAGTTTGTCAATCATCCACCGCGTAGCCATCTTCGCCTCGAACATATTTCAAATCCAAAGCACGTCAAAACTGGCCAAATAGAAGAAGTGACTCCACAGTCGACTTCAAGGTAACAAGGAGGCGCCGGCCAAATTTCCTTGAAACACTGGAAAAGCTGCACAAGTGAACGTTATAACCCAGCTTCCTGCCAAAGGTAGCATATTACCAGAAAGGCAGTAACGAGGACTTAAAAGTTAGAGGTAACTAGCTGGGAGTAGTGATATGCTCCACTTAACCTCACGCCAAGGATGATGACTAGACCACCGACGACAGAAACCATCTAATGCAACAAGTGCAGCCCCTAAACCCTAAAAACGCATATATGAACACAAAGAGACGACTTCACGTTCTGATTCAAGAGAATCGAACGAAACAAAGTCACTCCCTTTAGGTTACCCTGCGGAAGAAAACCTAAGAGAGAAATAAAACTAACAGAGACCGTAAACAACAAAACAAGTTCTAATATATACACAAAAAGACGACATCACCCAGACGTCGCGGCCTCCTCCACCCCTACCGACCGCCGCTCAGCACCCACCGCCACCCTCGCCCCAACTCACACAACGCTCCACTTCCCACAAAATCCAGGTCGGATCTGAGCAGCCTCCACGAGGCGAGAAGCCGACCAGACCAGACCGTATGACATGACGGGAAGGGAGAAGGGGACGCGGCAGGGGAGCGGGAGCCGGAAAAGGAAGAGGAAGGAGGGGCCAAAAAGAGCACGGCTGGGAGAGCTGCTTCTAGCGGGCTTCGACTACAGCCGCAGGCGGTAGAAAAAAACGAGACCGAAGCTTCTTCTTGGAGCTGCTACTCGGAGCTTCTCAAAATCGGCAAAGCTTCTCGAAAGAGATGAAGATGAACAGTAAAAAACAAAAGAGAGCTTTCTCGCTCCTCCAAACAGAACTTGTTGTAAGTACATACTCCTTAATTACTCTGGTAATTGCTATACCAACACTCATCCTCTTTCAATTAAGAGAAATCTTTTTGTATTTTCTCGCTCTTTCTCTCCTCCCAAGAAAGCTCTCAACTTCTCCAGAAAGTTTCCGAACACAAGCCTTCCTGCACCGGCTTTCCCTCCTTCCTCCTCCTTCCGTCGCTGACATCCTCATCCTTGTGCAACCCGCGCAATCTCTTCCATGGTGTTGATTTCTTCCGAGGAAAGCCTTGGTGGTGGCTGTGGTGCCGTTCTCGCCGTGCGAGTCTCTGGCTGCGCTCTTGCGGAGGCCCGTTCTGCTCATGGCGTTTTGATGGGTTGGGGTGGTCGGACTGGCGGTTGGTTGTTTGGGGGTTGAAGGAGGCTGGGTTTGGTGAGGGTGTACATATGTACATATGTTTTGTGGCTTTTGATGGACCATAATTGTATGAATCATAAACACAGTTAAACCCACCAAATTAGACTCTTTGTCTATTTAACTTTTGCTTGTTAGTTCCGATATTTATCTACAGGGTATTTTGAATTCTAGAGAGAATACAAGCTAAGGAGTTTTAAAGCTGAAAATGAATTACGAGTCATTCCAGGTCACGACCAAATTCTGACTTTCAAGAACCTGACGTGGAATCACTCAAAACAAGTCCAACCGAAGGGCAACAAGAGTCAGACCGGAGCTGAAAGGGAGCCGATGGCTTTTGGAATTGCCACCTTGCCCGGCGGCTAAGCTCTCCACCTCTCCCTTCATGCCACATGGGCGGCGGCTAAGGAGGAAGACACCTAAGGGCCGGCAGCTTTGAGCTTTGATGGACCATAATTGTATGAATCATGAACACAGTTAAACCCACCAAATTAGACGCTTTGTCTATTTAACTTTTGCTTGTTAGTTCCGATATTTATCTACAGTGTATTTTGAAGTCTAGAGAGAATACAGGCTAAGGAGGAGTTTTAAAGCTGAAAATGAATTACGAGCCATTCCAGGTCACGACCAAATTCTGACTTTCAAGAACCGGACGTGGAATCACTCAAAACAAGTCCAACCGAAGGGCAACCAGAGTCAGACCGGAGCTGAAAGGACCGATGGCTTTTGGGAAAAGATCACAAAACACACTCAACCACTCCCCTCCACTCACAACCGGCGGCTTCAAGGAAAAGAAGCCATGTGTCCCGGCGGCTTCTCCTCTCTTCTCCTCACAAGCTCGGCGGCTTTGGCCATGAAGAAGACAAGTGTCCCGACGGCTAGAGGAGGTGGTGAGTCACCTCCGATGGCTTTCTCCTCCTCCATGGATTCAATGCCAAGTGTCATGCCTCTCATCCACATCCATCTCCTCTCCATGCCTATAAATACCCATGCTCCTTCCCTTTGTAAATCATTCCAACATCAATTCCAACATCTCATTCCACAAATCACTTATCTCTCTAGATTGAGAGCACAATCATGTAAGAACTTTACTTTGGAATCAAAGCTTTAGCACTTTCAACAGTTTTTGTAAGTACTCTCTTCTTTACTTTATTGTCTTTCAAAGTACTTTACTTTCCTGTATTTACTTTCAAAAACTTTACTTTACTGTCTTTCAAAAACCTTTACTTTTTAACGCACTTAGCTATGATGTCCTGTTCCATGAATACTCGTAGCTAAACCCTTCATTCGGTTGAAGGGGTGTACTTGTGTCATAAAATGTTTTAGACCCTTCGCTTAGTGCATCTCTGTGTTTAAAACTTGTTCTATGTGCCACATATTAGGTTAGAACTTCCAAGGTTGAGTGGATGCTTTAACGGGCAAAGCTCTTCCGTGGGGTTCGTGAACATACTCGGGTAAGTGGATGCTTTAACGGGCAAAGCTTATCTGAGGAATTCGACCTCTTTTAAAAACCATTTGGTTGATCGTAACTGAAGATCAAATGGATGCACATAAGGCTAAGATACTTCGAAAGGAGGAATTAGTCTAAATAGAACAAGTGTTCTAAACGATGTTGCAAGTCTTGTGCTAGAAATAGCCTTGATTCATCTTTGAACACTTAGTATGATCATTAGAGGTCAATGATAAACAGACTATGATACAAGGCCCCTAAAACCGAATGCTTTCCTTTAATTGTAATATCAACTGTTACTTTACCTTTCAGTACTAAAATCACAACCAACCCACGCTACTCTAAGTACTAAAATCACAACCCATCCCCCAACTGTCCTACTTAAAGAACAACTATTCACCTGACTCCTTTGGGTTCGACCCCTACTTACCCTTTACTACCCACTAGTAGAGTACGAGTAGCGGAGATATAAATTTATTTTTGCACAGAGAACATCACACCTTAACGACAGTGCGGTGGGCTCCATCAAGCTTCCCCATCCCCCTCTTGCCAAGTGTCTTCTCCTCCTCCACATCTCTTCCTCCCCTTACCCTATAAATACCCATGCCCTCCTCCTTGTAAATCATCATCATCACAAACACATCTCATATCAAAACATCATCCATCACAAAGCTCTAGCTTCTCTCTAGATTTTGGGCACTAATCATGTAATCACTTTACTTTGAAATGGAAGCTTGATCTTTAGCACTCTTAACGGTTCTTGTAAGTACTCTCTTCTTTACTTTACTATCTTTTCAATTCAACAACTTTACTTTCCTGTCTTTACTTTCGAAAACTTTACTTTACTGTCTTTTAAAAAACTTTACTTTTCAAGCACTTAGCTATGATGTCCTGCTCCATGGATATTCGTAGCTAACCCCTTCATTCGGTAGAAAGGGTGTGCTTGTATCATACAATGTTTTAGGCCCTACTCTTAGTGCCTCTATGTGTTCAAAACTTGTTCTATATGCCCTTTTCGAAAGAACAACTATCAACTAATTCCCTTGGGTTCGACCCGTACTTACCACTGACTACCAAAAATAGTTAAGTCGCGAGTATCGGAGATATAAATTAATTTTTGCACAGAGAACATCGCACCTTAACGACAGTGCGGTGGGCTTCGTCAGCTTTGCTGGCGGCGAAGGCTGGCAGTCCCCTTTAGGCGCCGATGTCCTCCGGATGTGGTGGTGGGAGGCTAGGTCGAGGTTTCGGCTGTGTCCGGGGGATGAGGGTTAGGTGGAGCGGCAGAAGGGTAGCGGTGGCGTTGGAGCTGTCCTTGACGTGTGGTGGGTGGGTGACATTGAAGGCGGTGGTTCTGGCTGGTGCGGCCTTTGATGGGGGTCAAGATGGTTGCTTCTTCTCCATTGCGTGGTGGTGGGAGTGTCGGTTGCTGTCGGCATTTTCAGCCGTGGACTGATGGCTCTTGGTCAGTCTGTTGCCGGTTTAGATTAGCTTTAACGTAGTTTTCGTTTTAGGTTTCGTTTTAGTTTTACTCTTAGTTTTTGTTTTAGTTGTAGTTGAATAAGTGACTATTCTCAGCCGGTTTTCGGACTGAGTGAGTTGATCTTTCTCAGCCGCTTGCGGACTGAGTGATAGTCGCATGAGTTGTCTTAGTTGCCCTATTTCCCTGGCTCTAGCCAGGGGATGTTAGTGGCTTTGATGTTTTTCTGACGAGGATGGGTGGGCCCTTGTAGGCCTGGACTTCATTTGATGTATATGTACCGTCTTGAGTCACTGTTTAGTCAGTGTCCAACGTCTGTACAACTTTACCCATAAAAAAACACTCATCCTCTTTCTGAATTTATTTTGCAATAAAATGAAACCTTATAGTTTTCCCTTAATTTAGGAGATGAGTATAATTTTCTTTTAAAAGGATTGGGATCATATGAGAATTGTTTAATAAAATAAGAAATAAGAATGAGTTAGAACCATCAGATCTATGATCCAACAGTCCAGATAATTCCTATTTATTTAAATCTAAAAATATATTTTAAAGGCATATTAGTTAACCTTGCAACACAAATTATGGCATTGAAATACCTAACTAATTGCTGCAACTCGGACTTTAAGATTACTCATGAATCGATCGCTCAATAGATGAAAAGGTACATTGCAAATCAACAAGCTTTGTCGGAGCCATGCAGTTTTTAGTGCATGATCAAAAACATTTATATTTGACCGGTAAGTACCGGGTCGTCCAAGGAGCAGTTTTAAACTTATGAGCACTATTCAATTTTGTTCCGATAAGTCTATTCTAGTTACAAAAGTTTGTGTGTATGATATAATTAGTAAAGTTAGTGTATATTCTAAATCCTAAGTGGTGGGAATTTAGAGATGAAAGATAGATAAGAGGTGTTTTGAGGTTACTCCCCTCCTTGGTATTTTCCCAATGATCACAATGACTCTATCAAACCTTGGTGTACAAGACTCTCAAGTAAACACAACATTATGCAAGAACTAGTACGGTGAACAAGTACGGTAATGGTTGGATTAAGGCGTGTGACTATTAAACCAAATTCAATCTCTCGATATTTTTACTTGATTTAAGGAAGACGCACCTAGCACGTGAGCTTCAATCTCTCGATATTTTTAGATCACGTAACGTTAAGCTCTAGCCTATCTCAATGCTAAGGGTGGTCGCCAAGTGAACACCACATAGCAAGGGTGAATCTACTTCCTTTCTAGAACTCTTAGTCTCAATCTCTCAATATTTTTGACTTCAAGTTCATGTTTCTAAACCACCAAGACATTTCATCAAACACTTGGAAGGAATAAGATAAACGTTCGGTCAAGTAGATCACAACCATGGCATAACTTCAATCAAGCATAGAGTTTGTACACAAGGAAATCTATAAATTCAATTCGACATCATTTGATGGGATTAATTGATGATTCGCTTAACATATAGAACATTCTCCCATTCTAGAACTATTCTCTAGGGGTGTCAAGTCCTAGGTCCAAGTTTTAGTCTAAGTTGTCTCATAGTCAAGCATCCATATCTTAAAGTTCACTCCTAAGATTCAAGATATATATCATTTTCTCTATCCTAGAACAATTCTCTAGGGGTGTCAAGTCCTAGGTCCAAGTTTTAGTCTAAATTGCCTCTTAGGCATTTCATCAAACACCTAGAGTGCTAAACATGTTACAACACAAGAGAAAATGAAATCAAAAATCATCCAAATGAATTTCAATGTATTATGTGATCAAAGAGTACCAAGGAGGATCATAAGATCCTCAAAACACAAGATCACTACTCACACATCATGTAAGACAACATGGTGTGAGTAGGAATTTAAGCATACAACAATGGAGATTTGCAAATGGTAAAGGAAGTAGAACTCCCTATTGATCTTCTATTCTTCTCCTTGGTTGGATCTTGAGTTGTTGTTGATCTTGATTTGGACCTCTTTCTCCCTCTTCTTCTCCTTCAAAAACTCCACACACGGTTTGGAGCTCAAGAACTCCCCATATAAATTAGATCTAGATCTGAATTTGGGGCAAAAGCCTATTTTTTTGTGTTCTGGCCGGTTAGAAACCTCAGAAAATATGCTGTTTGAGGCACAATTTCTAACCGGCCGGCTGGGGAAATGCACATGGCCGGTTGGGATGATTTTGGCGATTTTTCGAGGTCTTCCCGTCCGAATTTGGTCTTCGTGTAAACTACAAAGTTGTAGGTCTTTGAAATACCTTTCCAACAAGCTAAAGATCAGCCAAATCGGACACCGAATGAGATCTTTATGCCCAAAATACGCCGCAGATGTCGGGTTGTCCCGTTTTGCCCGAAACTGCACGTTTTTGCTCAAATTCACCCAACTTTTGCTCCATTTGATCTTTGAGGCTCCGAGTGAGACGAAATGCATTTTGGGACCTGAAATGACAATCAAGAGGGTGAAATGACATCAAAAGATACTCGGAACGGATCAAAACGTCTAATAAAAGTAGAGGAATATTAGTCACGAATTTGACTGATCAAAACACTCCACACTTAGAGTTTGATCGTCCCGAGCAAACAATAAAAACATGTCAAGGTCATGCAAATGGCGAAATGCTAGTGGTGCTATGTTTTTCGTTTATTTGCCTTACTAGCTTTCACAAGGTCTCGATCATTATTCTTAAACAAGAAAACATGTAAATGCTAACTAGCTCCTTTTCGTAGGCGTTACGAATGCATTTAGCGTATGCATTAAGCCTTTAAACCCCTAGGCTACCCTAGTGGACGAGTGTAGTCTCGTGAGAGTTTTCAAAGACGGGAATACTCACATATCCCAAATGCACTTATCCCATGAGAGTGAAAACAAGAGTGTTTAACAATTAAGGCATGGATTTCTCAAAACTTACTTCACATCCCAAGCTAGCATCACAATCACTATACATTTCAAGAAAGTTTTCAAACCACTTAAATTCATATGAGGGTGCTCATTCAAGGAAGTCAATACTAGAGCTATCAAGTGCCTGACCTAGAAGTCTATTCATTTTTGAAGCAAGGGTTTTGAAAAATGGTTAATAGTTTTGCACAAAAAATGTCAATCGCTCACCTATGCTAGCTAGGGCTAGTCCATAGGCTAACGATATAAAACTCATTTCCAAGTTTTAGACGCTAAAGTCGTAATCCATAAGGAAAGAGGAGTTTGACAACAAGAGTTCTTAAAACAAGCATAAACTAATCAATAGCTTACGTGAAATCACAAGGGTCTTCCCAAAGCTCAACTTGCTAGCACACAATGCAAATGGTGAACTCACACATATAGGAGATGATGGAAGGGCATAATGTCAAGTTTAAGTGTATTTTATTCACATATATATATTTTTTCTTTTCGAAATGGCCTTTGGCCTACAAATGCTTTCGAGGGGGAACTTTTCTTCCTAACCCCCGGCATTTGTATATTTTTGAAACAAAACTTCTCTAGTACTCGAGAAAGTTTTTAGTCGGGGTTTTGCCCTCTTTGACCAAAAAGAAACACATTTTTTTGTTGACTCCACACTTAAAACTTGACAATATGCCCAATGTGAATATGGAATGTGCGAGGAACAACCACAAACAAGGCACGAGGCAAGAGAACTAAAGTCACCTAAAAGCAATCAAGAGGTTTAAGTTTTTCATGAAGGTTTTAAAGTGTGCTTGCTAAAAACTTTTCAAAGCATGCGCGAAAAATACTTAGATTGCTAGATAGGCACAAGATAGCAATGAAAATTGATTCATGAGAATGTGCATTCATTAAAACTATTTCGATTCTAGACTCTAAATCAAGTAAAAGTGAGATGTGAGCAAGATGTGACTTATAGAAGTTTAAGAAATGATAGTCACAAGCCTTTAGTAGTATAACACTCAAAAAGTTGGGATAAAGTACATGAATGCAAGTGTCCATTCAACAATAATATGCATGGCATGATATGAGTGAACTATGCGCTTAACCCACTCCACACTTAAAATCTAGCTTAGTCCCTAAGCGCAAACAATAAAGAAAATGAGATAAAGGCGCATAGGAACTCCCCTCGTTTGTAGATGTGCCCCTTGAATAATAGAGACGCCAATGTGCTAAACTTTATCATACATGATGCGAATACTTTCCTTGATGACAAGAGAGCATGAGAGGTTAAATGTAACACGCGATAGATATAGAAATAATAACCAACTCAAGTATGAGCAATATGGTATCACAAGGTCACAAAATAACATCATGGCATATATGTTTAAGAGAGTTCAAACAAGGAAAGCAAATTACATCTTTCATAATATGCACATGGTGTCTAAGTCATAGCAACAAGTAGTTCCAATTCAACAAAATCATATTAAGCGCATGAACACCAAGGGGTGTCACAATCATTCATAGAGGAATCAAGGGAGGTGGTAAGCAATGTGAATTGATATTGGAGTGAGTAGGACTCACTCCACACTTAAGATCCAAGCCACACTCAAGTCATGCAAAACACTTAAATATGAAGGATGAGAATGAATAACTTACAAACCGGGTTACCTCCCACAAGGACCTAGTTTTTCCCGTCTTGGCAAAGACGTAGCAAAGCGCCCCATAGAATCACTCGTGAGAAGTCCTTTGCTAGGATCCCTTCTCACGGGGCCTTGGACATTTGGCGTGTCAATCCACCTTCAAATCCCATTTGAATTTCTTCCCATCAAGTCTACAATAGACTTTTCTTTGGGAAGTTGACCCCTTCAAATATGAAGATCCCTTTAGAATAAAGGGGTCATTGGAGCTCCTTTTGAATAATCTCACAAAGAATGGTTGGAAGCTCCAAAACTTGTCCCGAGGCTTTGTGACAAAGAAAGGATCTTCGACACTAGCCTCTAGCTTGATGGGCACACCCTCCTTTAATTTCTCAATAATTTCCTTGGGTGCCCACTCCTCAATCTCTCTCATTAAACTTTCGTATCCTTGTATGCGAGGTGGCTCTCTAGTCGTGTCCATAAATACCTCAACAAAGTCTTCATACTCTTGGAATCCTTTTTGCTCAATATGCTCTTCCTCTATCTCATCGCCATCAAGAGATTCAAACTCGCCTAGCATCGGTGGAGGTGAAGGTGTTCCGAGGGTGTAGTCTTTTATACTTGAATCATCCTCATCTAACTCTTTGATAGCTTGGCCGAGCTTTTCAAAAGAGCCATTTGATAATTTATCATCATTAGATTCAAGGTCCTCTTCTTCGGAAACCTCTTCTCCTCCATCCAAGTCACCATTCTTAATTGCTTGTTGCGCTTCCAACCTTTTACTTTGAGCAAGAAGTGCATCCACGTGTTTGTTCAAAGCTTGGATAGCTCGTTTCGTGTCTAGATTATCTTGGATAGCCATGGCTTGCATAATCCTATCTCTTGCATTCAAGACGTTAAGAAATTCTTCGTATAAGAGCTCTTGGTCCATATGTTGAGGATTTATAGGATTTTGAAGGTAGGAGTCATCTTCAAATGAGTATTGGCTATCATCCCGATAAGGAGTGTATGAATGTGTCGGATAGCCATGATCTTCCCAATAGGCATTTCGATGCTCCTCCTCTTGATCATATTCTTCATTGTGAAAGACTTGTTGATTGTATGAATCCATCCTCGCAAAACAATAGAACTAAAGTTAGCAAAAGATATGAGTGAAAAGAATGTACAAAAGAAAAAGGAAAAATATTTACAAGAATAATCCAAATCTCACAAAATCTACTCTAATGCTCTAGTTAATTCATTGCTCCCCGGCAACGGCGCCATTTTGACGTGCAGTTTTTAGTGCATGATCAAAAACATTTATATTTGACCGGTAAGTACCGGGTCATCCAAGGAGCAGTTTTAAACTTATGAGCACTATTCAATTTTGTTCCGATAAGTCTATTCTAGTTACAAAAGTTTGTGTGTATGATATAATTAGTAAAGTTAGTGTATATTCTAAATCCTAAGTGGTGGGAATTTAGAGATGAAAGATAGATAAGAGGTGTTTTGAGGGTTACTCCCCTCCTTGGTATTTTCCCAATGATCACAATGACTCTATCAAACCTTGGTGTACAAGACTCTCAAGTAAACACAACATTATGCAAGAACTAGTACGGTGAACAAGTACGGTAATGGTTGGATTAAGGCGTGTGACTATTAAACCAAATTCAATCTCTCGATATTTTTACTTGATTTAAGGAAGACGCACCTAGCACGTGAGCTTCAATCTCTCGATATTTTTAGATCACGTAACGTTAAGCTCTAGCCTATCTCAATGCTAAGGGTGGTCGCCAAGTGAACACCACATAGCAAGGGTGAATCTACTTCCTTTCTAGAACTCTTAGTCTCAATCTCTCAATATTTTTGACTTCAAGTTCATGTTTCTAAACCACCAAGACATTTCATCAAACACTTGGAAGGAATAAGATAAACGTTCGGTCAAGTAGATCACAACCATGGCATAACTTCAATCAAGCATAGAGTTTGTACACAAGGAAATCTATAAATTCAATTCGACATCATTTGATGGGATTAATTGATGATTCGCTTAACATATAGAACATTCTCCCATTCTAGAACTATTCTCTAGGGGTGTCAAGTCCTAGGTCCATGTTTTAGTCTAAGTTGTCTCATAGTCAAGCATCCATATCTTAAAGTTCACTCCTAAGATTCAAGATATATATCATTTTCTCTATCCTAGAACAATTCTCTAGGGGTGTCAAGTCCTAGGTCCAAGTTTTAGTCTAAATTGCCTCTTAGGCATTTCATCAAACACCTAGAGTGCTAAACATGTTACAACACAAGAGAAAATGAAATCAACAATCATCCAAATGAATTTCAATGTATTATGTGATCAAAGAGTACCAAGGAGGATCATAAGATCCTCAAAACACAAGATCACTACTCACACATCATGTAAGACAACATGGTGTGAGTAGGAATTTAAGCATACAACAATGGAGATTTGCAAATGGTAAAGGAAGTAGAACTCCCTATTGATCTTCTATTCTTCTCCTTGGTTGGATCTTGAGTTGTTGTTGATCTTGATTTGGACCTCTTTCTCCCTCTTCTTCTCCTCCAAAAACTCCACACACGGTTTGGAGCTCAAGAACTCCCCATATAAATTAGATCTAGATCTGAATTTGGGGCAAAAGCCTATTTTTGTGTGTTCTGGCCGGTTAGAAACCTCAGAAAAATATGCTGTTTGAGGCACAATTTCTAACCGGCCGGCTGGGGAAATGCACATGGCCGGTTGGGATGATTTTGGCAATTTTTCGAGGTCTTCCCGTCCGAATTTGGTCTTTGTGTAAACTACAAAGTTGTAGGTCTTTGAAATACCTTTCCAACAAGCTAAAGATCAGCCAAATCGGACACCGAATGAGATCTTTATGCCCAAAATACGCCGCAGAGGTCGGGTTGTCCCGTTTTGCCCGAAACTGCACGTTTTTGCTCAAATTCACCCAACTTTTGCTCCATTTGATCTTTGAGGCTCCGAGTGAGACGAAATGCATTTTGGGACCTCAAATGACAATCAAGAGGGTGAAATGACATCAAAAGATACTCGGAACGGATCAAAACATCTAATAAAAGTAGAGGAATATTAGTCAAGAATTTGACTGATCATGGGAGTGTCGGTTGCTTTCGGCATTTTCAGTCGTGGACTGATGGCTCTTGGTCTGTCTGTTGCCGGTTTAGATTAGCTTTAACGTAGTTTTCGTTTTAGGTTTCGTTTTAGTTTTACTCTTAGTTTTTGTTTTAGTTGTTGTTGAATAAGTGACTATTCTCAGCCGGTTTTCGGACTGAGTGAGTTGATCTTTCTCAGCCGCTTGCGGACTGAGTGATAGTCGCATGAGTTGTCTTAGTTGCCCTATTTCCCTGGCTCTAGCCAGGGGATGTTAGTGGCTTTGATGTTTTTCTGACGAGGATGGGTGGACCCTTGTAGGCCTGGACTTCATTTGATGTATATGTACCGTCTTGAGTCAGTGTTTAGTCAGTGTCCAACGTCTGTACAACTTTACCCATAAAAAAACACTCATCCTCTTTCTGAATTTATTTTGCAATAAAATGAAACCTTATAGTTTTCCCTTAATTTAGGAGATGAGTATAATTTTCTTTTAAAAGGATTGGGATCATATGAGAATTGTTTAATAAAATAAGAAATAAGAATGAGTTAGAACCATCAGATCTTTGATCCAACAGTCCAGATAATTCCTATTTATTTAAATCTAAAAATATATTTTAAAGGCATATTAGTTAACCTTGCAACACAAATTATGGCATTGAAATACCTAACTAATTGCTGCAACTTGGACTTTAAGATTACTCATGAATCGATCGCTCAATAGATGAAAAGGTACATTGCAAATCAACAAGCTTTGTCGGAGCCATGCCGGAACCTTATTAGCATCATGTACTAAAAATGTGGTCGATTTTCCCCTCTTACTTACCCTAGTAGCAAAACCCAACGTCTCAGCTTCTGCGAAGCCTTCTTCAACAACGACTTCACTCTCCGGATCGATTTGTTTAAATTGGGAGCTAAGAAGTTGGTGCATAGAGACTGTTCAGGTGTTCTACAATGAGACTTTGCGGGGCTCGATTTGCGAAGGGAAGAGTGAGGATGTGGCAGGAGAAGATCAATATGTCTAGAGGCGGGAGAAGTTGCAGGACGGTTCTAATTCCAGCATATCAGGTCTAAAGAAGTCATAAGGTCAAAACTAGCTCAAGCACTGGACTGGGATCCACGTTTTGCATAAAGATCAATTACACATGTACCCAACACTCCCTCATATCCTAGTTGCCTTGGAGTTTTTTTTAAAACTGACCCAATTGAGTTTGGCAATTTCAAAACTGACCCCCTCGAGTTTCACATTTCAAAACTGACTCTTTTTTAATGAAACCGGATCCCCAGGATCCGGTTTTCTGTATTTTTCGAAACACCGGATCCCCAGGATCCGGTGTTATGTGCAAACTCAACACGTGGAGTTCTCTCATTCGAACGCGCACATAACACCAGATCCTGAGGATCCGGTTTTGTAAAAAATACAGAAAACCGGATCTTGGGGATCCAGTATTTTGAAAATCGTAAAAAACCGGATCCTGGGGATCCGGTTTCATTGAAAATGGGTCAGTTTTGAAATGTGAAACTCGAGGGGGTCAGTTTTGAAATGGCCAAACTCAATTGGGTCAGTTTTAAAAAAACTCGTTGCCTTGTGATGCAACCATGTAAGCACTTGCCGAGCTACGAATTTTAGTTTTTTAATTACGCATTTTGATCATTAACAGTCATGAATTTAATTGGATTGCTTTGTCACTATTAGATACGAATTTTGTGTTTTAAAGTATGAATTTTGATCATTAACAGTCATAAATTTAATTGGATTACTTTGTCACTATTAACTACGAATTTTGGTTTTTAAAGTATGCATTTTGATCATTAATAGTCATGAACAAAATTCGAAATTGTTACGAACAAAATTCGTATGCTACGCATTTTATCTCCGTAACTATGATATTATGATACACATTTTAACAAAATGTTTCTACGAATATTAAGCTCTTAAACGTACGCATCACTCCCTGCAAAGTAACATAACCTTTTTTATAATGCATAGCTTTCTAGTTAAAATGATTATATATGCAATTTTTGATAGGTATACATTTATAATTTTTAGCTTCCTGTTTAAAATTCGTAGTAGTCATAGTGACTGTTACGAATTTTGTTTGTAAATATTGCGCATTTTAGTCAGAAAACACCCTCAATTACAAACTACGAATTCTGATTAGGAAATACACATTTTAGTCATAGTGACTGTTACGAATTTTATTTGTAATTGTTACGCATTTTAGTCGGAAAGCACCATCAATCCAAAACCCTAAATATTTGATTTGAAGATTTTCTTATGCAGTTGGATGAGCGGCTTCTACTTTCTTCAGCCGTGGAATGAGTCGAGTGAGAATGAGTCGAAGTCATTCCGCTGTAACTCGTCATGACATACGATCACACAAGATTTTCTCCGATCGGCGAGGCTCCCTCTTCCAACCCTAATGCCGGCTCCCTCCAACGAATGTCGCACCGTCGAATCGCATTCAGTCACTCGTTTTGTAGGATTTCGCAATCAGTCGCTTCTGGTTCGTAGAGTTGATTACGATTTCGCAAACAACGGGATTTTGTTTGTTAGGATTATTTCATATACTTACCCCTGATAAGATCTTGATGCAGTGATGAGCGTGATTTTGAAATTTATTTGATCTAATCTTGGCCGTTGATTGACAAAGATGGAGGGCTCCAATTAATTCTCATTTCTCATTGTAAATGCACTTCTCATGAGATCTCAGTCCTTAAACAATATACTTAGTACACGTTTTTACATTTATTTTTATTTGATAAATTAAAAAATGTTCCTTAATTTCTTTTTTTTGATGGAAAATGTTCCTTAATTTCAAGAATAAGTTTATAATTTTTGTTGAACTCCCTAACTATACATGTCAAATCTATAGGAACTATAATTATTCGTGATATTAATCTAAATTGTTCGAGAGATTAATAAAAAAATTTCACAAACTATAATTATTAAGCCCACACACAATTATAAATATCAAAGTCGCGAATTATAAAGTCAAGTCTCGTATAATTCAAATAATGAATTTGACAGTTATTAATTCAAATAAAAAAACTATTACCCAATCGTATTTAGTATAATATAAAAAAAAGTCGTATTTAGTATTTACACATGTTCATGTAGTTTATTGTATCACTAAAAGTATGAGATTTAATTCATTGAACTAGTTTATATATTCATCTATTTGCCTTTAATTGATTATTTTAAATTAACAAAATTAGATAATATGAGTTTTATTTAGGGGTGCACATCCGGTCCGAACCTGTGGACCGGAATTTTTCAAAATTTTGGACCGTGGATCGGGCCAAACCGGGGTATATATGGACAGGGACCGGATCGGGACCAGATTTTGTGTAAAAAATGGACCGGACCGGGCCGAATACCCTTAATTTTACGGTCCGGACCAGAGTTTTACTGTCTGAGTCGGACCAATGGACCAAAATTTATGAAAAGTATGGACCGTGGACCGGACCGAAATTTTATGGTCCGCTCTTGGACCGATCCATAAAATTCGGTCCGGTCCGGAATTTTATGGTCCGCTCTTGGACCGACCCATAAAATTCGGTCCGGTCCGATTTTCCGGTTCGGTCTTAAAGTGTGCATCCCTAATTTTATTATAAACATCCTTAACTAATTATATTCGTTCAATTTTAATCACCGAACCCCATTGGCTTTGGTTTCTCGTATAAAACAAGGTTTTTATTCAAACCGACATAGTTTATGTTTATTACTTTGGTTAATTACAAAAATATGTTTTAACTAGTGATTTCAAAATAATTATCAAACTTTACAATTTGTTTTGATGAAATCAAACTTTACAATTTTGATTTAGTTACTTTTGCATTACATTGGATACATTTTATTTTCAAATTAGAGTTTCAGATGATTTTTAAATCGAAAATTATACTAAGTTTTATTTAAAGTTGGATTAATTTGGTTAAATTCATTGCAACACTATTTGATAATATTATTAGTAATATAAAATCTGTGTAAATTGATTCAAAAATAATTGAATAAAAAATTCCATACCTTAATTTGAAATACGGATATTATTTTTCTAATGAACCTCATTATTTTGTATAAAATTTAATTTCCTAATCCTGTTTAATTATTTTTGGTAATTGAAAATTTTGGGAATTCTCCAACGGCGTCGTTGGTTATGATTTAAACTTTTAAAGTTCAATCTTTAGTTTCCAATTTTATCAACAAAAATAAAATCTTCAGTTTCCAAAACTCATGTCATGCAGTTGTGCACATATAAAAGTCACGCGAGATTCAGTATCGGTTGTTTTCTTATGATTTACGTCAACTGACGAGACTACATCTCTTTACCAACGCCCGCCCGTCTCCCTTGAAAGTCTCACGAACCAATTAGTAACCGCCACGTCATCAATGAATTTAAAAGCGACGATATTAAGTCGGTCAATAATAACATCTCCCGTAGCTAAAAAGCCCTCACACGCGTGAAACTCGGTAAACCGAGTCAAATCGCCACTCCGCACTCCGCAGAACCAGCGCACACAACACCCACAGGCCACAACTCCAAATCGAATAAAAAAAATCTGGAAAAAATATTCAGAAAAAATCCGATCGACGAATTCTCACCGAATTCCGCCATTGGCGATTGAGCTTGTTCGTGATCCGAGATTGAGTAGATGGTGAAGAAGGACTACTACAGTGTGCTGGGCGTGTCGAGGAGCGCGACAGCGGAGGAGCTGCGTAAAGCGTACAAGAAGCAGGCGATGAAATGGCATCCTGATCGGAATTCAAGCGCAAACAAGAGTGAAGCAGAGACTAAGTTCAAGGAGATACTAGAAGCTTATGATGTGTTGAATGATCCAAATAAGCGTCGGATCTACGATGTGTACGGGGAGGATGGGTTAGAGCCGTGCCAGTTTGATGAACCGAAGAAGGCGGAGACGAAATTCGATCGGGAAGAGGTGGCCGAGGATTTTGGTGGCGGCGGTGGTGGTAACGGGAGGAGGAAAGGGTTTGATCGGTTCTTTCCGAAGGGGGTGACGGTTGAGATGAAGCTGGATTGTACCTTGGAGGATCTGTACACTGGATGCATGCGGAAGGTGAAGATTTCGAGGATTGTGATCGATGATTTTGGGTAAGATTCTTCAGCTACTGAGCTTAATTTTATTGTTGTTCCATTCATTCATGATGTATTCAGTGTGTATCATTTGATTTTGAATCTGAGTTGTTTCTTTTTCATCAGAAACTGACAAGTATGAAGTGATGATTATGTGTGTTTAGGTGTTGGTGTTATCAGTTTTAATGAACTGTTTTTTTCTAGGAGGAAAAAAATGCTGATAGTTATACTAGAGATTGCTTCCAGTATAGGGGGGTGGGGTGTGCATACTGCATGAGTAGATCATAGGCTTTTTTGTTATTGTGTGTGTTAGGTGTTAGGGGTTTAGAGGGACTTGAACCCGGGCACTCTTTGTGCCGGGTGGGAGCGCCAACCATTGGGCCACTCCACTTCGCCCTGAGGAGAGCATAGGCCTTGAATGGTTTTGTTATGCCAGTTATAATTTTTGTTCTTTGTTGGGGATTAAGCGTGGAAATTGATTTTTTTTTATGCAGACGGTCAGACCTTGTGAATGAGAAGGAGAAGATTGAAATCAAGCCAGGGTGGAAAAAGGGAACAAAGATAACTTTTCCAGGAAAGGGAGACCAGATGGTCGAAATGGCGCCCGGGGATCTAGTTTATGTTGTGGATGAGAAGCCGCATCCTGTTTTCAAGAGGCAGAAGGATGACTTGGTGATTCACCAGAAATTGACTTTACTGGAGGCACTAACTGGGAAGACTTTGAAGCTGGTGACTTTAGATGGAAGGAGATTGAGCATTGATTTGACGGATGTTGTAGCACCCGGGTATGAAATTGTGATCCCTAACGAAGGTATGCCTATTGCAAGTGACCCTGGAAAGAAAGGAGTTCTTAAAATTAAATTTGATGTCAAGTTCCCCACGAAACTCAGTGCGCAGCAAAAAATTAATTTGAGGAGTGTGCTGGCTGGGTGTTGATGGATGATATGAATGGCACACTCATAGTGGACTCCCACCAAGTATTGAACTTCAAGGTTGCTGCGTGTAAATATATAGATATGTCTCACCTTTTGTTAGCTAAGAGAAGCTGTGCAGAGATGGAAGAGGCTAGTTTAGTTAAGTAGCTAAGAGGTATGCTAATTATTAGTAGATTGAGTAAACCAAGTACAAATATCCATCATGCATAGTAAAATGACGGCAACTATGGGATGATGGAACATCTTGCTCTAAGAGAGCATCGGATGTCTTACTGTACTAGCTGAATTTTGAATCAACTTGTACAAGTTCAGGTTTTAATATAATGACTTTGTTCGTAAATTAAGATTGTTGTTCCCCCTTGTCTACCGATGTGGAGTTATGACTTTGTTACTCGCTTCACTTGCTGTTTTGTTCGAGTTGACCGCAGTACAAATTTTCACAATTGGAGGCCCATTCACAGGTTAGTAAATATTTTACAGTGTCTTATCTTGGAGTTCCATCTTTATTCTGTATATAGCTAGTTCAAGTATCTTTTGTTGAGGAGGTTTGTCTGGTATTTTTCATGTTCGACTTATTGGTATATTTAAGCTGCCCAGTCTGTATATTTAAGCTGCCCAGTCTGCATTGGCATTTGATTTTTTTCCTGGTAAAAACTCTCATAATACATTTCCTGGTACTACTGTCACACACTTGGATTCTTCATTTCGCAGGCTTTATTACATCAACATCTAGAGTTCAATATCAGCATTTCAATACACAACTGTGTGCTTTTCAATCTTCCACTGCAGTTCATCCTTCTTAGCTCCCACCACCTTGTCCACTTCTTTCCCACCTCTAAGCAGAACAAAGGTGGGCATAGCCTGAATGGCAAACTCCCAGCTCACTGCCTATTTGCCATAAGAAAAAACAAGGTTTGGTTAGAAGTATCCCACAGGAGGCTACTATGAGAAAGAATCTGGTCATCTTACTGGTAGCTCATCCACATCGATCTTGATGAATTCAACTTCAGAATATTTGGCAGCTAACTCGTTTACAATTGGCTCCATGTACCGACAAGGTCCGCACCAGGATGCTGAAAAATATATGACCATCTTCAGACAAACAATACCTAAATCAGTATTGGAACATGTCTTTCATTAAACAGATAGAAGTGGTAGAGCAGAGATATTTACCAGTTTGTTGGATAATTTTGAGGCTTCAAAATGAGCTCTCCATTGTGTCGTGGAACGGAAAACAATAATCTGGTTCATCAATGACCCGGCCCCTCTTTCGATTCTAGATGCTGCACCTCCCATTTTTTTATGAGAACTCTCCGGAGCTGAGAAAACTTTACGTGGTACTTCCTTGAAGCAAGAAATTGCTGATATGATTTTATGAGTTGGGTTTGAGGAGTAAGGTCCATTTATAGGGTAATCATACATGAAAATGGCAGAATATATGATGTGATCAGGGGTGACTTTGAGGATTTGGAGAATAAAGTACGACTAAAAATAACTCAAGCTCATATTAACCCAACCGATTTTCTTGAATTTTATCTTCATTTTCATATGATGAAAAAGGATTTCTGTAAAGGGTTTCCTGAGCAGCATGGACAGAGTCAGAAATTTGTTCTGATGAGTGAACTTTAGTAAAGAGTTCCCATTGGCAGATTGGTTTTTCTGTCATATTTATTGGAATGATGCTATGTTTCTGTACTTGTTGAAACATCTGGAGGCACAACTCACAAGGGCATCAACCTTATCTGTTGTAGGCAATATTCTCTCATTCATTCGCCACTTGGAAGTTGTGCTCTTATTGCTCTAAAATTTTGCTTAGATGATGCTTTTGGATTGCTACCTGGCCTCACCCTGTAAGGTAAAACTAAGTGGAGTCTCGCTTTAACTTTAAGCATTTTATATAAAATTGTACTGTTTTTCTATCTATATGGTCCAGCAGGATCTGATGATAATCTTTCATTTTAGGACTACCAGTTTGTTCCAAAGAGTTACTGGCTAACAATGCCCAAAGTTGCCAAGGCATCAGATGCAATCATGCAAACTACGCCAGACATTCGCTTGGAGAAAGTCTCATCCCCACTACTGGCTACCTTTGTAAGTTCTTGCTCTAACATGCAAAGATTGAAATGTGAAATTGTCTAAGCTTTATACGATTTTTGTTACAAGGTCAAGCCTGATAATCTTCTTGTGTTTTGCAGAAGTGAACGGCTTGGGAAGGTGCAAGAGGCATGTGTAAGACCCCTTTCCCTGTTTGGAGATACGCACTAACTCATGATATATGAATTATGATGCTGTTCATGGTGCAAGTCTTGATCATGTTTGACAAATAATGACATTACGTAACAATTAAATTCAATTAGAGAGTTCGTATTACAGTATTTAACCATATGCAGTCGTGTAGTCTATGCACATCAGACATTAATTGGGAGCTAATCAATTGGTTTGTCCACATGATGTATCATGTATGAATAAGATGAATGATATTTAATTGTCCATCCTCATAAATTGAGCAAACAGAAGTTTGGATGACACAAGATAAAAAAATCAACTAAGGAGGTTTGATGCAAGTCTGGCAATCTAGATTCAGTTGATACTAAATCCTTCATGTGCAAAAACTAAGTCTTCAATATCATGTGAACATTGTAAGATATATAGACTGTTCATATTATAAACAGTCTATATATCTAACAAACATGATGTTAAGAACTGAAACTGATCATAATATGAACTGCCAGATAGGATCATCAGCAGCAGGGATCACACCGAAATCGCAAGGCGTAGCTGGAGGGCCAACAACTTTGGAGGAGTAGAAGCAGTTCTGGTCATCAAAATCAGACAGGTTGGGCAGGTGGTTTGGGAGCTCCTGGTTGACACTGTTCTCCTGTTCAGCTTGCATGAAGTTTGCATTTCTCTTCACAGCTGGTTTCTCCACCACAGGATAATAAATCTCCCCAGGAGCCAACTGCCGGTACTTGGCTGTTAACACTGGGCTATTTGAGTCAAAAACGCTGCTTGCAGGTGAGACTACCTTTTGCTGATGCTCCTTCACTTGAACTTGCTGCTCAATCATCCTTCCTTTGGAGGACACTTTTTCAAATTCATTTTTGTTGTTATTGTGTGCCTTATGGAGCTCTGGCTGTGTCCGATGCATGAACTGAGGCACTGCTTGTGCGTGTGCTCGAATAGGTTGAGTCTGACTCTGATTCTGCATAATCTGAGGAGCCAAGAGACCTGCTTTCATCAGCCTTCCATAATTCAGCAAGCTATCCTTCATCAGAGACATCTGCTCCTTCATAGATTTCATCTGTTGCAAGAAGACAACAAGTTTCAGATCCAGCTTTGCCAATCCATCACATACAGATCAGAAAATCCAACTGTAAGTAATAGCAAAGTTACCTCTGCTTTCAGCTTTTTATTCTCATTAATGACCTTGTCATACTGAGCTTTGATCATTCCATACTGCCCAGCAACCTTATCATAGTCATTCTCAATCTGCTTGTTCTTGTTCCTGGCGCGCCTGTTTTGGAACCAAATGACAACCTGTTTAGGCTGCAATCCAAGCTCCTTAGCCAACTGATTCCTCCTGCGTGGTTCAAGCTTGTTGTCAACATTGAAACACTTTTCAAGGCAGTAAACTTGATGCTCAGATAGGCGTTTCCTGCCACCGCGCTGCGGCTTATTTCCATCTGCAGCTGCTGAATCATCAGACTCGTTGTCGCTCAGGTCCATTCCGAACTCAACCAGCTCTGGCGTCGTTAAGTTGGGCATCCTACTTCCAAGTGCATTGCCCTCAGTTCCTGGGACATAAAGACACCATCCTTCATAAAAGGTACATGTGAATTTTATTCCAGTTCTGAATTAAAAGTTGAATTTCTTATACTAAAATATAATACAATACTTCAACCATGCAGATTGACAAATGGAACTAGAAGATTAACATAATTTCTTATAAGCATATATATGAAAAACATAATTTTTTTCATATCTATTTGGGGCTTGGTCTGGTGAAAAACATAATTTTTTTTCCCGATGGAACAGAGGCAAATACAGACCAGGTGACAACAAACATTTATGAAAAAGAACAACAACCTCAAAAGGACAATCAATAAACACAGAAAATATGGCAGTGTGATTCGTGTTAAGCTAAATCATCCCATAGCTGCTGAACCGTCTTCACATATGAGCAGGGGCAGATCCAGGAATTTTTCGAACCAGGGGCGAGATAAATATTTTCGGGTCGGGGCGGATCCAGCAATTTATTTTCATACTAGAGGGGGCATATAATCAAAATGACTAGGGGCGAAATGTAAAAATCATTCAAAAATACATTACATTAGTATAATATTAAAGAAAAATTGAAAAATCGACCCGGGGCAATTGCTCCCCTCCCCACCATGTGGATCCGCCACTGCATACGAGGGGCGCCGAGATCCATATCATGCTAAGATGATCAAACAAACGAAGCGGCTCAACAGCCAAACTTCAAAGCAACACTGAAAAACATGGTGTTGAAATATGTGTGTAATAAGGTGTGAAGAAAAATGGTGGTGAGCCACATTTGAGACCTAAAATTGAGCATGGAGGACACATCGAATCGTGTTGATAAAATTAGATTAAAATACCTTGGATTGAGAGGTATGAAATCAAATGTTGAAATGCCAAAAACGAAGCTATATCGAATGAGAAATCGATGGCCAAAGTTGGACCAAAACTCATGAAACTTGACTTTGGTAGGGATTGATATGAAGATGCATTTCACATGGGTGAAAGCTTATATCCCACATTGGAAACCAAAGAGGAACAAATTATGTTCTTATATGATAGTTCATGGTTATTAAGTTGTTAAGCGAAGGTCTTCTAAAATACCTATGCGGGCGCCCAGGGATGCAAATAATTTGGTCGACAACGGTGGATTTGGCTTGGGGCTTTTCTGCGCATGTGTGCGCCCGCATCATGCGGACACAAATGGTGTCAATTTCTCAATGGGTTGCGCTGAGCGGTTCGTTTTTTGCTTAATCAATTTTTTGGTTCCGAATCAAACGTCAACATAGACTGAGTCTTCGACAGCTGGACGGTTCCTGATATCATGGACAGTTCCCAGTCTTCGATCCACATCGTGATAAGTTCATGGAAGTTGCAACAGCCCACCTCTTCAGGCCGTAGATAGTGGGTAGTTCAACTGAGCGCACTATATAAAGAAGATCAGTCCTTCACTTCAAAACACCAAAAAGTAACACAGTTTCTCCACACACTCTGTACTTCTTCTTTTTCGATCAATGATAGTGAAAGATCAGAATAGGTTCGATCATCAAGCTGGCTCTGGTGTTCGAGTGCTCGCTGAGGTTCTTTTTGCCATCAACAACTCAGACACCGACGGGAGGCAAATCTGCTTTAAGAACAGTGTCTGCGACGTGACTGCACCACTACGGTTTGATGTCCTTTTGTTTATTTGTTTCACTTTATTTCCATGTTCAGTATTGAATTTAGATTACAGATTAATGAATATTCGTTCATATTAATTGTTGTTACTTCTGTATTTGCATTTAGTTGTATTCAGATTCTATACGCTTCAGATTAATTGTTATTACTGCTGCATGCGTATTTAGAATAATATTCAGATAAATATTCAACACATGGCAGTGTGAAAAACATAATTAAAGATACCAAGAACTCAAGATCGCCTTGGATATGTTGCATGGATACGGACTCGGACACAGGTAGGATACGACACGTGGATACATTTTTTCTATAAAAATCAAGATACGATACGGTATGGATGCGTTTGTGATTTCATATAAAATATTTATATGTTTGTAAAATAATGTCATTTCTTTGGAAGTTATATGAAGAAAAAAAAGATAAATTGTGCACAAACAAATAATTTTAATTTTATAAAACTCATACTTAATTAGTTAAATACAACGTTTAAGCACAATGTTAGGATTATGGACTTATTTGATTTCTTTTTGGGACTAAATTTGTTGGATACCAAAAAAAATGTATCAAAAAGGCAAGACAAGTTTTTTTAACGGATTCGTAGAAAATGTGTGTCCCAAGCATTTTGTGTATCAGACCTATTACGTACGTAACTGTTTTAGAGTATTCGTTCAACATCATGTACGGGATGAAAATAGGGAAAGAATACACACGTAAAGTGTTATAAATTTGACATGTGTTGGGAGAGGTAATATATTGAAGTTTTCTTGGTGTTTTTTGTTTGCAACAAACAAACGTTTCGTGGATACGGCCGTTTGTTGTGAAGTCAAATTTTTCAATGTGTCATTCACATATATAATGGATATGACGGTTTGTTGTGTAGTCAAACATTTGCAACTAGTCATTTACATATGTTTCACTTTGTTATAAGTAACAAACCGCTAATGAGATTGGAAGTAATTTATAGTAGAGTTTGTTTGTGATTGATTTTTATTTTTTGATTTCCGCACAAATTGATTTTATGATTGACTGCTTATGATTAAAACACTCTAACTCAGCCATGTCAGAGCTTCATCATTTTTTTTTTGATTACAAGGGGTTAGGTTAGTGTTAGTATGAGGAATCGACCCTGAGCATCACATGATGTCGGGTGACATGCCTACTACCGGGTCAAGAGATCTTTTTCAAACACAGAAAAGGTGACAACTTTCTGCGCTATCTCATTATTTATATAATTAAAAAAATAAACCAACAACTCAAAATAAAAAGTAAAATTTCAGAACGCAAATCAACTAAAAAACTCAACTCAACTCATCAGCACAAAATCTGAAATGACGAAATTAAAGCCAAAATGGAGAATAAGTCACCTGCAGGTGGAAGATCAGAAAGGGACGATTCAGGAGCAAGGAGAGAGCTCATCAGCACATGATCAATGTCAGCAGCAGAACCAAAGCCAGCCGCCAGTCCACCACTATTATTGGGATCAGTCGTCATTCTGAAACTCTCCATCTCTTTTTGCTTTCTTTTTTAAATTTGTTCTAATTTTGGGGTTTAGGGTTTTAAAATGAAGTTTAGCAGGACCGATATATGACATTTGGGTGTGTAACCAGAGAGGAAAGCTCATTCTCCTCTCCTCAAAATAGCTTATTAATGATGACGATCATAATAGTGCTGACAATACCAGAGGGCATTTTCGGTATTTTCCTTTAAAATACATTTCTACTTTGGTTAATTTTCATGAATTCCAATAATTTTTTTAAACAAATTACTTATTTATACATGTATAAAAATAGTAAAATTTTATGAAATTTTATCTAAACGAATGATGAGTTTTTCACATGAATTTTGATTGAGCTGGAAAATACTTTATAAAATATTATTCTTAAAACTAATGATCAAATGTACTATTTGTGCTGGTTTTATATATTATTCTTTGAATTTCGAAATTTAACCAAGCTTGTTATTTAAGTGTATGTTATTTCACAATATTTGAAATTATATTAAATGTAACTCGTCCTCATTGCCTAACAAATTTTCATGCCGAAAATACCCTTCCGATAGGTTGATACAGACAGTAATTAGATATAAAAATGGACATAAAGGAAGTGTCTAATTTGAGACCGTGAAATTCATGAATTTGATTTTGAATTTTTATTTTATTTTTAAGCTAGCTGGAATTATGCAGGGGATGGATAATTTTTTGAAATTCATAATGAATTAGCAAATGTGAAAATGGACTTTAGGGCTTTAAGGGCATGTATATCGGTGAGGAGGTAAGAAATTCATAATGAATTAGCAAATGTGAAAATGGGCTTTAGGGCTTTAAGGGCACGTACAAAGAGGTGAGGAGTTCAATCCCCACAATGCACCATTCCCACCTAATTTAGGTGTGTAATTTTTTCCCCACCTAGCAATGGGTGTGTGAATGTTTACCTCCATTTCGTAGGAGGTTGAGGTGCTTGAGATGACTTCTTCCGTGTGGAGTCGGCAATTAGCACGTCAAGACGCTGTGATATTTGAAGATGCATCAAATGGGATGGGACGCCGCATTAGGCTCGTGCTTCAGTCAGATTGAATGCACTATATAATGTCATTGAAAAATGATGTAATGAACTTGTACAATTTGTAATCCCTATAAAAAATCATTTAAAAAAAAGATATGCACGCACTCTTATTTCTAAGTTTGTTTTTGTTTGTCTTCGCCTTCCTGAGGGCATGGCCTGCTATTGGATTAGAGATGGAAGTGGGTCGGTCCACGGGTCAGGTTAGGTCGAAACAGTATAATTCGAGCGATTTTGGGCTGTGTCGGGCTGGGTTGAAATAGTAACAGATCGACCCACGAGCTGGGTCGAATCGAAAAATTTGGACCCAGACCAACTCACGGGTCGGACCCATCATAAATAAGCTGGATCGGGATGGGTCCAACCCACGGATTGAACCCATAAATTATTAATTTTAATTAAAATTAAATTTTAAAATACTTAATTATTAAATATTAAATTTTTTCATACAATTTATATTTAAAATAATTTATTATCTAAGTAACAAATCAAAAAAAGATTCAGTAAATATTAATTTAAAAAATATTTAAAAAAATGGTCCGACCCACGAGTTGGACTGAAATGAATTTGAATCAACCTAACCCGACCCACGGGTTGAACCCACCACTCTCAACCCACAAGATGAGTTGAACGGATCGGACTGGATCGAATCGACACACGACCCACGGATTTTGTAAACCACTTCCATATCTATGTTGGATTCTAATTGACACGTATTGATGCCTTTATGCGCCCAGTTCTGGAGGGCCTTTTTCGGATGGGTTCCTTGTAGTTCCATGGGTCTCGCCTTTTGGCCCCGATTATTAATAAAATCTTTTATTAAAAAAAAGATATATATTACTCATTTTAATAACATTAATGAAAAAAATAAATGCTAGGCGCAGAATTCCATTAGCTTAGATGAACATTTTTAAAAGTTTCCACAAATAAAGATATGATTCATTGACTTGCTAACTCTGCTTAGGTGGAGATTTAACGTCTCATTTAATGTAATTATTATATTATCTAATTATTGCATGGCTTTAATCCCAATAAATGTACATGGAAACAATAACCCCTACTCCCTCCTAACATTTATTATTTTAAAACTTGACAAATTCAAATTAACTTTTATTAAATAACCAATAATTTGCCATTTTTTTTATATAAGACAAAATGAGTCCATGAAAAAAAAAGATAAGACAAAGAAATATACAGACATCACCTCTATTCAAATTAGTCCATTCAGTTCAAGCTTTATAGGGTGTCCCAAAAAAAAATTATATGTTTGAAGAATGAAAATAGTTCATCAAAAAAAGAAGAATAAAAATAGATGAATATCAGAATATAGACCGGAACGATAAAATTTACAACATCATGTCTTTTTATGTTATGGTGAAACCTCAGTGATATATATACATACTACCTGCTCAAAATGAGATCAAAATGTTAAATTTCACGACAATTCATTCTTCTTATGTGTGCATTATTTAAATATCATTTTGTAGTTAATAAATTTTCTATCCATAACAGATGGATCATCCACGAGCATTCGATTTGAATATGATTGTTGGCGAAAAAAATTATTCTCACCATACGTAGAAATGTTTTTCGATCAACTGATAAGGTGTTTTGATCATTATCAATAAAATTGGTAATTTATATTAACACGGAAAAGATATGGAAATCAATTATTGCATATCTTAAGTTTCAATTTTATCTTTTATTTTCAATTTTATAATATTATATGTTTGAGAAACTCAATAATTGATCAGTATGACTGAGAAAAAAAAGACTCATTTGAAGTTAGGGCGATGTATATATATCTTCGTTTAGAGTGAGGATCATATGAGAAATGATAGTTTTGGTGAGAAATAAGAAATTTTAAAAACCGTACGATTTAGCATCTAACGGACAAGATTGCACTAACTTTTTTCCATTTAATTCTTAATAAATACGAGATTAAGGGTGTTTTTGTCATTTGACTAATCTAATTTCATTATTCCCTATTTTGTCGCACACGTTCGTTCGATTTTTTGATCTTCGATTCATCTTTTTTTGGAAAGTCGTTCTTCGTCGATAAGTCAAACCCCATATTCCATCCGTCGCTTCGTTTCCGTTCGTCCCTGTGTGAAGAATGAGCGCCTCCGACGAAGCGATTCCAGGTAATTCGCCTTCGTAACCGTTTGATTAGAACGGTATGATTCATATTAAACGAATAGTAGTTGGTAATTGGGCAATATCGGCACTCAAATATCGCACAACTTGTAATTCATGTTCGCCGGAATCATAATTCATGTTGCCAGATTCCCAATTCATTGTCGCTCGATTCGTTATTCATGTTCATAGATTCGCCAGAATCCGCATTACACAACTAATTATTTGCATATGATTAAAATGTGTAATCTGTTATATAAATTGCGTAATGCAACACATGAAATTCGTCGCGAAGTGACTCTGTGGAATTTAGTAGTTATTTTAAATGAGTTGATGTAATTATACAATGCGTATTTTACACTTAATTGAATAATTTTAGACAGTTAAATTTGTAGCACATTAATGTAATACGTAGCATGTAATTCACAATTGTTTACAGAGTGTTAGTTTGTATGTAAGATATTTTATGTATAATGAGTGTAAATATTTTATAATTTTAATACCTAATTCAACAGTTTATGTTGTTTGAAATAGGTCACTCTAATCTTGATGCTGACTTTTGTGATGATGATTCTAGTTCGTTTGTATCAGATTGTGGCACTAGACATTGGATTCCTAAGTGTCCAGATGAATTTAAACCTCGTATTGGGATGGTATTTCAACATGTTAATGATGCTATCACGTTTTACAAAAATTATGCATACATTGCTGGGTTTTCTGTGCGTTTATCGATCACTAGCACAAGGTCAGATGGTGTACTAACTCACAAGTATTTGGTGTGTTCAAAGGAAGGGTTTAAAGGGAAGCATGCACTTGTTGACACAGTTAGTATGGTAGAACAAAGTGAGAGGCATAGAAGGGATAGTAGGTGTGGATGTTATGCCAGAATGTGTTTGAATATAAGTGATGGTGGGGTATACTGTGTTTACTCTTTTGAGGAAGCTCACAATCATTGGTTGGTTGATGATATTGGTAAACAATATTTGAATCAAAATAGGCAGTTGTCGGTTGTTCACCAAAATATTATTATGCATTGTGGTAAATACCGAATAGGGGCTACCAAAGCGCATCATCTTGTAAAGGATTTATGTGGGGGATTCAGTAATGTTGGGGCTACTATTATTGATTTCAAGAATTTCAAAAGGGATTTGAAGCTATACATTGGGCTTAATGATGCGCAGATGATAGTGGACAGCTTAATGAATAAGAAAAATACTTGTAAATGTTATTCTTTTGAGTACTTTGTAGATGAGCATGGCTCTCTTTCCAGATTGTTTTGGGCTGATCATGTAGCAAGGGGTGATTGCATCATATTCGGTGATGTTGTGTCATTTGATGCTACATATCGAATTAACAAGTAAGATACTGATTATTATATCTATTGGCACAATTCATCTTCATTTTTTAAATTATTTATTTATTCTACAGGTATAATCTTGTTTTTGTACCATTCACTGGCGTTGACAACCATCACCGAATTGTGACTCTGGCTGCTGGGTTGATATCAAAGGAGGATGTTGAGTCCTACACTTGGTTGCTTACATGTTTCAAGAATTTTGTTGTTCGTGATCCTAGTGTTATTGTTACTGACCAAGATGCTACAATGAAGGTTGCCATTTCCCGTGTATTTCCCACAAGTCGACACAGGTTTTACATGTGGCACATCACTGAAAAGTTACAATCTAAGGTATTTTGTGGACAAACTGCGTAGGATTCTGTTCATCATGCGTAATAATGTACACTTATATTAATTTGTTTATTACGGTTACTGTCAGGTGGGTATTTCCAAATACAGAGAACCAGGATTTTTTAATAGCATTAAAGGAGTTATATGGGATGATTATACTGATCCTAAAGAATTTGAAGAACGATGGTTGGAGATGATTATTAAATATGATCTGCAATGTAACTCATGGCTAGCTGACATGTATAAATTAAGAGGTTTTTGGACTCCTATTTATTTCCATGATGTTACAATGGGAGGCCTATTGAGGACCACTTCTCGTTCGGAAAGCGAGAACTCTTTTTTTGGTAGGTATATTTACGGGTTTATGACTCTTGTTGAATTTTTCACGAGTTTCAATAATGCTATGGACCTTCAAAGAAATATTAGGGTGCATCTTTACATTGAGTCAAGAAGCTCTAGCCCATTTATTCAATCCAAGCATATATTGGAGAAGCATGCATCAGAAATATTCACAAAATCCATTTTAAAGAAAATTCAGTTAGAGATTGCTTCCCATATTTGTGGAATTCAGATGATGACAGATAACGAAGATGGTAAAATGTACACTATATATGATACCGAAAGAGGTGACAAAACTTTTCAGGTAATGTCATAGCACCTACCAATTTAGCTGTTTTATGTCTAATATAGTTTTTAATTCCCTGTAAAATGTGTATCAGTACGTTCAAATTGGGTAGTTATAATTAGATTTATTGTATCAGCATGTTTAAACTCCATAATTGGCAATTTAAATCATACTGTCCAGTTCGTTTTGTAGGTGAACTTCATAGTATCTGATGATAAATTGAAGTGCAGCTGCTATAACTTGGAATCCCATGGTTATATTTGTCGCCATTTGTTTTGTGTGATGTTTTTTATGAGACTTGAAATGATACCTGATTATATGGTGATACCTAGATGGCATAATGAGGCATCTAGGAAGCACAATCCCGACTTGTTTGTTAAAGATTCTGATTTCTCTAAAAAAACTGGTGAACAAATAATGTTATCTTCATCTATATGGTCCCATGTTAACCTTGGTATACGCAGTTTTGGGAGTAATGTTGGCGTCTTGCAACGATTTCACGACTATATATTTCAGTTTGTCCAGGAGAATGCGCCGGATGATGTTGCTAGCAACAATACATCGAAATCTGATTTTTTCCGATCTGTTTTGGACATGCCTTAGCCCACCGAAGTATTAGTCAACAACCCTGGAATATCTCAAAACAAAGGAAGCGATAAGCGGGTTAAGGGTCCAAGAGAGATTGTCATGGATAAATTGAAAAAACCACAAAGGTTATGTGGCTATTGCAATGATAGGGGTACTCATGACAAACGCACGTGTCCAAAGAGATTGCTTGACGAAGCAAGATTACATGAATCTACCGCTGAACCTGACAGTGCATATGATGCAGCTTTCTCTGACATTGAACACACCCAATTTGATCTTAGCCATAACTCTTAACTGAGTACGTTGTGTTATTGCACTTTGTTTTTTCTTCTTAAATTGCGTACAAAATTCATTAAAATGTGTATTAAATTTATTTATACATCATTTAATTACTCCTTGAGTGTTACAGTTTCATTTATACTAATTACATAATACATTGAAGTCAACTTGAATTTACAATAGCTGAGACACCGATTTGACAAACAATCATCACAAATCATGTTTGCTATCTATTATTTAGGCGACCATGCTCTGCATTGGCATATTTATAAAATATTATGAGAAATATTTCTGTACTTTAGCTTCGGAGTTTAGGAATCCATAAATTTATAAAACTCGATGTGACATTATGTTTTCTTGTTCGATGTACGCATTTTAGTATGAATCATACGCATTTTACCGCGAATTCTACGCATGTACATTAAAATTGAACGCATTTTATAACGTTGAACACCTGGTAAAATATTTTCTAGGACGCATTATATTATCAATTACAATTTTAAATATAAATCCTCCTGCAGTTCGTTTTCCTCTAAGCTAAATGATTACATCAAAAGATTGAGTAGCATCTAAATAAACAACAATCTATTCTAACTGATCTTTAAGTTTCCATCATTCCGCAGCGCGCTGCAACACAGCTTCATTTTTAGCATTTAGATGTGACCTGATCATTACATTCAAGTAAGTGTCGCGCAATGCCATCCGTTGATATGTTTGCTGCAAGGAAAATTTAATAACAATCAGTGAACAACCAAATTAGTGCAAATAACATAGTATTGAAATTTGTCCAGATGTATCAAAAGAGTCCATATTACAATATGGAAAATTGTCCCAGCAACCTATGATACTCACCTGTTCTCCTTCAACAACCAAACCAGTTTTCCAATGTAAACTTCCCCCGCCCATATAAGTTTCCATGTGACGCATTGCGAAAACCCCACAATCCTTAAAATTTAATTTTGTTTGCCAATTGAAATCCATTCGATTATATTTTTTCGTGTCAAACATATGTAACTTCCTATGCTTCACATGCTTCAGATAAGTCAAGAAGTTATATATATCTGCACAAAGTTTATAAACTTGATAAAATGTTTATTAAAATATAGGTAGGAGGGTATAATCCTCTCCAAAAAAAGGTGATTTTAGCTGCGGTCCCGGTTGCAATTCTCTCTTGGATCTTCTTAATGGCTCAGGACAGTCAATTGGATTATGTTCACGCAGTTTAGCGCATTTCTCGTCACTCAATCTGCACGCCTCTTCAATAACTTGAGTAGGCAATTCCATGAACTCGTCCATATTCAGTAGTTGTTGTGACAGATCAGGAAAATTGAGATCATTGTCCCGTTCTCCTACCCCCAATGAGTGCAGTTTAGTATTTGATTTTGTAGGAATTTTGGTTGGAAGGGTAGTCGGTGTTTTAAACAAATCTTGGGATGGTTCGACCACTGGCTTGCTTTGTTTGTCAGTAAAGGCATCCCTTGATGATTGTCCGCTTTCAGTGTTCTGGCTTTTTTTCCCTTTGCAATTGTCAATACATCTCCATACTTCTTCATTTCTTTTATTAATTCTGTCCATGAAATTGGCTTGTAATGTGGCTTCTGCGTAAGCCATATTGTACTTCTCAAGTGCTGCTATTAGGACATCTGAAGCCTTCTCAAAATTTGTCACAAATTTCTACTTGGTTGAGGAGATATTAGTTAGTTAACATAGGAATGTATTTGAATATTAATCACCACACATGCATTACAAGTTGAATACTGCTATCTACACATTTTACATGAAATCTATACAATTTTACTAGTGGTAATCACTGGGAATATAACTTACAAATGGTGTATGTCTAGCTTTTTCTTTTGATCTTCCTTCCTTGTCCAGTTAGGGAACTATCCCAGGTGTCTTATCCAAACTTGCATCCTTCTGCTATTTGAATAGGAATACATTATGTTAATAGAGTTTATGATAAGAATTTTCCGCTTGGAAATACAAATATAACGAAAAATGCTTGCAATATTGGATAGACAGTTCTACGCATTTTAATTATTGAGATTACACTGCCAATAATCTCCATACATGCTTCAAATAGTATTAAGAATTACTTACATGTAAACAAGTTTTAGCTAAATTTACAAAGTTTATACGCATTATGATTAAAAATTTATATTTGAACTTACAATATGTGCCTTTCTCTGGCATCATCCTCTTGTACTGCATTTTTTTTTGTTTTGAAGTACTTCAGGTGCACTTGCAACATCCACGGTATTTTGGTCGACTTCTACCCATGGAGGAAATGTGCAGATATGAAGAGAATCATGTACGAAGCAGATAATATAATTAAATAGCACACTTGGCATAATAAAAACGTACAGTAGGTGTTTTCTTTTCAACAATCTTTACTTGTCTGTTTCTCTTATTTTTTGCAACAGTTTCCAGCTGCGGTGTAATACTATCAGGTTCGCTACGACTTAATAATGTTGTTCCACAACTGAATCCCCCCTTTTTAGTCTCAAGCTTCATTCGTTTTGCAATGATTACGTCAGTGATTCCTTTGATAGCAGGTTTTTGTCTTTCTAATTTAAACTGTCGAAGTTCAAACATGTCGATGTAAAGAGCCTGCAAAACAAGATTGTTTTTTTAGCATCAGATTGTAATACAAAAAATATTATATCTTGCATAGCAGAACACACTTACAATTAGGAATGTTATTGGTCCGATGTACGGACTTCTTCTATTTCCTTCCCATTCATCCTTTGTGTCTCGTAAGCATGTGTATATGAACTCGCACCAGTTCAGGGCGCGTATGTCATCGGTCCCCTCAATCCCATTCAGGATCCTTTGGTTCGATACCCCTGATTTCGTGCTTTCTACCATGGACGAGAAGAATAGCACGAGGAAATTTCTCTTGAATGTTTCATCTGCAGAATTTGATTGTTTAATCTTCTCAACGATGGTTTTGCAGGTCACAGTTGAGTCCTTAAGACCCCCATATTGAAGTCTGAATTGTTGAACAATTGGACTGTCTGCGTCCGTCCTATTTGGCAGTATTATGTTACGGCCGCCTAATGGTAGTCCTAGGATAAAATGGACATCCTTTGGTACAATGTCCACGTCCCCTCTGCCTGTGATAAGTGTGCTGGTTTTCGAGTTGTACGAATCCAGAAGCCACTCTGGTAATTCTGCACGAACCATGTTCACATTCAAATGCAGCATGGCTTCCAAACCCATTGAAGCCACAGCTAACTTCTGGTCTTTATTAGGTGTCTTTATGCAGTATGTCAAAGGCTTAGGTGTGGATCTTGTCTCGAAGCCTGAATATCTTGGTTTTTTGGGTTGGGGAATATGTTTATGGTCTTTGGGAACTCTATTTGATAACACAATATGCAAATTGTTGTCTTCGAAATCATCATCGCTGTTTGCAGATCGCAGGTCAACACTGGTTGCTTGATGTTTTCTCCTTTCTGCCAAAAAAGTAATATATGCATTATAATTCACATCTTCTTAGTTAAATACATATGCACTTGAATGGGAAACGATCCAACACCATTACCTGTTTTATCAATCAGTTTAGCTCTTTCCCCTGCTGCATTTGCTCCTTTTTGTGTGTTGGTTTTAGCACAACCACCAACTTCGTCACATGGAATAAATTACACTATGTTATCAACATAATTTATGCGATTGCCTAATTTAATAATACAAGTATACCATACCTTTTAAAGTTTGTGTGTTCGTATGATATGTAACTACTTTTGCTTTCTTCGTAGTTGGTCCTTTGTGTGGCATGTTCTTTTCCAAAGATTTATTGTCCTTTCCATCTTGGTTCTTTCTTTTTCGCTCTGCAAATACTTACAAATGTTAGTATGTAGAAACTGGCGGTTGTATCGTATATCTGTATGAGATGATAAGCATTTGACAAATTTTGAAACATGAAAGACTACGCATTTATTATAAAATGTCACGCATTTTAGAGAAGTATTTATCAGTATTCTGATAATGTAACAATGGCAGACCCAAATGTAAAGATTTCACATTTACACCCGAAGTTCCTCTAATATATAAAAGAAAGGACACTTAACATTCGCAACCCGAGCAGTAATTAGAAATCCCTAAATCGAAAATCGTACTATGTGATAGTTTCAATTCTTTCTGTATGAGATGATACTTATTTACTGAGTTCGAGACATGCAAGTCTACGCATATATTGGTTCTGGAACATGCATGTTGACAATGATTATTTAGCCCAAATTGGATAGATTAATGGCTACGCATTTACTAATAAATGTTACGCATTTAACATTATCAGGGCAAGCAGGGGCGGACCCAGGAATTAATTTTTAGTGGGGCTAAAATTTTTTTTGCACCCGATAACAACATTTAACTCAAAAGGTTGTAAGAAAATAGCAAATAACGTTGTCATTAGTTAAATTTACAATAA
This sequence comes from Rhodiola kirilowii, assembly GCA_033675215.1. Lineage (NCBI taxonomy): Eukaryota > Viridiplantae > Streptophyta > Magnoliopsida > Saxifragales > Crassulaceae > Rhodiola > Rhodiola kirilowii. Next base: position 55,915,978 of record CM066197.1, on the reverse strand, counting down.
ATATCATCTACTACTCATTTGCTGAAAATGAGATAAAATAACATCATCACTAATTGTTCTAAGAACGTCTCTCTCTAAAAAAGTTACAAGACGATCATTTAGCCATTGGTCACCCATCTTGTTACATAGTTGACTCTTCACATAATTCATCCCTGAAAAAACACGTTCAACACTTGCAGTTGCAACTGGCAAAATCAGAGCTAACTTCAGAAGCTTGTACAGCAAATCAAATGTGGTACACTTATTTGTTTCCACAAGTTTGACACAAAGATCTGAAAGTCCTTTCAACTCTGCAAAATTTGGGTCTCCCCGAACATTTCTAACATAATTCCGAAGTTGATGGCGTACCACCACTTCCGGCACACCCGCAAAATCATTTGGATAAAGCTCAGTCATTCGCACTAATTTGTCCACATCAAAAGCTGCAAATGATGATTGTGGACACAAGCATGCAACACATTGTAGAAGTTCAGTACTAGCTTCATCGAACCTAGAATTTAGCTCCTGCAATTGCAAATCTACAACACTGACCAAACAATCATGCTTATAATGATTCAAATTAGAAAAACTAGCATCTGATGTCCTAGCCTTCTTACGTTGTATATATGTAGCATCCATTTCAGGCACATCAATATCAAGCATTTTGCAAATTTCTATAACCTTACACAAAAGGTTTTCCCAACCACCCTCCCTCAATTCTTGTAATTCTTCTTTACAACTTTTGACAAGTGACAAAGCATTCAAAATATCTTGATCACGCCTTTGTAAAGCAACATTCAAACCATTAGTAATCCCCAAAATCTCAACCATCAAGTACAACATGAAGATAAAATCAAATGATTGAAGAACATCTAGCAAATACTTAGCTTCCCCAGATTTTTCAGTTGATGTATCATTCTCCACTTCTTCAAGTACCCCAACAACGGCACCAAATAAAGTCATCAAACTAGTGAGAGTCCTAAAGTGAGAACCCCAACGAGTATCACCAGCTCGAGCAATAGACGACTCTTGATTCAATCCTCTACCGGTCTGTATCAATCCCTCCTCAATCAAGCTAGAAAAATGAATTGCTTGTTTGCCTCGAAGCAATTCTTGTCTCTTGGTAGAGGATTTGATGAAATTAACAACCATATTGACCTTACCAAAAAAACTGAAAACATCTTTGTGAGCCTTAGAACAAGCAACAAGTGCCAATTGAAGTTGATGGGCAAAGCAATGCACATAATAAGCAGACGAATTCTCATCCTGAATTAAAGTTCTCAAACCACTAAATCATCCTCGCATATTGCTAGCTCCATCATACCCTTGCCCCCTAATGCAAGACATACTCAATCCATTAACTGACAACAACTGTTCAAGTGCCTCCTTAAGTGATTTAGCAGTTGTTTCTTTAACATGTACAATACCAAGAAACCTTTCTTTAACCAAACCTTCACTATCAACGTACCGAAGAACAATAGCCATTTGTTCTTTGCCAGAACAATCACTAGATTCATCGACCAACACACAAAACACATCATCCCCAATATCACAAACAATTTGATAAGTTATTTCACTTGCACAAGCAGCAGCAAGATCCTTCTGAATCTTAGGAGAAATCATTAAATTATTTCCTGGAGCACAATCCAATACATTAGCTATTTCTTGGTTACATTCTTTCAAAGTGTTCCACAACTCAAGAAACGGACCCTTATACGAAGATTCATTAGACTCGTCACTTCCCCTAAATGCCAAGCCACATCGCAACAAATACTTAGTAGCTATAAGAGATGTGCTAACACGAACTCGATAGTCAGAATCCATTTTCTTATCATGCTTAACAAAGGCTGCCCCAATACTTTGTTTTGGATTCATGAGATCATGACCCATATGCACACAATCAGTATGAGAACTATGCTCTGAAGTAGCATGTGTACCCAATCTATAAGGATTATTCCAGTCATCCCAACCTTCTGATAGCTCTAGAATACATGCATTTTAGGCGACCTTTACGCTTACTGTTTCGGTCATTCCTTTACGATTTCACCTGCTATTTGATGCCTTGTGGTTCATTTCAGGCCCATTTCAGAGATTTAGCTGAGAACACAAGTGAACAGTGATTTCGGAGCAAACCGAGCCTTCTCGAGCGATAAGTGAGCAAAACAGAAGTCGGAACAAATTCATCTCAAAATCATGCGTTCGCATGATATCAATTCATGCGCTCGCATGACCCCGACCAGACGCATAAAGAAAGCATGCGATCGCACAACCGAAGGACCATGCGATCGCACAAACAAAGCATGCGATCGCATGATTCAGATCAGTCGCATGAGATATTGATGCGATCGCATAAAAGACCATGCGAGCTCAACTGAAGATCAACTTTCCAAGACCATGCGAACGCATGAAACCATATCATGCGATCGCATGACTCAAACCAGTCGCATGACATTATCATGCGAGCGCACGTTTCAGGCCAAGATCGCACGAATTTCAGACCATGCAAACGCATGAATTTACATCATGCGAACGCATGATGTCGTAAAACAGCAGTTTTTCTGACTTACTATAAAAGGAAATTAGGGTTTCCAAAACCGTGTGTTGTTTTTCTGGGATTTTTCTGGGGATTTGAAGAGAAGAAAGCTTGGAGAAGAAGCAAGAATTTTACATCATCATCAACAACTCGGATCGTGGATCGTCCTTCATCATTATTCCTCCATATTGGTTCTAGAATCCTAAACCCAACTTTGTTTATGTTTTTCTACTCATCTACTATTGATATGGGTTGTAATCTCACCATGAGTGAGTAGTGATATTGGTTGGGGTTCTATGAACCCCTAGACATGTTTGTGACGTTTTGAATACCATGAATACATTTGATGAATGATTTTACACACGATTCTTCTTCGTTTGAACTTAATGTTTTTGAATTACCTATGACGTGTTTTCGACAAGTCCGAAATAGGGATTCTAGTTGATTTCATGCTTGACGTAGCTAACCCCTGAAAAGTATGATTTCAAATGATATAAATGAAGAAGCATTAGGATAATTGTGTTATATGGCGATGCTTTGATCCTAATGAGAATGGCTTGAATTTAACAAGTGCATGATTTATTTAGCCAATAAAGCGCGAGTGTGAGGCTAGATAAATAATGCGCTATAGCACCAATAGAGCGCGAGTGTGAGGTGCTATGCGAGGTGTAACCTCTTGATGCTAGGTTGTAGCGCGAGTGGAACCTAGTATTAAAGTTACATGGCTAAATTCTAAATGTGTGTGTTTGAGTTTATCAATGGTGTTCTAATTTACCGTCGCAATAATTGTCTAGGAGGGAATTAGAACCCTAGTCATTTTTGATTGTTTGTCTACCTATTTCATTGCTATAACCTCCTTTTGGATAGTAAATCATTTTGCTATCAACCTCTTTCGAGGCATTAAACCCCCCCAAACCATTAGACACTCTAGATTTAATCGTAGCACTAATTAGTTTAATCACCTATCTTTTGGGTACGACCTTGGGTTTCCCAAGTCAAAATATAAATGTTTTGATTAGCCGTGTTTGGCATAAGTATTTGATAATTCTTATTGAATATTTACACTGAATTACAACTGATCAAATGGCGCCGTTGCCGGGGATAGGTTAATTAACTATTGTGCTATTAGATTATCTAGCTTGTTTACTTTTCTCTTTTCCTTAGCCATTGCTTGTGTTGAGATTGACCTTGTCTATTTCTCTTGCCGCTCATTGCTAAGAATTTTCTTCGTTCTTGCAGGCACTTGAATGATCACAAGATTTCAAGGAAAGAAACACGTAGCAATTGGTTCTTCTTCAGATACTTCTCAACCACCCGTTAAGAGAGGGAGAGGTAGACCTCGCAAGAATCCAGTAGCCCCTATTCCGGCTATTGCTCCTGTTATTCCACCAGCTTTCCAAGGCCCTAGACCTCGCCCGCCTCCACTTTTAGACCCGCTACCTTATCTGCCACCGGGGTTTAGAATGGAGGACGATCTTGAAAACCGCAATTTGCCACCAAGAGACAACCGTAATCGTAGAGTCGATGGAGATGAGGTCGAAAATCCCCTTGCTAGAGAAGAGGGTAATAATGATAGACGAAACCGTAGGGACCCTCCTCCCCCTCGAAATCACAATCGAAACAATAGATACGAGGAAGAGGAGGATGAAGACGAGGATGAAAGACCCGTAGGGGACTACATGACTCCCACCCTCGAGGGAAATGGCTCGGTTATTCAACCTCCCGATGAGGATGCCTTTGATTTCGACGTTAAATCATCTCTAGTGCACATGATCACGAATGACCAATTTCAAGGAGCCGGGAATCCCTCCAATCATCTAGCCAACTTCCAAGAATACTGTCGGACATATAAACCAAAGAATGTGCCGGTCGAGCACGTGTATCTGAAGTTATTCCCTTCTTCACTCTATGGGGATGCCAAAGAATGGCTACAGAATCATGATCCGGGCACTTTTCGTACTTGGGAACATTTGGCTACGGCTTTTCTTAACAAGTTCTTCCCTCCGTCTAGAACCAAGAAGTTCACGGATTTCATTCTGACATTTTCTCAAAGGGATAACGAGCTTTTCCACCAAGCGTATGATCGTTTCAAACATTATTTGAGGGAGTGCCCTCATCACAATTTCAGAAAAGCGGATTTGATGCGTTATTTCTACTTGGGAATGAGCAAAGAAGCTAAAAACCAAATGGATACGGCTAGTGGCGGGGCTATTATGGGCTTATCGGCTAATCAAGGGTTCAAAGTTGTGGACAAAATCTCTTTAAACTCCGATAGATATCAAGGAGTGGACCACAAAAAGATGGCCAAGTCAAGGGATGACACCTCAAATTCCGAAATGAAGAGAGAAATGGCCGACTTGACTAAGAAAGTGGAGAATATGTTCAGTATGGTGAACTCTGTTGAGGCAACAAAAGCTAAAGCTGAAAAAGAAAGAGTCTCGGCGCAACAATCTTGCTTTTTGTGTCCTAGTACAAGACACTCCACCAAAAATTGTCCCGAAGGGAGATATGACGAAGATGATGATGGCTATGAGGGGGCGCATTTTGTAAACCAACAAAGAAGCTACAATCAAAATGTGAATCCCACCTCGAGGAACTATGAGCCTCCACAAAAGAGGATGTATAATGACTCTAATTTCGCCCCTAGACCTCAAGGGCAAGGAAACTATCAAGGAAACTACCAAGGGAGCAATCAAAGGCAAGGATATAATTCTAGCTCTAATCAAAATCAAGGGCAAGGCTCATTCTCAAACCAAGGGCAGAATTCATATTCCAATCAAGGCCAAGGTTCAAATCAAAATTCTCAGAATTTTCAAGGGAATCACCAAAGTCAAAAGCCATATCAGGGTAAAGCTCACATGAATGAGCAAGGAAATTCTTCCTCTAGCTCTCAAGAAAGCTCCATGATGTCTATGATGGCACAAATGATGGAGGATAACAAAGAAAGCAAAGAGAGCACTAGAAGAATGGAGGCCAAATTGAATGAATTAGCGGGCGAGAACAAAAGACTATCCAAAGAGATTACCCAATTGAAGCAAATAGGGAAACTTCCCTCACAACCGGATGTAAGGTCTATAGAGCATTGCAATGCCATTTTCCTTGAAGATGAAGAGCAATACATCACGCAAGTCGATGCCATAACGTTGAAGAGTGGGAGAGTCCTTCCCAATCCTCATGGAGAGCCGAGCTCTAGTAACAAGGAAATTGAGTTGGAAATTACCCATGAAAATCCTGAAATTGGACTTCAAGTTCCCGCAGGAATAGAGAAAGAAAAGGAAGAACCAGTTTTGACGAGGAAATATGTGCCGATGGTTCCCTTCCCCCAAAGACTCAACAAAAGCAAGTTAGATCTTCATTTCAAACGGTTTGTGGAAATGCTGAAAAAGTTATATGTTACTCTTCCATTCCACGAAGTCATCGCTCAAAATCCTATCTACTCAAGGTTCTTAAAAGATATTGCATCCGGACGTAGAGTCGTTGAAGAATCTAGCATGGTAGCCTTAAACCATGAGTGCAGCGCCCTTTTCTCAGAACAAATACCTCTCAAAATGAAAGACCCCGGCCGGTTCACTATCCCGTGCTCTATTGGCGCCATGAGCTTTGAAAACCCACTAGCCGACCTTGGTGCTAGTGTGAGTGTTATGCCGCTAGCGACCTATCATAGACTGGGGCTAGAAGGAATGAGGGGTACCCCAATGGTGATGCAACTCGCCGATGGAACCACGAGGAAACCCGAGGGATTAATAGAGGATGTTCCTATAAAGATAGACAAATTCCACTTACCTTGTGATTTTGTAGTGATGGACACGGGGAATAATCTCAACACGTCTCTTATTTTCGGGCGCCCTTTCCTAGCTACCGCCAATTTTAAAGTTGATCTAGGGAAAGGAAAACTGACATTGAAAATTGGGGGAGAAAAGATTAGAATAGAAAAGCCTATGGATGAACAAGAAGCTATACAAAAGCCGTGTAATTCAGAAGAGCAAAAGAGTACTTGGGCCGAGAATGTTGGGGTAAAGAAAGTAACAAAGAAAGACTTGTACAAGTCGATTGATCCCGACGAAGACCCTCCTATTGATCACCAAAATGTGTTCTCTTGCCAAGATAGGTTGAATAAAAAAGCAAAAGCTAAAACGGTAAAAGGGAGGAAGCAAGCATCGCTTTGGAAAAAGGTTGTTAAGCAAGTTGCTTGCAACTCTTCGAAGAACCCGGATTGAATCCTCCACTTCGTGCAATACCGCTAGAGAAGGGATCCCGCTCGGGACTTCTCTAAGTGTGCTTCCTATTTGCTACAAGGAGATTCGGCTCCGTCTTAGCCAAGACGTTAAACTAGGCTTGTAAGTGTTCTTTCCCATGTTCTTCAAAATGTCTATGTTGATTGGATTTCCATTTGCCTCAATGATTGAGCTTTTCATGTGAAACATTGAAATTTTGAACTATGCATGTGTGAATGCCTATATTTGATGATTTCTTAGCATGTGCTTAGTTAACTAGATGAATTGATAGGGCACAAGTGTGGGGTGTTGAAATTCTTTGCCAAGCTCGCATGGGCTCATGCGCTCGCATGAGAAACTCATGCGACTGTCCAATGTTGTGCGTTCGCATGAATTCATTCATGCGCTCGCATGAACGTTCAATATCCCATTGTGCCAAGGTCGCATGAACTCATGCGTTCGCATGCATAATCCATGCGACTGTCTTCAGTCATGCGGGCGCATAGCCGATTCATGCGATCGCATGGGGCATTTTTGTGATTAAAATTTGAATTGACCTGCATAATTTTGACATGTTTACGATAATGATTTCCCTAACCTCGTATGTTTAATACTCTCACTTTCAGTTCGTGCTTCATAGTGAAAAGAGGGGAATCATCAATCGAACCTTTGGAGCAAGACCAATTCGGATAGCAACCAACATCTCTTTCTTCGATAATGGCTACCTCCAAACGAGAGAAGTTTCTCTTAACTCTCCCTCCGTATTTCATTCTATTAATTGCTTAGGGACTAAGCAATTGCTAAGTGTGGGGTGGGCTATAATTGACATGTATTGTCTATATGAGATGTTTGTGTCTATTTGATATGCTCTTTTATTCGAAATCTTATCAACTTTTGTCTAAGGGCGAACATTTGCACTACACACAATTCATCCAAAAATTTTAAAATATTAATGAAAACAAAAAGTCTAGGCAAGGCTACAATTTTCGAAAAAAACTTCATCTTTAAATTCAACTAGTCGTGCATGATTCCACTTGATTGATCCTTTAGATGACTAATGGATTGGATTGTTGATTTTCATTCTTGAGGATCAAAGCATCTACTAGCATTTCTTTATTATTTATTCTAAGCTTTTTCTCGTTGAGACTAAAGAGTTGATCTTTGAAAGCATAAAATCGAAAAAAATATAATTCTAAAACCCTTGCATGCCATGATTGCCTTTAGGTGACTTTGGTGACCTTGTCTGTCTTGTGGATTTGTCTTGTTGGTTTGTCATGCTCCATTTTTAACACTTAGCCCTTTGTCAAAGTTCTAAGTGTGGGGTCAAAAGAGGGCAAAGAAAAAAAAAAGGAAAAGAAAGAAAAAAAAGGGAGAAAAAAAAATCATATGAAATAAGCCCCAATTCCCTTCCTTATGGTCAATCACCATTAGGAAGGAAATCTAAAGAAGTTTGTGCTAAGTGCCGAGGGTTAGGAAGGTAAGTTCCCCCTCGAAAGTGCCTAGTGCATTCTACCCCCTTTAATGTTTCAATTAGACTTGACAATTGGCTATTCCGCCATTCTCTAGCATGAAAACCAATGAGACAATTGATACTTCCTAGCAAGAATTCACTAAGGGACGAACCTCGTATTCTCCTATACTTAGGCATGATATGACTTGCAAGACTATACCAAAAAAAAAAAAAAAAATGTTGGAACTCCTCTTCTCTTATGACTAAGTGACCTTTGCGTCCTAGGCTTGAGAATGAGTTCAAAGCTCACAAGCCAATGGACTAGCCTCCTTGCTAGCATTGGCGAGTGATCCAACAAGATTTCTTTGCAACGATTAGATTGTCTTCTTGAAGTCACTAATATAGAAAACGACTAGAATCCTTGATCAAAGACTTATTAGTCTATGCTTTGATTTGCTTGAATGTCTTGATGCATGAATTTCTATAAGGATTTGAAAAGGTTTCATGTAGTGATTGAAATGCACATATCTAGTTGAATACATTTTGAACTTCATGAAAAAAACACCTTGCCTAGCACTTTGAAAATTGTGAGCTAAAAATGTCTATTTGGATGATTGTCCTCTTTGTGGGATTTGTGAGTATTCCCGTGTCTGAAAACTCTCAGGAGACTACAACTCCTCCACTAGGGTAGCCTAGGGGTTTAAAGGCTTGGTGCATTCGCTAAATGCACTCGTGTCACCTACGAAAGTGGTTTATCATTAGCAGCTTTTACTTTTTAGTATTTTGTCCGGTTTTAGAATCCATATGGAGTTCTTTTTGGACAGATCCTTAGTAGTTGAAATTGCAATATTGTTGATGATCTATATGACTAGTTTGCTCGGGACGATCAAACGATAAGTGTGGGGTGATTTGATAGCTCTAGAATACATGCATTTTAGGCGACCTTTACGCTTACTGTTTCGGTCATTCCTTTACGATTTCACCTGCTATTTGATGCCTTGTGGTTCATTTCAGGCCCATTTCAGAGATTTAGCTGAGAACACAAGTGAACAGTGATTTCGGAGCAAACCGAGCCTTCTCGAGCGATAAGTGAGCAAAACAGAAGTCGGAACAAATTCATCTCAAAATCATGCGTTCGCATGATATCAATTCATGCGATCGCATGACCCCGACCAGACGCATAAAGAAAGCATGCGATCGCACAACCGAAGGACCATGCGATCGCACAAACAAAGCATGCGATCGCATGATTCAGATCAGTCGCATGAGATATTGATGCGATCGCATAAAAGACCATGCGAGCTCAACTGAAGATCAACTTTCCAAGACCATGCGAACGCATGAAACCATATCATGCGATCGCATGACTCAAACCAGTCGCATGACATTATCATGCGAGCGCACGTTTCAGGCCAAGATCGCACGAATTTCAGACCATGCAAACGCATGAATTTACATCATGCGAACGCATGATGTCGTAAAACAGCAGTTTTTCTGACTTACTATAAAAGGAAATTAGGGTTTCCAAAACCGTGTGTTGTTTTTCTGGGATTTTTCTGGGGATTTGAAGAGAAGAAAGCTTGGAGAAGAAGCAAGAATTTTACATCATCATCAACAACTCGGATCGTGGATCGTCCTTCATCATTATTCCTCCATATTGGTTCTAGAATCCTAAACCCAACTTTGTTTATGTTTTTCTACTCATCTACTATTGATATGGGTTGTAATCTCACCATGAGTGAGTAGTGATATTGGTTGGGGTTCTATGAACCCCTAGACATGTTTGTGACGTTTTGAATACCATGAATACATTTGATGAATGATTTTACACACGATTCTTCTTCGTTTGAACTTAATGTTTTTGAATTACCTATGACGTGTTTTCAACAAGTCCGAAATAGGGATTCTAGTTGATTTCATGCTTGACGTAGCTAACCCCTGAAAAGTATGATTTCAAATGATATAAATGAAGAAGCATTAGGATAATTGTGTTATATGGCGATGCTTTGATCCTAATGAGAATGGCTTGAATTTAACAAGTGCATGATTTATTTAGCCAATAAAGCGCGAGTGTGAGGCTAGATAAATAATGCGCTATAGCACCAATAGAGCGCGAGTGTGAGGTGCTATGCGAGGTGTAACCTCTTGATGCTAGGTTGTAGCGCGAGTGGAACCTAGTATTAAAGTTACATGGCTAAATTCTAAATGTGTGTGTTTGAGTTTATCAATGGTGTTCTAATTTACCGTCGCAATAATTGTCTAGGAGGGAATTAGAACCCTAGTCATTTTTGATTGTTTGTCTACCTATTTCATTGCTATAACCTCCTTTTGGATAGTAAATCATTTTTCTATCAACCTCTTTCGAGGCATTAAACCCCCCCCCCAAACCATTAGACACTCTAGATTTAATCGTAGCACTAATTAGTTTAATCACCTATCTTTTGGGTACGACCTTGGGTTTCCCAAGTCAAAATATAAATGTTTTGATTAGCCGTGTTTGGCATAAGTATTTGATAATTCTTATTGAATATTTACACTGAATTACAAACGATCACCTTCCCCAACAAAGTGATCTCCACCATATTTAGACACATCTTTGAACAGAAAACATGGCAGACAAAATGCTTTATTTTCCGATTCACTAAAATCAAGCCAATCATATAAAGCAAACCAATGTTTACCAAATCGACGCCTTTGTTTACCATACATAGTCCATTTGAAATTAAAATTAACTGGTTGATGAGGACCTTTCTTAAGATACGCTTTCCTAACCTCATTTCGGATGTTAGGATGATAGCTTGTAATTGGAGGTGTCTTTAACTGAAGAGCTCGAGATAGCCTTGTCTTTATCCAACAATATTGGAAAATACTTCTTCATACTACAATAGGAAAAAATGTTTAAAAATGTGAGATACCAATGAGCACTGAGTTATTAAAAAATGATATCAGAATGTCAATTGAAAAAAAAAATCAGAATGATGGAATGACTAATGAGCACTGAGTTATTCAAATTAGGGTTGTTCAACCTTTACACAAATCCCACCTCAAACTCAAATGAGGTTTTTCAAATTAGGGTTCAGAACTTCAGACGAAAATAAATAAGAAAAGGCGTAACCTTTTTCACCTGGGACTGGGAGGGATGCTGCGCTGCTGCTGTGTGATTACGCTGCTGCTGGAAAAGGAATTACGCTGCTGCCTGCTGCTGGAAAACGAATCGCTTGCTGCGCTGCTGCCGTGCTGCGTGAAATCGAAAATAATTTTTTTTAGGCCAATTATCAGAAAAATTATTGGGCTTTTTTGGTGGTGCTATAGCACCAGTAAGCCCACTGCTGGGTCCGCCCCTGAGGACAAGGAGATATCCATTTAAGAAAATGTGAAACATAAAAGGCTACGCATTTATTATAAAATGTCACGCATTTTGTTCTCGTATATCTGTATGACAAGATACGTATTTGAGTAAATGTGAAACATGAAAGGCTACCCATTTATTATAAAATGTCACGCATTTTACAGTAGCATTATACAATCCGTAAAATGTGCTATTTTCCAATTATCTATCTGTAAGAGAAGATACGCATTTATTGAGTTCTGAAACTATACCTGTCTACGAAGTTACTATTAAATCTTACACATTTCAGTGTCGAAACACAAACGGTAATTAGAAATTTCTAAAAGAAAACCCTACAATCCATATTTCCAAAATTTGGTATGTGATGCTACGCATTCAGTGCTGATTCGAAACAGTATTGGATACGCAGTTACTAAAAAATCTTACGCAATTCACATTAAATCTTACGCATTTCTCACGCATTTACTATTAAATTTTACGCATTTACTATTAAATCTTACACATTAACATTATTGTTTTGAAACAATAAATGGCTACGCAGTTACTATTTTATCTTACGGATGTCACAGTACTATTAATTGAAAGGACCCACAACATTTGAAACACAAACGGTAATTAGAAATTTCTACAAGAAAACCCTACAATCCATATTTTCCAAAATTTAATTCGGTATGAGATGCTACGCATTCAGCGCTGATTCGAAAGAGTATTCGCTACGCAGTTACTAAAAAATCTTACGCAGTTCACATTGTACTTTCTCAAACTTCAAAAAATGTAACAGACGCAGTCCCAACTGCAAAGACTTCGCATTTAAACATGAAGTTTATGATTACTAATAATTGAACGATACACAACATTCGCAAGCCAAGTGGAAAATAGGAATTCACAACCCGAAAACCCTAGAATGCGAACATTAGCCAAATGGATTCGGCTAGCAACCACAAAAATTGTAGACAATTAAATTTAAACACCGCTACACGCGTAAAAACTAGAATGAGTTTATATTTTCGTATCGTTGTCCTGGGTTGTTTTTTTCAACTGTTTCCCCTCGACTGCCATTACTTTGTGTCGTCGTCCGGTAGTTTGTCGCCTCCGTTCGTCACAAAATTAGGGTTTGCACTGGGTTCGCACCGTCGCCTCCGTTCGTCTTACGTATCGCGAGCACTCGCTTGACTCGATTTGCAGTTTAGTGATTTCCGCGAGACAAAAACGGGATTTCGGTTTTGATTTTGTCAATTGTACCTAATTTTCCCTCAAACACGTATTAATTAGAAAAACAATTACGCATTTACGATTAATCTAAACCATTTATCAGACTAATTCGACGGCTAATATAATTTCCTATTACTCATTATATATCCATTTCTCACCTGAACTGCATCCTCTTTGTTTATGGCCATTTTTTTTCGACGTCCTCATTTTCTTTTGTATAAGAAAAGTCAAATTATTGGTTTGTTATTTCAAGTTAATTTGAATTTATAAAATAATAAATGTTGTGAGATTTAGTATATAAGCGGGTTATTATTTCAATGCTTGTACATTTATTGACTCATTTGTTGGGATTAGCCAAAAGTTAAATTAGACAGTGATGAATCATTAAATTTCTACCATATTATCCTCCACTTAAATCGGGTTAGCAACCCTTAGGGTCAATAAATCATTCTCCGTACACTAGATGAATTATTAAATTTTTAAATTTCTACCACATCATCCTCCACTTAAATCGGGTTCGCAACCCTTAGGGTCAACAAATCATTAAGCAGTATATATTCACATTTAAATTCTTTTACATATTTTCAAGAAAAAGGATTTAGTGCAAACATCATATTTTTGTAAAAAAATACAAACGAATAACCCACTACAAAATTTTCGTTTTTGACCGGCGACAGTTTCCGAAGATATTCCGGCGGGAGATTCTTCCCCGGAGATAATCGTGAGGTTTTGCGGTGAGAATTCGGCGAATTGAAAAAGATAAATTTTATAAATAAATCCTTTCGTATGGATAAATTTTTTGGCGACAAACTATAAATTTATAATCAGTCATCGATTTGGTCATTTGTATGGATGAGATTAAATCTCTTTGTATGGATAATGTTTTGGTGACGAATTATAAATCATTATTAACGAACTGTGTCGTACTTTTGGTTTACCGATGACGAGTGATAACCCACTTTTTACGAATTTTATAATTTACACCAAAATATATGGTTTGCACATGATCTTTTCCATATTTACAAATTTTAAAAACAAAAAGACAGACATATCAGGAAAATTTCCCAATTTGCTCAAAATTGAAATTCGAGTTCCCTTTACACTCAATCTTCACATTTCATTCCCAATTTACTCACGTTGCCAACGACGCTTTAGAGTTAAGCCGCTCTTGGGGACTGCGGTTTAAGCCTCGTGGCATAAATACACCAAAAAATAAAGCTGATTTGGCACAAATTGTCATGTAAGCTTAAATTGTTGTTAGCCACATCGTCCAACAATTAGCCGCTGAACAACAAGCTCAAATATTAAGACAACGATTTACGTGTGTTAAGCCGCAGTCAAAAATCAAAAAAATTGTAAACATACTGGAGCACAAACAATCAGAGATGGCGCCAGGGGGGTCCCCTGGGTCCCGAGACCCGTCTCATATTTGGGGTATTTTTTTGGGTGGAAATTTTGATTAAATATCCATCGTCGATCACTATATTTGTGAACTTAACCTTTGAATTTCATTTTGGAGTAAACATGACAGTTATAGAACATTCAATTAGCTTTCTAATCATATAAAGAACATCTTAAACGGACACTGGATGACGCCTCTATGAGCTTCCAAAGGTTAGCTCAGACCCCCTCGATTTCGGCTAATTTCGATCGATCATCCATCTTTGGTCACTGTTTTTATCAGTTTAACCACTAAATTTCATCTTTAAGTAAACATGAAAGTTGTAGAGCATTCAATTATATTTCTAGACATATATGGAGCATCTTTAAAGGACATCTGATGACACATCTATGAGCTTTAGAAGATTGGCTCGGATCCCCTCAATTTTGTCAAATTTCAATTAATCATCTATCTTTGGTGGTTGTTTTTATCAAATTGACCTCTGAATTTCATCTTAAGTTAAACATGAAAGTTATAGAACATTCAATTAGCTTTCGATTGATATGTAGATCATCTTCAATGGACACCGGATGACACATTTATGAGCTTCAGAAGGTTGGTTGATCGTTAGCAGACCTTGTTACTCTTGTTGTTCGAAAAAAAATTCGTCGGCTCTTTAGCTCACTTTTTTTGCCGGATCCGACTTCTATCTTGTTGTTCCGAATAAAAAATTTAGGACCCTCCTCCGACGAAGCTCTGGAACCGTCACTGCAAACAATCAATTGAAAGAAAACCTTAAAACAAAACTACTGCAACAACCCCTTTGCTTACCGATTGAAGGGATGAGAAGTTGATGGGGTTGGCAATTGGAGGGATACTTCGATTACGATTCAAGAAGTGATACTTCGGCGGTCGGCTATGGAGTGATACGACGGACGGCGATGGAGGTCTCGATGTCGATGGGGTCGAGGAGGATTAAGGTGTTTGGAACGGTGATGGAGGATTCGATTATAATTGTGCCTTAAGCCGCTGTTTAAATTAAAAAATCACGTCACCAGTTTGACTCAGCATTATTTTTAAATATATGCCACGAGACTTAAATCTCCGTCCACGAGAGCGGCTTAACTCTAAGACGCCGTTGGCAACGGCGTCTTAGAAAACGTGAGTAAATTGGGAATGAAATTTGAAGATTGAATATAAAAGGAACCCAAATCTAAATTTTGAGTAAATTGGGAAATTTTCCTATATATCTTTGGGGAAGTTATTAAAAGAAGGATCCCAATTTTGCCAAATGCCTAAATTATTCGGTTCTAGATTTTATAAATAAATCTCTTGACACCACAACTCTTATATATATCGCTGATCAAAGTTTCAGTCTTTCCTCTCATCTCGATCGAGCTCTACTGAAAAATATGGAGATGGTGGGTGTTTGTCCATTTTTTGAGTTCTTCTTCTTTTTCCACATATATGTAATAATTCATTTGAACAATATAATTATTATTTTTAGTGACCATTATATGAAGTTTTTCTTTGTTTTTGTGTTGGGATTTTCAGGAAGCGGAGAATCAGATTAGCAGCAGATCATGGGAAGGGTATGTGGATTGGAGAGGCAAGCCGGCCATGAGAGGCCGCCATGGCGGCATGCTTGCTGCTTTCTTTGTGTTGGGTCAGCCTGCATGCTCTTCTCAACTTCTGCTTCACTTCAGAAATATGCAGCGGTGAGGAGGGACAACACCTCCTCACCGCTGCATATACTCTCAGTTTATTTATCGATAAAGTAATATTTTTTAACATGCGTAAAATTAATGAGATTAAATTTTTTTTTTGTGCAGTGGTGGAGGTGTTGGAGAATTTAGCATTTCTAGCAAATGCAAGCAATCTAGTGATATATCTGCTGAACTTCATGCACTTATCTCTGTCAAAATCAGCCACCACTGTCACCAATTTCATGGGCACAGCTTTCTTCCTTGCCCTTCTTGGTGGCTTCCTCTCTGATGCTTTCTTCACAACTTACATCATCTTCCTGATCAATGCTTTTGTTGAATTCCTGGTAAACGTACAACTTGTCAAAATTAGTTTCTTGACGTTTCAGATTTCTTTTCTATTGCAAAATCCAAAAACTGAATTCAACGAAATGGGCAATAACATTATTATTAAGATTATATTCCTTTTAAGAGAAATAGTATTATCACTTTTAGAAATTAATTTGTGTCATAATAATTTATACCATATCCTTTCCTGAAATCCCATCTGAAAAAACTATTTCATTTGGGGTTAGGTTCCGGTAAGAAATGTACTTTTGGTGAGAAATAAGAAGTAATCTTATCCATTCATTTTTGTTATCAATGACTAGGATTAATTTACATAATTCGTAGCTTTTCAAAGGATAATTCGTAGCATTACATAATTCGTAGCTTTTCAAAGGATAATCTGTAGCAGTATGTATATAAGAGATACGGATTATCCTTTGAAAAGCTACGAATTATCCTTTGAAAAGCTACGAAATATGTAAATTAATCCTAGTCATTGATGACAAAGATGAATGAATGCGATGACTTCTTATTTCTCACCAAAAGTATCACTTCTCACTTGATCTTTTTCCTTTCATTTGTCAAGAAAAAATAAATTAATACATATTGTTTTGTTTTGTTTTGTTTATTGGAGTAAAAATGAATAAATCTTAAACAAGATATTAAATTTTATCAGTGCCAGTTATTTATGGCTTTGAGGTCCCGTTTGCTCTTTCTATCGAGTAGTGTCCTGAAAATTTCAATCTTGGGGACACGTTGTAAGTATTAATATCAGTGCCAGTGGCATTAGTATTATTAAATTGAGTCAAAGCTGGTTTGATGGTTTTTTCAGATTTCTTCTATCTTAAATAGGAAAAAGAAAAATTGAAATTTACTTTCTTATGTTGGTAAGACAATATTCCTTTTTAGGAGAAATAATATAAATATTTCACTTTAGGAAATAATTAATTTGTGCCAAAATAATATTATGCATAAGTTTCATCATTTCTTGATATTCCATCTTAAAATCTCATTCATTTCTCAAGAAAAATTTAATTAACGCATATCTATCTAGTTTTTTTTATTGGAATAAATATAAATTATAAATCTCATGCATAATGGTCTAGCGGTAACAGTCGAATAAACAGGAGGTCGACGGTTCGAATTTCCTCAGATGCACCGCATGCAAAAAAAATAAATTCCTTTGAATTTTTTTGTTTGTTGAGGGAGGACCAAATGGGCTCTTTCATGTTTTTTACTCTTTGTATTTTTCCAACCAACAAGATGTGATTTATGCAACAGGGTTTAGTGATGCTGACAATCCAAGCGCGATCTGCATCCCTGAAGCCAGCGCCGTGCAATCCAACCACATCAACCGTCCCGTGCCAGGAGGTCAGTGGTGGAAAAGCGGCAATGCTGTACATTGGACTTTACTTAGTTGCACTAGGCGTTGGAGGGATCAAAGGGTGTCTAGCACCTCATGGAGCTGAGCAATTTGATCAAAATACTCCCAAAGGAAGGAAGCAGAAATCGACATTTTTTACCTATTTTGTGTTCTCACTTGCCGCCGGAGGCCTCATTGCTGTCACATTGGTGGTTTGGGTGGAGGACAATTTGGGGTGGGTTTGGGGCTTTGGGATCTCCACAATTGCCATATTTCTTGCTATACCTGTGTTCCTCGCCGGCTCCCCGATTTATAAGAACAAAATACCCTCTGGAAGCCCATTGACAACCATTGCCAAGGTACAGAGACTCATCTCTAATTCCTCAGTCTGAATTTTAATTTTTCTTGACTTGTTAGAAAGCCTCATTCTTCAGTTTGAATATTATGTTTTCTTGACTTGCAAGAAAGCCTCATTTGATCAGAATATGATTTTGATGCACAGGTGATTATTGCTGCCTTAGTGAACTCTTGCATACCACAAAGTCCTAGCAATGCGGTTGGTAACACGACGGACAGTCCTTTAGTGTCCGCGAGTGAGGAGGAGAAACTGACAGACGGCCTAAAGTTCCTCAACCGGGCAATGCAGAACAATCCAAGCTGGTCAGGACTAAAATGCACAATCCAAGAAGTGGAAGAGGTCAAAATAGTTGTAAAAATCATCCCAATTTTCATCTGCACCATAATGCTCAACTGCTGCTTAGCCCAACTCTCCACATTTTCAGTCCAACAAGCAGACACTATGAACACCAAAATCGGCAACTTCAAAGTCCCACCAGCCTCCCTCCCTATCTTCCCAATCATATTCATCATGCTCTTGGCCCCGATCTACGACCATCTCATCATCCCATTCGCCCGAAGGGTCACCAAAACTGAAATGGGCATATCCCATTTCCAACGCATCGGTTTGGGCTTAGTCCTCTCCATTTTAGCAATGGCTGTCGCGGCCTTGGTGGAGCGAAAGCGAATCAGTGTAGCTAAAAACACTGTTTCAATCAACTCGCATCACGATCCTCTACCGATCACCGTGTTCTGGATAGCCTTCCAGTTTTTGTTCCTCGGCTCAGCAGATCTTTTCACTCTGGCAGGACTAATGGAGTTTTTCTTCTCCGAAGCGCCAGATAACATGAGATCATTGGCTACTTCATTATCATATGCTTCCCTGGCAATCGGGTACTACCTCAGCTCGGTTATAGTGACAGTTGTGAATAAAGTCACCGGACGGAGTGGCCACCGGCCGTGGCTTTCAGGTACCAGCTTGAATCAGTATCACCTTGAGAGGTTCTACTGGCTCCTGTGTGTGTTGAGTGCAGTGAACTTCCTGCATTATTTGATTTGGGCTAAATGGTATAAGTACAGATCAGCAAGGTAAATAAATTGATACCAATTCTCGCAGAAATTGCTATTCGGCTCAATTATATTATAAACCAGTTTTGTTTATAAATAAAAAAAAATCTCATTTTGTGATCACATTTAGTTTTAGGGCATCTACAGAAAGGCAATATCTGTGTAGTTAATTCAACCAACATTAACATCTTCATGTGCTTATTTATTTAAGAACAAGCATAAATAGTACACAAGCGCAAACATGTATAAAAGTATTTGGGTAAAGTAAGAAGTTGCGAGTGTCTTGACAATCCTGCTTGCCTGAATGTGCTTGGCTGAGTTTATTCTAATGCCCTGTCACGCGGTCCTCCGAGTCAGTTGTTCGCTGGATGTGCTCTCGAAGATCTTGTCAGCATTTCCAACTTCAAACCCATCACGTCTGTGGTGTTCCTTTACCTTCAGCCAAGAAAAAATAAGAGGGTCGTCAATGCACATAATAGAAAGGGGCAAGGCAGCGCGGTTCAGCCAAGAGAAGAGACAAACATACAGATTGACACTTGCAGACTTTTAAGTACTTAAAGAAAATGACTTTTTAAGTGTTAAGGCTTTAACTGACCTCCTCAGTGGGTAAATTTTTATATTGGGGCAGCACGAGACGTTCAGCAAACTCGATGTAGGAACATGGTACTGGTTTAGTGGCGCCATCTGAAAACTGAAAAGATCTTGAATCTGCGACTGTTGAGCTTTGCAAGAGAAGACCATCAGGGCTCACTGCGAGTGACATGAAATCGGTTCAAAAGATAAGCTCGCACAAAAAAAAAGAATAAAAAAGAAAAGAGGCGGGCAATTTCCGCACTTAGAAACTGTAACACATGGATGAATGTGGCAACCTTTTAGAACTCCTCCCTCTGAATTCAAGCTGAATCCATTTTCTTTAACAAACTGATTGAGGTTCTTGATATCTTTTAAGTGAGATTTCAGTCGATGGGTGGATATTGTGACATGATTCAATGCATATCCGTTGACAAGAGTCCAAGCCGCATATTCACTTTCTCTGTCAGCAAAAATGAGCCGGTTAAGACCTCAAATTAATGAAACTCCTTGAGAACTCGAAGATCAACTAGTGATTGACAACAGAGTGATACAATTTAAAACGAAAAGGATAGATGCTCTTGGCCAAATTGATGATATAAGGCCATGTTCCGCTTACCCTGCTAATTTTTGAAATTCAGATGATGTAGGTGTCCCCCATGTTAACGAGCCCACGGAACTTGCTAAAGCCGCGTACTCTCCACCACCGAATCCCTGTGTATACCTTCTAATTATTTCCTACACAACATGAGCCAAAAATAAGACATCGTACCTCGTAAGTTTATCAGTGAAAAAGAAAATACAAAGTGAATCATAAAGTCTTTCAGATAAACAAACCTGAGCTTGCGGACTCATCTGGTCTACCAGAAGCTCGGATATAAAAATCCTCGGTAAAGGTCCATATACACCACTCGCGCCATTACAACTTTCAATACTAGGAGGCGAAAACCAAAGTGCTTTCAACTTCTTAGCCGGAAACCGCAACTCCTCCCTTTGCGCATAACCAAAATCTAAGAAAAACTTCGCCAGCGAATCAATCCCATAACCATTGACCTACATTAATAAAACACCATTTCAGTCCGTAATCAGAACAACACCTCTACAACCTTAAACTGCGTTGACTAGAAATAGTAGTGAATGAAAAATGATCAAGCTCATACAAGCACCAAACTGACAAAAACCATACCCCGAATGTTCTGAATGAAAGATGATCATGTACATACAAGGACCAAAAGTGACTAAATCATACCCCGAAAGTTCTGAATGCAAGATGATCATAGCAGATTCGCTCTTCATCAGCTGATTGAACAAGCTCAAGTATGGTTTTTGGGGTTGGATTCCTGTTCAGATAAACATTCTCCAAACTGGCCAGCACACTCCTGAAGAATGATTCACTTATCTGCAACAACATTTTTTTTATTAAATTTCATCTTTCACCTTCAGAAACACTAAATCAAGCACACGAGTAGCAAAGGCACAAGACTCGCAACTGCAAAAGTTTAGGGTTTTGCCACTATCACAAAAACTATCAAAATGAAATCTAACAAGAGTTAGAATGAAATCATCAAAATTCAAATCTGATCATCAACTTCGGATCTAAAATAAAGAAAAAACAACTATCAATTTAAAATACAGTAATCACAATCGATTAAAATTAGGGATTTTGATGACCACCTGAGGAGCTGATTTTGGGTACCCATTTTCTGATTTCAACCCAGAAACGACACTGAAGCTCCGTCTTCCACAGCAAGCAACTCTCGACGAACCCGAACCCTCCATAGCCGACGACGAACGTTGATTCCACAGTATAGAACAGGGAGCGGACAGAGCGTGCGATAATTTGGATGATCGCGGAGCGTGCTTGATCGAGGAACGGATTGTAAATGATGATGAGAGTCTCATCGCTTCCATGACTGTTAGATTTCGAGTGACAACGACTTCTTGCTTAATGCGGATTAGGTTAGGTTAATATCTTAAGTTCGCGTTCTGTAGTTGTAGTCTTTCCCCAGGTTAGTTACTTGGCGTGTCGGACTGTTGCTCTCGGCTGCCGCTTGCCACGTCAGCTTCCTGATATGCATGCCAGCAAAGATTAAATTAATATAAATAATAAAATATCAAACGTTTATAGGTTTTTTTTACTTGCCCACAATGCGAAAAATGATAAGAGCAAATTAACTTACCGAATCCGAGCTGCATTGTGAGTTTGAGCTCTTACTTTAACAATTTTTATTTTTATTCAATTATTTGTTTAGGAGATCAAACAAAACATAGGTCGGCGCGGTGAAAATTCTTCTAAGAAAAAGAAAAAGAAAAATTCAGATGGCTGTCCCAAGTCAAGCCTTAATTATTGTCTACAGCAAAAAAGCTACCAGGAATGTCAAGCAAATTCCTACGCATGAAATTGGAAAATGTTCAAATCTCATGTATCCAGCCTACTTATTGCAAGCATCCATGTTTTCTGTTCTCACATTGATTGAATGAGTATAGCTCTAATTCCTTCAGGGTTTCAGGGCCAGAGCCAACCCAACCTTGGCACTCTTCTCAATTGCTTTCGTGTCCACTTCTCCTGAGATGGTGAAGACGGATTTCGGGCACCACTGATGCTGGATTAGAGCACTAGCCTTTCCAAAGTTGTCGACACGAGCCTTCAGTGAGGTCAAGGGGTCGAGCGCATGGTGTGTACCGAAGACGAGTGTGTTCTCATTGGTTGAAAAGCGGTGGGTGAACTCAGCACCAACAGCAGTGTTAGTCAACGGGTTTACAGTGTGGTAGTAGGAAGCATTCAAGGAGTCACCTTTGTCATTCCTGAAATATGCATGGACATTGAACAATCAGCACAAGAGACGAATCAATGGAAATTAAGAAAACCCTATACACAGTTAAATCATATCGAATGATGATTCAGTATCAAAGGGATGTCCATAAAATAGTGATTGTCGAGCTTCACAACTATAAAGCAACGATGGATACTCACAATGCTACAGCAGCGATAAGGTCAACATGAGAGAGATTAAGTCCTGCATTGTATTTGGTGAAGTTGCCCGTAGCAGTGTCGAACGAGAGATCAGCACCCACAGACAAGACATTGTTACCAAGAACACCAGAGAAATTAACAAGAGGGTTCGCAGTGAGCCCAATGCTTGTGTTAATTCCAGCATACTCATTCAAGTATTGCAGTTCCACCTTTCAATACAAGAAAAAGTAGGTTATCTGCAAATTGAGATTCATAGACAGTCTTTAGTGATAAAAAACAGAGTTAAGCCTCACCTTGCCTGATTTCTGATCAGGAACAATGAAACTAAAGATAGTCTTCAGTCCAGGGGCAGGCTCATCCACAGTAAATGTAGCTCGCAGCTGTATGACATGTGAATGAATAATGAACAATGCTCAATCAGACTAAGATGACATGCTACATAAAGCCTCTTGGGTTCTTAAAAAAGATAACTGATTAACATGAGAGCAGGACACATATGTAGTCTGAAAACTTGTCACATTAAAAGGATTTATCAGAAGGGATGATTACATTTGAGTTTGTGTCGACTTTAAAGTCACTTGTAATGTTCTTGTTCTTCAGCTGAGTGGTAACATCTGCCAAGTACAATTCTCCCTTCTTTGTAACAGATGATGTGATGGCCTGTTAAGCGGAAAAACAACAGAATCAGATAGTAAGAGGATATATGTTCTTTAGCTTTGATACAGGGAAGATTGACTCTTGATAACTATTGGAGACCCGTGAGAATGCAAAGTACATAAAAATAGCAACAAACAAGAAAATCAGCTACACCTACACATATGAAGTTTCTAACCAAGTAAAATAAATTCATAAAACACCATGAACATCTAAACTGTTTAAACATTACCAACTGCGTCGTTGAAACACTTAAAAATAACAACTGAGAGGCATATCTTCACCCTATCAAATCAAAAAGAATCAAAAAGAGCTACAGTAGTCCAACATTATAATATCTAGACACCTTCAAAGAGAGCACTGAGCATCATAATCAGTCATGATACGAAGTGAAGCCAAAAACTTTCTTTCATTCACATTCATCTGAAAGCAACAAACACATCCAAATCACAGTCAAACCTAACCAGCTAAGCCTAATACATTTCATATAACAAAAACCTAAAAAAAGCCAAAATATATCAAATGAACAGCAACAAACCAAATAACTCTATCTCAGCAATTTTAAACACGATATACATATAAATCGGGCACATACAACGCCGTTGGCCGTGTAGGTAGTGAGATTCAACTTGTTGTCGCTCTGATAATCCTTGTAAAGAAGATCTGCATACAACAAAAGTTCAATCATCAACAAGCACGGAAATGGAAACCCTAACACGCCGGAATCAGTAAATCGACGTTACCTCGAGCTCGCTTTCCGATGTCGGCGTAGAGTCCCGGACCTTTCGCCATTTTCTCCGATTTGATAGAAGTCGACGATTGAAGGGTTCGTAGTGTTGCTGTGTCAGCTCTCTAGAAGCCACGCAGCGAAAATGTGCTGTTTATATCAAACGAATATGCCGTCTTGTGCAAGCACAGGATCTGAGCCGTTGATCACGGAGGATTGTGAAATCTCAGCCGTTAATATTCTTGTCACTCGTTGCAGGGGTCTTGCGAGCCGTAGTTCGTTAGTGGGTCTTGATGAAGCCCAATTGAGCCTGCCAACAGTTTTATTTTTATCAATGCACAAAATGATCTTTAGATAATATATATGTGGGGCGCGCTCCGTTGAGGACACCCAAATTGAGAAGGACGTGAGGACTCCAACAATTCATAATGCGTCACGTGTCCCACTACTCACAAAGCACGGGCTATTGAACATGTGAGTGGAGTTGTGAGGTGGCGGAGTTAGTAGGGCATATGGCGTGACTGAGATTTCTACCATTTTGGGTGTCGTCAATTGAGTGCTCCTCATATATATGTATTAAAATGAGATTATTAAAATAAATAAAAATACGAAAGTAAAAAAGAAAAAGATCCATTGTTGTTGTTCTGGTTCACATATGATTTTAGCTATAAAAAATGATGCACAAAACGCCAGCCACCAAAACATGAAGGAAGCTCTGAATAATGGCCAATGTGAGAGCAAAGGGCGCCTCTCCATTCTTCCACTCTGCACTATTTTTAAGCTCAATAAATCGAAGCTATATATATATATATGGAGGACCCGAGCCTTGAAAAACAAGGATATCCCACAAGACAAAGACGGACAAAACTTGTACATACAGCCCAGGCCGAGTGATCTTTGGCTTGTGGGGGGTTGTGCGATCTGTTGGCCATTTTGAGCAACCAGCCAACAGTTTGATCAACTCAGTAATATCGAAAAAAATCTTACGTAAAAATGGCAGCAAACCGCTCATTTTTGCTGTTTTTGACGCTTTGTGCGGTTGCTTGTATTGCACAAGCCAGCATTGCGGGGTTTGATGACTACTGGAAGAAGCGCGCAGAGGAGGCTAAGGAAGCCGCCCTCAGAGCTTTTAATCCTAAGCCTGAAGAAGTCACTGCACATTTCAACTCAAATGTCAGCTCGTAAGTCGTTATAATTAACATACCAGTGATTATATAACTGAACGAAAATTTAAGAGTAACAAAATTTGATGCAGTGTTGAAATTTTTACCTGACTCTATTTGACGTGCAGTGCTTTATTGGGATCAAAACCACACAAAAGGAGGAGCTTAAGGAAATATGAAGGTCCATGCAAGGCAACAAACCCGATCGACAGATGCTGGAGGTGTCAGCCAGACTGGGCTCAAAACAGGAAGAAGTTAGCCGACTGTGCTCTAGGCTTCGGCCACAATACAGTTGGCGGAAAGTATGGAAAATTCTATGTAGTCACTAGTGCAGCAGATGACGACATGGTGAACCCCAAGCCTGGAACCTTGAGACATGCTGTGACCAGGAATAAGCCACTATGGATCATTTTTGCAAGGAGCATGATCATTAGGCTTAACCAGGAGCTCATTATGACTGGAGACAAAACCATTGACGCCAGAGGCGCTAATGTGCATATCATGGGTGGTGCAGGAATTACAATCCAGTTTGTGAAGAATGTGATCATCCATGGACTTCACATTCATGACACTGTTGCTGGGACAGGAGGAATGATCAGAGATTCTGAGGACCACGTAGGAATTAGGACTGCTAGTGATGGAGATGGTATCTCCATTTTCGGATCATCTAATGTATGGATCGATCATGTCTCCATGTCTAACTGCAAAGATGGACTTATTGACGCCATCATGGGTTCAACAGCAATTACCATCTCCAACAGCCACTTCACACACCACAATGATGTTATGTTGTTTGGTGCAAGTGATGGCTACTCAGGGGACTCCATCATGCAAATCACGGTGGCTTTCAACCACTTCGGAAGAGGATTGGTGCAGAGGATGCCCAGGGTCAGATGGGGATTCGTCCACGTTGTTAACAACGATTACACTCACTGGCTTATGTACGCCATTGGTGGCAGTCGCAACCCAACTATCATCAGCCAAGGCAACCGTTTCATTGCTCCCCCTAACGTGTTTGCCAAGGAGGTATGTGACATTGCATATCCAAACAAGCTGCCAAATGAAAGAAAGAAGACAGTAAGTAACTTAAATATTACTAGCTAATTTCACAAATGATTGTTTACTCTTACACAGGTGACAAAAAGGGAATACACTATGGAAAGCGAGTGGAAGAACTGGGTATGGAGATCAGAAGGAGACCTGTTGATGAACGGAGCAGTTTTCGTTCAATCAGGCACTGCATTCAAAAACAACAAATATTCAAGGTTGGAAATGATCAAATCCAAGCCAGGGTCTTATGTTACCAGGCTCACCCGCTTTGCTGGATCTCTCACTTGCAAACCTAACCAGCCCTGCTAAGTTAATATTTACACTGCTACAGTTAGAGAAAATCCAGTAAGTTGTTGTTGTTGTTGTTGTTGAGTTTCCTAGGTTACAGCAGCAAGGAAAACTGAAGTTGTTCTGAAATTCGTTGAGGATTTGTTTCCACAGTTTTCTATTGGAATCAAAAAAGGAAAGTTGAGTATTTTTATTCTTTGTATAATATACTCCGAGGCATCACAACATTTGCGAACCAGTGAACAACAACTAGTCTAGCTAAACAATAATGTAAGAAGCGAAATCGTGCATTGTCTATTTTTTAACTGCAGATCTTGTAGATATGATCAATGTTTCCTGAAGCTACATTATAGAAACTAGTTCAGTCGCCAGACGCACAAAAGATAAAGAGAAACATACAGAAATGAACACACTATATCGATTAATGGGTGATGACACCAAAGTCACAGTGATGAAAATACATTAAAACTCCTATGGTTTTTTTTTGATTACGCAAAACTCCTATGGTTGTATTGACAATAAGACACAAGTTTTCATTGGCAGAAGTTCCTTAACCATGGAAACAAAAAGAAAAACCATCTGCTGTCATCATCTAAATACATTTTTTGGATGGCAGAAAACGCATAAAAGACAACTGCTCTGACCTCTGAAGATCATTCTTCTGTTTGCTCTTAAGCTCATGATTCTCAATGTTTTCTGCTATCATCATCTAAATACATTTTTTGGATGGCAGAAAACGCATAAAAGACAACTGCTCTGACCTCTGAAGATCATTCTTCTGTTTGCTCTTAAGCTCATGATTCTCAATGTTTTCTACCGTCGGGAATTTCTGGGTTTTTAGTCTTTTACTCATCATGATGTTCTGTATTAAAATTTCCACTGATATTTAAGGTTATGAAGAAACATTGGCTAATATACCCCCTACTCAGCAACTCAAACTTGGTTTTAATATCAATTCCTAGAGGTCAACTGTTCGGAAAACAAAGCATAGTGATACACAGTCGACAAAGGATAACATATAACACACATGCACAAAGAGACCCAAACAAAAATACTCTCCTTCGGGTAAAGAAAAAACGAAGAAAAAAGACTAAGACAACCAAAGTGCATAGTGAGTCAAGGATGGCGCACGCACGACATAAGGAAATAAAAAACATTGTTGTTACCGATTATTTGTCTATTTGAGTACTCCATGTCCATGAGACACAAAGAGAATTTCGACCAGTCGTCTAAGATCAATCAATCACTGTGTGCGCCCTGGCTGCTGATTTGCTGTAAGCTGCAACCTTGTGATAATCGTATACTCTTGTCTGACATGGACAGGAAAAAACAAAATCAGGAAAATATCAAACTAATTGTACATATTTATATGGCATTGCTTACAGCTTTGTTCTGATCAATATACGTTAGAAAGAAAAGAAAATATTTTTTTACTAAAGGAACAATAGTTGTCATCTTTTACAGCTGTTTGGAAGCAGGCAGAAAGGGCTGATGGATACTACAACTGTGAAGTCTGAGGGAAGTTCAGTCGGGAATTCAACAAGTATGATAGGAGAAGTGGACAATGTGATTGTAACAAAGACCGTGAAGCGAAGAAGAAGAGATCATAGAGTACCAGCAGTTGTGCTACCCAGCTCAAATAATTCTGAAGGCAACCTACAACTCCTTCACCAAGTTGCACAATCTCCAACTGTTGCAAAAAGGAGTTCAAAATTCCGAGGAGTTAGCAGGTACCTATGATAAATACTATACACAAAATATATTAGTACAATCTGACTAAGTTTTTTCTGCAATTATTTCAGGTTCATATACCTAATATATAAAACAATTTGTTATTGAAATACATTTTCGTTTAGATCTAAATCGTGTGATATCTCATGTGTCCCCCAAACAGGCATAGATGGACAGGGAGATATGAAGCTCATTTATGGGACAAAGGAACCTGGAATCTTACACAAAGAAAAAAAGGAAAACAAGGTATAAACTGCAAACATATTAGAAGGAAATATATCATGCTTTAGCTGACCCATAACTAATCATGGATTTCATTGTTAATTTTGCATGGGTTTTCTGTGGGCTCTGGTAATTAATTTCGCCGAGCAGTATATCTTGGTGAGTAAATGGCCACTAGCTCATCATTATAACTTATAAGTATGTCATAGAAACAACCCTCATACTTAAGTTTTTGATATGATCAATAGGAGCTTATGATGAAGAAGAATCTGCAGCAAGAGCATATGATTTAGCAGCCATCAAGTATTGGGGACCTTCAACATTTACTAATTTCCCAGTATGCGACTTAACTCATATTTAAATCCTTGTTCCACGCCGCTATGGATATTGGGAACCTCTAACAGTTCATGTTTGACAGACGTCAGACTACGAGAAGGAGATTGAATTAATGGCGAACATAACACGAGAGGAATACTTAGCGTCTTTGAGGAGGTAACATTTTAACAATTTATCTAATCTTCTCAGAGAAGCAAAGGATCTTTAAGTACACGATTAACAAAGTCTACCGTTCATTTCTTTGGAAAAAGGAAAAGCAGTGGATTTTCAAGAGGTGTGTCAAAATACAGAGGTGTCGCCAGACATCATCACAATGGAAGATGGGAAGCGAGGATAGGTAGGGTGTTTGGGAACAAGTATCTCTACCTTGGAACTTACAGTAAGTATGAGTTCCATACTTCCATTTCATGCCCACAGTAAACTAAATATTAAATTAAAACTGTAGTTACTTATAAGACTTGGCTAACTTTTCCCGCCCAACTCACACGCTACACTTAGACACGAACCACACGCTCATGTACTTGTAATTTACATGCATTAAGCACTTAGATTGTAATAAGAACAATAATGGTCAGCTAATAGGGAACATCCACATACCTTAGAAGGAGGTGAAGAAGCTGAAATCGGCTAATTTTCAATATTGTTTCCAAACCGCAGGTACACAAGAGGAAGCTGCTCATGCTTATGACATAGCAGCAATAGAGTACAGGGGAGTTAACGCAGTGACCAACTTTGACTTGAGCACATATATCCGGTGGTTGAGGCCCGGAAGACCCGATTCCACAGTCCATCAAGATCCTCTATTAAACAACATGGAGAATAAGGCGCCTCTACTTCCCTCGAACCAATTTCAAAATCAAGAAGCTGGCTTGTCATCCTTGAATTCCATAACTTACAATCCTGACGATTTCAGTAATCCACGAACACAAGATTACACACAGACAAAGTTTCCTAGTAGCACCAATTCATCCTCTGCAACAGCTCTAGGGCTCCTCCTCAGGTCCTCCTTGTTCAGAAACCTGGTCCAGCAGAATTCAACAGAGAACCAAGAGTGTCCTGGATCCCTCAACATAACGGCCCAGTTGTCAAACCCAGTAAACGAGTATGATGAGCTTGGGAGAATTTTATACGAAGCAGTTGGCCTTGATGCCGGGACTAAACTCCCCTTCTCATTCAACCCAGAAGCCAACTCACTGCCAAATATGACAACTCAATCACTCTGGACAGGCACGCTAAACTTACCTCCCTCAACTCATTGACCATCTTTCAACATATACATTTTGGACATGTATAGCTTTAAAATTCCTCATCCACAATGTTTTCCAACTTTTGATTTCACTTTCCTCAGTCTTTTTTCATCAGAGATGCATGTATAAAACACCAAACTTTCTGAGACTTTTTTTAAGAAATAAGAGACAGTTGTCGGCAAATAATCACAGCTTCAACTCATAATAGCAATATAGCATATATGAATCCAGTCTCGGTCGTGAACGAAATCCAACTCAAACCCAGACCAGAAATGATCCATAAAAACGCAAACACTACAAAAACTAGCAGTATTCAACTGCACCACATCAACATCGCTACATAAAACCCTAACAAATTTTCAATTTTTTTAATATCCGCCTCACACTGAATAAACATATTAAAAAAAGCAACAAATCAAAAAAACTAGAGAGAAAAATCACCATTCGGAAATTTATATAAATTAAAAAATATAAATAAAACAAATACCTGACGATGGACTGCCAGTGCCAAGTCCGCCTTCTCTTCAACTGACGCTGGTTTGAAATTTTCGCATGTATTCACCTAATAAAACGACGCCGTTTGCTTACGTGGCGCAGATATCAAAACCCACTCGCTTTCTCTTCATCTGAAAAAGTTACAACCCACTCGGCTCGTTTTTTTGTTCCGATTCGTGCACGGGTTTCTGATCGATCTGACGAAAGCCGTTAGTACTTTAGGATACTTGAAAGCCGTTAGTAAACCGGAGCTGGTCGCTGCGCTTGACACCCAGTGAGCTTTTTCTGTACTGGGTTTGTCGTGGTACGGATTCCTTTTGTAGATTTGAGTGTAAAGAATGAGTCTTTTTGGTTGATTCGTCTGGGTTTAAAAGTTTTGATGGAAATGTGGGTGATTTTGGTACATGGATGTTGGGATTTTGAATTGGGGAAAAACCCTAATTTAGAGACTGGTTTGAATTCCTCTTGTGATTTGACTGGGAAAATGTGTCAAAGATTAAGTGACATTTCTGGTTAGGTTTTACGCAACTTGCTGCAGTTTGATGATTCTACTAGATGTTGTTTAGTCTTTCTTATGCGGGTTGAATATTGAATGATGGTTTGATAGTATCCATCGTGTCCTTTATTTTTTGTACAGGAGGCGAAGATGTCAACTCCATGGAGAACGAGACTGATGAGAGACTTCAAAAGGCTACAGCAGGACCCTCCGGCAGGTGTCAGTGCTGCTCCTCACGAAACGAATATCATGCTTTGGGACGCAGTTATATTTGGTAATGCCGAAGCTGCGGTAATGCTCAGTGATAACAAGAGAGGCATGTAATTGTTTTCTGTCAATTTGTTGTACAGCTTCAAGTAGATATCCCTAAAAAACCATCCATGGAAGTACATACAAATTGTAACACTACAATCTCCGTAACTGTGGATCACTTTACTGCGTTAAATTTGATAAATGAGGATGACTAGTTTTCTTGTTAGTTTCAATGGGTTTTACGTATATAGTGAAAGTTGAGCTCGTTATATCGAAAAGTACCTGAAGGCATGCTCGTATTGTCGCTCACACTCTTTGTTGTTATGATTTCAGGGCTTATTTGTGTCAGCTGGTCACCAGAGTTCCCCCAAACACTTCAGTAGGATGCCGCAAAGGAAGCCCCAATGAAGTGTTAAAGGGAACTCCGGGAGGCAGCTGACGTTTTTCTTGTCGACAGGTGTATTCCCATGGAGCAGGTTTGTCCAGAATTACAGGTAACTGACGAATGTTTTCAAATATCTTTTGTTCCTTCTTTTTTTTGCTAGTCAAGTGGTAGCTAGAGTTCCCCCAAACACTTCAGTAGGACTCGAGTACAAGTCCCAATGAAGTGTTGTAGGGAACTCTCGATAACAACTGACATTGTTTTTCCTCGCATTACTCAGATCAGGCGGCATCCGCAGTTCCCCCAAACACTTCAGTAGGACTAAATTACAAGTCCCAATGAAGTGTTGTAGGGAACTCCAGATAAAGACTGACATTGTCGTTGCGTGTTCGAATCAGGTAGCAGCCGGAGTTCCCCCAAACACTTCAGTAGGATTACCGACCCCAATGAAGTGTTGTAGGGAACCCCAGATAGCAAACTGATGTCTTTACATTATTGTTTTTCAATTTGCTGTTTGATATATCATCTTCTGAACCGAAGCCTTCTATTTATAGTTGTGACTAGCTAGTTTCCTTTTGTACGTAGCGTGTTCTTTTTAGCTTGAACCTGGCCGGTTTTGCAGGAAGCATTCGTCTCGAACAATTAATCAGATACGATTGATTCTGGTGAGTGCAAAGCGTTACATAAATCGGTTGTAAAAGAGTTCAAAGTTGGCTCTTGGAGATAGCAACCAAAAAATGTTCTAATGATCTTCTGAGGCAGAATGTGGTCCTGTGCAATATTCCTGATGCTGCAAAGACTCAACTAAGCGATCCACTGCTTCGACGTTCCACAAAAGCTCACTTTTCTGAGGTACCGAACACCGACGAACTTAGTGCATTTTCCATCTAAATTCATAAAGCCAAAAACCTCTAGATGGTTTCATTAGTGTTAAAGCTGGATATGCTATATTCTCCACAGGACCATGTGTGAATCTCTCCGTTAAGTTCTTTCAGCGTTTGATCCCAAACCTGAAAGAGTTGCACTGCCTTTTGTGTGTTAGAAGAACCTTAGTTAATATAACGACCAAATTCATTATGCACTAAAGGCATGAAATTCTAAATTTGCACTAATATTTTGGCAATTTCAGATTTAATTTAATAAAAATACATAACTTTAATTTAATTTAATTTAGTTTCAAAACAACTGCAATTAGAAGCTGTCTTGGCAGCCCTGCCCTGTTATAGTTTTTTTTGGTAAGGCAGTTATGTCATTTATTTTGATTGAATGTGCACTCCTGTTGTACATTATGTCGACCAAGTATGGACAAGCGCTTGAATGTATGCCCCCTTCATTATTACACTTTTTTGATATTGAAATGAGAAGGAGCAAATGAAATGGAAGTGTTTCTATCAATCTGTATTTCTGCCGAACTGAACCAAGCAATCCGAGGAAATAAGCATTTAAACTTAAACTATCCTTACCGTCCTTTCATTTAGTTTCTTGTGCTAGAGAAATCAAATGTGAATGCATTATTGCATTTCTTTTTGTGCAGATCGATCTTCGAGACAAACCAGCTCTTGAGAAGCTATTTGGTTCAACAAAGCAATAGATTCTGTATAGTCTTCTTTCTGTCTTTTCTGCTTGCGTTTGTTAATCCATAAATCAGTGAAAATGTTAATTAATTATACCAGTCTTACTTAATTCTTCATTTTGCGCATGAGCCCATACTGTATTTGCTGATTCAACTTTAGGTTTGATGCTGGCATACCATTTTGATGGCCTAAAAGCAGTTGGTGAAACTGTTACAATATTATTATGCCTTTTCGTCATCAAGATGACTCTAATTGGTTTCAATTTTTTACTACCGTTCTAAACTTCATCCAGATGACTCTTATTGGTACAATAATTGCAACAACAACAACAACAAAACGCAATATAAACCGAATTTCGACTCTTATTAGTCTCAGCCTTTTCATTCTGATAGAATTCATAAATTTAGTGTTACAATTCTATGAGTTTTGTTTACTGCAGAAAAATTACAGTTGAAGATGTTTCGAAGAAAAAGGGCATGGATGTAACTGTTTTATGCCCCAGTTGAGAAGAGTCTGTAATGATCTCAGGCTGTTTTTCCTTTTCCTTGAGTCTAGCTTAGATGAAATTGTATCAGGATAAAAAGCCATGTAAAAGTGTCTAAGTTTAGTCCTTGGTTTTGGGCCTCATCACTCAGCCCAACTACAAAGCTCAATATCAGCTGAAAGATGGGAACTGCGTTTCCAAAACGCAGTGTTGAAGGTCAATACATGGTAAACGTATAAAGGTTGGAGTTTCTAGGGTTTTCAGGACACTGTCTCATTCGAAATTTTGAGAGGGAAATAGAGGGAGTGAGAAGACAACGATGAACTGTCGTTCAGCTCGATTCGAGTGGCCTTTGCATCGTCTCCGAGCAGATCTACACTGCTCTACACCGTTTCACATCGCTGTGTGTGTCACGACCCAAAAAACTAGGCCGAGACTGGCACTTGATCCATTGCCAAGCAAGCCTCTCACTTACTTCCAACCGAAAACGTACTCGCAAAAACGTGCATTTTAAATAAAAATAACCAAAATGAAGTAAATCACTGGAAATATAATGTAAGAGCATCCCCACCATGCTTTTTTGGAGCATAGAAAGTGAGCATGGGAGATGATCAAAAAATCATGCACCCCACCATGATTTTTTTGATCATCAAAAAGATCACCCCATGGTTTTCAAAAAAATGAGCATCTCATACTCTTTTTTTGTGTTTTGAGCATGAGCCAATCGCAACACGACACGTGTCCTGTGTAAGAAATAGTACAGTTTTTATTTTGATCTTGCAACGAATATATCTTCTAAATTACAAATTAAAAAATTCAAAATAAATATCAATATTCATAATTTTTTGAGCTCTATAAAACGAGATATACTTTGATATATTTTTATTAATCTTAACATTTATTAGCTATAATTTATGTAGTGATGAGAGATTGATGATAAACTTTTTATTGGATCATGAGTGTGGTGCATGTGATTGAAAAAAACATGAGGGATGATTAGATGAGAGAGATGGATGGTATGATTTTTTTGATCATGGTGGAGGATGCTCTAACAAGTGTCACTACTAAAATCCTATATCCAAAGTACAACGGAGCGACATGTCTAACAGAAAACAAAATAACTAGATAAATTACAAATAACTCCAACGAGACCTAGTTGTGTGGCACCATACGCGAAAAGAAACTTCCTCCGGAAGATGGTAGGTAACTCTTGACTTAGCAACTCACTTATCTATTTAAGATGGGGAAGAGGGGGTGAGTCTGGGGAGACTCAGTGAATAATTAGTACACTTAATTACAATAACCATATTCATAAGCACATGTCCACAATCACATACTCCAAGTTTCACATCACAATAATAACATATGCAATACTGTGTGAATGCATGAATGCGTGCAATGCAACCATCAATGGCAGTCGTCACTGTCGGTCTGCCGGACCCTGTCACGAGCGAGCTGAGCCACAGCAGAAAAACCACAACTGTGCTGAGCCTCGCCAGAATAAACCACGAGAGTGCTGAGCCACGTCAGAATAACCACAAACGGGCTGAGCTATGCCAGGAGAACCACGAGCGGGCTGGACCACGCCAGAATAACCACAAACGGGTCGACTCACGCCAGAATCTCATCTCATGTCAATATGATGCATGTCATGTATGCAATGATGCACATACACATATCAAAGTCCTCCACATAAATCACGTAATCATATTAATCAAACACATGTCAATACACACCACTTATATTTAACGTCTTCGCAAGACGAGAGGTTTCGTTTTCACACTTTCATAATCACCCAAACAATTCAATATCAAGTGTCAAATAAATAATGTATCATAATTAAACATATTAACCACTCACAACTTGAATAAGTACTTAAACAGTATATGATCAGTTTCTCCGATTCACCACTTGATTGATTGCACCTGTGCCTTGTGCACTCCTAACAACGCACCCGACGTGCAAATTTCTATATATATAAAAATACCTTCTCTCTTGTTTTTCTCTACTGGCGGCAGCAGCTTCGTACTCCTTTTTTTTCCTTCTCAAACCCTATTAATGCTAAGCTAACGATTTAGAAAATTTGATCGGCGAGTTGTCCTGATTTTTCTCCATGAAATTGCAGATTCAGTGGGAGCTTTGAGGCAGCTGAAAAATACCATGATTGGGCAGTCGAGGATCTAAGCTCTATTTAGCTAATCCAGCTTGATAAAATATATAATATGTGACGAAATTCAGCAAATCATTGACCACTATAGACATGTGAGTGAAGGTCGGTTGCTGACCATGAGAGACCTAATTAGATTCATGTTTACTCTTAGAGTAGCTACTCATGTGAATCAATCACCGTCCACTCAGACGGCTTCTTCGAGCGTATATTCACAAATAAAGCCCACCTCTGCTGCTAAATTTTTTAGTGATGTTGCTGCTGAAATCATATGTCGATGGCTGTTGGAAATCAGAAACGGAAAACGATACAGAAAAACGAAATTGCAGAGTCGTAGAAAGGTCTAATGCACTTGAGCAAAAAACCGTCTAATACTGAGTGTAAGATAACCAAGGTGGTTCACTCCAAGGTTTATTCTGCTATCTTCTTTAGTTGTGCACTCAACTAAGAAGAGATGGAACTCTTAAATCAGATTGTCAAGAAAAATAAAAAAAGTGAGAACTCTCTTGCTTTTTTTCTTCAAACGTCTCATAAACAACTCACTAGATATGGTAACGTTCAGACGAAATTTAAGCACAAAGAAACAGAACCCCTAAATATTCTATCTCATCTCCACGTTCATCCATAAAGACCCGTTCCACCAATTTAATAAAAAAAAATAAAAAACAATAATAAATATCTGTTGTTTAACAAAGATCCCTTTTCGCGCATTAGCTTCCAGTTTCTCCTTTTTCGGTGCCTTTGGAAAGTACGTCAAGATCTATGTCCGTCATTTGGCCGATGAAAAAGACTGTGTTACGTACATCTATGCCGGTTTGGTGCAAATCACTAGTTAATGATAAGGATATGTTGAGTTGTGCAGCGTACAAAACAGTAATTTTTATTATTATATGGAGAAACTATTATAAGAGGACTCTCACACACCTCACACTTCACTCATTTTTTCTACCTCAAGTGCGTACACCATATGCCTCGCCCCTATTTCTACTAAAACGCTCCCTAAATAAAGAGCTAGGATCATTTTGATCCAAGACTACAATTAAACCTTTTAGAATAATCTTGATAAATATTTCCTCTCCATTCTTCTCCACATATTTCCATACTTCTCTAGAAAATTCTTTACCTTAAATGGATTTCTTCTTCTTCTTGGGCCATTTTCTTAATTTGAGCTTTCTTTTTAATTAGTTACCAAAACAAGCCCAAATTAGGCATTGCATCTTAACACTCCCCTTCAATGCCTAATTTCTCTTCTGCTCTGGGTGGTCTCTTGATGTTGGCCCCAATATCAAACTTACCATGCGTGTCTTGATCATATCATCTCTCTTCAAGTGGTATTCCATGTTTCTTGGCTTCCATTGAAGAGACTTGTTCTACTTTCCGACAGTTCACTAACTTCTTTGGGCTCCTTGGATAAACTTTAGTCTTCTTCGCGCCTTTTGTCATCTCCAAAGTCTTTAAAGCGTACTCTTCTGATCCATTATATTTATTCAATAATGTCATCACTTGAGGGACGAATAATACCTCAACGAGAGACAGTGGCGGATCTAGAAGCTCTCAGAAGGGGTCCCAAATATATATACAAATAAAAAGAATTTCTATGGGTCAAGGTTAACATGTGTAATCAATAAAAAAGGTTAACATGTGGTAATTCATGTATTTTTATTACTAAAGTTTTGTTGAAATATATTATATATTTTGTAATATATATTAAAAAATTGAAAGTTTTCCTTAATAAAATAAGGATTAATTGCAGTTGTCTCTTTTAGATAAAGGAGTACTACGATACATAATATATATTATATAGTGTGATAGCCTTTATCATCTAATACATAGTACATATTTATATTAATCTTCAAGCTGTTCAGGGCGTATCGACCAGATCCCAAAATATTTGGTACATATATCCGTATCCTGAAGCATAGGCCAGGTCCGACACTTTTACCATGGATCCACGCACACATCTACCCCTGAAATCATTGGTACATTTGTCGACATCTGAAGCACTGGCCACATCGGGCACTTTTACCACTATAAGCCATGACACGTCCATCATGACGGTCCCGAGGAAGGCATACACGCGTGAGGCAGGACGAGGAAGAGGGAAATGAAAAGGTAGAAAATCTCAATAAATCATGAGAAAAATGGTGACCCCAAAACTCGAACACGGGGTGTAAGCATCCATAATGGATTCATTCGACCAACAAGCCACCACCTCTGTTGACTAAATTAATTGTAGTTGTCTAACCAATTTAAGACTTACTCTTATTTTTTATGTATAATATAAGAATTGAGGGGTTAATTGTACTAAAATTTAAATTCAGTGGATCAAACCTAAATATTTATGAAACTACAGCATTTAAAAGTAAAGTTTCAAACTTCAAGGGTTAAAGTGAAAATTGTAAAACTATTAGTACTATTCAATTCAGACAAATCCAGCAAAATGTTTTCAATTAAAGAAAATTCAGCACTGGTGTGAACTAAAATTAGCCAATTTGGATGAGAAGGTGATGATTTGGACACCTTATTCAACCTAAGAAAGTAATATACATTTTTTCGAAATAAATTACTCTCTAATGGGAGAGAGTCACAAGACCCCTGACGAGGGGATACTACATCCACGCCGAGGCGGGATGAAAACACATCCACAAGAGATGAATAACATTCTTCATAAAATTAAGAAGAAATATGATAACCCTTCACTTCTTGACAATTTGTTAAGAGTTTAAGCCACTGTACCAACGCCTCTTTCGTATTTTTTTTGTTTTTTTATATGAACACAAAATTGAAATTTAATAAGTGACATTCCAAACTATTTTTTTTCATATTGGTTTGTACGATTAATGACTTCCCATCTTATGGTAACTTGTAGGGTTACATTATTATGGGCTATAAAGCATATATGTCCAATATGTGGCGATGAGTTAGATTCTTGTCATGTAAGGAACTGTCGCAAGATAGTTTTCATGGGACTGCCAGTTTTTACCGATTTTGCATTCTTATAGACGATAAAAGGCTGCCTTCGAAGGAGAACAAGATTACATAGTTACCCCACAACCGGCCTCTAGTTTTGAAAAATTTAAACGGATTCGTGATTTTCCAAATCATTTTGGAAAACCAAATCAGCACAGCGAAAGTGGTCCATGGAAGGAACGCGCAATTTTTTTGGACCTCTAGTATTGGAGGTCGCTTGATGTGAGACATTGTATTGATGTGATACACGTGGAAAATAATATATGTCACAACGTGATTGGTACACTATTCAATGTGCCCGGGAAGACGAATGATGGAATTAAAACTATGTTGGATATGGTTGATATGAAAATACGCACACAACTTGCTCCTGAAATGCAAGGACAACGAGCATATTTGCCCTCAATCTGTACCAATCTTTCTAGATCCGCGAAACCGAGGTTCTGTGTTTTTTTTTGAAAGGAGTTAAAGTTCCTTATGGTTTCTCGTCAAACATTTCTAGCCCGGTTTCGATGAAGGATCTCAGACTTAATGGTTTAAAGTCTCACGATTACCACACTTTGATGCAACGGCTCCTCCCTATTGCAATCAGAGGAATATTGCCTCCAAAAGTGAGGGTAGTTGTTCCAAAAATGTGTGTGATATTCAATTCTTTGTGTGCTAAGGTTATTGTCTTTGGATTTTGATACTCTTTAAGAACATATAGTTATTACCTTGTGTCAGCTCGAGATGCATTTCTTGTGCTAGAGAAATCAAATGTGAATGCATTATTGCATTTCTTTTTGTGCAGATCGATCTTCGAGACAAACCAGCTCTTGAGAAGCTATTTGGTTCAACAAAGCAATAGATTCTGTATAGTCTTCTTTCTGTCTTTTCTGCTTGCATTTGTTGATCCTTAAATCAGTGAAAATGTTAATTAGTTATACCAGTCTTACTTAATTCTTCATTTTGCTCATGAGCCCATACTGTATTTGCTGATTCAACTTTAGGTTTGATGCTGTCATACATTTTGCTGGCCTAAAAGCAGTTGGTGAAAGTGTTACAAAAAGCCCACTGCTTTACTACAAACACAACCTTATTATATGAGTGAGCTTTTTCTGTACTGGGTTTGTCGTGGTGGTACCGATTCCTTTTGTCGATTTGAGTGTAAAGAATGAGTCTTTTTGGTTGATTCTTGCGGGTTTGTGAGTTTTGATGGATATGTGGGTGATTTGGGTACATGGATGTTGAGAGTTTGAATTGGGGGAAAACCCTAATTTTGAGACTGGTTTGATGAATGATTTGATTCCTATATTGATTTGACTGGAAAATGTGTCGTCAAAGATTAAGTGACGGTTGTATTCTTTGTTTGAAGCTGTGTAAACTGAACTTTGGATACTTGATCAATTCTGGTTAGGTTTTGCGCAACTTGCTGCAGTTTGATGATTCTACTAGATGTTGTTTAGTCTTTCTAATGCGGGTTGAATATTGAATGATGGTTTGATAGTATCGTGTCCTTTTATTTTTTGTACAGGAGGCGAAGATGTCAACTCCATCGAGAACGAGACTGATGAGAGACTTCAAGAGGCTACAGCAGGACCCTCCGGCAGGTGTCAGTGCTGCTCCTCATGAAATGAATATCATGCTTTGGGACACAGTTATATTTGGGTGAGTTTCTTTTCCACATTGTTGCATTTGTTATTATTCTTTACATTTTCGATCCTTACTACTTTCCTCTGAAATTCATAATCGTCTCGTTTTATTGCAGTCCGGTTGAGACACCGTGGTATGGAGGTAAACTAAGTTTCTTGGAACCTTTTGTTGAGTCCTCTTTCGTTTTGTGGCGATCAGTATTTGTTTCTCTCGCCTAATTTGCTCATTTGGTAGCCAATGATAAATGAAAATATTTTCACAATTACGATTTAGGAGGACTTCGCTTATAAATATATTTGATTTAGGAGGACTTCTGTATACGACTTTATCCATCTAGCAAAGATCGATATTTTAACAATTTTATCTGCATTGCTTTCTATCTGGAATGGAATTATTTGTGGTCGATAATAGTCAAACTAAATGCTTTCTCATGTTGCTTAATCCTGGCTATCATATCATCAGGCTCATTTAAACTGACACTTCAGTTTTCGGAAGATTATCCTGATAAGCCGCCAGAGGTTCGTTTAGTTTTCAGAATGTTCCACCCAAACAGTAAGTCAAAGTTGTGTTCTGTTTTTCTTTTTCTGGTTCCAGTGTTATTTATGGATGCGTTTTTCTAATTTGAGAACCTACGATTCGTGCTAAATGCTAATCCATTCTTAAATATATATTTTCCTTCAAATGTGTGAGGAGCTTTTTTCCAACATAAGCCCATTTAAACGAGGTA
Organism: Rhodiola kirilowii; assembly: GCA_033675215.1. Lineage (NCBI taxonomy): Eukaryota > Viridiplantae > Streptophyta > Magnoliopsida > Saxifragales > Crassulaceae > Rhodiola > Rhodiola kirilowii. The sequence goes on along the minus strand of CM066197.1, from coordinate 55,874,922 downwards.
AAATGCTGCCTCATTTCTGGCTACATGGACAATGACGGTTGATTATTTGGTATGACGTGGAAATAGTTATATACAGTGTTCATGCATGTGTCTTCTGATCTACACGTACTAGTAAACTGCAATTATCAGCTCTGAGGCATGTAATTGTTTCTCATGTAATTGGGCTATCCACAGCAAAGAAGCCTCCTCTCTTCCCATTACAACTCAAATGCAGAACACAGCTCCACTGTTAAAAAAAATCAATAGATTAGAAAGCAATGACACAGCGCCACCAGTCAAATAAGAGATCGTGACCAGACAACGGAAAGTCAAAAAAAAAATAGTGTCTGGCATTATGATCACTAGGACTGCATATAAGAGCAGTACAGCGGCCATGGAGCTGAAATTTTATTGATATGCGCCTATCGCACACAATGGTGCGCCACAAAGTCCTTTCCCGTGGAATACCACGCCACCTCTTCATTTACGAGGTTAGCGCTCGGCCTAAGGCGCTAAAGAAAATGATATTTATAACTAACGTGCGGCAAGCATTGCAAGTCTTCAATTTATAAGCTATAGTGCAATCCATGAATAAAAAAACTTACTTCATTTCATTTAAACAAGATTCTTAGTAAGGGCACTCACTGAAGTTCGCAAGGCATGGAACAGCCGTTGAAGACTAGGCAGTCAATTGGCAGATGTAAGCAAAGTGTCATGAGATGAAGAAACTACCATGTCTACAATTGATAATGTCGGGCAAAAAATTCCAAGTTCACGCACGTTGAATTCAGTAACTTCGCTGCAATGGCAAATGGACATTATTTCATTTTCCTTATAGCCATGCAATGGCAGCTTGCAAGTTCAACGCACGTTGAATTCAGTAACTTCGCTGCTCATGAGTATACAATGGAACTAATTTACAACATGACCTGGAGTTACCATTTTTCTCCAATGCTTAATGAGGTTTTCAAGGAACCTTATGAGGGACTTCTTCATATTCCTAATCCTGACTTCTAATGTAGAAAAGTCGGTAAAAATTCGATAAGGCGTAATGAGATGGACCTGAGGGATGTCGGTCAGTCCAGTACTCAGGGAGGAGCTTCTTCATCACAACCCCTGGCAGAATTCGAAGATGCAAAATATGTCACAAAAAAAGGCCATAACAGGAGGGCTTGTTCATTCAATAATGCGAGCTAAACTCGACATCTGAGTACTTGTATTACTTTTCTAATTTACTTCTATCTTTGTTGTATCCACTTTTCAACAAAATCAAATTCCTTTTATTAAGTTCAACTTTGAACAAGATTGAAACACTTTATAAAAAAATTTATCCGTTACCGATAGACAAGTTGACTTTGATCAACAAAAAGTAGAAAATGTGTTACAAATCGGATTTAAGACATCATGTGTCATAGGAAGACCGGATCACCGGCATCCGGGATCCTCCCCATCTGGTTTTACGTAGCATCCGTGTAGGGGTGAGGTTCACGTCCTCTTGCTTGCACATAAAATCAGATCCTGGGAATCTATTTTTTTATTGAAAATGTAACTAATCGGATTAGGGAATCTGATTTTGTCAAAAAATAGGCCAAATTGAAATGACAAACTCATTTGAATCAATTGAGATAGTGTGAAACTCAAATGGATCATTTTTTTATATTGGCAAATGGGTCATTTTTAAAATAAATATAAAAAAACTCACAAGTTGCAATGTCTCACTAGCCCAACGGCTTAGTTGATTCGGTCCGAGAAGGGCACTTCCAGTTCCAGACTACTTTGGTTCAGCTGCATGCACCAAAATAGACCTGCACAAACGCGGGTTCGGGCCGGGCTATTTGATATTTTATAGTCCGTACAACCGGGTCGGGAATTACAAGTAGGACTAAATTACAAGTCTCAATGAAGTGTTGTAGGGAACTCCAGATAAAGACTGACATTGTTGTTGCGTTTTCGAATCAGGTAGCAGCCAGAGTTCCCCCAAACACTTCAGTAGGATTACCGACCCCAATGAAGTGTTGTAGGGAACTCCAGATAACAAACTGATGTCTTTACATTATTGTTTTTCTATTTGCTGTTTGATATATCATCTTCTGAACCGAAGCCTTCTATTTATAGTTGTGACTAGTTTCCTTTTGTAGAGAGTTCTTTTAACTTGAACCTGGCCGGTTTTGCAGGAAGCATTCGTCCTGAACAATTAATCAGATACGATTGATTCTGGTGAGTGCAAACTGTTACATAAATCGGTAGTAAAAATGTTCCAGTGATCTTCTGAGGCAGAATGTGGTCCTGGGCCATATTCCTGATGCTGCAAAGACTCAACTTGGCGATCCACTGCTTCGATGTTCCACAAAAGCTCGCCTTTCTGAGGTACGGAACACCGACGAACTTAGTGCATTTTTCCATCTAAATTCATGAAGCCAAAAACCTCTAGATGGTTTCATTAGTGTTGAAGCTGGATATGCTATATTCTCCACAGGACCATGTGTGACACGAACTCTGATTCTCGAGACTGAATCTCCGTTAAGTTCTTTCAGCGTTTGATCCCAAACCTGAAAAAGTTGCACTGCCCTTTGTGTTAGAAGAACCTTAGTTAATATAACGACCAAATTCATTATGCACTTCACTGGTTTTTGGATCAAACGCGCAAGGACTCGAAAGTAATAGTTACACAATGGGTAGCGCTGCACAAGGCGACGGTATAAATTTAATAACCCCAGGATGAGTAATGGAACTCAGAACTTAGCATATGCCCTAGTATAGCTCCTAACGATCTTAATCGGCTTTCAATTAATCCAATTTCCCAATTCGAATCCTAAAACTAAAAGTTGACGATTAAAGGAGATGGACACATCGATTTATTGCCCGTGGTTCGGAACGAATTTCAACAACCATGTTGAGCTACTCATGCTCAATATACATTGTTGAAATTGCCAGAAATGAGTCGGACTTGGTTTGCTCGATTACACACTCTTTACCCGTGAATCTCATAATCCGAGATCACTATCCTCATGATTGCCACGAATGTAGTCGACAACACTCGTCTAGCAAAAGTCGTAAGTTATATTGATAGAACCTTTCAATGTGAGAGAGAATTTGAGCGAGAGAGAGCGCAGAATGAACCTTGTTGAATTAAGCTCGAGTTTTTATTTCCAGGTGTGGGCAGCAGCAACCCCCGCCACCTCAGTCAGAATGCAAAAGACGCTAGACGCTAGTCTGGCAGAAAGAGTCATTGAAGATTAATCGGGGTTAGGTGGGGATTAATTGGTTTTACAATTTTCGATTTTTTTAATCTTTAAATAATTAATAATCATATAAATATTATTATGATATATATTTTATTATATTTTAATATATATATAAAAAGCAATCTGATAATAAAAATATTTTAGTAGTTTATCAACTATTAAAATGATATACATAAAGGGGAGCGCTCGGCTGAGAACCTTTAAAAATTCGAAAACTTGAGGACTAAAATCTCACCATTAGATCATGATGCATCTTTGAATCTGCATGTGACATATGTCCATAAAGTAAAGTAAAAAAGTGACTTTCACTTTGCATTAAATGCATATTTGAAAATGCACATTAGACACGTGTCACCATCAACATGCATTGAAGATTGGGGTCTCAATCTCAAGTTCTCAAAAAAAAGGGGGTTCTCATTTGAGCGCTCTTCTATACATACATATGTAAACTATGTAAAAATAAAGGAATTTTTTCATTTTGATCAAGAAGTTGGTCATCTGGTAAACGCTTAGGCGGATTTAGAGGGCCACTAGGCGGGTCTAGACAGAGGCTCAACGCCTATAAATCACGTGACCTTCCAAACCTTCTAATGATCGATTAATCGGGAGGATTCGTAAATTTCACCTTCTAGGCAGGGCTTAGGCGGATTTAGGCGGGGATTTTGAGAACACTAATTTTAGGATCAAAACGAGCAGTGACTTGAAAGTAAATTAGTAGCTAGCAGGGATCAAAGTATAATTATTTCTTGTTAACGGGTTGGATTGTAATTTTAAAGAGCTAGAGAGATTTTTTTATTAATACAAGTGCCAACACGGCAACAGAGGGAACGAGCTGCCCCCGAAGAAGCACCACGCCTAAAAAGGGCACAACAAAACAAGTTGGCTGGCCGACCGCAGTGACCGACACTATATAACCAAATGACGTACCGTCGTGCCCTTCGATTACAGCAGGAGTCTACTCCTGAAACCTAAACAACTAAAACACTAAAAAACACTAACACAGATACAGCTCAGACCACACCGGCTGAGAGTACAATCCTCATAAGTGTAAACACCACTTAGAGGGACTAAACTAAAAAAACTAAAACTGAACTTCGACAAATATGTACAAAATAGAACCAAAACGATCACCGACGAGACGCCAAAAGCAGTCAGGAAGAGCCTTAGCCGAAACCACCAGCATCACGCAGCAACCCTCCGAGAATCCCCAGCAGCACCACCGTCCAAACCCCACCGTCAACCACACAAACCAACTCGCAAGACCCATCCACTCCCACACAAGATCAAGCGCGTCACACCACCATGACTGATCCAACCTCCAACCCGCCGAAAGCAAGAGGTGACGGAGGAGCCACAAACAACAGCCGAGGGAAAACAAAGAGGACCGGAGAGGGACTGCACGACATCAACGGCCAAAAGTTGGCCCTTAACCGACGCCTTGCGCCCGCCGACGGACAAAGAAATCAACAAAGCTTTTTCGGGAGTTTTTTGGCGATTTCTAGACCAGGAGAGAGAATAGTTCATCGATTTCTTTTATCGGGTTGGTAAAGAGCTAGAGAGAATTGATGTGCGCGCTGCGGCAGCCATTCATAATGGGCCACATCATATGCTAACGATTAAAGATGTTTAGCATTTACAATCGAGCCGGTCAAAACCCGGTTGACCCGGTCAGTTGAATCGGTCAAAATCCGGTTGATCCGGTCGGTTGATCCGGTTTTTCATTAAAATGATGATTTGATCAGTTCGATTTTGTCTGAAAAATTATTTATTTAATTTTGACTTGAACAAGACTCGAACGCAATCTTCTTAATAGTTATTCTCTTTCCTTCCACTAGGCTAAAGATGATTGTTGTTTTATTAGTTGTTTCAATAATGTATATTCATTTATCAAATCTACAAAATTTATTAGTTATCCTCAATTAGTCTTAGAAATCCCTTATTGTTGTGACTTGCAAATTAAGACTAAAATTGTTATTGTTGTATTATTGATTTGTACTTCATCAAATTCTAAATTTGTTATGGTATGTTGTTATAATCAGATCATAATCATGTAATATTTATTCAAGTTATAATATCATGAGTTAAGATCTGGTGAGAAGTGAGTTTAAGGTAAGAAATAGGAATTAATTATGTCCATTGATCTTTCTTATTCAACCGCCTAGATTAAACAGCAAATAATTTTTAAAATCACCTAATTAACTCTTGTGGGTTAATTTCGTCATAAACTAATTCACTCAAAATCACCTAAACATCAGATTCTTCGATCTCGTAGAATTAAAAAACTGAATCCTCCAGCCAGCCTCCGCCGCTTCTGCAGCGCCGTCTGCCGCGCCCAGCCTCCGCCGCTTCTGCAACGCCGTCTGCCGCGCCCAGCCTCCGCAACCAAGTCCAGCGAGCGTCGATTCGAGATCGGACATGAAGGTATTGAATGATTCAAAATCGCCCAGCCTCCACGCCGTCCTCCCAGCCCAGCCGGCTTTACGCCAGTTGAGTATTTCTCAGATCTGGACCCCTGAGGTTTAATTTTTTATATACGAAGTCACTAAGGTGTTGGGGTTTGTGAGATTTAGATCGAAAATTGTATGATGTTTGTTTAAAAAGATTTGGTATTCTAGGCGGCTGATGTTTATTGTTTATAGTGGTTGAATTTGGCAGATCTGAATTTTTAAGGTTTGTCGTTATTCACCTAGTACAATTCAGATTGATTTTGATACAATTGGATGCAAAATAGTAAGACACGTCAGTTATTTCTTTCTCAGTGGAATTGGGATGTTTTTAGTCGCCCAGCAAATTTGGTGAATTGTGTAAGGATTTTGCTGTAGGATTGCTCAAATCAACAACCACAATCATCCCCGGAGCTGTTCTTCCAATTCAGATCGTTTCAGGACCAAAATCAAGGTAAACCTCAGTCAATTTCTTACAAGATTTGGTTTTGCCTATTGGATTGTTGAAAGGAGTGATAGAGGGGTGTTTGGTGTGATGTATCATAATCCGTATCACTAAGCAGTAAGATGCGTAGCATATCGTGTGTTTTGGGAGGAGATGAACTAAATAGCCCTGTGTGCTGTTCTAATGATACGTAGATTACAATCTCGAGCTGGCTAGTTTTTGTTTTACTCAGTTGGGTGGAGTGATTAAAATATGTAATATCATTTGATTAGTGAAAGCATATTGTATCAAAATCCGTAGTATAAGTTATATAGATGTGAAGTGGTCATGCATCATACCATATGATGAAGCATAAATTTAATTCAGTGGTAGTTAATATCCGTAATTGATAATGCAGGACATTCATTCGGTCACCACTCAACCAAATTCGAGATAAAGTGTTGAAACGCGCCAATGGATGGTTGAAAAAGAATCCAGACGAATATTATGATGGGAAGACGAATAAAAGCACTGATTGCTGATTTGTAGGATTACAATCCAACATATAACAACAACTTTTAAGTTAGTTCAACTTATGTTATGTACAATGTATTTTGGCTAGTATGGTAGGACCAGTATGTTCCAATTTAATGTTGCTCATGTTTTTAATATGATACTCAGATACTCGGCACTGTATTTTGCGTATGTGTATCACACATGGTTTTTTATCCGTATGATGTAATTATAATCCGTAGCTTTGTAATTATAATCCGTATCTTTGTAAGCATAATCCGTAGCTTCGTAAGCATAATCCGTAGCTTCGTAAGCATAATCCGTAGCAGTGTATGCATAATCCGTAGTTGAGGTATATAATCGGTATCAGATCATAATCCGTAGCATATTAAGTACAATCCGTAGAATTCGCAACAAAATCCGTAGCAACATAATCATAATCCGTACCATTGTAAGCATTTTACTTTGATTTGTATGTATTATACGTAGTAATGTACGCATAATCCGTAGAAATGTAAGCATAATCCATAGCAATGTAAGCAAAATCCATAGCAATGTACGCAAAATCCGTAGCGTTGTACGCATAATCCGTAGTAATGGAAACATGTTTTTCCAAAATAAGGTGATACAAAAACATAAAGAACACTAACTAGTTTTTTATAAGAAGAATGTAACGTAATGTAAAAATAATACAATCAATGTTGTATGTGTTATCAAGTCCAGCAAAATTAGCATCTACATGTTCGGAAGTAGCACCACGCATTCGTGAGTCATTCTCTACTCTCTTTGGACAATTTACATGACTAGGTATATTTACTTCGAGGCCATGCTCCTTCAAATTCCCATCAAACTCTTATCCAAGATCAGCATCTAGTATGGCTATGGAATTGTAGTGCGCATTGTTTGCCTCTTCAAAGAAACTCACTGGTATGACCACCCCAACTCTTTCGCAAGGTTTTGTATCCTGATTCATAAAGGTACCATATTAAATAAGCTAAGTAGAAGGTACATGAATTCGTAACAAATAGACTTGCTATTATAAAAATAAGGATACACAGGCGGAAGGAATTTCCACGGGTCATTTTTATCAACTCACCTCAGTAGGGTGTCCCTTGTAAGGCTTAGCTCTTTGAAAAAAATCCTCCCTTTGTGCTTGACAAAAGTAGTATCCCTCGAACAATTCCTGGGAACATTATGAGCATCTTGTTAGAGTTTTCATCTTAGCGGGAAAGATTGAAACATATCAGTTTTGTATTGGAACCCATGGCGATTATCGAAGGGACGTACCTGAATAAGAATAATGTTGGCACCCTTTTTGTGAGCAGTTTGAACCAACCTATATAAATCAAACACAATTATTAACATCTGAATCAATTGGTAAGCAAATAAACAGTGAATCAAATTACACAAACTGAAAAAATTGAAGACAATCATCAGCGACACGCCTGATGTTCGAATACAACAAAAACTTGAAAGTGAGAAGAAACAAGATGCACAGAACTTCATCACAGCAAGAGAGAATGTTTTCTGTACCTTTTCGAGAGCAAGGGCCTGGCCAAGATCCAATTTGAGCCCATCATTGATAACAGCTTTATACCTCAACACCAAGTCCTGATTATTTTTTATAATAGCCAGCGCAACCTCTGGAGCCTTGCTCATCAGCTCACTCACTTCAACTACATGGTTCACAAACCCATGCTTTTCAGCTAACTAAGCTGTCAATGGCATGGCCGTCAAGGATACCTCACGAGCCTTGTTAGGTCCTATTATCCTAGATAGCTTCTGAGACAAACCCCATGATGGAAATATCCCAAATCTGCCAAAACATATCATTCAAAGAACCGCTCAACACATCTTACAATAAAGAAACACAAACGCTCATTGTACAATTCGTTAAATATACTCTGAATGACTTGTTGCATCTTACAAATAAAAACGACACAATTTTTACAATCAATGCCAACCAAGAAGTCTAACTAAGCTGTAATACTAAACCGATAAACTCAAAGATCCCAAATTGTTTCAATATTGCGCATTCAAAAGTGTGGAACACTGATCTGCAAAACCTAATCGGCTAATCCTGAACTCCAGATGTCAAAACTAGCAAATTAAATACCAGAAAGCAGAAGTCAATAACAATTAAAACCCAAACATTTTTAACTTAGAAGAATGAGAGACTAACCTGGCATGAGTATCCATGAACTTAGCCCCTTTCGCAGCAATCAACAAATCACAAGCAAGCGCAATCTCGAACCCGGCCGTAACAGCAAACCCAGCAATCGCGCCGATGATCGGCTTCCTGCACTTCTCCATTTGAATCACCGGATCCTTCTCGTTGTTGTTCCTTCTTCGATATGCTTCAACCACGATCGCTGATCGGAAAGGGATGCTTGTTACGACAGCGGAGGGTAGAAAACGATCGGCTTTGTAGTTGCGGATGATGAGAAATCGAAAATAGAAGAGGATTGGTCGATTGAACGGATTGAACGGAAGTTGATTTCTGTATGAGTTGTGTTACGATAATACCCTTTAGATCATAATTAGTAATTAATTAAATGTTAAATATGTTGATTATTAACTACCATAGGATCTTAGATTTAATGGACTAAATAAATTCTTATTTCTCACAAAAACATCAACTTCTCATTTGATCTTTTTTCATAATATCATATATATAAGTATTTTATTTTTATTTTTAAATATGTGCGGGTCAAATCAGTTCAACCCGGTTGAACCACTGCCCATTAACCAATGACTTGCCCGATTCGATCCACGGTTCGATTTTAATAACACCTAGCCAGCCGCATGTCGTTATAGTAGGGTCAGGCTCAAAAGGCATGAAATTCTTTGCACTAATATTTTGGCAATTTCAGATTTAATTACATAACTTTTTTCTTTTTTTATAGAAATTTAATTATGTATAAAACGTTTTTGGTAGGGATGCACAACCGGTCCGGTCCGGACCGGACCGGGGAATATATGGACCGGGACCGGACCGTGGATCGGATTTTGTATAAAAAGTGTATCAGATCGGATCGAATACCCTTAATTTTACGAACCGGACCGATGAACCAAAATTTATAAAAATTATGGATCGTAGACCGGTTCGGACCGAAATTTTTACGGTCCAGTCTCAACTTGTGCATCCCTAGTTTTTGCCTTCGTTGGGTTCAACTTTAGGTGAAATAAACGAACACGCATATCAATTATCATATATTATAGCATATAAGTGATATAGTGGGCTCTTTGATGTCCCATAACATCAACATATATGATCATATCTAATTTTATTAATTAATTAATGCAGATATTAGTTGGCGAAAATACTTAAAAATTAAGGTTTATTTGTCCAAATCCACTATCGGGGGGCTGCTTCATTATATGACATAGAAATAGGCTGGCATGCAACAATGTACATTCTCAAAAATAGTGAAAAAAAATAGCGGACATTTTGAATCTCTTGGTGCTATGTAAATATTAAGGCCATGTTCACTTGAATTTTTACTTTTGACTGTTAAGTTAAGTTATTTTCAGTTAATGTAAGTTCAGTTTAGTTAGTTTCAGTTAATGTAAGTTATTATAATTTTAGTTAAGTTAAGTCAAGTTCGATTTAAATCGATTTTTTTATCGATTCCATCAACAACATCATGATGATGATCATCATCGTCATCAGATCAACAATATAATCACCACCACCACCACCATCATCATCATCATAGTCGTCATCATCATTATCATTATCATCCTCATCATCATCATCATCGTCAGACATCATCATCATTATCATCATATCATCATCATCATATCATATCATCATCATCATCGTCGTCATCATTATCATCATCATCATATTAACAAAAAATATTATATTTTCTGGCTGATGTCAAAGTTATGTTAAGTAAAGTTTCAGTTAATATTAGTTTACTTTCAGTCAAATTCAGTTAATTTCAATTCAATTACATTTAAGTTCAGTTAAATTTCAGTTCAAGAATGAGATATCAGTTTAAGATTTCAGATTTCAGATTGAGATACCCACTAACTTTAAGATTTCAGTTCTTGTGTTCCATGAATGATGATATGACCCTAATTCTTAAGTTACAGAAATGCAAATGATTGAGATATCATTTTGAGCCTTGGAAAATAAAATAGGAAAAAAGAAGAAAAAAAATTCCTATTTATTATAGAAAATTAAAACATAAAAAGATAGCAGCACAAATTGAATTCTTTAGAAAAAAAAATTTCCATCAAAATGATCATTATACTTTTGCTCCATATCAAAATGAATAACCTAAAACTGCTTATTTTATGATTTTGGTAATAATTTAAAATAGATAGCAGTACAAATTGAATTCTTTAGGAAAAAATTTCCATCAAAATGATCATTATATTTTTGCTTCATATCAAAATGAATAACTTAAAACTGCTTATTTTATGATTTTGGTAATAATTTATACAGCATTACGTAATAATGACATTATGCTATATAGAGAGAGAGAAAAATGGAAGGATACAAAAAAAGAAAGAAGAGAAAAAAAAATTCAAAACACCAAAAAAGATTTAAATAATTACATACACTACAAATTTAGGAAGAAATTGGTCCATTCTGGGACCATGCGATGGGTCCCGAAATCTTTTCCACATGGAAAAAGCCACAAGTATTAGGGCCTGTCCACTTTGACTGAAACTTATAGTGTCTTATCTTATCTTAACTTGTCTTAACTGATAGTGACTGATCTTAACTTATCTTAACTGATATTAACTTATCTTAACTGATATTAACTTATCTTAACTGATATTAACTTATCTTAACTTAACTGAAACTTATATTGTATGATGAATAGTAATATTATGATGATGATGATGGTATGATGATGATGATGAATAGTAATATTATGATGATGGTGAATAGTATGATGATGATGGTATGATGAATAGTAATATTATGATGATGATAGTATGATGAATAGTAATATTAGAATGATGATGAATAGTAATTTTATGATGATGAATAGTAATATTATGATGATGGTGATGATGATGATGAATAGTAATTTTATGATGATGATGGTGATGATGATGAATAGTAATTTTATGATGATGGTGATGTTGATGATGATGAATAGTAATTTTATGATGATGATGAATAGTGATTTTATGATGATGGTGATGATGATGATGAATAGTAATATTATGATGATGATGAATAGTAATTTTATGATGATGGTGAATAGTAATTTTATGATGATGAATAGTAATATACTGATGATGATGATGGGAGTGATGATGGTGATGAATAGTAATTTTATGATGATGATGGTATGATGAATAGTATGATGATGATGAATAGTGTGATGGTATGATGAATAGTGTGATGGTATGATGATGATGATGAGATGAATATTATGATGATGATGGTATGATGAATAGTATGATGATGATAATGATGGTATGATGATGATGATGATGGTATGATGATGAATAGTGTGATGGTATGATGATGAATAGTATGAGGATGGTATGATGATGATAGTATGATGATGAATAGTGTGATGGTATGATGATGATGATGATGGTATGATGAATAGTATGTTGGCATGATGAATAGTATATAGTATGATGATGATGCTGGTATGATGAATAGTATGATGGTATGATGAATAGTATGATGATGGTATGATGAATAGTATGATGATGATGATGGTATGATGATGAATAGTAATATTATGATGATGATGGTATGATGAATAGTATGATGGTATGATGATGGTGAATAGTATGATGATGATGATGGTATGATGAATAGTGTGATGGTATGATGAATAGTATGATGATGATGATGGTATTATGAATAGTATGATGATGAATAGTGTGATGGTATGATGAATAGTATGATGGTATGATGATGATGAATAGTATGATGATGATGATAGTATGATGATGATGATGATGGTATGATGATGATGGTATGATGATGAATAGTGTGATGGTATGATGATGATGATGATGGTGAATAGTATGATGGTATGATAAATAGTATGATGGTATGTTAAAAGTAACTTAACTTATCTTAACTGATCTTAACTTATCTTAACTGATCTTAACTTATCTTAACTGATATTAACTTATCTTAACTGATCTTAACTTATCTTAACTGATATTAACTTATCTTAACTTACAAGTCAAAAAAACAAGTCAATGTGGACAGGGCCTTAGTACCATACATGATGGTGTATCTTTGTTAAAAAAATCCGGTTCACCGACCGAAGCCGCACCGTAAATTTAAGGTGTTTCGGTATGGTCCGGTCCATATATATTCGGCTCAATCCTGTCCACGGTCTATATTTTTGAATTTTTTTGGTCCATCTATCTTACCCGGGTCGTAAAATTCCGATTCAATCCGATCCGGATCGGACAGGGTGTGCATCCATAGTCTGAACTTCTACATTATTTTAAGTTTGAACTTTTTGTTAAGCCTGAACATTATCAAATAAGTCTGAATATTAAGTTATGTTTGAATTTTTACATTTTGTTAAGTGTGAACATTATCAAATAAGTTTGATTATTATGTTAAGTGTGAAGTTTTACATGATTTATAATTTTTTTATAAATAAATATGGTTTTTACCGATTCTCTATTCAAAATAAATATAGAAAATTACAAAATGATTATTTGGACTAAAACATTATTTTAAATCGCGGCCTCGACTATTTCAATTTTCAGCCGAACTGTTTTCTGAGGGCTGAAGGCTGGGCTGGGCTGGGCCTGAGGGCTGTTTTCTGAAGCCTACCTCAACGGGATGCATAAACAAATGCAAAACCCTAACTCTACCTCTACCCACCATCTCCATCCTCGCCCCCGCCACCCATCTCATCAAAGATTATCGCCTCAGCCAAGCTTTAACATGAAGCGTCCTCCGCCAGGGTCACTTCTTTTCCAACAATTCCGGTCTGCGATCTTTGCCGATTATCCGGTACTGGTGTTTTTTTAATTTCTTACTTTTTAATATAAGGTTTCAACTGTCATGCTTCCAATGGGTTATCCCGTCTATCAGTCAATTTGACTAGGATCTGATTGACTAACTGTGGCTTGAGGTTTATCAACTGGGCTTCTGATTTTAGGGTTTATGGTACAATGTGGATTGATGTAGTTTACTTGGTTTCTTGAACAGGTTGGGCGACCATTTTGTGTCTAAAAGAAAGTACCATTTAATAATCCCTGCTGACAGGAAGTGGAATAAGCCTTGAATGAGGATGCTCTTGATGATAAGACTCATCTCTTGCATGGACTTATCCATTGTAATGCTTTGGCCTTTTGATCTGCATCAACAGAATGGAAGCTGGCTCTCGTAATCTCTGTGGTCGCGAGATCATGGATCTTTGGGACCGACTTTGCACAGCCCTTCAAGTCAGGTACTAATATCAGTCTCAGCCTTTTCATTCTGATAGAATTTCTCAGCATTGAGAAATTTAGTGTTACAATTCTATGAGTTTTGCTTGCTGCAGAATAATTACAATTGAAGATGTTTCGAAGAAAAGGGGCATGGACGTAACGTCGCTCCATGAAATTGCATATGGGCATTCCTGGTGTGGTAGATGGGGTTACAGATTCAGTGGGAGCTTTGAGACAGCTGAAAAATATTACGATTGGGCAGTTGAGGATCTAATCTCCATTCAGCTTGATAAAATAATACATGACTTTTCTGAATGCGCGAAATTCAAGCAATCATTGACCACTATAGACATGTGAGTTAAGGTCTGTTGCTGACGATGAGAAACCTACTTAGATTTATGCTCACTCTTAGAACAGCTACTCATGTGAATCAATCACCATCCACTTAGATGGCTTCTTTGAGCAGATATTCACAAACAAAGACCCTCTGTTGCTAAAAAATTTAGTGATCTTGCTGCTGAAATCACTTGTCAATGACCACAAACCTGGTGTCAGTATATTAAAAGGGAAGAAAGAGGCGGCTAGTTATCAAGAAGTGAAAGATGCTTTGAGCGGGGACATTGGCCTTGTTGACTGTACTCTTAAGTCTTATGGACAATGCTATCGTTGGAAGTTATTTGGCACATGTCGTACTAACCACAACACTATGAAATTCGAATACACCCTTAGCTAGATTCGTGATAGCCAGCAAGGCCCAGATCCTAAGTACTACGATGTGCACCACAAGTAGTCCCGCAAAGTAAGATTTTTATCAAGGAGTGACCAGTTAAGGAACATGGTGATAGATTCATCTGCTAAGTGAAGTCATGTGTAAGAGATTGCCAGGATGAGTCATCAAGGAGATTGCAGATGGCACATAAGTGGGATCACCACCGCTATCTCACCTGGCTGCTGCAATCTCCGTGATGACTGATTGTGGCAATCTCTTATACAAAACTTCACTTGGCCGATGAATCTATCACCATGTTCCTTAACTGGCCACTCCTTTACAAAATCTTACTTCGCAAGACGTATTTCATCCCTTCGATCTCAGTTACAACGAATTGTTCTAAACAACAGTATTTCATCGTCTGTATTTAAGAAATGGGTTGCACATATGGCAATTAGGGATACATCCTGTTGTTTAGAACAATTTGTTGTAACTGGGATGGAAGACAAGACAGACGATGAAACCATATGTTGGGCAGAGGGTTTGGAGCTGAGTCGGCTAGTGCTTTGGCATATGAAGGTGGCTTTGACAACAGGAAATTGAAAGGCAGATGTGGAGCTGTAAAACATGATGGAGAGGGTCTGGTATGTAACTATTGTGATAAAACATTGTGGTGTATTATGGCCAACGGCGTGGCGTTCTACTGCGATAAGTGCTATGATTTGCTTTTTGGTGAAAGGTGAATGCCTTGTTTTGGATTCTTCCACATTAGACACTCTTTTCATATTGACATAGTGATATGATCCTCTTATACTTTTTCATAAAACAGTACAAAAAACAAACAAAGTGTGAATTCTGTTTCAGCTGCTAATACACTACTATATGTCAATACTCTAATGCAACTGCCAATTTCTTGTCCTTGGAAGTTTTTTGCTTCTTCAAAACATAATGTTTTGATTTTTGACTTTTTTTTCTTTCTAGTCTCGTCTTTCCTTCCTTACTGAACCTTTGTGGAAAATACATCTTACTTACTGAAACGAGGCACTGATTTGTCCTCATTTAGCTTTTGCACCCCTTTACACGCTATTCACGTACAAACCTCATGAACAAAGGCCATTTCATAGTTTCTTGTTCTTTTTTCAGGTTTTCAGTTGCTTCTCTAGTGACTTAAGCGCTGGCTTAGAACAGAGGCTGAGGATATTTTCGGTTCTCTAGCTTTTGCTGGTGAGTCTGTATGTGACGTACTTGGAGGAGGATGCTGCTGCAGCATTGATTCTGACAAGGAGAAACCAGTGGGTTTGGGTGCGTTTGCTGAAGGTGGGAATAACTGTGGTTTTGGAAAGTCCCAAAGCCCTTCTGAAGGTGTTCAATTAGACTATGCATAGCTAAACTAAAAAGAGGAGCAATAGTTGGTGTCAGGTGCTTTATGGTACTATAAGAATCTTTGAAGGCATACAGTTACTTATAGTAGAATCTACTGATCTTGATTTCTGTTTCTCTTATTTCATATATTTTGGAATGAAAACTTGGAAGATGCAAGAAGACATCAATCAATGCAAATATTAATTTATGGCAAATATTTTAGGTTGACATCCTTTTTCCATCATCCACAGCTGCAGGTAAACTTTGCCGTTTTTGAGATTGACAAATATTTGAAAGTATACTTTTAATTTTAAATTAAACAACAAACGAAAAGGTCTACATCACTTTCTTTCAGAATTTATAAAGATGATTGCTGAGGGGCTCAAAAATAATATACTAGAGAATGCATACAAGCTTAAACTTAATTTCCTCACAGGGATCCAAACTAATATGGACATATTTAGACGTCATTCTGTCTATCATCGTTGCATTCAGCAAATCTGTTTGGGAGAAATCGGTTTTTATCAAAAATGAGATAAACCGGGTTCCCTTAAATCGTTTTTTTTAAACAGGGCAAACTTGATATTTGAGTTTAAAACAAGGCAAAAACGAGATTGAATTTGGAAAACAATGCAAAAATAAAAATTACTCGCAATCTGATTAACCGAATAGTGACGAATAGACAACTTTCAATCAAGGGTAGAAGAAGTTCCAGTTTTTTCACTTCTGAGTGGCAAGTGAAATTGGGATACACGTACCTTATTCTTAATCTCTTGCTGAAGCTCCTAGCTCCAACCGCTGTCTCAGTAACTGAAAGAAACAAGTTCAGAAAATATGGAGTGTTTCAAATGTCAAAAAATAAAATCAGGGATCGTAATGCTAAATGCTGTACCCTAATTCACTCTCACCCATCGAAGATAGCTTCTGTGTATGCAGCCTTCCCTTCCAATCTCTGATATATATTAGTTATTCTAATATCGTGTTAATTGGAATATAAGAATGAACCGAACCATTTAGGATTTTTACAATAAGTGAAGAATTTCTCCCTTATTGAATGTTCACTTGTTCGGAGTGGCTAAATGAGAACTTCTCCACATGTTTATTTTTTCAGATATTCGAGCTCGGTTCGATATCTTATCAAGCTCGAGCTATAAACGAGCCATAAACGAACTACTCGTTTTTAGCTCGTTTATATAATAAAAATTTGTTAATTAATGGATAATCGAGTATAATAATCGCGCAATAATCGAGTAATATTCGAGCATATAAACAAACGGTTCACGAACATAAACGAATCAAACACCATTATGCTCGTACTCGGCTCGTTTAATAAATGAGCTTGAAATTTATGCTCGTGCTCGCAATCAAGTCGAGCTTTTTCACGAGAGGCTTGCAAGTGTATCGGCTCGTTTACACCCTTAACTATAACAGCCAACGCCAAAGTGATTTTGGATTTAGCAGACATTCCTGAAACAATTACCAATCTGTAGTACACAAAATACTACTAGAATGAGGGATCTTGAAAATGTATAATTTGTATAGTATTCAATTTACATGTGTTCCAATAAAAAGTGCAACTAGAAGGACTTTGAATAGTGAAGAAACTGAGGTGTTAATCAATAAAATGAGTTTTTTTTATTGTTTGACGTGCTCGAAATTCGAATTTTAATTTTGCCCTCTTTTTAGAAAGAATGGGTAGGGAGGGAACCGGTTTGCTAATTTTCAAATAAAATTGATATTCAATTAAATTGGTTTGGGAGAAATCGGTTTGATGAGTAAGTGCATTCGTGACATGTTTTGGTATTATGTGAATCCAATGATATGCATTTTGTCACGTATCAACTTAATTTTGGAAAATTCGGTCTCAATTAAATAAAACCGGTTTGAGGGAAACCAGATTTATTATTTTCACTTAAAAGAAATCGGATTCGAGGTGTTAAGGAATTGGGTCTGTTAAAGAATAATCAACCGACCGGCTGAGTTTCTTTGTAATTATTTGTTGTTTTTTTTTTGATGGGAGTAATTATTTGTTGTTGATTACTGTATTTGTTGTAAGTTTGTAACAGACTATTGCACCATTTAGTTTTTCTAATTCGAAAATTAGGGTTAGCTAATTCTCTTTGATTTGTTCGATTTTGAACTTTATCATCTCCGATCTTCATCCTTCATTTCCGATCATCGATGATCTACGCTCAATTTCTACAGGTCGGATGATGATCAAAAGGCGGAGATATAAAAACCCACTCGCTTTCTCTTCATCTGAAAAATTTACAATCCACTCGGCTCGTTTTTTGTTCCGATTCGAGCATTCATTTGTGCACGGGTTTCTGATTGATCTGACGAAGCCGTTAGTAAACCGGAGCTGGTCGCTGCGCTTGACACCCAGTGAGCTTTTTCTGTACTGGGTTTGTCGTGGTACCGATTCCTTTTGTAGATTTGAGTGTAAAGAATGAGTCTTTTTGGTTGATTCTTGTGGGTTTGTGAGTTTTGATGGAAATGTGGGTGATTTGGGTACATGGATGTTCGGATTTTGAATTGGGGAAAAACCCTATTTTTGAGACTGGTTTGAATTCCTCTTGTGATTTGACTGGGAAAATGTGTCAAAGATTAAGTGACATTTGTATTCTTTGTTTGAAGCTGTGTAAACTGAACTTTGGATACTTGATCAATTCTGATTAGGTTTTGCGCAACTTGCTGCAGTTTGATGATTCTACTAGATGTTGTTTAGTCTTTCTAATGCAGGTTTGAATTGAATGATGTTATTTTTTGTACAGGAGACTGATGAGAGACTTCAAGAGGCTACAGCAGGACCCTCCGGCAGGTGTCAGTGCTGCTCCTTAAGAAATGAATATCATGCTTTGGGACGCAGTTATATTTGGGTGAGTTTCTTTTCCACATTGTTGCATTTGTAATTATTCTGTACATTTTCGATCCTTACTACTTTCCTCTGAAATACATAATCGTCTCGTTTTATTGCAGTCCGGTTAAGACACCGTGGGATGGAGGTAAAATAAGTTTCTTGGAACCTTTTTGTTGAGTCCTCTTTCGTTTTGTGGCGATCAGTATTTGTTTCTCCCCCTGCCTTTGCTTATTTGATAGCCAAAGATTCACAATTACAGAAATATATTTGATTTTGTTCAGTACTTCTGTATACGACTTTATCCATCGAGCAAAGATTGATATTTTAACAATTGTATCTGCATTGCTTTCTATCTGGAAATATTTGTGGTCGATTAGAGTCAATTTAAATGCTTTCTCCTGTTGCTTAATCCTGGCTATCATCAGGCTCATTTAAACTGACACTTCAGTTTTCGGAAGATTATCCTGATAAGCCGCCAGAGGTTCGTTTTGTTTCCAGAATGTTCCACCCAAACAGTAAGTCAAAGTTGTGTTCTGTTTTTCTTTTTCTGGTTCCAGTGTTATTTATGGATGCGTTTTTCTAATTTGAGAACCTACTATTCGTGCTATATGCTAATCCATTCTTAAATATATATTTTCCTTCAAATGTGTGAGGATTTTTTTTTTTGCAAGTTTATGCGGATGGAAGACTTTGCTTGGACATCCTACAAAAGCAATGGCGTCCAGTTTATGATGTCGCTGCAATACTTACTTCCATTCAGGTAATTTATTTATGTCTGATATTTGGTTTTTTTCTTCCAACATAAGCCCATTAATCGAGGTAAAATGCTGCCTCATATCTGGCTACATGGACAATGATGGTTGATTATTTGGTATGATGTGGAAACAGTTATATACAGTGTTTATGCATGTGTCTTCTGATCTAGTAAACTGCAATTTTCGGCTCTGAGGCATGTAATTGTAATGCAAGTTCTCGTGCCAATCCCGAAGCTGCGGTAATGCTCAGTGATAACAAGAGAGAGAGTAGAACAGGAAAGTGCGTGAAATAGTTGAGAAGAGCTGGACAGCAGATTAAACCCTTTTCTGTCAATATGTTTGTTGTACATCTTCAAGTAGAAATTCCTAAAAACCCATCCATGGAAGTACATACAAATTGTAACACTACAATCTCCATACAAGTGTCAGCTGGTCACCAGAGTTCCCCCAAACACTTCAGTAGGATGCCGCAAAGGAAGCCCAATTGAAGTGTTAAAGAGAACTCCGGGAGTCAGCTGACGTTTTTCTTGTCGACAGACAGGTGTATTCCCATGGAGCAGGTTTGTGCAGAATTACAGGTAACTGACGAATGTTTTGAAATATCTTTCATTCCTTCTTCTTTTTTTTGCTGGTCAAGTGGTAGCTAGAGTTCCCCCAAACACTTCAGTAGGACTCGAGTACAAGTCCCAATGAAGTGTTGTAGGGAACTCTCGATAACAACTGACATTGTTTTTCCTTGCATTCGTCAGATCAGGCGGCATCCGCAGTTCCCCCAAACACTTCAGTAGGACTAAATTACAAGTCCCAATGAAGTGTTGTAGGGAACTCCAGATAAAGACTGACATTGTCGTTGCGTGTTCGAATCAGGTAGCAGCCGGAGTTCCCCCAAACACTTCAGTAGGACTAAATTACAAGTTCCAATGAAGTGTTGTAGGGAACTCCAGATAAAGACTGACATTATTGTTGCGTTTTCGAATAAGGTAGCAGCCGGAGTTCCCCCAAACACTTCAGTAGGATTACCGACCCCAATGAAGTGTTGTAGGGAACCCCAGATAGCAAACTGATGTCTTTACATTATTGTTTTTCAATTTGCTGTTTGATATATCATCTTCTGAACCGAAGCCTTCTATTTATAGTTGTGTGGCGAGTTCTTTTTAGCTTGAACCTGGCCGGTTTTGCAGGAAGCATTCGTCTTGAACAATTAATCAGATACGATTGATTCTGGTGAGTGCAAAGCGTTACATAAATCGGTCGTAAAAGAGTTCAAAGTTGGCTCTTGGAGATAGCTACCATAAAATGTTCCATTGATCTTCTGAGGCAGAATGTGGTCCTGGGCAATATTCCTGATGCTGCAAAGACTCAACTTGGCGATCCACTGCTTCGATGTTCCACAAAAGCTCGCCTTTCTGAGGTACCGAACACCAACGAACTAAGTGCATTTTTCCATCTAAATTCATAAAGCCAAAAACCTCAAGATGGTTTCATTAGTGTTGAAGCTGGATATGCTATATTCTCCACAG
The DNA here is from genome assembly GCA_033675215.1 of Rhodiola kirilowii. Taxonomy (NCBI): domain Eukaryota; kingdom Viridiplantae; phylum Streptophyta; class Magnoliopsida; order Saxifragales; family Crassulaceae; genus Rhodiola; species Rhodiola kirilowii. The sequence continues at coordinate 55,853,722 of CM066197.1, read as the reverse complement.
GACCATGTGTGAATCTCTCCGTTAAGTTCTTTCAGCGTTTTATCCGAAACCTGAAAGAGGTGCACTGCCTTTGTGTGTTAGAAGAACCTTAGTTAATATAACGACCAAATTCATTATGTACTTGTACTTCACTGGTTTTAGGATCAAAACGCACAGGGACTCGAAAGTAAATAATTGATGTGCGCGCTGCAGGCCTGCGGCAGCCATTTATAATGGGCCACATCATATGCAAACGATTAAAGATGTTTATGGGCTTGGGCCTAGCCAGCCGCATGTCGTTATAATAGGACCAGACTCAAAAAGCATGAAATTCTAAATTTGCACTAATATTATGGAAATTTCAGATTTAATTTAATTAAAATACATAACTTTGTATAAAATGTTTTTGGCTTCGTTCGGTTCAACTAGTAGGGTTAAGATCATATGAGAATTGTGTGTTTTGGTAAGAAATAAGAATTAAAATCAGCCATTGAATTTAAGATCCAACGGTTTGTAATAATCAATAGATTAGGCATTTAATTAAATGCTAATTATGGTCAAAGGGTAAAATGAATGAATTTCTTATAACTGAAAGGGACCATTACAAATGAAATAAATAGCATCAACTAGCCATTCCGTAACAAAAATTCATCCGCCAAAGCCTTCTGCGAGACAAAAGATAACTTCTGTCTCAAAATAGAGAGAGAGCTGTTGGGGACTCCAAACCCTTGGCCTCAGCCATCGCGCCGCCACTGTTCTGATCAGCCGATCCGCTCTCCCTCCAAAACCTCCTAAAGATTCCATAATAAAAGGTTCAAAAATAAGCCCATTAGCAGAACAACCGGCATCATATCTGGAAATCTTCCTTTCCTCTGCTCTCCTAGCTGCCTCACCAGATTCCATCTCAGCTCCATCGCCAACAAAAGGAGAGACAATGGACACATCCACACACATATCCTTACCGTCATCTCAAGCGGGTACTAATATGTCTGCAGGCTTCTCGCCACCTTCAATATGTCTGCAGGCTTCTCGCCACGTCTGCAGGGTAAAATCAGAATAGAAAAAATCAATCGTGCGCAATCCCGCTGATTCGATCTTATTTTTTCGATAAACGATCTTGTCAATCGTGCGCAAATCCGACATTGCTGCACTAAACCCTAGGCGATTACAGTTCGTCCCATACTCCATCAATTGTCTCTGTTTTTGGTGGATCACAATTTGACAATTTATGATGAATATGGCATACAACACCAATGCAGGTACATCTTACGTATATAATTCATCCCCGGTTGTTACGTGCACTGTTGCTACACGTCCATCATGGTAGTTTCATCTTTAGGGAGTTATGATAGGTCAAAGGATGGTTATTAGTTAGTGGAGTCATTAGTTAGTGGATTAAGGTTATGGTGTATTTGAATGCATGGCGTGTGATTCAAACTATTTAAGTGTAAGTTTGTATTAGAATGAAGGAGGCAAGAAATTAATCAAAAGTCTCCTCTACTCAGTCTCATCTCAATCTATCCCAAATTATTCGTCTAATTTCTCACCCAATTCATCTCATCCCAAATCTCAGTTCGTCTAAATCCTAAATTCTATCAAATTTATCTTTTGGTTTGCATCATTTGGTGCTTTCACTGAGAGTTGATTAATGTCGTTCTCTCAACCGGTGCAAACCGTAGCCCTACCCGAGAAATTGAATTCGATTTACAGCATATGTGAAGAAGCCAAGAGTTTGTGTATCGAGGTGAAAGATCAAAACTCCGCCATGGCTGCCAAAATTCATGCTGCGGCTGATGAGTTGAATTCTCCACTCATTTACATACCCATTTTTGAAGAGTTTTGGTCCATTCCCGATGCTAATTCGATGTCATTTGACCCTTATTATTGCATTTCAGGCTAGAATCAGTCATTCCTCGAGCTCGGGACCTTAACACGAAAACTCGGGAGAAAATCGGGATTTTGGAGCAAAAAGTGCCGAAGTTGAAGTTACACCCGCCCGGGTCTAACTTGACCCGCCCGGGTCCTCAGTGCAGAGCGCTCGGATGTCATTTTCACTCGGTCGAGTCCGAGTAGACCCGCCCGGGTCTTCGCCAAGCCTCAGCACGTCGCCCGGGTCTCGAGTAGACCCGCCCGGGTCTTTTCTTAAAGATCAGATTTTTAGCTTTGTGCTATAAATAGAAAGTTGAGATCCAAAACCAAAAAAAAGAAGGACGGGAGATCGAAGGAGCTAGGGTTTTGGAGCACGAAACATTGAAGGTTTCTAGAGAAAGCAAGCTACCAAGGCTTCAAGGGAGATCATCCATTGAAGATTGAAGATCTTTGGTTTATTCTTTCCATTGTATCTTCATCTATGTACTCAAAACATTTTGTGTTTGTCTATGAACATGATTTGTGAGTAGTGTTTTTATATTCTAGGGTCCTATGGATCTCATGTGTGTTTATACTCCTTATCTATTATGAATGAATGCTAGAATAACATGTTTTGGATGATTGTGGTTTACTTTGAATGAATGATCAAACTATGCACTCTAGGTGTTTGAGAAAATGTCTAAGTGAATGGTTTTGATTTATGACTTGAGTTAAGCACTCTAAGTGTTTGAGAAAATGTCTAAGTGAATGGTTTTGATTTATGACTTGAGTTAAGCACTCTAGGTGTTTGAGAAAATGCCTAGATGATTAATTGCTATGGTCCTTTGGTCAAGTAGCCGAGAGGTGGAAGCCAAAGTATCTAGATATTGAGTCATTAAGGAATTCTAGGCTAAGTAACCGAGAGGTGGACGCCAAAGGTTCTCGAAAACAAGTAAATCACCCTTGTTAGGTGGTGATCACTAGCGTGACCCATCTTGGCATTGAGATATGCTTGATCTTAAACCGCTCATTGGCTATTGATCATTGAGCTAGCGCTAATGATTGAGAACCTTGAGTAGGACGTGAGCTAACAACATCTAGCGATTGAAGCTCACGTGCGAGGTGCTTCTTCCTTAAATCAAGTAACAACATCTAGCGATTGAATTTGATTTAATAGTCGCACGCCTTAATCTAATCATCTAATACAAGTATCTTGCATGAAATTGAATTCTTGGAGTCTAAAAACACGCATGAGTGAAGTAGTTCCCTAGAGTACACCTTTTGCCTTGGTAGGACATTATCTCTAGATCCCTTAGTTTGTTTACATTGTTTACATTCATTTGCTCCAATAACCACATCAAACCAACCTTTCACAATTAGGATAGACTTATCGGAACGAAATCGAATAGTGCTCATAAGTTTGGACTTGCTCCTTGGACGACCCGGTACTTACCGGTCATTATAAATTATTTTTGACTTGTACCTAAAAAATACAACGTTCAAAATGGCGCCGTTGCCGGGGAGCAATGAATTAACTAGAGCACTAGAGTAGATTTTGTGAGATTTGGACTATCCTTGTAAATATTTTTCCTTTTCTTTTGTACATTCTTTACACTCATATCCCTTGCTAACTTTTGTTTTTTTTGCGAGGATGGATTCATACAACCAACAAGTCTCTTACAATGAACAATATTACCAAGAGGAGGAGCAACAAAATGCATATTGGGAAGAGCATGGCTATCCGACACATTCGTACTCTTCTTATCGGAATGATAGCCAATACTCATTTGAAGATGACTCCTACCCTACCTATCCTCTAAATCCTCAACCTAGTGCCAATGAACTCTTCTACAATGAATTGCTAAACTCTTTGAATGAAAGTGAGAGGGTTAGACAAGAAACTATGGCCTCTTTACAAGCTTCTTATGCCAAGACGCACCAAGACAACCTAGACATGCTCGGAACTTTTAGTGCATCAACACAACAATGGGGTCAATCAAATGAAAATGAGGACTTGGATGACGAAGAAGAGGTGTCCAAAGAAGAAGTTCATGAATCTATTGCCCCAAGACAAAAATGGGATCAAGCAATGGAGGATGAGTTCATGAGAGCCGCTCGCAAAGCTTTTGATGAGGCATGGGATGGTGAATCTTGCACCGAGGATGAGTTGGAACATGAAAGTGCACCACCCTTCACTACTAGCACGTTTCAAGATCAATCGGTTGAGAACACACAAGAGCTCACCATTCCATCAACGCCTTGGCTCTCCGACGAGGAATTCTTCAAGGATGATGCCTCTTGCATTGAGGAAATAACCTTTTTGAGGAAGAAGAACTCCCGCCTCCCGCTATAGAAGAGCCTAAATGTGAATCCCAAGTTCTTGATGATGATATGGTTGAGGAAGAGGATATTGAGCCACAAGAACTTCAAGGGTATAGAGACTTTGTTGAGGTTTTCATGGAAGAGACTAAGGAGTCACCTCGCATACAAGGAAATGAAAGTTTAATGAGGGAGATTGAGGATTGGGCACCCAAGGACATCATCGAAAAATTGAAGGAGGGTGTGCCCATCAAGCTCGAGACAAATTTTGAAGACTCCTTCATTCCGACGTCTCGAGACAAGTTTGGGAGCTTCGTGCCTTATTTTGCAAGATCTTTGGAAGGATGCTCCCATGACCCCTTAGCTCTAAAGGCTTCATATTTGAAGGGGTCAAGCTTGCAATTGAAAGTCCATCGTAGACTTGATGGGAAGAAATTCAAATGGGACTTGAAGGTGGATTGACACGCCAATTTCCAAGGCCCCGTGAGAAGGGATCCTAGCAAAGGACTTCTCACGAGTGATTCTATGGGGCGCTTTGCTACGTCTTTGCCAAGACGGGAAAAACTAGGCCCTCGCAAGAGGTAACCCGGTTTGTAAGTTTTTCATTCTCGTTCTTCATGTTTAAGTGTTTAACATGATTTTGAGTGAAGTGTGATATTTATGACTAGTGGGTCAAATTTTAAGTGTGGAGTGAGTTCTACTCACTCCAATTCCACTTCGCATTACCAAGCCCCTCCATTTTTCCCTTGATTTCTTAATGCATGATGATGTCGCCCCTTAGTGTTCACGTGCCTTCTTTGAGTTTACTAGACAAGGACTATCTTGTTATACCATGCTATTAGTCTAGTTTCACATTTGGGGCACTTAGGAACCCTTGTGCATATTTTGGAGGAATGTGATTTACCTTCCTTGTTTGAATTCTATTAAACTTATGTCATGATGTTATCGTGTAACTTTTGATGCTATCTTGCTCATACTTGAGTTTTACATTACCTTGTATGTCACTTGTTACATTTAACCTCTCATGTTGTCTTGTCATCAAGGAAAGTATTCACATCATGTATGATAAAGCTTAGCACATTGGCGTCTCTATTATTCAAGGTGCACATCTACAAACGAAGGGAGTTCCTATGTGCCTTTATCACATTTTCATTATTGATTGCGCTTAGGGACTAAGTGATGGATGCACAGTCGTTATGTGCAAACGTCAAGAATAAATTTATAGTCCGCTACTTGCAACTATACTACTAGGTAGTACTTGGTAAGTAGGGGTCGAACCCAAGGGAATCAGGGGAATAGTCGTTCTTTGAGGGGGTTTATCCAGCGAGAGAGCGTGTTTTAGGTCGGTTGGTTGGTTTTAAAGCTACCAGCTAAGTGATTGATTGATTGATTGGTTGGTTTTAGTACTGGAAAGTAAATTACAGTTTATAATTAAAGAGAAATGTTTGGTTTCAGGGGCCTTGTATTATATCCTATTTATCATTGACCTTTAGTGAATTATCTAAGTATTCAAAGATGAATCGAGGCCCTTTCGTAGCGCAAGACTTGCAACATCGTTTAAAGCAACACTTGTTCTAAGCAAAACTAATTCCTCCTTTCGAAGTATCTTAGCTGTAAGTGCATCCACTTGATCTCCCAGTTACGTTATTGACCAAGTGGTGTTTTAGATAAGTGGAACTCCTCGATAAGTTTTGCTTGTGACAGCTTCCACTTATCGAGTATGATCACGAATTTCCACGGAAGAGCTTTGCTTGTGACAGCTTCCACTCAACCTTGGAAACTCTGACTTGATATATGGCACATAGAACAAGTTTTGAATACTAAGATTAGACGCTAAGTTAATAGTCTTAAAACATTTTATAATACAAGTGCGCCCCTTCTACCGAACTACTAGTTTAGCTACTATTCATCGCGCTAAACATTATAACTAAGGAAATAAACAGTTGAATAAATACTAAGAATTACTTACAACCGTTGAAGCGCCAAGGGAGCTATCCTTTATTTCCAAAGCCAAACTTACATATACATAACTTAGAGAGAGAAGTGTTTTTTTACAAGTGAGGTGGTGATGATAATGAGAGGAGGAGCTCCTCCTTTTATAGCCATGGAGGGTGGAGATGGGTGGTGGAGATGGATGCATGTGGAGGCCATCCATGGTGGTGGAGAATGGAGGGTGGAGGAGCCACCACATGTCTTTTGATCCAAGGGAGGAGAAGAGGAGGAAGGAGGAGGAGACATGTGGAGGAGCTCAAAAGCCGCCGGTCAAGGGAGGAGGAGCCGCCGGTTGCCGGTGGTGGAAGTGGAGGAGGGGTGGCTTTGGCCACCTCTTGCCCAAGTGGCCTGTCACTTTGCCCATGTGTGAGTTTTGTACAGTTTTGTGCAGTCTTTTCACAAAACTGTCAATGTATTTCTTCCCCGGGCTGTCTTGATTCCTCTCCTAATTTTTCTGATTAATTTGTTACGAGTGCTTCAACGTCAGGATCCTTGATATTTCTTCAGTCGGTATATGATCTTGACCTTGGATTGACTCGTAACATCTTTTCTGCTCTAAAAGCTCATCTTTAGTGTGTATTCTCTCTAAGCTCTGAATTACCCTGTAAAAATATATCTGAACTAACAAGCAAAAGTTAAATAGACAAAATGTCTAAATAAGGGGGTTATACTGTGTTTCTGATTCGTATAATTTTGGTCCATCAGATTACCCCCCACTTTTAGTTGTTCATCCCGAACAATGCTATTCAAGGGCTGTACTCTAAGTTGGCTTTGAAATATGAAAATTAGACTGTGTTACTCGATCTATCCTAATTCATGCATTGCTTACTTATTACCAAATTAAACTGTATAAATAAATAGAAGAATCTTAATACTTGTACCTTCGTGTTGAGATGCAAATTATATTGGATGTCTCGGGAGATAGCCCTGTTTAGGCTCCTGGACTGCAATCTCGGGATCGTCTCGCACTATATGGTTTTCTGGTAGCTTTCTCTAGCACGTGATTCGGTTCGGGTCTCAATGGTTTGAGTACTTTGATTTTCTTATGGCGAGGGACTGCTTTTGTAGTGAATTGGCCTTTGGCCTTTGATTTGACTCTTTGAGTTCTTCACTTTTTTGTTCGGTTAAAACCTTCACAATTTTGGGCCTTTGGCCTCTTGATTTGCTTCTTCGAGCTTTTCGCCTTTTTGTAACTGCTAGTCCATTTTCTCAAGCCTTTCTTTTGGGAGGTCCAATCATCGCCCGCAAGCCTATGGAAATACCTCCCCGCTCCTCTCATCGTTGTCGTTTCGCGCGGGTCAAGAAGAGGGTCGCTCCTCTATTTTCTCGGCTACTTTGACTAGAGAGAGGACGGTCTGATTCCCGTCCTCGCCTTTTCTTTTCTTTTTGCATAAACACTGCATGGCGAAGATGACTTCAATCTTCATTGAAAACCCGAAGTGCAGCCTCCACTGACTTCGAAAACCATATAGTTTGATCTGATCCTTTAATCGCTTGCCAAGCCTCTCTAGGGCAGTTTATATCAACTCCACATCCCTAGTTATCTCAGCACAAAGGACAAATGAAAAGTTACATTCTAAGTTTTTAAACAGTTTGAATTCTCACAAGGTTAATGCATGAATTATGATTTATCTTTTTCACATTCTTAAGTTCATATTTTCAAAAAGATACTATTACTAAAAAAGAAAAATAGCAAGCATGTTATTTATGTACACAGGTGGTTCTCACCCCCCACTTTTGAACGAAGGCGTGCCTTAGTTCAAAAGTCATGCAAGCTTAAAACTAAATACTGAATTTAAATGACAGAAATTAAAATGCGGAATGTAAGATAGTGTCGGGTTACCTCCCGACCAGTGCACTTGTTTAACGTCGTTGGATCGACAGTACCTCGTTGTGGATCACTGGTTTGGGTCCCATGGGTGGCTTAAGTCGAACTTTGCCACCGTTCCTGTGTTGTTTCTTCCCTACTTCTTGCTGGAGTAAGAGCTCCATGGTTTTGGTGTTTTCTCTTTCCATTGTTTCTGAGAAGGCGAGAGACCTTTGACCATAGCTGCTAGTCTTGTTACTTTTTTGGTCTCTAATGACAGGTTAGAAAACTGTGCACCGTGATCTGAGATAGGTGTTATGTCTGGCGGTTTCTTTGTGTCCGGGCGGCTCTGATTAATGTAGAAGTGTGCAATTTTACCGCCGAACTTAAGCGATAATGAGCCCTTGCCCACATCGATTCTTGCTTTAGTGGCGAAGAGGAATGGTCGTCCCAATATTATTATTGGTGGGTCGTCTTCGCAGGTCTCTTCTGTTGGTATTACATAGAAGTCCGCTGTAACGACGAGTTCTCCCACATGGAGTATTACGTCTTCCAGTTCTCCAACCGGGCGGATGCATGATTTATTTCCTAGCTCGATGTTCGACCGGGGTGGTTTCAATGGACCAAGTCCTAGTAAGTAATACAAGGAGGAAGGCATGGCATTGACAGCAGCCCCAAGATCGACTAAGCATTTGTGGATCTGGGTTTCACCAATACCGCAAGTGATTGTAAAGGCCCCAGGGTCTTTATCTCTTCTTGGTAGTGGCTCATGATCCGTAGTGAGGGCTCTTTCTATTGTCGGGCTATTCTGCCCATTCCCTGGCTTAGGATTTGCATACTCGGACCCTTTAATATTTTGCTTCGGAGCATAAATATTAGCTGGGGGGTCCCAACCAGATGCTGGTATGTCAAAGTGTGTGATCGGCGGCGGTGTTATGCAAACAGTGAACGCGTACCGTCCATTGTCAGCATGTGTAACCCATGTTTTGCCATCATTGGGTCGGTCTTCTTCTTGATTCCAATCAGGTCGACGCCTACGGTTGTAGTGATTGTTCGTAAGTCTGTAGGTTGGGGACCGTGCTACTTCTCCTAGTGTAGCCTTCATGTTTGACCTCCTTATCATGCTTATGTTCGCCTTTGGATTTTGGATGGTCTGTGAAGGAAGTCTGCCGGGTTCAGTAGTTAGTGTTGACATGGCGGTGGTGAGCTGGGACATTTGTTTGGTTAATTCTGAAATTGCCCCGTCACTTTTTGCCTGGTACTGGTGTAGCGAAGTTCCCAATTGATTAACATTTCCCGCGAGCTCCTTCATCGTGTCATTGAGCGACTTGCTTGGTTCCTGCTGATTGCTCGGGCCGGCTTGGTGCATATTTGACCCTTTTTGCTGATATTGGCCTGCCGACGGAGCGTTCTGGTTATATTGTCGGTGGGGGGGTTGGTAGAATGACTGTGCTAATTGAGGAACAGCTGGTTGTGTCTCCTTCTGAGGATAGCTGTTGTTGTTACGCCAGCCTGGGTTGGATGTTTGGCCGTACTGTCTGTTTTGTCCAGCTCTATCGTTGTATCCTTGATATCCTCCCACTATATTCACTTCCGCTGGTTCCTCTTCTATTAATGTCGGGCATGTGTCAGTTTTGTGGTCTGTAGAACCACAGAACTCGCAAGGTTTTACCGGAACTGGCTGTCTACGTATGATCTCAGTCATCATCTCCTTTAAATGTTTTATCTCTTCAGTCATGGAGTTTACTGATGCCTCGGCTTGTGCTACCTTTTTTGATCGAGAGAATTCATCTTGGCGAGTGGTCTCTTCTCTAAATCGGGCATTTTCAGCAACATTGGCGATGAGATTTCTGATGCCACTCAATGATAGATTCATCATAGACCCTCCAGCTGAGGCATCCAAGAGCATTTTGTCTAATGGTCTTAATCCATCAATGAGGTACTCGATGACGAGTTTCTCGGACAGTCCAAGGTTACAGCATCTTCTTTCCAGGTGATTGAACTTTTCCAGGTAATCGTACATGGTTTCATTTGGACCTTGCTTGATTTCCTGTAGTTGCCTCCTTACTTGCATTGCTCTTCCTGCCGGATAGTATTTGTCTAAAAATTTCTTCTGCATCTGAGCCCATGTTCTGATGCTTCCGGAAGGCAATGAAAGGAACCAGTCGCTTGCCGAGTCTATGAGGAAAAAATAGAACGCCTTTAACTTGAAGTCGTCCATATTTACTCGATTGGGCTTTAGATTCTAGCAAATGCCATGTAGGCGTTGGAGGTGAGTGGTTGCAGATTCTCCAAGAGCTCCTGAGAATTTGGGCAAGCTGTGTGCCTGATAGAGCTAAAATATATGCATTTTAGGCGACATCTATGCTTATTGTTTCGTTCGTTTTATCACGATTTCACTTGCTATTTGATGCCTTGTGGTTCATTTCAGGCGAATTACAGAGTTTAAGCTGAGAACACAAGTGTGCATTGATTTTGGAGCAAAACCGAGCATTTCGGAGCAAAAACATGGTTTTTCGGGCAAACCGGGACAAGCCGACCTCTCCGGAGTATTTTGGGCATAACTCTCTCATACGGCGTCCGATTTGACTGATCTTTAGCTTGTTGGAAAGGTATTTCAAAGAGCTACAACTTTGTAGTTTGCACAAAGACCAAATTCGGATGGTAAGAGGCTCTGAGGTGCCGAACCGCCCGGTTCAATTTCGTGCACACATCTGAACCGCCCGGTTCAAAGGGTCCGAGAGTTGGAGTCCCTTGAAGCTCATCTCAACCGGCCGGTTGAGTTTTGGCCTCATTTCCGAACCGCCCGGTTGGACCCGAAACCCAGAAATTTCAGTTTTTGCTATAAATATAAACTTAGGGTTTCTGAACAAAGGGGGGGACGATTTTGGGGAGCTTTTTGGGCGATTTTGGGAGGCTTTTGAGCTGGGATTTTGGAAGACAACAACAACACAAAGATTGGATCCTCACTTGTTCTTAGTTCTCCATATTGGTTTTGAATTTCTAAACTCTACCTTTCATATGGGTGTTTACACTTTTGTGGTTGTTTTTGCTTGTGAACTCACTATGAGTGAGTAGTGACTTTGATTGGGGATTATTGATCCCCTAGACATGTTGTGATGATATAAATGCAATGGATGTTGATATTGAATGAGTTTGCACATGAATCTTCTTCATTTGAACTAAATGTTTAGAGTTGCCCATAAGGTGTTTGTGAAATGTCCTCAATGGGAACTTAGCTTAATTTCATGTTTGATGTAGCTCACGTTGATCAACATGAATTTAACGAAATGAATGGAGAGGCATTAGGACTTTTGTGTTACATGGCGACACTTAAAACCTAATGAGATTGGCTTGAGTTTAACAAGAACATATTTATCTAATCAATAGAGCGCGAGTGTGAGATTAGAAATGCATGTTCTATAGGGCCAATAGAGCGCGAGTGTGAGGTCCTATGCGAGGTGTAGCCTCTTTATCCTAGGTTGTAGCACGAGTGGAACTTAGGGGAAATGTTACATGGCTAAATTCTATTCAAGTGCATGCAAATTCATAGTTGACATCTAATATCATCATCACTATGATTGTCTAGGTGGGGAAGTAATCCCTAGTCTTCTTTGATTGATCGTTTATTCGTTTCTTTGCTAGAATCTCTCTCTTTGGATAGTAAATCATTGCTATCAACCTCTTTCGAGGCATAAACCCCCCCCACCACCTTAGACATTCTAGCTTGATCTTTAGCACTATTAGTTTAATCACCTATCTCTTGGGTACGACCTTGGGTTTCCCGAGTCTTTACAAATGTTTTGATTTAACGTGACTTAGCATAAGTATTTGAATTCTTATTTGAATATTTACACTATATTTACGAGTGATCAAATGGCGCCGTTGCCGGGGATAGGTTAATTAACTAGGTGCTATTAGATTAGTTTAGTTTGTCTTGTAAATATTTTTCTTATGCTTGTATATTCTTCTTTTTCTCTCATATCCCTTACTAACTTCGTTAATCTTGTTTTGCGAGGATGGATAACTATAACCAACAAGCCATGCACGATGAAGATTATTATGAAGAGGATGACTCCTCGAATTATGCAATTGAAGATCAATTGGCTGATTTGACAAAGATAGTGGATAGTATGATGAGTTTGGTTGACAAAGGGAAGTATGAAGACAATGAAGATTATTATGAAGATGATCAACTAAATACCCATTGTGAAGACCATCGGATGTACAACCACAATCAACAAGTCTCTTCTAATGAGGGATATTATCAAGAGGAGGAGCAACCATATTGGAATTATCAAGAGCATGACTATCAAACTAATCGTTATAATTTGGATGGGGATGACCAAGAAGAGGAGCAACCAAACGGCTATTGGGAAGACTCTTGGAATCCATCGCATACCTACACTCAAAATTGGAATGATAGTCAATGTTTTGATATTGAAAGCTCCTACCCTCCATATCCTCAACCTCCTCAACCATCAAATGAGCCCTCGGGTTTTGAAGCCATGTTTGCCACATTTCTAGCAAACCAAAAGGAGATAAAGGAGATCGAGGCTCGCATGGAAGCTAAGATGGCACAACACGCAATTGACATTAAGAACTTGAGTGAGGAAGAGGTGGTCTTCGAAGAAGAAGAAGAAGTCCTTGAATCTAATGCCTTAAGGGAAGAATGGGATCAAGAAAGGGAAGATGAACTTTGGAGAGTCGGCACCGTAGCTCATTACAACCAAAGGGATGGTGAATCTTGTGACGAAGACGAGGTGGAATGCAAGAGTGAAGCATCCTTCACTACTCGCATGTCACAAGATCAATTGGACGAAAATACACAAGAGCTCACCATTCCATCAATGCCTTGGCTCTCCGACGAGGAATTCTTCAATGATGATGCCTCTTACATAGAGGAAATAACTTTTATTGATGAAGAAGAACTCCTTCCTCCCGCTATGAGTGAGCTTGAATGTGAACCCAAACTTGTTGATGATGGATTAAAGGAAGAGCGTATAGAGATCAAAAGTCTTCAAGGGTATAGAGACTTCATTGAGGTTTTCATGGAGGAAACCAAGGAACCAACTCGCATGCAAGAAGACAAAGTTATAGAGAGGGATATTGAGGAGTGGGCACCTATAGACGTCAATGATAAACTCAAGGAAGGGATGCCCATCATTCTCGAGACAAGTTATGAAGACCCTTTCTTCACTACTTCGTCTCGAGACAAGTTTTGGAGCTTCTTGCCATATTTCCAAAGACTAATTGGAAAAAGCTCCCATGGCCCCTTAATTTTTAAGGGATCTTCATACTTGAAGGGGTCATGCTCCCAAAGGAAAGTCCATTGTAGGCTTGATGGGAGAAAATTCAAATGGGATTTGAAGGTGGTTTGACATGATCAAGTCCAAGGCCCCGCTTGAGGAGGGATCTTAGCAAAAGACTCCTCAAGTGTGTTTCTAAAGAGGAAAATCGGCTCCGTCTTAGCCAAGACGTTAAACTAGGCTTGTAAGTGTTGCCCCCATGATTTTTAAATATTTCTATGATGATTGGATTTCTATTTGCTTCAAGTGTGGGGTGTTGAAATGGCTACCTCCAAACGAGAGAAGTTTCTCTTAACTCTCTCTTTGCTTTTCATTCTATCCATTGCTTAGGGACTAAACAATTGCTAAGTGTGGGGTGGCCTATGTTTGACATTGTCTTGAATACATGAGATGTTTGTGTTTGCTTGATATGCCTTCATGTTTAAAATCCAATCAACTTATGTTTAAGGGAAAACACTTACACTACCGCACAATTCATCCAAAAATTTTGAAATATTAATGAAAACAAAAATTCTAGGCAAGGCTACATTTTCGAAAAACATTTCACCTCTAAATTCAACTAGTCGTGCACGATTTCACTTGATTGATCCTTTAGATGACTAATGAATTTGATTGTTGACTTTCATTCTTGAGGATCAAAGCATCTACTAGCATTTCTTTATCTTTTGTTCTAAGCTTTTCCCATTGAGGCTAAAGAGTTGATCTTTGAAAGCATAAAATCGAAATGATTTATAACTCCAAAACCCTTGCATGCCATGATTGCCTTTAGGTGACTTTAGTGACCTTGCTTATTTCGTGGATTTGTCTTGTTAGTTTGTCATGCTCCATCTTTAACACTTAGCCCTTTGTCAAAGTTCTAAGTGTGGAGTCAAAAGAGGGTGAAAAATAGGCCCCAACAAAAAAATTTTATATATACTTCATTCTTATGGTCAAAAGAGGGCAAAGCCCCGACTAAAAACTCTCTCAGTGCGCACGAGAAGTTTTGAACAAAATATACAAATGCCGGGGGTTAGGAAGAAAAGTTCCCCCTCGAAAGCATTTGTAGTCCAAAGGCCATTTGAAAGAAAAAAAAAAGGAGAGGAAAATAAGAAGCACTTAGACTTGACAATCGGCTATCCCACCATTCTCTAGCATGAAAACCAATGAGGCAATTGATACTTACTAGCAAGAATTCACTAAGGGACGAACCTCGTATTCTTTTATACTTAGGCATGATATGATGTGCAAGGGTATACAAAAACTTTATTGTTGGAACTCCTCTTCTCTTATGATTAAGTGACCCTTGCGTCCTAGGCTTGAGAACGAGTTCAGAGCTCACGAGCCAATGGACTAGCCTCCTTGCTAGCATTGGTGAGTGATCCAACATGATTTCTTTGCAATTATTTGATCGTTTTCTTGAAGTCACTAATAAAGAAAATGACTAGAATCCTTGATTAAAGATTTATTAGTCTTTGCTTTGATTTGCTTGAATGTCCTAATTCATGAATTTCCATAAGGATTCGAAGAGGACTCATGTAGTGATTGAAATGCACATATCTAGTTGAATACATTATGAACTTCATGAAAAACATCTTGCCTAGTACTTTGAAAATTGTGAACTTAAAATGCTTATTTGGATGATTGTTCTTCTTGTGGGATTTGTGAGTATTCCCGTGTCTGAAAACTCTCAGGAGATTACAACTCCTCCACTAGGGTAGCCTAGGGGTTTAAAGGCTTGGTGCATTCGCTAAATGCACTCGTGTCACCTACGAAAGTGGTTTATCAAAAGTAGTATTTGTTTCTTAGTGTTTTTAGTTAGTTTTCACAACCATATGGATTTTCTTTGAATCGATCTTGAGTGAGTGAAGTGCCTTCTTTTTGTTGATCTCTATGATTAGTTTGCTCGGGACGATCAAACGTTAAGTGTGGGGTGATTTGATAGCGCTAAAATATATGCATTTTAGGCGACATCTATGCTTATTGTTTCGTTCGTTTTATCACGATTTCACTTGCTATTTGATGCCTTGTGGTTCATTTCAGGCGAATTACAGAGTTTAAGCTGAGAACACAAGTGTGCATTGATTTTGGAGCAAAACCGAGCATTTCGGAGCAAAAACATGGTTTTTCGGGCAAACCGGGACAAGCCGACCTCTCCGGAGTATTTTGGGCATAACTCTCTCATACGGCGTCCGATTTGGCTGATCTTTAGCTTGTTGGAAAGGTATTTCAAAGAGCTACAACTTTGTAGTTTGCACAAAGACCAAATTCGGATGGTAAGAGGCTCTGAGGTGCCGAACCGCCCGGTTCAATTTCGTGCACACATCTGAACCGCCCGGTTCAAAGGGTCCGAGAGTTGGAGTCCCTTGAAGCTCATCTCAACCGGCCGGTTGAGTTTTGGCCTCATTTCCGAACCGCCCGGTTGGACCCGAAACCCAGAAATTTCAGTTTTTGCTATAAATATAAACTTAGGGTTTCTGAACAAAGGGGGGGACGATTTTGGGGAGCTTTTTGGGCGATTTTGGGAGGCTTTTGAGCTGGGATTTTGGAAGACAACAACAACACAAAGATTGGATCCTCACTTGTTCTTAGTTCTCCATATTGGTTTTGAATTTCTAAACTCTACCTTTCATATGGGTGTTTACACTTTTGTGGTTGTTTTTGCTTGTGAACTCACTATGAGTGAGTAGTGACTTTGATTGGGGATTATTGATCCCCTAGACATGTTGTGATGATATAAATGCAATGGATGTTGATATTGAATGAGTTTGCACATGAATCTTCTTCATTTGAACTAAATGTTTAGAGTTGCCCATAAGGTGTTTGTGAAATGTCCTCAATGGGAACTTAGCTTAATTTCATGTTTGATGTAGCTCACGTTGATCAACATGAATTTAACGAAATGAATGGAGAGGCATTAGGACTTTTGTGTTAAATGGCGACACTTAAAACCTAATGAGATTGGCTTGAGTTTAACAAGAACATATTTATCTAATCAATAGAGCGCGAGTGTGAGATTAGAAATGCATGTTCTATAGGGCCAATAGAGCGCGAGTGTGAGGTCCTATGCGAGGTGTAGCCTCTTTATCCTAGGTTGTAGCGCGAGTGGAACTTAGGGGAAATGTTACATGGCTAAATTCTATTCAAGTGCATGCAAATTCATAGTTGACATCTAATATCATCATCACTATGATTGTCTAGGTGGGGAAGTAATCCTTAGTCTTCTTTGATTGATCGTTTATTCGTTTCTTTGCTAGAATCTCTCTCTTTGGATAGTAAATCATTGCTATCAACCTCTTTCGAGGCATAAACCCCCCCCACCACCTTAGACATTCTAGCTTGATCTTTAGCACTATTAGTTTAATCACCTATCTCTTGGGTACGACCTTGGGTTTCCCGAGTCTTTACAAATGTTTTGATTTAACGTGACTTAGCATAAGTATTTGAATTCTTATTTGAATATTTACACTATATTTACGAGTGATCAGTGCCACTGATGCGTTGATGGTTATGTTTTCTAATTCAGGGCTCTCGTAGATGCACCACGGCTGTGTCTCGAAATTAGGGGCATTCAACTCGCCCATCGTCGGTTCACGGTAGTAGTTATCTCCATAGTAGTCGTCGAAAGCGGGTTCTCTTCTTGGCATGTATCGAGGTTGAGGTTGTGGTCGTGGGGGATGAATAGGAGGTTGTACTGAACCAGCTGCATTTCGGTCCTCGGGTAATTCTTGGTTTCTTCTGACTGCTTCCCTATCACGAGCTCTTCTGTTCCTGATGAGTTGTTCCGGATCGTCGACGAATGGAAACGGTACCTCATCATTTTGGTCGTACAGGTTTATTTCTTCGTCATCCCGGTAGTCATTGTGACTTTCTTTGCGAGACATGGTTGTTTCGAAGCGCGTAACGATTCAAAGAACTTTATCCGATGGCTGATTCCCCGGCAACGGTGCCAATTTTGATGGATGCACAGTCGTTATGTGCAAACGTCAAGAATAAATTTATAGTCCGCTACTTGCAACTATACTACTGGGTAGTACTTGGTAAGTAGGGGTCGAACCCAAGGGAATCAGGGGAATAGTCGTTCTTTGAGGGGGTTTATCCAGCGAGAGAGCGTGTTTTAGGTCGGTTGGTTGGTTTTAAAGCTACCAGCTAAGTGATTGATTGATTGATTGGTTGGTTGGTTGGTTTTAGTACTGGAAAGTAAATTACAGTTTATAATTAAAGAGAAATGTTCGGTTTCAGGGGCCTTGTATTATATCCTGTTTATCATTGACCTTTAGTGAATTATCTAAGTATTCAAAGATGAATCGAGGCCCTTTCGTAGCGCAAGACTTGCAACATCGTTTAAAGCAACACTTGTTCTAAGCAAAACTAATTCCTCCTTTCGAAGTATCTTAGCTGTAAGTGCATCCACTTGATCTCCCAGTTACGTTATTGACCAAGTGGTGTTTTAGATACGTCGAACTCCTCGATAAGTTTTGCTTGTGACAGCTTCCACTTATCGAGTATGATCACGAATTTCCACGGAAGAGCTTTGCTTGTGACAGCTTCCACTCAACCTTGGAAACTCTGACTTGATATATGGCACATAGAACAAGTTTTGAATATTAAGATTAGACGCTAAGTTAATAGTCTTAAAACATTTTATAATACAAGTGCGCCCCTTCTACCGAACTACTAGTTTAGCTACTATTCATCGCGCTAAACATTATAACTAAGGAAATAAACAGTTGAATAAATACTAAGAATTACTTACAACCGTTGAAGCGCCAAGGGAGCTATCCTTTATTTCCAAAGCCAACTTACATATACATAACTTAGAGAGAGAAGTGTTTTTTTACAAGTGAGGTGGTGATGATAATGAGAGGAGGAGCTCCTCCTTTTATAGCCATGGAGGGTGGAGATGGATGCATGTGGAGGCCATCCATGGTGGTGGAGAATGGAGGGTGGAGGAGCCACCACATGTCTTTTGATCCAAGGGAGGAGAAGAGGAGGAGACATGTGGAGGAGCTCAAAAGCCGCCGGTCAAGGGAGGAGGAGCCGCCGGTTTCCGGTGGTGGAAGTGGAGGAGGGGTGGCTTTGGCCACCTCTTGCCCAAGTGGCCGGTCACTTTGCCCATGTGTGAGTTTTGTACAGTTTTGTGCAGTCTTTTCACAAAACTATCAATGTATTTCTTCCCCGGGCTGTCTTGATTCCTCTCCTACGTCAGGATCCTTGATATTTCTTCAGTCGGTATATGATCTTGACCTTGGATTGACTCGTAACATCTTTTCTGCTCTAAAAGCTCATCTTTAGTGTGTATTCTCTCTAAGCTCTGAATTGCCCTGTAAAATAATATCTGAACTAACAATCAAAAGTTAAATAGACAAAATGTCTAAATAAGGGGGTTATACTGTGTTTCTGATTCGTATAATTTTGGTCCATCACTAAGCTAGCTATTAAGTGTGGAGTGGGTAGTCACATACTTCACTCATATCATGTCATCCCTACCATGTTTGAATGGACACTTGAATCATGCTCTATCCCAACTTTTTTTGAGTGTTATACTACCAAAGGCTTGTGACTATCAATTCCCATCTTCTATAAGTCACATCTAGCTTGCAAGTCCCTTCTACATGATTTAGAGTCCAAAACCAAACTAGCTCTATTGAATGCTCATTCTTGTGAATCAATTTTCATTACTATCTTGTGCCTATCTAATAATCTGAGTATTTTGCACGCATCCTTTGAAAAGTTTTAGCAAGCACGCTTTGAAACCTTCATGAAAAACTTAAACCTCTCGATTGCTTTTAGGCGACTTTAGTTCTCTTGCCTCGTGCCTTGTTTGTGGTTGTTCCTCGCACATTCCATATTCACATTGGACATATTGTCAAGTTTTAAGTGTGGAGTCAAAAGAGGGCATTTAAAAAAAGGGCCCCATTCAAAAAAAATTCACATGGTCAAAGAGGGCAAAGCCCCGACTAAAAACTTTCTCAAGTGCACGAGAAGTTTTGTGCAAAAACATACAAATGCCGGGGGTTAGGAAGGTAAGTTCCCCCTCGAAAGCATTTGTAGGCCAAAGGCCAAGTAAAAATCACTTAAAACTTGACTTTACGCCCTTCCATCATCTCTTACATGTGTGAGTTCACCACGTGCATTGTGTGCTAGCAAGTTGAGCTTTAGGACGACCCTTGTGATTTCACATAAGCTATTGATTGGTTTATGCTTGTTTTAAGAACTTTTGTTGTCAAACTCCTCTTTCCTTATGGATTACGACTTTAGCGTCTAAAACTTGGAAATGAGTTTACATCGTGAGCCCGTGGACTAGCCCTAGCTAGCATAGGTAATCGATCGACGCTTTTGTGCAAAAAGCTTTAACCTTTTTTTCAATAGCCTTGCTTCAAAAATGAATAGACTTCTAGGTTAGGCACTTGATAGCTCTAGTATTGATTTCCTTTAATGTGCACCCTCATGTGAGTTTAAACGGTTTGAAAACTCTTTTGAAATGTATAGTGATTGTGATGCTAGCTTGGGATGTGAAGTAAGTTTTGAGAAATTCATGCCTTAATTGTTAAACACTCTTGTTTTCACTCTTATGGGATAAATGCATTTGAGATTTGTGAGTATTCCCGTTTTTGAAAACTCTCACGAGACTATAACTCGTCCACTAGGGTAGCCTAGGGGTTTAAAGGCTTGGTGCATATGCTAAATGCACTCGTAACACCTACGAAAAGGAGTTAGATTGTACATATGTGTTAGGATAGTTAGAAATAAAAGTTGAGACATTAAATGGATGATAGGAGCAAATGGGCATTTAACATAACGACTTGTCTTTTTGCCACTTGTTTCTCTCTTTGGCTTGATTTTATTGTTTGCTCGGGACGATCAAACTCTAAGTATGGAGTGTTTGGCGAGACCTATTTTTGATGCCATAAGCCGAGTGAAAGAAGCTTTTCTAGAAGTCGTAAGGCAAGTGGAGCTAGAATCAAAAAGTGAAGAAAATATGAAGAATATGTGCAAGCCTATCAAGGATGTTTTTGAAGATAAAGTAGAAAAGGTGGTGGTGCTAGACATAAAAGAAGACACCATGAAGACCCATAGGCTGGGAACAACAACATGGCCTCACGCATGTCCATCAAGAAGATCATGAAGAGTAACGCCAACAATGACACTAATGAGGAAGGGAGGAAGAAGCCTGGGTTTGGTTTTTTGATGCATCACATTAAAATGATCTTCGCTTTTTCATTACCAAGGCCACCGGAATCAACTAACCTTGAGGACAAGGTCAATTTGAAGAGGAGAGGAATAATACGTGCACTATTGCTACACGTCCATCATGGTAGTTTCATCTTTAGGGAGTTATGATAGGTCAAAGGATGGTTATTAGTTGGTGGAGTCAGTTTTAATGTTAGTGGAGTCATTAGTTAGTGGATTAAGGTTATGGTGTAGTTGAATGCATGGCGTGTGATTCAACTATTTAAGTGTAAGTTTGTATTAGAATGAAGGAGGTAAGAATTTCATCAAAAGTCTCCTCTACTCAGTCTCATCTCAATCTATCCCAAATTATTCGTCTAATTTCTCACCCAATTCATCTCATCCCAAATCTCAGTTCGTCTAAATCCTAAATTCTATCAAATTTATTTTTTGGTTTGCATCACCGGTCGACTGTTTTGTTGATCAAGTTCTGATCTTTGCGTAATGGAGGAGAATTTTCCTACAATTCATCTGGTTTTGATTCTGCCACATAGTCAAGTTTTGATCGTATCCGTGGTTGTCAATTACCTGTTGTTAGTATGTTAACTAACAATGTTTAATTTCTGAGTGAGCCCCATGGATGCTAAATTTTATTTTAAACTTGCGAATGAAATACTTCATATAATACGTATTAAGCAATTCATAATTCGTAACAGCTTTAACATAGTGCTGTTGTTTTTTTGTTTTGTAGATGATAACAATGAACATACTAATGCCCTTGATGATGAAAGTTACACATTTGTTTCCGTCAACGGGAGAAAGTGTTGGATTCCCAAGTATCCGGATGAGCTAAAGCCGCATGTTGGAATGATATTTGCTAATCTCAATCAAGCTATAGTGTTTTATAAAGAATACGCACGAATAGCCGGATTTGTCATGCGTTTGGCAACCACTAATATGTCAGATGGGATTGTTACCATAAAGTATTTGGTGTGTCAAAGGAAGGGTTTCAAAGCAAAGAGTAAAGTGGTGGAAGGTGGATACTATAAATTATGTCGTTACAAATGAGAGGTCTAGGAGGGACACTCGGTGTGGGTGTCAAGCAAGACTTCAGGTAAACATAACTGATGGTGGCAGATAATGTGTATATCTATTTGAAGAAACACACAATCATTATTTGGAATCTGACATAGGTAAACAGTTTCTGACTTCACATAGAGAGATGTCCCTTATTGACAAGTAGCTAGCTGGTCATGGAATGCGGTAAAGTTCGTATAGGTGCTACAAAAGCCCATCATATTAGGAAAGAGTTATGTGGTGGGTTTATGAATATAGGAGCCACGGTCACGGAAAATTTTCCAAAATACTCAAAATTCAAGATTGAGTTCCTATTGTACTCAACTTGCCAGATTGGTTTTCCAATTATCACACGTTTCTTAAGACGCTGTGAATAACGGCGTCTTAACAGTAAAATGCTCCAAACAACGGCGGCTTAAGCCGCGTGACCTTCTTTCTTGATACTAAGGTGAGTCAGCAGCTTGATGTGCCTAAAATGCTGTCGCAGACGGCGGCTTAAAGTCAAAAGCTAAAACGCTGTCGAATACAGCGGCTTATTCCTGTTACTAGAGTGAAATCTTGATTCTTGCTTCAAGACCAATCTGCATGCAAATCCACGCATTCGACGAGTTCCTCCCAATTCTCAAAAACCCAAAACACCCTCGTCGCTTTTTCATCCTCTCCTGACATCATCTTCCATCTCTCATTTTTCACTAGCATTTCTCTAACCGTGATGATACCACGGCCCTCATGCTCCTCCTCGTCATCAGCGACTGCAGCCGAGTTCGGCTCTTGAAATGGACAGTGGCCGGATGTTTGAGTATGGGACGCCGGATGTTTGAGTATGGGACGCCGGATGTCAGCTTGGACGAAGGTGGGTACGGATTGTTCGGTTTTTTGAAGTGTGTTTCTGGTGAGTCTCATGAGATAGGGTGATGATGTTGTTCTCTGGTTTTGTTGAATTGTTGTTGTAAGAATGGGCAAGGCAAGGTGGCCTTGACTTCTTGGGTCAAACTGAATAGAGGGTTAGATATGCTCTTTAAAAGAGCTTGTTGTTGTGGGTTACTGCCTTGTACAACCTCTCTTTTCTCTTTTGATAATTCACAAACACATTATTTGAATACTCATGCTTGTTTTATTATCAGTCAGTGTCTGAGCTGCTCTTGAATTCTTGTTGTCTGTGGAATGTTATGTTTTACTGGAATATGCTTTCTTAAGATTGTTCATTAGGTGCAAGGTCAAACATCCACTATGGGACGTTGTGTCCTGGCAATCATCATGTTGCAGCAACAATTCAACAAAACCAGAGAACAACATCATCACCATATCTCAGGAGACTCACCAGAAACACACTTCAAAAAACCGAACAATCCGTACCCACCTTCGTCCAAGCTGACATCCGGCGTCCCATTCGGCTTCCCATACTCAAACATCCGGCGTCCCATTCGGCGTCCCATACTCAAACATCCGGCCACTGTCCATTTCAAGAGCCGAACTCGGCTGCAGTCGCTGACGACGAGGAGGAGCATGAGGGCCGTGGTATCATCACGGTTAGAGAAATGCTAGTGAAAAATGAGAGATGGAAGATGATGTCAGGAGAGGATGAAAAGCGACGAAGGTGTTTTGGGTTTTTGAGAATTGGGAGGAACTCGTCGAATGCGTGGATTTGCATGCAGATTGGTCTTGAAGCAAGAATCAAGATTTCACTCTCGAGTAACAGGAATAAGCCGTTGTATTCGACAGAGTTTTAGCTTTTGACTTTAAGCCGCGGACAGGCACATCAAGTTGCTGACTCACCTTAGTATCAAGAAAGAAGGCCACGCGGCTTAAGTCGCCGTTGTTTGGAGTGTTTTACAGGTAAGACGCCGTTACCCACAACGTCTTAAGAAACGTGTGTAAATTGGGAAACCAATCTGACAAGTTGAGTACATTTGGAACTCAATCTTGAATTTTAAGCATTTTGGTAAAGTTCGTATAGGTGCTACAAAAGCACATCATATTAAGAAAGAGTTATGTGGTGGGTTTATGAATATAGGAGCCACGGTCACTGATTACAAGAATTTTAAGAGGGATTTGAAACTCTATATTGGTCTTAATGATGCTCAAATGGTTGTTGATAATATATCGGATAAGATAAAGACTTGCCCAGGGTATTCCTTTAAGTATCAAAGAGTTTTCTAAGGCGCCGTTGTCAACGGCGCCTTAGAGCTAAGCCGCTCTTGTGGACGGCGATTTAAGTCACACGTCATGTTTTAACAATAAAAATAAAGCTGATTGGGCACAAAATGCCAAATAAGCTTAAAACGCTGTTCCCCAGAGCGTCCAATGCTAAGCCGCCGCTGGTAACCGGTTAATGATGATAGCTAGTGAAAATATATCTGGAGAAGGTGATTGGGGAGGTTTTGCCCTAAGTTGCTGTTTCGAACAGCGGCTTAAATTAAAATGACAGGTCACTAATATCACTCAACATTGTTTTAAATATATGCCACGGGGCTTAAACCGCCGTTCACAAGAGCGGCTTAGCTTTAAGGCGCCGTTGGCAACGATGCCTTAGAAAACATGAGTAAATTGGGAATGAAATTTGAAAGTTGAGTAAAAAAGGAATGCAATTTTGATTTTTGAGCAAATTGAGAAATTTTCCGAATTATGATGACTTTGCAGGACTTTTATTTTAGTTGGCAATTTGGGTGTGAATTATGATAATCTGTGAATTTTTAGAGAAATCTGGGGATGGTTTGACGTGATTTATTTGATCATTTAAAGTGATTTGCCTAGTTGAGCATCTACGGATTGTCTTTTATGTACATAAACCAATTTTTGCATTTTAATTTACAGATATTTAGCATTTATTCTAAATTAATGTTAGTGTATCAAATAAATTTGTAGCTAGTGTTGATATGGAGTTGGATTTTAATTAATACGTAGATCCAGATAGTGTGTGTGTGTACGATGTCTGACGGATTTATGTGTGGTTTTACTGACAGAAGCGAAATGTTAAGACAAATATTCGGCTGATGTCATTCCCCTTTCTCCTATGCATTTGCATTCTACTCGTTGTCCTCCACTCTTTCATTAACAATCAACTGAATAAGCCCGAGAATAAGGTGTGTCCATTTGAACTCTAATTTATAGTGTCTTATCTTATCTTAACTGAAAGTAATTTATAGTAACTGAAAGTAACTTATAGTGACTGATATTAACTTAACTGAAACTTATATTGACTGATGAATCGTAATATTATGATGATGAATAGTAATATACTGACGATGATGATGGTTGTGATGATGGTGATGATGAAGAATAGTAATATTATAATGATAAATAGTAATATACCGATGATGATGGTTGTAATGATGATGAATAGTAATATTATGATGATGAATAGTAATATACTGATGATGGTGATGAATAGTAATATGATGATGAAGAATAGTAGTATTATGTTGATGAATAGTAATATACTGATGATGGTGATGAATAGTAATATATGTTGATGAATAGTAATATATGATGATGGTGATGAATAGTAATATTATGATGATGAATAGTAGTATACTGATGATGATGGTTGTGATGAATAATAATATACTGATGATGGTGATGGTTGTGATGGTGATGAATAGTACTATGATGATGAATATTATGATGATGATGGTATGATGATGATGATGATGTTATGATGATGATGATGTTATGATGATGATGATGATGATGATATGATATGATGATGGTGATATGATGATAAGATATGATGATGGTATGATATGATGGTGGTGGTATGATGATGGTATGATGATGATATGATGATGATGATGATGATATGATATGGTATGTTGAAAGTAACTTAACTTAACTTAACTGAAACTTATATTAATTTATAGTGACTGAAAGTAACTTATAGTAACTAAAAGTAACTTAAAGTAACTTATGTTGATTGAAAGTAACTTATCTTATCTTTAACCATCACAAAATAGAGTTCAAATGGACAGGACCAAGTGTGGTTATACTTGTATTGACACAAATACAGATGGTCCGTGTGAAAGGGTATGTGGGATTGATTACTCAGATTTGGACCAAGTTGGTATAGCAAATACATTTCAAGTCTACTGTCTCCAAACTACTGGCATTTCTAATTTCTACACGGTTTTATTCCCTTCTTTAGTAGCATCAGCCCTGTAACTTTTTATGCCATTTGTATGAATGTGCATGTAGGTATATAAAATATTTGCGTCACGATAAAAAAATTGTAGTCCTGATAACTTTCAATTCCTGACTTCGCCCATATTTCTCACCATAAGCTCACTTCTCAAATCTTAACCCTCAATTATTATAGCATATAGTGGGCTCTTTGATGTCCCATTACATCAACATAATCATATCTAATTTTATCAATTACTTTATGCGGATATTAGTTGGCGAAAATAGTTAAAAATTAAGAGCATCTCCAATGCAAGACCATTTGTGCTTGGGGACACGTGAAATGTGACTTGATCAGGCCCACTTTCCATTGGAGGGAAGACCACTTTGCTTGGGGACACGTGAAATGTGACTTGGTCAAGCTCACTTTGCATTGGAGGCAAGCCCAAGTCCTGCTTGGGGACACGTGAAATGAAGTGGCACGTGTGGGCCCCCACAAATGGAAGTGGTTAAGCCCTCTTTGGTGGACAATTCCTGCTTGGGGACACGTGATTATTACATTTTTAACATTATTTAATTAAACTAAATTTAATTATATAATACCATTTAATTACAAATTTAATAAAATAAGAAAAAATGGATCTTACAAAATCTAGCCGTTGTAAAATATAGCCGTTGTAAAATATAGCCGTTGTAAAATATAGCCGTTGTTGTAAAATATAGCCGTTGTAAAATATAGCCGTTGTAAAATATAGCCGTTGAAAAATATAGCCGTTGTAAAATATAGCCGTTGTAAACTAGCCGTTGTAAAATATAGCCGTTGTAAACTAGCCGTTGTAAACTAGCCGTTGTAAAATATAGCCGTTGTAAACTAGCCGTTGTTGAAGCCTTCTATTTAAGTGTTGGGTTTCATTACTCCCAATCTCACCTCTCACTATATTCGTTGCCTTATACAAAATACCCAATATGTCTAATTCATCAGATTCTGATGACTTTCCTGATGTCACTGAAGAATTTATTCAAGAGTTTTTTTTCGATGATTCGTTGGAGCTACGTCAATACGAACTCCATAACCAAATTTATGGAGGATCATCATCCACGCCAAAGAGAGTGATAGATCGAGATCGTGAAGCTGGTCACGAACGTTTGGAAAATGATTATTTTTCACCCAATCTAGTGTATCCTGCTGAGACATTTCGACGTAGGTATCGAATGGGAAAACATGTATTTCTTCGTATTGTCGATGCCCTATCGCATTATGATCCGTATTTTCAGCAAGGGTTGATGCATTGGGAAGAAAAGGTCTTTCACCTTTACAAAAATGCACTATCTGCCGATGCTGTTGATGATTATGTTCGTATTGGCGAGTCCACTGCGATTGAATGCTTGAAAAAGTCTGTCACCGATGTGATTGTCATATTTGAGGGTGAATACCTACGAAAGCCAAACTCAAATGATGTACAACGTCTACTCGAGATGGGAGAGGCTCGTGGTTTTCCTGGTATGATGGGCAGTATTGATTGCATGCATTGGCAATGGAAAAATTGTCCGAAAGCATGGAAAGGGATGTTCATGAGCGGTCACAAAGGAGTTCCAACTCTTTTACTTGAAGCGGTTGCGTCGTCTGACTTATGGATATGGCATGCATTTTTTGGAGTTGCCGGATCTAACAATGATATCAATGTGTTAGATCGCTCACCAATTTTTGATGATATTCTAGAAGGCCGCGCTCTAGAGGTAAATTACAGTATCAATGGGAACAACTATGATATGGGGTATTACTTGGCGGATGGAATATATCCTGAATGGGCAACATTTGTGAAGACAATCCCACGTCTACAAGGGGAGAAGAGAAAATTATTTGCTAAATATCAAGAAGGGCAAAGAAAAGATGTAGAAAGAGCATTTGGCGTGTTGCAGTCACGCTTCGCAATCATACGTGGTCCGGCCCGATTCTGGGACAAAAGAGATCTCGCAAGAATAATGAGAGCGTGTATCATATTACACAATATGATTGTCGAGGATGAGAGGAACACGTATGCCACTCCATTTGGTCCGCTTCCATCTTACGATGACATATCAGATGGTTTATCACAACCAAATTTAGGTGAGGAACCGTTTGCTCCCTAAGAAAACTACATTCAAAGCAATATCCGAATTCGTGATAAGCCAAAACATCGTCAACTACAAGCGGACTTGGTAGAGCATATTTCGCAGTTTCACATTAACCTTTAAATGGGTATTTCTTTTAAAGTAAGTATTATCATTATTTTTTGTTAAAAATATATCAAAGTGTATCTCATTTTATAGAGCTCAAAAAATTATGAATATTAGTATTTATTTTGATTTTTTTACTTTGTAATTTAGAAGATATATTCGTTGCAAGATACACTTTGATTTAATGGGACCCAGTTGTAAGTGGAAATGGGCTTGTGCATTGGAGGAGAATGACCACATTTTCATGTAAGCCCACTTGATGCTTATGTGGCATGAAAATAGACCCACATGTAAGTGGACTTGGTCTCTTGCATTGGAGATGCTCTAAGGTCTCTTGCATGCAACAATGTACATACTCAAAAATAGCTCTGTACCCTGATAAGACCAGACATCTCCTTCGCAGTAGGCGTGGTGAGTTGGATCATGCAAAATTCAAGAAAGTCTCATCTTGAAGCATGTAATGCCCCAAAAATTTTAAACTCAAAAAACGGCGTCACATCGGTCGCACGTCCCCCTAACCTAACGTACGAAGATTCTAAACAATACATGCATAAATTAAATTTAAACAAAAATGCGAGAAAAATAAAACTTGGATTTCATGTAACTTCTTATCTCATAAAACCGCAGCGAACTAGTCCAATATTCAAATACTTAAAATGTTTAAGTCTTCCAAAAAATAATTATAAGTACCCTTTACTAGCGTGCCTCTCACTCTTTTTCCCAGTTTAACCAATAATATATGAAAAACATAAACATGGAAAATATGAGTTCACGGCTCGTATAAGTAACATAGACCCCAACTAAATGAATCATGAGTGTCAAAATAATTATTTAAAATACCATGAGTCACGAGATAGTGATGACAAAATACACGGAGACATGTAGTGAAGCGGGAATGATTAAAAATATTTTAGCACGGATATATTTAACCAAGCACGAAGAATTTAGAGCTTGTAGCACGGGGAGCGAAGGATATAGCACGACAAACATGGCAAGACAAGATGGCTTCAAGCACGTATCACGCAAAATGGCTTCGCAATCCAATCTCGCTGCATGGGGACGCTATCGTCGTATTTTGCCTTACGACTAGGCAACACTAGTGCCACATTTTGCCCTGTGGTGAGCAACACGAATGACACGTTTTGCCCCGTGACGGGCAACACGAATCATGTTTGGATTGCAAGCCGTCAGAGTTGAACACGAGTGATAGCACGAAACACAAATTATGGCAAGAGACGGAAGGCACGAGTTACAAGAGACACGAGATAAGACAGAAGAAATGAGTCATGACACACTAGTAGTAAAACATGAGGTTTAAATATTTAACGAGAGTCACGAGAATATCGTAATCGGGAATAAAGTAGGTTTTGAAGCATTTACACCCATGATTCAAGTTTTTGAGAAAACAATTTCGAAATAAACGGGCATGCCATAAAATTTTACAAAATAATTTTAGAAATAACTAAAAGGGTCCATATTACTTACCTGGAATCCGCATCACATAATCTTGGATAAAAATTTATATCACGACAAAACCAAGTCAAGCATCACCTATATGTCATATGCACAAGAAAAACATAATTGAACCTTTAAATTCATAAACTCACTCATGAATTCTCAATTACAAGTTATTCAAGTTTAGTCCACGTACATTTTACCATCAAATTTGCAAAACTCATATTCGATGTACAAATTTCAATTTCATTTTCCAAATTATCCAAGAGGAAATAAAATACGTTCTTTGTGTCGTTAGAAACTATTTTCTTGTAGAACATCATACTATTTTGAATTATGCAATTCAGACACCAGAAACATAGCAAAAGATTGTTTGAAAATGTGTTGTCCGATCTGTCCGCACTGCAGGCAGATTCTGACTGTGAACTTCAAAAATACTTTAAAAATAGCAAAGAATGAATCAAAATGAGTGTCATACATCGTTGAAAAGATCTTTTTGCTTAGAACAACATATGACTTGAAAACAGTCAATTCACATAACAGAAACATATGTTATTTACGTTTGAAAGTCGGTCGACAGAATTGTCCAGACTCAAAAAACAATTTCAATACTCAACTTCAAAATTAATTTCAGATCAGCTCGGTTTGAAGTAGAATACAAATCTTATATGAATGGATAGCTTGTTTCGAGTAGCACAACGTCAGATTCAGAAATGCACTATTTGAGCAACAAAAATAGGAATTACAGCAACTTAAAGATCAATTGACAAATCTGCCAAAAACAGCTTAATTAAATCCACCGAGTTCACCATAAAAATATCAAAGTTCTATACACTTTAAAAATCAATCGGCAGAATAGCTATGCATACAAATCACAACAATATACATGAATATAGAGCAAGTGCATACCTAAATAGATTGAAAACCCATATAGTGACTCCAAAGACGTTCTTCTTATTTCTATGCTCTTTGACATTCACTAATCAAACAAATCTTCTAGCTCCCTC
This sequence comes from Rhodiola kirilowii, assembly GCA_033675215.1. Classification (NCBI taxonomy): domain Eukaryota; kingdom Viridiplantae; phylum Streptophyta; class Magnoliopsida; order Saxifragales; family Crassulaceae; genus Rhodiola; species Rhodiola kirilowii. The sequence continues at coordinate 55,823,447 of CM066197.1, read as the reverse complement.
TCGCACGTATACTTTTTTCTTCTTCTTAGATAGAGTGTAGGGTTTAAAGGAGAAGAAGAATAGAAGATAAAAGAAAACCAATGCTCTTCAAATTCTGAATTGATTTCACTGACCTCTCATTTTCTCTATTTTGATTATTCTCTTGATTCTATTTTTTTATTCCCATCAGATTAAATTCAAATTTTATTGCAATCATTCTAAGCAGTACGCAGAATACTAAGGTATGTGAAGGGCACTATGAACTATGACCTCCTATTTAAGAAGAGAGAAGGAAAACTCATAGGATACCGTGATGCTGATTATACTGGAGATCATGACACGAAGCAATCGACGGTTATATCTTGGTGTTGTAAGAGACAACCAACGGTGTCACTAACAACCACGGAAACTGAATACAGAGCATCAACACTTGCAGCACAAGAAAGTACATGGCTCATGCGGCTTATTGGAGATTTGAAGCAGCCATGTGATTATCCAGTAAAGCTCCACTGTGATAATCGGTCAGCTATACGATTTGCAGAGAATCCAGTGTTTCACGCCCGAACTAAGCATGTGGAGGTACACTATCACTTCATTCGGGAGAAGGTTCTTGAAGGTGAGATCCAAATGGAGGCAATCAAGACCGATGAGCAAGATGTTGTTATCTTCACGAAGAGTCTGACTACGTCAAAGTTTTCGAAGTTTAGAGAGCTTCTTGCGAGGATTACAAGACCAAGAGAGACTAAAGCATTAAGGGGAGTATTAAGATTAAAGGCCCAAATATTAATGCCTAGTCTAATCCAATTATGAGTCCACAAGAAGATGATCCAAGAGTGACGAGCCCAGTCCAAGAGGAGAAGTGTAGACGGGGTAGAAGAAAAGACACATGTGTAGACTTTTCTAGAGACACTATTTTTGGCCATTGAGTGATCCTAATTCCTAGCCATTCATTTGCTATGTAAATTAGTATAAATAGGGGTGTGAGTTTAGAGGTGAAGCACTCAAGTTCAAGGAGTAATCTCCACCACAAGTTAGAGTCTTAGTGAGGTTTTCCTATATAGCTGTAGAGTATGATGGAGAGGAACTGGTATGCAGCTACTGCGATAAAACACTGAGGTGTATGGCCAATGGCGGTGCATTCTATTGCGACAAATGCTACGATTCACTTTTTGGTGAAAGGTGACTGCTAATGCACCTGCCAATTTCTTGTCTCCCCTGTTTTGGCTCATTGTTTCTTGTGTTACTTTTGAATGAACTCCAATCGATTACATTGCTACTTGAATCAGAATCTTTGTCAATTGAAGTCAGATTTATAGACCCTTTGATTTTGAACCCTTGAAAACAATCTTGATCTCTTGGACCCATGAAGATTAAGATCTATGATCTATCTACTTTAATCTCTCCTTCAAACTGTTCTTCTCTTAGAGATCAGTGTCCTAAATGTGCATTTGCCCATATCCTAGAATTGTGCAAATCTGACTGAAAATGGTGCCATGTCCTTCAATTGAAGGAAATGTTATTATGATGAGCACAAATACATAACGATCCCTGAGTGCTTTATAATCCGCACTAGCTAAGTTAATCTATGAGTTGTGACATGTTTTTATTTTTGAAACATCTGAGAGGCAAACATCATATTCAACATTATAGGTGGGAATTGTTTTACTGAAGTTGAACTCAACTGTGTTAACTTAAAATACAACATTTCAAGGCTTTCTGGGGAACTTGGAGAAATCAAGGCGCCTCCGCTCCATATATTGCTGTTTTTCCTTCGTTTCCTTCCTCTGTGCCGTCAAATATGAGTGTGGCATCTCCTTCAAATGCCCTCTAAATCTTTTATTTAACTGTAAAAATTAGTGTGGGACTATTTCTCAGAATTTCATGACACCATTTTATTGTTTCCTTCTCTAGCATTTCCAACTGCCATGAGAAACACAATGAATTACATCACAGGGAATTGCATTAGCAACAACTCTTAGATGCCAAGTCAAAGCATAGGGAAGCAGCTGATATTCAGGTAGTCTATTTAATTATGAAGTGAAAGTATTTATCTTACACAGGGACAACTGCATTGACAAGTCCCATTCTCTCTGCTTCTGCAGCAGAATAGAACCTTGCCAGAAACCACATTTCACGAGCTTTCTTTGGCCCAACCTGATTAAAATGGCACAAACACTTAGTTCATTTTGCTTCTACTCTTTTGTAAATCTAACTAGGTTATAGAGGGAAATACTAAGAAATCACGATATAAAGGACTTTCAGTTCGTATGACAGTCACATTCGGTTCACAATCATCATTAAAAGTTTCGCTAAATTTGACCCTTACCAGACGTAACATAATGGAACTACCATAACCAGCATCAAAACTTCCAACCTGCAATGCTCGCAAGAAGTAAACAACCTAGACTTCAAGTAATTCAGACATTTCTGGCCAGGGAATTTGAAAAGCTTGTGATTGTATAACCAACATACATAAGCATAAAAGGAATTACCTTTGGTCAAGTTTGGCCCAAAACAGCATTGTCAGCTGCTATAGTAAGATCACAAACCATTAAGCTTTTGGGGGTTAGTCTGTTCCGATTAGGGTTTGATGACAATCGCTACATCGAATTCTTTTGTTAGTCAAATTAGGATGAAGATAAAGATGGTGTGTTAAAATGGGTTTTCTTAATTCATGAAAAAGGTTGGACCCTTGTGCAGGCGAATAAGATATGGTTGGTGGTGACGAGAGAATTGGGATTGAGGATAGTGTGGATAGGATCAGTGAGCTTACTATACATTTAAGGGAGCACATTCTGGACTGCCTCAGCATAGACGAGAATTGGAGGAGTTAAGTTTGTGTTACTGTAAGCTTACACTTCCTAGTGACTTTAAGGGATGTTTATTAAACTCAATAATCATTTATACAACATCTCTGATAACACTCGAATTCACGACTTTCTTGCAGCCATCTGAGACATGTCCAAGCATCACTCCTAGTCCACCTGAGAACCCATGAAGTTGCCAAGATGATCTGAAACTGAATTGATGGATGGTTAACTTGTGGAACATTTAATTAGAAGCACTTAAAAGTTTAAATGCAGAAACTGCAGTTTGGTCTTTTGTGTGGTTGCTTCGTGCAGAAGTTTTGCTGTATTTGAGAAACTCTTTACGTGTAGTGAGATTTGCCTTCTCCTGACTGGCTCATGTTCCTTACAACTCCAGGGCATGTAACTATACTTGTTCATTTCATTTCAGCATATATTTTGAAAAATTGTTAAATGAAGCAGTGAAAATTTTACTAAGCCTGGGCTCTCTAGCTTTAATTATTTGTAACAAAGTAGTGGGGAAGAAGTAGAACCCTCATTGGGCTAGGCCGATTAGCCCAACAGTGGGCTTAGTGAGACACTTGGCCCAAACCTGCGCCCGATCTATTCTAGCGCATTTAACGCCATCCTCTAACCGATTTAGAGACGGAGAGGTTTTCCACCAAATCACATTCCGCGCATTACAGCGTCTCGAGTTTGGAGTCGCAGTCGATAATCGGAGCTGTTGACGGTGAGATTAATTAGATTTTTTGTTGTTGAATATTTACAGTTCATTCAATTTAACTATTTAAGGTCTTGTGTGTTAATTTAACAATTTAGGAGAAAGATAAGTCGTTTTTTTTTTCTTCTGATTTCGGAACTTTGTGCATGCAGAGGAGGTATGGCTGGTGGTGATAAGAGGTTTATAATTATGATTGAGGACGGTGATCAGGATAGGATCAGTGACCTTCCTGTACATTTAAGGGAGAACATATTGGACTGCATGAGCATAAAAGATGCTGTTGCTACTAGTGTTTTGTCGAGTAACTGGAGATATTGTTGGACTGGCTTAAGAGAGGTAAAGTTCGATAGGAATTTTTGGGGTTTCGGTAAACGGCCAGTGATGGTGAATCCCTCGCACGCTAGGGCCGTTAATAGAGTTCTCATGCTCCACTTTGGCCCTATTCGTGAATTTACTTTATTCGTTCCCCCAATCGAGCATATTACCATGGATATAAATATGTGGTTACGTGTCCTGTCCAACAATGGTGTGCAAAGGATTGTTATCAATGGTACTTATAACATGCCGGGTTTATTTCCTATTCCATCGGGTTTATTCAATTGTCAAGAATTGAAGGAGTTAATTTTGTGGAACTGTAAGTTTATTACACTTCCTAGCAACTATAAGGGCTTTGCTATTCTAAAAACTCTTGGTCTCTATCGTGTTAACATAGATTCGAGCTTACTTGAAAGTCTTATCTCTGAGTGCCTGCACCTTGAAACATTGTCACTCGAGTTAATACTCTTTAAGAACCCTTTCGCTCTAGAAGCACTTAATCTCAAGACCCTTTACTTCAATGACCGTCGGTTGGTGTTCATCACTTTCAAGAACATTCCAAAGCTGACTTGTGTCTCATTATTGCCGGGGGATCGATCACACAGACACAGAATAGATTATCCACAGCCGTACGCCACACTCGAGCTATTGGGTTCTTTGTCTATGATCAAGGAACTTATTTATGATTTTATTTTGTTAGAGGTAAGACAAATCATATCCAATTTCTTCTTTTATTAATTTTGACCATCATTTATACATGTCCAATAACACTCGGAATTTATGATATTGTTTTAGCAGCCCTTACATGAGAATTGTCCAAGCAGCACTTCAACTCCACTTGAAAATCTTAAGTGTTTGACTTTGAGATCTGTAAATCTTTGTCTCTCGAAAGATATATTGTTCATATTATGTCTTCTTAGAAGCGCTCCCAATCTGCAAAATTTGACAATTCATGTAAGTGTGCTTATTTATTTTATTTTTTACGCCTACAATTATCGACAACTTATCTTATATATCCTTCCGAATCCTGATGCAGTTGCACTGTTTTTGCTATGGGGGTTGTTTGAAAGAGCAAGAAGCGGCCGCAAAACTGTTGGAATCTGAAGCCCAAAAACATACAAGCTACGACAACCTTCAAACTATAAAAATCACAGGAATGCAGGGATCGCCGAGTGAAAGCTTGCTAATCGACCTCTTTCAGACATGCTGCCGAGAAGTAAAGATTATTATCACCAAGCCTTCATAGATGCAGCTGTTGAAATGCTAAGGCTCAAGAGAAGCCATGAAGTGTTTACCTAGATTATCTGAATCAAGCGATGTGTAACTTTTGGAAGATGCATGTACTTGAAGGCAGGAAGTCTGTGGTTTCGCTCTGTTAGAAAATTTACTAGTCATTTACATGTTGTGCCTTCCTTGACTCAGTTAGATGCTCTCATGTTTGTTTATCTTCCGGGCATGAAACATATTTATTGTTTAAACCTATATTTTAAAAACTTGTTAAGGTAAGTAGCACGAATTTTAGTAAGCCAGAGTTCAAGCTCAATAATATGAAGTTATTTTGCTGTTTTTTAAGCAGCACGAATTTTAGTAAGCCAGAGTTCAAGCTCAATAATATGAAGTTATTTTGCTTTAAGTTGTGAAAATTATAATAAACACATCTTCATTCGATTAGTTTATAGTCCTATGGAAGATGCATCCGAGGTTTTCCTCGCTTGAGAGGAAACCTCAGCCTTCTCTCTTCTTCATCTCTTCTTCCCCTCCCACCGTATCTTCTTCTTCCATCTTCTCCATCTTAAAGCTTCATTCAGGCAATCGAATTACATGTCTCTTCCTTTTGCACAAGTGAGCGTTAGCGCCAGTTTCCCGCCAAAGGTAGCTCATCACCGGAACTCCAGAAAAAGCAGCAACGAGGGCTTAATAGCTAGACCAAGTTAACTAGTCGAGAGCAATGAGATGCTCCACTTAGCCTCACGCCGAGGACGATGAGCAAACCACCGACAATAGAAGACATTTAAGGCAACAAGTGCAGTTCACAAACTAAAACCGAAAACAACTATGCAACGCAAATATGAACACAAAAAGACGGCTAAGCATTCTGATTCAAGAGAATCGAACGAAACAAAGTCACTCCCTTTAGGGGACCAGCGCCAGAATACCTAAGGGAGAACGAAAACGAACATGCAAATGACAGTAATAAACAGTAAACATGTGTACAATCCGCCGTTTGACTCCCCTCCAACCCCTCCAGCACGCCAAACCGCCAGAACAACCCCCACAACGACACGCCGCCACGCCGCCAAACTCCTACCACCCCGCACAACGGAAGATGGAGAAGAGAAGGTGGTGAGGAGATGAGGCCATGAGGAGGGACGGTGGGGGAGGAAGAAAAGCCGGAGAGAAGACAAACAGAGGAGTAAAGCGAAGAAAAAAATGGGAGTCGCCGCTTGTATTAGGGTTTCCGGCTCGCTGGTTTCGTTGGAGGAGAGAAGGAGGAGTATTCAGTTGAGAAACTTTTAAAATTCGAGAACTTAAAAATTCAAATATCACCATTAAATCATGATGCATATTCGAATGTGTATGTGACACATGTTAAAAAAAATTAAATTTGATGACTTTAACTTTGCATTAAATACCACTTTGAATATACATATAGGCAAGTGTCACCACTATAATAACTTTGCATTTTCAAATTTCTAAAACCCAGAAGGTTTTCTCGAGCGAACCTCTTAATTGACATTTTGTAGGATGATATGATGATGTTCTGGGGATATTGGTAGCCTCCTTCCATTGGGCCGGCTCATTAAGCATGTTGGCGTCTTGATGTATCTCACGCTGGGCTGGGGTTTAAGCTCGAGAGGTTTCATGATTCCACTTCTGACTTCATCACTTAGTTTCTTTATGACATCATTAATAACAACTAATTCAATTTAAATCGAGAAATTATTCTGTGGTCAACCAATTTAAATTATTATTAAATGTCAACCAATTTAAAAGACCAGGCCTCCTTTTACGACCACAAACTCTCACTCACGCCTCAACCAGTTGACTTTTCTTTTATACAAACTAAAAAATCAATACCGACTAATTCCTAAATTTTTATTTAACTACAAATAATTATTTATTTTACTAAATTATTTGTCCTCTAATAGTAAGTACGGGAATTATCAATTATAATGCGGTTTTAAAAATCATGGAAAATATTAAAAATATATATCGGAAATTTAAAAAAAAATGTACGAGTAATGGAGAGCAATTACTACATTACAACGACGACCGAAGAATCTTCTAGGGTTAGGGCAATTTCATTCCACGGGGAGATTTTGAATTTTCGTCTGATCGAAACTTGCCAGATCTCCGAGCTTGATTTCGATTTATTGAAACCGAGCGAGCGAGATCGGTGGGCGTCGAAATGGGATTCGCTGTGTCAGACGAGCTTCTAGGCACGATTGTGCCGATTGTGGTGTACTGGATTTATTCGGGATTGTATGTTATGATGGGATCGCTTGATGAGTACCGGTTGCATTCCAGGAAGGATGAGGGTGATAAGAATTTGGTGACCAAGTCGGCTGTTGTCAAAGGCGTTCTGTTACAGCAGATTATTCAGGCTGCTGTTGCAATCATGCTCTTTTCGGTATGTTAGTTTGAAATTTGTTACAAATTTTTTCATGTTCTTTTGTTATTTTTTGTATTAATTTTAATATGATCACCTGAATGGTTGGATAGCTCAATCTGCTGAGGATTTACTGGGTTTGTGATTTGAGAAAGAGTACAGTGTGTTATCTGTTAATAATGAAACTTAAGTTTCGAAAGTCTTTGCTGAGGGGCTTGATGTATTTGTATGGAACTTAATTGAACTTGTTTCCAATCAAAGATATTCTTATTGAGGGTCGATGATAGATGAATTTCTAGTTTCTACGCATAATTTACATTTTCTGAGGAAGTGTGCAGTTGCATTAAGGAGCGAAAGACGTGTTTTTTAAAAGAATAATGGATTAGGTGGGTTAGTTGGTGTTGATGGTTGAGTTGGCAATGTTTGATCTGGAAAGAAAACTGTCTGAAGATTGGGATGGCTATGTGTTGATTGGTTCTGATTTTGCTAAATAGTTACCATTTTAGAGCACCATTGATTGAGCTTTTGATACTGGGTCATTTGAAATTTTCAACTTGGTAAGCTTGACCATTCAAGATATAGTGACTTTCAACTTGGTTTTGCAACAAACCTAGACTTATACCTTGGAGGATCTGTTGGTTTTAAGCCATCTTTCAGTTTATAGATCCATTTACAGTTATTGACTCTAGCCTTAGGGGGTTTGGGGACTAATTCCCAAGTACTACCATTTTATTTCATAGAGTCAATTTCATCATGCATAGACTTCCACCATTCAGTTGCATTAGCACCACTAGTAGCTTCTGTGAAAGTTTCAGGCACATTTTGTTTAACAATGTCAGCAGCAAGAAAAGCAAACTCAACAATACCAGCATGGCCAACATGACTATCACATTCAGTAAAATCAGCATAAGCAGAATCAGCATCAGCAACAAAATTAGCATATCTTTTGTTTTGAATTCTGATCCTAGGTTCTCTATCCCTTACTAACACATAGTCCCTAATATTAGGCACATCAATGTGAGCAGGGACACCCTGGCAACTCACAGCATCATCAATAATAGGTGCAGGGACACTCTGAACACCATCCACTGTTGCCTCATTATTTTCTGAATGTAAATCAGTAGAGTCATGTAGGCTTACTTGATCTTCCTCACCTAATTGGTGAGTTTGTGAGTTACCTCGGGCTCAGTGGAGCCTAGATCATCAGCATCTGCTGCTCCATCGTCCTCATTGAAGATTTCCAGATCAAATTCTTCATTATCCTTAGCTTGTTCCCCACCTGATTGATAAAATCTTGCTCATCAAAGAAATTGGCAGGTGAAAACTGGTCACACTATTAGGTGTGCCTTGTGGGTTAGTGCTATTTGTGGCCTTGGTCTTAAAATAAAAGTCATTCGCATTGAAAGTGACAGAAATGGCATTTAAGACTTTATAGCCAACATGCACAATTTCAAGCAACTTGTACCCCTTAACACCATCAGGATAACCAAGCATCACACATTTGAGAGCCTTGGTTTAAGTTTACCTTGGGAAACTTTAGCATAAGCTGAGCAACCAAAGGGCCTGAGGTGATCTAATTTAGGAGGTTTTCCAGTCCACATCTCTTGTGGTGTTTTAAAGCCAATAACAGATGAAGGGGATCTGTTAATTAGGTAGGCTGCAATAACAACAACTTCTCCCCAAAGAGAGGGCTTCAGGCCAGAGCTGATGAGCATACACCTTGCCTTTTCAAGCAAGGTTCTGTTCATCCTCTCAGCTGTCCCATTCTGTTGGGGAGTGCCAGGAACAGTGTGATGTCTTTTAATGCCATGTTCAACACAAAAGTTATCAAAGGCTTTATTACAAAATTCTAATCCATTGTCTGTTCTTAGGCATTTTACTTTCAGGTTAGATTGACTTTCTACCATGGTTTTCCATGCCTTAAAGTTTGTGAAAGCCTCATCTTTAGTTTTAAGCAAGTAGACCCAAACTTTCCTAAAATAATGATCAATCAATGACAGTAAATAGTTTCTACCACCTATGGTTGAAACTTGGGCAGGGCCCCAAAATCTGAGTGAACATATTCAAGGGGTTTGTTAACAGTAAATGAAGATCTTTTAAAACTATGGGCCGATTTCTTCCCAAAGATGCAGGTTTCACAGAAAGACAAATCAGTAGGCACACAGTCAATCAAGCCAGTTTCATGCAAAAATGTAAACCTTTGTTGCCAATGTGACCTAGTCTAGCATGCCGGATTTTAGTTTTAGCATCAGACTTGGTTGTTGGTTGGAAAAAATTGATTTCAGGTGAGGTGATCACATGATACAGCCCTCCCCTGTTAACTCCTCTAATAAGAACTTTACCATCCTTCGAAACTTTCCTAACACCTTTATAAGTCACTATATGGCAGCCAAGTTTATCAAATTCATATTCAGACAATAAATTCCTCCTTAAGTTTGGTACCCATTTCACATTTTTCAGAACTCTTATCACACCATCATGCATTTTTAGAGGCACATTCCTAATTTCCTTAATTTTAAGGACAGTATGATCACCAAGCATAACTTCACCACCATTAATAAGTGAAATAGATGAAAAAGCATTTTTATCATGTGAAGCAAGCATGGTACAACCTGAGTCTAAAATCCAACCAGAATGATCAATAGAATCAGAACAAACAAACAGTTCATTGCCATATTGAGGATAGATTTCAAGCACATTAGTGTGACCATTCTGATTTTCTTTAGTATTCTTTTCCTTTTGTTCATTTGTCTTCTTAAAGCATGTAGTGACAAGGTGACCCACTCTCCCACAATATGTACATTTCTTAGACAGATATTCTTGGCTCCTACCAGCAGGATTGTCAGTAGGAGGATTGTTGGGAGTTTTATTAAACTTCTTTTTCTTACTCTTTGGTTTAGACTTGGCATTAGCCATCATGACATCAGACTTAGACTCATTCTTAGTTTGATGTGTTGGTTTGAATACCCTTAAGGACTCATTCTTTTGAACAATAGCAGACATGATCTTCCCCGTGGTTAGATCATCCCTGGCATTTTGAATGACGCCCTTGAGGGTCTCAAACTGAGGGGGTAAAGAGTTTAATAAAATAATAGCTTGATGAGTTTGTTTAATTTCATCATCACATCTCTTAAGCTCTTGAGTCATTTTTAAGAAGAAACCAAGGTTTTCTTTCAAAGTCACATGAATATCCATCTTAAAGGTAAAGAGTTTACTTAACAGGGATATTCTATTAGGCAGTGACTTAGCAAGATAAATGGACTCTAAGGCATTCCATAAAGGTTTGGGAAGGGTGTGACTAACCACTTGCCTAGCCACATCTTTAGAGAGTCTGAGCATTATCTCTGAGTAGGCCACGTCTTGGAGCTTTTTCTTGTGCCTATCAGTGGCACCTTCAGGCCATTCTTCAGAAATAGCATCCAAGCACTTTTCTTTAATTAGAACAGCCTTCATCTTTAGCTTCCACACAGTGAAATCACTTGAGCCATCGAAGGGAGTAACCCTCACTGGTTCAGCCATGATTTCCTGAGAAAACAATCACGGAACACCAAGTTAGGTGTTTCAGAATAACAGTAGAGAAAGGGATTATGTGAAGGACTCAAAAACAGTCCAAGATCACAAGAAAACTATTCTAAGTGCTAGCAACCAAAGTTATGGATTTCTAACCACCAAGAACAGCCCTAATTTGCTCTGATACCACGTTGTAATGACTTATATTCAATATCCCTTAATCCGATTTCCCCCAATTAGACAGATTAGGTCAAAGTTTCAGAAATTGTTCAATTGGGCAAAATCTTGTAAGAACTGAAAGTAATGAACACTTAGACTTTTTACAAGCTTCGGGTAAACCCTACTGCTTGGAGCCTCAGATCGGGGAGGCTCGCCCAATGTCCACTATAATCCCTTCAAGAATTTTGCACAATTTACAAGTTCTAAACCAAGCCAAAAGCCTACTGACCGAACCCTATACTAATTGGAATAACAGAAATGTATAGACGAGTGAACTAGAACTTCCCTGAATGAGAAGCGTCGCGCAGTGCCGCTGGACGTTCGAAGTCAGTCAACCGGTTGGCTGCTCCAAGTCGCAGTAGCTCCTTGGCCAATCAGCAAGTTCCGAGTCACAATAGCGATGTACCGGAATGCGCCTTGATGAAACGAATGTCTCCGACTATCTCTCGAGTTCGATTGCTCCAAGACTCGCTTCAATTTCTCTGAAATCTCAAATCGTTTCGTGCCCTAATCCCAATTTTGAATAGCCTTATATGTATTTGGGGAAGACGAATAAAACGGCCGCGTATCGAGAAGTCCAAAACCGAAGTTCGCGCTCGACCATACGACGCCGTCCAACTAACATTTGAAACTCCCGCTAAGCCGAAAACGACGCAGCTTCGTTCCAAACCGTATTAACTGTTTTTGCCTCCAAACCAAAACGACTGCGTTTTGGCTCTTCTTCAGCAGCTTCTCAAGCTCATCCCCTGCAGCTTCCTCTGATTAATTCAGCTCCATCTGCTGGCCTTCAAGCTTGAACCTGCAAGCCTAAAATTCTATACATGATCCTCTAAGGGATATAGTCCTAGTCTAAGACTATTGGCTTGGTAAACTAACCTAAGGAGATGCAAAAGGAGGATTAGAAACCTCACACCACCATTGATTTAAAACATATATATGGACATTTGTTGAAGTGTTGTATAGCTCTTGCTCTGAGGTTACAAGACGATTGTGGTGTTTGATAATCTCGATAACTCGTCGGAAGTCTAGCTTAAGAGAGTCAAGGAGCTCGCTGGTGAATTCGGCTCCAATCTCAGCTTTCATCAGGTAGGTTTCTTTTTCTTGATTTTTTCCTAGGGTTTTTTTCTTCTTCTTTCTAATTCTGTTGCTTCATTTGTGGAATTACTGATTACAAAAGAAAATTTATTTTTGATTGACGAGTTGATTAGCTGTGATTTTAACAGGAAATGTGAAATATCAAATATGGATATACTATGAGATCATACAGACATGGTTTATAGCCACATGAAGCTACCTTGATGATTGATGTATTTTGATTACTTTATTGCTGCCTTTTGAAATAAGGTGGTTAGAGCCAGTTTGGGCATCCGTCCGGTGAATTATCTGTTTAATTTCTGTATGTGTGAGTTTTTTATGGTTGTTTAATTAAACTTAATATTTAAAAATAATAATAAATTTTTTCTGGGTTTTTTTTGGGGTCAAGAGTTGAGGTTTTTGGGAATGTGAAGGTGTAGCTCCCCAGTTTTTGGATGGGTAGGATTGTGCTTATTCATATATGTGTGGGGTTGGGACGTTGGGTCCGTAAGAATCTAATTTTTTTAAAGATTTAAGTAAGTAGATAGTTTCTCAAGTAAGCAAATATTAAATTGAATTGTGACTCATCTATGCATTTATTGAAGTGTAACATCATGTGGACAAGCTTCATCTAAACCCACCATTAAATGCTTCATTGATGCATCCTATCTATATAAACACATATTAAAAATGATTTTTCATTTCCTTAGGCAAGCAAAGAGAGAATTGTGGACAGCAACTTAGAGGGAGAAAAAGTAGGAATTCTTAATATTTTCCCTTAGTTTATGAGTTTTATACTCTTGTATGATGAGCTTGATACATGTAGTACTAGTTTGATGTGTATTTGAGTGATTTGAGGCCTTCTTTTGAGTGTTATTCACTGTTTTATGTGATGTCCATATGCTGAAGCTGAAATATGTGATTTTAATGCTGAAATTGTTTAGTTACATAGTAAAAATACATATAGAGTTGGATAGAGTTAACCACAAGTTATAACCATGTTCCGTAATGATTAAATCAACTTATAAAAGCAAGAATCAAGGTAAATAGACATGTATGATAATCTGAAATAATGTGACTATATGAGTAATGAATCTGGAATTCTGAATTTAAGTCCTAAAATATCGTATAAGCTAGTTTAGAAATGAATCTTTCAAAGTATTGCTATTGGTTCTTATATTTGAAGTTAATTGTGAATGATTTGCTTAGCTTTTATGATATTGGCCTTGTTTGTAAGTACTTTATTCATGATTCGTGTTTGTATTTCGTAGTACATGCTATATTGTGACACTTATGCATATTATTACATAACATAAGCATTCACGCATGATATTCATGTATTTGAAAGGAAGATGTTTTTAATGAAAGGATGTGAATCGGGATACAAGATATACCTGGGTTGAAGTCCCTAAACCCTGCAGGAAGATTCCGCGAATGGGATGATGGTTGGTGCCAGACCGGTGTGAAACGTGGCCTTTAGCTTTTCGAGTCGTGAAAGTCTACCAGTTTTGAATAATGTGAAACATGATTAAACATCAATCATTGCATATCACGTGCATCACTCACACAATTGTTTATATGTGTTTGTATGTTGTGTGAGCATGTAACGTGTGGACTAGCGGTTGAAATTAAATTTTCCTACCGAGTTCCCAAAACTCACTCCTAAATATTTTACAGGGACTTTTGAGAAGTTGAAGTTTCAAAGAGTAGAAGGCTCTTATAAAGTTTAACTTTTGTGTAACATAACGTGGCGTATGATCTAGATGTTTGCCTAGTTAAAAATAGCTAATGTAAATCCCCTTTTGTGTATGTTAAAAATAGCTAATGTAAATCCACTCGAATCGAGTCTGTAATGATCTTAGGCTGTTTTTCCTTTTTCTTGAGTCTAGCTTAGATGAAATTGTATCAGGATAAAAAGCCATGTAAAAGTGTCTAAGTTTAGTCCTTAGTTTTGGGCCTCATCACTCAGCCCAACTACAAAGCTCAATATCAGCCGAAAGATGGGAACTGCGTTTCCAAAACGCAGTGTTGAAGGTCAATACATGGTCAACGTATAAAGGTTGGAGTTTCTAGGGTTTTCAGGACACTGTCTCATTCGAACTTTTGAGAGAGAAATAGAGCGAGTGAGAAGACAACGACGAACTGCCGTTCAGCTCGATTCGAGTGGCTTGCATCGTCTCCGAGCAGATCTACACTGCTCTACACCGTTCCACATCGCTGTGTGCCTTTGCTCGTCAAGCTTCCAACGGCTTGACTCGCCGGCACGACTGAGGGCTACACAGGGGTTCTTCTCTATTTTCATTTGCAGTCTTAGCGTTCGGCTTAATCGATAGGATAAGTCTAGGTCGCCTGAGATCGATTCATATTGTAAGACGTTGCATTCATAGTGGATTTTCTTGGCCGAGCTGAGGCTCCAAGGTTTATTTTTCTGTTAATCTATTTAAATCTGAAATTGAATCCTGCATAACATAATTGGCTTAAGAATTAATCTGTGAATCAAGATTAATTTTACAATGGACGTAAAGTTTCTTCATGAAATTGCATATGGGCATTCAGATTCAGTGGGAGCTTTGAGGCAGCTGAAAAATACTATGATTGGGCAGTCGAGGATCTAAGCTCTAATCAGCTAATCAGCTTGATAAAATATATAATACATGACGAAATTCAAGCAAATCATTGACCGCAATAGACATGTGAGTGAAGGTCGGTTGCTGACCATGAGAGACTTACTTAGATTCATGCTCACTCTTAGAGCAGCTACTCATGTGAATCAATCACCGTCCACTCAGACGGCTTCTTCGAGCGTATATTCACAAACAAAGCCCGTCTCTACTACTAAATTTTTTAGTGATGTTGTTGCTGAAATCATATGTCGATGGTTGTTGGAAATCAGAATACGGAAAATGATACAGAAATACGAAATTGCAGAGCCGTAGAAAGGTCGAATGCACTTGAGCGAAAAATCGTCTAATCCTGAGTGCAAGATAACCAAAGCGGCTCACTCCAAGGTTTACTCTGCTATCTTCTTTAGTTGTGCACTCAACTAGGACGAGATGGAACTCTTAAATCAGATCGTCAAGAAAAATAAAAAAAGTGAGAACTCTCCTGCTTTTTATTCTTCAAACGTCTCATAAACAACTCACTAGATATGGTAACGTTCAGAAGAAACTTAAGCACCAAGAAACAGAACCCATAAATATTCTATCTCATCTCCACGTTCATCCATAAAGACCCGTTTTACCAATTTAATAAAATAAAATAAAATAAAATAATAAATATCTGTTGTTTAACAAAGATTAAAGATTATCGCTTTAGCCAAGCTTTAACAAAAACAAAATGCATATTTTATCTCGAGTGTTTGGTGAAGTTCACTAGTTCATGATAATGATATGTTGAGTTGCGGAGTGTTATATGAAGAAAATATTATAAGAGGACTCTCACACACCTCACACTTCACTCATTTTTTCACCTCAAGTGCATACACCATATGTCTCGCCCCTATTTATACTAAAACGCTCCCTAAATAAAGAGCTAGGATCATTTTGATCCAAGACTACAATTAAACCTTTTAGAATAATCTTGATAAATATTTCCTCTCCATTCTTCTCCACATATTTCCATACTTCTCCAGAAAATTCTTTATCTTAAATGGACTTCTTCTTCTTGGGCCAGTTTCTTAATTTGAGCTTTCTCCTTAATTAGTTACCAAAAGAAGCCCAAATTAGGCATTGCATCTTAACACTCCCCCTCAATGCCTAATTTCTCTTCTGCTCTGGGTGGTCTCTTGAGGTTGGCCTCAATATCAAACTTACCATGCGTGTCTTGATCATATCGTCCCTCTTCAAGTGGTATTCCATGTTTCTTGGCTTCCATTGAAGAGTCTTGTTCTACTTTCCGACAGTTCACTAAAATCTTTGGGCTCCTTGATAAATGATGGACCAAAGTTATACGAGTCAGAAACACAGTAAAACCCCCTTATTTAGACTGTTTGTCTATCTAACTTCTACGTATTAGTCCCGATATATTTCCACAGGGCATTTTAGAGACTGAAGTAAAAACATGCTAAGGAGAGGATTTTAAGCTGAAAAGATAACAAGAGTCAATCCAAGGTCAAGATCATATGCCGACTGAAGAGATATCAAGGATCCTGACGTCGAATTGACCAGAACAAATTAATCAGAGGAATCAGGAGTGGAGTCAAGACAGCCCGGGGAAGAAACACATTGACAGTTTTGTGAAAAGACTGCACAAAACTGTACAAAATCACACATTGGGCAAAGATGACCGGCCACCATTCAAGGAGGTGGG
Source organism: Rhodiola kirilowii (assembly GCA_033675215.1). Taxonomy (NCBI): domain Eukaryota; kingdom Viridiplantae; phylum Streptophyta; class Magnoliopsida; order Saxifragales; family Crassulaceae; genus Rhodiola; species Rhodiola kirilowii. Next base: position 55,806,904 of record CM066197.1, on the reverse strand, counting down.
CAAGGGAGGAGCTCCTCCCCCTTGGGTGACCGGCAACCGGCGGCGCCACCCTCCTCCACCAAAAGCCGCCGGCTCCTCCTCCTTGCGCCACTTGTCTCCTCCACAAGCTCCACCTTCTCCTCCCTTGGATCAAAAGACATGTGCTTCCATCTCATCCATCCATTTCTCCTCACTTTGGCTATAAATACCAAGCCAAACCTCATTTGTAAAACACACCAAAATCTCAATTCACTTCTCTCTCTAGAAGTTGTAATACTTGTAAGTTGTAATCTTGCTTTGGAAATAAAGGATAGCTCCCTTGGCGCTTCAACGGTTGTAAGTATCTCTTAGTATTTATTTATTTAACTGTTGTCTTTAATTCCTTAGTATAATGTTTAGTGCGATGAATAGTAGCTAAACTTGTAGTTCGGTCTAAGGGGCGCACTTGTATTATAAATGTTTTAAGACTATTAACTTAGTGTCTAGTCTAAGTATTCAAAACTTATTCTATGTGCCATATATTAAGTCAGAACGTCCAAGGTCGAGTGGATGCTTGGAATGGGAAAACTCTACAGCGGGGTTCGTAAACTTGTACGGATAAGTGGATGCTTGGAATGGCAAAGCTTATCTGAGAAGTTTGACTCATCTTAAACACCATTTGGTTGATCGGGAATGATTGATCAAATGGATGCACATAGACTAATATAACCGGGAATGGAGTATTAGTCTAAATAGAATAAGTGTTCTACGTCCTTGGAATAGGCTAGACAGTGTACGCAAATCGAGTGCTTGGAATGGCCTTGATACACCGTTTGAATACTTAGGAGAGTCACTAAAGGTCAATGATAAACAGGATATAATACAAGTCCCCTGAAACCGAACATTTCTCTTTAATTATAATCTGTACTTTACTTTCCAGTATTAAAATCAACCAACCAATCAATCAATCAATCAATCAAAATAGCTGGTAGCTTTAAAACCAACCGACCGACTTTAAACACATTCCCACGCACTCTCGATAAACAACCCCCTCAAAGAAATCTATTCCCCTGATTCCCTTGGGTTCGACCCCTACTTACCAAGTACTACCCAGTAGTATAGTCGTAAGTAGTGGACTATTATAAATTTATTTGTACAAATCGCTTTGACGACGAGCGGTTCTGTCAAATTGGCGCCGTTGCCGGGGAATCAGCCATCGGATAGTTGTTCTTTCTCTCCCCTTTCTTTTTTCTTTCTTTTCTCTATGACAGCACCCATTACGCATGCATGGACAACACGATTTCTACCCCTTCTCGGAGGAACGGAGGGAGAAGACCCTGTACAGCACTGCCGAAACTTCCACCACGTCTGCCACCACATCAAACCTGAGAACGAAGTGTTAGAGGAATTTAAGCTGAAATGCTTCAAATTCTCTCTAACCGACTTCGCCATGATATGGTACTACACATCCACCGCTTGCAGTGCAGAACGTTTCGTAGACCTCTGCGTTCCGTTCCTGAAAGAATTCTCCCTACCATCTTTACGCCAAGAAACCCGTGAGAAGATCATGAGCCTTCAACAATCCCGGGATGAGACTTTGGACAAATACTACATGAACTACGATGCCATCGTCTCAAGCTGCCCGCACCATGGATTTACGAAGAAAGTTCTTCTCCAAAAATTCCTTCGTGGGATGAGGGCTGAAGAGCTGGGAAGAGTTAACGAAGCTATGAAAAGGTCTGCAACAAACTTCACCGTTGCAGACATGTGGTACCTTATAATCGGCTTGGCCGCTGCCACAAGACGAGCACCCCAAGCTGACGAGGAAATGCAGACAGAAGAAGCTGACCCAGAGGCTGATGAAGGAGAAACCACCGAGCCGTCAGAAGAGACTCCCAAACCATCCGAGGAATCAGACATAGAAAGCACCGGAAGCAACGAAGTAGAAGTCCAGAATACTACCGACGAACTGCCTATTCCATACCCGACTATCATTACCCAGGCAGCTGAGACTATCTACGATCAGTTCTTCACGAACCAACATAACGAGGCAGAACCAAGCCTCATGAGGCCTTCCCAACTTTTCCCCTTGATCAATGAGCAAGTCGCAGCGAACTATGCGATCCAAGAAGAGGCTGAAAAGCGGATGGGAAAAGGACCTATGCAGAGTAACCCCCCGATGGAGCATTGCTATGCCGCAACTGGACTAGGCAGTCCCAAATACAAAAACTTCAAAAGGCTAGTAGTGAAAAGCCCATCACCCCCTCCGGGGTATTGGAAGGAAAAAATCCCGAAACAAAGGAGTCCTGACCAAAACACAACATCCGGCAAGAAGTCAGGAAGAAACAACACAGGAATGGTGGCAAAGTTTGACCTCAGCCACCCATGGGACCCAAACCAATGAACCACAAACGAGGTATCGTCGAGCCAACGACGTAAAACAAGTGCACTGGTCGGGAGGTAACCCGACACTATCTTACTTTTCCGCATTTTAATTTCTGTCTTTTAAATTCAGTATTTAGTTTTAAGCCTGCATGACTTTTGAACTAAGGCACGCCTTCGTTCAAAAGTGGGGGGTGAGAACCACCTGTGTACATAAATAACATGCGGCTGTTTTTCTTTTTTTAGTAATAGTACCTTTTTGAAAAAATGAACTTAAGAATGTGAAAAAGATAAATCATAATTCATGCATTAACCTTGTGAAAATTCAACTGTTTAAAAACTTAGAATGTAACTTTACATTTGTCCTTTATGCTGAGATAACTAGGGATGTGGAGTTGACATAAACCGCCCTAGAAGGACTTGGGAAGCAATCAAAGGATCAGATCAAACTATATGGTTTTCGAAGTCAGTGGAGGCTGCACTTCGGGTTTTCAGTGAATAATTGAAGTCAACTCCGCCAAGAAGCATCTATGCAAAGGCGAGGACGGGAATCAGACCGTCCTCTCTCTAGTCAAAATAGCCGAGAAAATAGATGAGCGACCCTCATCTTGACCCGCGCAAAACGACAAAGACGAGAGGAGCGGGGAGGTATTTCCATAGGTTTGCGGGCGAAGATTGGACCTCCCAAAAAGACTTGAGAAAATGGACTAGCAGTCACAAAAAGACGAAAAGCTCAATGAAGCAAATCAAAAGAGGCCAAAGGCCCAAAATTGTGAAGGTTTTAACCGAGCAAAAGTGAAGCACTCAAAAAAGTCAAATCAAAGGCCAAAGGCCAATTCACTACAAAAGCAGTCCCTCGCCAAAAAAGAAGAAAATCAAAAAGGCTCAACTCACTGAAACCCGAATCGAATCATGTGCTAGAGAAAGCTACAAGAAAACCATATAGTGCGAGACGATCCCGAGGCTGCAACCCAGGAACCTAAACAGGGCTATCTCCCGAGACATCCAATATAATTTGCATCTCAGCACGGAGGTACAAGTATTAAGTTTTTTCTATTTATTTACGCAGTTCAATTTGGTAATAAGTAAGCAATGCATGAATTATGATAGATCGAGTACCACAGTCTAATTTTCATATTCCAAAGCCAGACTTAGAACTTACGCCCTTTAATAGCATTATTCGGGACAAACAACTAAAAGTGGGGGGTAATCTGATGGACCAAAGTTATACGAGTCAGAAACACAGTAAAACCCCCTTATTTAGACTGTTTGTCTATCTAACTTTTACGTATTAGTCCCGATATATTTCCACAGGGCATTTTAGAGACTGAAGTGAAAACATGCTAAGGAGAGGATTTTAAGCTGAAAAGATAACAAGAGTCAATCCAAGGTCAAGATCATATGCCGACTGAAGAGATATCAAGGATCCTGACGTCGAATTGACCAGAACAAATTAATCAGAGGAATCAGGAGTGGAGTCAAGACAGCCCGGGGAAGAAACACATTGACAGTTTTGTGAAAAGACTGCACAAAACTGTACAAAATCACACATTGGGCAATAATGACCGGCCACCATTCAAGGAGGTGGGCAAGGGAGGAGCTCCTCCCCCTTGGGTGACCGGCAACCGGCGGCGCCACCCTCCTCCACTAAAAGCCGCCGGCTCCTCCTCCTTGCGCCACTTGTCTCCTCCACAAGCTCCACCTTCTCCTCCCTTGGATCAAAAGACATGTGCTTCCATCTCATCCATCCATTTCTCCTCACTTTGGCTATAAATACCAAGCCAAACCTCATTTGTAAAACACACCAAAATCTCAATTCACTTCTCTCTCTAGAAGTTGTAATACTTGTAAGTTGTAATCTTGCTTTGGAAATAAAGGATAGCTCACTTGGCGCTTCAACGGTTGTAAGTATCTCTTAGTATTTATTTATTTAACTGTTGTCTTTAATTCCTTAGTATAATGTTTAGTGCGATGAATAGTAGCTAAACTTGTAGTTCGGTCTAAGGGGCGCACTTGTATTATAAATGTTTTAAGACTATTAACTTAGTGTCTAGTCTAAGTATTCAAAACTTATTCTATGTGCCATATATTAAGTCAGAACGTCCAAGGTAGAGTGGATGCTTGGAATGACAAAACTCTACAGCGGGGTTCGTAAACTTGTACGGATAAGTGGATGCTTGGAATGGCAAAGCTTATCTGAGAAGTTTGACTCATCTTAAACACCATTTGGTTGATCGGGAATGATTGATCAAATGGATGCACATAGACTAATATAACCGGGAATGGAGTATTAGTCTAAATAGAATAAGTGTTCTACGTCCTTGGAATAGGCTAGACAGTGTACGCACATCGAGTGCTTGGAATGGCCTTGATACACCGTTTGAATACTTAGGAGAGTCACTAAAGGTCAATGATAAACAGGATATAATACAAGTCCCCTGAAACCGAACATTTCTCTTTAATTATAATCTGTACTTTACTTTCCAGTATTAAAATCAACCAACCAATCAATCAATCAATCAATCAAAATAGCTGGTAGCTTTAAAACCAACCGACCGACTTTAAACACATTCCCACGCACTCTCGATAAACAACCCCCTCAAAGACATCTATTCCCCTGATTCCCTTGGGTTCGACCCCTACTTACCAAGTACTACCCAGTAGTATAGTCGCAAGTAGTGGACTATTATAAATTTATTTGCACATTTGCTGTGACGACAAGCATCTGTCAATAAACTTTAGTCTTCTTCGCGCCTTTGATCATCTCCAAAGTCTTTAAAGCGTACTCTTCTGGTCCATTATATTTATTCAATAATGTCATCACTTGAGGGACGAATAATACCTCAACGAGAGACAGTGGCGGATCCAGAAGCTCTCAGAAGAGGTCCCAAATATATATACAAATAAAAAGAATTTCTCTGTGGTCAAGGTTAACATGTGTAATCAATAAAAAAAGGTTAACATGTGGTAATTCATGTATTTTTAGTATTAAAGTTTTGTTGAAATATATTATATATTTTGTAATATATATTAAACAATTGAAAGTTTTCCTTAATAAAATAAGGATTAATTGCAGTTGTCTTTTTTTTGATAAAGGAGTACAACGATACATAATATATAGTGTGATAGCCTTTATCATCTAATACATAGTACATATTTATAATAATCTTCAAGCTGTTCAGGGCGTATCGACCAGATCCCAAAATATTTGGTACATATATCCGTATCCTGAAGCATAGGCCAGGTCCGATACTTTTACCATGGATCCGCGCACACATCTACCCCTAAAATCATTGGTACATTTGTCGACATCTGAAGCACTGGCCACATCGGGCACTTTTACCACTGTAAGCCATGACACGTCCATCATGACGGTCCCGAGGAAAGCATCCACGCGTGAGGCAGGACGAGGAAGAGGGAAGTGAAAAGGAAGAAAATCTCAATAAATCATGAGAAAAATGGTGACCCCAAGACTCGAACACGGGGTGTAAGGATCCATAATGGATTCTTTAACCAACAGGTCCCCACCTCTGTTGACTAAATTAATTGTAGTTGTCTAACCAATTTAAGACTTACTCTTATTTTTTATGTATAATATAAGAATTGTGGGGTTAATTGTACTAAAATTTAAATTCAGTGGATCAAACCGAAATATTTATGAAACTACAGCATGTAAAAGTAAAGTTTCAAACTTCAAGGGTTAAAGTGAAAATTGTAAAACTATTAGTACTATTCATTTCAGACAAATCCAGCAAAATGTTTTCAATTAAAGAAAATTCAGCACTGGTGTGAACTAAAATTAGCCAATTTGGATGAGAAGGTGATGATTTGGACACCTTATTCAACCTAAGCAGTAATATACATTTTTTCGAAATAAATTACTCTCAAATTTGAGAGAGTCACAAGACCCCCTGACGAGGGGATAATACATCCACGCCGAGGCGGGATAAAAACACATCCACAAGAGATGAATAACATCTTCATAAAATTAAGGAGAAATATGCTAATCCTTCACTTCTTGACAATTTGTTAAGAGTTCAAGCCACTGTACCAACGCCTCTTTCATGTTTTTTTTGTTTTATTATATGAACACAAAATTGAAATTTAATAAGTGACGTTCCAAACTATTTTTTTCATATTGGTTTGTACGATTAATGACTTCCCAGCTTATGGTAACTTGTAGGGTTACATTATTATGGGTTATAAAGCATATATGTCCAATATGTGGCGATGAGTTAGATTCTTGTCATTTAAGGAACTGTCGCAAGATAGTTTTCATGGGACTGACAGTTTTTACCGATTTCGCATCCTTATAGATGATAAAAGGTTGTCTTCGAAGGAGAACAAGATTTCATAGTTACCCCACAACCTGCCTCTAGTTTTGAAAAATTTAAATGGATTCGTGATTTTCCAAATCATTTTGGAAAACCAAATCAGCACAGCGAAAGTGGTCCATGGAAGAAACGCGCAATTTTTTTGGACCTCTAGTATTGGAGGTCGCTTGATGTGAGACATTGTATGGCTGTGATACACGTGGAAAATAATATATGTCACAACGTGATTGGTACACTATTCAATGTACCCGGGAAGACGAAGGATGGAATTAAAATTATGTGGATATGGTTGATATGAAAATACGCACACAACTTGCTCCTGAAATGCAAGGACAACGAGCATATTTGCCCCAATCTGTACCACTCTTTCTAGATCCGAGAAACCGAGGTTATGTGGTTTTTTGAAAGGAGTTAAAGTTCCTTAGGGTTTCTCGTCAAACATTTCTAGCCCGGTTTCGATGAAGGATCTCAGACTTAATGGTTTAAAGTCTCACGATGATTACCACACTTTGATGCAACGGCTCCTCTCTATTGCAATTAGAGGAATATTGCCTCCAAAAGTGAGGGTAGTTGTTCCAAAAATGTGTGTGATATTCAATTCTTTGTGTGCTAAGGTTATTGTTCTTTGGATTTTGATACTCTTTAAGAACAGATAGTTGTTACCTTGTGTCAGCTCGAGATGTACTTCCCACCCTCATTCATCGATATAATGGTGCATCTTACGGTTCATTTGGTTTGTGAGATTAAGATCCTTGGAACGCTACACATGAGACGGATGTATCCTTTTAGCGGTACATATAGTCCCTAAAAGGCTATGATAAGTCAAATTTTTGAATTATTATTCGCCATATTTCATTAAAGCTTGGAATCATTTCCGATGTTTTTCGATGTCATTTAACCCCTGTCTTTCACATTTCAGATACAAAATTATTCCCCATCGAATTCAAGACATCAAGATCAATATCGCATGAAAATTGAAGTTTCGGGGCAAAATAAGGAATTTCGGGGCAAAATAGGGCAGACTGACCTTTCCGGCTTATTTTTGATGTCCAAATCGCATACAGTGTCCAAAGTGGTTGATCCATAGCTCGTTGGAAAGCTTATTTGAGGGGCTACAACTTTCTATTTTACGCCATTAGGAAATAAAGACCGCGAATAAGTCACAGTAAGTTAGACCGGTTAGTAAAACTTGAGTACGAGCTCCCCTGTCCTAACATTGTTTTCGGATGATCCCAACCAACCGGTTGGACACCTCAGATTGCAAAAACGTCTCTAGGGTTGTCCCAACATTGTTGAAATGCATATCTCATTTTCTCTAGAGCTATGAATTTCTATCATTGATCTCATTTTCAATCCTGGTTTAAAGGCCAAACCTTCGGAATTACCTTCAAATGCATAATGTGCGTACATTTACCTAAGTTTATCTCAATATTTACATGCTAATTGCTAGGGGAGTGTTCAGTTGAGAAATCTTTAAAATTCAAGAACTTAAACATTTAAAACTTATCATTAAATCATGTTATCATTGAATGTGCATGTGACACATGTCAAAAAACAAAGTCGAATTTGGTGGCTTTGACATGCATTAAATTGAACTTTGAATATGCATATAAGACACGTGCACCACCACAAACTTGATGATACATTTTTAAATGTGTGATATGGATTCTCAATTTCCCCAAAAAAACTAGAGAGATTTTCATTTGAGCCTCCTTCCATTGGGCCGGCCCATTAAGCATTGGCGTCTTGCTGTATCTCACGCTGGGCTAAGGTTTAAGCTCGAGAGGTTTATCAATCGTTCTCAATTCTGACCAAAACACCCTCATGCTAGTACGATTTCTACTTCATCACTTAATTTCTTTATGACATCATTAATAACAACTAATTCAATTTAAATCGAGAAATTATTCGGTGGTCAACCAATTTAAAAGACCCGGCCTCCTTTTACGACCACAAACTCTCACTCACGCCTCAACCAATCAGTTATCAACATGTTAACATACCGTACCTATTCCAATCCCAAAAAAAAACATACCATACCTAGCAGTTTAGCTCGCATTATTGAAAGAACAAGTCCTCCTGTTATGGCCTATTTTGTGATATATTTTGCCTATTTGAATTCTGTCAAGGGTTGTGATGAAGAAGCCTCTCCCTGAGTAAAGGACTAACCGACATCTCTTTGGTCCATCTCATTACGCCTTCGCCTTATCGGATTTCTACCGACTTTTCTACATTTGAAGTTAGGGTTAGGAACATGAAGAAGTCCCTCATAGGGTTCCTTGAAGTCCTCATGAAGCATTGGAGAGAAATGGTAACTCCAGGTCATGTTGTAAGGTTCCAGTGTATACTCATGAGCAACGAAGTTGCTGAATTCAACGTGTGCGAACTTGGAATCTGTCATTGCATGGCTGCAAGGAAAATGAAATAATGTCCATTTTCTACAAGAACATGTTCTTGTGAAAAGGCAAACTGTCCACCTTTGATGCTTTATTGGCGTGATAACTTCAAAAATTTCGCGCGAAGGGTCAAATAGGGTGACTATGTGGTACTCCGCCCTTTCTTAGAGTACCTCCTCCAACCTCTTGTGAACCTTCAGAGGAAAAGATGAATCCGTGCTGTTGTAATAAAATGACATTTGTTCCATTGGATTCTCAAGTTCCCAAAAACTCGAAGATTTTTCATTTATTAATTTTTGATCTAGAAGAGTTTTCAATTGAGCGCTACACCTAATTGCTATACTACAAAATATTTAAATTCTTAAACGTTTACCTAATTGACATTGTAGGATGATATGATGATGTTCTGGGGAAATTGAGAGCCTCCTTCCATTGGGCCGGCCCATTAAGCATGTTGGCGTCTTGCTGTATCTCACGCTGGGCTGGAGTTTAAGCTCGAGAGGTTTATCAATCGTTCTCGATTCTGACCAAAACACCCTCATTCTAGTACGATTCCTACTTCATCACTTAGTTTCTTTATGACATCATTAATAACAACTAATTCAATTTAAATCGAGAAATTATTCGGTGGTCAACCAATTTAAAAGACCCGGCCTCCTTTTACGACCACAAACTCTCACTCACGCCTCAACCAATCAGTTATCAACATGTTAACATACCGTACCTATTCCAATCCCAAAAAAAAACATACCATACCTAGCAGTTTAGCTCGCATTATTGAAAGAACAAGTCCTCCTGTTATGGCCTATTTTGTGATATATTTTGCCTATTTGAATTCTGTCAAGGGTTGTGATGAAGAAGCCTCTCCCTGAGTAAAGGACTAACCGACATCTTTTTGGTCCATCTCATTACGCCTTCGCCTTATCGGATTTCTACCGACTTTTCTACATTTGAAGTTAGGGTTAGGAACATGAAGAAGTCCCTCATAGGGTTCCTTGAAGTCCTCATGAAGCATTGGAGAGAAATGGTAACTACAGGTCATGTTGTAAGGTTCCAGTGTATACTCATGAGCAACGAAGTTGCTGAATTCAACGTGTGCGAACTTGGAATCTGTCATTGCATGGCTGCAAGGAAAATGAAATAATGTCCATTTTCTACAAGAACATGTTCTTGTGAAAAGGCAAACTGTCCACCTTTGATGCTTTATTGGCGTGATAACTTCAAAAATTTCGCGCGAAGGGTCAAATAGGGTGACTCTGTGGTACTCCGCCCTTTCTTAGAGTACCTCCTCCAACCTCTTGTGAACCTTCAGAGGAAAAGATGAATCCGTGCTGTTGTAATAAAATGACATTTGTTCCATTGGATTCTCAAGTTCCCAAAAACTCGAAGATTTTTCATTTATTAATTTTTGATCTAGAAGAGTTTTCAATTGAGCGCTACACCTAATTGCTATACTACAAAATATTTAAATTCTTAAACGTTTACCTAATTGACATTGTAGGATGATATGATGATGTTCTGGGGAAATTGAGAGCCTCCTTCCATTGGGCCGGCCCATTAAGCATGTTGGCGTCTTGCTGTATCTCACGCTGGGCTGGAGTTTAAGCTCGAGAGGTTTATCAATCGTTCTCGATTCTGACCAAAACACCCTCATGCTAGTACGATTCCTACTTCATCACTTAGTTTCTTTATGACATCATTAATAACAACTAATTCAATTTAAATGGAGAAATATTCGGTGGTCAACCAATTTAAATTATTATTAAATGTCAACCAATTTAAAAGACCAGGCCTCCTTTTACGACCACAAACTCTCACTCACGCCTCAACCAATCAGTTATCAGCACACCGTACCTAGCACCCTCGTTGACTTTTCTTTTATACAAACTAAAAATTAATACCGACTAATTCTTTAAGTTTTTATTTAACTAAAAATAATGATTTATTTTACTAAATTATTTGTCCTCTAATAGTTTGTAGTTTGTACGGGAATTATTAATTATAATGCGGTTTTAAAAATCATGGAAAATATTAAAATATATTTCTGAAATTTAAAATTTAATAAATAAATATGGAGTAATGGAGAACAATCACATTACAAGTCGGCGACCGAAGAATCTTCTAGGGTTAGGGCAATTTCATTCCACGGGAGATTTTGAATTTTCGTCTGATCGAAACTTGCCAGATCTCCGAGCTTGATTTCGATTTATTGAAACCGAGCGAGCGAGATCGGTGGGCGTCGAAATGGGATTCGCTGTGTCAGACGAGCTTCTAGGCACGATTGTGCCGATTGTGGTGTACTGGATTTATTCGGGATTGTATGTTATGATGGGATCGCTTGATGAGTACCGGTTGCATTCCAGGAAGGATGAGGATGATAAGAATTTGGTGACCAAGTCGGCTGTTGTCAAAGGCGTTCTTTTACAGCAGATTATTCAGGCTGCTGTTGCAATCATGCTCTTTTCGGTATGTTATTTGTTTAGGTATTTATTTTTTCATGTTAGTTTGAAATTTGTTACAAATTTTTTTCAGGCTCTTTCGTTGTTTTTTATATTAATTTTAATATGATCACCTGACTGGTTGGATAGCTCAATCTGCTTAGGATTTACTGGGTTTGTGATTTGAGAAAGAGTACAGTGTGTTATCTGTTAATAATGAAACTTAAGTTTCGAAAGTCTTTGCTGAGGGGCTTGATGTATTTGTATGGAACTTAATTGAACTTGTTTCCAATCAAAGATATTCTTATTGAGGGTCGATGATAGATGAATTTCTAGTTTCTACGCATAATTTACATTTTCTGAGGAAGTGTGCAGTTGCATTAAGGAGCGAAAGACGTGTTTTTTAAAAGAATAATGGATTAGGTGGGTTAGTTGGTGTTGATGGTTGAGTTGGCAATGTTTGATTTGGAAAGAAAACTGTCTGAAGATTGGGATGGCTATGTGTTGATTGGTTCTGATTTTGCTAAATAGTTACCATTTTAGAGCACCATTGATTGAGCTTTTGATACTGGGTCATTTGAAGTTTTCAACTTGGTAAGCTTGACCATTCAAGATATGTTGATGCTCTCTAGCTCCTGTAGACTAGGCCAGTGGAAGCCTTGATTGGATATATGATTAACTTTCCAGCCTTATGGTTATATCGGAAGTTTACATAGGCTAGTATGATCTTGGTAATCAGATATTATGTTGGGTGTTATTAAGGGCATGCCTCGTTCATTTGCCTTTTACCTTGAATTACCAGACCAGGAAGGCGCATTTGTGGTTCCATATGTGGTTGGTTGTTGAAATATGTTTTCATGTTTTTTGCAGATTACTGGGAGTGATTCTGAATATTCTGCTGCCCCGACTTCTATATTGGGTCTTGCAAGACAATTTTTTATCGCAATGCTGGTCATGGATACATGGCAGTACTTTATGCACAGATACATGCATCACAACAAGTTCCTCTACAGGCACATCCATTCTCTGCACCACCGACTTGTTGTCCCTTATGCATTTGGTGCTCTATACAACCACCCCATCGAGGGACTGCTCAATGACACCATTGGCGGGGCCTTATCTTTCCTTATCTCAGGAATGTCCCCTCGCACATCCATCTTCTTCTTCTCCTTTGCGACAATAAAAACAGTAGATGATCACTGTGGCTTGTGGCTCCCAGGTAACCTCTTCCATGTGTTCTTCAAAAACAACTCTGCTTACCATGATATCCACCATCAACTGTATGGCACCAAGTACAACTTCTCTCAACCTTTTTTCGTAATGTGGGACAAAATCCTCGGAACTCATATGCCTTACTCGCTTGTCAAGAGAGCTGAAGGAGGATTTGAAGTGCAAGCCACTAAATCCAACAAGGAGGACTAATTTACTCAGCTCGAGAGAAGTATGAGAGGCCTATTCAATTCAGTGTGCAGCAGCATTGTTCTCCTGATTACACTGTCATACCACTCTGTAACTTGTGTATACATCTTTATATACTATTGTATTTCTCATTCTGTGTCTGTATTATCAACACCACAAGTTGGAACTGCGAAACTGTGTTTTAATGTTCTTAAGAATGTATAAATCCACTTTTTTTTTCATGGGGCCAGTGTGCCTGTGGCTGTGCGACTAGGTTGACCTTCGCTTCTGCATTCAGTTTTAACAGTGCTGCACAAGTCTTGCTACTCTGAGGTGAAACATCTATTTCAACATACACATTTGCTAAATTCCATTTCTGGTCGTCTTGTTACAGGTACTGCTCTAAAAGTGGTAGGCTACCATTTCGGAGTTTCTCAAACTCCTTCCTGTCTGTGGTCCATCAACAGGTACTACTCTTATCTCCATCTCTACATTTGATACCACTCAAATTGCATGTACCATTTCCTTCACCGTGGCATGTTACCTTGGACATGAACATTTCTTCAATGTAAAATTTGCGACACAATTAACCAAATTAATAGTTTCAGTAGTGGAACTCGTGACCTGTTTGAACTGCATAAGGCCAGACCAACCAAAACATATAAGAACTTTGTTCATGTGCTGAATAAGGTATCAGTTCACGCCTTTGTTTGCATTTATACGGTTTCATCTAACTTAGTACCCAAGGACGGATGCAGCGAAAAGTTTTTCGAAACTGCTTTTTTTGTTTAATAAATATCAAATTTATTTATGTATAATATGATTAATCTAATTCTTTAATTCAAATTTAGTAAACTTGTAAATTTAGTAAGTTATTTCTTTCATCATGTTATTATTATTTTTTCAATTAATGTAATTGATTTCGTAAGAACTGTTGGGCTTTGGAGTTATTTAGTGTAATTGAAATTAGGGTTTATGTAATTTTGACTTTGAGTGATGCGAATTGCGAGAATTAGGTTTGTTGATTTGTGTTCTTTTGATTTTGAAATAGAGTATAATTAGTTTAAGTTACTATTTATATAATTAAATTACACTGATTTTTGTTTTTATAAGTGTACAAACCGGTCAATTCTAATATTTGGTCTCAAAATTCAGAACAAGACAATCAGTTACATAGTAAATAACAATCATGCTCTAAAATTACAAAGGCTTCAAACTAATTATGATTTTGATATCAACGAGTTAGAACGTGACACGATTTGCAATAAAAATATGAAAGTATCTCAATGGTAAGCTTGACGATGTTCGAAAAGCTTATATTAGTTTTGATTGAATCACAACAAGTGGAAGATGCATTTCTATCGGGTTGATTGGTTGTCAATACTGACAAAATATTAGCTGAAATGTGTAGTACGGATTCAATAACAGATAATTTTTGTGCAATGTAACAAACATCATTTTTTTTTTAAAATGTAATTGAACTTGTCACTTTCTATTTCAATTCCTGGGTCCGTCCCTGTTAGTACCTTCATTTTAAACTCCAGGCCCCGCAGAGCACAAGGCCTCACATTGCTGTATGCTGCAATGTATGTCTCTTTCCAACTTATCCGAAAATGTGGCTTCAAGCCTTGATAAGGAGATGTGAGGAATGTCTGCAGCCTTGTCAGTGCTTCCTATTTATTGCTATTTGGCAGGTACCCTACTTGTAGTTATACTAGTCTGACTTTAGAATCTTTGCTGCACTGTTGTCAAGTCGCTCGACTAGTCGCGACTAGTCGACCAAGTCGTTTTCCCCGGGCCGACTAGAATCCTCGACTTGGTGAATTGCGACTTGTTCGACAGATAACCATCTCTCTCCTTCAACGAATACCTGGTTCGTCTTCGACGTATACCTGGTTCACGGAATGTCACCACGAACGGCGACCCGGATCGAGAATTCATAAAACGTAGCTTCATGGCGGCGGGATATAGGATTTTACTGTTCTCGGGACATAAGGAGGAAGATGATGAACAGTATTAATTGTTTTATTTATATAACATAATAGTCCTTTAAGTTTTTAATGTTACATTTGTACCCCAGTTATTATAATATCTTTTCATATTGCACCAAAGACATCCAAAAAATGAAAGAATATATTTAAACAATAAAAATATGCATGTTTAAAAAATATATTTTGCATTTTTGTACTCTATAATCTGAATTTAGTATTATTTTTCTCATTTTATACATAATCCCCTCTTTTATTATATATGAATTGTATATGTCGACTAGTCAACGACTAGTCAGCGACTAATCGACTAGTCGATTAGTGAGAACCCTCTCAACTCGACTCGACTTGTCGACTTGACAACCATGCTTTGCTGACCGCCTGACATTAAATCTGATATATATGCCTGGAAGCATCATCTATATATAAATCCTTCTGGTATGCTTTGCTTAAAAATATGTAAGATCTGCTAGCCGGCATGATGGAAACTCACCATTAATGAATTAGGATAGGGTTTGTGTCCGTTACTTTCCATGACAAATTTACTATTAAATGGCCATAAAGACACTTTCGTGTCTGTCTACCCTCATTTACAGAGGAAGGACCACATCATACTTTTGGCCATTCATGGCCTCAGACCGGAGGATGGAGTCCTTTGAGAAGTATGATATTCATCCTTATGCACAAGGCTTTGTCTACGGTAGGCATTTCATTATCCATTATCATTTCCAATTAAACTACCATATATTTATTTTGAAAACTTCTTAACAGGCTCGTGATAAAACAAAATGTAGAAGAAGAAGTTTCACTGTTTCTAAAAATCTTGCAAGACAGATTGCGTTTTATAGCTGAATTCAACTTGTATGACTGAGCAATAAATAATCTGTAATGACTGTATCTGTAATGCCTTGTAATCCCAACTTGCTGGGAGAAGATTCAAGTCACGACGGACTGTGAGACTGGCAGAGGGGGCTGAATCTCTCATCTTCTCTTCTCCTTTCCCTTTGCATTCTTGTACTTAGTTTGTTAGGGTTCTTTGAGTCGAATTGTGTTATTAGGGATTGTAATTGAACTTGGATTATAATGGATAAGGGTTGAGCAATCTCCCCGAGGTTCTCAGGAGTAGGGCATCCCCGAACCTGGTAAAAAGTTTTGTCTGTCTTGTTGTTCAATTTTGATTTCGGTTTTGGTTGAATTTAACTTAGGGCAAGATAATCCTCGAGGTTTAGTTAATCGATCCTTACAGTATCATTTACTGATCTTGGGATCCAACAGAGACATTTGTTTTTACTCAAATGTTGTCGTGTCGGCTTCAATTATATTGTATTTTTTTAGCTTATCCATCAGCGTAGAGAAGCCAAAACAGTGTGAAACTACTAACCCTTGTGTTATGTCTGTCCTATAGTTGCAGGGTGGTCCTTAATGAAACCTTCTCCAGCTGAACTTTGTGGACAATGAATTGTAGGTATCTGCACACTCGCACAGCATGCTTAGAGAATGTAAAGGTTGGTGACGTGTTTTTAGCCTTCGGTGAGTAAAAATAACCGATGGAATTAATAGGTAATTCTTTAATTTGAATTGAAAGTTTTCTTGACATTTTGTTTGAACTGAACTGAGAAATGTTTTTACAAGTTGTGAAAACATAAGCGTTACTGTAAATAACCATGGTAAGAATTTGACTGTGCTAGGGACCTAGAGCTAATTCCAAGTCGCACGTTCTTAGCTGATTCAAATCCTGTCAGCTTAGCTTCTTCAGTTTGAGGCCTGAAAACCTTTGCAGGTACTTCCTGGCTTTTGCCGATTTTTGTCTCAGGCATCTTTCCATATGTGGGACTGGCATGTGCATGGTCGACTACCTTAACAGAATCCTGGCTGTTACAGGCCAAGAAGCTGCTTGAGAGCCGTCTTGGCTTGTCACTAGTTGCTGTAATTTTTTGATTCATACCCGTTGAAGCTGTCTTGCTGTATGGTATACTCTTGCCTGACTTTAACTCATCGTAATCTGATGTGATAGGAAAGTCAGCTGCGCTGGCGGTGACAACGCTCCACTCAATGCTGGCCTCACTTGGCGCATAAGCATCCGTTGGTGTTGCAGAACCAGACATGTTTCTAGACAGGAAAGGGTTTGCTTTACTCGTAAAGTCCTCAATCTCAAACAAATCCGAGCTTGCATCGCTATCAGACTCAGCATAGGCTCCACTAACCACGGTAGGGATCAAAATTTCAGCTGGTCTGGAGCTGGACAAGCCATCCTCCCAATTGATTGTCAACTTCCTCTCCGTCTCAAAGCTGTAGGGCTGCTTGTACATTGATGAGCCAAAGACCTCCAGTGACTTCCTGGGAATCATCGGCAGGTCTCTAATGGACAAGTCCTTGGAACTCGAGTACGTCTCTCTTTTGGGCATGATGCATTGGCTTTCGGCAGTTACTGTACTGACACATCTCTTCACTGGCTCCTTTGCAGCAGTAGGCAGAACCTCGTTGCAGCTCTGATATTCATCCACTGCCACTGAATTCTTGTCAGAACAGACACACCTGCACCTGAAGCTGCCCAAGTAGCTCCGCCGCCCTCTCAGTTTGCTGGCTCTGTTAACCAAAGAATTTCTAACTGGCAGAAGTGCACTCTGGCTGCTCCAGCTCGAGACAGAAGTAGTATTTCCTGACTGTAGTGTTTTTGGCTTTACACACGACAACACCGAATCATTTTGCACCGGTGGAAACTTGATGACACCGGCCGCCGGCTTCTTATCATCTAGCTTCTCATTGAAGTACTTGTCGGCACTGAATACACCAATCTCTTCATCATCCGACAAGCCTCCGAAGGACAGCTTGGAGAGGTTGAGTTCATAACAGTCCTCATTTCCACCACTCAGGTACGATGAAAACGATGGATCTCTGAGACATCTCTCCGCACCGCTGCTGCCTCGCTCGAGTGACAAGGTCTGCGTCAACATGGCCATCAAATCACAACCTCGAAGACACAATGAAATCCCTAAGAAGAGTATCAAATCAATGAATGGTATTGTGGGTTTTTAAGGTAATGGAAGTTCAGCTTATATATAGGCGAAAGCAGATTATAGAGCGTTTTTTTAAAGCTGCTGCTAGTAGAGTAGATGACACGGTTCGTTATCAATCAGTCCGAACCGAACCGAACCGAACCGAACCGAAGTGTGCTGACCGAAAACGTATGGGCCGGATGTGCTTATTGGGCCGACGGCGCTAAGCTTAATTAGAACTTATAACCAGACATGAAGTTGAACCGTTAGTTGTCGGCTCAATTATGTCTATTTCACGTGTACCCTCCCTAACTACTGGTCAAAGTCAACCATGTTCGCTTTAGGGTTTTAGAGGTCAAAGTTGAACAACGTGTGCAAATGTGATTTAACAAGTTAGCTGGCTGGCTTTGCTCTGGCACCAGTTTTGGAAAATCAATGTTCTGACTTTGAGCCCCAAGAACCAAAAATCGAATCTCAGTCAGTGACTCTGAGTTCTGACGACACTTAGTAGGAGAACAGAAGGTTGTGACAGAATGGAATAGAAACTTTATATCATAAAATACTCCGTGCATTCATAACTCCCCACGTGACACTTTACATTGGAAGTGGAAGTTGATACACTTTCAGAGTCTCACCTGCCTGAGACTCTACTAACAAGTGTCGTTTTGTCTACATTAGGGTGTCGTTTTAAGACAAGAGTGCTGACCAGTTTCTCTATTGGATGTTTAATTTGTCTTGACATGAACATTTAAGGATCAATTAAGATCCCCATGAATGTGTTTGAACTTTGATTTGTAGTCTTCTTGAGATTCTTATTATTGTATTTAGAAATAAGAGAAACTCTCTAACAGCCTTATAATGAAGTGGTCACTCACTCTTTCATGTACATGTCTAGTCTAGTTTCTTGCTAGGTTTAACTCCTTTCTCTCCCTTGAGTAGTTTGAATGATGGAGGACATAATGCTGCTGCCCGGCTTCAGATTCCATCCGACCGACGAGGAGCTCGTAGGGTTCTACCTCAAGCGAAAAGTTCAGCAACGGCCTATAGCTATCGAGTTGATAAAACAACTCGATATTTACAAGTACGATCCGTGGGATCTTCCAAGTAAGTTCAGTTCATTTCATTTCAATTCAGTTTCATTCTACAAAACTCGTTTTGTTTAGATTAATTTTTGATGTGTTTTTTTGTATGCAGAGATGGCGAGTGCGACAGGGGAGAAGGAGTGGTATTTCCTATGTCCGAGGGACAGGAAATATAGGAACAGCATGAGGCCTAATAGAGTGACCGCCAGCGGGTTTTGGAAGGCCACCGGCACGGACAGACCCATCTACTCGTCAGAAGGACAAGTCACAAGATGCATTGGGTTGAAGAAGTCTCTTGTTTTCTACAAGGGCAGAGCAGCCAGAGGAACCAAAACTGATTGGATGATGCATGAGTTTCGACTTTCTTCCGCCAAGGAAACCTCCAGTCTGCCTTCTAAAAGGTTCATCGACCGAACCATTCCAGCAAATGTAACTCCTCAAACTTCTTAAGCTTAATTCGTGACAGCAGTATCATTTTTTCAAGCATGCTTTGAATCATTCACTTACTGGTTATTTGACCAAGACTATAACCGATAGACCTGACAATAATATCAGAGCTTACGATTTGTCTGTTGTCATTTTTTTTTCAGGACGCTTGGGCTATCTGTAGAATTTTCAAGAAAACAAGCAACGCGACGCAGAGGTCCACGGCGCAGAACTTACAGAACTGGGACTGCTCTCCTGTATTTCAAGCAACCATGTCGGATGAAAATGCGGAAAATCAAAGTTACATGCCATCAGCAGGAAGCATCTCATTCACACCATCAGAATCTAACACAGTCCCAAACATCAGCTTCACTCCCAACAGCATTCTTTCTCAGCAACAATTAGATTTCACCTCTTACAAACTTCCCAACTGGACCACTCAGCCGGCCTCGAGCAGCCTCACACCCACTGCTCCGGACCAAGTCCAGCTTTATGACTACGACTCTTATTTCTATTTTTCTGAATGCAGTCAAATTCCTCAACCTTGAATCTCAGTTAAGTTTAGCTTTAGGCTGATAGTAGGGAAAAGCATAGATCAGAATGTATAAACTACGTTTCGATTTCTTCAAGTGTTTAGTATTTTTGGTTTAAAATGGGAAGAGCAGAAATGTTGGCTCTAACTTGTCAACCAAATTGATTTTTTCCAACTTGTTATGACACCATAGGATCTGATCTCTACTTATTTCCGACATGCTTAGCACCGTTCTCACCAGTTTTAGCTCGACTTGAGCAAGAAACAATGCTTCATCCCGTCCAGGCTCTTTCGAGTTTCGCATCTTCTTCTTCTTCCCCATGCAGATGCAGCTGCATTTGCTTCTCACAGGCTCCTTAACCATTTTCTCCTTCTGACCAACATTTCATATAACAAAAAAATTTTAAGTTTTACATTTTTTTTAAACAGCATTCTATTTTTTATGCATGCATTGGTGTAAATAGATTAATACCTTGTGGAGCATTGTTTGGGCTTGTATGCACAAGTCTTGGTTCGATTGATCTTGGATAAATGGCTTCTTTCCTTCTTGCTTATTTGCGCCGAGGAACTTGTGGAATGCGATCCTTGACTCGTGGATGATCCTAATAAGAGCCGAGATGGTTACACGGTGCTGAACTTCTTCTCTCATTGCTTTCTTGTCCCTCAAGCAATCATCTGAATCCACAACAAAAAACAGAATGATGGATGCATCACACTTGATGATCTTGCAAGAGTTCTTGTTTTTCTAGGCTCAAGAGAAATATGATACCTTTAATGCAGGGAACGTGAAGGAATCCGCGGAAGGCATCGCGGTTTTCTACATAACGTTTCACCCTTGAAGGACTCTGAAAGGCCTCATCTTCAACACATGTCTGCAACATAACTTGAAATTGCTGAAACTCATCAGCCACTTGATTGTAGTGGCGAAATGCGTATCGATCAACTTTTTGGAGCTCTAAGGCCTTGCCGTGCTGCCAATTGAGTATCTCCCATGATAAACAAAGCTGGCCGACGTAAATCAGCTCAAGCTTTGCAATCAAGTCTCTAACGGACTTCTCCGCAGCAGTGTCATCGCCGCAGCTTACTTTAGGCCTACGGCACTTTGTGGGAAAGACTGATCTCATCGAAAACTTCTTCTTCTTTTTCTTTATCATCATATTCTCCAACAACAAGTCTACTTGTGCTTGACCCTTGAGTCGGATGATACCTGAAATCCGCGATCAGTCAGAATGATGAAAGCTTATATTGAATTAATAACTTGACTTCCAAGTTTCTGATTTTTAGAAATTGAATTGAATCCCCCCAAAAAAAAACTCGATCTAGCAAATTGGATTGAAACTTAACGAAAACTTGGTGTAACAAATTGGATCGAATCGTAATAAAAAGAGCTTTTACTCAAGGCATGGAGGGTTTGCTGGTTGAGGATGTCGAGCTTGAGCATCTTGTCAGCATAGCTCTTGTAGAATTTGTGGACATGTTCAAGCAAGTCCTTGTGATCAATCTTGTCGTTGATTATCAATGGCTTGAGGTCTTCAGCCACTCTTGGAGATACACAGTCCTCTAAAATAGTCGGGAGGCCTCCTCGGCTTTTGCCTTGCTTTATCTCCATTTCCATCTTCTGGACAAGATCTTGATGCTGTTGGATTAAATCAACTCCAATCTCATCCACGGACGAAATGATTGAATCTTCATTGAGTTTAGTGGAAGGATCAGATTCTGATTCAGGGCTCTGTGAATCTTCTACAATCAGAGCTGAAACAGAGTGCTCTGTTCTCATCTTAGCATCTGAAATGACTGAATCACTGACGAATTTCTCGTCGCTAAAACTCTCCATAAATTCACATTTAGGTTCAACAAATTTGAACGAAAATCGCTCTCCTTGTTCAGCGAATGATGATTCACGAGAACAGAAGCTCAACCGATCATTTACGTCGTCGTTTAACGACTTAGGCTCCACTGGAACATGCTCTGTTTTTTCCACACCAATCAAACATCTGCTAAACGGAATCAAATCTCAAAGGAATTCTCAAATGCGAAATTGATCAAAGATGAATAGATAGATAGATATATATACCTTTGCGCGATGGTTTGAAGGAGAGTGTATAGTAAATTGCAGAGGAGAGACCAAAACAGAGTCAAAAAGCAGAGCTTTATCGCCATATTCGAATTGGATTGTTGGCTGTTGTTGCTGGCTGATCATCGACTTTCAAATGTGGAAGATGTGGAGTTTGATTCATTTATTTTGAATATTTTTTTTGTTCCATTTATTGTTGGGAAACAATTTCCCCCCGTTTTTTATGTATATAATTTTGTGCATAACTTTGTCTCGAAAATGTCATCCTGACTATTGTGTTGAGGAATGCTACGTTCATTAAAGTTGGATGGCTATAGATAAATCCGGTATCAATAAGTACTACTCCCTCTGTCCCCATTTGTTTGTCCACTTTCCTTTTTTGGTGTCCCCTAATGTTTGTCCACTTTCCTTTTATATACATAACTCAATAATCAAATCAATCTTCTCTTTCCTACCAAAAAAATTATTTTAATTAAGAAAATTGTACTTTCCTCCACTTTCTCTCTCTTATTATCATTTATTTACTGTACAAGACCCACATTCACATACACTTTCCTCCACTTTTTCTCTATCATTGTCCTTTATTTGTTTTTCTTAATTCCCGTGTCCATTGTCCTTTTGGACAAACAAATGGGGACGGAGGGAGTACTAACATAATCCAATAAAAAACAATAGATTTTTACTTTTATTAATTTAAATAAAGGTAAAATACAAAAAAAACATATTATTTGTACTACCGTCTCATTTTATATTAGGTATCAGACAATTCCAACTTTTAATTTAGTGACTGTTGCATTAAATTCGCATACATTTTGTTTCCGAATTCGATTTTTTTTAAGGTTGAACACTTGTTAATTTGGTAATATGATTGGCATTATTTTGTTGAATATATTTTTACTGCGGCCGGTGATATGAATAATAGAATGGAATATGTGCAAATAGATGTCAAAATGACTAATTAAAAATTAGAAAATTTATGTATCTAATTTGAAATGAGGCGATAATTCGGACAATATTTTTATAATTTACCCTTTAAAAAAAATAAATAGTAGGAGTATTGTTGTCAGCTAACATATAATTATTATGATTTTGCCTACTTGGATTTTTGTCTATTAATGACCCAATAATTGTAAACCGTGGTACTAAAATTCAATATAAACGGTTCATTAATTCATTTCTTTTTTTTTTTGGTGATATGAGATAATCCGATCCTAGCACAGTTCTGATTCGACAATCGACAGCCCGCACTAATTAGTTTTTAATAAAATCCAATATAAATTTTCATCTTATTTTCCTTTTTCACGCGTAATATGCGTTATCCATGGTTGTATCAACCACATTAAAATAAAAAGATGTTAGCTTTTTCTCTAATTTTGTTTCATATGTGGATCAATCTGATTGTCCCTTTTTGAAACTTTTTCATAGGTTAAGACATTATTTTTAAGTTGCTGTCTCAAATTTATCAGAGCGTTGTCGAACGGTCCCTGGGACAATCATACAATCACAATGTGCATACATTGTTGCATAGCTATTGCACACTATTGTCGTAAAGTTTTCACAAGTGCGATAACTGTACAGCAATCTTGCGGCTGATTATTGTTGTGGCATAAGTCCTCCAAAATTTGTAGTGTGTACGTATCTAGTTTATGTTTGCAATGATATACTGATGGATCTCGGATTGAGACTGCATTGGCAAATTTAGAAGCAATTGTGGATCTCAATTGTAGAAGCAATTGCAATGATATACTGATGGATCTCAGATGTGGGATTGTAGTTGGATTAGTTCAATCATTGACTTTGTAACCAATTGGTCATGAGTTCAATCCCTCATAATGCACCATTCCCAACAATATTTGGTGAGGAATTTCTTCCCTTCACCGGAGGTGCTTTCCTCCCCTCGCCGGAGGTGTCCGAGATGGCTTCGCCTTCGTCACGTTACTTGAGAAGGCTTCGACGTGAGGAAAGCAACTGGTCGAAGATTTGCTTCCGAAAGTGGATGAGTCAAAGACGCCTCTTGTACAACACTTGTAAACATCCCCATCAAAAAAAAATCGATTTCAAATAATATGAATGTTTACAATAATTTTCTTAATATTTTTTTTGATGGAACAATAATTTTCTTAATACTAATGTAACAAAATTCAACAGACTTTACTTTTTTTTTCATTATTCTATGGAAAAAAATTCCATACAAGTATAATCAAAATATCTGTTTTATCTTTACTCATCTATTCGATACTCTACCTTTAGTTCGAGCAACCGAATCCGATCTCATTGCACTGGAAAAGAGAAAGGCTTTGTATTTTATTTTAAGATTCTTATATGCATACAAATGTATAGTCGAATAAAGATTTTTGAGAATAAAGTTTTGTCAAGATCAGAAATATATATGGACTGTAATTCTTCACTCATTTTATGTAAGACCACGTGACCTTAGGTGATCTAATAATCCGGTTAAAATGTCATAATCGACGAATTTTTGTTTTGCATATATTATTTTATTTAATTCTATAACAAGCTGGGTTCTATGGTCGAAAATTGATTAACAAGATCTATATTTACAAGTAATTTAAGCAAAATCTGCAGTTACTAATTATAGGAAAATTTGTCAAAGTGGGCGTTGTCACAATTTTAGTATAATAAGTTTGCAAAAAATGGGATATTCCCTTTATCACTACTTGGAGCCACACCCACAAGTTGTAGATTCTTCATTTTAGCTTTATTATGCCATCTTCAGTATTTCTAGAAATTTCCATCATTTCAAACAAAACCAAAAAATGTTATCAAGTGGGGATCTGATTGTTGAGATTTTAATCAGTACATCACTAAGGTTCTTCTTTTAAGACCACACAAAATGTTTTTTGTTGCTTCATTATGCTTCTGTTCGGTTCATATGTCTTATTTTGTGTAATATGTAAGTGTGCCGCCTCCAGATTTATGTTAATAATGTAATTCTGGAGCAGTGTGCTGTGAAAATTAATTCATCAACGATATCTGAATTTTAGATGGGAAGAGAAGTTTAATAGTATGAGATATGTATTTCAATTAATAGATAAGTGTACTAGATGTCTAGAGCCAAAATTTACTGAATATTTACCATCATGGACCATACAAAAAAAGCAAAAGAAAAAGCGTTTTTTCACATCCGATGGTTTATAATATCATTATAATTATAGTAATGTTATATAATTTATATAATTTGAAATCGAGAAATGACAAACTAGTAAATATATATTATAGAAAGTATACTTATTCGACCAAATAAAAAGTGGATATCATCTCGTAACCATAAAATGGTAAAAGAATATCTACTTCTAGAGCTCGAATTATAAAACGGTAACTGTTGATACTATATATTCTGTATGCAGTACTTAGCTTGTAATGGTGTTAAATGAATTGTACCAAGTTTGAAAATAGTTATGCAAGTGTTTCATAATGGGTGTTTTAAGTTGTGAAATAACCAGCTAGGTTAGTCATATATAGGCGGGAAAGTCTGTTGAGTCGTTACAGCTTATTTAGAGGTGGCAAATAAACCCTAAACCCTTCAACCCGCCCTTTAAAATCCGCCCGTTAGCCCGCCCTTTTAATAAAAGGGTTGACAAACCCTTGTCCATTAAGAACCCTTTTATAAACGGGTTTAAGGGTTTTTACCCGGATAACCCTCCAACCCTTTAAGAACCCTTTTAACTAATATTAATAATAAATATAAAAAACAAAAAATTTCAAAAACATCGCTTGTACTACCGGTCTATTTCAAATCAAGTACCGGACTTTCTTAATTTTCAATTTACATATTTTTGGGCTAAAATGTAGATATAAACTAACGACGTTAGTTAAAACGGTTATGATTATTTTTCAAAAATAAACAAAGTCAAACTTTTAAGTTAAGAATGTTACACTGAACTTCCTACTTGTTGCTGGCTAACGATAGTCCAACTTGATATTTATTTTGTTTTAATAAGGGATACCAACCAATTTTGTCCTTTGGCTGGCTGCTGGTGCTGGCATTGTTTTGTATGCTGCTGAACTTCCCCCATAATCATAAATATATTTTCTGTCTGCTTGTTGATCATAGACTGCTTTCTGTTGAAAAGATCACTACACTGCTTCTTAACTATGTACAGAAAAATTTGAATAAAAAATTTGACTAAACGGTAAATTCGGTTCGGTAATCGGAATAAAAAATTTGGGTCGGTAAATTATCGAATACACAGCCCTACTTTTAACCCATTCATTTCACACATTCGGTCTACACAGATTCGATTTTAATCTCTTTTTTTTCTAATTTCAATCTTTTGAATCAAGTAAAAGTAGGCCAGCCCGCAATTTTTTCTATGCGTGTGGACATATGTGCTTAAAATTTACAAACAAACAAATAAAAGATATAGAACATATCGGATTTAAAATTTATTTAATTTTCCATTTAATGAGTTAAAAGGGTTATAAATGCTTAAATAGGATAAAAGTATTAAAGTTAAAAGGGATATGAGGGTTTAAAATGTCTAAAATGGTTAAAAGAGTCCAAAGGATTAAAAGGGCTCTTAAAGGGTTAGAAGGGTTTAACCCTTTAACCCTCTACCCATTAAGAACCCGTCCATTTAACCCTTTAAGCTAAACGGGTTTTAAAGGGTTCAACCCTATTAACCCTTGTCCATTAAGAACCCGTCCATTAACCCGCCCGCCCGCCCTATTTGCCACCTCTAAGCTTATTGTGTATTGAGTCTGGAGAGCAAGCGACATCGTTAGCACGCTGTACGTGCTGGATTGGCGTTTAGGTGTTGAGTGACGTCGTTGTGTTTCTCCTTATACTCTTGTTTTCCCTCTTCGAGACTGTAATTGAAAATTGAATAGAAATGCAAAACCCTAACTGGTTTTCCCTCCCGTCTCGATCTCCTTCGATTCTCGACTTCGATCGTTCTGATCAACTCTGTTTCGTCTAATCGGACTACCAGCGACTCAATTTCGCATGGTATCAGAGAAGGATTGTTGATCTAGTTAGTTTTCTCAACTTTTCTTTCCAGTTGTGTTATGTTGGTAGTCATGGCGAATTCGAGTAATTCCGAGATGAGTGCGAGTAGAGGTGATGGTGATTTCAGCGGTTCTGGCACTGGAGATAGTGCTGATGATCCTTATCATGTGAATAACAATGAGTTGAATTCTAATTCGATAGTTAGCAAAGTATTGTTAGGTCAAGAAAACTATGGGACATGGCGGAAGTCCATGGAAATAGCTTTGTCTGGTAGATTGAAGTTAGCGCCTTCATCTCTGGCGCATATCCTAAACTGGTTGATGCTGTCATGAGAGCGAAGTTGCAAAGATGCAACGATATTGTAATGTCGTGGTTAATCTGTTCAGTTTCTGAAAAGATTGTTGGTGAGATTCTACATGTCAATGATGTGATGACAGCTTGGTTGGTTAGATCTTGAGTCCAGTTATGCTGGTACAAATCTTGCAAGGAAATTGGCGTTACTGAAGGAATTGAATAATGTTGTGCAGAATGGGATGCCTATTGCTGCTTATAATAGAAGGTTAAACTCATTGTATCGTGAGATAGATGTCATCAAGACAGTCATATGCTTTGCAACTGGAAAATACTTGTGCTGTAAGCAAGTAGAAGAAGAGAAATAAGAAGAAGAGTGGTGAAGTTCCTCATGGGACTGGATGACTGGTATGCATCCATTATGACCAATATATTTGCCATGGCAGAAGTTCCAAGAATGGTAAATGTATATGGCATTGTTCTGACAGAGGAGTCCACAAGGAAAATCATAAAAGAAAGACAGGTAGAAGGGGCAACTCTCTTTTCTCAAAAGAGTCAGTTTCACTGGTAATTAGATGAGCCAAAGTAAAGGAAGAGATACTACTAGAGGGAGTTTTGTCAAGAATAGGGGCATGATGTTCTGTACTCATGTGCTCCTGCATGGACATTTGAAGGAGAAGTGCTACAAGTTGATTGGTTATCCTGAGGATAACAGGTCTCAAAGGCCCAATGTGAGGTCTGGTAATGGAGGGAAGTTTTCAGCAAATGCTACTACTACTTCAAATGAGAATATTGTAACCAATGATAATGGAAAGGTTGAGAAGTCTGAGCAACAGTTTACTAGCAGTCAACTGGAGCAAACCATGGCTATGATCAAGGGAGGGGCTGACAGGTCTGATGGGCAGGAGCACATGGCATGTATTGCTCATTTCAAACCTCTTAATGTCAATAATGAGTATTGGTTGATTGACAATGGAGCTACTAGCCATTTTTCCTATAATAGTGACTGATTACATGATGTTCATGAAATAAAGGAATAGTGTAGAGTTACTTTACCTAATGGAGAAAAGGTAAACATTAAACACAAGGGAAAGTGTTGGTTAAAGGGTGACATTTTGTTGCATGATGTGTTGCTGGTGCCTGAATTCAAAGTCAATCTGATTTCAGTAAGTCAGTTAGTATCAGCTATCAATTGCACAGTTATCTTCAACAAATCTCAATGCATGCCTCATATAGGACCATCTCAACAGGACAATCCTAGAGATTAGTGAACCTGATGAAGGTTTATAAAAACTGGAAACAGAAAAATGGTGGTATGACAAAGGTATCAAGGCTTACAGTTTGAAAGTCAGGCACTTGCAAAGTGAAGTAGAACTTTTGCATAACAGAATGAGCCATGCACCCTTTGCTATTTTGAATTTGTTGTTACAGAATAAATCACCTAAGGTGGATTATAGGCATTTCAAATACAATTGTACAGTTTGCCCTATGGCAAAACAAACCAAGCTTTCTTTCCCATTGAGTAATGATGGACCATAATTGTATGAATCATAAACACAGTTAAACCCATCAAATTAGACTGTTTGTCTATTTAACTTTTGCTTGTTAGTTCCGATATTTATCTACAGGGTATTTTGGAGTCTAGAGAGAATACAGGCTAAGGAGGACTTTTTAAGCTGAATATGAATTACGAGTCATTCCAGGTCACACCAAATTTTGACTTTCAAGAACTGGACATGGAATCACTCAAAACAAGTCCAACCGAAGAGCAACCAGAGACAGTCCGGAGCTGAAAGGTTTGATGGCTTTTGGGGAAAAGATCTCAAACACACTCCACCACTCCTCCTTGGACATGTGGCCGGCGGCTTCCTCCTCACAAACCTCTCCTCCTCTCCCCTTCCTCCACATGGAGGGGAGGCTCCTCCTCACATGGGTGGCTCCCCTCTCTTCCCCTCCCATGTGACCGGCGGCTTTGAGCTCCCTCCATGGGATGATGCCATGTGTTGAGTCTTCTCCCCCCATGTGACAAGTGTATGGCTCTCCTCCATCCTCCATGCCTATAAATACCCAAGCTCTTCCCTTTGTAATATCATCCTCATTTCAAAACATCATCCATCACAAAGCTTTAGCTTCTCTCTAGATTTTGGGTACAAATCTTGTAAGCTTTTGTTTGAAATCTATAATACTCATGTTGGTTCTTGAGTATTATAGTAGTTCTTGAGTTTACTCCTGTTGGTTCTTGAGTATTCTCCTTTACTTACTGTCTTTCAAAAACCCTCGAGTACTTAGTTATGGTATCCACCTCTATGGATATTCGTAGCTAAACTCTTCATTCGGTTGAAGGGGTGTACTTGTATCATAAAATGTTTTAGGCTATACTCTTAGTGCCTCTTCTTTGTATTCAAAACTTGTTCTATGTGCCATATATTAGGTCAGAACTTCCAAGGTTGAGTGGATGCTTGAAATGGCAAAACTCTTCCGTGGGGATTCGTGAACATACTCGGGTAAGTGGATGCTTGAAATGGCAAAGCTTATCTGAGGAGTTCGACCTCTTTTAAACACCATTTGGTTGATCGGAAATGATTGATCAAATGGATGCACATAGGCTAGTATACCTTGAAATGGGGTGCTAGTCTGAATAGAACAAGTGCTCTACGACCTTGAAATGGGCTTGACAGTGTATGCAAATCGAGCGCTTGAAATGGCCTTGATACACGTTTGAATACTTAGTAGGATCACTAAAGGCCAATGATAAACAGGCTATGATACAAGGCCCCCGAAACTGAATGTTTTCCTTAGATTAAAACACCACCTGCATTTACTTTCTTAGTATAAACTGCTTTATCAACTGATGACGTTCTGGAAGACTTGCCAATCACGCAACAACCGCTGTAAGTCTTCTTCCTTTTATTTTCAGTATTTATTTTTCTGTCATTTACTTTTCCGTACTAAAAACCAACCAAAAAGACACGTACTTGTTAACACTAAAACCTCAATCAACCTAAAACACGCTCCCTCGCTGTACAAATCCCTCAAAGAACACTTATCCCCCTAATTCCCTTAGGTTCGACCCCTACTTACCACTTGCTACCCAGTAGTGAAGTCGCGAGTAGCGGACTTATAAATTTATTCTTGATGTTTGCACACGACGACTGTGCATCCGTCAAAATTGGCGCCGTTGCCGGGGAATTAGCCGTCGGATTAGTTGTTTTTTCCCTTTTTCCTTATCATCTCTTCATCACACTATGTATGCATGGACAACACGACATCTTCCTCTGTTTGGAGGTACGGATGGAGGAGACCCAGTACAACATTGTCGAAACTTTCACCATATGTGCCGCCACATAAAACCTGAAAATGAAATGTTAGAGGAATTTAAGCTTAAATGCTTCAAATTTCTCTAACTGATTTTGCGACAATTTGGTATTACACATCAACCGCTAGTCGTGCAGAACATTTTGTGGATCTTTGCGTTCCATTCCTGAGGGAATTCTCTCCCCCATCCTTACGCCAAAAACCCCGTGAGAAGATCATGTGCCTGCAACAATCCTGGGATGAGACTTTGGACGAATACTACACGAACTATGACACCATCGTCTCAAGCTGCCCGCACCATGGATTCACGAAGAAAGTTCTTCTTCAAAAATTTCTTCGTGGGATGAGGGCCGATGAGCTGACAAGGATTAACGAAGCAATGAGAAGATCAGCCAGGAACTTATCCACGACAGACATATGAAACCTCATAGATGACCTGGCCGCAGCCACAAAACGAATACCCCAAGCTGACAGAGGAATGCAGATAGAAGAGGCTGGTCCAGAGACAGATAAAGAAAATACTCCTGAGCCATCGGAAGAATCAGACATAGAAAGCATCAGAAGCAACGAGGAAAAACCCTCATGGGAACTCGAGGCGGTGCCAACAAAAGAAGAAGTCCAAAACACCACTGGCAAGCTACCCGAGTCATACCCAACTATCATTACCAGAGCAGCAGAGACCATCTACGACCAAATCCTCACAGATGGACGTGACGAGGTAGAACCAAGCCTTAAGATGCGAGCTTCCCAACTTTTTCCCTTGATCAATAAGCAAATAGCAGAGAACTATGTGATCCATGAAGAGGCTAAAAGGAGGATGGGAAAAGGGCCTGAGCAGAACGACTCCTCGATGGAGCATGTTTTCACCATAACTGGACAAGGCAGCCCTAAACACCAGAAAACCCAGTTCAAGAGACTAGTTGTGAAGGGTCCCTCACCTTCTCAGAGACGTTGGAAGGAGAAACCACCAGAACCATGGGAACTGGACCCAAGCACATCATCTCACAAGAAATCGGGGAAAGGCAAGGCAAAAATCAACACAGGAACGGTGGCGAAATATGACCTGAGCCACCCATGGGATCCAAACTAGTGATCCAGGAATGAGGTACTGTCGAGCCAACGACGTTAAACAAAGGCACTGGTCGGGAGGTAACCCGACACCTATCTTACTTTCAGTACTTTTATTTTCTGTCATTTAGTTTTTACCAATAAATCGCTCTCACCCACTTGGTGCATAGAATGAAATGACTATTCAGGAATCGGTTATGGGTGCAATATCAAGCCAGTCAGGCCTATGCCAAAAGTTCAAGGCCTCAGCTGAACTCCCTTGATTATCCAGCCTCATGCCATGTCATTCACTCGACACTTTAAAGGGAGTTCTGTTCTTCCCTTTTCCTTAATGTCATTTCCTTCTCATAATTGTCTGCTTGCATGGCTTTTGAACTAAGTCTTGCTGAAAGGCACGCCTTCGTTCAAAAGTGTGGGGTGAGAACCGCCTGTGTACATAACATGTTTTTCTTTTCCTTTTCCCTTTAATATTATCTTTTTGAAAATATGAACTTGAGAATGTGAAAAAGGTAGATCATAATTCATGCAATAACCTTGTGAAAAATTCAACTGTTTAAAAACTTAGAATGTAACTTCTCATTTGTCCCTTTGTGCTGAGATAAACAGGGGATGTGGAGTTGATAGAAAATGCCCTAGAGAGGCTTGGCAAGCAATCGAAGGACTGAATTTCACTATATGGTTTACGAAGTCAGTGGAGGCTGCACTTCGGGTTTCAGTTAAGTCGGAAGTCATCTCCGCCATGCAGTGTTTATGCAAAAAGAACAAAGGCGGGACGGGAATCAAACCGTCCTATCTCTAGTCAAAGTAGCCGGGAAAATAAATGAGCGACCCTCATTTTGACTCGCGCGAAACGGCAAGGATGAGAGAGAGCGGGGAGGTATTTCCATATGCTCGCGGGCGATGATTGGACCTCCCAAAAAAGGCTTGAGAAAATGGACTAGCAAGCCACAAAAAGGCAATAGCTCAAAGAAGCAAATCAAGAGGCCAAAGGCCCAAAATTGTGAAGGTTTTAACCGAACAAAAGTGAAGTACTCAAAGAGTCAAATCAAAGGCCAAAGGCCGATTCACTACAAAAAAGCTGTCCCTCGCCAAAAAGAAAATCAAAAAGGCTCAACTCATCCGTGAAACCCGAACCGAATCACGTGCTAGAGAAAGCTACAAGGAAACCATATAGCGCAAGACAGTCCCGAGGTTGCAGTCCAGGAGCCTGAAAAGGGCTATCTCCTGAAACATCCGAATTAATTTGCATCTCGGCACGGAGGTACAAGTATCAAGTTTCTTCTATTTATTTACACGGTTTAATTTGGTAATAAGTAGTAATGCATGAATTAGGATAAATCTAGTCCCACAGTCTCACTTTCATATTTTAAAAGTTTACTTAGATAGTGTGCCGCCCTTTAATAGCATTGTTCGGGACGAACAACTAAAAATGTGGGGTAATCTGATGGACCATAATTGTATGAATCATAAACACAGTTAAACCCACCAAATTAGACTGTTTGTCTATTTAACTTTAGCTTGTTAGTTCCGATATTTATCTACAGGGTATTTTGGAGTCTAGAGAGAATACAGGCTAAGGAGGACTTTTTAAGCTGAATATGAATTACGAGTCATTCCAGGTCACGACCAAATTCTGACTTTTAAGAACTGGACGTGGAATCACTCAAAACAAGTCCAACCGAAGAGCAACCAGAGACAGTCCGGAGCTGAAAGGACCGATGGCTTTTGGGGAAAAGATCTCAAACACACTCCACCACTCCTCCTTGGACATGTGGCCGGCGGCTTCCTCCTCACAAACCTCTCCTCCTCTCCCCTTCCTCCACATGGAGGGGAGGCTCCTCCTCACATGAGCGGCTCCCCTCTCTTCCCCTCCCATGTGACCGGCGGCTTTGAGCTCCCTCCATGGGATGATGCCATGTGTTGAGTCTTCTCCCCCCATGTGACATGTGTATGGCTCTCCTCCATCCTCCATGCCTATAAATACCCAAGCTCTTCCCTTTGTAATATCATCCTCATTTCAAAACATCATCCATCACAAAGCTCTAGCTTCTCTCTAGATTTTGGGTACAAATCTTGTAAGCTTTTGTTTGAAATCTATAATACTCCTGTTGGTTCTTGAGTATTCTAGTAGTTCTTGAGTTTACTCCTGTTGGTTCTTGAGTATTCTCCTTTACTTACTGTCTTTCAAAAACCCTCGAGTACTTAGCTATGGTATCCACCTCTATGGATATTCGTAGCTAAACTCTTCATTCGGTTGAAGGGGTGTACTTGTATCATAAAATGTTTTAGGCTATACTCTTAGTGCCTCTTCTTTGTATTCAAAACTTGTTCTATGTGCCATATATTAGGTCAGAACTTCCAAGGTTGAGTGGATGCTTGAAATGGCAAAACTCTTCCGTGGGGATTCGTGAACATACTCGGGTAAGTGGATGCTTGAAATGGCAAAGCTTATCTGAGGAGTTCGACCTCTTTTAAACACCATTTGGTTGATCGGAAATGATTGATCAAATGGATGCACATAGGCTAGTATACTTTGAAATGGGGTGCTAGTTTGAATAGAACAAGTGCTTTACGACCTTGAAATGGGCTAGACAGTGTATGCAAATCGAGCGCTTGAAATGGCCTTGATACACATTTGAATACTTAGTAGGATCCCTAAAGGCCAATGATAAACAGGCTATGATACAAGGCCCCCGAAACCGAATGCTTTCCTTAGATTAAAACACCACCTGCATTTACTTTCTTAGTATAAACTGCTTTATCAACTGATGACGTTCTGGAAGACTTGCCAATCACGCAACAACCGCTGTAAGTCTTCTTCCTTTTATTTTCAGTATTTATTTTTCTGTCATTTACTTTTCCGTACTAAAAACCAAAACCAACCAAAAAGACACGTACTTGTTAACACTAAAACCTCAATCAACCTAAAACACGCTCCCTCGCTGTACAAATCCCTCAAAGAACACTT
Source organism: Rhodiola kirilowii (assembly GCA_033675215.1). Lineage (NCBI taxonomy): Eukaryota > Viridiplantae > Streptophyta > Magnoliopsida > Saxifragales > Crassulaceae > Rhodiola > Rhodiola kirilowii. The sequence goes on along the minus strand of CM066197.1, from coordinate 55,772,289 downwards.
ATCCCCCTAATTCCCTTAGGTTCGACCCCTACTTACAACTTGCTACCCAGTAGTGAAGTCGCGAGTAGCGGACTTATAAATTTATTCTTGACGTTTGCACACGACGACTGTGCATCCGTCAAGTAATCATAATTCAGTTGCTTCTTTTGATCTCTTACATTGTGATGTTTGGGGCCCTTACCATGAACCAACATTAACAGGTGTAAGATATTTTATAACTATAGTTGATGATTACTCAAGAGCAGTTTGGACATTCCTTATACAGCAAAAGTCTGAGGTAGCACAGTTGATTATTGATTTTTTTGCCATGATTTAGACCCAGTTTGGGAGAGTTGTTAAGGTCTTATAAACTGATAATGGTGGGGAGTTCTTTAATTACAGATTGAGCAAATTCCTGCGCAGTAAAGGTTGTGTGCATCAGAGTAGTTGCCCACACACTCCTCAACAAAATAGAGTAGTGGAAAGGAAGCATAGACACTTGTTGGAGGTTGCTAGGCTTTGATGTTTGAATCTGGTCTACCAAAGCATTTTTGGGGAGATAGTGTTTTGACAGCTACACACATTATCAATAGACTACCTTCACCTGTTATTCAGGGTAAGAGCCCATGGGAAAATTTGTTCAATGAAGCGTTTAAAATGTGAAATAACCAGCTAGGTTAGTCTTATTTAGGCGGGAAAGTCTGTTGGGTCATTATAGCTCGTTGTGTAGTGAGTTCGGAGAGCGAGCGATGTCGTTAGCACGTTGTACGTGCTGGACTGGCATTTAGGTGTTGAGTGATGTCGTTGCGTTTCTTCTTATACTCTTGTTTTCCCTCTTCGAGTCTGTAATGAAAATTGAATAGGAATGCAAAACCCTATATGGTTTTCCCTCCCGTCTCAATCTCCTTTGTTTCTCGACTTCGATCGTTCCGATCAACTCCGTTTCTATTAATCGGACTACCGGTGACTCAATTTCTCATTTCATATGAATTTTTTTTCAAATTGGTCGAGTCAGCGCTTTTTTTATTAAAATAACCAAAAAGTCTGGATGGTATTAAAATGATCCAAATTGGTCCTCAGTACAAGTACCAACACGGCAATAAGAGGAAACAAGCTGCCCACGAAGGGCACCACTCCCAAGAAGGGCACGACAAAACAAGACGACCGGCCGACCGCAGTGGCCGACTACATAACCTACTGAAGCATCGTCGTGCCCTTTGAAGATAGCAGGACTCAAACTCCTGATACCTAAAAACTAAAAAACTAAAAACAATAAAAGCTCAGACCTAAACAGGCTGAGGGTACAACCCTCATAAGTGAAAAAATCACTTAAAGAGACGAAAGATCTAAACTAAGCTAAACTACACAACTAAACTACAAAAAACAAACAACTAAAATCAAAACAGGCACCGGCGAGATAACAGGAGCAACCAACCAGAGCGAGACCATCATCCCATCACCGAACAACAAAACGTCCACCATGCTTCAGCCGCACCACCCACCAGAGCCAACCCACCCTGCCGACATCTCAAGCCAAGGCCACCAGCATCCACACGCGCGCCTCCCATCACCACCCAGGCTGACGACTACGACAGCAACCGCCATCCCTCTGGAGACGACGAAAACTGCCAAAAGCAACGGAGGAGAAACCGGTGGAGGATCAGCACCACCATCGCAACGACGGCGACCCAAAAGCTGGCCCGCACCGGAGCCCCTGTTCCGCCGACGGACGGCTCGACCGCATAAGACTTCGAAGACTTTCGGATGTTCAGGAGAGTTTGGGAGAAAAAACCAGGAGAGAGAAAGTGTGTGTTTTCCGATTGCAGTGTTTCATATTTTTAAACCAATATTGGATCAGAGCCTCTTTTTTTTGATACTGCAAACGCAGTTATAAACTACCAAGAGAGCTAACAACAAACCAGATAGAAATGGTACATTAGGGCAACTATCAAGGTTTGTCCATTGCCAACCCGAATGTAAAGAATGTCTCGCCAGCTGGTCAGCAATTACGTTTGCCTCCCGTCTTATCGCATAAAGCCTCCAATCACAGTGAACTAGGACGGACCTGGCCCGAAGCGTTGGATGGATCCTTTTTGTGTATGAAAAACTTTATTTATTTATCGTAGTAATGACGTCATTTATGGGACCCGTAACCTTTTTCAAAGACTTTACATTATATAGGGGCTAGGGGTCACATTTGCTCATTTCTCCACATTTTAATATTTTGTATTATAAATGATTTTTAAAGAATAAAAAACAACTAAATTAGAGAAGAGACAAAAATATTGAATGAGAAATGCGATTGGAATAAGGCAGCAAAGAGGGGCCACATGAGAACAAAGGGCCACATAAATCTTGTGGCTCTCAAACCTCCCAAAAATCCTACGCGGACATTTCACTTTCCATTCTCACAAATCTTTTTGATAAAAACCCACCTCGCACAAATCAAAATCCTCAATTCAAAAACCCCTAAAAAAATCATGTCTCTTCTGACAGACCCAACAATCAAACTATTCGGAAAGACCATTCCTTTATCATCGTCCCTCAAGCTCCCAGCAGCTGAGTTTGCTGGCGGAGTTCAATTTGAGGTTGTTGATGATGGAAGGAGCTCCAAGGAGGAAGTTGGAGATTTTGATGGAAAGGTACGATTTTTATTTGGTTGGATTTTTGTTGCTGCGTTCATGGTCTGGATTTGATTGTTTTTTTTATGACCCAAATTCTAAAATTCTTGTTTTAGTATTGGGTATAATTTACTTTTTTCAGATTCTGAGTTTGAGGTTTTGGTGTTTCTGAATTTTAGTGGTTTTGGTAATTTTGGTTAGGTTGATTCTTTTTGTTTTATTTTTTGCAGACTTGTTTTTGTTGTTTACTGGTTTGAGCTTGTGGCTGAAAAATGGAGTTCAATTTACAGTTTTTATTTGTATATTTTTGCTGATATATTATTTATTTTTGAACTCTCAGAAACATGTAGTGGAAGTTGATGCTGATGATTATCAAGGTGAGAGCGCTCACAGGGGCTTAAGAGATGATGGATCTGTATCTTCCGGGATCGTTGATATGGAAGGATCAGTGAATGAAGGTCTGCAGAATGGTGACGATGAATCATCGACTGTCGCGGAAGGAAAGTCTTTGAAGAGGCCTGATAAAATTGTTCAATGTCCGAGATGCAATAGTATGGAGACTAAATTCTGCTACTACAATAATTATAATGTCAAGCAGCCGCGTCATTTTTGCAAAAAGTGTCAGAGGTATTGGACTGCCGGAGGGTCTATGAGGAATGTCCCCATCGGGTCCGGTAGGCGGAAAAGCAAGAGTTTGAGTTCTTACGTTTGTAGACAGGTAGTGGTGAATGAAGCAACGATGCAATCAGATCCCTGCACCGACTCGAATGGAGTTCTGAGGTTTGGGTCTGATCCCCCACTTCGGGACTCTGTGGCTAGTTTTTCGAATCTTGCTGACGATAGAGAGAACTACTGCCAGTATCAAAATCCTGATAAAAGGATTCATATGGTGGGAAATCGTGTTGCGGGTCAAAGTAATTTAAACTCAAGTGATTCTCATTTGACAGAAAAGGGAAATAATGAATCCCGAGATGCGCTGAATAATTTCCAAGGCTATCATTTTCAAGTGCCGTGCTACCCTGGCCCGATGTGGCCTATTCCATGGATCCCTGTAGTGCAACCGCCACACATGGGACTTGCAGGATATCCTGTATCATGTTACTCGATGATGGGCTCTATTCATCCTAATTCGACTTCATTGCCATCCAAGGCTCCCACGAAAAATTCCTCGAGTTCAAGTCCAAATTTGACAACTTTGGGAAAACATTCAAGAGATGGCAAAATAGTGAATGCCCCGAATCTGGTGGACAAAGTGGCACCAAAGGCGAGCAGTGGTATTTGGATCCCCAAAACATTACGGATTAAAGATCCAAATGAAGCTGCTAAAAGCTCTATTTGGAAAACACTAGGTATTCAAAATGAAAAAAGCTCCATCAAAGAAGGCGGCATTTTCAAGTCCTTCCCATCGACGGATGGGATCCGTGGGAATTACAAAGTCCCCGAGAGACCTTGCCATTTGTATACCAACCCTGCGGCCTTGTCTAGGTCCCAAAATTTCCATGAAAGCACATCAATGAAACACACTTCAACTTAGAAAGAAGCTAGATGTGGGTGGGATCATACCAACACGAATGCACTGGATGCACATCATAATAACTCTGCATTAACCGATTCGGCGATAAGTAATAATCAAAAGGGCGAACTCCATGAGTCCTCGTATTGAAAGTGTAAAGTGTGTACATAGCTTAATGAGGTTGTCCAATAAGTGAGATTGTCTAGATGTACGAGGACCAAGTGTTATTGAATAACAATTTTGAGAACCATCATCAGGAAGGAGCTTCGTTTTTTGGATTTATGTTCTCACTTACTTTGGTAGTAGAGATTCGAAGTAGCTAATAGCCACATGAATGAGGCTGGTGTGGTGCACAAGATGAAAGCTTCAAAATGATGATAAAAAAGATTGTGACTTTTATGCTTTTCTAACTCTATTAAGAAATGGGTGTATCAGGGAATGTGTCATTTTGTGGAAGTTCTTTCCTGGTGGTGGAATCTTCTAAAAGGAAAAAATCTTTAGGTAATCCTAATCTTGGGTGTGGCTAATGGATATGATTATGAAGAAGAAGAAGAAGAAGAAGAAAGAAAGCATAAATTCATCCAAGTTGTTGGATTAGCTGTATATATTAGATGAGCTTTTTAAAGCAGTGATGCCATGCCACCAATTATATGTTGGATAACTCTCAGCCATGAGATGAGTTTGTTCCTCTTTTCTTGTCTTTCGTTTGGTTCCTTGTTACTTTCAAGTAAAAAATATGCCTGGCAATTTTAAAATATAACTTCAACTCAATGTAATTTCAGTTTCATACATGAGTTAACTAACCAGGTGCTTTCCTCAAGATGATACAAATGCTTATTTGAAACTGCTGTTGTAACAAGATACAAATGCAGTGGAAAGTTACTTATGACAGTGCTGGAATAATTGGTACAACATCCACGTAAATGAAGCTTCAATCAGGGAAGCTATTCATCTCCACTTTTGGCCTCACTCCCTCCAGTGTCTGATGTGCCATGCTCTTCAGGGTTCGCTAGTGCATCTATTACATATGAAAAAAATGACATGAGTGTAGTGCCAGAGGTAAAGAGAAAAAGATGAAGATGAAACATGGAATGAAAGTTACCATCACTTCCATCCGAGGAAGTATATGCTGCGCGTCTGGCCCTAGTTTGTTGGTGGGGAGTGGGCTGACAAATGTAACATAATATCATAAAATTTAAAATACTCGCAAATATGGGAAAGAGACCGAAAAAATTAAAAAAACATTAATACAGTGCAATTACCTGCAACTTTGGGCGCAATGCTTCAAGTGGTCCTTTGGGCTTTTGTTTCCCTTCCTGTCATATAAAGCTTAAATCAACACAGGAGATCTAAGAGCACTTTAATGGAATGAAATAATTGTACACCATGGCTGAGTTAAGTATGAGTAGCACCTTCCCTAGGGCCCAATCAGCAGAGTCGAAAAAGGCACGCTCGTGATCCTGATAACAGGAACGCGTTACTGCATGAATCTCAGTCGCTCGAAATAAAAACAGAAGCATACTTGTGTTATTATGCCAACTGAAGTGCACGGCAGTACCTTGGAAATGAGAGGCTTTTTCTTTGGTATAATTCCTCCATATTTCTTCTTCAGAGTTTCCTCCTACAACATAAGATAGTAGCATAATTAAGTCAATGACTGCAGCCATAGCAAATTCACTAATAATAGACGAGAACAGTGCAACGAGTTCTAGGAAAATTCATTATCGTAGGTACATTTGCAATGAAAATCTAAAAACTTCATAACGCTAGTTGATCTACTATTAAATAACTGGAGAGGATAAACTAAAGGTCCATATTAACAGAAGTATACCTCCTGTTGTGGTGTGGGCATAGGATTTTCATCTTCCATAGGCTTCACGTTGTGATCTCCCGAGACGTCACCAGTACCTTGATCCATATGCACACTGTTATCTATCACTTGCTCCTTTGCTTTGTCAACTGTCCCTGACATTTATGCCAGGCAGACAAATACAGCTGAAGGCAAGCAAGTATTTATTTCAAAAGACATCATACCACCAAATTTCAATACCAGACAACTAATCTTCCAGCTACCATAAAATGTCAATAACTCGAGCACAACAGCAACTAAATCAATTCAACATCAAACATCAACACTTACATAGTTACATCCTCAATCTAACTCAAGCCACAAACCAAGAAACAGAACATAGTCCCACATGATCTTCCTTGCTCAAACAAAATAATAATATTCCAATCTTTTATAATAACGCCTTAGATTTACAAAAGTGATCCAGTTCAGGGTCCAATAACACTTCCCTAACTACACAAACCACAATGCGTCTCTGTATTATCAAACCGAAAGAAAAAAAGACTAACTGATTTGCATCCCAAAAATCAGAACAATTTGATACTAGAAAAAAAATTTCAATCAGAAATAGACTTCAATTACTTAGCTACTTCAATACAACAAGCTTCGATTTACGCCTCATCTCCAAAAATCAACACAACTCTAATTCGCGAAAATTGCCAGAACTCAAGTAATGAGATCAAAATCATATATTCGAAACCGAACGCATCTAAATCGACACCATGAATCTAAAAACATAATCGACGCTTACGACTTACGAGGAGAGAGATCCGATCACGCGATTCGAGCTCGCTGCAGACTGCAGCAGTTGTCAGCACCGGATCACCAATAGTAAACCAAGTTCCTTAACTGGTCTAACCCGAGCCCAATTTAACTGGACCAATGTTTATTGGGCTGTTAAATGGACCGATATTCCATTGGGCCAGTCCAAAACAATTTGCTGAAGTAAACAGTGTTGAACTTGCCAGCCATGAAACCTGGGACAATTGTAACTATGTTTCGATTAAGTTAGTTGTAGCAGTTGAGCTAATGAGAGATTAAGAAACCCTAATTTAGTTTGATTGCATCACATTTTTTGAATTAAACTCATTTGTCACTTGTGAAGTATGAACCTAATTCCAGCTTTATTTCATCATCCTTGTAATCTTATGTTAACTCGATGATGTTTAGTAGACATGTTTGAGATGATTTAGGCTTCTTTTAATTAATCTCATGTTGTGTATAAATAAGTGCAAATTTAAGTTAACTTCTCATCAAGTTTAGCTCCTCAAGTACAACAAGAAGGAATACAGTAGAGATTTTAAAGAGCCAAGTGCAAGTATGAAGCTTATAGGAGGTGATAGCTCGAGATCACTCGGCAAGGCTCTGGCCATTGTAGACCTCATTCTGCGACTCGTCGCGTTTGTCGGTGCACTAGGGAGCGCTATTGCTATGGGGACAACGAACCAGACGTACTTAGTTGTCTCGCAATATTACGTTCGATTCAGGGCGGAGTATGATGATCTGCCGAGCTTCACGTAAGAATTAATTTCAATTGAATTTTAGTCCATTTCTATAAGATGCTCAGTGTGACAATGCTTATGTATTTTTTTCCTCCAATCCTTAGATTCTTTGTAGTTGCCAATGGAGTAGTGGCTGCTTATCTTCTCCTTGTTGCTCTTCCAATTGCCATAGTGCATATCATCAAGAAGCAGGAAACTAAGAAGACTCGCATCATCTTGATCGCTCTTGACACTGTAAGTATCTATCGATCATTTTTGTACCCCTTTTTTTTAAACTGATAATAGGGAGGTGCTGATTCAACACTTCACGCTGCACATGCTCTAATATGAATATCTGTACTTCAGCTATAATCTTTATAGAAAAAGTGTTTTCATGGAATTTTTTGGCCTCAATAATTTGCATTTGATACATTTTGTGTTTATATCAGGCAATGCTGACACTGTTAACGGCCGGAGCTGCAGCGGCGACATCAATGGTGTACCTAGCCCACAAAGGCAACCCGAGGACAAACTGGCTGGCAATTTGTCCCAATTTCAACTCCTTCTGCGAGCGCATCTCAGGCTCTCTCATCGGATCCTACATCGCAATGCTTATGCTCATCATCATCATCATCTTGTCCGCTTTAGCCATCTCCCACCACCACCACTAAAACAACACCAATCAAACCACCTTGCATCATTCCTTGTAACATTCTCATTATACAATAAGACTTCAGCCTGCCCCCTCCCTTCGGTGTGCTACCACATTTCTTTGAAGTGATTTGTTTTCTTTGTTGCGTGCTATTTATGTGTGCTAAAATGTGACATTTCAATATATTTCATTTAGTTTCAATATACATTATTGAGTTTAATGTCTCCGAAGGTTATAAGCATTTATATATTCATATCGAAGTACGCAATCGAGCGAAATATAATGCAGTGTTGAATTTTTAAGTTCAACAGAATACACGCGCATATATACATACAAGTATCAAACAAGCCACGAGTTGCATCTTAGCCCCGACTGACCGAGGCTGAACTTCATCGTTGGCCTTAGGCGAAAAATGCGACGACCTCATCGATGGATTTGAGAGCCTTCTCATAGTAGAGATAAGATTCATAAACCTTAGGAGTCCTTACATAAACATCCAACTGAAGAAATCAAGTAAGTTTATTTATTTAATTCGATATTTTGGGTATTTATTTATTGATGAAAATTGAAAAAGGGGGTACCTGAGACATGTTTTCAACAAGTTCATTAGCGGTGCTGACGTAAGCTTTCCGGCGACTCTCCGGCAACAACGTCATCACATTCTTCAAATCCTTGTCAAGATAAGACGACTTCACTCTAATGTAAAACAACACGTACCTCCACGACATCGTTTCCAGCATGTGTCGCATGCTATGCAGCCCTTCCGCCGTCTGCTTGATCCTCGCCGCCGCATCCTCCGGCGACAGTCCCGGCTCGAAATACTTCTCTCGGAGAAAAGACCTCACTCCCCATTTCTCCGCTAGCGCCACTGGAGCTTTCGATAAATTCACTCCCGCCGCTGCCGCTGCCGCTGCTGCAAGAAGAGTGGTAGAGACCAAGCGGCGGCGGGTTGATCCGTCGGTTTCGGTGGAGCATGAATTAGAGTTGACTATTGAGAGGTGGCGGTTGGTGGGTTTTTTGTGTAGGAGGAAGTGTGGGTTTGTGAAAGATGCGGTGGCCATTGCTGCAAAACTGAGTGAAGAAGATGATGGAGTTCGGTTTTTTCTGCTGCAGGTTGTCGCTGACCGTTGATCCAACGTGTACCTCAGATTTTCTGATATGGTTATTTAAGGGCTAAGGCCCAAGACCTCCAATAAAAAAAAAAGGCTAAGGCCCATTGATTTCACCAAGATACAAAGTTACAAATAAACGATCAAGATCGTGTCACGTCAGCATAAAAAGGAAGATCTGACGGATGAGAAAAATCGCAAAATTATTTGGACCTACATTCTCGATTTGTGTAAATGTCAACCCGCGCAGGGGCGCTTCTAATCTTCTCTGTATTATCGTTCCAATTTTATAGGATGTTCCCGAAGGGACAAGCTCTGTAGTTTGTGTTTAATTATAAACTCTTCGTTTGTATATCAGCGAGCGATGTGGGACGAAAGCTAAAAGCTGCCTAAGGTTAGAACGGCGTCGTCACGGTCTATTTGTTTTCTGACGCGGCGAGAGTTCGAATCCAGTCGCTGACGTAATTAATTAGGGTTTAAGAGCATACACGCAGACCTCAGCAACCACCTCATTACTCTCTACAAGTCTGATTCGTTTATCGTTCTCAAATCGATCGCTCTCGGCTGTCAACGCGCCTACGATCTACACGATACCGACATAAACCGAATTCACCAACCATGTCTTCCGATCCTCGAAGCACCGCCGATATCTCAATTTCAGCATCTTCGGCTAAAACCCTAAAACACGATTCCGATACGAAATCCCCGGTTCCTGAAATTGACGCAGTTGCTTCGGCGGATAAGAGCTCGGAGAGTGCAGATGCGTTGGTGGAAGTAGAAGGAGAGGAGGAAGAGGGAGAGTGCGGTTTTTGCGTGTTTATGAAAGGAGGTGGTTGTAAGGATACTTTTGTGGCGTGGGAGGAGTGTATCGAATCGGCCGAGAAAGGGAAGGAGGACATTGCGGAGAAGTGCTATGAAGTTACCAGCTTGCTGAGGAAATGTATGGAAGCTCACGCTGGGTACTATGAGCCGGTGCTGCGGGCGGAGAAGGTGGCCGAGGAGGTAGCTACGATCGAGGTGGAGAAAGAGAAGATGGCGGAGAAGGAGGAGGAGGAGAAGAAAGTGCAGAAAGATGGTGGTTTGGATTTGGACGTTGCTTGTTCTTCCGGTAAGCAGGATGCTGCTGCTTAATGAAACGGTTTAGATACAAACTGATGCCCGATTTCTCGATCGAGTTCAATGTGATTCAATTTGGTGGAATTTGCCCAGTGCTCTTTGGGAGTTAGTTAAAATTGTTTACTCTACTGATTAAAGATGCTCCATTTTTGCTGGAACTGAGAATAAGCTGAGATTTTTGCTTCATTTGATAAGCATCAATTGAGCAATACAACTTAATTTAGTTGTCACTGGTTTATTTGCGTGATCTCTATGTTTTTCTCTGTGGAGACTTCCGTTTATAAATTGCCACTCTGTTCATATGTTTTTGAAGTTTAATTGCTTGAAACATTGAAGGACGAGTTCTATGAGTTTTAGATCATTTGTCTTCCTCCTCAATCAAACTTGCAGACCAGTTTTTTTTACGATTAGAGTGTGACCCTTTGGTGGTATGAGAAGATAATTTTTAAACAGGGAGTACATTAAGACTCTTATAGTTTGGGCAACACATTTCGTACTGACTAAGAATAATGTTTCTGTGCTGATTAATGTGTAAATCTGTCATGACATGATAGTGTCCTACACATTTACATGCTCTAAAGTACAATCTACAAAAAAGAAATTCCTCTTGGATACTCTATTGTTCTTTGTCATCTTCGTCATAGATGAACGGCAGCGGCACTGACTTGAATGCCCTAAACTTGCCCACATTGTTCAGATGCTCATTTTCTAGCCTGAAAAATGGGAAATTATAAGTTTTTAGAGTTCCATCAACTTATTACTTGTGACTGGTAAGGTTAAATAGTTGCGGGTCTCTTTAGGTAGAGACTTACCTAAAGAAGTTCCATATCCCTCTTCGGATTATTTCTAGGCTTGCAACAACTGTCAAAAAGAGCTGCCTATGCATTACCAGCACTTGAAAATTTAGCACCGTTTGCAACCAGGCAAATTTTAGTAGGACATTTAGAACCTGCAAGGTTTTTTTTTTTAACAAGTTAGTATAGACGAATGTACTAAAATAAAGCCTTAGTTTGCATCTGAATCTGATACCCTGTTTTGAGAGTACTCACCATTGCGACAAAATATACTCCTTTATTAGGAATCATGAGCTTGTCCCTCAACCATTTGTTTTTGGAGTTTCGTTGTAGAAGGCCCCAGTCTACTACTAGATCCCAGTATAAGCTGTACACCGCTGAAACAATTGAGGTAGCCCAGGCTAGAATCATCCATACGGCACCATTGTTGAGGCTGTAGGCAGTCCTCATACTAACAGCTATGATAGTTGAGAGATACTTTATGCCATTCCATCCTTGCATTGGATCTTTCTCTTCAAATAAACGTCGAAGACACTGCAAAAACCCTTCAGGTTAGCTAAAAGCTTGTTTACATACTAGGTAGTCATATATCATATATTGTGTCTGTGATAGTTAATATTTGGTGTCTGTGTAGGATGACATACCTGGAGGAGACGAGACCAGTAGGGGATAACTGCAACTATGAAAAAGAAGGTATTGTACACATCACTAGACTTGCATGAGTTTTGTCTTAGTTTGAAGTCTCCCCAGCCATAGTAGCATATATAGAATTCAAGACTTCTGAATGCTTGCACCTGCAAAAACATATGAAATACACTTTAGTTAACCTGACCCTGATAGCTACTCGTGTAATCTTTCTCTAGGTAATATCAGTAAGGATGCAAACCTGGCTAGTTAGCTGATCAGCCAGGAAAAAATCCGGGAATGTGACCTTGTATAAAGGAGCAAAAATGCAGTGAAAGACACTTGCAAGGAAGAAGAAGCGACTTGATCGGTATAAGATGTTAAAGGGGAAGAATAACACAGCTGTCAGAATCTGCAGAATAATAGAGAAAGTATTTGTCAGTGAAATGTGTGTGCCTAGAACCCTTTATTTACCAGGAAACTTGAGCTGGGATCAGAATGCGTACCAAAATGAGGCCTAAAGGAAGAAGCTCCGTCAGTACACCGTAGTCTTTCGTTTGTGGATCCATTTCCATGTCCAGGTTTAGAAGCACACTCACCATTGCTAGCACAGCTATTACCGAACTCAGGAGGAATACCTCTCTGTAACCCAGCTCTGTTCCTCGTTTGAACCCGAAAATGAAGGAATAGTTGACTCTGTACCGCCTCCAGAAATACACATTTGCACCGTACATAAGGATATGCAGAACAACAAATCCGAAAAGGCTGCAGCAGGATTACTAAACTTATCAATCTCACAGCAAAAGCTATACCAAATGAGGATCTTACGAATGCAGAACTTCATATGTGGCCGAACCTGTAAAGAGGAAACATGGTGTTCATGTACTGAGTCCCTCCTTCACTATCTAGGATACTGCGTGCTCTTATGACTATAACAAGCGCTAGAATCAGTGCAGCAATGCAGCCAGCAGATAAGCCTGAGAATTTCCATGAGTTCAACTTGATAAGAAATATGACTATGTTACTAAAATTCAGATGCGGAGGCTACAATGCTCACCCAGGTAAAAGGTTGTTTTGTGCTTCTCTCTTTTCACCCTAGGCCGTAAGAAGTCCATGCCTTTGCGACGATTTGAGTTGGAGAAGTGCTTTACAAATGTGTCCTCCACCCTCACAATCAGCTTAGTTACCTCCTCAGAGCTGCCCAGAAATGAATTATCAACCATCTTTAAATATGCCTTTGACGCATTTCTTGAAGTTGCCTGTCAAATTGAGTTTTTTTAAAGTTATCAAGTATGATCTTTTATCTGACGGCAGAAAATCATGGAAAGGAAACTGTCCCGACTGAGTATGCACACCTTATCGTATTTCTTCATGATCTTCGACAAGGCCAGCATGTTCAGGAAACTGCAACAGGTAACAGTAAACCGGTTCAGCTGTTTTACATGAAATGGATGTTTCGGAGTAAGGTTCGTTATGTAGTCCAAGTTACCTGTAGCTCTTCAGAAGCCTGAGTTTGTTATAAAACTCGATGAAAGCGAGCCTGAGTTGGCCTTCAACCTTATTAAGATTACGTCGGCTGAAGTCTTGTTCTTCATGCTTATGTTGGTGAGTGAAAAAGTCTTTAATTGCTGTATATGGAGTAGCTACAAGAGCATTGTCAATTGTGGCATGACTAAGTACACCTAGAGAAGACATTCTTGTGGCCTTCTGTTGTGGCTCCTGATCATGAATGCCGAAGTCCACTATTTCCCTAGCCTCATCCGTCTCGTCCGCCTGTCCATGTCCCTCTTCGATGACCTCCATCTGAGCTTTCCCTGGAAATTCACAAAGTTCAGTTAAGCCTAGCCTAGACTACTTCTAGTACGACATACCCATGTCAGGAAATCAACAATGGTGAAATGGGGTTAAACACTTACTATGTGCTCTAGCGCTGGAAGGGGTGGAGGAAGACAATGCAGCCACTGAAACAGCCACATCGACGGCCAAGCCGGTAGCCTCAGCGACATGATCAAAGCCACCATCTAAAGGCCTCTCAACCCTAACCCTAAAAGCAATCAAAGCATCCATCTGCTTATTCAACATCTCAGCCTCAGTAATCACCTCCTCAACTTTCTCCACATAAAACCTCTCCACCTTATTAAACTCCTCATCAAGCTTCCTAAAATACTTCAACTCACTCTCATCCACACCACCACCACCCTCCTCCGCCACCAGAAACACCGTCTCATAAGCCTCCGCCGCCTCATTCCTCCTCACTTTAATAGGTGGATTTTCAACATCAGACTCGGGTGATCCAGCAATGCTTTTCCTCCTTAACAAACCACTGAATGCTCTGTATGGTGATTGTGGAGGCGCCACCCTGCTCCGCTGCGCAGATGACTGAATCTGCTTCACCCATTTTTTGAGTGAGCTGTAGTGTACGTATGCTTCTTTCCATTCTGGCACGATTTGGGATGCGAATTCTTTCCCAAACTTCATCCCCTAATTCCAAATAAGATTTTGAAATCAAAGAAGCTGTGATGTAGCAACCAGCAAAGCGAGCATTGAAGTTGAAGATGAAAGAGAATATATTTTCGTGACTGGATCGAGATTGGTTGGGTATTTATATCAGATTTGTTTTGTTTCTGTGTGATGATTAATTCATCACACGGATTTGAAGATGAAAAGAGAAATTGTTGGGTCAAAAGAGACGCCGGGAGGAAAAATGTTAAAAAAATTATCAACGAAAGTATAAAAGCTGCTTTTGAAGAAATCATGGAAGCTGGTCGTTCAAAGAAAGATGCAAGGATTGAGCTTCTTAAGCAAGACGACAATAAATTAAAGGGTACTTAGATTATCTAAGACCAGGATTTTTATATCTTTTCAATTCTTTTTTTTTTAAAAAAAAATTTCTTGCCAATGAGAAAGAATGAATAATCACAAACTTATGTCTTTAAATATATCTAGTAGTGAAGTGGCACAGTGGTGACCCTTCCCCCTGCGTTTCTGGGTGATCAGGGTTCAAGTCCTACCTAACACAACTAACTACTAATCCCTGTACTCATCAAAAAAAATATATATATCTAGTAGTGTTAATTATCGGCTTGGTCATTATTTGACATACTGCTACGGTTTGTTGCTTGCTATTTGGTCAAAAGAAGATTATATCGCCTTTTTTTTAAATAGTAGAACAAAGCCAAAAATCTAATAGATTAAGAGTAAAGTTCAAGTATGTCTGGAACAATTAGTTGAACTTGCCAGTTGCCACCAGTTCCAACTTCCAAGTAAAACTAACTAACCCATGCACGAAGCAACATACCTGTGTTTCTGGTTGTCTCATTTAATCTTTTTAATAATAGTTTGGAGTAGTTTTAATCATCATATTATTTTAATGTGTGTTTTGATGTACCTTTTTTTTAATGATAGTTTTGGGAGTAGTTTAGTAGTTAAATCATCATATATATTATTCTAATGGTTGCTGTTTCTAGTCAATAAATATCTAACTTGTCTATCATTAGTTCTTTTTAAACAGTGGTCTGTCTGCAGTTGTGGAGATGTGTCCATCCTGGTAGCCTTAAAAATGGAATCAAATATGAACTACAAGTCCCAAAGAGCTTGTCAAAAATTACATGCATTTGCAGAAAGAGAGAAAAAAAAGAGAGAGAGGAAGAATGAATCCTACAACATTTTGACATGAGGGGGGGGGGGGGGGGGGGGGTCAACAAAAGAGGTGTGAGACCTACTCATCTTTGGCTTCATCATCATCATAGTTGAAAGGAACAGGGACAGATTTGAACGCCCTATACTTTCCCACGTTGTTTAAATGCTCATTCTCCAACCTGAAGAAATTCCATATTCCTCTTCGGATGATTTCTAGGCTAGCCACAATGGTGATCAAGGTTTCTCTATGTAAGAACTTGAATTTGAAGTTGAGGACAGTTTGAAGCCAAGCAAACCTGAGCAAGATGTTCAGAACCTGGAACAACAATGGCATAAATTAGCAACTAATGCCATTTTCATCCTTTGAGGTGTGGAATTTTGTACTTACAATCGCTACGTAGTAGACGCTGTTCTGTGGAATTAGGAGTTTGTCCCTCAACCAACGATTCTTGGATCGCCTCTGGAGAAGTCCCCAGTCAATGACAAGGTCCCAATACATGCTGACTACGGCAGCTATGGCGGAAAAGATAGCTGCTACGATCCTCCAACCCAAGCCTCTATCGATGTTGTAAGCTGTTCTCATGCAAACAGCAACAATGGTTGCGAAATACTTTAGCCCATTATATCCTTGCATTGCGTCTTTCTCTTCATACAGACGCCGTAGGCACTGCAAGAAGATATCAACGATGAGGATCAATATAAGACAGATTACGAACAGATATCGTGACATGGTGGTGGCTTATCATGGTTAGCTTTTGGACTTTACCTGAAGAAGCCGCCAAGTGTATGGAATAACTGCAACGATGAACGAGAATGTCCTAAAAATCTCGTTTTTCTTGCAAGATGCATCTCTCAGTTTATAAAATCCCCATGCATAGTAGCAAATGTAAAACTCGAGACTTCTGAGTGCTTGCACCTGATGCAGATGTTTATGATCAGTACTAAGAAAGAAAATATTTCATGAATTGTATATTCTTATGTCCAGCATAATTCATTGATGTACCTGGCTTGTTAACTGATCTGCCAAGAAGAAATCAGGGAGAGTAACCTGTGCGGAAAAAATACAGTATATGAAAATCCATTCTTCCATCGTGGATGGCTAATTGGTAAATGGTTTCTGGCTAGTTACCTTGTAGAGAGGAGCACAGACGCAGTGAAACAAGCATGTAAGGAAGAAGTAACGGCTGGACTTATAAATGACGTTGAACGGGCAGAACAGTATAGCTAGAACTAGCTGCAGATTAATATATTGAAAATCAGAAAGACGGACAGATTAAGATGAATAACACATAGATTAGCTGTTTAAGCTTGTTTCAGGGATATAGACATGGATTGGGGTCGAACATACCAAGACAACAATTAACGGGAGAAGCTCGGTGATGCCTTTGTAATCTCTCGTTGTGGGATCCATTTCCATGTCAAGGTTACTGATAATACTGATAAGTCCCAGTACTGCTATAGCAAATGCGAGCTGGAAGACTTGTATATATCCTAACTCGGTCCCTTTCTTGTATCCAAAAATGAATGAGTAATTGACTCTATACTGCCTCCAAAAGTATATGTTTATGGCGTACATAGCAACATGTAGCACAACAAACCCAAACAAGCTGCCAAAACGGAGGGGAAATTTAAAAATCAGTGTTAAGTTTAATTTTGAAAAGCGTGTTCAAAACCAGTGTTCTCAGAAATACCAAATATACAGAAGAGTGAATTAGTGTGTACCTGTAAAGTGGAAACAGCGTCTCCATGTACCTATTTGATTCACGGTGCTCAACAAGGTGATGAGCACGTATGATCCAGATAAGTGAAATAATAAGTGCTGTTGTTCCGCCAGCAAAGAACCCTGCAGAATCAAAATTATATCACATTCAACACAAATATTTTTCACCAGATACAAAGAAAAATCTAATCATATCTAATACAAAAGCCGACACACCAAAATTCAGTTTGGGCAACGTACCAGTCGAAAAGGTCTCTCTGTGTCTCTCCCTCTTGGCTACCGGCCTCAAGATACTCATCCCTTTGCTGCGATTTGAATTAGAGAAATGCTTGATAAATGTCACCTCGACTCTCTCCATAAGCTTCGCAACCTGAATACACATCCAAAATCAGTTCCACCTATCCAAACAAAATTCCAAGAATATCGCCATACATCATCAATTATCAATCATTTCTAGTTGAACCGGAGAAATAGAAATAGGCTTACATCTTCACTGCTACCCAAGAATGAATTATCCACCATTTTCAAGAAAGATTTTGACGCACTCCTTCCAGTTATCTGCAACATCATCAAAACCAATCAATCAAAATCCACACATTATCCCATCAGCTCAAGAAACCTGCAATCTCAAAATACTGAAATGTTTACAGACTTGCAGAAAATTCACCTTATCATACTTCTTCATGATCTTTGAAAACGCCAGCATATTAAGAAAGCTGATTCAACCACACACAATCAAAAAAAACCTAATTCAGAATCAGCACAAAATTAACCAAAGCCCCAAAATTCGAAATTTCCAACACCCTAATTCCAACCTGTAGCTCTTCAAAAGCCTGAGCTTGTGATAAAACTCGACGATGGCAACCTTGAGCTTACCCTCCACCTTCTTCAAATTCTCTCTACTGAACTTCAACTCGTGCTGGCTCGGCACATTCAGAAACCCCTTAATCGTCGATCGTGGAGTTTCCAAATGGTTGTGGAACTTCACTCGGTCCAGAACCTCCAGCTGCGCCGGCCGAACACCTCTGCTTTTCAGCGGTTTCCGCTTCTCGTCAGAGTCTTTTTCCAAGCTCTTCATCTCCGTTTCCATCGTTACGCTGTCCTCGTCCGACGAGCGTCCGCCGTGGCTGCTTGGCCCTTCCTCTATAATCTCCAACGGCACTCTTCCTGTAGTTAATCAGGACTCAATGTTAAAATAAACATTTTAAAAAGACAAATTTAGATGAAATTAATATTATAAGGATCCAATCAGTAATATATAATTTAGTCCTTCGACTGGATTGAATGTTGATAAATTGTTGTTAAACAGAGGTTTTATTAATAGAGTGATAAGTTAGATGACTAAATTGAATAAAATTGAGAATTGGCTCAACACTTACTGCTAGCGGTTCTGGCGCCAAGTGGGGTGGCGGCGCTGAGAGCCGCCGTGGACGCATCAACATCCGAAGCTATCCTTGTAATCTCGGCCGTGTGATCAAACCATCCCTCAGGCCTCTCAACCTTAATCCGAAACGCGATAAACGCGTCCATTTGCTTATTAAGCTCCTCAGCCTCCTTCACAACCTCCTCCACTTTCCCCTTGTAAAACGTTACCGTTTTGTTGAACTCATCATCCAATCGTTTGAAGTAAACCAGCTCGTACTCGCCGCCTTCCTCTCCGGCCATCAAGAACATCGTCTCGTGCCTCTCGTCGGTGGTTCGAGACGCGGATCGGATGACAGTGGCCGAATGCACAGTAGCCGACTCGAGGTCGGGGGATTTGGGAGATAATGAAGAAGGTGGTGGTGCGCGGCGAGGAGTGTGGATGAGGCCGCTGAAGGCGCGGTAGAGAGAGAAATTGCGGTTTAAATCTTGTGGACGACCGGGGACGGTGGTTGAGGAGTGAGGCATGGGTTTTGCTTTGTGGAGTTGGATTTCTTTGAGTAGGGATTTTAAGAAGTTGTAGTCCATGTATGCTTCTTGCCATTCGGGCACCATCTGGGAGCTGAACTCTTTTCCGAACTTCATGTTTTTTTGTTGCAAACGTGGGTCGTCTCTGAAGATTTTTGTTTTTGTGTGTGTGTTTGATACCCTGTAAGCCCTAAAAATGGGGTATCAAACCCTAATGCAGTATTTTCACAAATTGCAGAAGGTGGTTATATTGGATTTTGGAGAGCTATAGTTTGATGCATCAGATCGATCGATGTTTTCTGAAATGAGTATTTGTGACTATGTAAGTATATATAGTGAGAGAGTGTGGTAGAGAGACTACTACTATAGAGAGGACTTGACTGGGTCTTACTAACTTAAAAATATTTAACTTGATATTTAAAATAAGGAAAATCATAAAGATGAGGTATGAACTATCAGTCATTGACAAATTACGGTTCGAACAATAAAAATTGATAATTAAGGGCAATTTCAAAATATTTTGATCTACATATAACACTTAATTGATGGAATATCACTCTGTCAATTAACAAAGTTAACTAAACGAATGAATTTAAAAAAAATCTTCTTGCCCTTAATTGTAAAATTGAGGATTAAAATATTTTTAAATTGCCCTTAATTGTTAATTTTCATAGTTCGGATCGTAATTTGTCAATGGATGATAGTTCATACCCCATTTTTATTATTTTCCCTTTAAAATATGATCTACTGTTCCCTATCATGGTGATTGGGGCATATGAGGGAAAATCTACTCTCTTTTTTTTCTTTTCTTTTTTTTGACAAGGGAGGGAAACTGGTATTATTGCACATAGTTTCAGGGTTTAGGGTTGTGTGTATGGTACAAAGTTGAACAGGATTTGGTCAATGTGGGGTGGGTGTTTGGGGATGGTGATAGGAAGGTGGTGAAAACAATAGGATAGATATTAGTTTGAACTAGCTAGGGATGAGAACTGATGCTTATAAAAAAAAACTAGCTAGGGTTTAATTTATTTATGTTAACAATGGGACACAAAAGAGGAGATTTTACCAACTTTGCAGTTTTTGTTTGTTTTTATAATCAAACTCAGTCAAGAGAGATCACCATTTATCAATGTAAGGACACCAAGGAGTATGGAGTGACACAAATATATAGGAACCCTATTTTGGTTTTCATCGATGTGGAAAGTTAATGAAAAGTTAGAGTCGTCAAAGTGGTCATCTATATTTGTAATATATAGTCGAACACAATTTACAAAAATGTTCCAAATTAATTAATATTGATGTCTTACATTTGACCTAATAATGAAAAGTATTGTAACCACATACCAAAGGCGAAGTTACTCAGGTCACCAACTTTCTTGACCTTCTGGCACTGGGCAGATGTCATAAAAAGGTCACCCAAATTATGGATAAAACTTTTCCACGCGCATGTACTGAATTTGACCATACATTGAGCCACAAGGAATAGTCTTTTTTTCTTTTTGTTTTGGAAAACATTAATTTTAACAGAAAATGACAAAAGAAGGGTATGAACTATCACATATTGACAAATTACAGTTTGAACTATAAAAATTGACAATTAAGAGCATTTTCAAAATATTTTAATCCTCAATTTCACAATTTAAGGGCAAGAAGGTTTTTAAAATTCCTTCGTTTAGTTAACTTTGCTAATTGACGGAGTGATATTTCGTCAGTTAAGTGTTATATGGATATTATTGTCAATTTTCATAGTTCGGATCGTGACCCCAAGGCTCAAAGTCATACCCTATCTTTGTCATTTCCCTATTTTTAAATATTGAATGATTATTAAATTTACTTAAATCTAACAAAATACACACATCATACTCACTTCCTCAGAGGTATTTAGAAAAAAAAAATATATACAATGTTACACTTTTCAACTTAAATTATATTGTTTATTTTCTTCATATTGCATATAATTAGGTCATCATTTTACTAACTCTCAAAACCATCGATAAGTTGAGAGCTTGAGACGTCAAAAAAATTATCTACAGTAGCAATTAACTCGTATGTTCCCCTTTATTTTTATCAAAACATCTACACATAACTGACATATTATTAAATAAACAACTTAAAGAATTGACGAAAATAATTCATCCGGCCGCCATCTAAGATCTATCATTGCTCCCAAATTTAATTATTAAAAGTTTATCTAATCGCTACAAAAAAGAGTAGCAATATGTCATTGTCTTCTGACGCAAACAACATAAAAACATGGTCTTCTGACAAAATTCAATTTTCTGTCATTTGTTTTTACGTAAATAAACATGGTCTTCTTTACTAAATAAACTCTGACCTTTATAAACTCCCTTGACATCGTTGACCGAAAGCCCACGAAGAAGACCAATTTCACAGGCTCCTTGGGCCTGAACTACATACAATTTAATCATTGGGCCGCCTTCGTTGATGACAACTATCGGTGCGAGTAGCGTCTCTTTCTGCCCCGCTTATCCCATTTAGGGCTACAAATGAGATGATGTACTCGTGAACAATTTGTGGTGAGACTATTCGGTCAAAGCTCGACTCGATTATAAACGAGTCGAGCACGATCGCGATATTTAGGCTTTATTATTAAATTAGTTTTATGTATGATGTGTGTATTTTGTTAGATTTAAGTAAATTTAATTAATCATTCTATATTTAAAAATAGGGAAATGACAAATATAGGATATGACTTTGAGCATTGGGATCACGATCCGAACTATGAAAATTGACAATAATATCCATATAACACTTAACTGACGAAATATCACTCCGTCAATTAGCAAATTTAACTAAACGAATGAATTTTAAAAACCTTCTTGCCCTTAAATTGTGAAATTGAGGATTAAAATATTTTGAAAATGCTCTTAATTGTCAATTTTTATAGTTCAAACCGTAATTTATCAATATGTGATAGTTCATATCATTCTTTTGTCATTTTCTGTTAAAAATAATGTTTTCCAAAACGAAAAGAAAAAAAAGACTATTCCTTGTGGCTCTATGTATTAGGCCTGGGCGAAAAAACCCGAAAACCCGAAGCTCGGACCGAACCGAACCGAAAAAGCCCGAAAAAAACTCGAAAAAAGCCCGAACCGATTGGACCAGTTCGGTTCGGTCTCGGTCTGTATTTTACCAAGGACCGAAAGCCCGAAAATAGACCGAAGCCCGAAAAAGCTCGAAAAAGCTCTAAAAAGCCCGAAAATAGACCGAAGCCCGAAAAAGCCCGAATTTTGGCCTGAATTTTGGCCCGAATTTGGCCCGAAAAGCCCGAACCCGGCCCGAAGCCCGAAAATCGGGTTTTACTCGGGTTGGTGTTTTTAAAAGCCCGAACCCGAACCGACCCGAAAGTTCGGGTTTCGAGTCGGTTTTTGGAAATTTTCAGCCCGAACCGACCCGAGCCCAGGCCTACTATGTATGGTCAAATTCAGTACATGCGCGTGGAAAAGTTTTATAAATAATATGGGTGACCTTTTTATGACATCTGCCCAGTGCCAGAAGGTCAATGAAGTTGGTGACCTGAGTAACTACGCTTTTGGTATGTGGTTACAATACTTTTCATTAATAGGTCAAATGTAAGACATCAATATTACTTAATTTGGAACATTTTTGTAAAGTGTGTTCGACTATATATTACAAATATAGATGACCACTTTGACGACTCTAGCTTTTCATTAACTTTCCACATCGATGAAAACCAAATAAATAGGGTTCCTATATATTTGTGTCACTCCATACTCCTTGGTGTCCTTACATTGATAAATGGTGATCTCTCTTGACTGAGTTTGATTATAAAAACAAACAAAAACTGCAAAGTTGGTAAAATCTCCTCTTTTGTGTCCCATTGTTAACATAAATAAATTAAACCCTAGCTAGTTTTTTTTATAAGCATCAGTTCTCATCCCTAGCTAGTTCAAACTAATATCTATCCTATTAATTTCACCACCTTCCTATCACCATCCCCAAACACCCACCCCACATTGACCAAATCCTGTTCAACTTTGTACCATACACACAACCCTAAACCCTGAAACTATGTGCAATAATACCAGTTTCCCTCCCTTGTCAAAAAAAAGAAAAGAAAAAAAAGAGAGTAGATTTTCCCTCATATGCCCCAATCACCATGATAGGGAACAGTAGATCATATTTTAAAGGGAAAATGATAAAAATGGGGTATGAACTATCATCCATTGACAAATTACGATTCGAACTATGAAAATTAACAATTAAGGGCAATTTAAAAATATTTTAATCCTCAATTTTACAATTAAGGGCAAGATGATTTTTTTTAAATTCATTCGTTTAGTTAACTTTGTTAATTGACAGAGTGATATTCCATCAATTAAGTGTTATATGTAGATCAAAATATTTTGAAATTGCCCTTAATTATCAATTTTTATTGTTCGAACCGTAATTTGTCAATGACTGATAGTTCATACCTCATCTTTATCATTTTCCCTATTTTAAATATCAAGTTAAATATTTTTAAGTTAGTAAGACCCAGTCAAGTCCTCTCTATAGTAGTAGTCTCTCTCTCTCTTCCTCTCATCTCTCTCTCTCTACCACACTCTCTCACTATATATCCTTACATAGTCACAAATACTCATTTCAGAAAACATCGATCGATCTGATGCATCAAACTAGCTCTCCAAAATCCAATATAACCACCTTCTGCAATTTGTGAAAATACTGCATTAGGGTTTGATACCCCATTTTTAGGGTTTACAGGTATCAAACACACACAAAAACAAAAATCTTCAGAGACGACCCACGTTTGCAACAAAAAAACATGAAGTTCGGAAAAGAGTTCAGCTCCCAGATGGTGCCCGAATGGCAAGAAGCATACATGGACTACAACTTCTTAAAATCCCTACTCAAAGAAATCCAACTCCACAAAGCAAAACCCAAGCCTCACTCCTCAACCACCGTCCCCGGTCGTCCACAAGATTTAAACCGCAATTTCTCTCTCTACCGCGCCTTCAGCGGCCTCATCCACACTCCTCGCCGCGCACCACCACCTTCTTCATTATCTCCCAAATCCCCCGACCTCGAGTCGGCTACTGTGCATTCGGCCACTGTCATCCGATCCGCGTCTCGAACCACCGACGAGAGGCACGAGACGATGTTCTTGATGGCCGGAGAGGAAGGCGGCGAGTACGAGCTGGTTTACTTCAAACGATTGGATGATGAGTTCAACAAAACGGTGACGTTTTACAAGGGGAAAGTGGAGGAGGTTGTGAAGGAGGCTGAGGAGCTTAATAAGCAAATGGACGCGTTTATCGCGTTTCGGATTAAGGTTGAGAGGCCTGAGGGATGGTTTGATCACACGGCCGAGATTACAAGGCTAGCTTCGGATGTTGATGCGTCCACGGCGGCTCTCAGCGCCGCCACCCCACTTGGCGCCAGAACCGCTAGCAGTAAGTGTTGGGGCCAATTCTCAATTTTATTCAATTTAGTCATCTAACTTATCACTCTATTAATAAAACCTCTATTTAACAACAATTTATCAACATTCAATCCAGTCGAAGGACTAAAAATTATACTATTACTGATTGGATCCTTATAATATTAATTTCGTCTAAATTAGTCTTTTTAAAATGTTTATTTTAACATTGAGTCCTGATTAACTACAGGAAGAGTGCCGTTGGAGATTATAGAGGAAGGGCCAAGCAGCCACGGCGGACGCTCGTCGGACGAGGACAGCGTAACGATGGAAACGGAGATGAAGAGCTTGGAAAAAGACTCTGACGAGAAGCGGAAACCGCTGAAAAGCAGAGGTGTTCGGCCGGCGCAGCTGGAGGTTCTGGACCGAGTGAAGTTCCACAACCATTTGGAAACTCCACGATCGACGATTAAGGGGTTTCTGAATGTGCCGAGCCAGCACGAGTTGAAGTTCAGCAGAGAGAATTTGAAGAAGGTGGAGGGTAAGCTCAAGGTTGCCATCGTCGAGTTTTATCACAAGCTCAGGCTTTTGAAGAGCTACAGGTTGGAATTAGGGTGTTGGAAATTTCGAATTTTGGGGCTTTGGTTAATTCTGTGCTGATTCTGAATTAGGTTTTTTTGATTGTGTGTGGTTGAATCAGCTTTCTTAATATGCTGGCGTTTTCAAAGATCATGAAGAAGTATGATAAGGTGAATTTTCTGCAAGTCTGTAAACATTTCAGTATTTTGAGATTGCAGGTTTCTTGAGCTGATGGGATAATGTGTGGATTTTGATTGATTGGTTTTGATGATGTTGCAGATAACTGGAAGGAGTGCGTCGAAATCTTTCTTGAAAATGGTGGATAATTCATTCTTGGGTAGCAGTGAAGATGTAAGCCTATTTCTATTTCTCCGGTTCAACTAGAAATGATTGATAATTGATGATGTATGGCGATATTCTTGGAATTTTGTTTGGATAGGTGGAACTGATTTTGGATGTGTATTCAGGTTGCGAAGCTTATGGAGAGAGTCGAGGTGACATTTATCAAGCATTTCTCTAATTCAAATCGCAGCAAAGGGATGAGTATCTTGAGGCCGGTAGCCAAGAGGGAGAGACACAGAGAGACCTTTTCGACTGGTACGTTGCCCAAACTGAATTTTGGTGTGTCGGCTTTTGTATTAGATATGATTAGATTTTTCTTTGTATCCGGTGAAAAATATTTGTGTTGAATGTGATATAATTTTGATTCTGCAGGGTTCTTTGCTGGCGGAACAACAGCACTTATTATTTCACTTATCTGGATCATACGTGCTCGTCACCTTGTTGAGCACCGTGAATCAAATAGGTACATGGAGACGCTGTTTCCACTTTACAGGTACACACTAATTCACTCTTCTGTATATTTGGTATTTCTGAGAACACTGGTTTTGAACACGCTTTTCAAAATTAAACTTAACACTGATTTTTAAATTTCCCCTCCGTTTTGGCAGCTTGTTTGGGTTTGTTGTGCTACATGTTGCTATGTACGCCATAAACATATACTTTTGGAGGCAGTATAGAGTCAATTACTCATTCATTTTTGGATACAAGAAAGGGACCGAGTTAGGATATATACAAGTCTTCCAGCTCGCATTTGCTATAGCAGTACTGGGACTTATCAGTATTATCAGTAACCTTGACATGGAAATGGATCCCACAACGAGAGATTACAAAGGCATCACCGAGCTTCTCCCGTTAATTGTTGTCTTGGTATGTTCGACCACAATCCATGTCTATATCCCTGAAACAAGCTTAAACAGCTAATCTATGTTAATCATCTTAATCTGTCCGTCTTTCTGATTTTCAATATATTAATCTGCAGCTAGTTCTAGCTGTACTGTTCTGCCCGTTCAACGTCATTTATAAGTCCAGCCGTTACTTCTTCCTTACATGCTTGTTTCACTGCATCTGTGCTCCTCTCTACAAGGTAACTAGCCAGAAACCATTTACTAAGCCATCCACGATGGAAGAATGGATTTTCATATACTGTGTATTTTTTCCGCACAGGTTACTCTCCCTGATTTCTTCTTGGCAGATCAGTTAACAAGCCAGGTACATCAATGAATTATGCTGGACATAAGAATATACAATTCATGAAATATTTTCTTTCTTAGTACTGATCATAAACATCTGCATCAGGTGCAAGCACTCAGAAGTCTCGAGTTTTACATATGCTACTATGCATGGGGATTTTATAAACTGAGAGATGCATCTTGCAAGAAAAACGAGATTTTTAGGACATTCTCGTTCATCGTTGCAGTTATTCCATACACTTGGCGGCTTCTTCAGGTAAAGTCCAAAAGCTAACCATGATAAGCCACCACCATGTCACGATATCTGTTCGTAATCTGTCTTATATTGATCCTCATCGTTGATATCTTCTTGCAGTGCCTACGGCGTCTGTATGAAGAGAAAGACGCAATGCAAGGATATAATGGGCTAAAGTATTTCGCAACCATTGTTGCTGTTTGCATGAGAACAGCTTACAAC
This sequence comes from Rhodiola kirilowii, assembly GCA_033675215.1. Classification (NCBI taxonomy): domain Eukaryota; kingdom Viridiplantae; phylum Streptophyta; class Magnoliopsida; order Saxifragales; family Crassulaceae; genus Rhodiola; species Rhodiola kirilowii. The sequence goes on along the minus strand of CM066197.1, from coordinate 55,745,333 downwards.
ATCGATAGAGGCTTGGGTTGGAGGATCGTAGCAGCTATCTTTTCCGCCATAGCTGCCGTAGTCAGCATGTATTGGGACCTTGTCATTGACTGGGGACTTCTCCAGAGGCGATCCAAGAATCGTTGGTTGAGGGACAAACTCCTAATTCCACAGAACAGCGTCTACTACGTAGCGATTGTAAGTACAAAATTCCACACCTCAAAGGATGAAAATGGCATTAGTTGCTAATTTATGCCATCGTTGTTCCAGGTTCTGAACATCTTGCTCAGGTTTGCTTGGCTTCAAACTGTCCTCAACTTCAAATTCAAGTTCTTACATAGAGAAACCTTGATCACCATTGTGGCTAGCCTAGAAATCATCCGAAGAGGAATATGGAATTTCTTCAGGTTGGAGAATGAGCATTTAAACAACGTGGGAAAGTATAGGGCGTTCAAATCTGTCCCTGTTCCTTTCAACTATGATGATGATGAAGCCAAAGATGAGTAGGTCTCACACCTCTTATAAACGAGTCGAGTACGAACAAATGAGTCGAGTACGAACAAATTGAAACTCGACTCGTTTAAACTCGTGAACAACTCGTTTATATACTCGATTTATTACTCGTTTATAATTTATATACTTATTTATTTCACATTCTTTATATCAATATAATTTCAATTTGAGTATTAAACATGTTTATTATTTTACATGAAACGATTATTTCACATTCTTTATATCAATATTTACTATTATATTGTTCAAAACTCGTTAATGAGCTCGATTAAAGTAAATTTGTAAACTTTTAAAATACTTTTTCAGTGAAAAGCTCGATTAGAGCTTGTCAACTTGTGAAAAGCTCGACTAAAGCTCGTTAATAGTAAATATTCACATTAATTTAAATTACTTTAATTACTCGTATAAAACTCGAATTCGGCTCGAAACTCGTGAACATTAAACGAGCCGAGCTCGAACACAAGTTTTCAGAACTCGTTGATACTCGGCTCGAACTCGAACTCGTCAAATTTTAAACGAACCAAGCTTGAGCAACCTAATACTCGACTCGACTCGTTTGCAGCCCTAATCCCAGCCGATCTTTTCTCAAGTCAAAGTTAAAATTATCAAGTTTATTTTTTTTAAGAATAAATTCCACACAATGAATGGATGATTCTTAAATTCATGCAATAAGATGCCTAGATCAGTGTCATTTCTTCAATCACTTGATCGTATAAGATCATTTGATCAAGTTTATTGTATTGATCAAGTTTATTGTTTCCCTCCCTATCTAAAATAAATGAGCAATGTTATATTATACTATGTAGAAGAGCGTTCAAATGAGACATCCTTTTTAAAGTGAGGCAGTGAGATACGATTTGAGTCAATCACGTGTCCCACTCAACCCCCGTACTTTGTGGGCGCACCACGTGTCACACTACTAAAAATCCATCAAAAAGTAAAAAGTAAACAACTATTCCTGCATTATTCCCTACCACATCATCTAAATGGGTGACTCATCTTTACAACACTACCTCAACCGATCATACTATGTAACTGCAAATATATATATCTAAAATGATTAATAGTCTCATCGAAAAAAATTATTAGTAGTCAGGTTTTTAGTGCTTCATTTGATATAGGATAAAAAAATAAAACTAATATTGACAAAATATATAATATTATCGTACAATGTATTGACTTGGTAGAACACATGCCTATCAATAGCAATGTCAAGGGTCGAAACCTCACCGTGATTCTAGTATTCAATCCTGGTTGGTGCCTTGCGTGGCCGTGCTCCAGAGTTTAATAATTGTACACGAGTGAAAAAGTACTCATGTAATATATTTAAAAATGTATTCTTATAATATTTGGTTTGTATGTGATGATATAAAAAATGAAAAATAAAATAAAATAATAAACTTGTGATATGTTAGTGACAAAATATGTGATAGATTTACACGGTATAAGGCATTAAGGAGCAGGGAGTGTTGGTTGAGCAACAACCTGAAGTAGCTCTTCCTCTTCCTCTTCGGACGGATGGAGACTATGTGATCGGCAGCTGAAGTAGAAGACGGCGTTCATCATCGAGTCAACGAGCACCACAAAGGAATACATAATGACTAAAAGTGGCCCCTCCCATAGCCTCGACGACCCATCACCATAGCTTAAGGTATTGACTCGATGCTCGAAAAGTTCCTCCACAAATGCCATCCCAATCGTAGACCCAAGAAAGATCGAAACACCCACTTGGGTCTGTCCGCTTATCAAAGACCAAGACTTCGCCAATGCCTGAGCCCCCGAAACATCTTCCAAAACCGACGTTACAATTCCCACTTTGGATATAACAATGGCATTGGCGAAAACGACGCAAAATGCCAGCCCGAGTGCAATCAACGGGTAGATGATCCAATCAGTTGGGATGGAAAACACGACGAACAAATTGCATATAGCGATTAAAAGGACCAGGAGCCCCGTAAAGCAGCCGGCTACTACAAGGACAGCCCATAAATAAGTTGATACGACACGCATCCATATCTTGCTGACAAGCACGCCGAATTTCGATGAATCAAATTCCTTTCTAATGTACGTCAAATCCACAGCGTAAACAACAGCGGCTTTCGATAGAAGGGACAATGTGAGGTACAAAGGGAAGCATACAGCCAAGGAAACAGCCATTTCAGACAGCTTGTGGCACAACTGTTCGACGAAAGTCCCCAAAGAAGGTCCTGTGAATTTTGACAATGTGATCAGCCTGAGAGTGAGGGTCTTGACTAGAGATTGGGACACGAAGACGTTGGATAAGGAGGCTGCTGAAACTGGGCAGATGAGTAGGGTGAGGATTGACATGAAACCGGAGAGATTGAATCTGAGAATCCTGACGCATTCTCTGAGAATCTCTAAAGCGCTGGTTGACTGGAACTGGAAGTGGGAGACGTTGCCGTGATCTGATGAAGCGGATTCCTGTAAATTGATTTCGACTGAAGAATGAGATGATGATTCAGGAGGGTCAGATCCTTTGTTGGTGAATCTTGGAGAAACTCCATTTGATGAGATCTCGATGGTCATCTCACCGACACTTCAACAGATCAATTTGAGCAACACCCACCTCGGAATTCGGAGATTTGTCTGGTTCTCAATTGACCTCCGACAAGTTTGGGTTTTGGGAACTAGGGTTGTGGAATTGAGAAGATGGTCGGTGGTAGGAAGTTGACTGAGATCTGGATCTATAACTCAGATTGTCAAACACATTACGAAATAATTTTAGATCTGGGTAAAGAGACCGTTAATGCATAAAAGTACTTGATAGTTACTGGACAAGAGAAACATATGTGAGCAAAATTATGAAACATGTAGTGTTGGGACAAGCGCTGTTGGATTTGTGTTCTAGCAATTGATATTGTAGTGCTGAATAGTGTTCCTATGCGTCCATATCTTGTGCATTTTGATCTAATGATCTTGGCCAATTTCAGTTCTGGTATCCCCCTACCAAGAAAGGTGTATCAGAACTCTATTTTCAATACAATAAAATCTGCAACATCCAGAGAGATACTAGCGTGCATATATTAAGATTATAGCAACTCAATCCTGTGACTGTAACAAAACATAAAATGGTGATGAGAATCACAACATAGATATAAGAAGATACAACAGCATCGCCATGACTTGTAATAGGTCATGGTTCATGACTGCAGATAATCAACACACGAAATATATTCAAACTATGCTAGGATATTCTCCACGGGTCGCAATCACCAAGAAGATACCAGCCAGCTTAAAACATAAGACAAATACATTACGAGTACAGATGTAATAAGAGACTGGTTCCTTTGACAACCAAGACATAATCCATTGCTTTTTTTTTGCTCAGGTCTTCTTGAATCCAGAGAATTCGTAGAACATCAATTTACTTGGGACCAATGTCCTTGAGGGCGCAGATTTGATCCTCTCCCATGGAAGACATGACAGTGACAACCAAGTCCTTTCCATCAGCAAACCCATCCTTGATCTGTAGCAAAAATAGTCAGCCATCAAACCATTCACTTAATAATAATAGCAAGTGCACATGAAAGAAAAAACACAGGTAGGCTAGGCGTAGGCAGATGACCTGAGTGAGAAGGTTGTCATCAGTTGGGAGCTTCAGGTCATCCCTGGTGTTCCCATTCTCAGTGAGAAGACTCACCTGGCAGTGGCAAGTATAACATTTTAATTTTTTGAATTAGACACAACATATAGCCATGCATCATTGAGAAAAGTGCTGATTGACGAGGTCTTACAAATCCATCCTCAGAAATGTCAATGAGCTGATAATCAGTACGAGTGACATGAGGGACCTGCACATATATACAAACATAATCAATAAATCTTCAAATAACAACGACAAAAGACCATATATAACATAAAACAGCACTTACATCACAATTGTGAGAGGACGGAACAATATCCTCAAGCTTCTTCCCATTGAAGATATCAATGGCAACAAAGTGACACTTTGCGTGACCGTGCTTGCCAGTTTTGGAAGTTGAAACCTCCACAACCTGTTACAAAAGCTTATCAATTTAATCACAAAACTTACTTTCATGATAACAAATAATCAACTTCTAAAATGTCACAAAGTCAGCAAGTATGCGTCAAATTATCCATCATCGTCAAACTTTGCTCTCCTAAGTCAACATGAACTTATAACTTCTCCACAAGAAAGCACACCGTTACGTAAAAGCAACACACTGCATCAAGATTTAATCCGATTCTATTAACGTATTTCATCCAATTTTTCGGATAAACAAAGACCCTGCCTAAATGTTTACCGAAGCATCAGTACTGACTGTAACAAAACTACCAGATTTCACAAAAACCATTTAACAGCCAAAAGTTCAATTTTCAATTCAAATCACATATAACGAAGCACAAAGCTGGTCTATCACAGCTGAAAACGCTTCAAATCAACTTATTATAAAAATAAAGTCTATATGAATATCCACAAACACGAAATCTCAATCACACAAAAATTAGACGGAAACCTAATTACACAAATCAAAACCTAGATTTACAATTCAACAATCCCAAATCCACCACAACTATAAAAAATAATAAACATATATCGGAAACTCACCTTGCATGGACGGCCCTTGATCACAAGGTAACCACCCTTCCTAATAGTACCAGCCTGCTGCGGATAGGTCTTGGAAGCTCCGGCATCGGCCTTGGACTCGAAGTGATGCTCCTCATCCGACATGATTCAATTCCGAAAGAGCAGAGGATTGCGATCGACGATCGGAGAAGCAGCGAGAAGATTCCTGGGATTTTATTTATAAAGCGTTAAATTGACGATTGTGGATTTTAGGGTTTCGGTTCAATTATGGTTTGGAATTTGGTCTGACGTCCGGATTTATTTGGACCGTTGAATTGGTAACAAGGCCCAGTCCCAACAAGTCCAACTGAAAGCCCAATAACGGCCTAGTAAAATCTACAGCATATTCCGTATTCCGACAAGGAGATATATCCTCATTTCCCAGAATCATTCAATCAAACATCACCCGGACCAAATCGATCTATGACCCCAGCAGCAAGCAGACATAATTGTTGTTGGAGAAATTCAATTTATCCATTCAATTTATTGCTTGCCTTGATTATCAATCCAACTCGCCACCATTACCTTTTTAAAGCTTTTTCAACAACTCCACACTGAAGAAAAGCTTCAGATTCATCAATGGCGGAGATGATCATGAAGAGGCCCATCTCAGTTTTCGTAGTTATTTTGGTCTTCAGCTACTCAAGTTCCTATCTTTCGACTTCAATCGCCGAACCCACAATCTCAGTTTCGCCGAACGTGTTATCGAAATCCGGCGACTCAGTAAACATCGAGTGGTCCGGCATCGACGCGCCCAACCACCTCGACTGGCTCGGAATATACTCGCCTCCGAGCTCTTCCCACGACTACTTCATCGGCTACATCTTCCTAAACTCTTCTCCCTCTTGGAAATCCGGGTCGGGTCAGATATCCTTTCCGCTAGTCAACCTCCGATCCGAATATTCCTTTCGAATATTCCGCTGGAAGGACGACGAGGTGGATTACACAAAATTAGACCATGATCACAATCCGCTGCCGGGGACGGAGCATCTGCTCGCAGAGTCGAGTCGGGTCGGGTTTCAAACCGGGCGCGGACCGGAGCAAGTGCATCTAGGGTTTACGGAGAGGGAGGATGAGATGAGGGTGATGTTTGTGACGCCTGATGGGAGTGAGAGCTTTGTGAGGTTTGGAAGGAAGAAGGAGAATTTAGGGTTTGTAGCGAGGACGACGGTCGCGAGGTATGTGCAGGAGGATCTGTGTCATGCTCCGGCGAATCATAGTATTGGTTGGAGAGATTCTGGGTATGTTCATGATGGTGTGATGAAAGGGTTGAAGAAAGGCGCGAGGTATTTTTACCAGGTAACGAAATGAAAATGCACAGCAGCTGTTTGTTAAAATGATTGAATGAGTCTGTTTTTAGGTAATGCATATATTGCATTGTTTGTTGAATTATTTGAATATAGTGTTTAAATCATGATTGTCCCTGGTATTAGAATTCAATATAAGTTTGTTATTACTTTTTAGAATTTGTTGTTTGTTGAATTATTTGAATAGAATGTTTAGACGATGATTGTTATTGTTTGTTCCGATTGTATTAAGTCTATGTTTTGAATCGAAAGTTCGAAATAGCAACTGTGTTATTAAATTTTAATATATGTTTGTTCGTTTTATCTTTATTGTTTATTGTGTTCTTTTGGCAGGTTGGGAGTGATTCCGGAGGCTGGGGCACCAAGTACAGCTTCATGTCGCGAAATGAGGAATCAGATGAAACCATAGCGTTCCTTTTTGGAGATATGGGTACTGCGGTGCCTTACAACACCTTTCTTCGAACACAGGATGAAAGTAGAGCGACTGTGAAGTGGATACTTCGAGACATGGCTGATATAGGGAACAAGCCGGCATTTGTCTCCCATATTGGGGATATAAGTTATGCGAGAGGGTATTCGTGGCTTTGGGATAATTTTTTTCATCAGGTCGAGCCCATTGCTTCCAGGCTGCCGTATCATGTGTGCATTGGGAATCATGAGTATGACTGGCCTGCACAGCCTTGGAAGCCCGATTGGGCGGCTACCATTTATGGGACAGATGGTGGAGGTGAGTGTGGGGTGCCATACAGTGTGAAGTTCAACATGCCGGGGAATTTTTCTGAACCTACTGGGACACGAGCGCCTGCTACTAGAAACCTTTACTACTCGTTTAACACTGGCTCGGTCCATTTCTTGTACATATCAACAGAGACAAATTTTCTTCCAGGGAGCAGTCAGTATGATTTTATCAAGCGTGACTTGGAGTCCGTCGATAGGAAGAAAACTCCGTTTATCATTGTACAAGGACACAGGCCAATGTATACCACAAGCAGCGGACATAAGGACGCTCCGCTGATGAAGAAAATGCTCGAGCATCTTGAACCCCTGTTTGTTAATAACAACGTCAATATGGCGTTTTGGGGCCATGTCCACCGATACGAGAGGTTCTGCCCGTTGAACAACTTCACGTGTGGGGATAACACATTATCAAAAGGGTTCACAATCCATGTTGTGATCGGCATGGGTGGTCAAGACTGGCAACCAATTTGGGAACCACGTTCAGATCACCTAACAGATCCCGTGTTCCCTCAGCCTGTGCATTCATGGTACATTAAAGTGTCGAGCTTCTTGATCATCGGAACGATTTTGGGTTATATTCTCGGGTTCGCATCACAGGTCAATAGAATCGATGCTGTTAGACGTTATGTCTGGTTGCCATTGAAAGTTAGTGAAGCGTAATTTCAACTTCTGCATCTATGGACATTCTACGGAGACCTTGAAGGACGAAAAGCCTGCATTTCCACTTCTTCTTCAAATGATGTAAGCAATAAGTAGTGTCATGTTCAATGTTGGATTGTGGCTCAATAGGAGGCCTCTTTCCCTTTGTAATAAATTAATTAGTTAAATAAAATAGAGATGAAATTGTTAGTTTAGTTCGTTGGCGACCGTTGGAGGTCTGCTCTCCCTCCATTTTTTTTTGAAAGTGGGCTTTCAGGGTGTGCCGTTATAAGCTAGTGGGCTCAGTTTCGGATTCATCCAGGCCCAATATATTTTAACCATAATTACGTTATAGAAATTTATTGAAAATAGGGAAAGATTTAAAAAAAGTGCACACTAATGAAAGAGATGAGAGGTAATGCTACCACAAAAGCATGAAAATATACTGTGGAAAGGACCATTAAGTTTTGAAGTTAAGCTGTCATTAGCTAATGGTAGGAGGTGACTATGCAACCACCTTTAATTTCAAGTTTTGATTTTGAAATGTTCAAGAGATATCAATGTGGTAAGATGCACTTTTGAAGTATGAAAAAGGGCTAATAATGGCTGAAAAAGGGCTAATAATGGCCTTCCACAAACTCATTTTATCACCCTCATTCATTCTCTCATGTAAGGTTATGTGTTTGCCTTTTTTTTTTCCAATTAGCTCAACCACTTTAGAGTGCCTAAAGTCACCAACTTGATGACTCCCCTCTTTGATCTTCTAAGCTTATGCAGAAAATCAAATAGAGCATGGAGATTCATGTTTAAATTGTCAAGTGATTTCTCAATTCTTATTTATATTCTACATAAAGTTTCAGTTTTGACTCATTAGGAATCGTATCCAAGATCTCGATGACTCCACTCAATCCAATTATGAAACTACAATGCAGCAAGAACTTACACTATAACCCACCCCATTTCCTAGCTTTATCATAATATGAATGCAAAAGCGAGACTTGCTACAAATAAGCAAACAAGATTAGAGAACATTAGAAATTCATTACAAGAGAGTTGAAGTGTAAGATAAGCATAACACTTGAATGACAAGCAAGTGTTCCATGATTTGTGCATCATTCCAAAGTAACTAGTTTTGAATTGTCAAGAAACATCATTCTAATTTCTAAGCCTTAAAGATATTTGCTGCACCATAAGACACTTCAGCTACCACATAACCATGAATCTCTATGCAGAAAATCAGCACAAGCTTTAGGATACGATCATATGAATCTAGATGTTGTTCTGATCAAATGGGCATAAAGTTGCGAGTGAAATTTAATAGGTCTAGTAGTTTTGATGAGAAGTAAAATATTGCAATAGGCAATAGGCTTGGATGAGTCTTGGGAAGTCTCAGTAGCTACCCATGGACTCATTTGCTTCTTCATCCTCAGTAGGCGCAGGCAGATTCAGATCAATGAATTCATGTAAATGAGACTTATTTCTGTTGAAATGTGCTGCGACTTCACCACAATTGATCTCCTTGGGGCTTCCTAGCGCGTGGTTTGATCTGAAGACCTTGGAACGCACCAGAGAATCATGCGTCTCTTTCTTCCAATTATCACTCACATTGACAGAATCACGCTCCAGTATACATTTTCCTTTATCAGTCCCCAACATTTTCTTGCCGCTCTCGTATGGAGATGCAGATGCAAAGGAGAAGCTCTTGTGGCTCGCTACATTGGCATTAAAAGGCTGATGAGACTGAGAGTGGATAAGAACCTTGTGCTCAAATCTTTTGTACATTTCAGTGTTAGAGTACTGATTCCATCCACCAGCATAAGACTCATTCATCGCGCTCTTTGACAGATATGAGTCCATATTATGCCTCTGAATCTGACTGTATCCTTCACCATCCATCACACTTTTAAGCTTCTTCAGACTCAAATGTGGCTCAACTTTCGACCCTTCATCCAATTTGTTCTTCCTCAAATTTCTGATCTTCACATCCATCTCAGCATTCTTAGCTCCATTTCTAACACACCCAGATCCAGAAATGCCTAAAGTTTCTATCTTTTTACTCCCACATTTCTCCATAGCTTCATTCACATCATACCCGAAACTCAAACCATTCTTTCTCCCCAATTTAGTACAGATTGATCTATCTTCCAACACCACCGAATTGTTCTCAGACGAATCACCAACGGAATTCAATCCACCCCAATTGGCTGAATCCCTTGACAACATCATCAAGCAGATTGCAACCTCCTCTTGCTCCTGCTCAACCCCAGAATCTTCAGATGAACAATTATTAAAGACTTCAACTTTATCCTTGGAATCAGCTACAAAATTGTGTTTCTTAGACCTCCTTGATCTCCTCTTCAGCCTCTTCGCTCCGGATTCGGTATCTGATTGACTGTCCATCACAAGCTGCTTCTGGTTCTGCTTAGCAACAACATTGCTTGAAGCCTTCTCTTTTCCAGAATGAGAAGCCATGTGTCCACACATAGCTTTTGAGGACTGAAAGCCTTTCCCACATTTGCTGCACGCAAACTTTTGCTCACCATTTTTGCTGCTTGAAATCCTGCAAGTCTTCTTAGGGTTTTGAGCAGCCTCAGCCTCATCATAATCTTCCTCTTCATGTAAAGATGCAAACTTGACTTTCTGGGTAGTGATCTTTTCAGCTTCAGGCGTCTTGCTGCTGCTCCGGATGTTGCTTTTCTTGCTAAACCGCTTCATCGATCACTCTAACTCAGACACCAGAAACCCAGATCAGAAAAAGCACAAGACCCAAACAATTTACCTCAAAAAGACTCCAACTTTAACATTTTTTAAGACCATGAAAACGTCCAGATTGAACAAATAGCCCAAAAATACAGGACCTGGATCCAGAAAAGTAGCTTCAATATGGTTGAAAAAAAATCACACACAAAAAAAAAACTGAAAGAGAGAGAGGTTTTTTTAAGTATGCAAAACAGATCACAAGAATATCGCTTTAGTTGTTTCTGATGAGATGATTCAGAGGAGAACCAAAAAGCATGTTGCAGGAAGGAAGTTGTTGTTGCTGCTGGCTGCTTCTGCTACTGCTGAGATGTGGACAGGTTTTGGCAGAGAAAGATCCCAGAGACCCACCAAAAATAAGGAAGATGAGAGAAACAGACCCATTGAAATTCCATGCCATATCTCTGCTTTAATTATACCCCCTAATAAATAAATTTAATGTTTCATTTTCTCAAAATTGAATCCATTGGTCATCAATATGGTAAAAACTAACATAACCCCCTTAATTTATTTTCTGAATAATACTATATTAAAGATTCAATCTTTTTTTATTCTGAACTAGAAAAAACATAAAGAATGAGTAAAGCACAAAACTCTCTGTTTTTGTTATTGTAATGGGAGAAGAATTCCATGCATGGAAGTGGAAGAGAGGCACGTGAGTATCACGTGAGGACGGAGGGTTTGGGGAATGAATTTTGGAGGGTTGGGATTTGGAGATGTTTGTTTTTGAGTGGAATATGTGATGAGGATCACAATGTTGGTGTTGTGAGGTCCACTCCAACGAAAGAGGAAAAGATTAGCTTAGCTCCCTTTTCTAGTATGTCTTTGTTGCTTTCTTGTACTTCATGTGAAAAGAAATGCTCTTTGGTGTTGTGATTGTGAGGTCCTAAAAAATTACAGGCTGATTTGTTTCAGTCATTTTGATTTTGATTGAACTTTTGTACTTACTACACTAGGAAATTACTAACCGATATCCCGATTCCATTTGGGTCTCATTCCAACTTGATCTTTTTTTTTTTTGATGCAGGCTTGTTATGGTTCAGTTAGTACCTGTTTTTTTTTAATTTGAGGTTAGGCGAGGGCTTCGAACCCTGAGTCATTGTGACACACAGGGGGGCGCCCCACTGGGCTACCCACTTTGCCTCATTCCAACTCGATTTTTGAGCTTGCATCAATTAGCTCCACAGCTCAAAACTTAATGCATTTGCCTACTGTTTACAACACTCGCTATATTTAGCAAAGCTGCCTAACAAGCCAAGATGCGAATATCTTTACGTGTCTTGGGGTCATTTCTCACCCTTAAGCTTAGCCGGCAGATGAGAGCAAACGTAAAATAACAGGAAGTATATTGACTTGGTAAAACCACAACTGTACGAGACAGATCAAAGCTGTATCATTTTCTGTTCTGTCTGCTGTCATACATACGTAGAACATATGGATCACCAGCTTGAGTAGTCCACCATGCTCAATTGCCTTCTTCAGTTTATTCTTTTACCTTTGTCTCTTCGACTTTTGTATAAGCAAGTGCATCACGAGTCACGACAGCAACTGGTGCACTATGAAATCTCCAACATCATAAGATTTAAGAAAACAACATGAACCTAATACTTACAGAAAGTTTCCTCTGCCCAAGAATTAGTCGATTCTCGATACTATAAAGAGAATGTCTCAATTTGGTTCCTCAAAGCAATGGGAAATTATAAGACAAGTACAAGATACTTACAAAGATGGTAGAATCTTGTATTGACTACCCAGAATGGTTACTTGCTCCAATGCCCAATGGAAGGAAATATGTTACACTGGGATTGCTTTTTTAGTGGAAGGCATAAGCCACACCCCTTCTACCATTTTATGTTCCACTACAAGGACCTCTTATATACAGACAAGAGAACAGGCAGCGACAACGAAAAGATCGCGGACTTTTGTCCAAATTTGGAGCAAATGCACTGATTACCCGGCAAGATGTGCAAGTAGCTCAATGGCCATCTATATCTAAGCACTGTCATTCACCTTTCATAAGCTATGACTGATTGACATGCGAATAGTTAAGTTCTAAAGAGCAGCTAACTGAAATTTTTACCGTCGGTAGATTTCTAGTCACAACTACCTGGTCCAAAAATCTCTTCAATCATATTACTAGTTGGTAACAGATCGAGGCCAGTAGTGAATGCGTCGATGCCCCACATAAGACTTTCGGAAGAATCGTACAACAGCCCAGGCCCCAATCCGATGCCCAACACGCTGCCTTCCGTGTGAAAGCATGTGGTGGAAACTTCACTATGTTTTGATTCAGATCCTGTTTCGGAGACGTAATATGGATTAGTCATATAAGATGCAAAGTTATTGCTTGAAGAGTAAAAAATGTCCGCACATCCACCCGAGCCTTTGTTACTGGACTGATATCTACTAGTGAAGATCGTGTCCTTGTGTAGATACTGCAAATCTACTCGTGAAACATTGTCTCTTTCAATGGAGATTCTTCCAAAATCTTTGCTGTGGCCATCCTCATCAGAGTAATTCTCATCATCCTGATCAAGAGCAGATTCTAACTGTGAGTCCTCCCCTTCATCATCGTGCACGGTAGATGAATAAGAAATTTCAACATGCCACTCATCATCATCATCACTGTCTATCTCCAATTCATGAGATCTATTCTGAGTAGCTCGTGCACTAAGCATAAATACATTATAATAGTAGCTCACCAGTTCCCTTTGGGAACGGTATGGAAACTTTTTCGAGAGGCAGAGCCAGAAGTTGTTTCCCAGTGACTTGGGATTCATGTAAACAACCTCACGGAAAACCTGCTGTTCTTTAACACTCCATCCATGAGCCACCTCCTCGCCCATCTCAAGAAATCCTAAGTCCACATATAATGCCCTACCAAGTGATTTCGAAAGAGACTCCCGTGCTTCTTTGACATGTTGCCTCACACATCCAACTGAGGCACTATCCAGGCAGCTGCAATCACTCCCTGTGTGTCCCGTTTCCATTGAGCAATGCTCAACTGCTATGGAGTCAGGCATTGAAACTAAACAAGTTCCCATAAATTTTTTAACATCATCCCCAATAGAACCCATGTAAGAATTTACCATATGTACCGAGGCAGGTGACGACTTGTCAGATTGGTTACTTTCTGTGATGATATGTGGATCCCACTCTGGAACATCAGCTTGGTGTTCTCGCCCGACAGGAACTACCTTCCTAGGGTAATGATCAATTAAAAACGAATATGTAAGCAAATCGGACTCTTGAGAATAATCATCTTCACGGATATTGCCAGTCACAGCTGACGACATTGCACTGCGTTCTATGTCCTTTTCAGTCCTGAATGACACATTGTCAACAGATCTCACTTTACACTCCTCAACATGTTGTGCGACACATAGGCTTCCATAATAACCACCTAACAGACAGTAAAGCACATCAATTACAGGATGTCTAAGAAATTTTCACAAGCGGATGTCTATCAGGCACCAGTTTCCTAATAAAAATATGTAGACTATACTATACCTAGAACATCATCTTTTTGGCGAGCAGCAACCCAAGAGGCAACATTCGAAAATGAGATCAGCTTCCCATCAGGGTCAGCTGATCTTGCATATTTAAAAGATAGCCTCATATGATCCTTCCCGTCACAAGGTCTTTTGGAACCCATTTTCTGCTGTGTCAACAACCACAAAGTAAGCGCAACTTCAACCTTTTCATTAACATTGACAAAATGAACAGTGTCACATTAAGGCAACATAACCCACTAACTCAAACACATATTTATGAGCATTGGAACTGTCAAGTAGTCAACACCCAAGTTTAAATTCAATAGTAAATTAGGATGAAATGTGATGGCTATCACATGCATTATTGCCACAAGAAGAATTGAATGATAAATGTATACAAATTGAACACTCACTACATTGACATATTGAATGATTTCAGGCTGAACCCTATAACAATGAAAACTGAAAAGCCACAAAATTTACAGTTTCTTACCTTAAGTTACAAAAACCGAATTGTAAAGCGGAATAAAAGGGATTTTTACCTCTCAAAATCGTGGAATTAAAACCCTAATTGAGTAGAAAAACATGACGCATTGAAAACGAAACCGACAAACACCAACAAATCAAATTAAATTAAATTAAAATGAGAAACGAACAAAACAACTGGAGAAAACTTCGACCTTGGTCAGCTAATAAGAAGTTTATATATACACATATAAGATGAGCCACCTTGGAACTTTCAAAACCTAAATCGGGAATTTGGAATGAACAGTGACCTGATGTTGACCAAAACCTGACAAAAAAGGTATCGGTAGAAAGATAAAAGGACGAATTGAAAGAATATGAAATCAACTGAAGAATAATATGAACGCAGAGCAGTAGATCTGCGATCGAATCCCGAAAGAATGTCGACGAAAACAGCGATGGCAAATCAAAAATCGCGCACCTGGTTTTGTACCGACGGCCGAAGTAGAATGAACCGGATTTACAATGGTTAGGTTCGTTTGGTGGCTCAATTTGGAATAGTAAACCGGGTCAATTAATCACATGTACTTTCTGATGCTGCAAATTCTCATGCTAGTTTGTCCAAAAAAAAAGATTTGGTGCAGAATAGTCAAATATGGCGAGCAAAGCTCTTTTGAAAATTTTGGAGATAGATATCGCACATGAGTGCCAACACTTTGGATCATTCGCAGATGTTGTCTTCTACTGTCATAAAACAAAATCACCAGAAATACTGTGCAAAATATTCACTAGCCTTTGGTTCATCTGATATAACAGGAATCAAGTGAATCATGGAAGAGATTGTTTAGATGCCCTTTACGCCATCAAAAGGATCACAACCTTGAACAACAAGGTATGAACAACACAAGTCTGAGAGCTGGAAGAGACTAAAAGTGAAGTTTATTAAAATTAATAGTGATGCATCTTGGAACACCACAGGAGCGGAAGCCGGGCTAGGCAGCATTGCCAAAGACATGTCCGGGACAACTCTCGCAATCAGAGCTAGACATATCCAACATTGCAACTCTGTTATGGAAGGTGAAGGGTTAGTGTTGGAACCCTTAGATTTTGATGTTGACAAACACTTATCTAATATGACATTTTAGTGTGCAGAAATCCAATAACGAATAATTGCAGAATGAAGCAATTACAAGCAATTAAATCGACAGATTTAATGGGAGATTTAATCAAGAAGTAATTGCTGATTGAAGTCAAAGGTTAATTGCGATTAAAGACAAGGCTCAAATGCTGATTGAAGATCAAATGAAGAGCCGTTTGAATTGATTAGGAAAGCAATTGAAGAGTCAAGTAAATAAGGAAAGCAATTAAAGACAAGGCTTAATTGTTGATTGAAGACAAAGAGTTAATGGCAGATTAATGACAAAGAGTTTAAAGCCGATTGAAGTCAAATAGAAGAGCCGTTTGAATCACTGATAAGAAGAAAAGTGAGTGAAGGCTCAAGGATAGATGAAAAGCCATTAACAAGACCAAATAAATGAGGAGTTAATCACAGATCTAAAGAGGCTTTTCACAAGCCTATGATTGTGATCACCTATATAAGATCGAAGAGATCTCGGAGTAAGTTGGCGAAATAGAGAGATTGAGCAAAAAAAAAGCAAAGGCTTAAGTCGAAAAGCACTAAAGATAAGTGCACGCACGGGGGCGAGATTTGAGCAGATAAGCGCTGCTGGTTTTGGAGAGATAAGCTCTTGAATACGAGGAGCAGCACCGCCGGCATTACACGCACTGCGGCGTGGCGTTCTCTTGGGAAGAACGGAGCGACTGCAATCTGAGGAGAAGCTTGATAAAGTCGCACACACGGAGGTTTGAGTAACGAAACGATTACTTTGTCGGATTGAGTAGAGGTCATCAAATAGAGTCTCGATAGTAGACCTAGTTTGTAAACCCTACAAGTATATCGGAATATAAAGTAATCGGTTTCAAAAGTCCTTTCAGTGGAATCTGAAAGGTAGTGGTTTTCACCTTATCATTGTTGTGATAAGGTTTCCACTATATATCCGTGTGTAGTATTTTCAGTCGTTATTTTCCTGCATAATTATTTCCGCTGCTATCTGACCATCAGACGGAAACACACTTTGTGACTTCCGTCTGACAGACTGCTAACACTAACGATCCAACAGTTAGCTTTGTTAGCAGCTACACTAGGCCATCATCATGTCATTTTTAAAACTGACTGCAAAGAGCTCTTCATGAACATCTCAATTACAAGCAAGGTTGTCAAAATCGCGATTTAAATCGTGAAATCGTACGATTTTACGTTTCTAGAAGTACATTTCGAGTCAAATCGCATGTAAACTCGTTTTGGGGTAAAATCGACTGTAGCACGATTTTACAACAGTAAAATCGGGTGAAATCAGGTAAAATCGGGTGAAATCGGATAAAATCGTTAAAATATGAAAAAAAATTGATAAAATTATATAAAAGTCATTTTAAAAATAATAATTGATTGTTAAGAATCTTTAACATGTTTATCCTTATAATTAAATTATAAAGTTGAAATTTGATTCATTTATATTTTTAAAGTGTTCAAAAAATAGATTTAATATTCAATATTATTTTAATAAAAGGTAAATTTGGCGATTTTACGATTCAATTTTACGTTCCGATTCTACCTAGGCAAAACGAGTCAAGGTAAAAACTCGATTCTGACAACCTTGATTACAAGACTTCGGAGCAAGCTTCGAATGATAATTGGTATAAACTGGTTACCATGACTCTAGATCACGAATCGAACTGGATGTTATTATTAGTGAGGCGGGAGGCTAATGCGGCTACAGACACCATTACGAGAACTTCATTAATTAATAGTTGTCTTGTCTTGGTCCGAGTTGGACACGTTACCTTGAATTAGAGCAACTTTTGTAAGTCCTTGCTTTGGCCCTTTGGCATTGTATGCTCTATCAACAAAAAAAAAAATACCGGTCTTAGCCATTGTTATCAAGTTCGAAATATGATGGTTTGGGTTCTGGAGTTTATGTTACTCCCAAGATTTTACATAGGTGGGGTTTTTTTTGTTGTTGAAGAAATTACGAAATAAGATGATGAAATGAAATGGAGGACTAATAGTTAACATGAGAAGCATTTTGATGTCTGCAAACCATTGCAATTTCTAGAGTTGCAAATATTTATGACAGGGATGACCAGCATCACCTTAAATCAGATAACTGAAAAATAAATTATTAAATGATATAATTATTTTAAGTGTAGGAATCTATTTCTGAATGGAAAGGCCAGCAGCTATATGCGCGCATTGCTGTCTTTATGCAACCGCAGGTATGTCCTTAAGCCAGGGATCGAGAGGCTTGCCAATGGCATAGACGATGAACCCAATTTCTCTCATTTTATCAGCATCAACCACGTTCCTGCCATCAAAAAGAAATGCTGGCTTCTGCATATTGTCGTAGATTTTCTTGTAATCGAGAGACTTGAACTCATCCCATTCGGTGAGGATGCAGACTCCATGCGCATCCTTGGCAGCCTCGTAGGCGTCTAAGACCACGTTAACTTTATCCATGCTACTGGGGCTGGGTGGTTGAAGATGCATAGGATGGTCCCAGTCGAATTTTTTCATGGTGAGGTCCCGCTGAATTTGGTCTTTGGAAACTTGTGGATCATAGATATTGATTTTCGCTTTGTCACCCAAAAGCCCTTTGCAGACATCAATTGCTGGAGTCTCTCTCGTGTCGCCTGTGTCTTTCTTGAAAGCGAAACCTAATACAGCAATTTTCTTTCCAGAGACGGTGTTGAACATTGAGGAAACTAAACGGTTCACAAACCGGCTCTTTTGATAATCGTTGATCTTAATGACTTGTTTCCAATAATTTGCTACTTCAGGAAGGCCATTGCACTCACAGATATAAACCAAGTTCAAGATATCTTTTTGGAAGCAAGACCCACCAAATCCCACACTGGCGTTCAGAAACTTAGGGCCAATTCTGGTGTCCTTTCCAACAGCATAGGCAACTTGAGTAACATCTGCACCAGTTGCTTCACAGAGAGCAGACATAGCGTTGACAGATGAGATCCTCTGAGCCAGAAAGG
The DNA here is from genome assembly GCA_033675215.1 of Rhodiola kirilowii. Taxonomy (NCBI): domain Eukaryota; kingdom Viridiplantae; phylum Streptophyta; class Magnoliopsida; order Saxifragales; family Crassulaceae; genus Rhodiola; species Rhodiola kirilowii. The sequence goes on along the minus strand of CM066197.1, from coordinate 55,726,731 downwards.
CATTTGCAGCTAGTTTAGATAGCTCGGCTGACCAGAGATTGGTGCATATAATTTGCTCTACCGGAACCCAGTGAGCATAAACATTTTTCAGTGCTTCAATGGCTTTCGCGCCTTCTGGGGTCTCCCTCCCTCCAATGAGGACACGATCAGGATTGAAAAGATCCTGAATAGCAGTTCCCTCAGCTAGAAACTCAGGGTTGGATAGGATCTGAAAGTTGATCCCTTTGCTGTTGTGTGTCAGGATTTTCTCAATAGCCTCGGCTGTTTTCACGGGGACAGTGGATTTCTCAACAACGATCTTATCCGATTTGGAAACATCAGCAATCATACGAGCAGCACTTTCCCAGTAAGTCAAGTCGGCAGCTTTGCCAGCACCAAGACCTTGGGTCTTAGTAGGAGTGTTAACCGACACAAAAATGATATCTGCCTCGCAAACATGCTTTTCCACATCAGTGCTGAAGAAAAGGTTCTTTCCTCTGCATTGCTTCACAATATCATCAAGCCCTGGCTCATAAATAGGGAGATGGTCACTGTTCCAAGCATCAATCCGTGGAATGGAGATGTCTACAACAACTACTTCAATATCCGGGCACTTCAAAGCAATGACGGCCATCGTAGGCCCTCCCACGTACCCAGCACCAATGCAGCATATCTTCACCATTTTAGCTCTTAGTAGACTGATTAAAGTGACACATTAGAAATACACGCAACAGACCAAAAAGAAAATGAAAAAAAAACTCCATTGCCATGAATTGATGAATGTATAACAATTTAACAAATGGTCATGTGCTTCAGGATTCAGCGCTAATCAAGATAAACTCGTCAGGCATTCTCTGAAACCAACATCGCTACTTATTTCAAATATGCTTCCAAATTCTTACTAACATTCAACAAAGCACAAAATTTTTTTTGAGGTGAGCCCATCCAAATTCCACCACGCCATTAAAAAAATTCTAACCTATTAAACTGGAAAATACACATACAAACTTCCACAATTAGCAAGCACTTACGAGATCTGAAACAATAAGGTTCGCTACACCAAAAATCAAACATTAATCAGGTTAAATTCAACGAAAAATCCAATTTTTGAATTGCATGACCACATCAAACATGTCGCATATGTTTCTCAAAACTGGACCAGAATGTGGAAGATCAGGAATCGATTACCTGCAAGAGGATCACGGGACTAAAAAATTCGTAGTTTGATATGAGGCAAGAAGAACGAGATGCGAGAGAGATCGGAGGACGCAATGTAAGCGAGCGAGCGAGCGAGCGAGCGAAGAATGAGGAGAGATCGTTCCTTAATTATCAAATAAATAAACTTCATACATCGTTCAACTAAAAAGTAAAAATACAGCGTTTCCTGACATTAAGCCCGCTCAAGGAAAATTGGACCGTTGAATTGAGCCGAGCTGGATTCGGCGGTCCATTAAACCAATAAGGACGTGGGTTATATATTTAGAAAGCAGACCATCTCTGAACTCTTTTCTTTTTCATCACAAATCGGAAATGGACGGAGACGATGAAGAGCCACCGCTCGCCGTTCTGATCGACGGCGACACATCGGAGAACAATACTGGAGAAAAAGTAGAGATAAATGAAGCTTCAGTCGGCGTCACCGTCATAACAGGTTACCTAGGAGCCGGCAAATCCACTGTAAGGTTCAAAAACTTCAAACAAATTTTTTTTTTGAATTTATGACGTATGATGTTAATTAGTTGAAGATGATTAAGAAATGGAGTATGTGATTGATTGTTTTTGGTTTGGAATTGTGGTCAGTTGGTCAACTATGTGTTGAATGCTCAGCACGGGAAAAGGATTGCTGTAATTTTGAATGAGTTCGGCGAGGAGATTGGAGTGGAGAGAGCAATGATAAATGAAGGGGAAGGTGGCGCGCTGGTTGAGGAATGGGTTGAGCTTGCTAATGGATGTGTTTGCTGTACTGTTAAGCACAGTCTGGTTCAAGCCCTAGAGCAGCTTATACAGAGAAAGGAAAGGTGAGAGGGAGACTGCTTATTGGTTTAATGGCGGCATTTATTATCTTTCAGCTGATTTTTTTTATGTATCTACAGGCTTGACCATATATTGCTAGAGACCACGGGATTGGCTGATCCTGCTCCGCTTGCATCTATTCTTTGGTTAGATGATCAACTCGAATCATCGGTCAAGCTTGCTTCTATTATCACGGTACCTCTCACTCTCACCTTGTACGCTAACACTTCGTGATTTTATACATACATGATGCATTGATTCCTCAAATGTTGAAATCTATATTCTGTATTCGGTTATTTAAATATGTATCTGTAGTAAGAATTTTCTGCTTCCTACTTATATTTGTTATCTGCTTTTGTAGGTTGTTGATGCTAAAAACCTTCATTATCAACTGAACTGTCATAAAGACTCATCATCTTTCCCTGAAGCATTTAATCAAATAGCATTTGCGGTAATGACATTTTCAGGACCGCACATCCTACCTGTTTTGTCTTACCTGTTTAAAATGACATCTCCATGTTTAATATGGTTCCTCTCTGTTGTAGGATGTTGTCATTCTTAACAAGGTTGATTTGGTTTCTTCAGCGGATACAGGATATGGTGTGAAGGAGTTAGAGAAAGAAATCCGTTGCATTAATTCCCTTGCAAAGATCATTCCTTCCATTCGTTGTCAAGTGGACTTATCTGTGATATTGAACTGCGCTTCGTATGATGGAACAGTTAGTGTCTCATGAAATCAATTATGATGTTTAAACTTTAAATAGATTCCTGTCCAATGAACTCCTTGTTTAATGTTCTGTTGCCATAAACAGCGTACCAGCCATTTTGAAGCTTTATTGAAGAATAACACAACTCTGTCCACTAGGGGTCTCCATGACAGTGGTGTGAGAACATTGTGTCTTTCCGTGCCAAAACAGGTGGACCTTGATAAGGTAAAAGGTAGTGGTGCATTGCATTTGAAAGTTGAGTTTCCTTTTGAAGTGGTTATAGTTTTGTCCAACTATATATGGTGTCTCTCGGTCTCGAGGTGATTATAGTACTAGAAACCTTTAAGTAAAGAGCCATGAAGAAGCCAGACACAATCACTCCAAGGATTAATGAAACAGTCACTCTCATAGGTACGTGAATGGATTGAAGAGATACTTTGGGATAAGAAACACAACATGGACGTCTATCGCTGCAAAGGTGTTTTGAATGTCCATGGGTCTTATCATCTGCACACACTGCAAGTAATAATTTCTCTCTCCCTTTCTGTAAAGCACAAACATAACATGGATGTCACAATACTTCCTTAGCAGTTGATTCACAGTTCAACGCTGGCACGATACCTTTTTTTTAATTCTTTGCTACTTCCCTTCACTAATTAACGCTTTACAGGGTGTGAGGGAAATATATGAAATTGTCCCTGCTCGGAAATGGCTGGAAGAAGAAATCAAAATTAACAAGATAGTCTTCATAGGTATAGTTGTCTATCCCAGAAATAAAATAACATTCATAGGCAAACTTCCTCGGCCTCCTCCAGCTACTTACCGCTTAATTGTTGTCCCAATGCAGGTCATAACTTGAACGAAGACATCCTTGCTGCTTCATTTCAAGATTGCATATTCAGAGATTTGAAGTGTTAGATTCTCACACCCATATCCATAGATGTATGTTTTGCAATCTTGCTTGCGCAGCCAGATTTTTGTCATGAAATGTGAAGTGGTCTTTTAAACTAAAAGAAGTTGTCGGAAAAAAATCCATTTGATGGAAAATATTGTTATGTATGTTTTCCATTTTCTCTTCTTCCGCATGCAATTTGTAATAATTAGTTAAAAAAATAGAGGATATTAATTGGAAATTGTTAGGTACAAGTTAAAAATATTGGAGATGCAGGGGATCGAACCCTGTACCTCCCGCATGCAAAGCGGGCGCTCTACCATTTGAGCTACATCCCCATGATGTTCGAATTACATATACTCGTGTTAGAACATTGACGTCCTCGTATCACTATAGATATTACTTCGTTTCTTGGTATAAAGAACTGGTTTCTTCGCTTCGAATTAAACAAGCATTATACATTTATGCAGAATGCCGTTTCATCATTTACGTAAAAAACCGTCACAAAAGTTTTGGGATGCATGATAAACACAAATCCAGCCTCATTGCAAAACAACATGATCAAGAAATAGAGTCATCTTGATTCTCTACCATTTTTCTTCAAGCATAGTACCTAGGAACTTAAACCACATATTCTATGTTACAGACCTTTCTAGTCCAATGAGACCTTATATTTACAAACCAGGACGATGAGGTAGTTCCAGATCATTCAATTACATAAGGCTCGTTCCACAAAATATCGTCTCAGCATTGGAACATCACATTAAGTGAAAAAAAAAAGAGAACAAGCAGGACTACACATATGGTCCCCAGTACGAACTTGGTCGATTACACTTCATCTTCAAAGTAAGACTCTGGCAGGCGGAACTCCTCTAGCTGGTTAAAGCACTCCATTTCATCATCATCTGGTTTCTAAAATTAAGCGCGCAGTACAGGCTCAATATAAAGCAATGTGTTAATACTCGAAAACTACAAACAAAAAATACCCAAGCATACCACAAATTCCAAGTTGTAAAAACGATCCACGAGTTGAAGGACTTCATCAGGAGAGAAGCATCGGCCAAAGCTGTGACAATGAGAACAGCTAGTTATACCAATCAGAAAATAACCACAAAGCCAAATCAAATTATAGGAAATCTTACTTACCTCCTTCGCAAATACTCCATAAGGCCGTAGAGGACAAAGTGCCGATGAATCCCTAAATCAAACACATCATTGTTGATTCACAGCAAATCAAACTGTTATATGGTACTAAGGATCCTAATACTCTAGTATACATTTTTTAAAAATCATTTACCAAAATTTCCTTACCGAAAACAATACCAGCTAATTTTTGGAATCAATGTAATCAAAATGATTATGTTCTATTTTTAAATCAATATGATATTACCACAAAATGTTCTGTAAGATTAATTTTCCTGAATGAGTGATCTCACCTTGTAATTTTGCAGGAGGATAAATCTCGAGACCTTCTAACAACTTGAGCTCCAAATCAACTTGCGATTGCTCCTAAATTCTCAAAAAATGGTCAACTGCGATTCATCTTTTTTAGAATTAAAGCTCTGGAGAAAGAGTAGACAGAGACAGAAGAAACCTTGGAAAGCGAGGAAGCAGAAGAAGGCGGAGCGTTGCATGGAGATTGAGTGGACGTTCCGTCCTGTTCTTCCTGTTTAGGATCACCAGCCATCGTCAGATTTTCAACCTGAGTGGTTTAATTTTTTTGTGATCAGATTTTCGATTTCAATTTCGCACTTTTCAGCGTTAGGGTTTCGTTGTTTGATCCGAACGACCTTCAATTCGAAAATCGCATTTCTGTTTGTCGAGCTTTGGGCTGGTTGTCCAATTCGAACTAAATAGAATACATCAATAACGGCCCAGCCCAAAAATTTAAATAGTTAGACAATGCAAGATGACGTTAATTACAATTTCGTCCATCTATGTTTAATTTCATTACAAACTGGACCGAGAAGTGACTTTTGTTTTACAACTTCGTCCTTCAGGTCTCTTTGTTGAATATCTTGCTGTGCAACTCCATCCAGCGTTATATACCTACTACTGTCAAAGCTGTACGGCTTGAAGGTCTTTCTGGAAGCGGTCTTGCTCAACGAATTCTGAGATCAGTGCAGCAACGGACCTTGGTTTTTCGACATGAGGGAGGTGACCGCAGTCGGGGATTTGGTGTAGAACCGACATTGGAATTTCAGATTGCAGTCTCTGCGAGAGATGAAGACCCAAGTGTTAAACTTAAGTTATACAAGCATCAAAAGGTAACATTTCTGTACCGAGGCAGTATATTTTTGTGATTAGAATTTATATGATCAAACTAACCGTAGCAAACACGTTGCTTATTATTTGATCATCCTCGCCCCATATGATCAATGTCTTCTGCTTCACGTTGCTGATTTGGCCTTTAACATCATACCCACCGCTCATCATAAAATCAACAGTGGCGTCGTTCCACCAGGGATAGATGCAGTGTAAGCGCCCAATCTATGTACCGTGCATCCAAAGAAACAATTACAAATGGATCACGTAATCTATTGATGGACTACAATACCTCGAAAGGCTTACCTTCGTCCAGTCGAGGCTGGTAGCAAAGGATATATCTTTGAAGGACAAAAAGTTTGCATACAGGCGTAGTGGGACGCTCTTCAATATGGAAACCTGGCTCAAATGAATGAATATCTTTCAGCAAGAACCTAATCGAATTCAGGACTGAAACGATGCTTTAAATTTATGAAATGTTTGAAAAAAGGTCGAGCAAAGAGCTATAAGTTAAACAAACTGACCCCAGCATAGGCTAAAGCTTTGGGTAGCGTTTTCATATTTCCAGTGCCTTCAGCGTATACACTTGCATCAATCAGTACAAGTTTCTCAACCTGAGATACGGTCATAGGAGTTAAAAGAGGCAATATTCGCCGTTAAAGAATAGGCATCCATTTTAAACTTACAGCTTCCGGGTAGCTAACCGCAAAGTCGATTGCAACAGCAGCACCGAGGCTAGGACCAACTAATGTCATCGGCTTCTTTATGCTGGATTGCCATAGCTACACTAAATGATAACAAGACAAAGTCAATACTAATTTCATCAGCGGCCAACAGTATTACTAGAATGTTGGATGCCAAATATGAAATACCTGATAAAAGTGGGTGCGCTTAGACGCCACACTACAAGACGGGAGCTTTTCTAGCCCATGCATAATCAAGCAACCATTATCAACATAGAAATTAAACCCCAAAAAAAGGGTTCCGATTGCTATGAAAATTCACCTAAATCAGAGAAGCCCCAACCAAGAATATCAATAGCCCATGTCTCCAGTCCCGCCTCCTCGAGCAGCGGAAATGTGTATCTCCACTCTAAGCAAGAGCTAAATATCAACAAAATCCAACTTCACCAATCGAATATAACCAGTAGTTCAAAAAGTGCTGATTCTCTTAGGACAACAAAGGTCACAAACCTGTCGAAACCGTGTAGAAGAACTACTGGACTCTTGCTGCTTTGCACCAATGGCTTCACACAGCTACTCATAATAAATTGGTCCGACGAACCATGCTACAAACAAATCAACACAGCACTGAGCTAGCCGCAACACAATTGAAACTATCAAACGTTTCACTCACGAATTCATTTCTCAACAAACTCATCAATAAAATCAACAAGAAAAAAGAAAATTCCCGATTTCAAATCATATGAATTTGCTCAATTAGGGCTAAAATGCATTTTTCTCAAATCATATGAGTTATCTCAACAAGGGCTCAGTTCAGTAAAACCCTAGATAGCAAAAAAGGGCGATCACGGGTAACTGAAACGGAATCAAAGGAGCTTCTTACCGGCACTGGAACCCTCTCAATCCTCGACGCGAGCTCCCGCGCAAACGAATCCTTAATATTCTCAACGTCGTTGGGTAAAAAATCCGGAAACTTGAGATTACATGACGTGAAACGCATCAAGGGCTTCCGTCTGACGGATGACACGAACCCCAATGTCGTTGGAGGAATCCTAACGCACGCCATCATCGTCCACTCAGCTCGCTTTCGCAACTCTATCCAGTCAGGATCAGCAGATTCTCTCTACTTGTTTTGTGGTTCCAAAATACTTAAACTTGAAGATTGAGTTACAATGACACTCAATCTCACATATTGATTTATCAATTTACTAACGTTTTCTGAGACGTCGACGTTTTAAAATTAAAACGCTCCAACTAACAGCAGTCTCGTGTCATTTTGCGCCAAAATATGTAATCATGTCACATAATATTGCCAAACAAATATAAATCGCATTGGAGACATCGTTTTACCCTAAAACGCTGTTGATAAGAGCATTCTAATGATGCAATTGCGTTTTATACCATGTCTCTGTCTCATGCTTTGTTTTTTAATTGCGGTTTCTGTTTTCTTACTTCATCTTTTTTTTTTTCAATTGAAAACGACCATTTTTTGAGTTTTTTTTATTTTTTGCCCTTCTTTGCAAACTCAATATCGAAATTGCCCTGTTTAAAACTCAAATATCAACTTTGCCCTGTTTTACAAGAAACCGGTTCGAGGGAAACCGATTTCGGTCATTTTTGAGTGAAACCCGGTTTGGTTGAAAATCAACTAAACCAATTTCTCTCAAACCAGTTTGCTGACTGTGTGCCTCCGTGGCAACTGCGTGGCAAAACCGACTTTCGCCGGACCGGTTTCACTTAAATGAAACCGGTTTCCGCCGAACCGGTTTTCTGCGAAATAAATCTAGGGTTTTTTTCTTTCTCCTCGGCCGCTCTCTCCCCTCTCTCCCTCTGCCCCTCTGCCATTCCGACGAGGGATGCACATCCGGTCCGGACCGAACTGGATCGGTGGACCGGAATTTTTCAAAAGTTTGGACCGTGGACCGGACCGGACCGGGGTATATATGGACCGGGACCGGATTTTGTGTAAAAAGTAGACCGGATTGGACCGAATACCCTTAATTTTATGGTCCGGGTCGGACCGATGGACTGGAATTTCTGAGAAGTTTGGACCGTGGACCGGATCGGATTGGAATTTTACGGTCCGGTCTTGGACCGACCCGTAAAATTTGGTCCGGTTCAGTCCGGTTTTCCGGTCCGGTCTGAAAATGTGCATCCCTAATTCCGATCGTGCTCCGACGCTCTCTCTCCTCCGCCACTCCGGCCTTAAAACTCCGAATTGTCAAACCGATTTCTTCCGAACCGGTTTGTATATTACGTTTAATAAGTTGAATTATATTCGATTTGGGTGTTGAATTGTTTGTATTGAATTGTTGAATTGGGTGGTAACTAGTTGTGTTGTTTGTGTTGAATTGTTGAATTGGGTGTTAATTAGTTGAAATGTTTGTGTTGAAATGTTGAATTGGGTGGTAATTAGTTGAAGTGTTTGAATTATTGTTGATTGTATTGAATTGTTCGAATAATTGTGAAGTGTGTTGAATTGTTTGAATTATTGTTGATTGTGTTTAATTGTTCGAATAATTATTGAATGGTTGATTATGATTTTGTTGAATTGGTATATTTCCAAACAATATTGATGGCGCGTATTTATACGATTCATTCAATCAGCTAAACCCACCAAATTAGACATTTGATCATACGAACAAATGATTGTTAATGCCTTTTTGTGTATATAGGCTATTTTGGGGTCTAAAGAGGAAACACGCTTAAAAAGGGAGATTTGTGACCAAAAAGCACACCAAGCATTTCTGGCCGAGAAGTCACAACCAGGGCCCGAGGAAAATTGACAAGGCCCGAGGAAATTCGACCATGGCCCGAGGATCCCAACCAGGGACCGAGAAAAGCTCACCGGGGACCGAGAAAACCAATCGGGCCGCGTCCGAGAAATGTCGGACCTCGTCCGAGAAGATGCCCCGAGAGGAACAGTGACGGTCTGGTCCCTGGCCCGAGAACGAGTATCGAGAAACACCGGTCCCCTCCCGAGAGAGTTCCAGGCCGCGCCCAGGTCCCCGCCCAGGCCACGCCCGAGCTGTCTAGCACTGAATTCAAGTTGCCGGGCAAACGAGCTGCTCTGACGATCCACCTCGAGCAAAGTGATCAAAATGGAAAATAAGGTGGACAATGTCGGAAAACCAAGGAGAATGCCCGGGAAGATTGGCAGTTGGCCCAATTCCAAAGCAAAGGCCCCGCGCGCATAGGCACCGAAACCAAGTCGCTCGACCAAACCACGGAATCTGGCAAATCTGGCTCGACCAAGTTGTTTGAAATGCCCAACAACTCGAACAATCTCACTTCCCAAACAAAACGCCCGAGTGGAACCAGCTCAAGCCCGAGCAAGGCCAAACTAGGGCAATTTCGGTCGTTTTGGGATTTCGACCATGCTTCGGGCAGAATCTGGCCAAACATCCTTCATGGATCAGTCTTAGAATCTCCTCAACATTCCAAATCCATGGTCCAACAGCCAAGGACCGCTAGCCAAAATTCCGGCGAGCTCCGGCGACCTTCGATCAAGCTCCGATGGAGCTCCGACCTAGCCCAACCAAGCTCCGACCAGTTCCAGCCTAACTCCGGTCAAGATCCAGTACTTACTATTCAAATCGGTTGGTTTCTACTATTTATTTCGGTTTTGTTTTGGAAACCGGTTTGCCTCAACCAAGCCAAGTCGGTTGGCTTGTGGCTCAACTAAGGCTCAAATTGGTTGCCCTTTGGCTTCAAGCAAGTGCAAGTCGGTTGGAGGCAAGTGGATGTGTTCTTATCCTCTTCCAAGCCATGTGGGGTGTCATATGGAAGAGCCAATCAAATGGCTAGCTTTTGGGATATTTCCACTCCAAACTTAGCCCCCAAGTTTTCCTTTGCCTATAAATAGAGGGCTTGCCTCATGTAATTAGGGTGCTTCGAAATTCCAAGTCCTTAGAGAGAAGAGAGCTTAACTCTCTTCTCTTCATTTTCAATACAAACACAATTTGCTCTCTACTTGTTCTTGTTTTTGTTCTTGATTTCCAAAGCTTTCTTCACTTGTTCTTGAGCTCCAAAGCTCTTAATTTCCAGCAAGCACTCTTTACTTTCATGTCTTGTTCTTGATTTGGAGCTCCTCTCCTTTACTTTCCTTGTCAAGCCATGGCTTCTTTACTTTTTTTGTCAAAACCGAGTCCTTTCCTTTACAAGTTCTTGTTCTCTTTTCGTTTTCCTTTACTTTTATAAGCATGGTGCTTGTATTCCTTGACATGAACAAGTAGCTAAAGCTTATTTGGTCAAGGGTGTTCATACTTGTGTATGCATCTTAAGACTTGAGCTTAATGCTTCTTTGTGTGTCAACTAGTTTTTGTGCTATACATTGGGTTTGGAAAACGAAGTTAAGTGGATGCTTGAAATGGCAAAGTTTTTCCTAGTGATTCAAACCCCCTTTAAGTCACTTGGTTGATCGGAAATGAAAGATCAAGTGGCTGCACTTTTAAACTAGAAGTCTATGTCTTGAGTTTGGAGTAGATTGTGGCGTAAGTGCTTGAAATGGCCTTACCTTAGGGTTTATATCTTGAAATGGAATAAACCCACACTTATGAACACAAAGTAAGTCTATGATGGAAGTGTCACAATGTGAGACCCTAGACTGAATATCTTTCGCCCTTACTTATACGCATTTTACTTTTCAGCACTTACATTCAATTCTTACTTTCAGCACTTTACATTCAGTACTTTACATTTCTGCACTTTACTTTCAGTCTTTATTTTCCGCACTTACTTTCCGCACTTTCACTTTCATTACAGCAATTTTCAACATCGATCAAACATAACATTTTGGTACGTATTGCGCTTGAAACACAGCGTGCGACAAACCAAAACGTATGTTGTATGGTTGATATTGAACTCGGTTGTTCTCGCACTTACTTTACGCACTTTACTTTCAGCACTTTATTTTCAGCACTTTACTTTCAGCACTTTCAATTCTGTCATTACTTTCTGTCTAAAACTCACTCAAACTCAACCTGTATTTACTTTCATTTTTCTTTTCTTTTTAAGAATAACTACTCCACACTGACTCTCTTGGGTTCGACCCCTACTTACCGCTCTACTAGTCCATAGTGAACCACTAAAGTAGTGGAATTATAAATGTAAATTTTGCAGCGTTCAACAACGCGCTGTCAAATATCTATTTTATAATTGTTTTATTTATGGACATCTATTTATCGATTGAAGGTATGGCATCACAGAGGCCATCATTTTCTATGAATGTCCCATCGCAGTCCACTTTGAATCCCAATATAGATGCAGACGACATAATTAATCCCGGTCCTATCGATGATTCAGTTCGTACCCGACAGAGTAGCCACCGAACTCAAGAAATTTGGAATAATTCAGTAAGTTTATCTTTTAATTAAACCTAAATTTCTAATGTGTCTTTGTTTTGTATGTAATTTGTTACTAATACTGAAAAAATTTATGTAACAGAAGGATCCAGAAGTGTACGCACCGCTTAGGGTTAAGCATGTTACCATGGAGGCGCCATATGAGCGCATTATGCAACATGTCGCCAACGCTATGTTCTACCCGTGGAGTATTGTGTGCAATGTGAAATCCGATCCAGGGTTGGTGACTGCACTAGTCGAGAGGTAGCGGCCCGAGACACTTTCCATTTTAATGGAGGGGAGTAGGGATGCACTCTTTCAGACCGAACCAAAAAACCGGACCGGAACCGACCAAATTTTACGGGTCGATCCAAGACCGGACCATAAAATTTTGGTCCGGTCCGATCCTCGGTCCATACTTTTCAGAAATTTTGGTCTATCGGTCCGGACCGAACCGTAAATTTCGGTCTGGTCCGGTCTGGGTTTGGTCCGGATCGTAAAATTAAAGGTATTCGATCGAATTCGGTCTGAGTTTTCACAAAAATTTCGGTCTCGGTCCATATATACTCGGTCCGGTCCTCGATCCATACTTTTCAAAAATTTCGGTCCATCGGTTTGGACCGACCCGTAAATTTCGGTCCGGTCCGGACCGGATGTGCATCCCTAGAGGGGAGGCCACCATAACACTGCAGGATGTGTCACTTCTTACCGGTCTACCCATAGAAGGAAGGCCTGTAACGGGTCACGCACACTTGACATGGTCGCCAATTTGCATGAGACTGCTTGGTGACTACCCTGATTGTCACAAGGAGTCACCATCTCTGGCGAATAGGACATGGTTCAACGATAATATTTTGACGATCCCATCCGATGCGGACGTATATCCTTCTGCTGCTAGGATTGACCTTATTTTCAGAACTTAGCGGTAGCAGTGTCCCACTCCACTTTCTTCCCTTATTGGAGGACCTTGATAATGTTCGACAATACAGCTGGGGGAGTGCAGCGCTGTCATATTTGTACAGTATGAGGCAGCAGATCGGGTAAGAGTCAGATTGCTGGACCTGGGAGCGTATGCACTTTGGGAGACCGAGATGTATATTTAGGGACATGCCCCCACTGGATGATGGTATTGACCCGTTACAGAGGGGGGGGGGGTTATACGTATATGTAAGCATTTTATATGTTATTTATCTATTAATTTGCATTTTTTGTTATAAATATTGATATTTGTGTTTATGTGAAGGAAATGACATGTGTCAAAAAATTACATCGGGGTACCTAAAGGTAGTTTTTTGTTCTACCACGATGAGTTCCAGAAGATGCAGATCAGAGATTTCATATGAAGACCATACGATGAGAGTATGTTTCATCTTTTGAACCTTATTTGTCTCGAGGGTCGAAATTCTTGGAGAGCTGACGTGTCACTAATCTGCTTCAACGTCATTGAGTGGCATCACCCAGGACGTGTTATGAGACAGTATGGGTGTCGTCAGGTTATTCCACCGCAATCGATAGCTTGTTCGAACGAGAATCATGATAAGTATAGGAAGCCGAAAGTGGATTGGGGTGTGCATCATTAGCGGTACCTTCAGATGTGGTATAATCGCTTTTAGAATATTGTTGATGGAGAGGCATCTGATATGTGTGACATTGCGTCCCCCGAGTACTATGGTTGGTACTCCATGATCACTCGCAGGTTGATCCAGCCCAGGATAGAAGAGGTGGTTGAGGACGCAGTGGTGGTGGAGGCTATCATAGGGGGTCTGTTGACACTTCACGAAATAAGCTGTTGTTTGTCTAAACGTGAACATCACCAATGCCGAAATTGGCAAATCACGCCCACCTTTAAGAATGTCATTAAAACACTCAGAAGCATTAGTCGTCATCGAGCCCCATCTAATCCCACCTGCGTCGTATGCTTGTGACCATAATTCTAAATCATGGTCCTCCAACCATTTGCGAGCCTCTGGTAGGTCGTGCAATAGGTCCATCAACTCAGCATACTCACCCTTGAACTTCAGTTCCTTCCTCTGATAAGCCACACTTCCAAGTTTTTCTTTCAAAAATAAATCCTTCACCTTTGACATAAAATTGCTCTGCAGGTGACGCACGCATACACGATGGTAGGCATGCGGAGGTGATCATTGGGATTCAGCATGTCAGTTAGAATTCCCTTGTGTCGGTCTGATATGATGCACAATCCCTCGCACTGAGTTACACCTTCCCGAATGCAAGACATGAACCATTTGCAACTCGAGTTAATCTCGCTCTCCACCACTGCAAAACAAATTGGAAGTAAATGATTATTGGCGTCCAAACCAACAACCACTAAGAAATTATCGACCCATTTCTCGTACATATGCGTCCCGTCGATTGACAACATAGGACGATAATGCTTAAACGCATAAATGGGTTCTGCAAATGCCCAGAATACAATGTTGACCTGCAAAGCACCATTATCGAGTGGTGTTACATCCCACTTCACAAATGTCTCTGGACTGGAATCCACCAGCGCCTGCATCAAGTGCGTCAGTTTATAAAATGACTCATCCCATTCACCAAACAGTTTAACAAGCGTCAACTGCTTTGCTTGCCACGAGGAGGAGGAAGTTCAAAAGCTAGCAGATGTGTTGGGTTGTCCCATGGGTAGCTTCGCGCTGAATTACTTGGGGATGGAAGTAGGAGCAAATCCGGGCAGACTTAACACATGGAGCCCAATTATACAAAAATTCAAGCAGAAATTGGCTTCTTAGAGAAGTGCCAATTTGTCTCTGGCTGGTAGAGTAATTCTCATAAAATCAGCGCTTTGCAATCTACCATTGTATTATGCATCGATGTACAAGATGCCTATCTTGGTGGCCCAAGAATTGGAGAAGATTCAAAGGAGGTTCTTATGGGGGAGTTTTGATAAGAGAAGGAAGCTGCACTGACGTGTGTATTTTTGGGATACGGTCAAAAACAATTTGTAATCAACCGGTAAGACCGGTGTCGAACCCAAGGGAGCAAACGGACTACGCGCTAAGTCTATCAAATTTTCTTACTCGGCTAATTCCTAAAATTCAAGTGTGATTGAGTTATCAATGATTCAAAACAAGAATGAAATGGTTTTTAAGGGATTAAATTCAATTAAAAGCGAGTTTCGAGGGATTAATCCCCTCCTTGACAATTTCCCAATGATCATGCGTACAAGAGTTCAATTAATTATGAGTTGATAGGTTTTAAACCTAGCTTAGACTAAAATTAGACAAACCACGCATGTTTAATCCTAGTCAAGCCATCTTAGCTAGGATCTCACTAATTAAAGAGTATTGATCCACTATATAGCATTTACTCTCATAAATGCTACATGCACAAAGTCCTAGTTCACCTCTCACCATGCATTTACTCTCATAAATGTAGGTTAAGTTCAATTTTACTACATCCAAACCATCACTAAGCTCTCTCGATACTTAGATCATAGTTCTAACACAAACATGTCACTTAGGCATTTTATCAAACACTTAGAGACATGTCTAACATGAAGAGCATAGTAAAATGAAATCAACTTCAATAAATCCATTCAAATGTGTATACAATGATCATTGAGTACCAAGGAGGTTCATAGAACCCTCAAAACACAAGGGGAACTACTCACACATCATGTAAGACAACATGATGTGTGGGTTTTTAACAAAAATCTAAGAAAAAGGAAGAGGGAAAAGAGTAGGATTGATGATCCTAATAAACTCCCTTGATCTTCAATCCTCCTTGATTAGATGATGATGAAACCCTTGATTTGGCTCACTTCCTTTTGTCGTTTCTCCAGAAAAATCCCAGATGCTAGGTCAAACTTGCCTCTTTCTATTTATAGCCTCGGGTAATTTTCGGTACTGTAGCAGGTCCAGTCGATCGACTGGCGTTGGGCTGTTGGCCCAGTCGATCGACTGGAGGGAGATAAGGCGCTTGGAAAGCAGATTCTCAGTCGATCGACTGAGACAGGGTAGTCTCCCAGTCGATCGACTGCGGTAACGTAGAAAACAGGCCCTCCTGAGACTCCATTAAGTCGATCGACTGGAGTCTCAATCGATCGACTGAAGGCACGTGGCTTGCACGCTCAGCTGGAGAACTCGCCAGTCGATCGACTGGAGGGTCCAATCGATCGACTGTCGTAACTTGATTTGCAGCACCTCCTGAGAGTCCATTGAGTCGATCGACTGGAGCAGGGGAGCTTCCCAGTCGATCGACTGGAGGCCAAATTCTGCCAACTTTTGCTCTAGACTTCGATTTTCTCCGAGTTTCCTTCTATGGGCTTTTGACACTGAGTCATCTTGATTCGCACCTGAAACACATGAAAAGGGGATCAAATGACATTAAATAATCGTCGGAAACGAACTAAAGCTATAGTGAAAATGGGCATTAATGAGTCGAAAACTCGACCCATCAACACTCCACACTTAAGCTTTGCTCGTCCCGAACAAAGTATGCAAATATGCCAAGGAAGTGCAAATGTCGAAATGCTAGTGGTGCTATGTCTTTCGTGCATTTGCCTCACTAGATTTCACAAGGTCTCGATCCTTATTTCTAAACATGTTATTGAAAAGTAAATGGCAAGTATGTACAATCTACCTAGCTCCTTTTCGTAGGCGTTACGAATGCATTTAGCGCATGCATTAAGCCTTTAAACCCCTAGGCTACCCTAGAGGACGAGTTGTAGTCTCGTGAGAGTTTTCAGGAGAGGGAATACTCACAAATCCCGAATGCACCTATCCCATGAGATTGAATTCAAGAATGTTCAACCGACGCTATGATTTCTCGAAACAAAGCCCTCACCCCACGCTAGGTCCATTATCACAATATCATCAAAAGAACTTTTGAACCACTTTGAGTACCTTTGAGGTTGTGCATTCAAGGTCATCAATACTAGAGCTATCAATCGTCTCATCCAAAAGTCTATTCATCTTCAAGGCAATACAATAGAAGTGAAGCTTTTAGTTTGCACAAAAATTGTCAATCGCTTGCCTATGCTAGCTAGGGCTAGTCCACGGGCTTGCGACATAGAACTCATTCCCAAGTTTTAGGCACTTAAGCCGTAATCCATAAGGGAAGAGGAGCTTGACACTAGAGTTTTTAATAAACATGCATAGATCAAATGATAATTCCCGTGTAAACACATGGATCGTCCAAGAGTCATTCTAATAAGCACACAATTCAAATGATGAGTCCCGCACAAGTGATGAATGGAGGAAAACATAGAGTCAAGTTTTAAGTGCTTCTTATTTTCTTTTTGAAACGGCCTTTGGCTTACAAATGCTTTCGAGGGGGGACTTACCTCCCTAACCTCCGGCATTTGTATTATTATTATTATTTTTTTACCTCTTTCGACTCCACACTTAAAACTTGACAATATGTTTAAAAAGTGTATGGAATGTGCGGGAATCAAACATAAGTATGGCACTAAATTAGAAAACTCAAGTCACCAAGGAGCTATCAAAGGTCTAAGATTTTCACGAAGATTTCAAAGGTGCTTGCTATAACTTGATCCAAGGTATTTCAATGAAAATATTTAGAGGATTGGATAGACGAAGGATAGCAATGATATTGGCTTTCAAGAATACACATTCAATGGACTAGGTCGGTTCTAAATTCGAGATCCAATAAATGTGGCAAATAGGCTAGATGTGATTTATAGGAATTAAGAATCGATAGTCACAAGCCTATATGGTAAGAACACTCCTTATGTAGGGATAAGGTGCAAGTATGCAAGTGTCCATCTCAAAATGATATGTATGGCATGCGAACATGTGAACTATGCGCATCAAACCACTCCACACTTAATTCAAGCTTAGTCCCTAAGCGCAAAGAATGATGAAAATAAAGGTAAAGGCGCATAGGAACTCCCCTCGTTTGTAGACCCGGTGATATAACCCATGGGAGTGAGAAATAACCTTTTGGTTGCAAATGTAGATAAAGAGGTGTTTTTGGACACGATAAGAGTATGAAAATGGATATCCTGTAGAGTGAACAACATGAATGGTAAACACCTTCAATATCATAGGAGTAATGAGCATTCAACCAAAGGAAAGTCAAGAGTATAAGCATCAAAATGGCATACATCATCAAAATTGCGCCAAAAGGCGACTTAACATCCAAAATATCATCCAATGCAACAAGTCAAATAAGAAAATACACATGTGTAATACTACATGGAGCATGGAATCATGATGTAGCCTCATCGTCTCCGGGTCTGGCTGAATCGACCACACCCTCATCATCAGGCGGCCCCGTGGTACCCGTCATCAGAGGGCTACCTGATAGCGCTTAAATACATGCATCTTAGGCAATCCCTACACTTATTGTTTCGATCATTTTATCACGATTTCGCTTGCTATTTGATGTTTTGTGGTTCTTTTCAGGCAAATTGCAGCATTTAAGCTGAGAACATAAGCAAGCAGTGATTTAGGAGCAAAACCGAGTTTTTAGAGCAAAAAGTGCCCAAGGAGCAGTTTGAGCCGCGAGGCTCAAATGTTGGCCTTGAATTGAGCCGCGCGGTTGAAGTGGAGACCAGAAGCAAACGAGTCTCTGAGGTATTGAGCCGCGCGGTTCAATGTCTCCCTTGGATCGAGCCGCCAGGCTCAAATGCTCAGAAGGTCCGAGGAAATTCTCCCCTGCTCGAGCCGCCCGGCTCAAACTCCTCAATGAATTGAGCCGCCCGGCTCAAATGCTCAGAAACTTCAGATGATCTCCTCCCCTGTTTGAGCCACGTGGCTCAAATCCCTTCATCCAGTTGATCCGCGCGGTTCAGCCGTGCTACAGTTCCGGAAACCCTAATTTTCTGCTATAAATAGAAAGTGGGAGAGAGAGAAAAGGGGGGCTTTTTGGGGGATTTTCAAGGCAGATTTTCTGGGTATTTTGGAGCTATTTTACTTGGGAAAGAAGCATTTATTTGGGAGTCATCAACAACAACATTGGATTGGATCATCTAGTTTCATTGAATCTTCATATTGGTTTTGAATTTCTAAACTCAACTTTTCATATGGGTTTTTGCACTATTGTTATTGTTTTTGATTGTAACCTCACCATGAGTGAGTAGTGACCTTGGTTGGGGATCCATGAATCCCCTAAACATGTTTGTGACTTTGTAAATGTTATAGATGTCATTGATGAATGATTTTGCACATGATTCTTCTTCATTTGAATTAAATGTTAAGGGATGCCTACAAGGTGTTTGTGAAAAGTCCTCAATAGGAATCCTAGTTGATTTCATGTTTGATGTAATTTGCGTTGAAAAACATAATTTCAAATGAACTAAATGAAGAAGCATTAGGGTTTTTGTGTTACATGGCGACACTCTAATTCTAATGAGAATGGCATGGTTTTAACAAGTGTATGGTTATCTAGCCAATAGAGCTAGGGTTTGAGGGTAGGTAATCTTACTTTATAATGCCAATAGAGCGAGAGTTTGAGGTATTAAGCGAGATGTGACCTCTTAATATTAAGTTGGAGCGAGAGTTGAACTTGATATTAATGTTACATGCCTAAAATTCTAAGTATGTGCATGAGAATTCATCGATGATGTCCTATTTTACCGTCACAATAATTGTTTAGTGGAGGATCGGATCCCTAGTCATCTTTTATTGATTGTTAATCTCTTTTCATTGATCAAACTTCTCTTTGGATAGTGAAATTCTTGCTATCGACCTCTTTAGAGGAACAAACCCCCCCCCACCTTAGGCATTCTAGCTTGATCTTTAGCACTTCTAAGTTTGACACCTATCCTCTGGGTTCAATCTCGGATTCCCGAGCTTTTATAAATGTTTTTGATGTTCCCTTGTGTGGCATGTGTTTGGCAAAACGTTGTTAGACAGTTCGAGCAGGAGTTCAGGGGGAGTTTGAACATATCCTAGTACTCCTGTACAGCGTGATCAAGACGCAAAGGATATTTTCCGGAAGATATTGGCAACGAAGATTTCGTCAAGTTGAAGATGGCGTGCGACTTATTCGAACAAGATATTCGAATGAATATTCAAAATTGAAGATGGCGTGTCTTGCTTGGGAAAGAAGACGACTTCGTATATTCTTCCAAGGATTTGTGAAAGATATGCATCAAATATTCAGGAGTATCTCCCGAAATATTTGATGGGATTATCTTATGCGAATTAGGGTTTTGTCCGAGCATATAAATACAATGCAAAGGCAACCCTAATTCCCATCGCTTTAAAAGATCAAAAATACACGAAGAAATCCTATCGATTGGAAAAGAAGAAAGCGACGGCCGTTGTGTTTTCCCCACTGGAAAAACATCGGTGTGAGCTCAGTCTGATACGTGCCATTCAGATTGACCAGAGGTGATCAAGTTCAGAGCACAAACAGAACAACCAGCTTTCAAGTGAAAGCGACCGAGCTTCAGAAAAGGTTCGAGTACGTTCGGACAGAAGGTCTGGACGAAGGGGATCAAGGGGAGTTGCGACGAACCTTGGTTGCAAATCTGAGAGACGGAGTAGTAGAGGCTAGGCAATTACAAGGTGTAAGTGTAAGTCCACTGAAAAGCTCTATACTCGTAATAAAGATTTGTTGTCCCTTTTCCGGGTGTGGGAAACCCCCCAGAGTAGGCGTAGCCGAACTGGGTTATCAATCTGTGCGTACTCGTGTTTTATTGTTCTGTTCGTACTTGTTGTGGAACTGTGGTAGAAAGAGTTCAAGGTCTGTCCAAACACAACCTAGAACACTTGCTTGAACAGGGGATATAATTTCAATTGGTATCAGAGCAAACACTTGACACACTGAGTGGGATCCTGAACTGTTTAAGATGACCCTGAAAGAAGGACAAAGCATCACCAGACCTCCGCTGCTCGAAGGCTCGAACTATGCCACCTGGAAGCCCGTGATGAGATCATTTCTGAAATCTCTAGACGAAAAGGCTTGGAGAGCAGTGATGAGAGGTTGGACTGAATCCATGATGAACAATCTCACTTGAGAACCGGTTCCGAAACCAGAAGCTCTGTGGACAGAAGAGGAGGACAAAGCATCTATGGGAAATTCAAAGGCTATGAATGCAATCTTTTCTGCAGTAGATGAGAATGTCATGAAACTGATTATCAACTGTGAAGTAGCCAAGGAAGCTTGGGATATCCTCCAAACTGCCTTTGAAGGAACCGACAAGGTTCGTAATTCTCGGATGCAGGCTGTTACCACCAAGTTCGAAGAGATGAAAATGAAGGAAAGTGAAACTATTGCTGAGTACAACACCCGAGTTCTGGAACTGTCCAACGAGGCGTCTGCTCTAGGGAAACCTATTGATGAAGAAAGGTTGGCCAGTAAAGTCCTGAGATCACTACCTCCAAGATTTGCAATGAAGGTCACAGCCATTGAGGAAATGCACGACATCTCAAAGCTAAAGCTGGACGAATTGATAGGTTCTCTCAGAACTTACGAGATCAATCATGACTTCCAACCTGGAGATGTGAAGGGAATCGCCCTCAAAGCAGACATGACAGAAGACAAACTGGACGGTGGGTGCACCACTGAGCAACTGGCTTTGATGGCTCAGAATTTTGGCAGAATGGTAAGGAAAATCAACAGACGTGGTCCAGAACAAGGTCAGTCTTCATCAGCTGGCTTCAGAAACTGGAAATCCGGGAGATCAAGGTCAAGTGATATAAGGCAAGACTCCTCTGAGAAAGGTAGGGAAGAGATTCAGTGCCATGAATGCAAAGGCTTCGGCCATATTGCCTCACAATGTGCCAATACTCTCATGAAGAAGAAGGCAATGGTCGTCAGCTTCAGCGACAGTGAGTCAGATGAAGAAAAAGGTGAAACCACCAACTTTGTGGCCTTTACCACTACTCTGGGAGAATGTAGCAGCACCGGTGCAACAGTTCCATCGCAGGCGGAACTCCCCGCTGAAGACCTCTCAGACAGTGATGATGAAGAACTCACACAGGAGTCTCTCGCTCAGACATACAAAGATCTGTATGAGAAGTGGCTGCAACTGATCAAAATCAACGAGAAGCTGAATGACACAATTGCAAGCGTCACTATTGAAAAGGACAAGGTCTGGGAGGAGGCTGAGATTCTGCTCACACAGAAGGTAGAGCTCGAAGGCACAGTAGATTCACTAAATACGCAACTGGCTGATATGAAACAGGAAAGACTGTGTTTACTTGCTCAGAAAACGGAGCTCCTGGGCACTATCTCCTCGCTGAAAGTCGACATTGAAAAAGACCGTGAAACTCATCCTGTTGGCATGACTGGACTAAGAAAGGTTATCTCAGATCTAAAACGCAAGGAGGTGTTCCAATACAGAAAGATAGAACAGCTGATACTCCAGCTAGAATCAGAAAAAATGGACCGAGAAGTTGCTGAAAAGGAGCTCACTCACTTCAAACAGTCAGTGAGGATGTTGAACTCTGGCTCAGAAAATTTAGATGAAATCCTCAACGCTCAAAGGATGGAGGCAGGACGTAGAGGATTGGGATTCATGGGAAAAAGGAGTTCAAAGGACACTATGTGTGTTAAAGCTAAATCTGTGTCTGAACAGTTGCCTGAACAGAAGGTGAGAAAGCACCCTAGACAGAAAGTGGATCTGTCCCAAGACAAGTCCAGGACTACTTACTTCAGTTCAAATCAGAAGAAAGACTGGCTGACATGTTGGTACTGCTACCAGATGGGACACATCAGACGGCAGTGTCAACTGTCTCTTGCTGAACGTCGAGGACACCAACAGCAACAGATCCAACCTCGACAGAAACAAGTTTGGATTCCAAAGGAACGACAAACAGTATGCATGGTAGCATGCTGCTCATCAGGAGATACAGTGCAAGCCAGTTGGTTCTTCGATAGTGGATGCTCTACACACATGACAGGTAACTCTGAATATCTCTCTCATATTAGACCTGTTGAGCAGATGCGGTTTGTCACCTTCGCGGATGGTCGGAAGAGTCAGGTGATCGGCTGTGGAACATTGAAGGTTCCGGATCTCCCTGCACTCGAGGACACCCTCCTGGTTGAAGGTCTGACTATGAATCTCATTAGCATCAGTCAACTGTGCGACAAAGGACACTATGTGTCATTCTCTCGTGACTCATGCCTCGTTCTTAACAAGAATGGTGATTCCGTAATGAAAGGGAGAAGAAGGGCCAATGACTGTTACACCATCAGAATGGGAAACGAGAAGCTAAGGTCTACTCTCAACTGTGTTCAAGCCAAACATCGAGTTCTGCGAGGGGGAGTGAAAAAAAACCTACACAATAGAAGGATCGCACAAATCAATTTTGGCAACTGTACCAGGCGACTGCTGGATCAAAAGGTGTCACAGTTACAGCGAGAGTTTGAACAGAAGATCACACAGTTGCAGAAGGAGTTCGACCTGCTTGCACAGATGAATGCCAGTTCACCAGAAGAGAGATTGAATGAGATTCCACGGTTTGGAACTCCCAGATCCTCCTTGGGTTTGCGTGGGTTCATGAACTGAGTGTTCTAGGCAGTGGTCAGTCAAAGGCGAATCCCCAGCTACAACAGTTGGACTGACCACCTAAGAAGGGAGCTGGAACAGATGGGAAAGTTCTTATGATCAAATATTTTATTCCGAAAGATTCGAATTACGCCGTTTTATTTGGAAAGCGACTGGCGTATATTGAGAAGACGAAAAGCCAGGAGGATATTTTATTTTCAAATATCAACTGTTGAGCGTGTCTTCTCTTCTCGTCTCCGAAACCCTAGATTGGAAGTCTCTCACTCTCGACTGCTCCGAAATCGACGATGGTGAACACAAGGAAGTCAGCAAAATCCAGTGCCATATCCGCGGAGAAAAGGAAGGAAAGCATGCAAATCTCAAAGGCGATGACAGCGAAATCAAAGTTTCCAAAATCCAAGGCTGCGAAGATGAAAAAGGCGTCGCCTTTACACGAGATGTCTGGCGAGGAGATAACAGCTGAAACTTCTCAGACAGTCACATCGGTTTCTACCCCTCAAGCGTGTCCACAATCAGAGGTAAATCCCGTCTTTCCTTCGGTTTCTGCAGTCGTTGAAAAATCTGTGGTTGTTGATGAAATTATTATGGGAGTTGAGAATGTTGGGAGTTTGGGTGCTGAAGCTAGGAGGGCTGTTAGTGATAAAGAAGCCGGTAGGGCTGAGATTTGTGTTGACAAGGACAAGATTGTGGTTGGTGAAAAGGGTGATGAAGTTTCTAAATCTGTTGAAGAAACGGAACCCAGAATGTCAGTGCCAAGAGAGTCTGGTGTTTCAAACGTTTGGAAGGCAAAGATTCAAGCTTCCGGGTACGTTCGCCCAGGAGGCTTTCAAAGAAAGAAGGTGTCTCGCCGAGCTGCCTCTCCCAGACAATGCCTAGCCAGGATCTGTTCTATCAGAGGAAGGGTCCCTGATATTTCTAATGATGAAAGGAAGAGTATGAGGAATTTGGGTATGACGGGTGCACTTGTTGATAACTTGATTGAGGAGATTGGAGTCTCAGAAGGTGAAGTTGCTGAGACTGTGAGTAAAGGACCAGTTCCATCTGTGAAGAGTGTTGGGGAGATTGATGCTGTTGTAGAAAAGCCTGAGACTGCTGAAGGGGATGAAGACCTGGAGGATATACTCAAAGACATAGATGATTTTGTTGAGAATCTACCAAAGGAAGTCCCCGGTGTTCCAGCTGAAGAGGAGTTAATTGATACTCCAAAGAATGTTGTGAGTGAGGAGACGACAACTGTTCCAGATGCTGTTCAGAATAGTCACCATGGCTCTCAGATGGATATTGATGTCTCTCAGAAGACTGATGTTGAAGCAGTTCCTCAGATGGGTGATGATGAGGATTTGGTTCCTCTTGTGAAGTTAAAGAAGATGTCAAAAGGGAAGGAAAAGGAAAAAGTAACCTTTGCGAAGTCTACAAAGGATTCTGCCCAGAAGGGTGCTGATGTACGCAAGGGTGCAGGGGGAGCTGGTTCCTCCAAGAAAAGGAAGTGTGTCGCTCCATTGCCTGTTTCAGAAGACGCTGGGGGATGTGAAGTCCCAGGCCCTGATGCTGAGACTGTCCCAGTTGGCTTGGTTAAGAAGGGTGTATGGTTTGTTAACAAAGATGCTGCAAGAAAGTGGCCATGCATCCAGAAGAGGAAAATCATACCTGAAAGATTGCTAGATGAGTCCCGGTATAAGGGAAAGGAGGTGGTTAAGGTTCTGAAAGAATCGGATCTGTTTTGGACGCTGGCTAGGTGCAAACCCTACAGTGAACAGCTTGTGCGTGAGGCAATGGCGAACTTGCCCCCTCATTTTGGGGTAGTTGGAGATCCTGAGTATGGAGTCTTCTTTGTTAGAGGGAGGAGAATTAAGATTGATCCGGAGCTAATCAATGTGTATTTCTCGATGGATGACCCGGCTGTTGACGACGAGGAGGCAAATTTTGAGAAGATTGGGAGTACCATCACTGCGGGCTCTGTCAGATGGAGACCTGAATCAGTTGTGCACACAGCAGACTTGTCAACATTTTATTCCATGCTGTTCTTCATTGCTGTCTTCAACTGGAGACCTTCTACACATCGATCAACAGTCAATAAGGACGTGGCTCAACTGCTGTATCAGATAGGGAACAAGCGGAAACTCAATTTGGGAAGAGTCATGTTCAAACAGATTGCTGAACATGCAACGTCAAAGAGGAATCTTCACCAGATCTGCTTCCCCTCACTGATTCATGAGTTGATTGTTTATCATGCCCCTGCTTTGATGTCCTCCATTGATCAGCTCTCAAAGTCTCCCAGCAAGTTTTTCGTAGACCACAAGCTATTTAAAGGGCGTCATATTAATGATCTCAAGGAGGAGACCTCGAAGGGCAAAGATATTGCCGAGCCATCAAGGCGAGGAGGAGCAAGGTTGGCCCGTGATGAAAGGAACAGACTTCTCATGGACCAGCATGACATCATTGAAGCGGACAAGGAGCAGCGCAAGCGTATCAACAAGCTCGCTCGTGCCCTCAGCTTTCCAAGTGATGATGAAGCTGATGATACAGTCTCTGAGGAGGGCACCGGTGATGGTTCGTCTTCATGAAGGTCTCCTAATAACTTTTTCTCTGAACTCAGACCATATTTAAAACTCTAGTTATTGTGTGCTTGTTCTGGCACTTATTTGATCTGCTGTTCGAACTCGATCGGCCCCTTGCCAGTTTGTGGCAAAAAGGGGGAGTATTTTGAGGTGGTGACAATTTTTGTTCCCTCAAGGTTTCCTACTGTCTAGATAGTTAGATCTAGTGATTTGGTTTTGCCAAAATGCCAAGGGGGAGATTGATGTTCCCTTGAGTGGCATGTGTTTGGCAAAACGTTGTTAGACAGTTCGAGCAGGAGTTCAGGGGGAGTTCGAACATATCCTAGTACTCCTGTACAGCGTGATCAAGACGCAAAGGATATTTTCCGGAAGATATTGGCAACGAAGATTTCGTCAAGTTGAAGATGGCGTGCGACTTATTCGAACAAGATATTTGAATGAATATTCAAAATTGAAGATGGCGTGTCTTGCTTGGGAAAGAAGACGACTTCGTATATTCTTCCAAGGATTTGTGAAAGATATGCATCAAATATTCAGGAGTATCTCCCGAAATATTTGATGGGATTATCTTATGCGAATTAGGGTTTCGTCCGAGCATATAAATACAATGCAAAGGCAACCCTAATTCCCATCGCTTTAAAAGATCAAAAATACACAAAGAAATCCTATCGATTGGAAAAGAAGAAAGCGACGGCCGTTGTGTTTTCCCCACTGGAAAAACATCGGTGTGAGCTCAGCCTGATACGTGCCATTCAGATTGACCAGAGGTGATCAAGTTCAGAGCACAAACAGAACAACCAGCTTTCAAGTGAAAGCGACCGAGCTTCAGGAAAGGTTCGAGTACGTTCGGACAGAAGGTCTGGACGAAGGGGATCAAGGGGAGTTGCGACGAACCTTGGTTGCAAATCTGAGAGACGGAGTAGTAGAGGCTAGGCAATTACAAGGTGTAAGTGTAAGTCCACTGAAAAGCTCTATACTCGTAATAAAGATTTGTTGTCCCTTTTCCGGGTGTGGGAAACCCCCCAGAGTAGGCGTAGCCAAACTGGGTTATCAATCTGTGCGTACTCGTGTTTTATTGTTCTGTTCGTACTTGTTGTGGAACTGTGGTAGAAAGAGTTCAAGGTCTGTCCAAACACAACCTAGAACACTTGCTTGAACAGGGGATATAATTTCAGTTTTGATCACCGTGACTAGCAAATAGTATTCGAATTTACATTTGAATATTTACTACTACACGCAACCGATCAAATGGCGCCGTTGCCGGGGATAGGTTAATTAACTATCGTGCTATTAGATTATTTAGTTTGTTCACCTTTCCTTACTTGGTAGTCATTGCTCGTTTTGAGCTTGATTGTGTTTATTTCTTTTGCCTCTCATTGCTAAGAATTTCTATTGTTCTCGCAGGCACTTGAATGAACACGAGGTTTCAAGGAAAGAAACACGTGGCTCTAGGTTCAACATCAAGTTCTTCTAACCTTTCTCAACCAATCGCAAAGAAACCGCGAGGTAGACCCCGAAAGAACCCTGTTGCGCCTTTGCCCCCGGTTATTCGTATTATTCCCCCTATTATTCAAGACCAAAGACAACAAGGTATTATGGAGGATGAAAATGAGAACCGCCCGATTCTCCCACGAGACAACCGGAATCGTAGAGTTGATGATGAGGAAATAGATGATCCTCCGGCTAGAGATGACAATTATAATGAGGATGATAGACGTCCCATTCGGAACCCTCGTGCCCCTCGTAGAGAAAATCGGAATTATAGATATAATGAAGAGGAGGAGGATGAGAGGCCCGTGGGAGATTACATGACTCCCACCCTCGAGGGAAACGGTTCAGTTATTTTGCCTCCCGATGAAGACGCCTTTGATTTCGATGTGAAATCATCCCTAGTACATATGGTAACAAATGATCAATTTCACGGGGTTGGAAATCCGTCCACTCATCTAGCAAGCTTTCAAGAATATTTCCGAACCTACAAACCGAGGAATACACCCGTTGAATACGTCTATTTGAAGTTATTTCCATCTTCGCTATATGGGGATGCCAAGGAGTGGCTTCAAAATCATGAACCGGGCATTTTCCGTACTTGGGAACACTTAGCTACGGCCTTTCTGAACAAGTTCTTCCCTCCGTCTAGAACGAAGAAATTTACCGACTATATCTTAACCTTCTCTCAAAGGGACAATAAACTCTTCCACCAAGCTTATGATCGGTTTAAACATTACTTGAGGGAATGCCCTCACCACAACTTCAGAAAGGCCGATCTCATGCGTTACTTCTATTTGGGAATGAGTAAGGAAGCCAATAATCAAATGGACACGGCTAGTGGAGGAGCTATAATGGAACTACCGGCTAGCCAAGGTTTCAAGATTGTGGATAAAATCGCTATCAACTCCGATAGATATCAAGGAGTAGACCATAGAAAAATGGCTAAGTCTAGGGATGACTCCTCAAATTCTGAATTGAAGAGGGAAATGGCCGACTTGACAAAGAAAGTGGAGAATATGTTTAGTATGGCGAACTCCGTTGACGTAACAAAGGCTAGAGCTGAAAAAGAAAGAGTCTCGGCGCAACAATCGTGCTTCTTGTGTTCTAGTACAAGACACTCTACCAAGAATTGCCCCGAAGGGAAATATGAAGAAGATGATGATGGGTATGAGGAGGCGCATTTTGTCAACCAACAAAAAAAATTACAACCAAAATGCGTATCCTACCACTAGAACCTATGAGCCTCCACAAAGGAGGATGTCTAATGATTCTAACTACATCTCAAGGCCTCAAGGGCAAAATTCTTATGCAAATCAAGGAAATTATCAAAGACAAAACCAACAAGGGCAATCTAGCCAAGCACAACAAAAACCTCCCAACCAACCAAGAGCAAACTATCAATATCAACAACAAGGGAACTACCAAGAGATGAACCCTCAACAAACTCAAGCACCGACTCATCGAAATACACAAGACCAATCCGTGACCGATATCTTAGCTAGTCTTGTGGCGAATCAAGCAAAGTCCGATCAAAGAATGGAACAAATTCTCAAAAAAATGGATGAGATGTCTACTCACAATAAGATGTTAGAGAACCAAATTGCCCAACAAGCTAGTTCCTCCACGAGATATCCCGGGAAATTGCCCTCTAAACCAGATTTCCACCAAGATGAGCACGTCAATGCCATAACTTTAAGGAGTGGAAACCATTATGAGCCCCCTCAATCCAAAACCGAGGCACCCAAACCACAAATTGAAGTGGAAGTAGAAGAGGAAAAAGAAGAGAATGAGCAAGAGGCGGAGAAAGCAACCGAGCCCGTGGTTGAATCTCCTAAACAAGATACAAAGGAACTCCCTCCTTACAAGCCTCCCGTGCCATTTCCTCAAAGACTGCTTAAAAAGAAGAACGATCAACACTTCAACCGATTCGTGGAAAATGCTACGTAAGGTCAATATTACTTTGCCCTTCACCGAGGTACTCACTCAAATCCCTTCTTATGCTAAATTCTTAAAAGACATTGTTTCACATAGGAGGGATATTAGTGAACATGACACCGTAGCATTAAACTTGGGATGTAGTGCCATAATTCAAAATCCATTGCCTAAAAAGCTAAAAGATCCGGGTAGTTTCTCGATACCTATTATGATTGGTGATATTTGCATAAATGATGCCTTGTGTGATCTTGGTGCTAGCATATCTTTGATGCCATACTCTTTGTGTAGTAGACTTGACATGGGGACTCTAACTCCTACCTCCATTTTCCTACGCCTCGCGGACCGTTCTTCTAGGATTCCTAAGGGAATTTTAGAAGACGTTCCCATAAAGGTGGGAAATTTTTATATTCCCGTTGATTTCTTCGTCTTGGAAATGGAGGAGGAGAAGGAAACCCCGATTATCTTGGGTAGACCTTTCCTAGCTACGGCGGGAGCGTAATTGATGTTAGACAAGGATCATTGGTGCTAAACATTAGTAATGAAAAGATTGAATTCAATTTAGCTAAAGCATGTCGTAGCCCTAACTTCTCCATGGATTGCAATTTCCTTGATGTTTATGACACGTTTGACTATGATGCGCTTATCCATGATACACTTGATATTTTTGATGATGATAATTGTGAACCTTGCCCCGCACTTCTTGAGAATATTTGTGGCATTGAAAAAGAGGAGAGCGAAGCCACCAAAGGTAAGGAATCTTGTTCGGTAGAGCTAAAACCTCTACCGTCAAGTCTAAGGTATGAATTTTTGGGACCCAATTCCACCCTTCCGGCTATTATCAATGCTTCCTTGAATGATGATGAAACGTCTAGACTATTGCATGTGCTAAGAAAATATAGGGGAGCTATTGGTTATACTATTGATGACTTGAAAGGAATAAACCCATCTATTTGCATGCATAGAATCACATTAGAAGATGAATCCAAACCATCTAGGGAGGCCTTAAGGAGATTGCACCCAAAACTTGGTGACGTAGTTTTTAAAGAGGTTACTAAATTGAGGGATGCGGGTATCATATATGCTATCCCCGATTCGGAATGGGTAAGTCCCATTCATGTCGTGCCTAAAAAAGGGGGTTTGACCGTTGTTAAAAATGATAAGAATGAATTAATCCCTCAAAGAACCGTCACCGGTTGGCGCATGTGTGTGGACTATAGAAAGCTTAACAAGGCAACTAAAAAAGACCACTTTCCCCTACCCTTCATAGACCAAATGCTCGAAAGATTAGCCAATCACGATTACTTTTGCTACCTTGATGGGTATAGTGGATTTTTCCAAATCCCTATTCACCCGCTAGATCAAGAGAAAACCACGTTTACTTGCCCATATGGAACATTCGCCTACCGGCGAATGCCCTTTGGACTTTGTAATGCGCCCGGTACATTTCAACGTTGTATGATGGCTATCTTTTCTGATTTCATTGAAAAAATTATGGAGGTCTTCATGGATGATTTTTCCGTTTATGGCTCATGTTTTGATTCTTGTCTAGGAAATCTCACTCGGGTCTTGGAAAGATGCATAGAGGCCGATCTTGTGCTAAATTGGGAAAAGTGTCACTTCATGGTGAAGGAAGGGATTGTATTGAGACACTTGATATCTAGCCGAGGAATTGAAGTCGATAAAGCCAAGGTTGAGGTTATAGAGAAATTGCCTCCCCCTAAAGACGTGAAAGGCATAAGGAGTTTTCTTGGGCACGCCGGTTTTTACCGGCGCTTTATCAAGGATTTCTCAAAGATTGCTAAGCCACTTACAAACCTCCTTTGTCAAGATGTGGATTTCAAGTTCGATGAACCATGCCTTAAAGCATTTGAAAAGCTAAAAGACGCTCTAGTCTCGGCACCCATCATACAACCACCAAATTGGGAGCTTCCTTTCGAATTGATGTGTGATGCTAGCGACTACGCTATCGGAGCGGTGTTGGGGCAAAGGATAGACAAGAAATTGCATGCCATCTATTATACAAGCAAAGTTCTCGACAACGCTCAAGTAAATTACACAACAACGGAGAAAGAGATGCTTGCTATAGTCTACGCCTTTGAAAAGTTTAGACAATACTTGATTGGGTCAAAAACCATAGTGTACACGGATCATTCCGCCATCAAGTATTTGGTCTCTAAGAAAGAAGACAAACCCCGACTTATCCGATGGGTCCTCTTGCTTCAAGATTTCGACATAGAGATTAAAGATAAGAAAGGAGTAGAGAATTTGGTAGCCGATCATTTGTCTCGTCTCGAGCCACAAGAAGGAGATCCCGCAAGGAGAGAGCCTATAAGGGACACATTCATTGGGGAAGAGCTACTCGCAATAAGGGAGGAATCCATGCCATGGTATGCGGATTTCGTCAATTATTTAGCATGTGAGATTATTCCTCCCGACCTCACCTATAATCAAAGGAAGAGATTCCTCCATGATGTGAAGTCTTACTTTTGAGATGAGCCATATCTATACAAGTTGTGTTCCGACGGGATTTATAGAACTTGTGTGGTGGAAAGGGATCAAGAGCATATATTGCACCAATGCCATGCTTCACAATATGGTGGACATGGGAGTGGAAACAAAACCGCCGCCAAGGTCCTTCAATGTGGTTTCTTTTGGCCGAGCCTCTACAAAGATGCATACGAGTTCGTCCTCATGTGCGATAGATGCCAAAGAACAGGAAATATATCAAGGAGAGACGAAATGCCTCAACAAGGGATTCTTGAAGTTGAAATATTCGATGTTTGGGGAATTGATTACATGGGACCCTTCCCATCTTCTTTCGGGAATCAATACATTTTGGTAGCGGTCGATTATGTGTCAAAATGGGTTGAAGCGATTACTTCCCCTACTTGTGATGCCAAAACAGTGGCTAAGATGTTCAAGAAGATCATTTTTCCAAGGTTCGGGGTGCCTAGAACAGTTATAAGCGATGGAGGATCACATTTCAAAGAAAGAAACCTAGAAACCCTCCTTAGGAATTATGGAGTCAAGCACAAGATAGCTACCCTGTACCACCCTCAAACAAGCGGTCAAGTAGAAGTTTCTAATCGGGAGATAAAAGCCATTTTGGAAAGAACGGTGGGAAGCTCTAGAAAAGATTGGTCCTCAAAGCTCGACGATGCGTTATGGGCTTACCGAACCGCATTCAAGACGCCTATTGGCATGTCTCCTTATCGGCTCATCTATGGCAAGTCTTGCCATCTCCCGGTGGAACTCGAATATAAAGCCATGTGGGCGATAAAGGCCTTGAATTTTGATTTGAAAACCGCGGGGGAGAAAAGACTCTTCCAACTTCAAGAGCTAGAAGAAATTCGTTTGGATTCATATGAGAATGCCCGAATTTACAAAGACAAGACCAAACTTTGGCACGATAAGAGGATCTCTAAGAAAGACTTTAGGGAAGGAGATCAAGTATTGCTATACAACTCAAGATTGAAGCTATTCCCGGGTAAATTGAAGTCTAGGTGGACCGGACCTTTCAAAGTACAAAGAGTTTTTGATGATGGACACGTGAACCTATTCAATAAGAAAGGAGAAATCTTCATGGCGAATGGCCAACGACTCAAACTCTACCATGGTCCACCTCACGACACCTCAGGCTCAACAATCTATTTGAATGACGTACCCGCTTGAGGAGGGATCCTAGCAAAGGACTCCTCTAGTGTGCTTCTTGTTCTCTATGAAGAGATTCGGCTCTGTCTTTGCCAAGACGTTAAACTAGGCCCTCTCGGGAGGTAACCCGTTGTAAGTGTTCATTTTCGCGCTATCATTTTGAATGCTTGGTATTTTGCTAGTCAGCCCACTTTCTCTGAGCATCTGAGCCGCGCGGTTCAAATCCACCTTCACATTTGAGCCGCGCGGTTCGATTCAGCCATAGACCTCTTGAACTTTCTGATGTGTTGAGCCGCCCGGCTCAATTTTCCTCTGTATATTGAGCCGCGCGGTTCAATCCCAAGTAACCCCTCTGAGGTGTTGAGCCTCCAGGCTCAACTTTCCTCTGTCATTTGAGCCGCCCGTTTCGATCCCGATAATGGACCAAGTAAACCTTCTGAGCATTTGAGCCGCGCGGCTCAATCGTGCCTAATAATTTGAACCGCGCGGTTCAGCTTTCAAATTGATTGGGTAATTTCTAATCGGTTCAAAAATTAAATTGGCTCAATTCCAATTTGCTTGGTTCAACCCCTCATTTCAAACCCACATCTCAAATTCAATTCTAATTTTGCCCCAAAGTCTCCAATTTGCCCTAATCCATCTACACCCAAAATCAAACCCAACAACCCTAATTTTGAAAAGTCAAAATTGTCAAACTCACATCTCATTTCATCTCCCATTCCTTCGACAACCCTCCTCTCCCAAAACCACCGCCGCTCAACCCGCTCCTCCCTCCTCCGAACTCATCTCCTCCGCCAACCTCAATCTCACATCTCAACCCACGTCTTTTTCCTTGAAATCCTCAATTCCTCCTCCAATCAAATGGGTAGAAACAACAAAATTGAAGCTTCCATTGTCCAGAATATGAGCGCCCCATCCAGCAGTGCTAGTGCTCCTTCTCATCCCCCTCCACCATTTGAGTATGCACCTCCCTTTGCCCCTGCTCGACCTCATGCTGGCCCTTCTCGACCGCTCGGTTATACACCTTCTTATGCACCGACTCCACACTATGCTTCCCTACCTCCCTATTCTACCATTGGATTCCATGCATCAGAGGATCGATTTGCAGGCCTAGACGATGATGATGAGGATGCCGTGCTTTGAGGCTTGCTTGGTGTTATTGCCTACCTTCTTATGGCTATTTGTATTTGCACTTTCATTCCTATGAACCTTGTGACGGTCGTTTGACTATTTTGATGTTTTGGATGTTTAAGTCGCCCTTGTGCGCAATTTTGGGATATTTTACTCTTGGATGATTCGTTATGTTACATTTCCTTGTTTTGGCTATCTTTCATATAAGACATTGAAATTGACTTGTCTCTTGCATGCTATAATTTTCCATATTCATATCTTGCCCAAGCTAACTTTCACTTGTCTCATTTTCGCCATCAAGGAACACTAGTCCGTGCCTAGAGTAAAACAATTGGGAGAGACCTACATTCTACAAACGAGTGGAGTTCCTTTCCGCCTTCACCTCTATTTCATATTTCTTTTGCGCTTAGGGACTAAGCTTTGTTTAAGTGTGGAGTGGTTGTTATTTGGTTTAGGCGCATAATTCACAAGCTCATACCATGCATATCTTTTGAAATGAACACTTACATCATGCTTTATCCCAACCTTTCTTGAGTATTATACTTCCAAAAGCTTGTGATTATCGATTCTCATCTTCTATAAGTCACGCCTAGCTTGCAATTCCCTTTTACATGATTGAGAGTCCAAAACCAAACTAGCTCTATTGAATGCTCATTCTTGTGAATCAATTTCACTGCTATCTTGTGCTTATCTAGAAATCTAAGTATTTTCCATGCATGCTTTGAAAAGTTTTAGCAAGCACGTTTTGAAACCCTCATGAAAAACTTAAACCTCTAAATTGCTTTTAGGTGACTTTAGCTCTCTTGCCTCGTGCCTTGTTTGTGGTTGATCCTAGCACATTCCATATTCACATTGAGCATATTGTCAAGTTCTAAGTGTGGAGTCAAAAGAGGGCGAAAAATAGGCCCCAACAAAAAATTATACCCTACTCCCATGGTCAAAAGAGGGCAAAGCCCCGACCAAAAACTTTCTCAAGTGCACGAGAAGTTTTGTGCAAAATATACAAATGTCGGGGGTTAGGAAGAAAAGTTCCCCCTCGAAAGCATTTGTAGGCCAAAGGCCAAGTTAAAACCACTTAGAACTTGACTTTACGCTCCTCCGCCATCTCTTTTATGTGTGAGTTCACCACATGCATTGTGTGCTAGCAAGTTGAGCTCTAGGACGACCCTTGTGATTTTCACATAAGCTATTGATTGGTTTATGCTTGTTTTAAGAACTCTTGTTGTCATACTCCTCTTTCCTTATGGATTACGACTTTAGCGTCTAAAACTTGGAAATGAGTTTATATCGTGAGCCCATGGACTAGCCCTAGCTAGCATAGGTGATCGAACGACGTTTTTGTGCAAAAAGCTTTAACTATCTTTCAAAAGCCTTGCATCATGAAATGAATAGACTTTTGGGTTAGGCACTTGATAGCGCTAGAATTGACCTCCTTGAATGTGCACCCTCATGTGGACTTAAACGGTTGAAAAACTCTCTTGAAATGTATAGTGATTGTGATGCTAGCGTGGGATGTGAAGTAAGTTTTGAGAAATCCTCGCCTTAATTTGCTTTGCACTCTTATGGGATAAATGCATGTGGGATTTGTGAGTATTACCATTTCCGAAAACTCTCACGAGACTATAACTCGTCCACTAGGGTAGCCTAGGGGTTTAAAGGCTTGGTGCATTCGCTAAATGCACTCGTGTCACCTACGAAAGTGGTTTATCATAAGTATTGTTTGTTTCATAGTGTTTTTAGGTAGTTTTCATAACCATATGGAGTTCTCTTTGAACCGATCCTAAGTGAGCAAAATGCATTAATATTGTTGACCCCTATGATCAGTTTGCTCGGGACGATCAAACATTAAGTGTGGAGTGATTTGATAGCGCTTAAACACATGCATCTTAGGCAATCCCTACACTTATTGTTTCGATCGTTTTATCACGATTTCGCTTGCTATTTGATGTTTTGTGGTTCATTTCAGGCAAATTGCAGCATTTAAGCTGAGAACACAAGCAAGCAGTGATTTAGGAGCAAAACCGAGTTTTTAGAGCAAAAAGTGCCCAAGGAGCAGTTTGAGCCGCGAGGCTCAAATGTTGGCCTTGGATTGAGCCGCGCGGTTGAAGTGGAGACCAGAAGCAAACGAGTCTCTGAGGTATTGAGCTGCGCGGTTCAATGTCTCCCTTGGATCGAGCCGCCAGGCTCAAATGCTCAGAAGGTCCGAGGAAATTCTCCCCTGCTCGAGCCGCCCGGCTCAAACTCCTCAATGAATTGAGCCGCCCTGCTCAAATGCTCAGAAACTTCAGATGATCTCCTCCCCTGTTTGAGCCGCGTGGCTCAAATCCCTTCATCCAGTTGAGCCGCGCGGTTCAGCCGTGCTACAGTTCCGGAAACCCTAATTTTCTGCTATAAATAGAAAGTGGGAGAGAGAGAAAAGGGGGGCTTTTTGGGGGATTTTCAAGGCAGATTTTCTGGATATTTTGGAGCTATTTTACTTGGGAAAGAAGCATTTATTTGGGAGTCATCAACAACAACATTGGATTGGATCATCTAGTTTCATTGAATCTTCATATTGGTTTTGAATTTCTAAACTCAACTTTTCATATGGGTTTTTGCACTATTGTTATTGTTTTTGATTGTAACCTCACCATGAGTGAGTAGTGACCTTGGTTGGGGATCCATGAATCCCCTAAACATGTTTGTGACTTTGTAAATGTTATAGATGTCATTGATGAATGATTTTGCACATGATTCTTCTTCATTTGAATTAAATGTTAAGGGATGCCTACAAGGTGTTTGTGAAAAGTTCTCAATAGGAATCCTAGTTGATTTCATGTTTGATGTAACTTGCGTTGAAAAACATAATTTCAAATGAATTAAATGAAGAAGCATTAGGGTTTTGTGTTACATGGCGACACTCTAATTCTAATGAGAATGGCATGGTTTTAACAAGTGTATGGTTATCTAGCCAATAGAGCTAGGGTTTGAGGGTAGGTAATCTTACTTTATAATGCCAATAGAGCGAGAGTTTGAGGTATTAAGCGAGATGTGACCTCTTAATATTAAGTTGGAGCGAGAGTTGAACTTGATATTAATGTTACATGCCTAAAATTCTAAGTATGTGCATGAGAATTCATCGATGATGTCCTATTTTACCGTCACAATAATTGTTTAGTGGAGGATCGGATCCCTAGTCATCTTTTATTGATTGTTAATCTCTTTTCATTGATCAAACTTCTCTTTGGATAGTGAAATTCTTGCTATCGACATCTTTAGAGGAACAAACCCCCCCCCACCTTAGGCATTCTAGCTTGATCTTTAGCACTTCTAAGTTTGACACCTATCCTCTGGGTTCGATCTCGGATTCCCGAGCTTTTATAAATGTTTTGATCACCGTGACTAGCAAATAGTATTCGAATTTACATTTGAATATTTACTACTACACGCAACCGATCACTACCCTCGCGATAGAAATGATCTGGCGGACCGGTGTCTCCTGTGAGACGTGATCCCACCTCCCCGACTCTGGAAGCTGGAGTGGTAGGCAAAGGGGAGGCGCCTCGAGGAGCCGAGAACTCTGGGGCTAATGGAGGGACGACGGGTGTGCTGGGGCCTCCGGCAAAGGACATGACTGTAGATCTGAGCCACTCCCACTCTCGGCTGGCTCTCGCATCAGACTCTCGGACGAAGTCCTCGAGGCGAGTCAATCCACTCCTCAAGTCTGCCACGCCGGTCGTCAAGCCAGCAATATCGGATGTGACCCTCTACCTCCACTCCGCTGGGTCATCTATGACTGGAGGGGGGATCTCTGCGTCGGGCTCTGCTGGGGGAAGCTCCTCATCGACTGCTGGGAGGCCCTCATCTACCTGTGCCTCAGGGACGTCTGCCGGAGGGGGTGGAGGAGGAGAGGCAGGAGGTGAGGGAGAAGGGGAGGGAGTGAGGTGGGTAAGGCAATAGAGCGGGTTCTGCTGCTTGAACATCCTCCGCGTCAGCGCGGCAGCAGTCACAAGCCCCTCCTGATGGGGCGTCATGTCACAGTCCCAAGTCTTCCCGTCTCGCTTGACGATATGCATGTTCTTCATAAGACCAACGTCAAGCACGCTCCTGGTCGGGGCCTCACATCCCTCGTGGCCAAAGGTGAAGTTACACCTTTGGGCTATCAACGTAATCAAGGAGCCTCCTCCCATGCCCCGGTTCCTCGTGCCCGGCTTCACAATAGTCTCAAAACGGTCGGCAAGACTAGCTAGCCATTCAACTGTCTGCCCGTGCTCTATAGCAAGCATGAGGTCCATATCTGGGAGAGTAAACGACCTAGCCCTCGCCGTCCTCGTATTAATCCCAATCGCTATGACGTGGTGTATAATCTTCCAAACCGAATCAGTAATGGCCGAAGAGTTATACGATGAAATAAACCACTCATTCCTCCCGGAAATCCTCTTCCAAAATCGGGTTTGGTCGTGCTCATTGAATTTCCGGGGCGACGCCTTAGGCTCTGGGAATCCCAACCACTCTCGGATCAAACTCTCCCTAATCCGGAAATCCCGACCTCCCAACGTAAATGTCCAATAATAACCAAAATCATCCCCCTCCTTCTCCTTCAACCACTCAAAAGAGCATGTGAACTCCTCAACTACTCTCTGGTAGGTCCCCGGATCATCCATAAAAAGAAAAGACAAACCATGCTGAGTGAGGCGAGAATGTACCTCATCAGTGACCGCTTCATCGATACCACGAAGCAATCCCATGTCCAAGTAAAGTGTCGGGATGGCTGTCTTTTTCTTCGAAGAGATAGCAGCATGATGAGTCCGGTGCTTCTCGTCCCTAAATACCAAGGGAGCCGAGAATGGGTACGGGACCGGCATGGGCATCGGTCCCTCATAAGGTCCCTCCTGAGGCACGATCGGCACTATGGCCGTGGATGGAGGTGCTGCAGCGGGAGAGGGCTCTCTGGGCACCGGGGGTGAGGGAGCTCTAGGGGCAGGAGGCACGGGCGCTCTCCTCTTCGGTGCCGGTTTCCTCGGTTGAGGCTTTTTCTTCTTTGGAGGCGCTGGGGAAACCGGTACGGTCTCAATCTCTTCATCTGACCCCGAGCTAAGATCAGCTAGCGAACCCCTCAATAACCTTCTCTTGCGGGAAACAAGAGGTCTATCACCCTCGTCCTCTAGGGTAAAGTCGTCGATTTGCTCATCGAGCGAGGGCTGTTGAGCAACCCCCTTGCCTTTCGATTTTGAACTGGACGAGGTACCGGCACGACCCATGATGCACTGGAAATGGAAAGTCAAGCCAAAATGAGCAAAAACTCAAAAACTGCACTGAACTCTGATCGAGTCGATTGACTGGCTGGCTACTGATGTCCCAGTCGATCGACTGGGGACTGAAAATCCGACGGGATTTAGGGCGAAATTAGGGGTTTTTCCGGGAGGCTATGGGAACTCAAATTGATGCTTGGGGTTTGTAGGCGGGACAATGGGGAGTCGAATGGAGGATGAATCGAGAGGATTGGCCGGTGGACGAAAGAGATCAGTGGAGGAGTAAAATTCCGATCGGAGATCGGGTTTTGATGGAGATGGAGCTTGAATCGGTGTGGCGGCTTGATGGCGGAGGGTGGTGGTGTGATGGCGAGGCTAAACGGGCGAGCGGAGGCGTGGATCGGATGAGTTCGGACGGAAGTCGGATCGGAAATAGGGTTAGGGTTTTCGGTGAGCTCGGGTGAAATGAGGAAGAAAGGAAGAAAGGCTGGGTTTGGATAAGAAAATCCCAGTCGATCGATTGGGAGGCCAGTCGATCGACTGGGAAAACAGGAAAAACAAGGGCCCCTGAACCTCTATCCAGTCGATCGACTGGCGCATTGCTTGCCTCCCAGTCGATCGACTGGATCCAAATTCCTGCAAAAATATTTTCCACTTCTCGTCGAATCCCAACTCCATACTCAGAATTTTTACTCATAATCAAGAATAGGTAGCACTCAAAATATCACATATAATCAAGGCATCCTCTCTTAAGCAACCACTAGCACATAAACATACGATTTTCAAACAAACAAGCTAGGATTACCACTCCACACTTAGAATGCCACCATCATCAAGAAAATTCATGCAAGCCTTATATCACGTCACACACACCTAATCATGCATTTAGAATCATCCCAATCACCAAGCCACATGATGAGTTCACAAAATGCATGCTACACATATATGAAAGTTACTTGTGCATAGATAGACAACTCACAAACCGGAGTACCTCCCGTGAGGTGCCTAGTTTAACGTCTTGGCAAAGACCGAGCCGATCCTTTTCTTACTAAGAAACACACTTGAGGAGTCCTTTGCTAGGATCCCTCCTCAAGCGGATATAGGCTCTCTATGGGTCGGTCAAAGAGAAGGTCATATTTTGTTCATCCCGAACGCCTTTTCTATAATGCTTTAGCCTTTGCCCATTTGCAGTAAAAGTGGTTCCATCATTGTTGAGCAATTCTACGTGTCCATCCTCGTGAGGCTTGTGGACAATAAATGGACCACTCCACCGACTTCTCAACTTCCCTGGAAATAACTTGAGCCTAGAGTTGAAGAGCAAGACCTTCTCTCCCTTTTTGAACTCACGACGAAAGATTTTCTTGTCGTGCCATTTCTTAGTCTTCTCTTTATAGATCCTATCACTCTCGTAGGCCTCATTCCTTATTTCCTCCAACTCATGGAGTTGAAGGATCCTATGATCTCCCGCCGTTTGTAAGTCCATATTTAGCATTTTAACTGCCCACATCGCCTTGTACTCCAATTCTACCGGCAAATGGCACGGTTTCCCATATATAAGGTGATAGGGAGACATCCCAATAGGGGTCTTGAACACCGTACGATAGGCCCATAGAGCGTCATCTAGCTTCGATGACCAATCCTTTCTCGAGCTTCCCACGGTTTTCTCCAAGATTGCCTTAATCTCTCGATTTGAAATCTCCACTTGCCCACTCGTTTGTGGGTGATAAGGTGTAGCAACCTTGTGGCTAACCCCATATTTCCGAAGTAAGGCTTCAAAATGCTTCTCTTTAAAATGAGAGCCGCCATCGCTAATGACGGTCCTAGGGACTCCAAATCTTGGAAAAATAATCTTCTTGAATAGCTTGGTGACCACTTTGGCATCGCAAGTAGGGGAAGCGACGGCCTCAACCCATTTGGAGACGTAGTCCACTGCGACCAATATATATTGGTTCCCGTATGAAGAAGGGAAAGGTCCCATATAGTCAATGCCCCATACGTCAAATATCTCGAGCGGGAGGATGCTTTGTTGGGGCATTTCATGCCTCTTTGAGATGTTTCCCGTTCTTTGGCATTGATCACAAGCTTTCACGAATTCATAAGCATCGCCGAAGAGAGTAGGCCAATAAAAGCCGCTTTGTAGAACCTTCGATGCAGTCTTTGCTCCACTACCATGTCCTCCATATTGGGAAGAGTGACAATGGTAAAGAATGTCCCTCATTTCTTCTTCGGCGACACAAGTTCTATATAAACCGTCCGCGCATAGCCTATATAAATAGGGCTCATCCCAATAGTATCTCTTCGCCTCGGATAAGAACTTCCTCTTTTGATGGTGGTTCATATCGTGAGGAATGATCCCACAAACCACGAAGTTTACGAAGTCCGCGTACCATGGGAGGGCCTCCGCCTCAACTCTGATGAGTTGCTCTCCAATAAATGAGTCATTCACGGGTCTAGTATCCTCTTCAATCTCTTCATTTTCCTCTAGCCTTGATAGGTGGTCGGCTACCACATTTTCCACCCACTTTTTATCTTTGATCTCTATATCAAATTCTTGGAGCAATAGAATCCATCTTATCAATCTTGGCTTGGAATCTTTCTTTGCCAAGAGGTACTTGATCGCCGCATGATCCGTGAATAATATAACCTTCGAAGCCACTAGGTATGGACGAAACTTATCAAAAGCGTACACAATAGCAAGGAGCTCCTTCTCGGTTGTAGTATAGTTCAATTGAGCTCCATTGAGAACCTTGCTTGTGTAGTGGATGGCATGAAGTTTCTTGTCCACCCTTTGTCCAAGGACCGCCCCAATAGCATAATCACTAGCGTCGCACATGAGCTCAAAGGGTAAATCCCACCTTGGAGGTTGAATAATTGGAGCCGAAATCAATGCCTCTTTCAATTTCTCGAAGGCCACCAAGCACTCTTCATCAAAACGAAACTTGGTGTCATTGCATAATAGGTTTGTTAAAGGCTTTGCAATCTTCGAGAAATCCTTAATGAATCTCCTATAAAACCCGGCATGGCCGAGAGAGCTCCTTATACCCTTGACATCCTTGGGAGGTGGCAATTTTTCCATGACCTCAATTTTAGCCTTGTCCACCTCAATTCCTCTCTTAGAGACCAAGTGACCAAGCACTATTCCTTCCTGCACCATAAAATGACATTTTTCCCAATTAAGAACAAGGTTCGTCTCAATACATCTTTTCAACACTTTAGCCAAATTAGCTAAGCAATCCTCAAAAGACGAACCATAAACAGAAAAGTCATCCATGAATACTTCCATAATCTTTTTAATAAATTCAGAAAATATAGCCATCATGCATCTTTGAAATGTACCCGGCGCATTACAAAGTCCAAAGGGCATTCGCCGATAGGCAAATGTTCCATAGGGACATGTAAATGTGGTTTTCTCTTGATCTTGTGGATGAATAGGGATTTGGAAAAATCCACTATATTCATCAAGATAGCAAAAATAATCATGCTTGGCTAATCTTTCCAACATTTGATCAATAAAAGGAAGTGGAAAGTGATCTTTCTTAGTGGCTTGATTTAGTTTTCTATAGTCCACACACATACGCCAACCGGTCACGGTTCTCGTGGGAATCAATTCATTCTTCTCATTTTTAATAACGGTCATTCCCCCCTTTTTAGGCACTACATGAATGGGGCTCACCCATTTGGAGTCCGCGACGGGGAAAATGATTCCCGCATCAAGCAATTTAAGAACTTCCTTTTTCACTACTTCACCAACAATAGGATTCAACCTCCTAGCTCTCTCCCTAGATGGCATACTATCACTCTCTAAATTGATTTCATGCATGCATAAATTTGGGCTTATTCCCCTTAAGTCATCAATAGAATAGCCAATAGCATCCTTATGTTCTCTAACCACATCAAGCAATTTTGAGGTTTCAACATCATTCAAAGAAGCATTCACAATGATAGGCAAGCTAGAGTTTGGGCCTAAGAACTCATACCTTAGGCTTGTTGGTAGAGCTTTTAGCTCTACCGAACAAGACTCCTTACCTTTGTCGCTTAGAGACCCCTCTTCACATTCTTCCTCCAAGATAGCCCAACAATCGGCAATGTCGGGAAGCTCATTATCAAGGTCAATAGCACTCATGAGAAGGTTAGGCACATCATACAATTCATAAGTATCAACTAGGTCAAGATAATTACAAGTCATTGTAGAATTAGGACCTCGTTGTGCTTTTTCAAGATTAAACTCAATCTCCTCGTCTTCTACTCTCATGGTGATCGACCCCTTAGTTGTATCAAAAATAGCCCCCGCGGTGTAGAGGAAGGGCCTTCCCAATAGAATGGGAATTTCATTGTCCTCCTCCATTTCTAACACCACGAAATCCCCCGGAATATAGAAATTCCCTACTCTAACCGGGACATCCTTAAGAACTCCCTTGGGGAATCTTGAGGAGCAGTCCGCGAGCCTTAGAATCATGCTAGTTGGTTTAGGCTCACCCATATTTAGCTTTTTACACAAAGAATAAGGCATCAACGATATACTGGCACCCAAATCACACATAGCACGTTCAATCTTAATATCATTAATAAAGCATGAAATGGAAAAGCTACCGGGATCCTCAAGCTTTGGGGGCATGTGAGGTTGGAGTATGGCACTACATTCGCCATTGAGGGACACCGTATCGACATCCTCGATTGTTCTCCTGCAAGTAATAACATCCTTTAGAAATCTAGCATAAGAAGGAGCTTGAGTTATCACATCGGTGAAGGGCATTGTGACATAGAGCTTCCTCATCATCTCGGCAAAATTGGAGAATTGCTTATCATTGCTCTTCTTCTTTAGCCTTTGGGGAAATGGAATAGGAGGGGTGTATACTCTAGGTTTGTCTTTCTCCTTTTCCACCTCACTCTCTTTCTCAACTTGAGGGCTAGGAACCTCTTCATCCAACTCTTCAATTTCGGCACTAGCTTGGCCTCCAAGATCAAAGGTAATGAACGTTGTAATTTTTAGGTACAAGTCAAAAACATTTATATTGACCGGTAAGTACCGGGTCGTCCAAGGAGCAACTTTAAACTTATGAGCACTATTCGATTTCGTTCCGATAAGTCTATCCTAATTACGGAAGGTTTGATTGGTGAAGTTACTAAAGAGAATGAATATGAACAATGAGAACAAACTAAGGGAATCTAGAGATAATGTCACTACCAAGGCAAAAGGTGTACTCTAGGGAACTATTTCACTCATGTGTGTTTTTAGACTCCAAGAATTCAATTTCATGCAAAAACAATCATGTTAGATGATTAGATTAAGGCGTGCATCTATTAAACCAAATTCAATCGCTAGATGTTGTTACTTGATTTAAGGGAAAGGCACCTCGCACGTGAGCTTCAATCGCTAGATATTATTAGCTCACGTCCTACTCAAAGGTTCTCAATCATCAACGCTAGTTGAGTGATCGATAGCCAATGAGCGGTTTAAGATCAAGCCTATCTCAATGCCAAGATGAGTCACGCTAGTGATCATCACTTAACAAGAGTGAATCTACCTCATTCTAGAACCATCAGTCTCGTTCGCTAGAACACTCAACCTCAAATTCATGTTTCTAGACCACTTA
Source organism: Rhodiola kirilowii (assembly GCA_033675215.1). Taxonomy (NCBI): domain Eukaryota; kingdom Viridiplantae; phylum Streptophyta; class Magnoliopsida; order Saxifragales; family Crassulaceae; genus Rhodiola; species Rhodiola kirilowii. Next base: position 55,681,810 of record CM066197.1, on the reverse strand, counting down.
GGCATTTTATCAAACACTTGGTGGGCATAGAATTGACATTACATCCAAGTAGATTCACAATCATCCAAACATGTTATTCTAACATTGATTCATTATAGATAAGGAGTGTTAACACACATGAGGTCCATAGGACCCTAGAATACAAAACACTACTCACAAATCATGTTCATAGACAAACACAAATTGTATTGAGTACATAGATGAAAATACAATGGAAGGAATAAACCAAGGTGTAGATGATCTTCTTCCCCCTTTGGATCTTCAATCTTCAATGGATGATCCCCCTTGAAGCCTTGGTAGCTTGTTTTCTCTAGAAACCCTCAGTTTTTCTCCCCCCAAAATCAGCCTTTTTTCTCAAAAACCCTAAGTTTCAATTTATAGAAAGCAGCAAAAATCCTGTCTTTACGACTCAACCGGCCGGTTCAAATGCATGAAGGATCCTCAACCGGCCGGTTCAATTAGGGGAGGCTTGGGCGAGAACTTGCTGAGATTTTGAACCGGGCGGTTCAAATTGTGAAGGAAATTGAACCGGCCGGTTCAGATTGTGGCTGGCTTCCTCTGGAGTCTCTGACCATTTGAGCCGGGCGGCTCAGATTTGTGCACTAATTGAGCCGGCCGGTTCGGCTCCTCAGAGCCTCTTCCCGTCCGAATCTGATCTTGATGTAAACTACAAAGTTGTAGCCCTTTGAAATACCTTTCCAACAAGCTAAAGATCAGCCAAATCGGACATCGGATGAGCCCTATAGGTCCAAAACAAGGCGCAAAGGTCAATATGCTCGGAAATCCATATTTTTGCTCCGAAACTTCGGTTTTCTTCGAGAATTGATCTTTTTGAACTCGGGGACCATAAGGTTGGTTTCTAACCTGAAATGGCAATCAAGTGGGTGAAATGGCATCGAAATAGCATCGGGAATGGACCAAAACTCTTCGTAAATGGGTATGTAAATGAGTCGAGAATTCGACTCATCAAAACACTCCACACTTAGAGTTTGATCGTCCCGAGCAAACAATAAAATCAAGCCAAAGAGAAACAAATGGCGAATAGCTAAATCATTATGTTCAACGCCAATTTGCTCCTATCATTCATAATGTCTCAAACTTTTATTACTAACTACTCTAACACATATTTACAAGCTAACTCCTTTTCGTAGGTGTGACGAGTGCATTTAGCGTATGCACCAAGCCTTTAAACCCCTAGGCTACCCTAGTGGACGAGTTATAGTCTCGTGAGAGTTTTCAGAAAAGGGAATACTCACAAATCCCAAATGCACATATCCCATAAGAGTGAATGCAAGAGTGCTCAACCAAGGCTACGATTTATCAAGACTAATCCCACACCCCAAGCTAGACTATCGTCACAATATCATCAAAAGAGCTCTTGAACCATTTAAGTATCCTATGAGGTTGTGCATTCAAGATCATCAATACTAAAACTTTCAAATGCCTCATCCAAAAGTCTACTCATTTTCAAGGCAATACAATAGAAGTGCAGCTTTTAGTTTGCACAAAAAAAAATGTCAATCGCTTGCCTATGCTAGCTAGGGCTAGTCCACGGGTTTGCGACATGGAACTCATTCCCCAGTTTTAGGCGCTTAAGCCGTAATCCATAAGGGAAGAGGAGTTCGACACAAGAGTTCTTATAAAACAAGCATAGACCAAATGATAGTTCCCGTGCAAGCACATGGGTCGTCCAAAAGTCATTCTAACTAGCACACATGCAAATGATGAATCCCGCACAAATGAAGAATGGAGGAAAAACATAGAGTCAAGTTTTAAGTGCTTCTTATTTTTTTGGAACGGCCTTTGGCCTACAAATGCTTTCGAGGGGGGACTTACCTCCCTAACCCCCGGCATTTGTATATTTTGGAGCGAAACTTCTCGGGTACCTCGAGAAAGTTTTTAGTCGGGGCTTTACCCTCTTTGACCGCAAAAATCTTTTCTTTTTCTTTTTTTTTCTTTTTTTTTCTTTTTTTTTCTTTTTTTTTCTTTTTTTTTCTTTTTTTTTGAATGGGGCTTCGCCCTCTTTTGACTCCACACTTAAAACTTGACAATATGTTCAAAAAGTGTATGGAATGTGCGGGAGTCAAACATAAGCATGGCACTAAATTAGAGAACTCAAGTCACCAAGGAGCAAACAAAAGGTCTAAGTTTTTCGTGAAAATTTTAAAAATGCTTGCTAAAAAACTTGTTCCAAAGTATTTCAACGAAAATACTTAGAGATTTAGATAGACAAGGGATAGCAATGATATTGATTCCCAAGAATGCACATTCATAGGACTAGGTCGGTTCTAGGTTCAAGATCCAATAAATGTGACGAATAGGCTAGATGTGATTTATAGGGATTTAGAGTTGATGGTCACAAGCCTATGCGGTTAAAAACACTCTCATGATAGGGATAAGGCACAAAAGATGCAAGTGTCATTCAAAAAAATGATATGCAAGGCATGAAAACATGTGAGCATGTGAACGACGTGCATAAATCCACTCCACACTTAAAATCAAGCTTAGTCCCTAAGCGCAAACAATAAAGAAAATGAAAATAAGACGCATAGGAACTCCCCTCGTTTGTAGATGTGCCCCACCAAAAGAAAAGACGTCATTGTGCAAAACGTGATCGAACATGATGTAAATAACTCCCTTGATGACAAGAAAAACATGAGAGGTTAAAAGTAACTAGTGACATACAAGGTCATGCAACGCAAGTATGAGCAAGAGAGCATCACAAGTTACATGATAACATCATGGCACAAGTTTCATAGACTTCAAGCAAGGAAAGTAATCTACATCCTTCATAGTTTGCACATGAGCCCTAAGGGCAACATCATTATTCATGGATAAATCAAAGGGAAAGTGGAGGGACTTGGAATTATGAAGTGGGATTGGAGTGAGTAGAACTCACTCCACACTTAAAATTTTACCCACTAATCACACATTTCACATTCCATATTTAAAGTCTAATCCACTCAAAATCATGCCAAACATTTAAATATAAAGAACGAGAATGAAACGACTTACAAATCGGGTTACCTCCCGCAAGGGCCTAGTTTTTCCCGTCTTGGCAAAGACGTAGCAAAGCGCCCCATAGAATCACTCGTGAGAAGTCCTTTGCTAGGATCCCTTCTCACGGGGCCTTGGATTTAGCGTGTCAATCCACCTTTAAGTCCCATTTGAATTTCTTCCCATCAAGTCTACAATGGACTTTCCTTTGGAAAGTTGACCCCTTCAAATATGAACATCCCTTTAGAGCTAAGGGGTCATGGGAGCTTCCTTCCAAAGATCTTGAAAAATAAGGCACGAAGCTCCCAAACTTGTCTCGAGACATCGGAATGAAGAAGGAGTCTTCAAAATTTGTCTCGAGCTTGATGGGCACACCCTCCTTTAATTTCTCAATAATTTCCTTGGGTGCCCACTCCTCAATATCGCTCATTAAACTTGTGTCTTCTTGTGTGCAAGGTGGCTCTCTAGTCACGTCCATATAAATCTCAACAAAGTCTTCATACCTTTGAACTTCTTTCGGCTCAATATCCTCTTCCTCAATCTTATCCTCATCAAGAATTCGGGATTCACATTTAGGCTCTTCTATAGCGGGAGGGAGGAGTTCTTCTTCATCGATAAAAGTTATTTCCTCTATGCAAGAGGCATCATCATTGAAGAATTCCTCGTCGGAGAGCCAAGGCGTTGATGGAATGATGAGCTCTTGTGTGTTCTCGTCTAAATGATCTTGAGATGTGCTAGTAGTGAAGGATGCTTCACTCTTGCATTCCACATCGTCTTCGTCACAAGATTCACCATCACACCCCTCATAAAAAGCTTGGAGAGCGGCTCTCTTGAACTCCTCCTCATTTAATTGATCCCATTCTTGCCTTGAGGCATTAGATTCAAGAACTTCCTCTTTGGACACCTCTTCTTCATCATCCAAGTCCCCATTTTCCATTGCTTGTCGCGCTAATGTGCTTTCCAACACTTTTCTTTGGGCTATAAGTTCATCCATGCGTTGGTTCAAAGCTTGGAAAGCTTGTTGTGTGTCTAGGCGATCTTGGGAGATCTTGGCATTAAGAGCTTCATAAGAGGCCATCCCTTCTTGTCTAACTCTCTCACCTTCATTCAAAGAGTTTAGCAATTCCTTGTAGAAGAGCTCCTTGTCCATAGGTTGTGGATTTTGAGGGTATGGAGGGTAGGAGTCTTCCTCTTGTTTACCCTTCTCATTTGCCTTTCAAGGAGTTTAGCAATTCTTCGAGGGCGAGTTGAGGAGGTTGAGGATTCAATTGATATTGAGGGTAAGAGGCATCTTCAAACGAGTATTGGCTATCATTTCGATAAGAAGTGTATGAATGTGTCGAATAGCCATGATCTTCCCAATAGGCATTTCGATGCTCCTCCTCTTGGTCATATTCTTCATTGTATGAGACTTGTTGGTTGTATGAGTACATCCTCGCAAAACAAAAGAACAAAGTTAGCAAGAGATATGAGTGTATAGAATGTACAAATGAAAAAGAAAAATATTTACAAGAATAGTCCAAATCTCACAAAATCTACTCTAGTGCTCTAGTTAATTCATTGCTCCCCGGCAACGGCGCCATTTTGAACGTTGTAATTTTTAGGTACAAGTCAAAAACATTTATATTGACCGGTAAGTACCGGGTCGTCCAAGGAGCAACTTTAAACTTATGAGCACTATTCGATTTCGTTCCGATAAGTCTATCCTAATTACGGAAGGTTTGATTGGTGAAGTTACTAAAGAGAATGAATATGAACAATGAGAACAAACTAAGGGAATCTAGAGATAATGTCACTACCAAGGCAAAAGGTGTACTCTAGGGAACTATTTCACTCATGTGTGTTTTTAGACTCCAAGAATTCAATTTCATGCAAAAACAATCATGTTAGATGATTAGATTAAGGCGTGCATCTATTAAACCAAATTCAATCGCTAGATGTTGTTACTTGATTTAAGGGAAAGGCACCTCGCACGTGAGCTTCAATCGCTAGATATTGTTAGCTCACGTCCTACTCAAAGGTTCTCAATCATCAACGCTAGTTGAGTGATCGATAGCCAATGAGCGGTTTAAGATCAAGCCTATCTCAATGCCAAGATGAGTCACGCTAGTGATCATCACTTAACAAGAGTGAATCTACCTCATTCTAGAACCATCAGTCTCGTTCGCTAGAACACTCAACCTCAAATTCATGTTTCTAGACCACTTAGGCATTTTATCAAACACTTGGTGGGCATAGAATTGACATTACATCCAAGTAGATTCACAATCATCCAAACATGTTATTCTAACATTGATTCATTATAGATAAGGAGTGTTAACACACATGAGGTCCATAGGACCCTAGAATACAAAACACTACTCACAAATCATGTTCATAGACAAACACAAATTGTATTGAGTACATAGATGAAAATACAATGGAAGGAATAAACCAAGGTGTAGATGATCTTCTTCCCCCTTTGGATCTTCAATCTTCAATGGATGATCCCCCTTGAAGCCTTGGTAGCTTGTTCTCTCTAGAAACCCTCAGTTTTTCTCCCCCCAAAATCAGCCTTTTTTCTCAAAAACCCTAAGTTTCAATTTATAGAAAGCAGCAAAAATCCTGTCTTTACGACTCAACCGGCCGGTTCAAATGCATGAAGGATCTTCAACCGGCCGGTTCAATTAGGGGAGGCTTGGGCGAGAACTTGCTGAGATTTTGAACCGGGCGGTTCAAATTGTGAAGGAAATTGAACCGGCCGGTTCAGATTGTGGCTGGCTTCCTCTGGAGTCTCTGACCATTTGAGCCGGGCGGCTCAGATTTGTGCACTAATTGAGCCGGCCGGTTCGGCTCCTCAGAGCCTCTTTCCGTCCGAATCTGATCTTGATGTAAACTACAAAGTTGTAGCCCTTTGAAATACCTTTCCAACAAGCTAAAGATCAGCCAAATCGGACATCGGATGAGCCCTATAGGTCCAAAACAAGGCGCAAAGGTCAATATGCTCGGAAATCCATATTTTTGCTCCGAAACTTCGGTTTTCTTCGAGAATTGATCTTTTTGAACTCGGGGACCATAAGGTTGGTTTCTAACCTGAAATGGCAATCAAGTGGGTCAAATGGCATCGAAATAGCATCGGGAATGGACCAAAACTCTTCGTAAATGGGTATGTAAATGAGTCGAGAATTCGACTCATCAGGTAACTCTCTTCCTTTTTGGTAGCTCGCTCTCTAGCTCTTTCCCGCTCCTCAAAGTCACCGCATTGCAATGCTCTCTATTTATTTGGTCGGGTCTAGCCGGTAGCTTGCCCGGTGCCCTTGTAGATGCCTCGGCTTGTTGAGCAATTTGACTTTCAAGCATTTTGTTGTGGGTCTCCAATCTCTCAAACTGAGTTTGCATGTCTTCAAATTTAGCTTGAACGTCCCTACTTGCCCTCTCTTATTGTGCAAGGATTTTGGCTAGCATAGCTTCCACACCGGATGGTTCATTTGAAGGTTGTGGAGGAGCTTCAACTTGTTGATAGGGCCTTTGAGCTTGAGATTGATATTGTTGCCCTTGGTTTCTTTGAAGCAAGGTCGGTCCTTGACCTTGATATTGGTTCCTAGGTTGGAACCCTTGATTGGATTGAGTAGGTTTAGGACCGAATCCGGGAGGTGTGGATCCAAAGTCGGGGCGAGTAGGATTAGTGGTCTTGTAGGAGAAATTGGGGTGATTTCTCCATCCCGAAGAGAATTTCGGTGTAGTATAATTCGCTTGAGAGCTTTGCCCTTGATTTGTATTACTCCCATAGTCTCTTCCTTGGTTTCCTCCCACAAAATTGATTTCTCCATAGCCTTGACCTTGCACATCCCTTTGAACCAATGGGCAAGAAACGGTCTCATGCTCGTAGACCTCACAAATATCACATCCTTGCTTCGTTGAAGCTTCTTTTTCCGGGTGTTTTAGTTTGAAGACTTCATCCGATAGGCTCTCAAAGTCCTTCCTCAAAGCATCATAATCACTAGAGCTCACCGCTTTAACCTCATGCCTTTCATGTCTTCTTCTCGGGTTTCCTCTCTCACTTCCCCACATGAAGTAGTTATTCAAGATTTTCTCTATTACCGCGAACCCTTCATGTGGTTCTAGTTCCATAATAGCTCCGCCCGAGGCGGTGTCAAGAGCAAGTCGAGAGTTACCATCAACACCGTGGTAGAAGGTATGGAAAACGTGTAGATCATCGAGGTTGTGGTGAGGACAAAGCCTTTGATATTCTTTATACCGCTCCCATGCTTCATAGAGGTTTTCCCCATCCAATTGTGAGAAATTTGTAATTTTATTCCTATAGTATGCCGTCTTGGAAGGAGGGAAGTATTTGTTTAGAAATGCCACGGCGAGCTCCTCCCAAGTGGTGAAACTATCAAGAGTTTGACTCCTCAACCAATCCTTCGCCTTTCCCGTGAGGGAGAAGGGGAAAAGCCTTAGAAGCTTTGCATCTTCTGAGAACCCATTGATCTTGAAGGTGGCACACACTTCAAGGAATGTTGTCAAGTGAGAATTCGGGTCCTCATTGTCCCTTCCCGAGAATTGGTTGGATTGGACCATTTGGATCATGGAAGTCTTCAAATCAAAATCTCGGTTATCAACCGTCGGTACGAGGATTGGGGAACGATATCCATAGGCCGTAGGAGTGGCATAATCCTTGAGAACCCTTCTAGCTTGGGGCAAGGGTGGAAGGTTATTTTGGTTGACTTGATGAGGAGGGGGCGGAGGAGGAAGTCTATTATCCCTATCTCCCATGACTTCTTGAGTGTTGGAAGTTTCTTGAACGTTTGAGGTTGATCCTTTATCCTTGGTTGTCTTACTCCTTGTAGGATATCGGTTAACTAGTTCTCTTATCGGTTGATTCAAATCTCTATCCACAATTTGAGTAAGCTTCTTGGTCTTTGGTGGCATAAAAGAAGTGAACCTACAAGAGAAGCCAATTAAAACAAGTAAGCGTAGTGAAGTAGTTCAAGGATTGCAAGTAACAAGTAAAATAAAGTAAAACATGGAATAGTCGGAGCACTAAATGATTTTCCTAGGGGTAATCTAGCTATTGCTCCCCGGCAACGGCGCCATTTTGACGTGTGTATTTTTGGGATACGGTCAAAAACAATTTGTAATCAACCGGTAAGACCGGTGTCGAACCCAAGGGAGCAAACGGACTACGCGCTAAGTCTATCAAACTTTCTTACTCGGCTAATTCCTAAAATTCAAGTGTGATTGAGTTATCAATGATTCAAAACAAGAATGAAATGGTTTTTAATGGATTAAATTCAATTAAAAGCGAGTTTCGAGGGATTAATCCCCTCCTTGGCAATTTCCCAATGATCATGCGTACAAGAGTTCAATTAATTATGAGTTGATAGGTTTTAAACCTAGCTTAGACTAAAATTAGACAAACCACGCATGTTTAATCCTAGTCAAGCCATCTTAGCTAGGATCTCACTAATTAAAGAGTATTGATCCACTATATAGCATTTACTCTCATAAATGCTACATGCACAAAGTCCTAGTTCACCTCTCACCATGCATTTACTCTCATAAATGTAGGTTAAGTTCAATTTTACTACATCCAAACCATCACTAAGCTCTCTCGATACTTAGATCATAGTTCTAACACAAACATGTCACTTAGGCATTTTATCAAACACTTAGAGACATGTCTAACATGAAGAGCATAGTAAAATGAAATCAACTTCAATAAATCCATTCAAATGTGTATACAATGATCATTGAGTACCAAGGAGGTTCATAGAACCCTCAAAACACAAGGGGAACTACTCACACATCATGTAAGACAACATGATGTGTGGGTTTTTAACAAAAATCTAAGAGAAAGGAAGAGGGAAAAGAGTAGGATTGATGATCCTAATAAACTCCCTAGATCTTCAATCCTCCTTGATTAGATGATGATGAAACCCTTGATTTGGCTCACTTCCTTTTGTCTTTTCTTCAGAAAAATCCCAGATGCTAGGTCAAACTTGCCTCTTTCTATTTATAGCCTCGGGCAATTTTCGGTTCTGTAGCAGGTCCAGTCGATCGACTGGCGTTGGGCTGTTGGCCCAGTCGATCGACTGGAGGGAGATAAGGCGCTTGGAAAGCAGATTCTTAGTCGATCGACTGAGACATGGTAGTCTCCCAGTCGATCGACTGCGGTAACGTAGAAAACAGGCCCTCATGAGACTCCATTAAGTCGATCGACTGGAGTCCCAATCGATCGACTGAAGGCACGTGGCTTGCACGCTCAGCTGGAGAACTCGCCAGTCGATCGACTGGAGGGTCCAATCGATCGACTGCCGTAACTTGATTTGCAGCACCTCCTGAGAGTCCATTGAGTCGATCGACTGGAGCAGGAGAGCTTCCCAGTCGATCGACTTGAGGCCAAATTCTGCCAACTTTTGCTCTAGACTCGAATTTTCTCTGAGTTTCCTTCTATGGACTTTTGACACTGAGTCATCTTGATTCGCACCTGAAACGCATGAAAAGGGGATCAAATGACATCAAATAATCGTCGAAAACGAACTAAAGCTATAGTGAAAATGGGCATTAATGAGTCGAAAACTCGACCCATCATGCACTACGTAAAGTGGCCCAAGATAAGAAAACTGAAGAGCCATGGAGGTCTGGGTATCCAAAACCTGGTAGATAAGAATCTCGTGCTCCTAGCGAAGTGGTGGTGAAATCTAGTCTCAGGCAAGGGAGGCCTCTGGTGGCGGATGGTTGTAGAAAAATATGCTTTAAAGAGGGCTCATTCTCCAGGTGAAATATCAGTCCCAGCGAACAAATTGTCCAAGAGTTGGAGGGATATCTTAAATATAGTCAAAGGCAACTCTGAGGTAGCTATGGCCTTTAGAGATGGTCTGAAGTTGAAGCTGGGAAATGGCGGAGGCACACTATTCTGGCAGGATGCCTGGCTGGGAGACAGGGCACTGAAAGATCAGTATCCTAAACTATTCTCACTCAGTCTGGATACTAATGCAACAGTCCAAGAGATGGGTAGCTGGGTTGGGGGAGTATGGAAATGGAGGGTAATCTTCAGGCGACCACTATATCTATGGGAAGAGGTGTACAAATCTGAATTAGAGGAAGGTCTGAAGCATGTACAGCTGAAAGGTTCGGAGGATGACAGAATCATCTGGACATTCTCAGAAGATGGTGCTTTTAGCTCAAACTCCCTCATGAAGGCAGCCATGATGATTAGAATCAACAAGAAGAAGTGGGATAAACTGCCTTTCCAACTATGGCTGGGTGTGGCGCCACCAAAGGTGGAAATGTTAGTATGGAGAATATACCTCGAAAGTTTACCAACCAAGGTCCTGCTCCAAAGAGAAGAATACTGAGAAAGGCAGAGGATCTGGCGTGTGCACTGTGTGAAGCGGAAATGGAAACGGCTGATCATATGCTAATACACTGTGGATGGAGCTGGGACCTTTGGACCAAATGCATTGAGTGGTGGGGAGCAGTTTGGGTATCCCCGGGGTCAGCAAGATGCCTCCTGGAGAGTTGGGTCATTGAAGGTTCGTCTAAGACATACAAGAGTCTATGGAAAACATTATGCTATGCGACCTTATGGAGCATTTGGGAAGAAAGAAATAAGAGGTGTTTTAAGAAGACGAAGAGGACAGTGGAGGAGGTATTCGAACTAACAAAGGCTCGCCTAGCGTGGTGGGCAAAATACCGAAGCTAAAAGAGTCCGTATTCAATCCCAACAATTAAGAGATGCATACATGAGGTAAGGGATAATAGCTAACAACTATTAGCAAATGGAGGGAGGCTTATCAAGGCACACAAGTGACGGGAAGAAAGGCTCAGTGACTAGCCATCTATACCAGGATATGCTCCAAGTCAAATAGTTCTGTGGGTAGAGAAACGCTATATCAGACGCTTGACTTGTTTAGTATCCAGGTCTTATTTTGAAGCTGTACATTAGTAGTGTTGCCCTAGTTGGTCGTGAGTACCGAGGGCAAGCAGAGTAAGCTGTAAGAGTCACTACATTAAGGTGTAGCTAGTGTTCTTTTTTGGTGGTTTTAGCCACTTATGAATAAAAAAACTGCTTTGCTTGCCACGCCTTCAGGTAAGATATTTCATACCCATACTCCCATAGTCCTTTCTAATGTTAGCACGAATCTCTCGTGCCTCGAATCGTAAACTTGCACTCATCGCTTCCGCGATCTCATCAGCTATGTATTTCGTGTTCTGGTGTTTGTTAGTCAACATAATGGAGCCAAGCTGGCAAATGTGGTCATCTTTGTTCTTCCAAACCACCCAGTAATTTCTTCTATCCATGACCGCAATGCGAATTCACCATGGACAAACATCTCTACCCTCAGACATTCAACAACCATAAATTTAGGTTCGGAATCCTTCACGAAGTACTCTACACAATTCAGAATGGAGTACTTCCGCACATCATAGATGGCGTGCTCTTTTTTGCGCCAGCTCTGACCTTCAGCAATTGACGGAGATTGGGGATAGATTATTTGTAGATTCTCATCATTGGGTTGAAACGTTTCCCATGCTGAGATATCATCAAAATCAGGATGATCCCAAGTAATTCGAGGTTGCATGAATTCAATAGTCGGATATTCAGCTGCGAGCTCCTCCAGTTCTTCCATTTCACCAAGGTCGTATTCATTGAGTACTGGGTTATCAAGGGTCGCCGTGTCGACATAACCATCGGATCCTCATCTGAATCGGAATTGTAAACATAAACCATGTTAAAGGGACGGGATATTTTTTTAAGGGAAGGAATATTGATTTTAAATTTTTGTTGTTCAATTGCCGAACCGCACAATGAAATTATATACACATATGAGACCAGGTTCTACCAAACCGATTTCTCATCAAAATCAGTCTCACTTCGCCCTGAAAAGCTTGTGTGCATTGTCTGAAAAAGCCTGACATGTTTGAAATTCAGGCAATTATATAAAACCGATTCACCGCAAATCGGTTTCCATAATTTTTACAAGAAACTGGTTTCTGCTGAACCGGTTTCACACGTGGCAAATTGCATTTCTTCTGGTCCACGTAGGACCAAGTAGTGCCACACATGTGTACAGTCAGGAAACCAGTTTACCCCAAACCGGTTTCGTTGAAAATCAACCAACCCGATTTGGGAGAAACCGGTTTCACTCAAAAATGACTGAAACCGGTTTCGCCCAAACCGTTTCTTTAAAAACAGGGCAAAGTTGATATTTGAGTTTTCAAACAGGGAAAAATCGATATCGAGTTTGGAAAACAGGGCAAAAAAACTCCCATTTTTATGATTCTTTATTTCTTGGGTTTGTAATGTAGCAGAGTGTCCCACTTTACCTGTCCGAAATGGCGCTCAACATTGGCTTCCAGCTCTCGATCCCGGTCGGGATCCTTGTAGCCAATGTGCTAAACTACTTCTTCGACAAGATCAAAGGCGGGCGAGTAGTGCTTTGTCCTTCCTTGATGCTCATTGTAGAACAGTAGCTAGCTTCCCAAGATCTCACTCCGTATGTTGAGAACCTGCTCTGATACCAAGTGAAATTGCTACGCCTGAGATGAGCTTAACTGTACCAGTAATATGTAGCACACACTGTGGTACTGGTTGTTGCACAGACTAGGATAATCGAAACGAAATGCAGAACAGTAAAAGACACAAAGCACTTGGTGACCCAGTTCGGCTCAATGTAGCCTACGTCAGGGAGACTTCTTCCAAGTCCAAGGAACAATCCACTATCACAATATATAGTACAGATTGACGTTCGAACAGCCTTTCAAACTACTGTTACAACTATACTACTCTCCAAGTGAATTGGGTGATCTAACCTTCCCTTAGATCCAAAGACTCCCGTCTTGCACGTCCAGACCTCCTCCCGAGGCTGATACAGTCGAACCTACCACAGCAGATTCTCCTGCCAGTTTTTGTCGTCTCTTGTGTGAGTCGAACAGCGAGCACAGACTTGTACAACGCAGTGACGACACTTTTTGAACTCTGAAATAATTTATGCGCAGCAGTAATGTATGAGTTCAAGAAAGTAAAGCAAGTTGCTTACCAACTTGCGGCCTCAATCCTTCTACTACAGCACGACGACTCGTAGATTAGAATGATGAATTCCGCTCTCTGATTGACGGCTCCTCCAACAGCGTTCCTCAGGTTTTTTGTGTGTGTAGAATAATGAACCATGACCTTCTTTATATAGCAGACGTGTAAATCTAGAAGATAGAAACCCAAGATTTGATTTCCTAAAAACCCTAGATAAGATAGGGATTAAATCCGTTAAGATCTGCATATGTTTATCTCATAAGATCGGGTTTGATGATGTGGCAGACGTATAGATAAGATTGAGATCTATCAGTTCAAAAAACAAGGAGTTGTGCTGATTTTTTGGAACTGACAGATTGATCTAGCACAGCTTCTTGCACAGTTCAAGTTTTGCCTAGATGACACTTTTTACTCCAACATAAAGTTTTTTTATTATGGGTTTACAACTCATAAAAATCAAGTCTAAGTCAAATACATCTTCGAGTACATATGAATTACTAGACTATGAAGCACGGGTCACGTTGAATAGTCCGTAGAAGCACATGCCTTAAGACACATTCTAACTTTAAACCTACGAACAAACACACGCGTCTCTACAAATCCATATAAGACCACAAAGGACAAAAGTAGAGAAAATTATGCTACTTAAGGGAGTCGAACCTTTGACTTCTTGACAAATTGTCAAGGAACAACCCACTGGACAAATCTTTATTTCGCACTCTATAAATTAAAGTTAAACAATCCAAATTTCAAAGAAAAAAAGTCGTTGATTATAAAAAAAGAAAAAAGAAGAAGAAAAAAAATTCGTTTTAGAAGAGTTTTAAAAAAAAATTGTCATTTGCTATAATATAATAACATTAAAAAAAGGTGAATAAAAATTCATAGTTATTGAATTGTTACACGCCTAATTTTTTTTTAAATCTACCTGCCTAAATTAAAGGACCCTTATTGGGCCAAGTCGACCAGCCCAACAGTGGGCTTAGGAAGACATCTCAATTCCCAGGGCTTCAGAACGCCTCGCTGACGTCATCGTAAAGTAGTTAAACGATTCAAAGACGGAAATCTCCGATATTCCATCAAATTGCATTCCGCATCTCGATTTTGAGAGATTTTTGAGTCGCAGTCGATAATCGGAGTTGCTCTCTTCAAAATCTCTGATCGAGATATCGACGGTGAGCTTCATTAGTTTTATTTTTTATTTTTTGCAGTTCAATCAATTTTAGGTATTGGATGTTGAATTTTCCGATTAGGGTTTGCTGACAGTTGTTGAACTGGAAGATAAGAACTGCGTGTTTAAATGAGTTGTTTTTATTCATGAAAAAGGTATGGCTAGTGATGGTGATATGAGAATCAGGATTGAGGATGAAGTGGATATGATCAGTGAGCTTCCTGTACATTTAAGGGAGCACATATTGGACAGCGTAAGCATAAAAGATGCTGTTGCTACTAGTGTTTTGTCGAGTAAATGGAGATATTGCTGGACTGGCTTAAGGAAGCTGAATTTCAACAGGGACTTTTGGCATTATTGTCGAGATAATAAGTTGGTGGAGCACTTGCAGCACTCTAGGGCCGTTGATAGAATTCTCATGCTCCACTCTGGTCCTATTCGTGAATTCAATTTATTCATTACCGAAATTGAGGATAAGACTCTGGATATAAATATGTGGTTACGTGTCCTGTCGAAGAATGGTGTGCAAAAGATTGAGATCGATGCTGTTGACGTTGAGTACCATGATAGTTTTTTTGGTTGTTTTCCTATTCCCTCGTGTTTATTCCATTGTCGAGAATTGGAGAAGTTAAGTTTGCGTTTCTGTAAGCTCACACTTCCTATTGGCTTTAAAGGATTTGCTAATCTAACAAGTCTTAGTCTATATCATGTTGAGATAGCTTCGAGCACACTTGAAAGTCTTATCTCTGGGTGCCTGCTGCTTGAAACATTGTCAATCGAGGTCATGCTTCTTCAAAACCCTTTCGCTCTAGAAGCACTTAATCTCAAGACCTTTTACTTCAATGGTGTTGAGTCAGAGTTCATCATTTTCAAGGAAAATCCAAAGCTGACTTGTGTCTCATTATTGGCGATGGATCAACCAGAGAGAATAGATGATCCACAGCCGTACAACACGCTCGAGAGATTGTGTTATTTTTCTATGATCAAGGAACTAACTTATGATTTATTTTTGTTAGAGGTAAGACAAATCATATCCAATTTATTCTTTTATTAAATTTCGACAATCATTTATAGCGTACAACATGTCCCATAACACTTTTATGACGTTTTTGCAGCCTTTACTTGAGAATTGTCCAAGCAGCATTCCAACTCCACTTGAAAATCTGAAGTGTTTGACTTTGAGATCTGTAAATATTTGTCTCTCGGAAGATATATTGTTTACATTATGTCTTCTTGGAAGCGCCCCCAATCTGCAAAATTTGACAATCGATGTAAGTGGACTAATTTATTTTTTACGTATAGAATATAGCAAACTTTTTTTTATTATCCTTTTGAATCTTGGTGCAGTTGTACTGGCAATACGGGGATCGTTTCGATATAATTAAAGAGAAAAGAGCGGCTGCAAAACTCTTGAAATCTGAAGCCCAAAAACATACAAGCTACAACAACCTTCGAACAATAAAAATCAGAGGAATGAAGGGGTTGCACCATAAAATGTTGCTAATCAAACTCTTGCTGACACGCTGCCCAAAAGTAAAGAGTATTATCAACCGGCCTTAGCCAGAGAAATTACATGCATCTGTTTAAATGCTAAGATTCAAGAGAAGCCATGAAGTTACCAATAATGATCTGAATTAATCGATGGTTAACTTTCCGAACACTTTTTTTTCTTTTTCTTTTTCTTTTTTTATATATAAATTTCCGGCACTTTCCGAACACTTCGAGCCAGGAAGTCTGCACTTTTGCTCTTTTGAAAAATTCACTAGTGTCATGTTGTACCTTCTGTGACCCAGTTAGGTGCTCAAGTTTGTTTATCTTCATGGCATGGAACTCTACTGTTTTTTAAACATAAATTTTGATAGCGCAGTGCGAATTTCACATGCTTGAATGTATATATATATTTTGAAGTTAAATAAATTGAAGTTGTGAAACTTATAATCTGATTATAAGTTTGACACAACTTTAATCTGATTAATTTAGATCCCTGTAGTTATCTGATTTTTTTGTCCGCTTCAAACTGAACTTCCCTTTGTGGTAGAAGTGTTCTCTTTTCAATTGATTTCAACTGAATCAAACAACTAAACTGAATTTGTATAAGATATTTAAATTGAAGAACTTAACTTATTTACCTGATCTAAGTACTTGACTATGGTATTTGATATTTAAGCTAAAAACCAATATTTGACTTGATTTAATTACTTAATTAACAATCCTATATGAAGTGCCGACTACAAATTTTAAAAGCAAAAAATGAATCATAATACTTCAATGTTTCTTATTTTTCAGTTAATTATAACTTTAAGGAGTCACGATCATTTTGCTTATGTGAATGGTTAGGATATGGATCATGATAAGGTCACATGTTGTGGGAGGTACAAGACGATGTATAAATTTAGGTAAAACTTGGTTTGACTCGATTTTAAGCGAGTGGTTTCAAGCATGATATTCATAGTCCTTTACTAAAGGAGTCCAACTCAGAAAAAAAAAGTGTGCTCGACTTGTTTATGTCAATTAACAACTTATTGAGGTTGGGGTTTAGCCGAGTTGGTGGCTACCCCTTAAATCCTCACCCGCTGCTCGAGTTCGAGTCCTAGCGTCTTCACTAACTTTAATTCTAACTACTAACCCTATGTAATCAAAAAAATTAACAACTTATTTGTTCATTTGATTAAAATTCATTTACAAACTTTATTAAAACTCTTTTATAAATTCGATTAAAGCTCTTTGCCAAATAAAAAAGATTGCAGAATAAAAAAATTTATTTACAAACTTTATTAAAACTCTTTTATAAATTCGATTAAAACTCTTTGCCAAATAAAAAAGATTGCAGAATAAAAACTCTTACACAATAGTGTGAAATAGCATTATTGGGCCAGATTGACTAGCCACCAGGCAAGAGTTCCAAAACGCTGCGTTACGTGCATCGTCCGTAGGTTTAATTTCAGAGACCGAGTCACGGAGATCTGCGATGTTTTACCGAATTACATTCCGCATTTCAGTTTCGCGAATTTGGAGTCGCAGTCGATGATTGGAGTTGTTCTCGTCCACAGGTAATCGACTATTAGACGAATTTCATTTTTTTATTATTTACAGTTCAATTAGGGTTTGCTGGCAGTTCAATTAGGGTTTGCTGGCAGTTCAATTAGGGTGTGTTTAAATGGTTTTTTTTATTCATGAAAAAGATTGGAACTTTGTGCAGGCAAAGAACTGAAAGAAGCTATGGCTGGTGGTGACAAGAGAATTATGATCGATGATGAAGTGGATAGGATCAGTGAGCTTCCTGTAAATTTAAGGGAGCACATTTTGGACTGCCTGAGCATAACCGATGCTGTTGCAACTAGTGTTTTGTGTAGTAAATGGAGATATTGTTGGACTGACTTAAGGAAGTTGAAGTTCAACAACCACTTTTGGGGTTTTGATGAAGATCCAGCGTTGTTGGATTACTCGAAGCACGCTAGGGCCATTGATAGAATTCTCATGCTCCACTCTGGCCCTATTCGTCAATTTACTTTAGTCATTCCCGAAATTGAGCATAAGAATGAGACTGTGGATATAAATATGTTGTTAGGATCGTGGTTAGATAGTCAAAAACTTAAGTTCAAATAGTCAGAGACTTAACAAAGTTCGGGACTGTTAGGAACCTAACTTAGTATACAGGTAATTACTCTAATTAAGTACGCAGCGGAATAAACTTAAATAGCTTTTATTACTATTTAATCTGTACACTCAATGGGTACAAAACTTTGCCTATTCAGTATAAATCTAATCTGGATTTACACAAGCAATCTGACTACTTCCCTGACTACTCGTCGACGTCCCGTAGTCTTGGCACCTCCGTGATTATCCAACACGGACCAGCAACAGCTCCGATCTCTTGAATATATCTCGCACAGCAAGCTCAATATTCACTCGGATGTGTATGTCAGGCGCACGCGATAATGAGGAATTACTCTGGCTTATATAGGTTCTTCAGCAACCGCCAGGTAACTTCCACAGATCATGGTCTGCAACCTACAGCCCATGATCTCCATGATGTGGGGTGAAGACGTGCCATCACTCCATGTTGTGTTTGACTCCCTTGTCAACTGCACAACTGCTCCGTTAACCTCAACTGCTCAACTGCTCCTTTGACTTGACCAATACTCAGGTTCTCAATCACTCGGAGACTTCCGCAGGTACTCAAGTCCAGTATCACGTCCTCGACTGTTCCAGTAAGTTCCTGACTAATTGAAACTCAAGCAAACCATCAGGCAGGTTTGTCAATCATCAAAAACGTGTGAGGCCAATGCCTCAACAATTTCCCCCTTTTTGATGATGACAAACCATTGAGAGAGAAATACCAAAACCGTACTTAATAGATGTTAAACATGCACACCGCATCAATTGAGAACTTATTCTCCTTGGGAACATATTCCCTCTAAGTTCCTGCACACTCAGAAACTTAATCAACATCCTATCAAGACAGATTCCTACACAGGCATTTCTACTCAGGAACCTCAGATTGAGTTCCCCCTCAGCTGATATTTCTACCCTTCCCCCTTTTGACATCATCAAAGAAGAGTTAATCAACAAGCACAGAAGTCAAAGACATGAGTAAGTATTTGAAATTCAGAGCAATTCATAATGTCAAGCATAAAACTTCAAGGATAAAAACGATAGTCATAACACGCATTTTGAACACAAGTTTTGTCACACAAACAAGGAAGGGAGAGTATTAGTGGGGGGAAGCAAGGATTGGGAAATCCTATAGTTGGAACTGATCTCAGCATTCTCAAGGACAAACCAGATCATCCCGTGACCGAAGGACTTCAGAACTTCTCAACCAAGGCAGTCAGCTCGTCCTTCATGTCTTCAATAGCTTCATTGACTTCCTTTTTGAACTCCCTCATTTCAGTCCTGATCCTCCTCAGTTCTGTCTTCACATCAGAGATTCCTTTTTCAAACACCTTCATTAGTTTAGAATTGTCATCCTCAGCTTCATCCTCTGAGTCAGGCTCTTCCTCAACCTCCTTCAGTGCTGGCTTAGCCTTCTGCTTTAATTCCTGAACTGGAGCTTTGATCCACCCCTCAACTTTTTCTTTGACCAGATGCATCTTCCTGAAGACTTCAGGGTCAAACTCCTTGACAATCTGCTCTTCCACTGCAGAACTGACTTCATACAAGTTGTGTTTCACAAGGACCCTTTTAATCACTCTGGAATACCCAATCTGGGTCAGATTCTTGAGGTGATCAATTTGATGAATCATCATCTTTGGCAGATTTATTTTCTCCCTGTTCAGCAGCTTATCCAGTAGCAGAAGATCTTGATGCTGCACATATGAGGGCTTCACTCCCCTTTGCAGAAAATTGCTCACCAGAATTTTGTGAAGGATCTTCATATTTGGATCCATGCACTGAGTGCTTATACCGATTTTCTTCTGAACAGTCTTCAGTTTGCATATTTTCTTTACCAACTCCTGTTTATCAGCCACTTCTTTTGGCCAGACACTCGACTTGCAGAAGTAGTCAAAGCCTTCATGCTCTAGCCCCAGCAAATCTGCCAGCTCAGTGCTAGACAATGTGAATTCATTCCCCCTGAATTTCACCTCCAAGGTAGGCACAGGATCATCACTCATCCTCAAGTCTTTATAGACGCACACAGGTTCTCCCAACCTTGCACCTTCAATAGCTCCAGTACCTCAGTGAGGCCTTCCCTATTCAGAAACTCCTCTGAACATTCCACTTCCAGCAGAATTTCTTTTCCTGACTTGGACCTCCTTGGCCTTTTCACAGACTTTGCAGTAACAAATTCCTCCTTAACAATTTGTTTTCTTTTACTAGTATCTCTGGTTGGTTGGATTCTCATTGGCATTTCCTTCTTCTTCCTTTTGGAGATTGCTTGTGTTGGTTGAACTACCTCACAGTCCATATCATCTGATCCTTCAGATCTGTTGAACTTGGCTACCTTGCCCAATGCCACCAGCTTTTCCAGTATTTGCTTTCCAGCAGATATTTCTTCGGCAACTGAGGGTTCAAATGCATCTATTTCATTGTTCCAGTATTCGGAATCCCCCGATTCTTCAACCCCTTCTGGGTTCCTCATTGGGACAGCCTCTATGATTTCAACTTCCGCTTCTTCTGCACCAACCAGACCGGGACCACACATGCATCCACCCTCCTTTACCTCTTCTATCACAACATCAGCTCCCACATCACCAACAAATTCAGAGACATCCACTATCTCCCTTTCTCCAATACTCCATATCCCAGCACAATATTCACTAAATCTTACAGTTTTAGGGTTGTAGATTGAGACGGTGAGGTGCGACTTACTTGGTTTCAGCAGTTCGGCCACATCTTTCGGAACCGTATATCGAACTCCCAGAATAGTGAAGGTCTCCATTCCATTGTCAGACATGTTGCTGGTGTTTGAGTTGGATGCCATTGCAAGCTTGAACTGTGATTTTCGCCGACTTAAGGGTTTTGCAGATTTCGAATTTAGGGTTTCCTTTTTGTAGTAGAGAGTGGTGAGAGACGGACGGACTTCAAATCTCCTTTAAAAACAGAATCCCGTTGAAATCTGCAATAACTTCTTATCCACGTATCTACGTGAAAACTGTCCGACTTCCAAGGCATAAAGTTCTGAACTGTCTTATCTCATAACTGCTGTCACCCACTTCCTTCATCTATCAGATACCTCGGAGAGTTCTTCAGTCACAGAGACTTTCAATCTTGACTGAGAGAATGCCAGACCAGTTCCTTGACTATGGGATTTTTCACAATGGGCACTGTGGTGGGTCGGGTTACCATAATGGTATATTATGTAAAAATCACCACAGTTGAAGACACTCAAGCACACATATATATAATCATGTCTAGGAAGTGTATAACAGATGTTCACACAGGACATATACTCGGCTGGTGGTTTCACATACTTCCTTCATGGGGCTTTTGACAACAAGATCCGGAAGTAGTGTAAGGCATCAAGAAAAATATGTTCAAGCATGCATGTACTATATCAAATTTATCAATTAAGTGATAGCACACACATAATTCGCTGCTCAGGAACTTCAAAAATTCACTCATGTAAATGACCAACAGGCATGTTAATAACCTCTATCATCTAGTCAATCATTGAGAGAAAGTTCGAAGTACCTCACTGAGGACTCATCAATCCAAGTTCCATCTTTAGCTTTTCAAATGCATCCTTGTGCAGGGACTTGGTAAATATATCAGCTACCTGATCTTCACTTCTGCAAAAGTTAATAGTGACAAGTTCTTTTTCTACACAGTCTCTAAGAAAGTGATGTTTAATTTCTATGTGCTTAGATTTACCGTGTTGAACAGGGTTTTTTGCAATACTAATGGCACTAGTATTATCACAAAAAATTTGAACTTGATCAAAGTGTAAGTTGAAGTCACTTAGCTGATTACGGAGCCAAAGGACCTGAGCGCAACACGCTGCGGCCGCAATATATTCAGCCTCTGCAGTAGACAGAGCCACAGAATTCTGTTTCTTCGATCCCCAAGAAACCAAGCAGGATCCGAGGAACTGAGCCATCCCAGATGTGGATTTCCGGTCAGTCCTATCACCTGCGAAGTCAGCGTCTGTGAAGCCTTCCAACCTGAGGGACTTCACCCTTGGATACCACAAGACTAACTTCTCGGTACCCTTCAGGTATCTGAGAATCCGCTTCACTGCCTTGACGTGCGACTCTCTTGGTTCGGCCTGGAACCTAGCACACTGACAGACACTAAACATGATGTCAGGTCTCGAGGCAGTCAAATTAAGTAACGAACCTATCATCCCTCGATAGATCGTCGCATCTGTCTTCGGTGATCCATCATCCTTCACCAGGGACTCGTTTGGAGAACTCGGAGTGTTCACATGCTTGGAACCTCCCAATCCGTACTTCTTCACGACTTCACTCAGGTACTTCTGTTGTGAAATCTCCGTACCATTCTCCAGCTGCCTAACTTGAATACCAAGAAAGAAAGTCAGCTCCCCTACCATGCTCATTTCGAACTCGTTCTCCATGAGTTTTGTGAAAGACTTCACAAGCTCGTCACTTGTGGATCCGAAGACTATGTCGTCCACATATACCTGCACAATAAGTAGATGTTTATTAGTCCTCAAGACAAATAAAGTCTTATCTACCTTACCTCGCTCATATCCGTGAGCTAGCAGATATTCTGACAGGCGCTCGTACCACGCCCTTGGTGCTTGTTTCAAACCATAGACGGCCTTGTCAAGGACATACACCCAGTCCTGACGATCTGGATCCTCAAATCCCGGAGGTTGTTCCACGAATATTTCCTCCTTGAGATATCCGTTCAGAAACGCCGTTTTAACATCCATTTGATGAAGCTTAAAACCGAACTGCACCGAGTATGCTATCAACAACCTGATAGCCTCTAGCCTTGCCATAGGCGCGAAGGTCTCTTCATAGTCAATGCCTTCCTGCTGTGAATATCCTTTCACCACAAGTCTGGCCTTGTTCCTGACCACTTCTCCCTTGGGATTCAGCTTGTTCTTCAGGATCCAGCGGTGCCAATCACCTTACGTTTTTCTGGCCTAGGAACAAGTCTCCAAACCTTATTCCTCTCAAATTGATGCAACTCATCTTGCATTGCTTGAATCCAATCTGGGTCTTTCAGTCCTTCTTGAATTGTCTTCGGCTCAATCAGCGACACGAAGGCATTCATGACTGTTTCCCCCTGAACTGCAGCATAACAGACGTAATCACGAAGTGCGCTACTCGGCCGCCTGACTCGAGTACTTCTCCTCAACTCAGTGACCTCCTGAGTCTCTTGGATTTCCTCAGGTTCATCATGAGCCTCAGTAACTTCATGAACTTGTTCGTTTCCTTCAGCTTCCTGCTCTGGTTCCGCAACCTCAGGAACTTGCACATTGTCTTGTTCAGGTATTTCCAGATTCTCTAGAACATCAGCTACTGCATCATCCCTCGGACGAATCAGTTCAAAGCCTTCATCATTATCAGCAACATGAACGTCAGGAACATGTCCTGAATCCTTTCCCATGGATTCCTCATCGAAGATGACATGTACGCTTTCCTCAATCAGTTTGGTCCTTTTGTTGAAAACTTTGTAGGCCTTACTATGGAGGGCATATCCTACGAAGATTCCTTCATCACTTCTTGGATCAAACTTCCCTAGCTGATTCTTCCCGTTGTTGTGGACATAGCACTTACTGCCAAATACTCGAAGATGCGAGATGTTGGGTTTCCGACCATTCAGCAACTCGTACGGAGTCTTATTAATTGTTGGCCTCAGATAGCAACGGTTGAGGACGTAGCAAGCTGAATTCATTGCTTCTGCCCAGAAGCTTCGCGCTAATCTGCTTTCTAACAGCATCGTTCTGGTCATGTCTTCCAGAGTCCGATTCTTCCTCTCAACTACCCCATTTTGTTGTGGAGTCCTTGGCGCTGAGAAATTATGGTCGATTCCTTGATTGCTGCAGAACTCAGTAAACTGTCCATTTTCGAACTCAGTACCATGATCCGATCTGATACTTTTCACTTTGAGGCTGAACTTCCTTTCAGCAAGCTTCACCCAAGTCTTGAAGCAATCAAAGACTTCATCCTTTGACCTGATAAAAATCACCCATGTGTATCTAGAATAATCATCAACTAGTACATACACGTATCGATTACCTTGACGAGACTGTACTCTCATCGGTCCACACAAGTCCATGTGTACTAAGTCAAAAGCTCTTGCTGTACTGACTACATTCTTTGAGTGGAAGGATCCCCTAGTCTGTTTTCCTTGTGAGCATGCACTGCAGACTTGATCAGGGACTTCACTGATCTTTGGTAATCCAATTACCAGATTCTGATTTTGCAGTCTCTTCAATAATCTGAAGTTCACATGTCCCAGCCGACGATGCCATATCTCAGATTCATTTGCTCTGGACGACAGACACAGATATTCTTCCGGATCAAATGATGGATCCACAAAATACACTCTGTCAGCACAGTTCCCACGTAGAAGAACTTGACCTGTGGAGATACACTTAATAGAGCAATCATCAGCTGTAAAAACGACCTTGTTTTTACCTCCACGACACAACTGTGAAACACTTAGCAGATTAAACTTCAACCCATGAACTAAACTGACATTATCAACACTTACCTTGTTGGATAATTGTACCTTACCTGATCCGATGACCTTACACTTACTTTCATTTCCAAAAGTAATGGAGCCACCAGAATGATGTCGTAGAGAGGAGAACTGTTCCATCTTCCCAGTCATATGACCTGAGCATGCACTATCAATAAGCCATGAACTTGTTCCTCTCTCGACCTGCACAGAAACAATCAGTTTTTAGCAACCCAAACAAGCTTAGCCTTTTTGGGTTGTGAAGTTTTAAGGTTGGAAACATGAATTTTAGAAACTGCTAGTGAGTGAGAGACATCCTTAACCACTCTGGAACTCGACGGATCATTCACAGCTCCAGGTTTTCCTCTGCTTTTGGATCCCGAGGAGGTTCCAGACTCGGAGCTCAAGGTCTCCGATCGTTTCTTGGACGTGCTTTTCCATCCTTTGCATTTTCTCTGGCTGTGTCCCTCCTTTCCACAGTAGAAGCAGACCTTTTGCTTCCTGAAGTCTATGTCCTTTGACTCAGCAACCTTCCTTTTCTGTTTCCCGAAGTCAATGGGAATTGGACTGTTCCTCCGGTTGAGTTTGTCCCATATGTGATACCCCTTTCCATAGGTTTTGCTGTCATCTAAATCAACCTTCAGTCTGGGAGTAGGACTCTGTTGAATCTGTCTGTGTACTGGTTTAGCAATAGTCACTTCCCCATATCCGAGACCAGCCTTGGTCTTTGACTTCTGCTTCTCCTTTCCCTTCGGAGAGTCATAAAACTGATCATCTGATCCATCAACCCTTTTTCCAGCCGCCTTCTCAAGTCTCCTGACCTTTAAGGATAGTTGATGGTTCTCCTCAAACATCGACTTCATCTGTTTGTCTTGATCAGCCACAATTCCATTCAGCTCCTCAGTCTTGAGTACGAGTTTCTTGATCATTGCAATGCACTGAGATCGTGAGTAGTAACCAGAGTGTGAATCATTAGAATTGACATCTGTAGTTGATTCCTTGGAGGACGTCTTCCTATAAGAGGAGGTGGACGATAAAGTCTCTGATTCCGAGGTACTTCTTTTTGCCATCAAACATACGTTTCTTCTCAGATCACCCATGTTGTTGTCTTCGTCTGAGTCTCCCCAGGCAAACATGGCTTTCTTACCTTTGTCGTCCTTCTTCTTATTCTGCTCAGCTCGAGCCTCATCATTTTTCAGTTTGTAGCAGTCCTTCCTGTAATGACCTTTCTTCTTGCAGTAGAAACATTCTACGTCTTTCTGGTTGTTCCTGTTGCTGGACTTCCGACCTGAGTTCTTGTCGTCAGTGACTCTGTGAGCCCTGTTCATTACTTCACGTTCCTCAGTCCTTGAGGATTCCTTTCCTTTGTTTCTGCTGAAGTCTTTTCCCTTGAATTTCTGGTATCTGGAATTTTCTCCGACAAGTGCAATTTGTCGAGCAGCCTTCTGAGGTTCTCGACTCTCCAGTTTGACATCTTCAATGGTTTTGTTGCTGTCCAGCGCAGCAACCAGTTCTTCCAATGAGTTCTCCTTGGTACTCGGCAGAGCAGCCAAAGTCCTTGAGATGTCGTCCCATTCTGGACTTAACCCTTGCATGAATCGGTGTGTAATTTCCCAGTTCTTGAACTTCTTACCCAGGTTGTTGAGTGTGCCCAGACAGTCTTGAAATCTGGAATGGTACTCGTGAAGTGGCTCGTTCTTCACTTGCCTCAGTTTGTTGAACTCAGTTTGAACCGCCAAGATTATGTTTCTCTTCACATCCTTCGACCCTTCATATATCTTTCTGAGAGAGTCCCAGATGTCGCTTGGATCCTTGTACTGAATGACCTTCTTCAGGTCACCAGGTTCCAGAGCGTTGTGAAGAACCCGCAATGCCCTTGCATTCTTTTCGAGTTTCTTGTAGTCCTCTGTGGTGTACATAATCCTTGGCTTGAGTTCTGTTGCACTGCCCTCCATGTAGACATATTGTTGTCCTTGCTCAATTATTTGCCAGACCTCCCCGTCATACGCCATGACGTGGGCTTCAAATCTGGTCGCCCAGGTCTCATACTCGCCCGGCTTAAGCTTTGGAGGATTTGAGATTGAATCTCCTGACATCCCTGCAATTCTAACCAAAAATCTAGAACCTTTCGGCTCTGATACCAATTGTTAGGATCGTGGTTAGATAGTCAAAGACTTAAGTTCAAATAGTCAGAGACTTAACCAAGTTCGGGACTGTTAGGAACCTAACTTAGTATGCAGGTAATTACTCTAATTAAGTACGCAGCGGAATAAACTTAAATAGTTTTTATTACTATTTAATCTGTACACTCAATGGGTACAAAACTTTGCCTATTCAGTATAAATCTAATCTGGATTTACACAAGCAATCTGACTACTTCCCTGACTGTCTCGTCGACGTCCCGTAGTCTTGGCACCTCCGTGATTATCCAACACGGACCAGCAACAGCTCCGATCTCTTGAATATATCTCGCACAGCAAGCTCAATATTCACTCGGATGTGTATGTCAGGCGCACGCGATAATGAGGAATTACTCTGGCTTATATAGGTTATTCAGCAACCGCCAGGTAACTTCCACAGATCATGGTCTGCAACCTACAGCCCATGATCTCCATGATGTGGGGTGAAGACGTGCCATCACTCCATGATGTGTTTGACTCCCTTGTCAACTGCACAACTGCTCCGTTGACCTCAACTGCTCAACTGCTCCTTTGACTTGACCAATACTCAGGTTCTCAATCACTCGGAGACTTCCGCAGGTACTCAAGTCCAGTATCACGTCCTCGACTGTTCCAGTAAGTTCCTGACTAACTGAAACTCAAGCAAACCATCAGGCAGGTTTGTCAATCATCAAAAACGTGTGAGGCCAATGCCTCAACATATGTGGATATAAATATGTGGTTACGTGTCCTGTCGAACAATGGAGTGCAAAAGATTGAGATCGAAGTTGACTGTTACAATTACGAGGATAATTCTTTTCCTATTCCCTCGGGTTTATTCCATTGTCGAGATTTGGAGAAGTTAAGTTTGCGTGTCTGTAAACTTACACTTCCTACTGACTTTAAGGGCTTTGCTAATCTGACAAGTCTTAGTCTCTATCACATTGAGATAGCTCCAAGCTTACTTGAAAGTCTTATCTCTGGGTGCCTGCTGCTTGAAACACTGTCACTCGAGTACTTGCTTCTTCAGGAGCCTTTGGCTCTAGAAGCACTTAATCTCAAGAGCTTTTACCTCGATGATTATTGGTTGGATAGCATCATTTTCAAGGACACTCCAAAGCTTACTTGTGTCTCATTATTGGCGACGGATCAATTAGACAAAATAGATACTCCACAGCACGCTCAAGCGATTGTCTTCTTTGTCTATGATCAAGGAACTTACTTTTGCTTTCTTTTTTTGGAGGTAAGAGAATTCATACCCAATTCCTTCTTTTATTTGTTTCGACCATCATTTATACAACATTTCCGATAACACTCAGAATTTATGATTTTTGAGCAGCCCTTACCTGATAATTTACCAAGCAGCACTCCAACTCCACTTGTAAACCTGAAGTGTTTGACTTTGAGATCTGTAAATCTTGTCTCTTGAAAGATATATTGTTCACATTATGTCTTCTTAGCAGTGCACCCAATCTGCAAAGTTTGACAATTGATGTAAGTGTGCTAATTTATTTTTTACGCTTAGAAGTATCGACAACTTAATCCTATCGAATCTTGATGCAGTTGCACTGGGAGTACTACGGGGGTTGTTTCGAAATCAATGAAGAGCAAGAAGCGGCTGCAAAACTTTTGAAATCTGAAGCCCAAAAACATACAGGCTACGACAGCGTTCAAACTTTAAAAATCACAGGAAATCTGATCAAACTCTTGCAGACACGCTGCCATAAAGTAAAGAAGATTATCGCCACCGAGCCTTGGCCATGGAAACTAGATGCAACTGTTGAAATGAAGGTTCAAGAGAATGAAGTTATCTAGATGACCTGAGTTAATCGATGGTTACCTTTCGGAACATGTAGAAGGCAGGAAGGAAGTCTGCACTTTTGCTCTTTTGAAAAATTCACAAGTGTGCCTTCTCTCAGACCCGGTTAGTTGCTTATTTATGTTTATCTTGGGGGCTTGAAACATAGTTATTGTTCAAACCTGTATTTTAAAAACTTGTTAAGATATGCGGCACTTTTGTACTTGGTGCGTCTCAGCAAAAACTTACCCCAGTCAGCTTCCTCTGAGTTTGATATCTGTATAGCATTTGTGCTAACCATTCCATACAAATAACGAATTGGACACACTGCATGACCCATTTCTCTGGGAAAAGCTGGCATCTTCTCTAAGAAAAATCAGTCCACTCGATTGAAAGCTTTACGCAGGTCAAGCTTTAAAGGCACAGTAACCATTATGAGTATATCCCTGCTCTGTATTTTATATTTCATGCGCCAGCAGAATATTAACCTGCCAGGTACAAAATCACTTTGAGAATCCAATATTATCATGTGTAGCGTTTCTTCATGCACTTCGTAACTATCTTCATTGATACGCATTGCATAAACTTTTGTGGGCCACTCTTTCTGGCTTGTTGACTTTTGGTTTTATTCATATTTCCGTCCAGTCCTTGTTCATTCAGCCATTTTAAGACATTGATCTGTTATTTCCGCCCCTACTAGCTATTAGCTCCCATAGCATTGATCTGTTCATTTGACAAAACAGCACGCTTTGACTTCTGCTTCAGTAAAAGTAACATCATCCTCATTCAAAATATCCATGAATATCTGGCCAATTCTTCCTCCCAGTGGACCCAGTTTACTGTATAAGAGTCGGTCATGTACGCTCCTGTTGTTGTACTTGTACATGTCCTTAGAGTGGTCAAAAATGAAGTTACAAATAGATTCCTCCTCCGTCAACTCAGCCCCATCCATCTGCTACCACCAGTTTTGTAATCTGATTGTTTTTCCAGCGTTGGGAAGCCCTCTGATGAAAATATTTAGTGTTTGAATTGAATCACCTTCTCGGAGCCAATCAGCTTGACTCCTTACCTTTGCTTCCACATTAGCTTTTCCACTCATCCAGCTGGCTGCATAGTTGTGCCTCCTCCCTCAGTTCTTTCCTGTGTTGGGAATTTTAGGGCATATATTGTTTATACCTATTTGGGCAATCGATCCTAATGAGTTGAGCGATTCGGGATGAAATTGAGCTCGATTTGAGATTCAAAACTCGCGCCGAATGCATACATTGAGCAATTGGACGCGCGCGGTTGGTAATGTATATGCACTAGGCGCGGGGTGTAATGTCCGTTTCGGACTCGACATGCAATGTTTCCGCGCCCAACTTTAATGTTAAAGTTGGACGCGCGGAATAAAGTCTGAGATGGGCGCACGACATCCCAAATCATTTCCCGACTTGTTTTTGATCTGCTCTCAACCAGTATTTCCAGAGATGAAAAGTAGAACGGAAGAGTTCTGGGAAAGAAAACAGCATCTCCAATTCTCCGATTATACTCGATTGCTTTCCAAAATATTTCAAGTATATTTCTCGTTTGTCTTATCTCGATTCAAAATTTCTAGAAATTCTATTAGGACAGAAATATTGAATACGGAAATCAAAATTGATTCGTGATTCAAACGATATCCTAGTTCCGTACATTGATTTGAAGCCACCCAGATCTAACAATTGATTTCAATAAAAGTAGGGATTTTGAACTCAATTTGTGTATGCACTGTGTTTTATTGAGATGTTGTTCAAGTTTGTTTATTAAAAGAGTGTTGTGGATCAGTGATAATCAGTTTGTTGTTGCAGGGAGGATTGAGTTGGTTTGGACCTAACTGGGTTTTCTGGGCAGAGCTCATACGTCGTCGTTTGGCCTGATGCTGAGTTTAAGCGTGAGCCACGCGCGGTCACATGCAATCCGTTATGTTCATTATTGTTCCAGCTGGCTGTGTGCGTGCGTCGTTGTCAGATGAATGTGGTAAAGGCACTGGATGGTGAGAAAGATTCCCCGGCGATGATGACTCAGGATGAAATAGAGGAGGCAAATGAGTTAGCATGCATCACCATTATTCTACATTTGGGGGTCAAGGTTCTTCGAGAGGTGGCTAAAGTAAAGACTACAGCAAAGGTTTGGCTCAAGTTTGAATTCATGTATATGACAAAGACTCTAGTCCAACAAACTTTATCTAAAAGGTAAGCTTTTTCAAGATTAGTGAGGATAAAGACCTTGATGCAAGCTTAGATGAGTTCTCCAAGATTATACTTGACTTGGAAAATATTGAAGTAAAGATTGATGATGAAGATTAGGCAATCATGATACTTAATGCATTGCCCTCATCATATCATTCATTTATGGAGACCATGAAGTATGTAAGGGAATCATTGTCCTTGGAAGAGGTTATTTCAGCTTTGAAGTCCAAACAAATTGAAGGAAATACTTCAAGTCAAGCAGCTGAAGGTCTGAGTATACAAAGGAAATTCCAGAAAAAGAATTTCAATAAGAAGACACCTAGAGGAGATCCTAAACCAAAGTTTCAGTAAGGTACTCAACAACATGCTGGGGTCAAGAAACTGAAATGCTTCTTCTGCCATAAAGAGGGACATTTCAGGAGGGACTGTCTTTAGAGGAAGAATCAAAATTTCCAAAAGGGGGGTGAAAAGGCTGAAGCTGCAGTTGTGGAAGAAGGGTATGAGAGTGCTGATGTGCTGGTGGTGAGTGAGGCTGATACGACACAAGGTTGGATAATGGACAGTGGGTGCTCTTACCACATGACTCCAAATAAAGCTTGGTTCCAAGATTTAAGGCCTATGAATGGAGGAATGGTACTGCTACGGAATGACAAGGCCCGCAGAATACAAAGTGCTGGATCTGTCAAGTTCAACCTAACTGGTGGCCAGGTAATGATTCTCCCTAATGTAAGGTATGTACCCAAACTTAAACGTAATTTAATTTTTTTAGGTACTTTGGATAAATTTGGTTATGTAATTAAGGCTGAGAAGGTGTGATGAAGGTGTGTATGGGATCCATGGTTGTTATGAAAGGTAGAAGGGCTAATGGTGTCTATGAATTGATTGGAAACACCATGGTTGGGTCTGTTGCTAGTGTAACTGATAAGGAGGATGGGCATGTCAATTTGTGGTATTTTGAGATTGGGACATGTAAATGAATTAGGGCTGAAGAAACAGTATGAACAAGGGGTTTTTGGTAGTAAAAATTTGGGGAAGTTGAATTTCTGTGAAAACTGTATTTTGGGTGAATCAAGCAAAGTCAGCTTTGGCAAGGCAGTACACAGAAC
Organism: Rhodiola kirilowii; assembly: GCA_033675215.1. Classification (NCBI taxonomy): domain Eukaryota; kingdom Viridiplantae; phylum Streptophyta; class Magnoliopsida; order Saxifragales; family Crassulaceae; genus Rhodiola; species Rhodiola kirilowii. The sequence continues at coordinate 55,650,259 of CM066197.1, read as the reverse complement.
ATCTGATAAATTAGAGTATATTCATTATGATCTTTGGGGTCCATCTAGAGTTCCTTCTCATGGCGGAAGAAGGTATTTTGTTACTTTTATAGATGACTATACAAGAAGAGTTTGAGTTTTGATTGATTTTTTATTCCTAATTTGCTCTTTAAGTGTAATTAATCATTAAATAAATACAAAATTTAATTTAAATCATGCCCAATCTGAACCGTATATTAATTTGATCAGATGAATAATATATTTTCTCATTTATCATCTAAGATGTCCTTCTCACTTGATCTCAACTCTATTAGGGCATTTGCAGCGGTGCGATCTCAGGGAGGATTTGGGGTCGTCCTCAAGCGACATCCTTGTGCAGCGAGGCGACCTTGGGGAGATAATAAGCTGGGCGAGGAATTCTGGACGAGGTCGTCCTCTGAGAAATCCTCCGCGAGATCGTTTGAGCGGACGATCTCCGCGAGTGAGTCTCGCGCGTGTGTCGCGTGATTTGCAATCCAATTGAACGAAATCGTTTAAATTGAACCTTCAAAACTCACTTGTCATGCTTTTCGACATCAATCGAAGCATAAAAAACGATCGGAACAAACAATCGATCGATTTGGGAAGATGATGAACAGTACCCGACCTTCCGCGCGTTCGGTAGCTACATTAGGTCGCGTTCGACCTTGACATTAGACACTAATGTCTACAGCGGTCGCGGCAATGACATAATTTTCCTCCGAACGCGTTGGGGAAGTTTTGCGCTATCGCAGTAAACGTTATTACCGCGTTCGCTTTAGACATTAAGCATAATGTCTGAAGCGAACGCGGTAGTTAACGTTGAAGCCGAACGCGATTTGCACTGATCTTTCAAAAAAAATCTTAACGGTATGATTTAAAAAAATCAGGATTTGAGTTGATGGTGTCTGATTTCAGTCCATAATACCTTATTCTGAGCAGAACGGCGTGACGGTCAGAAATCACCAGCTTCGCTCGTGATGTATTGGCTTTTTGGGCATCCGGAGTCGTTTTCTATTTTATTTTTAATTTTTTTGGGCATCCGGAGTTGTTTTCTTTTTTGGTTTTTTGGGAAAATACAAACTAATCATAGGCATTGATCTTGTGATTAGAATGTATGAGATTTTTTTTTGATAGTGACACTAGGTTATGTTAGTTAGAGTATCCGTTCATGGAATGAATGAGATTAAATCCTGATTTTTGGTGTATTTTCTTGGTAACGAATTATAAAATGAAACTGACGAACTATGTTATCTTTTTCATTTTTTAGCTCAAAAAGTGACGAATCTAAGTTAATTTTGACGAACTTCATATTTTATATCAAAAATTAACTTTGTACTTGGTATTGGCCTATTTACAAAAATCAATTTTAATTGCAAACAATAACAGAGTAGAATAATGAATAATCCATTAAACAAAGGGATAGTGACAGACAAATCAGTACATTATAATACTTCCAAAATTAGCTGTATATTTCATACCACCGAAAAATCAACGAAAGACCCAAACTTTAAGATATGGTTGAGATTCCGAGAATCAGCCAGATTCCACCGATTCAAATGACCCACACCCACCCTACATTTGACATTTCATCTTTTTTGACTGACATCATTTCTAATTATCCGCCTCTTCGTTCATTCCATCTTATGAGTCCCTCTCGACCTGGCCTGTACATCTCAGCCGTCTGCAACTGTAATTTCTCGTCCGGGCTCAGGTAAAGTTTGCTCCTTTATGGTTTTTTCTCAACACCCCATTTGATTTCAGTGGCCTTAGTTTTGCGTGTCTGTGAAAATATCTCGAAATTTTATGTTTTTGATGTTTGTCCAAGGGTCGCTTTCAGTAGGTGTCTTGTGGGACTGTCCAATTAAAAATCAATCTTTGACTTAATGACAAGGCTTGTGTTAGTTGCCTAGTTGGGGACTACTAATTTTTGTTGATCGTTAGGTTGTGTTCTTATTCTGTTTGAGATTCTGATTTGATTCATTTTGTTCTCAAACAAGTCAACTCTTGAATTATATCTTATGGTATGTGTTCATTGTCCATTACTCCACTTGGTGTTTATGGTTCTTTAGTCTGCAGATTTGCACTTCAATTTCTATCTTGCTATCAAGATATCTGATTGCATACTTCCTCTGGTAATTTTACGCTTTTAATTTAATCTTGACTCTGTAAAAAGTTCCCAAGTCTATTTTTGTGTGTGTATGTGTATATGTCTCTTTGTAGTGTTGATTCAGATGCAATCTGAGATAAAGTAAGCTCACGGAATGTGGATTCTTTTCGATCGTAGGATTTATTTGAGCCTCTTCGGGTGATTCAACTTCCATCTGACGGAGTACAATTTAACCGGTTGAAGATGTATGTGGTGGAGAGCAAAGCGGGCGCCATAGGGTGTATGCTGTTGGCACTGTTGTTTTTAGGAACTTGGCCTGCTGTGTTAACCCTCTTAGAGAGGCGAGGCCGTCTCCCTCAACACACGTATTTGGATTATTCTATAACAAATTTCTTGGCTGCTGTCGCTATTGCGCTGACCTTTGGTGAAATTGGAAGTAGCACGCCTTTACAGCCAAATTTCTTAACTCAGCTCGCCCAGGTCTTGAGTCCCATATTTAATAGCCCGTTTTAGCATTTTTAATGAAAAAAAGTCGTTAGCTTCTGGCATCTTTCTGAACTGAAAAAATAATTGTGTTCTGGAATTTGATCCGCTGCTGCAGGACAATTGGCCTTCTGTCTTATTTGCAATGGCAGGTGGAATATTTCTGAGTCTGGGAAACTTGTCGACGCAGTATGCGTGGGCATTTGTGGGTCTGTCGGTGACAGAAGTGATCACTGCAAGCATCACTGTCGTAATAGGTTTCTTTAGCTGCTTATTATGAATTTCACCTCTTTGCTCTATTTTTTTTTACCTTCAGCCTTTAAAATTTTCGATATGTTGTATCAGGAACAACATTAAACTACTTCCTAGACGGAAAAATCAACAAAGCTGAAATCCTTTTCCCCGGTGTTGCTTGTTTCTTGATTGCGGTTATGCTTGGTTCTGTTGTTCACTCATCAAATGCCGCTGACAACCAAGCAAAACTTAACAGTCTGCCCTACAAGGGTGAGGAATTTTTCGGATTTCAATAACGCTTTTTTTGTTTGTTTCTCATCGTGTAGTACTAATACCCTACCTCAACGTCTTAAATTTGCGTCGTGCAGCTGAAACGAGGGACCAAGATGGTGAAACTAATGCAACGAAGGCGAAAGCTGGCACCGCAGACTTCCTGATCGAGCTTGAAAATAAAAGATCGATTAAAGTGTTTGGGAAGAACACTTACATTGGTCTAGCCATTACCTTCTTCGCCGGATGCTGCTTTTCATTATTCTCTCCCGCATTCAACCTGGCAACAAACGACCAATGGCACACGTTGAAAGACGGCGTTCCTCATTTGGTCGTGTATACAGCATTTTTCTACTTCTCATTGTCGTGCTTCGTCATTGCCATTATTCTAAATGTCATCTTCCTCTACCGCCCCTTGTTGGGATTGCCCAAATCCTCGTTCAAGGCTTATTTCAACGATTGGAACGGGAGAGGCTGGTCGTTTTTGGCTGGCCTTCTTTGTGGGTTCGGAAATGGTCTCCAATTTATGGGAGGTCAAGCTGCGGGATATGCCGCGGCTGATGCTGTTCAGGTAAAATCCCTAACACCACAAATTTATTCAGCACTCAAAAAATATGGAATTTACTCGGGTAATATTTATCAGGCACTTCCGCTTGTCAGCACATTTTGGGGTATACTTTTGTTTGGAGAGTATCGAAAATCCTCCAGGAAGACATACATGCTCCTCATAAGCATGCTGTTTATGTTCGTTGTGGCTGTCGGGGTCCTCATGGCTTCATCAGGGACTAGGAAAAACTAAATAATAAATATATGAAAGGATTCATACACCTAAACGTGTATTTATGCAGGAGAAGAGCTGATCACAGGCTTACAAAAAAAAATACAGGAAAAGATACAAAAAAAATATGTTATATACTTGAAGATCCTAGCTCAATTCTCCTAGGATTGTTTATATTCTTGCTTTGTATTTATCAATATTCTTGTAAATAGGCTGCTTCTTTCAGGATCTGAAACAAAGGTCGGTTTGTTTATCTATCATGTCTTTAACATGTTTTTTTTTTAAATAGTGGGGATATGTATTTGTTGATAAAAGTGTTATGATAAATTTTAGTAACAAAATTTACAATTTTAGTCGAATGACTTAAACTCTTGACGCGACGTGAAGAGATTAAGGATTTAATCTGACTAATAGTATATTTCTCCTCGCATTTAAAATTGACAGTAAAAAGTTTACAATTATAACTTTGAGGAGAAAAATATCTTTTTAATTGATTAGAATTTATTCTTCTTCTTGTTATTTATGGAGATTAGAATTTATTCTTCTTCTCGTTATTTATGGAGATTAGAATTTATTCTTTTGATGTTACAATTTAGGACCACAGTATCCAGGTGAGGATTTATTAATGAGCCTTCCACTAGTCTTTCTCGATCTCATAGTTTTTTTTTTGATGATGGGGCGATCTCATAGTTATTTACTGTTCATTTATTCAAACTTATAATCAGTGTCCTCGTTCAGTGGCGGATCTAACGGATCTCGATAGAGGTCCCAATTTTTTTTTTGATAATGGTAAAAAAATTAAATATAAATATATTTTAATTGTTAATAATAAAATTTATATTACTTGGAGTTAATTTTAATAAATATATATTGTATTTTATCTTTATATTTTAGTGGTCGAAAAATAAGTTAATCAATATGAGAAAAAGTAAATAATATGAAGTTGAGTGTGATTTAATAGTAAAACAGAGGCCAGATCTGGTGCAAAGTCAAAATATGGTACAAAATACAAACGAATCTGATCCGTTCATTCTCCTAATCCAATGGTGTTCATTAATTAAATTAAATAAAAGTTTTAACTAAATTTTAGCCGTGTCTCTATACCTTGAAGGGCATATTTGACCAAAAAATTACAAAATTAAAAATCACGCAGTCATCATCCCCATTATTTCTCCATCGTATCTCGCAAAACCCGACGAACTTCAAAACGAAAATCCGACGCATCGTCGACGACCAGAAGCACACGATTCATTCAGTATCTCTCGGCTCAACGACGAAGTTAGGGTTTACAGTTCAGCGCTTCTAAGCTATGCGATTCGTCGACGAACGATTTCTAGGGTTGTCGGACTATGTCGACTATGGTGAAGGTGTAAACGGTACGTAACGATTAACTATTAAGTGTCATTGTTAAGTATATATTCAATACGAAAGTATGTGAGTTGATTTACTACGATTCCGAACGAAACCCTGGTTCAGTTCATTAAATTTAGGTTATTGTGCGTCGATGATGCAGCTATGACAGTTATGGGTGTTGTTGATATGTTTTGTAACATATTACTGAGTTTTCGAACTGGTAATTTTGTGAAACGAGTAACCAATTATATAATTCGTCAAAAGCATTGTAAAATTCATCATCATGAGTTTGATGTTAGTCACTGTTGTACTTACTAGAATTTGTCAAAACCTTATATAATTCATCAAAAGTCTTATAGTTCATCGTGTTATGTGGTTAGATAGTTCAGCGTCAGTAGATTTCATGTCGTCAAGGGTATAATTTGTCTAAAATATTATATAATTCGTCAAACATCTTATTGTTCGTCGTGTTATGTGGTTAGGTAATTCAGTCTCAGTAGATACCATGGGGTCAAGTGTATAATTTGTCAAAAGTAATACATAATTCGTCAAAAGTGTATTTTCTGCAACTTAGCTAAGTTTAAGAAAGTGATCGTCGTGTAACTGCATGATTTTGTATTCCTGGTTGAGCATACATTGGATTGTTGTTTTCACATAATAAAGGGAATACAATTAGCTTCATGAATAGTGCATTCAATTAGGGGCAGGAAGGCCAGTCAGCTTCATTTTTGGTGCTCGTATAACATTTTGACTTAAGCAGTGGATGATACCTTGCAGAGCTAGGATTAGTAGCTGTTCTGCCACATCTGTTGTTGATATTGCTTTGAAGGATGGACTCCATCTCTTGGATTTTGCTGCTGGTGCTCCATTGACATCCCAGATTGGGAATGTTATAAGTTAGGGTACCCTGGCGAACCAAAATGCTGTGAAGGTTGCTGCTGGTTCTGACGGAAGACAGCAGGTTGCTGGTTCTGCCCTTGAAAGTTGTAATATGTATTAGCAGGGACAGCGGACATTGTGCGGGAACCATTCTCATGGGCGTACATGGCGGAGTTCCCATTCTGCAACTGTAGATAATATGAAAGTGAGCTTAACTAGGTACTACAAGTAAATTTTGCAAGTAATGTTAGTTTTTCCTTTTATTACATGAATTCTCACGTTGTTCTCACTGAGCAATGTTTTATAGTTCGTTAATGTTTACTACCCACTAAACTGGTCAATATTGCTGCCATCTGAGTCTGTTAGTGCTTAATTTGTCAATTACTATTTATAATTCGTCATATGTCATTTATAGTTCGTTCATAACTATTTTATAGTTCGTTAATGTTTACTACCCACTAAACTGATCAATATTGCTGCCATTTGAGTTTGGTAGTGCATAGTTCGTCAATCACTATTTATAATTCGTCATCTGTAATTTATAGTATGTCAAATACATTTTTATAGTTCGTTAATGTTTACTATTTTATAGGATGGTGATCGGAACACTTCGTGGATTTAACCAGTTCATAAATCTTGTGATTGACAACACTGTTGAAGTAAATGGGGAGGATAAAAATGAAATTGGCATGGTGGTAATCAGAGGGAACAGTGTCATTACTGTGGAAGCTCTTGAACCTGTGAACAGAACCCAGTGATTCAAAATCGCATACGGAGGCTTCAAAATGGTTCATCTATAAAAACCACAACCAGGCTGTATTCCTTCAAAATGGTTGTATTCTTAATGGTACTGAAAATTCTCCACAGAAACTTTGTTTTTGACCAAAGCTTGCATTATGACGAACTATAAATAATACAGTCGAATTCTTGTCAAATTTTAGTTTATTTTTGATGAATTATTACATAATTCGTCGAAGTTCACTACAATTCGTCGAATTTTTTGACGAATTGTAGTCCAATTCTGACGAACTATGAAATTGAGATGATGAACTACAAAATATTGATGACGAACTATAAAATTGGCATGACGAATTATAAAAAATCAGACTTAATTCGATCAAATTGAGTGAGTAAAATTTCGTTTAACTCAATTGTCCACACTCTGGATCATCTTCAACATCAATGAAACTCAAAACAAAATTCAATCGACAGTTTTCGAACAGAATAATTCAAATATGTTCATGACGAACTATAAATGATTATGACGAACTATAAATAATACAGTCGAATTCTTGTCAAATTTTAGTTTATTTTTGATGAATTATTACATAATTCGTCGAAGTTCACTACAATTCGTCGAAATTTTTGACAAATTGTAGTCCAATTCTGACGAACTATGAAATTGAGATGATGAACTACAAAATAGTGATGACGAACTATAAAATTGGCATGACGAATTATAAAAAATCAGACTTAATTCGATAAAAATTGAGTGAGTAAAATTTCGTTTAACTCAATTGTCCACACTCTGGATCATCTTCAACATCAATGAAACTCAAAACAAAATGTAATCGACAGTTTTCGAACAGAATAATTCAAATATGTTCATGACGAACTATAAATGATTATGACGAACTATAAATGATACAGGCGAATTCTTGTCGAATTGTAGTTTATTTTTGATGAATTATTACATAATTCGTCGAAGTTCACTACAATTCGTCGAAATTTTTGACGAATTGTAGTCCAATTCTGACGAACTATGAAATTGAGATGATGAACTACAAAATAGTGATGACGAACTATAAAATTGGCATGACGAATTATAAAAAATCAGACTTAATTCGATCAAATTGAGTGAGTAAAATTTCGTTTAACTCAATTGTCCACACTCTGGATCATCTTCAACATCAATGAAACTCAAAACAAAATGTAATCGACAGTTTTCGAACAGAATAATTCAAATATGTTCATGACGAACTATAAATAATTATGACGAACTATAAATGATACAGGCGAATTCTTGTCGAATTGTAGTTTATTTTTGACGCTCATCAAACAACTTACAAAGAGTCATCTGACACTCCCTTTGATATGAGTTTCGAGCGGTGAACTTCTCCCATTCTATCACTTTAGGAACTTCTTCACCATTGAAATCGACAAAAAAAATCCGCTGCTGAATGTATAAAAAATTATGACGGCAAAAGTGTTGCACTAACTCGTCCGGCTTCTTTCCCTTCGACGATGATTTTAGTACCACTTGTTCGGGTATATTCTTGGCTGAAAATTATGGGGTAGAAGTAGAAGCATTAGCAAGTCATCCTGATCCAAGTCAAATATACCACTTTTCTGAAGCTGAGGTTCCATATCAGCCCATGTTGGTAGTCCGCCATGCCGTCAAAGCAGTAAGCCTCTGAAACACGGGCAACAATATCTGCACATATTTCTGTTTTTATTTCATCTTGATAATTTCGAATTATTTCAGTTTCACCTACTCGAGGACGAGAAGAAGAAGCTTTATCACACTGGACTGAATCAACTGACGGGGATCCACCAGAAGCATCAACAGTATTTCGAACGGAACAAGTCGTTTTGGAAAGCTTCAACAGGAAATTACTGCAACTTTGAAGCCTCCCAATAACTGGAGATGTGAATATGGATCTTCGTCGAGAAGTCTGTCTCCGTCGATTCAAGTTAGTGCGCTTTCGTCTGCCATGGATCTGAGTCAGAGTGAGTGGGGCTTGTCAATTTCGGCGTGCAAGGTTTACTTGTCTTTGATTATGTGTGAAAATGCTCCCGTTTTCGGTTTGTTTGCGTGCAAGGTTTACTTGCCATGGATCTGCCATGGATCTGATTTCGGCGTGCAAGGTTTACTCGCCATGGATGATGGATCTGAGCTAGAGGAGAGAGAATGAAAATAAGTGGTTATAGGACAAATATACCCTTAATTTAATAAAAAATTAAACTTAATAAAATTTTTTTCTCTTAATCTCAACCGTCCATGTATTAATTTATATGGCTGTGATTAGTTTGTACTTTTTACAGAAAATATAGGTTTGTACGTGATCCTTTCTCTAGTAAAACATACTTAATTGAAATGTAAAATCAAAAGATCAGCCTCAGATTCATATTTATTGTTTACTATTTATTAATTTTAGACATAAAATCGTCACAGTTGAGTCGGTATTGTTTGGAACACAAAACATGCATGAAGGTTGGGATTCGATTCCCGGCTAAGGCCCCCTCATTCCTTTTGAGTTTTTTTTGATAATCACGCCAACAGGCTACAAAGGACTTCTCGCTTGAGAAGGGCTCAACGAAAAGCTGGCCAACACATACGTCGACACTCATTACACAGATAAACGAGCAACATGCCCAGCTAAAAATCCAGACTAACCTGGCCCTAACAACAGCCAATACAACAAATCGGACTTACCCGGCCAACACTACAAACTGTACAAAAAGGTATATATAACCAAAACAGTCACCCCTACTGAAGCCGCCACCCTTCCACCGCCATCCACCACCCAACCGCAAGCCAAAAAATATACACAAAAACCCCGCAACCTAACCGCCAGCCCTACACCTCGCCACCCACTCCATCCCCCTCCAGCTGCCACCTGACCGACACACCACCCCCGTCGTTGCATCCATCGTTCAACCCGCAACCCTGCATCACGCCACTCCAGATCTGACCATATCGCAGCCCGGAGAGGCCAGAGCTTCGAGCAAGGAGAATGAGAAGAAATAGGAGGAGGGGCGGAGCAGCCAAGGCTAGGGATGTGCATCCGGTCCGACCCGGACCAGAATGGTGGACCTGATTTTTTTTTGAAAATTGATCGTGGACCGACCGGATCGGATTCAGACGGTCCAGGTCGGACGATGGACCGGATTTTTCTAGAAATGTGGACCGTGGACCGGACCGAAAAATTCAAAAAAATCCATGTATTTCTACTTAAAAAAGAAGAAGAAAAGAAGATAAAAAGTTTTTTGCAAGCCGGTTGTGCTTGAAATCAATGATTCAATATATTTCCATCTTCAATTTTGTAAATGTTAAAAAAAAATAAGGTTCTATTTGTATTTTATTTAGTATTAAAAATCCAGACCGGACCGGAACCCAAAATTTACGAAATATATGGACCGTGGACCCACCCGAAACCGATCCGGTCTAGTTTCCCGGTCCGGATCTGATTTGCTCATCCCTAGCCAAGGCGTAGGTGGAGGAAATGGGGGGGGGGAACCTGAGAACTTTGTGGAGTGGGGCTTCGCTGAGCTTGGGATGAAGAGAGACGGGAGAGCTTCGAGATCTTCGGTTAACTAGAATTAGTTTAACCTAGCGGTTACGGTTTTGATCCAATAATCACACGATTCACAATTCAAACCCTCCATGCATCTTATCTTCGTAATAAATGAAAAAATTCTATCTTTTTCTGTGCCGTCACTCACATTTCAAGACCTTGACGAAAATAGTTTTTGAACCATTACAAAATAGAAATATATTTAAAAGTATTTAAAAATTACTCTGTTTTAATTAATTACATAAGACAGCGCTTATAGGTAAAGCGCAGTCGAAAACTCAACATGTAAGACAACGCTTTGGATTTAAAGCGATGTCTTTCGTTAAACAAAAACCAGATCTAATTTCTTTCTCGTTTTTTACTTTTCATCATCGTCGGCAAAATTACCTCCATTTTTGAATTATCACCGTCGTCGTCGATTTCATCAGATTTGATTTCGTTAATTTGTTTAGTTTTTGATTTCGTTCGGTGTTGCTGATTTTTGTTTCATCTGATTTCGTTAGGGTTTCACAGTATTCTGCCTTCGCATTCCGATTTCGTTTCACTTAATATTCTATGTGAAATCCACCGATTTAGCCTTGAGGTAAGTTGTAACTGAAATCCACTTGTTAGGGTTCTGAAATCCACACTATTCTGATTTTTAGTGAGTTAATTTGTACATAGCTGCTGAAATTGATGAATTTTGTTATTTGTTTGGCAGTGTGATAGTTTTTTTAATAAAAGAATTGAAGCAAATAGCTTGCTGGTGGTTCGCTCCTAAGTGAAGGTAAGTGATGCTTATTTGGTTTACACACATACCTTGCCAATGTGTATTTTTGTGTAAGAAAATCATAATGAAGCTTACTGTCATGTTACAGGAGTGAATTCATAGTTTTTTTTGGGGAGCAAATTCAAGCTTTTATTAAAACGGAAACAAGTTGCCCCCAAAGGGACAGAAGTCCTAAAAAAGGGCACGACTAGACAAGTTGGTCGACCGACCTCGGTAGTTGACACTATAAAGGCAAATGACGCACACAGTCGTGCCCTTTCTAAACCAGCAGGAGGTAACCTCCTGAAAAGAAAAAACTAATATCTAAAAACAGCTAAGACTGATAAACGGCTGAGATAAAACAGTTCAGACCGGAAACCCGGCTGAGAGAAACTAAACTACACAAACTAAACTACCTAACTAAACTAAACGGAAATTAACTAAAACTAAAACCCAAAACAATCACCGGCATGTCAACCGAGACCTCCCATCCAGACCGAAGCCGAGACCCAAACCACCGAGCAAGACATCCGCCACCCCCAGCAGATCCATCCTCCCAATAAGTCAACACCGCCTTCACGCCACCACTCGACCGCCTTCTACCGCCCTCCCGCATCAAGTGCCAACCGGCAAAGATGAAGAAACGGCCGAAGCTGACAGCCACCCACCGAACAAACCAACCGCCGCCACTCCAGCAGATCTACCACCCCAACCGGCCAACACCGCCATCAAAAGCACCACTCGGTCCCCTTCTACCGCCATCCTACCACCATGTCCACCGTGAAAAGGAAATCAGCCGAGAAGAACGGAAAGAACCTCGTAGACCAACCCACGCCACCGTCACATCGTCGACAACCAAAAGCCGATTCGAATCGGAGCTCCCAGCTCCCGCCGGCGGTCAGATCCGAAAGCTTCTACGTTGAGCTCAAAATTTATAACAATGCATATATCTAGGAATTACTAATTGGTTGTGTGCTATACAAAAAAAAATGGTTGTGTGAGACTTGTTGACAGTGTTGATGGATGGTGACTGGAAAAGGGGTTAGAGTGTGTAAGAAACGTTTGTGTGTAGATGTTAAATGTATGACTCTGTTAGGGGACATTTACTTTGTGTGTCATGGAATAATATTGGATGTTGCGACTGATGTATTCTTTTGATGTTAAATTAGTGGTATTGAGTAGTATTTGTCTATATTTTGTTGTTCTATATGGTTTGTATTCCTTCCTTGGAATGAAATTGATGCATTATGTGTAATTTTGATGCAAATAGTATGTACAAGACTTGTTAGAGATACTTGCTTAAAAATAAATATACATGCTAATTTAATTTACTATTTCTTTTTTTGGTCCAATATAAACATAGGTTGTTATCTATTCATATCTTTAATCAACACTATACATATAGTTTGATGACAATAGACCGAGTGTGGATGTCAGCTAACCGTCTAACAGATGAATACGAATAAGCAAATTCATAGTTTTTGTAATTTCACGAGGTTATTTGACGAACGAAATGGATCCAAGTACGTTCACTGTCCGTGCATTCGTTGTTGGAATAATAAAAAAGTTAAAGTCGGTGAATTGGTAAACCACCTATTGTTAAGCGATATCAATCTCAATTACAAAGTATGACATATGCACGGTGAGCCTGAACCAAAAAACGATGCACCTCAAGTTGTTTCCCCACAAATGGATGATTTTAATACGGGATGGGAAGATGACAATTTGATTGATATGGTAAACAATGTTGCCGAACACTCGAATGTCAGGCCGTAGGTTTTGGAGACACTGAGAAATGACTTTAAACTACTGTTGTACAAAGTTCATCAAGCTGTCATCAGTGTTGAAGTTGTTCAATTTGAAGGAAAACGGTTGGAGTGATAAGAGCGCCTTCACTGAACAACCGCAGCTAGTGAGGGCATTGGGCATCCACAGCATGGGAGCTATGAGCAATGAGCAATAAGCAAAAATAGCATTTTCTTATAAAAGTCATGTAGCAAAGCAGAGCTAAAAGCAATGAGCAAAAATGGCTCTTTGCTCTATATATTTTAACGCAGCAAGAGAGCAAAGAGCTATACTCATAAACATTCAATTATCCGAAATTATCACTTCTATTATTTCTTTTTTTTTGTTTTATCCCAAGATTCTTTAATTTTTTTATTTTTTTTATTTTTTTGATTTTTTTTATGTTTTTATGTTTTTATTTTTTTTATTTTTTTTGTTTTGTCCATCTAACATTCATTTTATTATATTTCTGATTTTTATTTCTTTCAAAACCAACAAAATGTAATTTTCTTTTGGTTTTCTTCATAAATATATGTGGGCCCCACTTATTGCTTTCCTATCCCACACCCTCTTCATTATTGCTCACCTATCAAGCATTGCTTTTTGCTCACTTGCTACATGAGAGCAATAAGCAATAAAATCTCTCTATTATTGTTTATTGCTCCCCTTGCTGTGGATGCCCTGAAAGAAATACTTCTGGACGAGAACACCCTCCCGAGTCGTACTTATGAGGCAAAAAAAGGTTATGTGTCCTATGGGCATCACCTACAAGAAAATACACGTCTGTCCCAATGAGTATATTTTGTACCGAAATGATCATATTGTTTTAGTCGAGTGCCCGTATTACATGAGAACGACATCAAACAAGTAAGTATATTTCGAGACTTGATTGATCAATACCAATTTGGGGTGTCCATAAACTTTCTAACTTTGATTTTTTTTCTCCAGTGTTTCCCTCGAAGACGACAACCCTATGATAACGATGTGCTAGATGATATGAGGGATGACTTTGCAACTGCGTTGATTACTTATGTGCGACAAGTATATCATCCGGTACAAACATGAAGTTTATTGGATTATTGCTCAAACATTGTTATAAGACAAACATGTCAAGTATCGAAACATTGGACATATGCATGAATGCAAATGTGTTGTGTCATATATATTGAGCTAATGAATGTAATTTTTCGTTCAGCAAATTAATTTACAATTGGAGTTTTGTTGGAAATGGATTGTGCATGGGAAATTGTTTGATTCAATCAAATCCGCCATTTTTTCAACCTTTAGACGACGCTTCTCGGATAAGCACTGCCTATAGTGCAACAATAGACATCGCTTGTTTTCGAAGCGCTGTCTATATTGCCAATACAATGCTTATACAGTAAGCGTTGTGTATAGATCAACTTTAGACAACGTTTACTCTTTATGCGCTGTCTATTGGTAGTCATAAACAGCGCTTCAGTCTAATATCGACACTTTAGACAACACTTTTTCAAGTAGCGATGTCTAAAGTCTCGACATAAGACAACTGTAAACCGATCGGTCCGAGTTTAATAACACTGCCACCACCCATTCAAGAGAAATCGATGAACAAAGAAGAATCAGAATCGGAAAAAGAACCTTGGCTGTGATACCATGTTAGAAAGAACTATCGATTGTATTATCAATAAAAAGCTAATCGACTTTTATATACAGCATATAGAGATACAGATAGTATCAAATATATATACATGATCACAATCAAATATTCTGATATATATCTTAAGATAAACTAAATATATCGTTCTATCTAATGGCACACTAAAAATTATAATTTTTATATAAAAGAAATCAATTTTTTCCGTAAAGGAGCCGCCTTAATTAACCCGCTTAGACCCCGCATATAAACTGATTTTTAGAGCACTCAAAACTCCATGCAAGCGTAAAATCCCATCTGTCTCTGTCTCTCTCTCGAATTTCCTTCGTACTTTCACACAGGCCAACCGACCAGACAGATCGCATGCTCAGGTGTTCACCCGACCTGCTAAAGCTGATATCTTCATCTGATCTTTTTGTTCCTGTTCGTTCTTATTTTTGGATCCCAGATTCTCTTCATGAAGAAAAGTGTGACCAAAGACTAACCAGAAGTCCTTGATCACCATAATGTGAACATGTAGAGCACACCATTTCGTGTTTAGGTTATGATAAAAAAGAGCATAAAAGTCATTCTTTTCATGTCTTGATGAATAAGCTTCTACGAAGAGTGTAGTAGTGGCATTAGATATCGCTCGAGTTTGATCCAACTCTTAAGCATGCATCAAATACTGCAAACATTATATACTATATCAACACCTAAATCTAGCATCATCATGTAGAGGAGCGCTCAAATGAGAACCTCTTTAAATTTTGAGAATTTGAGATATGAAAATGCATTTTGGTGGTGACACGTGTCCTATGTGCATTTTTCAAGATGCATTTAATGCAAAGTCAAAGTCACATTTTTTACTTTGCTTTTTGAACATGTGTCACATGCAGATTCAAAGATGCAGCATGATCTAATGATGCGATTTGAGTTCTCAAGTTCTCGAATTTTTAAGGGTTCTCAACCGAGCGCTCGCATATTCATATATCATCATCTAAGGGAGTGTTTGGTTGAGAATCCTTTATAATTCGAGAACTTGAGAATCTGATCTGATCATTGAATTATAAAGATGTACCTTCGAATGTGCATCTGATACGTGTACCATTACTAAAATCAAACTTGATGACTTTGCTTTTTCACTAAATATTAGTGTAAGATTGAACATGCAATTAGCAAGGGCTCGTGTTAGCACCACAATAACTAGATAATACACTTTTAAAGGTGAAAATTTAGGTTAATTCTCAAATTATCAAAATATAGAGAGATTCTCATTTAAGCGTTCATCTCATCATCATCTATAACACATAAAAATCTAACTTTATACCGTAGCCAAGATAGAGAAAGAAAGTCTGCATTATGGTTGCTGGTAGGAGGCGGTGCTTTAAATCCTCTCTCTTTGATCATAAAATCTTCTACTGCAATCAATCCTCCTATCCCACTGATCATCATCTCAGTATATAGATGATTATTAATACCCTGCATCCATGGAGATTGGATATTATAAGTATTCGAGCTACTAAGCCTCCTAGCCTTGAACGAAACATCGCCTTAATTCTTTGTCTCTCTCCAGTTGTTCTCTTTCCATATGCTTAACCTAAAATATTTCAGAACAAATCTCAGACTGTCTACACCCTCTTATATATATAGATATAGATCAGATGGATTTTGTCTGTCTATGCTTCTCTTGTTACTGAATCTCTAGTTGGCCAAAATTAAAGGATTAATATATATTCATCAGAGAGATTGGAAGCTAGCTAGGGTTTGCAGTTTGTGTATCGATCCTGACGCATTGCGGCAGTACTGGAGAGGTGAATATCTACTTTCTCTTCAAATTTTTTAACATGTTACATAGGGTTTAAGTGAAAGCATACAATATTGTAGACTTATAAGTGATACACAAGGAATGACAACTTTGTTTGAGAATTACCATGTCGTCGTTAACGTTGACTGACATGTATGCATTCTGGTTGTTATAATTTGTCAATGCAGGTGTGTTTTTTAGGAGAGCGAATCATGAACAGTACATTTTCCAATGTTGTCCCTCCTGGATTCAGATTCCATCCCACGGATGAAGAACTAGTCGACTACTACCTAAGGAAAAGAATTGCATCAAAACGAATCGATCTGGATGTCATCAAGGACGTTGATCTCTACAGGATTGAGCCTTGGGACCTTCAAGGTACAAATTGATTGTTAGCTAGGGTAACTGATTGTTGCCGTGAAGACACAGCTGTAATGCGAACCCCTCTATATTTCAAGAATCTGATAACTCAATCTCCACCCTTAAAAATGTCTCATCAAATCATTCATATATGGTGCTTACATACATTTCACTTGCATATTCAAACTTACATTGTATGAATAAGCAAAGCAACCAAGTTTAACTGTGCTGGAGACTCTCTCATCGATGTTATAGTTCGTTCTACCTACTTAATTTTGATGGGAATTTTTGTGAAACAGAACTGTGCCAAATCGGAACTGAGGATCAAAGTGATTACTACTTTTTCAGCCATAAAGATAAAAAATACCCGACCGGGACACGAACCAATAGAGCCACTAAAGAAGGGTTCTGGAAAGCCACCGGCAGAGACAAAGCTATATATGTGAAGCGTAACTTAGTTGGAATGAGGAAGACTTTGGTGTACTACAAAGGCCGAGCCCCAAATGGTCAGAAACTAGACTGGATCATGCATGAGTACAGACTCGAAACCAATGAAAATGCAGTTCCACAGGTGACCCCCCCCCCCCATCTTTTGAACTTCTCATAGCTTTCATGCATGCCTGCAACTTGCAATCCTTTTTAGAATACACTCATGTGTTATTTGGAATTTTTTTATTATATATATAATTAGATGCTTTTATTTCGACATGTCAGTCAGCTGCTGCTGTTAAATTTCGTTTCCTTTAATTTATTGTACTTAAGTTTATTAATTATTGGAATTGCTACCTACAAAGTGCATGCGTCTGAATATAGTCTCACATTTGTGAATGAATTTATATATATCTGCTGGTCTTTGCATTCAATATGTGTTTGCTTAACGATATGTTTACTTTTTGCACTTGGAGCAGGAAGAAGGATGGGTGGTTTGTAGGGTTTTCAAGAAGAGAATTGTAGCTACCAGCATGAGGAAAGATGGAGATCATGATCAATCTCCATCTCCATGTTGGTATGATGAACAAGCTTCGTCTTCATTCATTGAAGACATCATGGATTATTCTCCGATGCGAATTTTATCATCATCGTCATCATCTCATCCTTATGATGCATCATCACACAATCATCCATCAAGCTATAACTCATCCTGCAAACAAGAACAAAACATGCATGCTGGTCTTCATTACACCCTACCTCAAGACACATCTAATTTCCCTGACCTTTCTTCCCAACAACTTGGCAGCCAGCCTATGATTCCATTATCATCGTCCGTGAATCATACTTCTTTATACGGCTTTGGAGAACAAGGCGCGCAACATAATTACTATGATCATCAGCTGCAGATGGGCCGGCACCATGTGATGCATGGGAATGTGAGTAATAACAGCTTTTCTAATGATGAGCAGCAAATGAGTAGTGATTGGAGAGTGCTTGACAAGTTTGTTGCCTCTCAGCTAAGCCATGAAGATCATGCCTTTGAAGTAGACCAGGATGCTGATCACTTTAGTGAGTTGATGCTCAACAATGGCTCAAAGACGACATATATAGATTGATTTATTAAGTTGAATTTGGAGAAGAGATTTGTCATTAGTTATGCTGCTGCTGATGTTTAATTACATATATAGTGTAAACCCTAGCTAGCTAAAACTGTTTGATTCTATACTGTATCATGCAGCCCTAGCTGTCTTAAATAGTAAATTAACATATAAGTATTGTGGTTCATGCCAGTGATCGATATATCTACTGTAAATCAACTGTTGGAAACTCAAACATAATATAGTATTTACATTTCCTGTGGAGCGATCGACTCAGAACGCCTTACACAATTTGAGAATATTTTAAGAATTTAAATTTGATCATTAGATCAAACTACATCTCTAAAATGTACATGTGTTTAACTAGTAAATTAGTTAAATTTGATAGCTTTGACGTACTTTTCATTAATATACTAAAATGTACATCTGTTTGACTAGTAAATTAGTTAAATTTGATATAGCTTTGACGTACTTTTCATTAAATATATCTCTAAAATGTACATCTCGCACGTGTTTGCAACACCACAATAACTTGATAATTAATGCACTTGTAAAGATGCATATTGAGTTGTCAAATTCTAGAAAGAGAGAGAGAGAGAGTTGATTTTTCATTTGATTGCTCTCCTGTACATTTCCTTATACGACTAAAAATGTAACATTATACTCTAGCGTGGTTAAAGGCGATTCAACAGTTTCCTGATGTTAGCTTGTCACGGATTACTCTGTCAAGTTTTTCTGTGTGCTGATAGTGGCTCTCAGTGTGAGATTATATTGTTGTATCATCTTTATGTTGTTGTTGTGTCCGTGTTTGTATCGGCCTTTGTTTCCATCACACACAAAAAAAATACACAGACTACCGCATGAATGAATATATAATGAGAGAGATTTGTTTCATCTCCTAGTCCGTTATGTTGTTATACGATTAGGGCATCCTAAATAGGATGACAAATAAAAGATTATGGGTACAACCTTTTCATTTTTCTCCTTAATAGCTCAACAAAAAAAGATTGTCCCATAAAAGATTGTGAGTTTGTGGTATGAGACGATTTTCTGGACGATCGATCATCAAGTGGAGGTTGCTTGCACACTTGACAAGTGTCCTTTAATATGAATTTTTCTTTTGATTGTAATATAAATAAGGAAAAGAATAGAGTGAATGATCTTTTTATTTTGATCATTGTTAAGGGTATATAAAAGAATAAGATTGTTGAATAGTTTTATAATGCCAAGAACAGTGGACGATCTTTAATAAAAGATCATTGATAAGGATGGCCTTACGGCTAGATAAACCATGGTTTTTCGACTATTATTGTTTAATGGAATTATATCTCAAAATGATTAACATGGATATAAATTAGGAAATAAAATATTAAAGCCGGCATAATAATCTAGTTTGACTAAACAGTCTATATATAGCTTACGAATCGTCTGAATAATCCTAATTTATCAGACTCGATAAGCCAACTATATATACATCACTCAAACTTGAAAAGGAAGATGATAAAACTATATATGAAATTATATTAGAGACATGCTCGGCAACAGACAAATGTCATAACTGAGTTTGAGAACCAGCCGGCTAGCTTTACCTGATCACTGGAAGATGATGGATCTGTCTGAACTGAGAGATCTACAGGCGGCCGTAGAATATGCTAGCTTGATGAAATGAAACATGAAAAAGATCATCATCAAGAAAAAAAAATTTAAGTCTGAGAGAGATGTCTGATGTAGAAACGGCCTGGAGAGTTCACACACACCATGAATCTTTTATATATGTGAGGAACATTATTGTTGCTTTACAAAACTGATGAGATTATTACATATGGATAAAGGTTGAACTTGATTAGTGTGTCAGCTGGACCTGGTTGGAAGATCTTCAGGCAGGCATGGTTTTTTTTCAAGTTAGTCTGACAAACCTAATTAAACGTTAGAATGAGACTAATTTGAAACGAATTTAAACAAACCTTAGAATGAGACTAAAACAGTTCAACCAGACACTATCATTACTCGTGTGCTAGCTCCTCTCCCTCCATCGTCACACTTTATTATTCAACCATATATATGATTATGTTGTTTCATAAGCAATAATGTTTTATGCTGTCCATCTACACCACACCTTTAATACTCTAATTATTAAATTCATTCATTCATTCTTAATTTAGTCACACTTTATGTAAGAAGTTGTTGACAAGGATGCTTTACACAGTTGACATTCAATCATATAAAGCGATGTTGGCTGACAACACTCAACTATTATAAAGGAGTAATTATTATCAGCTACGACAAATTATAAATCTAATTTTCCAAATTTAAGGACAATATATACTACTGTATGACACACTCCATAAGACAAAATCTCTCACCAACTGGTCCACATACACACGACAGCAGCCTGTCCACAAACAAGCATTGAACACACTAATGTTCTCAATACTCAACTCAACTGACCAGCCAGCACAAGTGCACATGCCACACCTTGCTTCAATAATGATCATGAGTAGCAGCTGTTACATATGACAAGAATTTAAAGACAAGCAGCAGAATGCTGAAAACTTTAAATAATAAAAAAAAACTTGATGATGGTTGCCATCAATATAAATATGGTTCAGCAAATATTGTAACAATCAGAACAATAAAGAAAAAATGCCCCCAGCCACCAATAACCAAAATGCCACCCTAAACTACCCTCAGAGCTGAAGATTGGTATTACAACTTCAAACAAGTACAAACAAGGCGCTGATCACGGCCATGACGAAGAGGAGAAACGTGCTGCCTGTGACTAACGATGCTGCGCCTTTTTGAGCGCTGAAAAGAGAAAGAGACGACGAGTTAGGATATAAATATATATATATACATGGCATTGAAGAATCTCTGTGACTTGTGCCTGAAGATACTTACATTTGCATATGCGCCAAAGCTCCGCAATAAAGGACATTATCCGGAATCGGGTTCTCGGTCTTGTTTGTAGCGCTGATATCCGGGTTCACCACCTTGATGTATGTTTCCTGACCCAAATGCCAGTAGTCCAGATTTTCAGTTCTCAAGTTCCAGATTCCTACATTGTCCATGGAAATCAGGATCGCTGTCCACGCTCCGGGGTACACCTGACATTTTTCATATTTATTAATCAATACATCAAAGTAACAATCTATAATATTTTAATGCGACGATTTTTGAAGTATAAGTTAAAAGTACCTGTACTGTAGAGCGAACGATTCCATCCCACTTGTTATATTGGCCCCTGCTGTTCTCCGTCCAGTCACCGAAATCCATCCTACACACAGCAACAAATAGTCTCAGAGAACGGAAACTAATTAAGTCGCGAGCATAGTAATTTACACGAGAAATAAGTAAGTTCTTACCCGACGACAAAGAAAGCGTATCCGTCCAAATGATAGCTTTGCACTTTAGTGTCGTTGTTTTGGAGAACAATTTCCATGAACCCCTTATATGTTCCGTTTATGATGGATGTGTCCACCTTTGCTGCGCTTGTCAATGGTTTAGTAGGGAAATCAACCTTATGGTTTCCCTTGATCTTGTACCAGTCTGCTAGCCTGATTGGCGTCTTCGGATTGGCGAATGATAGCCTGTTTAGTGTAGTTTTGAGATGGTCGCCGATCTTGACTGGTGGCTCGTTTTTAATCAAGTAAAAGTCTGTCACGTTGATTTGCCCGTAATGGAATGATCCTTGTGGATTAGGCCTAGCACCGCTAGCGCTTCCATTCGTTCTGCATTATTCAACCAGTGACCCGGATTAGCGACTTCAGATATTGATACGTTCATTGACGAAAAAGTACAAGAGTATCTCGCATCATCCGTGTACCTGATCGTTCTGGCTTGGTTCATTGAAAAAGTCTTGTCATACTGATCACTTGGAGGATCCGGCAGTGGGCCAGCTGCCTTCCCTTTGGAATTCGAGTAATGCAAGACGCCAACACCGGTAACTCTAGTCCACTCTGATTCATTCACGAACCTCGCGCTAGCCACAATATAATAATCTGTGCTTGCGTTCTGATCCGTGTACAACAGAAATGAATAAGACTGCCCGACATGAATATCTATGGATGTAAAATTAGTCATCACTGTGTAGGTGCCTTCCGTCTCAGCCATCAACAGGTTATGGCCTTGAATCCTGAAATTCAAACTGGTCGACACTCCAACATTGTGCACACGAATCCGGTAAGTCTTGCCTGCCCAATCATCAATTGATATTCTCAGTTATCCGAGCTAATTAAAATCGTTCACTCCACAATATTCAAGTGACTTGTTACTTGCAAACCAGAATAGGACCAACCAAAATGCGACTCATTTCGATGAAGAAACAGCAAAACACGATATGAATCGGGTAGACTACTTTTGTTGTGTATTAATTGATTACCTGGATCGACATTGATAGTTTCATGATCAATCCCCGCTGGAACAAGTGTGTCATTGTATCGAAAGGGACCTTTCCCATTGATCAGAACTCCATCCGGCATCCCTAATAGCTCCCCTCCGTTAAGAGACCTTCTCAACGCCTACACAAAAAGCTCAAAATAATTTACTCTACCTCTACTAGACAAGCCTGAAAATTCAAGACCTTAAGGAATTAAAACAAACACTAACCGTGTGGTTTCTGATGTACCAATCACCGATCATAATAACTATATCACCATCCGGCTGAGGGAACGGAACGGATATAACAGCCCTGTTATTTATAATGAACCCGCCATATCCGCCCGAAGCCTTCTGGAAGTTGAGTGAAGGGAAGTAGTAAAAACTCCCAATCTGATCCTTAACTTGGAATTGATAAGTCCAATTCCAGCGAGGTGGAATTGGGCAGTTTGTGCCGAAAACTCCATCCTGCCACGAGCTCCTACGCATCTGGATCCCAGCCCTGTAGTTCAATTCTATTAGTACTGAATCACTTAAGATGCCTGAAGATCCAAATTCACTAAATGAAACAAACTATTAAACTTGCGTCAAGTTTAGTAGAACCAGTCTGGATCCAGTTTGAATGGCTATACCATGTTAGGAGAAGTTCCTCATCCAGATGATTCCTCACATTGACAACAACATTGTAATTTGTAGTGACATTGATGACAGGACCAGGAAACTGGTTATTCACAACAATCACCTAAAAAAAAGATCCAATGAAAGACACAAGCAGATCAGTCAAACATTCAACACAAGAAAGAAACTCTTGAGTTCACACTTCAAAGCCAAATCAAGAGCTCCTCTTAATCCCCAGAAACCCAAACAACATTTCCAGATCTGAAAACCCCCCAAAGATTCAAACTTTATCAAATCGAACACCAACCCATCTCAAACTCACACAAATCAACGAACCCCAAATCACCAAAACACACACACAGACAGATATCTGACGACACAAGAACAACAATATTGTACCTGTTGAGGGACGCCGAGAGGTGAGAGAGTCTTGTAAGAGACGACAAAGTCATAGGTGGCGTAGGGATCGGCAGCAAGAGAGCAACTCGCTAGCAGCAAAGCAGCAAGGAAGGCAGCAGGAGTTGGAGCCATCGAAGTGGAGATATCAATTGAATTGAAGAGATAAGCAGCAAGCCAAAGAGTTTAGCTTTGGTTAGGAGTTTTAGTTTACATTATCTGAGTAAACAGAACCGAAACCGGAGCAGGAGGACAGAGAGAGAGAGATAGTAGTAGAGAGAGAAAGTTGAACGGCTATAATTTGAGAATTTTATTTGAAGATGGGGGTTTTATTGGGTTTAGCGAAAGACAGCAGATGAGGAGCCAATTGAGGAATAATAAACATTTTTACAGGTGGGAATGCATACAGACACTATAGTGTTCTTTGTTGATGTGGGAAAAAATCGGTCTGAATTTAATACTGTTTGTATCATATTGTAAAAGTGTGTTCGGTTAATATACCATTTTTGGAAGAAAAAAATCAATTTTTTAAAAATCGCATCGCACCACATATATAATTAAATAATTCAAAATTATTACATATAAAACAAAAACAAAAACAAAAAATAATTTCAAGCTCAATGAGTCAGTATATGAAGCTAAGAAAACTGAAGAATGTTGTTGAGATTAAGGATGAAGTAGACAAGTACATCAATGAATCATCTGAAGACCCTTCAAACAAGAATTTCAATCTTTTGGATTGGTGGAAGGAAACTGCATCAAGGTATTCTATTCTATCTAAAATATCCAAGGACATAATTGCAGTTCCAGCTTCTACAGTTGCTTCAGAATCGGCTTTCAGTCTTGGATCAAGGGTGGTGAATCCATTTAGAGCTACATTAACTCCTAAGATGGTTGATGGGTTGGTTTGTCTAAATAATTGGCTTAGGGGTAGATCATTTTCCATGTTAAAGAGCCTACGAAAACAGAACTAGAATTCTATGCGGAGCTTGAAAAATTAGAATCAGAAACAGGTTCAAGAAAGACATGAATGATCAGGTATTATTTTTATGTATTGTCAAGTTCATGTTTTTTGTATCAACTGTCACTGTCATAGTGTTTGACTTTATGTTTGCTTCATTGCATCTGTTTGTACATATTTCACTTATATATTTAACTTGAGTGAAACTAGTATTTTACAGTAAGTAATCATCAGATTACTAGTACATGTTGTTGGTTTCACTTGTTACTATTTTGCAAAACTGATGTATTTCACTAATTACTATTTTGCAGAGCTGGTGTATTTCACTTATTACTATTCATGTAATGAAGAAGTAAAGAGGAAGCAAAGGAAGTACCGTAGTTAAATTATATTCAGAGCTTATTCAGCTTGTGTTGTGTTGTATTTGACTATACGTGTGTATGAGTCCTGTAATTAAGGTATGTATTGTTTCATTTGGGTCGGGCACAGTCCAGTGTCAGGGGTTCATTTTTTTAAAAGGAAAAATGACAAAGAGGGGGTATGAACTACCACCCATTGACAAATTACGGTCCGAACTATGAAAATTGACAATTAAGGGTAATTTCAAAATATTTTAATTCTCAATTTCACAATTAAGGGCAATAAGATTGTTTCAAATCAATCGTTTAGCTAACTTTGTTAACTTACAAATGATATTCCATCAATTAAGTACTTTATACTTATATGCGGATCAAAATATTTTGAAATTGCCCTGAATTGTTAACTTTCATATTTCGGACCGTGATTTGTCAATGGATGGTAATTCGTAATCGTATCCCCTCTTTGTCATTTTCCCTTTTTTAATGTAAATTTTGAAAATCGGGTTTTAAACCTAACCGCACCGCACCAAATAAAGTGGTGCGGTGCATATTTGGTTTTAACTTTTATAATGCGGTTTGTGATTTAAAAAATTTACAAATCAGTTAATGTGGTGCGGTTACGGATTTATCCTTAAACCGCACCAAACCACACCGTGCCCACTGCCCATCCCTAGTTCTTTGAGCTGGTTTTGTCCAACGTTCGGATTTCACATATAGCCTTCGAGTGGGCAGCTTCAGATTTCAACGGAGAAATTAGATTGTGGTCCAATCTGCCTTTTATAGTGTTTGCCAAGGATAAGAAGCAACTGTTTTATGGATGGATGGTTGAAAATACTAATAAAAAAAATTCCACTGAATAAAATGCTATATTTGATTGTAAATGAAGTCATTTTAATTTAGTTGAATTTTTAAAATGAAAAGAACATCCTTTAATTAATGACGGGAAATTTCTCTGAAATCATTTATTCAAACTCGTTGAACAAAGACAAACAGGTGGGTGTTCAAACTAAATAAAGCCTAAATCACGCATGAAATGGCTCCGACAGTTTTTATATATAACTTGTTCGGAATTCTGGGGGGTGTGTAACAAGTTCAAACTTGTTGAATTAAATTTAAGTATCGGTTCATGTGCAATTCTGATTCGTCCATGTGACAATACGAGTAAAGACAGCGAGCTGTTTGAGTATTATATTACATACAATTTTTATGTTGCCCAAAAATTAATTAGATAAAGAAAAAAAATTACTATTATCACAACCATCACCATCATAAAATTACTATTCATCATCATAATATTACTATTCATCATAAGTTAACTTAACTTTATAAGTTTCAGTTAAGTTAATATAAGTTAATATCAGTTAAGATCAGTCACTATAAATTAAGATCAGTTAAGATCATTTAAGATAAGTTAATATCAGTTAAGATCAATTAAGTTAAGTTAACTTTCAGTCAAAGTGGACGCACCCTTAGTACATTGTAGAATATAATAATACGATTAAAAAAATACAATTAAACTAACAAAATCCAAGCCAGACCGTTAGCAATTGAGATAGTCTTAAAAAAGCGATAGGGAAAAGGAAGATACTAATCACATAAGAGCATCTGCAGCGAGGCAACCTCGCGGAGGATTTGAGGTCGACCTCGGACGACATCCTTGTGCAGCGAGGAGAGCTCCGTGAGATCGCGATTTGGGGGAGGATTTTTGGTCGAGATCAATCTCCCAGAAATTCTCCGCGAGATCGGCTCGGAGATCGACCTCGGCGAGTAAACCTCGCGCGTGAATCGCGTGAAATTGAAAACCCATTCTACAAAATCGATTAAATTGAACAATCAAACTCATTTGTCATGCTTTTCGACATCAATGGAAGCCTAAAAAACGATCGGAACAAACAATCGATCGATTCCGATCGATTTGAGGAGATGATATTGAGAAGAAAGCTGTGTTCCCAGCCGACCGGCCAGCCGATCGGCCATCCGGGCTGAATTTCATTGTAGCCGATCGGCCATCCGGGCTGATTTTTAATAAAATTTTAACAAATTTTTAATAAATTTTCAACAAATTTTTAATAAATTTTCAACAAATTTTTAATAAATTTTCAACAAATTTTCAATAAAAAAATAGTCTAAACGGTATGATTTTTAATAAATTTGATCATCAATTGAAATCTTGATCAATAATTCACATAAAAGTACAAATCGAAAGGAAAAAATTTCAAAAATAATAATTTTTATTCATGAATAGTAATAGGAAGATCTCCAAAGGATGTCATTGCTGCACAGAATATGCAGAAATGCTGTTACTGTTCACTGAATAGTAGTAGGAAGATCTCCGTGAGACAGTTCTCAAGGAGATAATAAGCTCCAACGGGTGCAGATGCCCTAAGCCTCCCCCCAGCAAAACATGATTTGTTTATGGTAAAAGGATGAAGGCAGGCAGCACAGCACCGCCAGATGTTTTAATTTACACAAAAAAAAAAAGCAACTTCCTTATTACATGGAATGCGCGGAAGAGGTGATGTGGCTAATTGCCTCATTTATTTTAAACTAGTGACCAGATACTCTAACCAATTTGCACATGACCAGGCAGCAGCTCCAGTTCCATCCTTCCTTCCATTTTATTTTTATTCTTAAGAGCATTTGATTTCCTTCTAATTAAAACTCTGTCCGCCTGCCTTGCACGGCTACACCATCATTCAGCTCCTTCCACTTCACCAATGACATTAGGAACTCCATCACCTGTGCGCATCCAATTATATATGATCATCTTCTTCAGACAAAACAAAACTTTATTATAATACAAAGGTTAAATGTTCATATATATACACCTCCCCGGGGTCCCTGAGCGAATAAAATGCTTCACTTTCTTTTTTTTTTGGGACAGGAGACACCAGAATCCCAAAGCCTTGTTTCCCCTCCCGTAAAACCTGTTCAAGTCACTAATATTAAGTGCACGCCTCGGCGACCCAATTTTATTTTTATTTTTTTTAAACATCGACTTCTAACAACATTTTGTTTCATGAACATTGTAATTCCATTCAAGATTCTGATTGACTACCACATATCTACTCATGGAAAGTAAATAACTCAAGAAAAAGGTCATTGTAACATGTACCCTGAAAGCATCTTCATCTGTGCTGTCATCTCCAATGTATATTGGAAGCACATCATTCCTATCACTTAACCCTACACAGCAAACACTGAATTAGGCAATTGTTGGAAGTTGGGAAAATGACGGCATATCCATCCCGTGTGAACCAGATGACTCCCTCTTAAGGAAGTGCTTACCAAGAGAATCAAGCAGATGCTGGACTGCTTTTCCCTTATTCCAATCGATCACTGGACGAACTTCTAAAACCTGAGCGATGTATCAGCAAAGACAAAAGTCTAAATTTCCACTGAATCATGGGATGATATCGAGTTTTTTTGGCAAGACTCAAGTTACATGGGCAGTTTTATGCCAACTAGTATCAGGATCATCTACCAATTTGTCAGGATTTGTACCTTTCGTCCATGAGTCAGACGCAAACGAGGATACTCTTTTAAGAGGTCATGAACACATTGTGCAATGACTGGCCAATTCTGGAGGGTAAATATTGCAAAGCAACACAAATTATGTGGTCTTCTAAAAGATATCAATATAAGTTCTTACATTAAGTGGAGTCTAGAACTTATACCTTCTCATCCACGTTGCGGTAATGTACAGAGGCGCAAAATTTGTGATTCTCAACCTTTGCACCCTTGATACCTTTTGTGCTCTCGACAAGGGTTCTAAAAACCTGCATAAAATGATGGCTAAGTGAACATTCTGTAATGATTACGCATTTTGTTTTCGCCATAAATACAAGAAAAGCTGATATGAAACTACCTCGTCGATCATAGGTATGAATTCTCTAGCCGGCTGGAAAAGATTAACTTCTTTGCCCTGATCACCGAGAAGATATGTAAAGTTCAGCCAGAGTGATCATAAGGATTAACCGCACAAAATAGCAAAGCTGTCAGTCAAAACATCTTACTTGTCTGTCAGTTGAACTACTACAGTTTGGATGGCTATCAACTTCATCACGCCTAACAGGTCCCATTATGTCCATTCCATGACTACCAGCATAATAAAGCTCGGTCAATCCTACTAACTTATAAACCTGGTTGGAGGATGCAGGAAATTTTGATTCAGAAATTGACCAGTACAGTAATATAAGAAAATGTGAAGATTATGAACTTCAGAGGAATACCTGGTCCCGACTTCTCCCACTAATAATTGCTGTCGGGAAATATTTAGCAACATTTTTCACAGCAGAGCGCATCTGTCAATTAATTATACCAGTATTTAAGTAAGATATTTTATCAGCAACTTAATGTGAAACAAATAATCACCCAACAAGTATCGTGTCTCTTACAGCGTCTGACATGAAAGCTCGGTCAGGGTCATCAACTATTGGAGATAGTGTCCCGTCATAGTCCAAAAACATCACAATCGTCTTCATCTTAGCAGCACTTGTAACTTTCTCAAAAGCATTAATGGCTGAAGGATACTTGAGCTGGGTATTGAGAAATAAGCAAATTGAGTTTCTTCATCAACAACAATGTGCATAGGGAAGAAGAAAATAATATTTTACCATCCAAGAAATGTAAGCATGATCAACAGACTCATCTACAACCACAGCCCCTGAATTCAGATCTTTAATGATTTTCTTTCGAGGAGGGGATGATGATTTCATAGCATCCAGCCATCCATTGTCACGAACGTCATCGAGTATGCCAGGCTTTTTTCTTGGAATACTTATATGCATGTCAGAGGAGAAAGTTGTTCCCATTTGAGAATATGGCTGCAAACTAGAATGAACACCTGGTCTAGGCTTGTTAACAGGGGCAGGGTCAGCTAAGACAGGAGATGCATGGTTTGATTTTAAGTCCATATGAACAAGAAGAATTGTATGGCCTAAAGAACTAGAAATGTCTGTTTTACAAAAGGATTCCCAGCAAGTTAGCTACTCAGAATGGGTAAAATACACCTAACTTGGAAATTCTTCACCCAACTCTTTTGTCGATGAAAAACCACCTCTTCAAAGTTTTCTTGTCACTGCTATTAGGAAAACAGTCCATCAAGCATGGAATTCCTGAAAACTGGTGATTCAAAAAATCTGATAGTAAATTAGCTACAAATGGGAAGGAACAATGAAGATAGGATTCTAGACACTGTAGATGCAGACAACCCTACATACCTTCTCATCTTCAAAACCACACTGCATCTACAGTGACATCATCACCCTCAGTTATTCCTCAAAGTGAATAGTAAACAGAAGGGCACCTGAAACAAGTAATTGACATTCAATTGAGTGATTGGTTTTGCATGCTCAGGGATGTAAACATATACTCAGCATATATACTTCCCCTTATGAAAGAGATTAGACTACTAGACAATTCTTTTCAAAGATCTCAGAATAAAAACAACAACATAATGAATGTCTTTATCATCTTCTTCTACTTTTTAATCTGCATACATAGAGGAACACCATACATCCCTTTGAGAGTATGACTTGGCTACCAACGACTGGGAAACAAACAACTTGATACGTCGAGACAATAACAGCGTAATCCATGTGTCTAGTAACAGATATATATAGTTCCACAGAATACAAACATGAATTTAATTAGGATGACATGGTACAATTATGTAAGCACATTTTGATCTCCCTTATAAGATCCAGTTCTACGTTATATGTGGCAAAATTGAGTTTCTTTTTTTACTTATAGCAACCATTTTAACAAACAGATTCAATAACGCTCTCATACAGACAACCACTTTCCACGAAAGCGTAAACAATTTCGTCAAGGCCGCGACTAAATATGAGGATTCAATTTAAATTCCAACCAGAGATATGGCCCGCTTACTATATAGTTTTAACATTTAATTACGATAGTTGATTATTAGGGCAACAAGGAAATATAAATTAGTACCTGAATAACATTTATGGAATTGGTTATAGTTAAAGAAATGCTAGTTCTTTGACACTCAAACCTTCACAGGTTAACTTGAAGAAACTACCGACACACATAAAACTTGAACACGTGCAATTAGGTGAGAAGATGGGAAGAAATGGACAAATCAGGTGTGTCATGTGAAACCATCTTTTCTTAAAATCACAAGCTTCTCCATCTCTCCATCCCCAAATTATTAGATATCAAAGTAACCAGTTGAAACAGAGAAATTTCTACCCGGAACAATTATCAAAGCCAATCGTCCAATTGGGATTACCAATGCTTTGTTCTTGAAAATAAACAAGTACAAAACTCAGTCAATGGTATTATTATAATAAAAACACTGAAAAGTACCTGCTACACATGATACAGCGATCCAGAACACAGATGCAATAATAAATAAAATAATAATAGCTGTTAGAAACATAAAATGAAAAAAATCACACCAAGTCGAAATCGAAATCAGAAAAAAGGGAACATTGAGCGAATCAGAAAATTAAAAACCGACGTGAGAAAAAAATGAAAATGATAATTACTACCTTCGAATGATCCTGTCGGAAGCAAAGCTGACGAAACCAGCCGCGAATGCGCAGCCGATCGGAAACCTGGAAAAACGACACGAACGATGAGCGCGCGTCAACGTCAATAAAATTGAAAGCGATTGGCAAGTCGAAACGTGAAAATGAACGATGTCGGGGAAACAGATAGATGACCTGATGAGAGAAGCGAGGCGGAGACCGATCTATCGATGAGAGGAGGAAAAATGAAGCCCTAGAAAATTGGGAGAGACAAGGCGACTCAAGTTTACGAGGAGCGAATTTTAACGAAAGGTGAGGAGAGAGAATGCGAGCGAGAGCAAATTGAGCGGAAGAGGAGAAGGAGAATAAAGCTGGAATTGCGGTGTGTATTTATAGTTAATTTTAGGAGAAGGTGACGTGCCAAACAAGGTAAGTCTGGTGTGTGAATTACCAATAATAATAAATATATATTTTGTTTTTTCTTTTCTTTTCAAACAAGTATTTATTTTATTTAACCTTTAACAAGCCAATTAAAAACAACCTACTACAGTAATTAATTTGTGATTTTTTATTATAATATAAATAATAAAGGGGCCACTTGAAGATTCATCTTCACCAACTGATTCAATAAAGCCCAATAGTGTACACGTGTCAGTTTAGTGAAGAGCGTAGCAAATGTTTTGGACAGGTGTATGGTGACGTGGCAAATTATATTGCAGACCGGTATGGGAACCGCAGCCCAAATGAGCTCTTCAACTCTATCAGAATTCAACGACAACAAAAACTGTATGATAACCTACATTTTTATTTGATAATTTAGTTTGAAAAATCTCAATTTGTCGTAGAACTGTCATTTTTGATACTTCGAATCATAATTTGACTATTTTTATTATTTTCTCTATTAAATAATGTTGATTGAATTTTCAAAAGAAAAAGAAAAAAAAATCAGAGGTGGTTGGGAGATATTTATTTATTGACAAATGTAGAATATTCGTTAATAAATATATTCATTTACTTAGTAAATTGTTGAGGAATTAGTATAGTTTTTTTTTTTTTTTTTGCTTCCGGAATTAGTTTAATTTTGATTGGTGTAAGGAGAGGAATGAGGAACGCTGAAAACAAGGTGCGACTAAAAAGAATCCAAAGTCATAATAATTCCGTGGAACTCTTCTTATCAACATGAAATGTCATGCCACAATTTACGATTCTGACAGACTCAAAAACTCAGGCATTGTGTAGTGTAGTTTTATACCCCTAACATTTCAGGAAAAAGTTCCAAAGCTGCACAGCCATTTACTACAAGAATCAAAACGACATTCTTTTTACTAAAAAAACGTTACCATTCTCATGTATTTTAAATTTTACTTGAAACGAAATAATGCCATCTTGATTACAACAATATCGTTTTGACGTTACTAGCAAATAACTGCACATCCACCGATTTAAATCAAACATTTCAATCAAAAAATCTGGTTTTTACCTTTTATCGAATAAAATTTTCTTTAAAAAAAATTAAGGAAAAAGATTTGGTAAAAAGGCATATTTTTGTAAAAAAAATAAAAACTATTCATAGTCATTGATTTGTTCATTTGGACGAACAAAATTAAATCTCATTTATGATTAATTTTTTTGATGACGAATTATAAATTATTCTTTATAAATCAATTTTGACGAATTTTACATTACACTACAAATATGTTTTATATATGATCCTTACTCTGACGAATAAAATGTAATTATGAATAACATTAATGTCATTTACTCATAGTAACCAACGTGAATATTATATTCATGAAATAAATTCAGTAGATTCATTACCCTAAAACGCATGAACACACGTGATTAATTTACAAAGGTATAGTCGGTTCGAGTTAGAATTCGAATCAATTATTTCTAACTCGACTCTAATTCAAAAAGTTACATAAGCTATCATGATCGTCTTATTCTTGACGATTCATAACAATAATGAGGAATGCAATCCAAACATCGTCTAGTCATGAACCAATCATTGATAGGTCAGTTTGACGTGGCTCCACACATTTGTCGATTGTGACAATGTACGTTATACAAATTGTTGCTTTCACTTTTCCAAAATAAAATTGAGCAGGGGGGCGGATCTACGATAACAACAGTCGAATCACTTGCCCATACGGATTTTTCTAATTTTTCTATTTGTTTTAATAGAATTACACTAGTAAAATATATGATTATTTATAACCAAATATTTTTGTTGCCTCACTAATAATTTATTTAAAAAATTATTATGCCGGAGTTAAATATGAGACTGGAGTCCGCCGTTGATATTGAATAACGTGATTTCATGGTGACTACACATATGTGACACCAAGTCTAGTCCGGGTTGTGGGGGGTGTTTTTTGTGTTTAGTTTGTTATGTTTGTAGCGTAGACCGTTTGATGCGGGCTGGCGGTGCTTCTCTCCGTGGACTGCCTTTGTTGGTGGTTCACGGTGGAGGTCCGCCGGCGGGTGGATGGTGGGCCGGTTTCGACCGGGTTTTGTGTACAGTTTAGTCTAGGTTTTAGTGTGAACGGCTTAGGCCAATTTTTTTAGGCCGGATGGACGCTGCGAGAATGCTTTCCAGAGTGTTCCGGTCATTTTTCAGCTGTGAATGATGGGATGACGTGCCCACGTCAAGGCGAAGTTGAGCTGCGGACTCTCATTTTTTCACGTTTTATGTTTTTCTTATCTGTATAGTTCCCGACTGGTTAACTTGTTCCAGCTTTAAAACATCGGCTTGCCATTGTCTTTGTAATTCACAGCTTATATCAACAAAAAAAGTGTAGTCGGTCCGTACACATACGTCTATACTTTTCAGTTTTCATCCAAATAAAAGTTAGTTAGCTAGTGAATTGAATTAAATGAACAACTAAACTTAATTTAATTTTTTTGATTGGGGGTTAAAACCTCTCATACAAATCAAGTACTACACGAATACATTTTGTATATATTACATGAGCACTTATCACTCGGGTACAATCTCTAGATTTTTTGGAGCACGGTCACGCAAGACACCAACTCGGATTGATACTTGAATCGTCCACATTAAAGCACGGCGGGCCATAAGACACCTTTATCTTGAAACCCCATGATCACCTCCACGCATCAAATGGATTTAAGCCCTCGCAAAGTAAAATTATTAAATGTTATCGTGATATGTATTGAAATGTTATGGATTGTTGAACCCCTTAATAAATAAAAATTAAGAATATTAAATGAAGTGCCGAACTCAAAGTGAATTTCAAGTTTTTTTTGATCGATGGGTATATAACATATCGGTACATAAGTAGTACATATTTGGCACTATCTAGTACACTCTCTCAATTGAAGTGCATGTCTCATATTGGACTCTTCTTCCCATCCAAAATTTAGACTTTAGTACTGTATCAACGTTCACATGTACGGTTCCTGAACTCCATCATCACCAACTAAGTCACAAGGCGGCACACCCTTGCATGGTGCCACAACAGAAGCCTGTTGGGCGAACAGAAGAAACAGAAGCCCCATGGGGTGAACAGAAGCAACCGAGGAAGAATTGATGTAGGCACTCGAATTTGAATCTAGGACCTGATGCGTGTTTGACTAACACCTCAACTAATAGACCACCATCTTCATCTTGTTGGCAAAGTGAATTTTAAGTGAAAAAAAAGCAAGCATAATTCTTGTTTAAAACATCGGAGTCATAAGAATCAAGTGGGACTCACTAACTTCGAGGAAAGAGCATATGAAAATGAAAGCATGTGTATTATAAATTTATAATGTGATTAGAGCACAAAACGTCGCTATTTGGAATATGCATTATCGTTGGCTAGTTATTCTAAATGTAGTTAATTAGTTACAAATCGCTCTCATTACAATTGTATAATAATAATAATATAATAAACAATTTTAATAAGGTGAGGACCACCGATCGTTAAAAGTCCTTGTTCCCAGTATATAATATGTTGGTATTATTATTCAGGCTAATTGACTATAGAAGATGTAAAATAAGTTGGTGTTATTATTCAGGCTAATTGATTATATATAAATGAGTGCTCGATTCAATATTCACATATAATTTGGAATCATAACTTAATCATTGAATTAAATATGCATCTAGATGTGCATTTCTGTTGGAGTATGATACCCCTGGAGTAGGCGTACGTCTGGAGGACGTATACTCAAGTGTGTTTTGATGGATAAACATACTGATAATGTGTTACTTGAGTGCGTAGGTTTAAATACAGGTACTCTGAAAGTAACGATTACTAGAGTGTGCAGGGTATTGCACGAATCTCTGGAGGTAGCATGACAGATGCTTATCGTCACATCAAATGTGTAAATAAATTTATAGTCCGCTACTCGCGACTAGACTACTGGGTAGCAAGTGGTAAGTAGGGGTCGAACCCAAAGGAGTCAGTGTGGATTAGTTGTTTTTACGGGATTGTCACGAAAGTAAATACAGTTGGGGGTTGGGTTTGAGTGTTTTGGGAACTGAAAGTAAATTACGACACTTGATAATGGACTGTGAGGAAAGTATTCGATTTTAGGGGCCTTGTATTATATTTGTTTATCATTGACCGCTAATGATCATGCCAAGTGTTCAAAGATGAATTGAGGCTATTTCTAGCGCAAGACATGATCATGCTAAGTATTCAAAGATGAATCGAGACCCTTTCGTAGCGCAAGACTTACAACATCATTTAAAACACTTGTTCTAAGCAAAACTAATTCCTCCTTTCGAAGTATCTTAGCTGTAAGTGCATCCACTTGATCTCCCAGTTACGTTATTGACCAAGTGGTGTTTTAGATAAGTCGAACTCCTCGATAAGTTTTGCTTGTTACAGCTTCCACTTACCGAGTATGTTCACGAATTCCCACGGAAGAGCTTTTTTTGCTTGTCAGGCACTCAACCTTGGAAACTCTGACTATATATGGCACATAGAACAAGTTTTGAATACAAAGGTGTACTAAGAGTAAGATCTAAAACATTTTATAATACAAGTGCGCCCCTTCTACCGAACTACTAGTTTAGCTACTATTCATCGCGCTAAACATTATAACTAAGGAAATAAAGACAGTTGAATAAATACTAAGAATTACTTACAACCGTTGAAGCGCCAAGGGAGCTATCCTTTATTTCCAAAGCGAAGAACAATTTTATTGAAAATGAAGAGAGGAGGGTTAAGCCCTCTCTCTCTAAAGTGTGTACAAGTATGGATGGGATGATACAAATGAGAGGAGGAGCTCTCATATTTATAGGCTAAGGGAGGAGGAATGGAGGGTGGAGATGGCTCCATGTGGTTGTGCATCCAAGGGAGGAGGAGGAGGAGATGGAGATGTGGTGGAGGAGCCGCCACATGGCAAGCTCTCCATGGTGGAGCTTCTAGCCGCCGGCGGCTTTGGGAGGAGAGGAGGAGGAGCCGCCATGTGGAGGTGTGGGAGTGGTGGAGGGAAGGTGTGAGGGAGGAGCCGCCCATGTGAGGAGGAGGGTGGAGTTTTGTGAGTTTTGTACAGTCTTTTCACAAAACTATCAGTCCAATTCCGCTCCGGTCTGTCTTTGATTATTCCTCTGTTTGATTTAATTTGAGTAATTCAATGTCAGGATCTTGAGATTTCTTCGTTCAGCGTCTGATCTTGACCTTGGATTGACTCTTGATATCTTTTCAGCGTAAAATCCTCTCCTTAGCATGTATTCTCTCTAAGCGCCAAAATACCCTGTAGAAATAAATCGGGACTAACAAGCAGAAGTTAAATAGACCAACAGTCTAATTTGGTGGGTTTTACTGTGTTTTTTATTCGTATAATTATGGTCCATCAGATTACCCCACACTTTCAGTTGTTCGTCCCGAACAATGCTATTAAAGAGCGGCACTCTAAGTTTGGTTTTAAAATATGAAAATTAGACTGTGGGACTCGATTTATCCTAATTCATGCATTACTTACTTATTACCAAATTGAACTGTATAAATAAATAGAAGAAACTTGATACGCGTACCTTCGTGCTGAGATGCAAATTATATTGGATGTTTCGGGAGATAGCCCTTTTTAGGCTCCTGGACTGCAACCTCGGGATCGTCTCGCACTATATGGTTTTCTTGTAGCTTTCTCTAGCACGTGATTCGGTTCGGGTTTTACTGGTTTGAGTACTTTGATTTTCTTTTGGCGAGGGACTGCTTTTTGTAGTGAATCGGCCTTTGGCCTTTGATTTGACGCTTTGAGTACTTCACTTTTGTTTGGTTAAAACCTTCACATTTTTGGGCCTTTGGCCTCTTGATTTGCTTCTTCGAGTTTTTTGCGTTTTTGTGACTTTGCTAGTCCATTTTCTCAAGCCTTTTTGGGAGGTCCAATCATCGCCCGCAAGCCTATGGAAATACCTCCCCGCTCCTCTCGTTTTTGCCGTTTTCGCGCGGGTCAAGGGTAGGGTCGCTCAACTATTTTCTCGGCTACTTTGACTGCCGTTTCGCGCGGGTCAAGATGAGGGTCGCTCATTTATTTTCTCGGCTACTTTGACCGGAGATAGGACGGTCTGATTCCCGTCCTCGCCTTTTGCATTGCATGGCGGAGATGACTTCAATTTTCACTGAAACCCGAAGTGCAGCCTCCACTGACTTCGAAAACCATATAGTTTGATCTGATCCTTCGATTGCTTGCCAAGCCTCTCTAGGGCATTTCTATCAACTCCACATCCCTAGTTTATCTCAGCACAAAGGGACAAATGAGAAGTTACGTTCTAAGTTTTTAGACAGTTGAATTTTCACAAGATAAATGCATGAATTTTGGTCTATCTTTTTCACATTCTTAAGTTCATATTTTCAAAAAGATATTATTTATTAACTAATATATACAGGTGGTTCTCACCCCACACTTTTGAACGAAGGCATTCTTTTTACGAAATGACTTAATTCAAAAGCCATGCAAGCAGTTGTTATACGAGAAGGAAATGATATTAAGGAAAAGGAAAGACAGAACTCCCTTTAAGGTGTCGAGTGAACGACATGGCTCGAGGCTGGATAATCGAGGGAGTTCGGCTGGGGCCTTGAACTCTTAGCGTAGCCCTGACTGGCTTAATGTTGCACCTAAGTCCGATTCCTGAATAGTCAAATCTTCTATGCACCAAGTTGGTGAGAGCGACTTATTGATGAAAACTAAATGACAGAAAATAAAATGACAGAAAATAAAATGACAGAAAGTAAGATAGTGTCGGGTTACCTCCCGACCAGTGCCTTTGTTTAACGTCGTTGGCTCGACGATACCTCAATCATGGATCATAAGGTCGGATCCCAAGGGTGAGTGAGGTCAAACTTTTTCTCGGCAGCCCTTTTGCTCCGAGAGGGTGAGGTTTCCTTGACCATAGCTGCTGGTCCAATGCGTCGTGCTTGCTTGTTACTTCTTCCGGGTTTCCATTCTTTCGGCCCATGTCTTTGCCGCCTCTTCATGTTGGAATAGTTGGCACTTTCGCGAGTTTGGAAGTTGGGTTTTGTGCCTTCAAACATTGGCGACCACAGGCATGTTCCCATGTGAGGCCTCTTCTTGGTGGTAGCTACGAATGATTGTCTTGGAATGATTGAGTTCCTGGGTGGTTTTTCTTGGCTTGTGACGAGAGAGATTTCCTTTGTCGGCTTTTTTGGCTCATGCTCTACCTCCAACTCCCCTTGTACCGCATCATCATTGATTATATGATCTTCAGTGGTTATGATCGGCATGAAACGTGAAGGGTTAAGTTGAGGCACTTCGACCATGAGGACTACGTCTGTTTCAGGTGCTCCGACAGTGAGGACCAGGTCTTTCTCGGACAGTTCGGCAATGAGGTCCGGGACTTCCTCGGGTGCTCCAAGCGTAAGGACCGGGCCTGGCTTGATTTCTTCGGCCGCTTTGGTAGTGATGTTCGGGACTTCTGTTGGCTCGGCAGTTAGGACTGTGATTTCCTCGGGTGGACTGGTGATAAGGACCGGGCCTGATTTGGGCAGTTCTTTTTCTAACTCCCAGGGATAATCTGAATGTAGTTCTTCTTCAGGCAACCAAGGGTCCTCATTCTCGTCATTAATATGGTCTCCGGGGGTAGTCACACTGAGGTATGGGTCTGATATGGGCAATTCTTCATTGAGGTCCGGGTATGTCTTGGCCGTGAATTGGTGCATGAAGGCATTCATTCGTTGTATGTCTGCGGCCAATTGCTGGGTGCTAGTTGCCAGCTCGTTTTCTGCTGCCCATGCCTCAGTTTTGGTCCTGAGTTGGTGCATTATGTTGTCAAGTTCTTCGCTCCGCATGGCCTGATCTTGTCTTTGTATTGACCTCGCGGCGAAATCATTTATTAAGCTTCGAAGATCATACATGTCTAAGTTGTTCACCGAGCCTCCCGCTGCATCGTTTAGCCAATCCCACTCTTGTGGCAGCATCCCATTGAGAAACCTTTGAAGAAGATCGTGGTTGTCGAATCCATGGTGCGGGCAGCTTATTAACAAGGAGTCAAAGTACGCCAAGTACTCGTCCAACGTTTCATCCAGGGATTGCTCTAGGTTATTGATCTTCTCGCGGATTTTAAGTTTGGAGGGTGGTGGGGAAAACTCCTCGTTGTTCCAAGGTTCTATTCCGTAGTAGTAGGACTTAGTGAATTGCATGATAGAACAAAAAAGAAAAAAGAAAATAGAACAACTATTCCGATGCACAACTCCCCGGCAACGGCGCCAATTTGACAGATGCTTGTCGTCACAGCAAATGTGCATATAAATTTATAGTCCGCTACTCGCGACTAGACTACCGGGTAGCAAGTGGTAAGTAGGGGTCGAACCCAAAGGAGTCAGTGTGGATTAGTTGTTTTTACGGGATTGTCACGAAAGTAAATACAGTTGGGGGTTGGGTTTGAGTGTTTTGGGAACTGAAAGTAAATTACGACACTTGATAATGGACTGTGAGGAAAGTATTCGGTTTTAGGGGCCTTGTATTATATTTGTTTATCATTGACCGCTAATGATCATGCCAAGTGTTCAAAGATGAATTGAGGCTATTTCTAGCGCAAGACATGATCATGCTAAGTATTCAAAGATGAATCGAGGCCCTTTCGTAGCGCAAGACTTACAACATCATTTAAAACACTTGTTCTAAGCAAAACTAATTCCTCCTTTCGAAGTATCTTAGCTGTAAGTGCATCCACTTGATCTCCCAGTTACGTTATTGACCAAGTGGTGTTTTAGATAAGTCGAACTCCTCGATAAGTTTTGCTTGTTACAGCTTCCACTTACCGAGTATGTTCACGAATTCCCACGGAAGAGCTTTTTTTGCTTGTCAGGCACTCAACCTTGGAAACTCTGACTATATATTGCACATAGAACAAGTTTTGAATACAAAGGTGTACTAAGAGTAAGATCTAAAACATTTTATAATACAAGTGCGCCCCTTCTACCGAACTACTAGTTTAGCTACTATTCATCGCGCTAAACATTATAACTAAGGAAATAAAGACAGTTGAATAAATACTAAGAATTACTTACAACCGTTGAAGCGCCAAGGGAGCTATCCTTTATTTCCAAAGCGAAGAACAATTTTATTGAAAATGAAGAGAGGAGGGTTAAGCCCTCTCTCTCTAAAGTGTGTACAAGTATGGATGGGATGATACAAATGAGAGGAGGAGCTCTCATATTTATAGGCTAAGGGAGGAGGAAAGGAGGGTGGAGATGGCTCCATGTGGTTGTGCATCCAAGGGAGGAGGAGGAGGAGATGGAGATGTGGTGGAGGAGCCACCACATGGCAAGCTCTCCATGGTGGAGCTTCTAGCCGCCGGCGGCTTTGGGAGGAGAGGAGGAGGAGCCGCCATGTGGAGGTGTGGGAGTGGTGGAGGGAAGGTGTGAGGGAGGAGCCGCCCATGTGAGGAGGAGGGTGGAGTTTTGTGAGTTTTGTACAGTCTTTTCACAAAACTATCAGTCCAATTCCGCTCCGGTCTGTCTTTGATTATTCCTCTGTTTGATTTAATTTGAGTAATTCAATGTCAGGATCTTGAGATTTCTTCGTTCAGCGTCTGATCTTGACCGCTTGGATTGACTCTTGATATCTTTTCAGCGTAAAATCCTCTCCTTAGCCTGTATTCTCTCTAAGCGCCAAAATACCCTGTAGAAATAAATCGGGACTAACAAGCAGAAGTTAAATAGACCAACAGTCTAATTTGGTGGGTTTTACTGTGTTTTTGATTCGTATAATTATGGTCCATCATAGCAGTACCTCAGATTGAGGACGAGAATATTTCCATAAATATTCTCGGTGGATCTTCGCTCCGAAGAACGGTTTTAGGATAGATATGCTGGAAGATTGCCCAAGATCAGTTTTAGTTACTTGTAACGAGATTTAAAATTGGTCAGTTATGGGAAGATTGCGTGAGAGATTTTAGGAAACAATATCTAAATCACAAATCCAATTAGATCGGCATGGGACGATTTAATTGGAAGGATGATGAAGACATTATTAGATGGACGAATTAGCTGGAAGATTTTGTGCAAACTTGTCGTGCAAGATAGAGAGATTTTCTCCAAGAAAATCTAGGACTACCCGGTTTGAGTACGGCTATATAAAGGATGCTACGGCTGCCTTTCAGAGCGTG
Organism: Rhodiola kirilowii; assembly: GCA_033675215.1. Lineage (NCBI taxonomy): Eukaryota > Viridiplantae > Streptophyta > Magnoliopsida > Saxifragales > Crassulaceae > Rhodiola > Rhodiola kirilowii. The sequence continues at coordinate 55,608,223 of CM066197.1, read as the reverse complement.
GTTCGAACTGGAAATCCTTGGCTGCGTGATTACTGAAGTGAGAACGACCTGAGATTGCAGATTCGAAGGAGCTTTGAATCGGAGGTTCAAGAGCGTATTTCGAAGGGAGCCAGTGTGCGATCTGAGCCAGAAGTGGAAGATTACTTGTTGTACGGTTACAGTTGGATTACATCATCACTAAGATGCGTCTGAGAGAATGACGAAACACCGCTAAGTGTGGTTTGGGTGAGCGATATATTCTTTATAATCGAGAAACATCAATACAAGTGATTGTTCCGAAACCCTTCTAGTGGAAACTAGAAGGTAGTGGTTTTCCCGGATACTTGGTTTAGTATCCGGGTTTCCACTATATATTGATGTCTCGTACTTACTTTTACGCTTTCGCTTATTTCCGCTGCATACATACTTGATGCATATAGATACTTGACAAGTACAGCTAACTAACGATCCTAACAATTTGAAACATGTCTCACTAGCACAATCAAACTCTGTGGTTTTGACAAGTTTGAGTATACAAATGGAGCATGTGTCATCACCAAAATCACAGTATAGTATATTTTAAAAGGTGCAAATCGAATTCTTAAGTTCTTGAAATATATAGGGTTCTATTTGAACACATCTGAATATATATTCTTTTTTATAAAATAAATTAGCCCTCTAACGATACCTATTAAAGAAAAGGAAAAAGATCAGGTGAGAAGTGGGTAGTTTTGTGAGAAATAAGAATTTATCCTGTCCATTGATTTTTGATAATCAACAGCCACGATCAATTTACATTTTTAAACAAAAACACGGCAGTTTAAGCGTACAGGGTTAGTATCGTCCCGCTACAATTCGAACGAACCCTAACCAGCAAATCCTTCGGAATGTCGATTCGAGATCGGACAGCGTCGCTTCTCTCGTTGATTGCGAAACTGAGTACTCCGGAGTCCGGCCAGCGTCGCTTCTGCAGCGCCGTCTACCCAGCTCAGCCTCCGCGCCCCAGCCCAGCGAGCGTCGATTCGAGATCGAACATGAACGTATCGAAGGAATTCGAAATCGCCCAGCCTTCATGCCGTCCGCCCAGCCTTCATGACGATTTGCGTAGTTCGAACATGGCCAACGACTTCATTGCAGGTAGTTACATATCCGTCCGATTAAATTTAGGTTATGTTATGTTTTGAAATTTTTTATTATGCCCAGATTGTCGTGTTATTTAAGATATGATTGTAGTTATGGTTTGAACCTGATTCTGCTGCTTATGCACTTGAGAAGTTCAAGCTATATGAAACTCGTGCGGTGAGAGTAATTTCAGTGGAACTGTTGGATTTTGCTGATTTGGTTGTTTGAAAGAGTAGAGTTTTTTTATTAATTAGGCAGAATTCATTGATGATAAGTGATCAATTTTGTTGATAATTTAGGCTCTGTGAAAATCGTATATGGAAATTAGATAGGCTAAATTCGCCATAATTCAGTTTCCATCCGTGATGCTTCATTGTGAAAAAGCTTATGAATCTACCTTTGAGATATGTGGTAAAGATAAGCAAGGAATTAAAGGTCATATCTGGGTCAAGAACTAGAAGGATACTGTTGGTATGTTCATGTCATTCTTGAACATTTTATTTTTTGTACAGCTGAGTGATTTTTTTGGGTGTTTATTGTGAGTTTGATAATATAGTGATTTTGGGCATCCATTTGCTTATATTCTCTTGGATTTCTTTTGTTTTAGGTGTTAAATTGATTTTGATCATGAAGAATTGATGTAATGGTCAATGGATTCCGAAAACTGACTGAGTTATTGCAATTTTTGTTTACAAGGGATGGGAGGAAGGTGAAGGGCTTGGTAAAGATAAGCAAAGAATTAAAGGGCATATCTGGGTCAAGAACAAGAAGGATACTGTTGGTATGTTCATGTCATTCTTGATCATTTTATTTTTTGTACAGCTGAGTGATTTTCTTGGGTGTTTATTGTGCTTTTGATAATATAGTGATTTTGGGCATCCATTTGCTTATATTCTCTTGGATTTCTTTTGTTTTAGGTGTTGGACTAGAGAAGCCGAATCCTTGGCCATTTTTGATACTACTCAATTTGACAACATCCTCAAAAGGCTAAAAGCGGTGCCTTGCCGACCATGGAGATGTTAATTTTACATGATACTCAAAGCATCTGAGTCTGTCATTTAACATTAATATGATTCTTTGTTCTCTCAAACTAGTCATTGTTTAATTTGTTTAACATATGTTTCCTGAAATATATAACGATTTGCTATGACTTTGTAATTATTGTTATGCGGTGCGGTGCTTACTAGTCATTGTAATTATTCCTGAAATTATTATGGTACGGATTATATTCACAATCATACGGATTATGCGGTGCTTACTACGGATTATGCAGTGATTACTACGGACTATGGTAGATTACTACGGACTATGCCTTCTTACATAGCTATGACTACTACGGACTATATTGCCTTTTATACGGACTGTAATGCCATATACAGATTATGCTAGAAAAGTAACCTGTGATTTACAAATGTGCGTATACGGACAGCCGAGCGGACCTCCGAGCAAAACGCTCGCACCTCCGAGCGTGTACCCGAGCTCATAGCCGAGCGGACCTCCGAGCTGAACGATCGTACCTCCGATCGCATGCCCGACTATGGTATGATTACTACGGACTATGGTATGATTACTACGGACTATGGTATGATTACTACGGACTATGCCTTCTTACATACGGATAATGCTATGATCTACGGACTATACGACCTTTTATACGGACTATAATGCCATATACAGATTATGCTAGAAAAGTAACCTGTGATTTACAAATGTGGGTATACACTGCCCATTATCTGTTCACATATCCAAAACGGTTGAAGAACATTTCATTGCAACAACATTTCATCAGCGTCATTATCATCAACAACATCCTGAGAACATATTGCTTCCCCAACTTCATATTGGGGGCTTCTGATATCAAGATCCTCAAAAGGAGATACAGGAGATGGAGGAGCATCATCGTCGGAATCACGAGTCGGCGACAGCTCACCCTCTTCTTTTTCAGCCTTTGACAAACCACCGGATGCTTTACGATATCTGTTGCTTTTTGTGCCATCTGTATTAGCTCCATTAGTCAATGCATAATCAAGTTGGTTGCAAACAAACCACTAACAGTACGGATAATTTTTCTTGATGTTTTTTTTGCACCAGCTATAAGAAGAAAATATAAAAAAGTTAGGCAACTGTTAAATCTAATACGGACTATGTTTACTCAGCTACAGATAATGACTCAGAAACACGTATTATGCTTCTTTGTTACGGATAATGACCCAATCACTTTATTACGGATTATGCTACTAAAGTTACGGATAAAGAAACTTGCATCCAGACATACGGATAATGATTAAATACTTACTGAATGTTTGCAATTTGTACCTGTTTTTTTAATGTTGCATCCAGACATACAAAGACATCCAGACATCCAAACTTGCATCCAGACATACAAAGACATTTAATGTAACATTATCTTCAGCCAATTTGAGATTCTACCGTACAAATCATAGAATACAACAAGCCTTAAGGGCTACGTATTCATCTTTCATAGTTTCCTACGGATTATGATAGGAAGTTATATGATATATGAGTGAATGCAACTTCGCATACTCAAAAATCAAAAAATTCAGGCATCAACAAACTCGAGTTGACATACTAAATCGAAAAGGTAAACATGGCAGTGTTTCAACCCCTTTCCAAAAACCAACTATAAAGCTACGGATTTTGTCGGCTTATGCTACGAATTATGATAGGCAGTTACGCCGAGAACTGGAATTGAAATTAGTAAAACCGTAATTGACAAATCGAGAAACGGAAAACGAAAACGAAATCGAGAAAATTGAAAATTGAAAATTGAAAACGGAAAACAAAAATTGAAATTAGTAAAACCGTGTGTTAGCAATCGAGAAACGGAAAACCAAAATTGAAAATCGGAAACTCACCCGGCGTTTGAATCGGTTGCTTCGACGGAGGTTGCGGTGCAGCGGTGGTCATCTTTGGTTGCGGTTTTCCGATCCATGGCCGTCGAGATCGGATTCGGTGTATATGGCGTCCTTTCTCTTCGTTTCCGCCGGTTGGTGGTGGTCGTCCGAAGCTTCGGCTTCGTAGCAACGGAAGGAAGCAACAGGGGTAGGGTTAGGGTTTCGTCCGAGGAAACAACGGAAGGAAGCAACAGGTGATATGTTGTGTGACGATATTAACCTTTTACACTTAAACTTCCGTGTTTTTGATTAAATACGTGAATTAATCTAGGCTGTTGATTGGCAATCATCAATGGACAAGAATAATTCTCATTTCTCATATTAAAGACACTTCTCACCAATACAAGTGATTTGGGTTCGGCTTCATAAGTGTGGTTTGGGTGAGCGATATATTCTTTATAATCGAGAAACATCAATACAAGTGATTGTTCCGAAACTTGGTTTAGTATCCGGGTTTAGTATTTTCCCGGATACTTGGTTTAGTATCCGGGTTTAGTATCCGGGTTTAGTATCCGGGTTTAGTTCCGAAACTTGGTTTAGTATTTTCCCGGATACTTAGTATCCGGGTTTAGTATCCGGGTTTAGTATTTTCCCGGATACAAGCGATATATTTTCCCGGATACTTGGTTTAGTATCCGGGTTTCCACTATATATTGATGTCTCGTACTTACTTTTACGCTTTCGCTTATTTCCGTTGCATACATACTTGACGCATATAGATACTTGACAAGTACAGCTAACTAACGATCCTAACAATTTGAAACATGTCTCACTAGCACAATCAAACTCTGTGGTTTTGACAAGTTTGAGTATACAAATGGAGCATGTGTCATCACCAAAATCACAGTATGATATATTTTAAAAGGTGCAAATCGAATTCTTAAGTTCTTGAAATATATAGGGTTCTATTTGAACACATCTGAATATATATTCTTTTTTATAAAATAATTTAGCCCTCTAACGATACCTATTAAAGAAAATCATTATACTCTCTATTAAGGTTCAATTTTTTACGTTTTATCCCTCATCTAATAGACCCGGACTCTAATGTGTAGCTAGGCTAATTGACTTTATGTGTCAACTAATACGGCACGTTAAAAGTAAGAAAGTGATATATTAAGCATTGGGAATGGCTTTTGCCTTTTGATAGGCTCGCAAGTGAAAAAGGTCAATAAGAAAGACTTTTATGAACTTTTAAGAGAATTTTTTGGAAAATGTAATGAAGATTTACATTTCGTGCACTCTATCATTTTACGATGATGATCGTGAAATAATATTGTTTTTGATAATGAAATTACATCATTTTATTTTCATATAATTTGAAATAATTTTTTTGGATAAATTACAAAAACATTACATGTATCATCGCTTCAATTCAAAATAAGTACCAGACTTTTTTAATTTTTAATTTAGTATCTTTTTCGTCAAGTTACACGTCTTTCATCCTATTTATCACATCACCAAACACAATGAAAATAAATTTGATCAAATTAAGTTAACCCTATAACCGAATTCATATTTTGGACCTAAAATTTTCTCAAAAACTCGAATTTGGAAACAACATGTATGCAGATTGATAAAAAAAACTCAATACAATGAAAATTAGAAAAGGTCGACACCTAATTTGAAATGAAGTGATGGTCAAAATAATATTTTTTATAATTTATCCAAAAAGTTATACTGAAATGATGTATGCAAAACTGCATTGCACTATTATGATCAATTATAAATTTTTATACGGTCAAGGTGATAAAGTCATAAAGGTGGGTTTGGAAGGTGAGGATGGAGTGGGCTCGTTCTATTCAGAAAAGTGGCATAGGTGTTTAGTTTTGTTTAATTTAATTTAACTTAAGTTTGACTGAATTGATCTTAAATTAACTTAACAAGTTTGCACTTTGCAGGGTGCCAACACCCATATGACTTGGGTCAGTGTTGGTGCTCGTAAATTCTGTTGCACTCCGACTTAAATTTTAAAATATTTGATGAAAACAAAAATTTACCAGAAAATTAATTCTCTACAGAAAGTTATCACTATCATGTGATTTTATTTTATTTCCAGACAACCCAAAAATAAAACTTCCTTACCTTATTTTTTTTTGTTTTTCATATATTTCAAGGAAGCAAAATGATCACAAATGCAGACATATACATAATAATACAGAAAAAATTCAAGTTTCCAATAAGCACCAGTGGTCTAGTGGTAGAATAGTACCCTGCCACGGTACAGACCCGGGTTCGATTCCCGGCTGGTGCAGTTTATAGACTTTTTGATAAAGTTTTTCTCACTATATAAACGATGCATTTTTTCCACATAACAATTTGGCCGACATGATGGGCCAGTGAAAAACATTACGGGCCTTGATTAAGCTCACTTTTTTTTTGATGGGTGATTAAGCTCACTTTTGTTCATACTTATCTTTAATGATAGTACATAAAAATATTTAAATATACGCGCAATCCCATTTGTAGTTTTTTCATACTTATCTTTTTTATAAATTTTATATGGGAAAATGGGTTTTCTAGTTTTTTCATTTTACGTTATTTTTATTAAATTTTCCAAAATTTTTATATCCATAGAAATTTGTGGTGGTATGTTGGTTAATGAGTTTGTCATGAATCCTTACACCCCTAAGATTACCAAAAATTTTCACAATTTTGTGAGATTTTCTTCATTTTCCTCTTCCTCGTCCCACCTCGCATATGGATGCTTCCTACATCCCTCGTGGATGCCTTCCTATTCACGCCTCGCGCGTGGATGTGTTCTTCCTCGCCTCGTGGAGGTATCTTGCAACGATAAAGGTGTCCAAGGTAGTCTAAGCTCCAAGTGTCAAAGAATGTATCGATGGGGTGGATGTGCGGGGATCAATGATAAAGGCAGGGGTGTAAACGAGCCGAGCCAAGTATTGGGTGTTCGAGCTCGGCTCGTTTAAGTGTGTGTTCGGCTCGAGCTCGGCGAGCCTTTAATGTATGTGTTCAAGCTCGACTCGTTCATTTTTTAAAATACTCGAACTCGGTTTGATACCTTATTAATCTCGAGCTATAAACAATCTACTAGAATTAAGCTAAAAAGCGAGCCATTATCGAGCCATAAACGAGCTACTCGTTTTTAGCTTGTTTCTATAATAAAAATTAATTATTTACTGAATAATCGAGTTTTAAACGAATTTTAATCGAGTAATAGTTGAGCATATACACGAACATAAACGTGTCGCGCACCATTATGCTTGTACTCGACTCGTTTAATAAACGAGCTTGAAATTTATGCTCGTGCTCGGCTCGTTTAAAATCGAGCCGAGCTTTGACCGAGCGGCTTGCGAGTGTATCGGCTTGTTTACACCCTTAGATAAAGGTGCCGAACATGGCCAACGTTTTAGAAGTAGAGCTAGAGATGTACCAAATGATTTCTGATCCGATCAAGATGTGTTGCTAGAGATTTAAAAAGATCAATACATATGTGTATTAGATGTTAAAGCTTAGTAAGAGGCGCGCTCAAATGAGAACCCCTTATTTTTTTCGAAAACATGAGACCTCAATCTTCACCTTCTAAAATGAAAGATGCATTTTGGTGGTGACACGTGTATCATGTGCATTTTCCAAGATGTATTTAATGCAAAGTCAAAACCACCTTTTTTACTTTACCTTTTGGACATGTGACACAGCAGATTCAAAGATGCATCATGATCTAATGGTGAGATTTAGATTCTCAAATTTTTGAATTTTTAAGGGTTATCCACCGAACGCTCCTCAGCTTAGTAATATATATTGTAATGTTCTCAGTTGTTGTACCCTTTATCAAAAAAATTAGCGCATTTATATTAATACTTATTCATAAAAGAAGAAAAAATAGGTGGTTTCCTTATCATGAATATTAAAAATATTAAAAGTGAATTGTACTTTATCCTATATGGTTCATAATTTAATTAAAATAAACAATAAAATCAAAGATTTCAAAGAAAGTAGTAAATCTTATACCATAAAAGCTGACCTCTCCTTTATATTTCACTATGTGATTTTTTTTCTTCAATTGATGGAAAAATTTGTTTTCTCTGTAATCTCTTAGATTGTTTTTGAGAACTGTAACTGATGGCAGAGGAGAATCAGAAGATAGAGAATCCAACAAGTCGCCTTCGTGCATTTTCCAGGCGCCGGAACAATTTGATCAAGAAGGCAAATAGGCTTGTCCAAGAATGTGGAGTGGAAGTCGCGGTCGTGGTCATTTCTCCATCCGGTCACATATATCATTTCTCCAGCGACCACAGCAAGTATTTATCATTATTATTCGTTTGTCGAACGACGAATTTTTTCATATCGATACCCAATGATTTTACATTTCATTTTTTTTTATCCAGCAATATAGGTTCGATCCTCGAACGCTACATCAGTCTTCCGTTAGAGACCCGTTATGCGTACGTATGTCAGTTATTTGTAATGTATCTGAACTCTTTAATTAACCGATAATATCGAATGATTCTTTGTTTTTTCTTCAATGTTTTATTCGCAGGAATGATCCCAAACTCAAGGTATCTATTTTTCATTTTCAATATTTATCATCAAATTCTAACTGTATCTTAACTTCTCAACTCAAAGGAAAAGATGATGATATATATCCATACATATTGCAGGAGAAGCAAAATATACTGGCACAGCTCGAGCCGATTCATGACATTGAAAACAAGTGCTTGTACCTTGATCTGCAGTTTGTTTTTCTCCCCCTATTCCCAGAGTTTTTCAGTACCTTCAATTTATAACTTGAACTTAAAAAATGTCAATAACTTCCATGAAAAATCCATATGATAACTAAAAATCAAATAAGTAAATAAATTTGTAGCTTACGAAACTGCAGAGAGTAAATTTATGTAGAATATATGACATATTAACTTCCATGTAGTAATGTCAGACATTATGCAGTTCTAAATTATGCAGCGAAATCAAAACCGTTGCATAATGTCAACAAAAAAAAGAAGAAAGCAAAATCGAATAATGTCAGATTTGTAGTAGTGGATCGTTTCAAACCTCTTAACTCAATTGTTTCATGTTTTCTTTTGCCGGTATCCTACGCTATCTACTATATATACGTGACGGGATCTGGAAATGATAGAACTAGCGTAAGTTTTTTTTGATATCCAAACAAAATAAATTAAGATATTCGAAAGAAAACTGCACAAGGCTCGGACATAAAACTGACTATGCATATGTTTTATTTTACAAGTGTCTAGAGAAGCAATTGCATATTTCAAAGATTGAAAGAGATCTTACTGATGCTACTTTGAGGTATATATTTTATAAATTCCTTCTCTTGTACTTAATAATATATTTGTCATCCGACAATATATATACTTAGTTTTATGATGTGTCGTCGTCGTTGCTGCTTATCCTAAATGTGCAGGAATTTTGAGGTGGATCCGACGAAGGATCCTTCAACGGAACAATTAAATTGGTGTGAGGAAAACTTGATGCGCTCTCTCAGTCGTCTCGCTGAGAAGAAGGTGGACATGCTTGTGTCTATATATATGTAAAATCAGATTTCGATATACGTAACTAGCTATTCGTTGTTAGTATCTTTGACATTATGCACCATTTTTGGTTTTGCTGCATATATAAGTTAGCGATGCATATTGTGACCCTTATGGAACGGTTATACGTTGAACGGCTGCATAATTTTGAAACCGGTGCATAAGCCTTTTTTTTTCTTTCAAACTGTTGCATAATTACCCGTTCAGTAATTAAAATGTGTGAAACTCAAACTAAATTAAAATGCTACACTTTGATCTGCAGCATGAGTTGATTATGAAAGAGCTAACGATGAGTTTGTATCAGTCATCCTCTGTCTTCTCGAATAAGAGGAACCATATTAACCTGAGGCAGGCACTACCTGATAGATCAGCTAGCAGTCTAATTTTGACGCAACTCGATCCTTGGATCAGCCCTTTCAGGTGTCTCAATGCACTTTCGCATTTTTATTTAATTATTATTCCTCGTTACATTTGAAGTAGACATCATGCAACATTATTTCGTTTGGAGTTGGACAGCGATTTTTATTCGATTGAAAATGTCAAATGATATATACAGCACAAAGATTCGCGAGAGCATACTCAAGGAAACCAGGAAAGGATCAGTTGGCGGCAGCTCCATCCCATATAGGTCTGAAAACAGTCTAATTTTTGCGGGTTGTCCGTCTCTCATTGCTCAAGCTCAGTCCAATAATTTTCTTGTTCCAAGCTCAGCTCAGGTATCAATCTTAATTACACATCCAAACCTCTCATATCTATTTCTCCGTTTTTAAACTAACAGTTTTTGGTTGCTCTTTTTCCGTTTAATCTAAAGTCAGAAAATATGTATCTCAAATTTCAGCAGATGTTTGGCCTGAAAATGGGAGGTGGCACTGACTTCCCTGCTATGTTTGATCAGTTTAAAAGTATAGTACTACCACCAGCTCATGGTCACTCAGTTCAGGTACTTATGCTTATTCATTTAATAATTACAATAACACACTTGCTGCATATACTCTCTGATCTCTACCATAAATCCTAACTCTAAATTATTCAATTTCGAAACTGCTTTTCTTACCACATTATATGTCAAGTTAAACCTCATTCACATTTTCAACTGCTACGAAAACAGAAAATGCTAAAGAGCGACAATGACCCGTTTCGTAGAAGGGTAGAAATAAATATCAAGCAATTTACAAACAGTAACTTTTGAATTAAATGATTATGTATGTATATCTCATACTCCAGTAACGTTGCAGGTGTCCTATAGCACTCAGAGTTTGAACGAAGGCGACGAAGAAGATCATGAACGCCAGGACTATGAGTTTGTGGCGCCGGAAGACTTTATTAGCTGCTGGCATGATGATGCTCATCTCTAGCACTAAAATCACATCTTTTTATATTTCAAAATTGTTCTCTTATTATACAATAAAAACGATACTTATCACAGAGGAGCGCCCAAATGAATCAATCACTATTTATGTTTTTTTTTAGTACAACTATTTATGTTTAAGAATCAGAATTTTCTTTTTCCAGGAACAAGTACTATAATGATCTATAGATGATGAACTGGTGAACAACCTTTGGATTAGGTCATCCTCCTTAAATCATTTTGAATCTTCATGTTTGGTATCAGTCTACATCCCTTAAATGATTATGACCTACACATTCACTAGTGCATTATATGTTTTAAAAACAAAAGAGTGCCATGTTACTATAAAGATCAAGTTACATGATTGAGCAAGCATTAGGATTCTCATCACTGAACATAGTAATGTAAGGATCGTCAACCTTGGTGACACTCCCAGTTGTCGCATTGCTTTCGACTTTCCTGACATATCCAGGAGGAGCTCTCTTGTCATAAGCTCCGGCAACGTAAGGTTGCGCCACTAAATTATAAGGCACATAAGGCCATATCTCGCATTTCTTCCCAGTTGCTTGTGCCTTCTTCAGCACCTTACTTGGTTCTGCATACCCTGTCACACTCACCTTCTGTTGCTTTCGGTTTATCTCCACTGACTTAACTCCTGTGAACAACAACAAGGCACGACATAGTTCAGCCTACGCCTGAAATTTGATGACCGCCGCGCAGACATAAATATATATATATTCATTTCACAAAGGATTAAAAGAGGAAGGATAGCATACCACTTAGTGCAGATAGTGCTTTCTTGACCTTCATTTCGCACCCATCACAATCCATCCTGACCTTAAGATCCACAGTTTGTAACTGCTTTCTTTTCTTTGGTTTCTGTCCACTGCTAACAAAATCCGATAAGTACTCAAGTGTCCCACTAACCCCCATCGTAACTTTCACAACACAAGATAATGAAATCCTCCGCAAACTAGAATGCTAAAACTCAGTTACTCTTAAAATGATATGCATGCTCGAGGCGTGACTTATGACTTATATAGGAGTTTCTAAATACACGGTAGGAGGAAACAGAGGAGAAAGCAGAGGTGTTGCACTTGTATTGCAAGTGAGAAAAAGCAAAGCTGGCAATAAGGAAGACAGCTTTTAATTAGGAAGCACATGATTAGAACATAATTTATAATTAGTGACCATAGTTAGTAGGTGTACTGCGCCAACTTTTTTCCACCTAAACAATCATTATGCACTAGAGCTAATATAATGTCAACAAAGTGAATCTAAAGTCATAACAGATGTCCACTAAACGGGGCACGAAACGAAATTAATTAAATCTCAGCCCTTCTGGAGAGCAAACATGGCAGCAAGCCAAGATGTTTAGTTGTAAGAAGATCTTAAGAGCTTACTCGAAAACTATTTTACTTATAATTAATATCTGCTTTCCTAGTAAAGTTGAAAGGCACTTTTAGAAAATGAAGACAGTTTAGTGGTGGTACCAACAACAGTAGCAATAGCAATAGCGACATCAACATTAGAGCTTTGTCCAAATCTGGTGTCTCTTTTTACTTTGCTTTTCCTTTTACCTTTCCAACCACTTGGTCATCCTTTGTTTTATTTTTGTTGTTGAAAAAACAAGCTTTTTCAGTGCTGCAGCTGCACTAAATGTTCGTGTAAAACTCCTCTTCCCTCTCCCTCGAGATAACCAATCTATTCAGAATCATAATGAATACAAATATTTTTGAAAATAAGTAAAACATCTATTAAGTCCCCTTGATTCAAAGGGAAAGGAAATATTTTATTAACAACTGTATCGCTTGTGCAAGAAGCTTCTATGCTAACAGCTCACATGTGCCAGCTTAAAATTTCGATGCTTTGCGTTCACATAGATGATGGATGTGATGAAATAAGCAGCGAGGAACATTGTACCTGTTTGTACTCTCGTCAGAATTCATCAACCTCCTACAATAGCATGCCGCAACAGACAAATCGTATAATGTCACCTACTCCTTGCTCTTTGAGTCATGGTACCAGCTGCCTATAAGTCATTGATATACTAAAACAAGCAATTAGTGAAGTAACAAACAGTGCAGCAAAAAAGTAAGAGTTAAGATGCATTCCAACTCATGCATAAACTATGATCATAACATGGAATGTTGGAAACAAAATGAAGCACTCAAAGAGTCCTTGACAAAGCCTAATGTCTACTAATAAGCTAGTGAATAGAGTTCACTTAGAAGTAGTAACCTCAATTATTATTTCCACCTCAATTATAAGTTACGTACACCAAGTGTTCTTTTGTATATATCACAGTACATGTTTCAAAAAGATAAGCCCATTAAGTGTACACACAGCCTGTAGTCTCACTAAAACATGGTAGACATCAATCACAACATCATGCAAAAAAAAAGTTTTTTCCAAAGCATCTCGACTTTGAATTCTGATAGGGCGGATAGGGTATGAGATGCACAAGATGGAAAGGATAAAAAAAAAGCTGTATTTTCAAATCGTCTCGGTTTCTTGTACGGAGAGTAAGAGGTTCAACCACTTTTGCAACATATGAACACACATTTTCGCAACAGCAGCACTATTAATCAAAATGTAGAGTAATCTGGAAGATACAGTGTAAACCAATCCAGGTGCAGTAGCTCAGTCACGATCTAAAACTGAACCAAAACCCTAACTAATTCAACCACATCAATTGATCTCCCGCTATATAGACACACACATTCATTTCAAATTCCAAAAAGCAAAACAATGATCCATACTTGGAATTCAACATCAGCATAAAACTACGTCACTTATCATCGTGACGGATCTTTCCATCGGATCCAAATGATGCAACTTCTCCCCAATGCTAGTCACGATGCGTCTCCGGGATGAATCCGATTGAATCCTTGTCTAACACGTCGCGAAGCTGGCGATCGAAGTCGAGGAAAGAGTCGGGTTCATGGGTCGGGTTGTGCATAGGGTCTTGAACCGGATCTTGAGCCGAGGATAGGTCGGGTCAACAAATGGGCCGAAACTGGCCCGCATTCTGGAGGCCGAGGCTGGAGGAGAAGAATTTTCAGGCTAAATTATGACAATTTTTCTTTTTCTGATTATTTAAAAAGACGCCCCTCTAGTTTTATAAATTACAGATTTGGCATCTTCTGGACTTGATTCGAAGAGAATCTTCGCTCTGGAGCAAATCTGTACAATTCGATCTGCCGGGTCATCTCTGATGGCGAAAAACAAGCAGCACAAGCGTCAGAACAACAACGCCGCCGCAAAGCGAGCCGACAAGCAACCAATCAAGAAGAAGCAAAAAACCAAACCGACTCATGAGCCTTCTGATTCTGACAGCGATTCGTTTCCTCAAAATTTGACCCCCGATAAGCTGTACAAACTCCTAGAACCCTACTCCAAGGACCAGCTAATCGACCTCATATCCAACTTCTCCGTCGCCGATTCGTCTCTCTACAACCGCATCTGCTCAGCTGCGGATTCCGATGTCACGCACAAGAAGATATTTGTTCACGGATTGAGTTGGGACTCCACTCGCGAAACCCTAATTGAAGCGTTTCAACAATACGGCCAGATTGAGGAGTGTAGTGCGGTGTTGGATCGGAGTACTGGAAAGTGCAAGGGGTATGGATTTGTGTTGTTTAAGACGAGGAAGGGAGCTGCGAAGGCGTTGGAGCAGCCGTCCAAGATGATCAAGAATCGGATGACGCATTGTCAGCTGGCTTCTTTAGGCGCTACTGCTCAATCAGCTGGTGCTGATAATTTAGCCAGGAAGATATATGTGGCCAATGTTCATGGTGATGTAGATAAGGAGAAGCTGAGAGATTTCTTTGCTAAGTTTGGAGAGATTGAAGCTGGTCCTGTAGGGTTCGATGTGAATACCGGAAAATCTAGGGGTTATGCGCTTTTTGTTTATAGGAGGGAAGAGGATGCTAGGAAGGTGTTAGAGGAGCCGTATAAGATGTTTGAAGGGCGTCAGTTGCATTGTCAAAAAGCTTCAGATGGGAAGAAGAATAAAGATGCAATGGATGCTTCTATGGTGCAGCAGCAGGCGCCTTTAGTTTCGCCTTTATTTTCTGGAATGCCTGGTGCTCCAAATATGATGTTTAATCCACAACAATATGCCGCCTTGCATCCATTTTATGGAGGGATGTTTATGGGTCCTGCTGGAATTCCATCTCCTATGCTAGCTGCTGGTATGTTGAACCCGGGCTTGATGTCTTCTCCGAGTCCGATGGGGGCTGTTGCAGGACAGGGAGGGTTTAGGCCATCATCACAAGGGCTTGGGAATTTAGGAGGATCACCATCTGTTTTTGGGATTTATGGCTCAAGCATGCCTCCGTTTGGACTTCCACAAGCCTACCCTCAACTCCACCAGCCGGCTTCAAGTAAGCCTAATGGATCAACTAGTGGCCACTCCTTGCGCAAATGGTATGCTTTGTTCAATTCATTTAGTGTATATCCTGGCTTGTGTCGAAATAGGTTTAAAGATATCTGCTTCTTTTCACAATCATTTTCTTTTATCATTTGAAGGTTGTGTATGTTATACTGTTTAGCAAAACATTGTATCTCAAAGTAGATATTCATATTACTTTACACACAATAGGACAATGGTGTAGATTGCGATAGAATTAGAGCTTGCCTGTTTGAGTCGCCAATAATGGGTGATGGATGCATACCAAAACTTGGGTTAGTGAGTTAGGATTTACAAAAGCACTAATTGAGGGAATTACCATAAGGTCTTTGCAGTTTTTTGTTCAACAGACCCACAACCTTATAAACATTAACTACCAGCTTGAAATATCAGCCATGGTTCCTTTTATCAGGTGGAGGCATGCATAATTATTATTTTTATCATCGTCTACTACTCCAATCATACTCTGTGATTTTGGTTTAGCCTATGGTATTTTTATGTTATTCCCTTTTTTGTTGCGACTCGGTAGCTGAAATTTTGACTTTTGGTAGCTTGAGTTCATGAGTTGCTTGTGATTTGTTTTCCGAGTTTCAACATATTGTTTAGTTTTGAGCACATATGTTTCTTCTTTGATTTATATGTGTCACATGTTTGAGCTCCATTTGTGCAGATAGGTGATTTGTATCGAGTTTGGTAGACAAGCCACTCTGGATAATGCTTCTCTATGAATTTATGAAACAATGAAACATATGCTTTGGTTGCCAGCTTCAGTGATGAGTGGGCTATTAAGGAATTTGTTTACAGCCGACCTGCTTTCAGTTTTATATCTATGTTTTCTTATCCTGCTGCCTTCATGTTTTAGAAGATCTTTCCCCTTTGTTGGGATGTTCATTTACTTTAGTAAGTATTAGGACATGGATTCTGAGATTTTCGAAGACTTTGGTTTTCGATATACATTTATATTTACAATGATTTTTATATTTTCTATTTATTATTGATTTCCTCTTGGCATCCCTCTATTCCCTTGAAAAGTTTGTTGTTCAGTCTTTGATGTTTTCTCTTTATTTCTGTTGGGCAGGGCATTCCGCATTGTTGCCTCTTTTGATTAATGCATATTCGCAGTTGGATATCTGTTTGCACCATTTACTTTTAAGAATAAATATGATGAACTCTTGTTGAGTTCAGTTTGAATCAGTCCGTTGTTTTTATCCTTGAGGGCTGAGGTATTAGATGACTAGGGTTACAATTCCAAATATTGATAGACAGTTGCTTTATTGTTTTTGATCATCTGATTTCATTTTGAGTTTTTTCTTCCCATCTCCGTTGGATTGGATCATAAACATTTAAGAAATCACGTCTTACTATACCTTGGTTCACAAACTGCTGCAGATGATAATTAGGTAACTTTTTTTTACCAAGGCTAATGGTTATATAGGCCTTTCCAAGCTGCCTGAAACTTTACTCTTCGTCTATTTGTTTTGTATTATCTTCTCACGTCATGCCAGCAGAAGTTCTTAATTTTTGGTTAACCCATTAATCATTTGAATGTAATATCGCTCACTTGTTTGACTCAAATTCTGAAACCTTGTTTTTTTTTCTTGTCTTTCCTTTTCCATCTCATTTGGTCCTACATGAGTGGCTAACTCCTCTGTAAGAAATCAAACCCGAAACATTTTGAGAGTTCGAGTCATTTATCTGTCCGGCCATGCCTCGACGGCTATTTATATTTTATTCCACGTGAATGTACTTTGTGCTGGTTTATATGTCTGGTATTCAATTTGAATGTACATAGTTTTCTTGAGGATTTTTCTATTTGGCATCTCAGCAGTGTATAGAAAAGGGTTGAAGTAAGAATCACCTAAAAAGCAACTTGAAATAAATAAAGTGAAAGTAATTTGCAATAAAATTAAATGAAAATAGTATTGTTTCTTTGTTTTTTGAGGAAGGGCCGCACTACTCAAAAAAGGGGGGTGACGTATGTGTATGTACTTCTGTTGATTGATAACAGTGAGCGCACAATCATACGTGTTGCGCATATAAGCCTTTATGTCTCGTCGAACCACAGTTGGCTTATTTACGCACCAATCGTTTCTTCCCTGGACGACCCCACGCACAATCTACTCCGCGTCACATCCACGATTCATCCCAGCCCTTAGTCCTTCTCTCTTTCTCTCTCTCTCTCTCTCCTTCAAAGTCAACCCTACGTTGTTCCCACGCTCCGTTCGAACATACTCATCCATCGTTCACCGACCACGCCGGCAGATCTATGTCAAGAACAGAAAGAGTGAGTTTAGTCGAGAGATGACCTGGCGGCTCATGTGATCGTTATCCTCTCTCTCCGCCGGTAGAGAGGAGTTGGCTTTGTTCTGTTTATCGATCGGATTCTCTTTTACAGTTTCTATCGCCGAATTGGATCATCGCACGGGCCAGGTTTCCTTCTCGCCAAGCTTTACTTCCGTCCTTATATTTTGCGCCTCGGATTGGATTGAATTGAATTACTTTGTTTGTGACTAGCTACTTCGACTATGGTTGGATTAAGACGAAGCTGGTTCTGATTCTGATTTGCTAGATTGCTTGCCTTGTTAAAGTGATTCTTTATGATATGTGTGTCTTGGTAGTTCTCTCAATTTTATGCTTCAAACTAGCAAAGCTCAGCTATGACCAAGTGTTTTTGTTAAGGTCTTTTTTCTCAGTTCATGCTATGCTTCAACTGTGATTGTTTGTAGAGTTACACTGTCAATGTTCTGATACTCATCTTCCGTTTCTCCAGGTCCTCATCTTCTCTAACAGCTCGATTCCAGTGATGCTTGCAGCCCAGTGAGTGGTCTTCATCAACTGACAAAGGAGATGCAGTATCCATCTTCACACTTCTTGCCAAATGCAGGGATCGGTACTTATAATCCAGTAAACCACATTGGCGTGTGGTCAGAAAGCTTCAAGGGCAATGGTTCGGCTACTACTTCTCCATTCACTATACTAGAGGTGAATCCCAAATTAGACAATCAGGTCAGTGTACTGAAGTAACTTAAATTTGTATATGCTATGTTGGAATGATGGTTTACAGACTAACAACATATTGTTGGTTTTGTAGTCCGAGGATGTCTCAAATGGAACCTTTGGATATGTTAACACCTACGATGAAGAAACTACGAAACCTACTGACAAGGTTTGATTTCATCAGTGAATTTTCATCTCTTGTTGTTAGGATCCATGAAACTATTCTCAAATGCCCAGCAGAGTTCTGTTTGCTCGTGCGAATAATTTACTTCATATTGTGACTTGATATGAGCATTTGTGATGTATGAACCGTCTAATGCACTGGGGCACTGATAAAGGAAATTCTTACTCATGAATAAGACAGAAATCCTAGTTGTTTTTCTCTGTAGAGATATTCAATTTATGGTGGTTATATGTGGGAGTTCTACACATCCCTTCACATAGACACGGCTGAAAATAATCTCCTGACACTATAGTTCCAGCCGAACTTTTCCTTCTACTAAAAATTTAAGAAACATCGCATGTCATATTTTTGTTGTGGACAATATTCTATTTGAAGATATTCTATTTGAAGAATATTCTATTTGAAGAAAAAATATTCTATTTGAAGAATATCTATCAAAAAAAAAATATTATATTTGAAGAAAAAACTACTGATGACAAAATGAAGAAATATATACAAAGAAAAGTGTTGGGGGTGTTTTGTGTCTTTGAGCATGGTGTATAATCCAAATGTTCTCTGTTTGACAGGTTCAAAGACGTCTTGCGCAGAATCGTGAGGCTGCTCGTAAAAGTCGTTTACGGAAGAAGGTAAATTTCTGAATGCCCCAAACTAGATGATTACTCTATGACCACAATATCTTCGGACACCTCTAATTTTGGTTTTACTACATAGGGCTATGTGCAACAGTTAGAAACAAGCCGTTTGAGACTGATACAGTTAGAACAAGAACTTGCTCGAACTAGGCAGCAGGTAGTTCTCTTAAATCTGTTCATCATTGGTACAACACGTCACAAAAATGTTCTCAATAAACTGAACAAATAACCATCTGTTGCAGGGCATGGTTGCTGGGGAAGGCTTACGAGCTAGTCAAGTAGGATTTTCGGGAGCTATGAACTCAGGTTTGCTGTCTCATACAGAAAATTATACTTGGTTTTCTATCACGATTTCGATATTGGTCCAACATGACCATCTTAGTCTGTCATCAATAACACTGTAAATTCAATGCATAGTTGATTTTGTTTTTGTTCGCCACTAAAATTGCACTTTATTAGTAAGTTAATGAACTGACTGGTATAAAACCCGCTGTTTGGCACTGCCCGTGCTTCCTTTAGAAGTAACAAGTATATTTTAAGATTAGTTCATTATTAAACAAGTTCATTATCAGATATTTGAGTTTCTGTGTATACTTGATGACTTCAGAACCAATCTTCCTTGCCTATGAAGTTTTTATGCATTCAGAAATAGGATCAAATCAACCAATTTAGGATTGACCAATATTTTCACTTGGCTGTGCACTTCTATGATTAACATTTGCAGTACTCCAGTCTACAAGACCATAGATTCATGGATATATGTTTTACCAGTGTAAAAATATTTGTAGAAGATCTAGCAGCTAGATTAATTTGTCCCTTCACATTCACATAAGCCATCATGTGTGGTGACTGATCTTATGAGTTAATCAGGAATTACTGCATTCGAAATGGAGTATGGACGCTGGGTGGAAGAAAATAAAAAACAAGTCATTGAGTTAAGGAATGCATTGAATGCTCATCAAAGTGACGCAGAGCTCCAAACTCTTGTACATAAAGCAATGAAGCATTATTTTGAATTGTTTGAAATCAAAGCAACTGCTGCAAAGGCCGATGTATTCTACCTAATGTCTGGTATGTGGAAAACAACCGCGGAACGTTTTTTCTTGTGGATTGGAGGATTTCGCCCTTCTGAACTTCTGAAGGTAATGCCAGATGTTGTGTCTGGCTCTATGGTTTTATGAATGTTAATTAGTTAATAATTATAGTAACATTTTCATGGGGCAATAACAATATCCCATCTGTACTGAAGACAGATTCTTGTGCCCCAACTTGACCCATTGGCTGAAAACCAACTTCTGGATATATGTAATCTTAGAAGATCATGCCAACAAGCGGAAGATGCTCTTTCACAAGGAATAGATAAACTTCAAGAGATTGTTGTTGATACGCTAGTAGCTGGTCAAATGGATGAAGGAAGTTGTGTTCCACAAATCACTGCAACCATGGATAAGCTGGGGGACTTGGTGAGCTTTGTTCACCAGGTGAGTGTCATTAACAATTCGTCCTTGCATCTTCAGGTCAACATTTTCCCCAACATTGGCCGACCAATACCAAATTTTTATACTGATTGTTGTTCTTTGTTTCAGGCTGACCATCTTCGTCGCGAGACCTTGAACCAAATGTCTCTAATCCTAACAACACACCAAACAGCTAGAGGGTTGCTTGCATTGGGAGATTATCTAGAGCGTTTGCGAGCTCTGAGCTCCCTTTGGGCTACACGTCCAAGGGAGGCTGCCTGAATTCGACCACGACCCTTGCCACACTTTTCTCAGAAAATGCTACAGGCTTACAGAGCAGAAACAGCCAGAGATATTAATGCTGTTATTATTCTTCGGCCAGTCATAAACCCTAAATAATCTGCACTGCCTTGCATTTCCAAGCGGCATCTGAGAAGCCCTTTGTATATAGTGTATACGTTGTATCATTTTGTTTCAGCATGTCCCTTACAATTGTATTTCAGTTATTTTTAATGTTCCCTTGGGTGTTGGAGACTAGCAGCTTTGGCTTGTAATTAGTTATCTAGCGAGCTTTTGATTAAAATTATAACAAATTTTAGCATATTCCAATTCAACCTCCATTAAATGGGAAAACCATACAGGAGTCTCATTGGAAATTCTTGTATCCGAACTGTAGTTATTACTCTCCAATATAAAAAAAACTATAGTTATTAAATCTTACCTGGAAAGTGCAGCATTTTGAACTCGGACAAATCTGCCTTCACTTCCAGATTTTCATCTTAATCAATCCAGTTCAAGCTGCTGGCTGTCTCTCCCGGAACATGAAATCATGTCTTACATCGTAGTTTCGAAAAAATATGGCTCACTGTCTCTGTCATCTTATAATGTGCAGAGATATAATAGAGCAATATCCTTCCATCGCAGCTTGCGAGTGCCGCATACTTGGCTGGTTCTTTGTTTTAATATCCCTCTACTTGATCAGATTCACAGAACCACTAGCAGACTCTGGAACCGACGACCCAAAAGCTCCCAGTGCTTCCAGGAAAAACTTCTTATTGGGAACAATACCGTCCTCATCCATGAGCTTCAGAAGTCCTTGCAGAAGCTCCTTTGTGTTTGATTTAGTATAGCCTTTGTAAAGAAGTTTATAAGTAGATGCATCACAGCTCATGCCACCGCTTCTGGCCTTCTCAAATAATATATGTGCTTCCTCAGGTGACCCAGTAATGCAGTATGCATCTAGCATGGCATTTAGGGTCGTGACCTTTACTTCTTTGCCTGATGCAACCATTTCGTCGTATAACTCTCTAGCTTTGGACACAAAGTTACAATGCCCATACATCATGATAAGGCACTCATACGTGATGTAGCTTGGTGTGTTCTTCATATCGACCATCTTTTGGAAAACTTGCTCCGCTTTCTCTCTAAGTCTTGCCTTACCGTAATTCGTAATCATCGAGTTGAATGTCGGTAGAGTAGGTTTTTCCTTGGACCGCATCAAGCTTTTAAATACTTGCTCCATTTTATCGAATTCCTGCTTCTTTCCATAAGAATCTATGAGTAGATTGAAAGTTATCACATCAGGCTTGATTTGATAGCTCTTCATACGAGCAAGTACTAATTCCATTTCCCGAATCATTCCATTTTTCCCGTACGCATCCATCACACCATTGAAGGTAAAGATATCCGGGGTGATTATACTCTCCTCGAGATCTTTGAACAAAAAATCAACCCGCTCCACATTTTTGGCTTGAGCAAAACCTCTGAGAAGAATATTATATGTGACAATATTGGGCTTGCATCTTTCCGTTCCTTTCATTTTTTCAAAATACCCAATCGCTTTTGCTAAAGCTTTTGTTTTATCCTGCGAGTGGAGGTGGGCGCTAATAAGCGCGTTGTAGACAGACGTATCGGGGCGGCAACCGCTGTTGCGCATTTCAGAGAAGAGCCACATTGCCATTCGCGTTTGACCTTTCTTCCCCATCACTGATATCAGCTTCGAATAGACGCCATTATCTGCAATGTACCACCGCTGCTTCTGCATCCATCTAAACACCTGAACATAACAAAATACACCGGTTACTGGAAGCAACACAAATTATAATGACATAAATACAAAAATTAACCAAGCTTAAAGTTATTTGATGCACTGAGTTCGACACCTTCAATTAAGCGCATCCCAAAATATATCAGTTACCCGCAACATCAAAGTTAAGCCAAATATA
Organism: Rhodiola kirilowii; assembly: GCA_033675215.1. NCBI lineage: Eukaryota > Viridiplantae > Streptophyta > Magnoliopsida > Saxifragales > Crassulaceae > Rhodiola > Rhodiola kirilowii. Next base: position 55,585,437 of record CM066197.1, on the reverse strand, counting down.
ATCACATAAATACAAAATTAACATATCTTAAAATATTCATGATGCACTGATTTCAACAATTTCAATTAACCACACAAAATTTCTTTGACCCAATCTGCTGCTACAGCTGCTACAGAAAGCATCAAAATCCAATTCTGAACAAAGAAACTGACATAAACATAATGACGTAAATACAAAATTAAATCTCAAAATTTTCATGATGAACTGATCAACATCTTCAATTAAGCGCCCAATTTCTTTGACCTAATCTTCCGCTGCAGCTGCTAGCTATAGCAAGCATCAAAATCCAAATTTGAACAAAGAAAAAGACATAAATACAAAATCAACCGAGCTTAAAATTTTCAATTAAGTGGGCAATTTCTTGACCTAATCTGCTGCAGCAAGCATTAAAATCCAATTCTGAACAAATAAAAGGAAGGATGGAAACCGACCTCGAGACATTGGAGCCACTTATCGCCCTTTCCGAGCTCCTCAAAGAGAAGAAAACAATGCTGAGTTCTGACGACCTTGACATACTTATTAAGCGTGGAAAGAAGCGGCTTCTGGTCGCTGAAATTCCGCACAATACTCCTGACCAAATCCTGCGCCTCCGCTCGCTCGCTCTCCAGCTTCTTCCTCGGCTTCACCGACGCGATGATAACTGCTCGCGCTCGGCTCGCTGGAAGGCATGGTTGATTACAAGCAGCGCGGTTTCGCGGGGTGAGAGTGGATGCGAAAATTGGAACTTGCGGAGAGCTTCCGGTGAATAAGGATTGTGGCATGCTCGCATCGACCTCTCTCTCTCTCTGCTGCTCCTACCATTCGATCGAGCCCACCCGGTCAACCAACGAGCCCATTCAGTCAAAGTTGGTCAAGCAGCGAGTCCATTCGGTCAAATTTGGTCAAACAGCTGTTTATACCAATCCAGTGTAACTAATTAAATTATGAAATTGCCATAAAAAAAAATTAAATTATTAAATAATTTTATTGTTATTGAGCTTTAGAGCTTCGTGTATATGAAGCCCACTAACGGCCCAAAAGCATCAGCCCGTTGACCACTATTCGAGCGACATCAGAGAGTTGTGCGAAACTGCGAATGTTATTCCGTTTCCAAATCCGGCATTGGAAGTTGTAGTTTGTCGGTTTCGATTTCAGGTTAGTGTAAAACACATTTTTGTATGTTACTCTCAAATTTGAAATTCGTATGATCTCATGTAAGATATTGAAATTAGTGTTTGGCTCATTGAGCTGCAAATGCCCCTTGATTAGATCCATTAGTATTAGGTTACGCCTTCCAGGTGTTTGATAAAATGCCTGTGAAGATTTCACGTGTCCAAAATTTAAAATTAGTTTCAATCTCAATATATATTGGGCTTGCAAATTAACTGATAATGAGTAGATTGTTGCAGAACTGAAACTGAAGTTCATTTGGAGTAGTAAGATTAATTTCTAAGCCTCTGGGTAGTTTTGGTTTTGGCACTGGCTTATCAGAGTAGTCTAAATTTGTAATATTTCAAGGGTTGTGTGACTATTCTTGTTTCTTTGTTCGTTGATTTGATTGATATCAGCTCTTTTATACCTAAAAAGTTTCGCTCTATGCACAGTTGTTGTATTAAGTAAAGTGCGAACTTAGCTTGTTTGTTGAATGTACTGTGTTGTCGGAACTATATGCTTTCTGTAGTTTTATCAGTTATGTGAAATTGCGATTTGGGTCGCCGGGATTTATAATTTGTGTCGTAAAATGTTTTGCAGCTAAAGATTCATGAGTGGTCCATCCACGTCTACTGCCACTAGGAAGGCATTGTCTTATTGTGTACAGCAAGTTAGGAAGTATGACTACCACAACTATCTTTGTCTCCTAGAACTTCCACCTAAGATGAGAAAAGCAGCTTTTGCACTCCGAGCTTTCAATGTGGAAACAGCCAGAGCTATGGATGTAGCTTCAGATCCTAAGATTGGCCTGATGCGATTGCTCTGGTGGCAAGACGCTGTCGACAAGATTTTCTCAAATAAACTCATAGAACATCCAACAGCTCAAGCTTTGTCGTCAGTTATATTAGAGACTAAAATTAGCAAGACATGGCTTAAACGGTCCGTTGAAGCTCGGATCAATGACTCAAGGAGAGAGGTCACAGACATTCCTGAATCCATGGAAGAATTGGAACAATATGCAGAAGACACCATGTCAACCTTGTTGTACTCTACTCTACAAGCTGGTGGTATCAGGTCAATAGCTGCTGATCATGCAGCCTCACATATAGGCAAGGCCAGTGGGCTCCTTCTGCTGCTCAAGTCGCTTCCATATCACGCCAGCCGCAACCGTCACTTCTCTTACATACCATCCAAACTAGCATCCAAGCACGGATTACTTGCCAAGGAAGGAGGTCGACTGGAGATCAGGATGGATTCTCGAGAAGCCCTGTGTGATTTAGTCTTTGAGATAGCATCTGCAGCCAATGTACATCTCCAGAAGGCTCGAGAACTGTCTAAAACAGTTCCTCCTGAAGCCATTCCTGTCCTCCTGCCTGCTGTCCCTTCTCAGGTATTATTGGATACTCTCTCTAAGGTACATTTCGACGTCTTTGATCCGAAATTGGCGAGAGGGGTCATGGGTATTTCCCCAATATGGTACCAGTTGAAACTGAAGTGGCATTCCTGGCGAGGGAAGTACTGAGCCTTGACACATCGAATAATTTAGGGACTGATGGCCACAAACTATTTATCGCGTCCCCTTGTTTTTAATAAAAGGCCTGCCTTGCAATATAGATAGAGGAGTGACATTCGGTCCGATTGTTGTGTATGCCATTGTGCCAAGTAACTGTTTATTGTTGAGATTTGATTTGGCATTACAATGAAAGTGCATCAGGTTTATTTGTAACAAGGTTAGAATATGAAATTTTTTGCAGCAGATACCCCCATGAAAATCAGAAATTGAAAAATAATTTCCGCTAGAAGGAGGGGTCGAACCTCCGACCTTGTGGTTAACAGCCACACGCTCTAACCAACTGAGCTATTCCAGCTACTTCAGAGTTAAAGTGATACAAAACAATTAAAATCAGATTACTTATCTTTTTTTTTTTGGATTGTGAATCAGTACTTTGTTAAAAGAGAAATTCTTTTTTTTTTTGATATGAACAGTTCCGTTCAAGACAAAAACACTGGGAACACCAGGAAAACAAAGGCAAAGACAGCTGCCAAAGCCAAAACTGATACTAAAACTCTATAGGATCGACGAAAGACAGAGAGGAACTGCTGCTCGATTACTCCAACTCCCAGCTTTCCTTTTTGGCCTTCTTAGCCAGAATATCGGCACACATATTCGCTTCCCTTGAGATAAGGCTCAGATTCCACTCTTTGTTAGCTTCTAACTTATCCTTGCACTGAATAATTTTCTCCTCTCCGAGATCACCATAAGTAGCTCCTTTCATAATTGCATTCATCAGATGCGCATTATCAGTTTCAAAGGTGACTTTCGATAAGTTCTCCTCTTCTGCGATCCCCATCGCCCTGATGAGAGCTTCCTGCTCCACCTGCACACAGCTAGCTATGTTCTCCACCTGCACACAGTTTCAAAGAGAAATTCTGTTAACTAGTTAAAAATTGGGAAATTTCCCAAAATACTTAAAAACTAAAATTGAATTTCCCAATTTACTCACTTTTCCTAAGACGTAATGACGCCTTAACCATAAGACGCTCTTACGCATCAAAATAAAGGTGATTCCACTTGAAGATTGCCAACTAAACGTAAGCCGCTGTCACGAACAATGTTTTAAATTAAAACGCTCGCCCTAAAACTCAAGCCACAAATTGATCCAAATCCGAGCAGTCAACTATACAAAATATCTGAGAAGATCTGTATCGTCCTAGATTGTTCTTAGTAATGACTAATGAGCGGTGCACACCATTGTGGCTGAGTAAACCAGCGCCAACAACACTATTTTGATGTCGACTCTTGAGGTCGCAACCTAATTGGAAGATTCATCTTATTCGGCGTGAGGCAAATGGTCAAGCATACGCCTTAGCTCGTAAAAGTCAAATCGGTAAGTGGCAATGGACCAAATTTGACGCGGTTCCTTGTTTGTAATGTCTTTGTTTCTGTCCAAACTTTGTAAGACCTCTTGTAAGCCTCTTTAGGCATTTAGCCTTATCAAAAAAAAAAACCAGCGCCAACAACAACCACACCAGATGACTGTAGAGGCATTGGGGAGAAATAAACAAGCTTCCTGTCTATCGTTTGGGGAGGTGCAGAATGTAGTTGCTGGGTCGTCTTGTTCCTCAACTTCGCAGCAACAAGTCTTGGTAAGGGTCTTCGATGCGGGCTATGAACTTCGATTGAATGCAGATTTCTTCCTTCTGGTGTGATGAATGAGTACTTGGATAGCAATTTGAACCACGTAATCGCTGTCCGAATTCAATATTTCCACCCTATTCTATGCCTTGGGTTGCAGGAAATTTGAATGTGGGATACAATCCAAATTGTTGAAAACACTTTGTTTCTAGGCAAAGAAAACAAAGCACAACTTAGGGTTTGGGTGTGTTGTAAATCAAGAGAAAGGATTTTGATGTTTCTAGCAATTGCACAGCACCATTTCGTGTCCTATGAATGAGAAAACGATCTCAATTTATAGAGAAACAATCGGGTATGAACAGTGGATGTGACTGTAGACTGAACAGGCACGCCTGTTGCAGTTGTACGGTCGCACAGTCTTGGTGTGCGCTCGCACGCCAGTGAAACGTTGCAACTTTTTGCCTTGTTTTGCAGCCTTGTGCGGTCGCACAGTACTGGTGTGCGCTCGCACAAACTTGACCAGACGCACAGAAATCTTGTGCGTTCGCACAGTCTTGTGCGTTCGCACAGTCTTGTGCGGTCGCACACTTTCCCTGTGCGCTCGCACACATGCGTCCGTACTGATCTAAACCCTAAAATCACTAACAATCCTCCCCCATTTTTGGGTTTCCCTTTTGATTCACAAAATACCTTGTTTTAAGCAAAACACGCATAAGCAGAAATGTCACTACGGATTGAATTTCCGCATAGTATAATCACGCATACAATATACCCGAATTGAAATGGTGTCACTAAGGATTGAACCAATCAATTCATTTGGGTACTTGACGGCGACACACACATGTGTTACTTCACAAACCGTTAAGTTTACTTGACTCTTGATGGCCCTTGAGTCCCTATCCATTCATAAACGTATTGAGATTAAACCCGATATCTCATGAAGCGACCAGAAACTTCACGTTTACATAGGTAGATTCCTTTGGGTCACACCGCCCGATTGTGCTCCTACACTTAGCACTTTTTCAAAGAATCTATTAAGAAGAGTTCATCTTCAACCTTAACCTTTGTAGGTACCGAACACACACTTGGGGATGCATATTTGTGTTCATCAATCTTCTAGGAATGGGCTTTCCGCATTGAATTCAGCTCTAACGCTAGTTAGATGTGAATTGGGTGTCCCACGACTAGATGATTATATGGGTTTTGTCCCATCCCCTTTATCGACTCGGAAAATAAGTCTCTAGCTAATCCTTCGTCAAGTGGTTAGCCTACCTTTTGTTATAACCTAACAAAATTCACAGACATCACCACATGCATAATGAGCTCACTTACTGCACTATGTCTAACACCTAAGTGTCTAGACCACATTGTATACATGGCTAAATCCTTTAGCCAATGTATCAGCGCTGTCACAATGTATCTATATTGGTGATATCGGTCTTTCCCCACAATGAAATTTCATATTTCATGTTCTCTAATCATCTTTCTTCTTTTGAAGCACCGACTAGAGCAACAAACTCATATTTCATTGTTAAACCTATGATGCAAGTTTATTTCTTAGATTCCCATTAAATGATCTTCCCCAAGTAAAATTACCCTTCTACTTGGATAGGGATGTCCTTCCTCATTTAAATCTAACGTGCATCAGAAAATCCTTCTTACGACCGAAGAAATATAAGAACATATATGCAAGACCAAAATCATTGTCCTCTTAAGGTACCTAAATACCCTATGAGCCGCTTGTCAATGTTACATACTAGGGTTACTAGTATATCGACTAAGCTTACCCACCGCAAGTGCGATGCCAGGTCTAGCATATAACATAAATCAACACTTTTATTAATGTTCTCTTTCAACTTTCAACTTCACTCTTATAGGTCCCAAATTTATCAAGAGTTCCACTCTTATAAATTCTATTATAAAGATTGAAAGAACCAAGAGAAGAATACATATGTCAAGTTAGCAACTTGAATATCAAAGTGTTCTTATTTCTAAATTTAACCTTTGAAATTTTACACCACATGTTACTTATGCAATCAATAAACCATGATATACAAGCATAAACCAAGTAACACGTATATACAAGAATTATACAAATATATGTGTTGTTCCAGATTCAACATGCAAGTCACACATGGAGAATCACAATCAGAATCCCATACCAAAACTTGTATTTGATTTAATACACAATTTTCCGACATGTTAAACAACACCCTTTTCAGTATAGTATTCAACCAATACATATATCAAGGTGTCCTTCACTAACTTGAACCCTTAGTGAATATCTCAAACCAGAAACTTAAATAATCACTAACCTAGTGAGTATTTGAACCACAAACTCCACCAATCAAGCTTATCAACCCGATAAACTTACAAGCATAGTTACAGGAGTTACACATTAGAAAATCCTTCCAATTTTATTCTGGTCGAAACCATCAACACACACATATTTATCATAATTCATAACACATACACAACAAGATATTAGCCTAAAGTATGCCTCTACTTCATAATATCAGATTTATCACGTAATGAGATAAATCTTTAATATTAACAGTCAAACCAATTTCCAGTCTAAGTTAACCTTTCCCTTGGAAACTTAACTTCATATGAGAAGCATATTCTCATTTTTCAAATCAGTTTGAATGAGGCCCTTAACATGTATGATAAGCATAATCTAAGAGCAGATGTATAAACATGGCTAAAGTGATCTTTTCATGCATGTAATACTTTCACTAAAGTTTCTCATAAAAGACCGAAACAACTATGAATTCAGTGATAATATGCAATCATGAACTTCACTAATCAAGTTCTATCAGTATGAAACTTACACATTCATGGGCTATAATAGCATATCAAGCAGTTCGTCGAATGAAATTATTAAAACACCACATGCTCCAAAGTCATATGCATCATTAACATGCTAACTGATCACATACTCATTTAATAAGTCAAAATCAATTTTAACTTTCAACACTTCGAAATTTGCCATATAATCAATTTCATATTTGACAGTCCTCAATTATGATTCTATCGAATTATTATAAAATCTCGAATAAGTAACTCAAACCGATCATATTAAATCACGCATGCTTCACTTATTAGACTCATCAAGTAAATAAATAAATAGACAAATTTAACAATCGAACCTGTCCGTAGTTGCGCCTTGTGAATCCTCTATCCGCATCTTAAAGAGAATCATAGAGATCCTGTATGTAATCCAGCTTTGTCTTTCATATTCTTGGATTTTTATCATCAATAATAGTGGCACCATCACTTTTATTTGCATATTGGATGTTCATGCTCCCACTTTGGTTATAAACCATTCTTAACCGATCTGTCCAAAGTTGACCCGATTTACTTAGGGTTTCCACTTTGACTTTCATCATGTCATCATACGTCCAATTCATCTTTGATGAAATAATCTATATAACCAAGCGCATGGCACGCCCTTTGGATAAATCCAGGGCACTCAACATTCATCATGATGGTATCAATCTGAATCTGACTGCATTCATTTAATTGATCAAGTCAGAATTAAATTAATCAATCTTTGGTCCGATCTGAATCAAACCAAACTGGTTTATTCCATTGATTCGAGACCAACTGATTGCTAGGCATCCCCTTGCTCTCATGGTAATCACCTAAACAATCCTTTTAACAACAGTTATAGTCAGCGCCATCATCTGCATGCCTCTCCCAGCACCGAGCATACAGCCCAATTCAATGACATTCGGAGGACTTATCAACAGTCACGACTAGAAGCCAAACACGACCTGTGTTTCTGGGTTCAACTTGCACTGTTTAGTCCGGTAAGTCTCCTCCACCGCATCAGAATTAACCAATTTCAAATGAAACAAAAGAGTTCATTTTGTTGACCAAAATCCGACTTGAATTTTAATAGCCGTCAATCTAAGGCTTTGCCTGATGCAAGATGTCAATTGATTTAATAAACGAATCATGTCAGCATACAACTTTTCTTATTCATTAGCCGCTGAGGGTGCTGCAACAATGTGCCTGACCCAATGGGTTTCATGCTTAATTAGCAAAATTGGTAGCCGTCTCACATCCATGAACGCCGACCAAACTCGTACAGCAACCTCCCCTTTTTCAAACACAATTAAATAAGTTAATTACTCAAATCAAACTTTAATAAATATAAGAGAAAACCCTTTTTCAGTCGCGTCTCTCTGAGAAGCATCAGGCCCCAACGTTCAGCAACTTCTTTCAATCCGGTATGAGCAATACAGTTAACATGATATTTCTCATCCATCCAAACAGCAAGTCGCCAATCCAAAGAGACCTAATCTCATCTTTTCTTCATTCGTTTTTCCAAACTTCACCTCCCCCATACGCAGCAACACTTTGCCAGCGTCTGAGATTACTGACTTCAAATTTTGTGAATCATCATCTTCAATTCCACCAATTTAGTGTTTCTGCAACACAAATCAAACCAGAAATCAACAAGTAAAAGGCAAATAAAATTTAATTTAAATGACACCCCTTTAGCGCCTCCAGCAAGGTAGCACTCCTCTCTCTCAGAAGCTCTATCAAGTGCTTTTCTTTTTCTTTTTCTTTGACAACATCTTTGGCCAACATCATGTGTGAATCCTGTTTTGCCAATTGTCACTCTCTCATCATTCTTTCATCTTATCTCATGCTCGCCATCGATAGGAACATATTGAATTCGTTTGTAGTTGCTGGGTCGTCTTGTTCCTCAACTTCGCAGCAACAAGTCTTGGTAAGGGTCTTCGATGCGGGCTATGAACTTCGATTGAATGCAGATTTCTTCCTTCTGGTGTGATGAATGAGTACTTGGATAGCAATTTGAACCACGTAATCGCTGTCCGAATTCAATATTTCCACCCTATTCTATGCCTTGGGTTGCAGGAAATTTGAATGTGGGATACAATCCAAATTGTTGAAAACACTTTGTTTCTAGGCAAAGAAAACAAAGCACAACTTAGGGTTTGGGTGTGTTGTAAATCAAGAGAAAGGATTTTGATGTTTCTAGCAATTGCACAACACCATTTCGTGTCCTATGAATGAGAAAACGATCTCAATTTATAGAGAAACAATCGGGTATGAACAGTGGATGTGACTGTAGACTGAACAGGCACGCCTGTTGCAGTTGTGCGGTCGCACAGTCTTGGTGTGCGCTCGCACGCCAGTGAAACGTTGCAACTTTTTGCCTTGTTTTGCAGCCTTGTGCGGTCGCACAGTACTGGTGTGCGCTCGCACAAACTTGACCAGACGCACAGAAATCTTGTGCGTTCGCACAGTCTTGTGCGTTCGCACAGTCTTGTGCGGTCGCACACTTTCCCTGTGCGCTCGCACACATGCGTCCGTACTGATCTAAACCCTAAAATCATTAACACAGAAATCCTTCTGCTCTTTGATACCGCTACCCTCATTGCTTTGTGTTTTTGAGACTGCAAGGCTTCATGTGCCAAACTTAAGACCTCATTTCTGCCTTTGTATGGCATGGGTTGCGTCATCCGATCTACTGGACGAGTCCTAGTGTTGGTCATGTCTTTTGAGGATGTTACACCTGAGCCGTCCAACGGAACATGACTTTTATTCATACTTTGTTTACCCATGCACAAGGAAGTAGAGGGTTTTGTTCGACCAGCTGCAGCCTTTAGATTCTTGGAATCTGCTACCATGTTTTGTTCTTTCTCTATTGCCCTATGAACACTGTCTTCATTTTTTATGTTGACAAACTTCCTGCTTTTGGTGGGAGGATGTGTAGTAATAAGTAATGGAGTACGGGCAGCTGTTGCACCATAGTCCATCTTTTTTTGTTGTTGATTACAATTGTTAGTGGGTTAGGATTTGTTAGTAGGAGGAATCGACCCCGGGCAGGCGGGCACCATTAGGCGCTGGGCAACATGCCAACTACTGGGCCAATTATCGATCCTCACCAGAGTCCATCTTTGATCTCTCTGAAAATACCAAATAGTAACAATTTCACTCATCGGCTCCTTGTCTCTCTCGGATTCAAGCCGACACGCGATCGAAAGCCGTATTACGCCTCTTGTCAAGATAATTGAGTGGCCGAAGCCGGTAGGGTTACACGAGGGCGCTCCTACAAAGAGCGTTTTAATTTAAAACGTTGTTCGTGGCAACGGCTTAAGCTTAGTTGTCAATCTTCAAATCGAAACACCTTTATTTTGATGCAAAACCGACACAAGGAATTCAATTTTGATTTTTAAGTATTTTGAGAACTTTTCCTTAAAAACCTTGGCACCATTTAAGAGTTAGGATTCAGTTTTTGGAAAATCAAATCAGAATTATCATATACCTAATTCTCATTAATTTGTAATTTACCGCAACCGGATGCTAATTTAGTAATTTTATAAGTTACACCCGTCAAGAATTTCTTGTGGGTAATTTTCACACAAATTCGATTTAATTATTGTTAATGAAAGATTGATTTACCGATATTTTCCGCATCGTGTAAAAATTTGTTAAATTATTTATATTAATAGTTTAGCTAGTGAAATAAGTATTAAAAGCATAATTGGCACACCCAATTTACTTTTATTTTCAAAAAAAATAAAATATATACGATGAAATTGAAGAAACAAGCAAAGCAAAAATCATGGCAGCCTCAAACTCCAGAGATTTTTTCTAAAAGCCGACTTTTTTGTCGCTGAATTCACCCAAAACGCAACAGAAACACGTCACCAGCAGATGCTCTGCTTTCATATACTCTTCTTCTTTGGGATATCCGAAGCGCTCGGCTCATTCGTGTCCACAGATTAACTGATTTTTGATGTAATGGAGGATTCAGTCATTTCTGAGTTCGTCTGTTAGCGAAATTGGTTTTGGTTCTGGGTGGGATTTTTGAGAGAAATTTGCTTCCTTTGTCGGAATCGGTTTTGGTCTGAAAAAGTAGGGTCTTATGTTGCTCTGATTTGGAGTGTTGCTTCTGAATTAGGGTTTAGGGTTTGACAAATTGATTGTCGAAATTAGGTTTTCTGTGTTAGGAAGTTCCTCTGAATTCAACTTATACTGTGCTGAAGACGTGTGTGTAGAAGGCTAGAAGCCATTTGAGTAACTGATTTGGTTGAAAGCGGAGTTCAGAGGAGTTATGGATTTTTTGGCTGTAGCGGCAGCGGCGGGTGCTGGCTATGTAGCTAAATATTTGCATAAGATGTCAAAAGATAATGATGGAGAGTCAAGTTCGGAATCAGCGAATACAGCGAAAGGGAGACAGGAACGGGACAAGACGAGCTCTCTAAACGATATTGCAAAATGTGATGGAAGTTATAAGGACTTAAGGAGTTTTGGGGGAAATGTGGGTCCATTAATGAACATGGTAGCGGAAAGTAATTGTGAAGGACTTGAAGATTTAGGGAGGTACCAAGACTGTAATCTACTTTCGTTGACGAGTTTGCCGCCTGTAGTCGATGAGAAGGAAATTCTTCGGTTAAGTGGGAACATAGGCGAGGATGAGCTCAGAGAGAACTTGGGAGAGGTTGAGTTTGCTCATAGATTCTCTCGAAGCAGGTTGATAAGAAGTAGAAAGACATGTGGTAATATCGCTAAGCCGTTGAACTCTTTGGAGAGTTGTCTTACGGCTCAGTTATACAAACAGCATTCTTCAATGGAGAATTATGTGCCCACTCCACTTCCTTCGCCGTCTGCGAGGACTAGGCCTCTATTGGTTACTGATGGTAAGCGAGTTATCAGCAGAGCAAGCTCAGAATTCCAAGCTGGTATGAGGCTTGAGGTCAGTAAGATAGAAAATAAAATACTTCTAGGAGCTCCTCCTCTACCAAAAAGATCAATGGAAATGAAAAGAAGACCAAAGCAAACTAGTGGAGAGAAGTGGTATAGAAAACTCAGCAGTTCGACTGCAGATGCCGAACCACTCAATAGACAGGGTGATTCTTTTTCTACTATAATTTCCATTTATTGTAATTATGTCATGGCATTTGTAACTTGTTCAGCTACAATTTGGCAAATATTGCTTGTGGTATGTTTTGTACTATTTGTCAATGTTCTTATTACTCTTGTTTGTTTTGTTATTATCAGCGTCGCCAAGTGGGATGCTGGTTTTTTTTATCGGTGTAACAATCGGTATATTGTCTACTGCTGTCGCAAACAAAAGAGAGGTGGACAAGTTGAGTGAGCTTTTAAAGCAAAGTAAGAACTTGGTTCAAGATTTACATGAGGAGATCGAGATGAAAGACTCCATGACAGTCAAGGAACTAGTCATCGAGAATGCCTGTAATCAAGAATCGGATCGAACCACTGATTCCCTTGAGGACCCAACAACTAGGGCAGAAAACATGGTTGATAGTGAAAAGGATTTTTCAAAAGAAGACGATCGGAATGCAAAGCAATCTGAGATAATGAGTCAAATTGAGGCTGAACTCGAAGCCGAGCTGGAAAGACTGGAATTGAACATGAAAGGATCTTCTACCTTGGAAAGAATTGGTGACTTTGTCGAGGTAAGCATACATGCTTACTTTAAAATCAGTTTCGCCTTTAATCATAATTTCTCCAGAATATGTTTCTGTAATTTCTTTTAATGTTTCCGGTCCGTATTCAGTGCTGATTTAAATAATTTTCTAACTATGACTAACAAAGAAAAGTTCTCTTAACTGCTACACGTGGTTTTTTCTTTGACGCCAGTATGTGTTGAATGAGAGATAGAGACGAGATAAATTGCTTACTCGTATCAATAGGCCCTTGTCTCGAACATTATTTTGTGCTAATGAAAGGATTGTGATTTTTGCATGTGTATGCAGCTTGATCCTAATTATGAGGCGGATTTTACCACTGGGGAGTTCAGATTAGACACCGTATCCAAACAACTTAACATAGACTCTGAGTCAGATGAGGATAACCAGGACGGAACATCTACGGGCCACACAGACCATGCAAATCGTCCAGTATCACCTAGGGAGCTAAGTCTGCGCCTGCACGGGGTGATTGAAGCAAGACTTGAAGCCCGCATCATGGAGCTCGAAAAAGCACTCGAAGACAGCCAGAAAAGAGTGCGTTCTCTAGAACATTCCAGCAATAAGACAAGAACATGTGTTGAAAAAGGAACTGCTTCGCCTCAGAGTCAGAGCTCAGCGTCTCTTGATGATCAAAACAACTTTGACCAACCTTTGGTGATTAATCTGGCTGGTGATGCATTAGACGCATACAATGAGGCTTATGAAGAGATATTCAGAATGGTCAAGACAGAAGATGAAACTCCTCCAGACACTACATTTAACGACAACTTCAATAAGCCAGAAGCAATATTCTCTCAAAGTATGACCAACATCCCCGTCTTGCAAAACATCAGTGTTGAAGAGAGATCACCAATTGCTTCGATTGAGAGGATAAATTGGCAAGAGCAGCTGTCGGAAAATATTGAATCAGATGATGAGAGTGAGGGTGAGGGTGATGATATATTAGGGAAGCTTTTAATACAACAGATTGTTGAGAAAACCCGACAGGGCTCCCCTCTGGTTTTGAATGCCCAGAGAATGTTGTACTCAATGGATGAGTAGCAAATATATTTCATTGCAAGATTCATTTAATCTGTATGTACAAATCTACCTGATCCTGGCCGGTGACTGCTGTCTCAATTTTGATTGAGCAGACAAAAGCAAAAATAGAAAAGTTATGTATTTCAAAATGAGTATTTCGGATACATCTAGCCATGAAGGGCAGACTTGGGAGGATTTACAGAGGAAGTACTTTCTTGTGTCGGAAATACAGCAAGAATCCAACATATAGCAAAATACAGATGATTCCTGTTATGAGCAGAACCCACTTGAATCCAGCAGGGGCGTCGAAGACCTCATCTGCGAAGTTCATCCCAAAAATACCAGCTACAACAGCAAATATTGTAGCCACAAACGTGGCAGTGGTGAGGAGCAGCTCAAACTGTATTAGTTGATTCTGAACGTTGCCCTGTTCACGCAGGAACAAATTGATTACTCAGTACGCCACATTTTGCGATCCATAATCGGGCTGAAGATAAGTAATTATTGTTCTTACCAGCTTGATGTTGATGAAATCTTCAGTATCATCTATGTATTCTTTGAGCTGAAAACAAATAAAAGGGAGAACAACTTAGTGAGAACTTCAACAGAGATGAATACGCATCGATCTAGTACTCTGACATTTCTGGATACCATTAATAAGGATCTAATGTTTGACCAAACAGGTTATCTTACTGATAATACTTTGCTGAGCGTGTTGTCAATTACTACGAAGTATGCCTCAAGCAACATCTCAAGTTGTTCAATGTGCTCGTCAGCAGTAGATGAATATGATAGGCTTCCATGTTTGCTGGATCCGACTATGCTGCTAAAAGCCCTTTGCAGTCTCTGGGATCCATTAATTGATCCTACGGGCGACACAGGAGCAGATCTGGAAAACCCTTGAGTTTCATCCAAATTTCTATTATAAGCATATGTTTCAGTGGGAGTGTGGGCTTCCATTCTTTGCTTCTTATCAGTCAGATACATCTCGGCCATATCGCCATCATCATCCATGAGTTGTTCTATCTCATCACGAACCTGAAACGTAATTTTAAGCCTCCGAAATCTGCAAAATATCTTTACAGTGGATACCGATAAATGGGAGCTAACTGAACTTCGAAGATTTTTTTTCCTACCTTCTGGACTCGCTGTGTCAAGGCCAGGAGATGCCCTTTGAATCTGCGAACACGTTCTAGATTCAGAGTACTAATGTTGGATGCTAATTCATCAAGAACCGGATGTATCTCCAATTCCAGCTCTTTTGCCTTCATTACATACACATGAGTCATATATATAGAATACTGAGATCTGCAAAATCACAATTTATTCGAAGCCACAGCCCCGCCATAATTTTGTACAAAACAAATATGAATTTAATGAAAATGAGAATGAGAATGCCACACCTGAGCTTCGAGAGCCATGCATGTTAGTTCCAGAGCAAGTTCCAATGCCCGAAACTCAAATGGAAGGTCATCTGAACAAAACAAGACGTCATGTAAGTTCATTAGAAAAAACCCATATCTCAGCATAGGACTTTAGATGCTGTAAACAACTTCAAGCGACTTGGTCAATTTGTATCACTTCATGAAAGAGGCATGCGTGTATAATGTTTACCAGATTGAACTTTGTTGGTCTGGATACGTTTGCTTAGTTCTGACTGGTACTGAACCACACATCCATCCAATGATTTCATCACAAGAACCTCATCAGCAGTGATAATGCACCTAATCTGCTCAAGACTGACCACAATAGCCTTCTCTCTACCCAATATCGTGGACGGATAAATAAACATAGGATCTAGTAATCGAAGATCTCTTGCAGGCAAAGAACAATGTTTCATTAGCGTAGCTTTGTCAAGCTCCAATGTATCCGACGTCCCATCCTGATATATTCTTATCCAAGAGCGACTGCCATGACTTCTCTTCTTTAAGCCAGGGAAACCACGGGACGAGCCTCTTTCATACCCCTCTGCACCTTCGTGCCTTCCTGAAGCAGCAGCTCCAAGCAGACTGGAATCCAAAAGAGGAGACTGAAAACCCTCCATCCTTTCGGTCCGAAACTGCCCTCATCAGTAGCGCCAAAACTGCATTACTAAGCCACTCATATTGACTGAATCCAAATTAATCAAGTCCACGATATTCCTTCAGTTTCACAATATATCAATGAACACCAGCACAAGGACGCTCGAGAAAAATAGAATAGAACCCCTATGATCAAACATTCTCTCGTATAAATGAAAAATCCTGATGTGAAAAACAAGTCAAGAATACTAAAATTCTGATATTCATCTAAAATGACCCAGCATTCATACATATTGCTCATCATCAGATAATATAAATGTAAAACTGTACTTTTCTGCAGTAACTAAAATATACAGTACAATCCAACTAGCAAACCCCAACTTCCAAAAAACGAAAAATTAAAGCTAAATTCGGATTTAAACCTTTCTAAACCCGATCCGGACTGCTCGAGCTGTAACAAACTCGAATCAAATAGCAATCGCCACCTCCTCAACCTCGGCGATCGGAATTAACGACTGCGCTAATCTCCACCTTTCAACTCCGTAACGGGTTACGTTCTATATCGGCAACTAAATTCAGTGCAGAGAAGCTTCCTTCCCTTCAATCAACTGAAATCACACGATTCGATCAGAGTCTGAGATTTTTATCACAATCCAAAAAAGTAAACAAAGCCCTAATTTTGACTTCATGCCTTGACTTCCAAATGACCAAAATACCCCTATAAAAAACACAGCCACGATTTTTTATGGTGCACGTTAGTGTAACTCATCCATCAGTTACTATAATACGCTTAAATGGCGCGAAACATTAGACAGTTGTCCGTTACGAAAAACACAGTCAATCAGAATTTAGAACAGAAAACGCCGCAAGCTTCGCTTCGCCATTCGTCTTCATGAATCTCTTCAACTCCTTCCAAACCCTAATTCCTCCACTTCATCAAATCACAATTGATTAACGCTTCATTCTTCGCACCAGATCGTGCCGTTTCAGGACTAGGAGGATTGTTTACATTCAGATCCTTACTAATCTTCACCAATTCGGTTACAGACATTTCAGGTAAATTCACGATCTGTGTGGGGATCGAATTTTCACAATTTCCATTAATGTTGTGGGTTTTCCAGATTGGATCATATCTTAATTTTGTGAAATTTGATTATTTTCTGATTCAATTAGGTTTTTTTTGCTGCTGGCTGGATTTGGAGAGCTGTTAAAAAGGTGAGATTTTCGCTGTCACATTTTTCATATTTTTAGCTTTCAGACAAGATTTCTCAGGACAAATCATGAAGGGGGGAAATCTTGTAGTTCATTATACTTGACAAATTTTTTCAGGCATGGATGCCGAAAACGGGAGTGGTAAGAGTGACCATCCCAATGACGATATCTTCCGAAAAGGGCAACCGGAGAAGCTTACGGACACAGCAGACAGCAGTGCCAATTCAGCAGCAGTGCATCCAGGGAACCCTTTTGAAAACTGGGATCAGCCACTTCTTTCATTTTCTTCCAGATCGTCATCCTCGTCTTCCGGTTCGGACCTCCACGAGAATTCCGCGACAGAACAACCGAAGGAAGCCGATGGTCGTAATGACTCCATGATTTCAAACCACAGCTCATCCCAAAAGACAACCCAGCCCGATAGGAGTTCCAGTGGAGTGGCGTTTTTCAATCCGAGACAAACTCCTCCCATACAAGTGATGGACAGGTCAGAAAACTACGACCCGTCGAGAATCCCTGTGTCGGTTTTCACACCCAAGTCCAGCTCGCCGATGGACTGGAGTGTCGCATCGAATGAGTCCTTGTTCAGTCTCCAAGTTGGAAACAATAGCTTCAACAGGGATCACTTTCTCATGATGGGTGTAGACCTGCGGAAATCTGGAGAGTTGTTCAAGCTTGATGAACTGAACAAGTCAGGCGAGCTGTATAAGTCTGGAGAGCTGTTTAGCCTCCGCCCATCGACTCCTATCACCATACCTGAGCCCACCATTGCTGAGACAAGAGAAAGTACAGACAACGATACGGATGTAGGAACACCCAAATCAGCCATCACTGATGCTAAGAGTGAATCACCCCATAAAGACGAGCATCCTCAATCACAACCAGTCTCAACGAATTTATCCACCAAATCGAGCCATTCCGATGGGAGTGGAGTCAGTGGAGCCAGCATCGGATCATTCGCATTTCCCATGTAAGTACTCAAACAAAACATCCTCTTATTTTCCATCCAGTGGAAACACACTGTCTGACAATCCTGT
Source organism: Rhodiola kirilowii (assembly GCA_033675215.1). NCBI lineage: Eukaryota > Viridiplantae > Streptophyta > Magnoliopsida > Saxifragales > Crassulaceae > Rhodiola > Rhodiola kirilowii. Next base: position 55,567,403 of record CM066197.1, on the reverse strand, counting down.
GACATCCATTCTCTTGCAGTTTGACAGAAGCGAAAAGGGATAGTACCGAAAAGGACGAGCCAGTCGCTGTCAACGTTCCACAGAAACAAATATCAAAAACATCAATGAGAAAATCGATATCTGCGCAGCTCAGTGCCAAGATGCCTTCTTGCAACCTATGCTGTTGCTATTGCTCCTGCTCCTGCCTCTCCTGGCGTCCCCGCTGTTGGAGGAGTTTCTGTTGCTGAGGAAGTTAACACAGCATTATGCAACCTCTGAATCTCAAGCTCTCATTCCGCCGCTTCCTAGGAATGCGCTGAGAATAAAAGGATCACGTCGGCACTGCCCAAAACAAGTTTTCAAGTTGATCAATAAGGATTGGATTTGTAACTTCTTCAGACATATATACCTGATATCAACCTGGTAAGCTACCATTTTCCAAGCTTGAAAAATGAACAAGAAGATGAACGTTGAAACTCAAGGCTGAAGTTACTAAAACCGACCTGGAAAAATTCTGGCCTCAAATTACTATACTCCAAACTACTAATTCAACACACATAGAGTTCCTTCCAAATTCGAAGAAAAAATCGATAGGAAATAATTAACAACAGGGAGTGTAATCCAATCCATTTCCAGTCCATCTTATTCAGACGCACTTTCCTGCTTTCCCAACTTTTTGGTGATTTTCAAGGATGAGATAATCACTAGGAGTTATGAAAAGGAAGTGGCGGAAGTGTTGACAACTATATGTCTCAGAGGGTGGTCAACGTCAGTTCCACCGGCATGCTTGACAAACTCTGCCGGAGAGAGGAAGATGCCATGGCAGACGCACATGATCCTCACTTCCTCCCCTTTACCATACTTGTACAAAATTCCATCTATCCTCCTACCATTGGGACCGTCACCTGTTGTGAATACACAAGGCATTTCACCCATCCCGTTTCCGCTGACTTCCTTCCCTTTATACCGGGAATCAGGTCTTTTCGAGGGATTTTCCGCTGAACCGGAGGCTGAGGTTTTGCATGAGTTTTTGGTAGACTTGGTTTTTGAAGTATCTGCTTCCGCCGCACCTTCTTGATTGTTTTGCTCTTGCGACGAGTGATTGCCAGTCGAGCTTTTAGCTTCACCGGCGCTACCAGTTCCTGCCAGAGAGTATCACACACCAGGTCAATACTTGAAAGTTAAAAATGAATGTTTCATCAGTAAAAAAGAAGAAGAAAAAAGCAGATCATCCAGTAATAACGGTTCAGAGTTTTTTTTTCTTTGTATAATGAGAGTGAGACATACTAATTTATTTAACAATATATCTTGTCTGGTATATTTATCGATCTACATACCCAAGCAGACATCATGAGAGCAGCTGAATAATAGCAATAGCAATGTAACAAGCTGCGCCAAGTCTCACAACGCAAATAATATAACAAAACACTTCAGGGAACAACATGAGATTTGGTTTGCATACACTTGTATATAATATCCCAAGATGGGAAATATACAATAAATGTGATCATAGGGTTCACCAAAATGACCGAGTTACAGCACACCAGCCGAATACGAAATACGGAATACGGGGCTATAGAATGAATTGACCAACCAAGCGATCAATACATAGGCAGTAACCAAACTGAAGAGGAGAGAAAAACATGGAGCGCGCAAAAGTTTTTAGGGAACCAAAAATAGGAACTTGAAAACAACTGGACGATTTAATCTATTCTAAGAACGAAAGCTAAAAGTGTGAACTAGGAATCTTCACGCACGTAGCAAGAGATCGACGTTTTCTATAAAACATTGCCAAAGCTACGAACATCTCTTACCACGATCGAATTCAAATAAATAAAGCTAACTCCAATCCAAAAAATGAATTACTCAAATAAGCAATGTTTGTGATGCAAGTCAATGCAGTACCTTGGATAGATTTACTCTCAAACTCGGAAACTCCTGATGAACTCCCTCCTTGTGATTCCACTGATCCCTGTGAGTCCCGCTGCAACTGATGCTGTTGCTGCTGCCCAAATCCAGAATTAGCTCTCAACAAACCACCACCACTTCCACTACTCTTACATTTCACACTCAAATCAACTCCACCACTCTTTGCCCAATTCGGCAGCCCAAAGGGGCGCCCCACCCATGAACCAGACTTGTAATTTGCTAAAGCCGAAATCATATACTGCTTATCTCTCAAATTAATTCCACCAGAAGCCTCAATCTCACGCCTGTCGTCATCCAAGCTCCTCTCTAAACACATCCCCTCTTTATTCAAATTAGGGTTTGTATTCGAATTCGAATTAGGGTTTATATTTGAATTCGAATTCAAATTGGTTCCTTTCTGCTTCTCCGTTCTCCGCCGCTTCGCCTCCGACCTCCGCAACGTCTGCAACTCCTTCCTCTTCCTCCACTCCTCCTCCGTCTCCGCCGGCAGCGACGACGTTCTCACAATCGTCGGATACGACGATTGCGCCACAACCGACGACACGTCCGCTTCTCTAACAAACGGCAACGTCGTAGCAATCGAAGACGACCTGATTAGTTTATTCGAGTGTGGTTTATCAACTCCAAATCTACCGCCTAACGAAAGCCCTAGATTCAATTCCAACTCATTCGAACCCTCAACAACCTCATCCGCTTCCTCACTTTTCACAAACCCTAGATTACCTCCAACACTTGTCGTCTCCGTCGTCGTCGACATCAACCTCTGCAGCAGATCTTTCGGGTACTTATCAAGCTTCCATGATTGACTTCCTCTGCTGCTCCCTCCACTTTCTTTCGCATCGCCCATTCAACCGCCTCAAATATCCACACCACACACAAACTCGAACTTCTTCAAATTTGAATCACTTCAGAACAAAAACTCCACCACTCGGTTCGCCAAATCTTATAAATTCAGAGTACAGCTGCAGATCGAATCCTGCAAACAACCTACTCTTCACGAATCGATGCATCAACAAATCACGATAACTAAATCAACCCAGTGTTTAAATCCACGCCACGCAATCTTTAAAAAGCCGAAGGCTACGAATTTCCACAGAATCTGATCAGAGAAAACACAATCTGAAACAGAGAAAAATGTGAAACAGAGAAGCATAAAAGAAGAGAGAGAGATGAAGCAAATAGAAGAAATCGTTGTGACGTTTAGATGATAAATGACGAAAATGCCCTTTACCAGCCATGTGGGGACTCTCAAATCAACACGTGTCTCGTACCTACTGGGATGCCTTATTTAACCTTTTGCCGAAAATTCTTTATATTTTGTTTACATAAAAATACACCCTCCCTTCAAATTCATTCATTAAATTATAATTAAAAGGTTAAAAATAAAATAATATTTAAATTTATTAATTCTTTAGTTATTTAAAAAGGAGTATAAGGAGTAACAAATAAAATAGCAGGACAATAATCAATAATAAATGTGATGGAATGAAATTTGTGCTAAACTTTTTCTTGGACGCGTGTCGTAAAGGGAATGACGCGGGACGTGTTGTCACGTGGGGTTTGAAATTAATGTCTCGACACGTATTCTATAGCTCCAGACGACTCAGTTACCGTCACGTTTCTTAAAAGTAGTTAGGCACTGTTTGGCTCGCCACTTGTGTGGATGATTGAGCGTCGATATTATTACATTCACGTCATTTATTAACGAATTTCTAATTCCATTTAATGCACGGTTACATTCACAATTATGGCACGTTTAATTTCGAAATTAAATTTATAATATTTATTCCAGAATTAACGTAACTGTTAGCCAAACGCGCCGTTAGTCTTAACCGGGTCCGGGGGTCGGGTCGGGTCGGGTCATGGTCAACATTTAGTTTGGTGAAAAGTCAACGTTTGTGTGTGGAGAAGAGAAAATAATCGGCAACGAGAATGCGACAGACAGCGCGACCCACGTGTCTTCCACGACAAATGAGTATTTAACTGGGTCCCATCACTAGTTCAACTTGCGCTACTTTTTTACTTTTAGACATAAAACGACTAACGACGTTACGAGATTGCGCCACGTGGCGTGATGTGAAGAGTTGAGGACACGTGTCCAAGTGGGTAGCGGGCTCGCACCTCCCACATCTGTTTGGAGTTTGGACAAATTGTAGGAGTACAAATTTTTATTTCATCCGACAGCGACTGACGCCAAGTTGTTTAATTTATTTAATCAACGAGGGTTATAAATAATAATTTTGCAATTTCTAAAGGGTATATTCGTAAATGTTTGAGATCTGTGAAGATTTGTTTATGTCCAGGACACGTCAGTGATGGTGTTTTTAGACTGACAGCGCGTTCTTTAGCCCCACTTTGTTGTGTTTTGAATGAAGAATGCGACTACATGTTGACGATAACGATTATTGTTTGCAACTTGTATGCTGACGTGGCATGCATGTTATTTTTTTTAATCCTCAAATCAGGTTTGTTTAAAATGTAATTAATATTTAATGTGAACCACTCTTATTTAAGATAAAGTAAATTTAATATTTTAAATGTCGGAATATTTATCTAGCATAATCTTTTTTATTTTTGAAGTAGCACACTTCATTCAAATATTTCACAGTTCTGCAGTTTCGAAATTTTAAACTACGAAATTAATAGAGTAAAAGGGAGACACAGTGACACATGATAAAAAGCAAAAAAAGTTAAATGTCTGACAAAATTTAGAGCAAAATTTAGAGACTGACAGCGACATGGAGATGTATTTTGATAAAATGATCCAGTAAAAACTCAGACTATAAAGAATATGAGGCTATTCCGGGATAAAATCGGCTTGGAGAGAATTTGACGATGTTCAATTTCCCTGCGTCTTGTATTTACCATTTCTGGAAACGGTTTGGAATCCATCTTCATCGATCTCAGGCTCAGGCTTGGCAAGCGGTGAGGGTGTTACAGTTTTGTCATGTGGATAGGTCTTGTGTCCGTTAGTTTTCACACTGATGTGTCCGTTCTCACTCCTGTGTCCAACATTGTTACTGTCATTAGATGCATCTCTGTGCCTGACATGAGTTCGGTTGCTGTTGTTGTTGTCTCTCTGGGGAGAACCATTCCTTGGTTTACCGTTGTTTTTTCCTGCAGTAAATGAAGTTGATGAAACATTGAGTACTAAAACTATATTGATAAAACGGTATCAATAAAATTGAACTTGTTGTAACAAAATTGCTCAAGAATCTTAAGTTTTTAGATAACCAGAAACAAAATAAATAAAGCTTTGAATATTTGGAGTGCACCGCTGAAGGTTGTAGCTACTTACCTTTGTTTGTCTTCCTTTTCACAATAACGGGACGGCCATCAATAGAGACAGGTGATGCCTAAAAATAAAAATAAAAAAAGGATATGAAAAAAGTAAGAAATGTATAAATAGCACGATAACCATCTAAATAGTTTTGATTCTCGCAAGAGTATTCGGTGTATAACCAATGAAAATTTGTAGTCTGTTTCGTAAATGATAGGGATGGCCAAATAACTGGATTGTGTAATAATCAAAGACATGTACTAAAATAAACCTTGATGGCAGCTTCAGCAGAGGTCGCAGACTCAAATTCAATAAAGGCATAACAGATGGGGTCATTCTGTACAGAGAAAATTAAATTTAAAAAAGTGAATTTCATACATTTTGAAGATAATCGACCGAACTGTATAACACAAACCTTTCCCTGAGCATTTCTTATTTGGATGCCTCCCTGCTTAACAGGGCCAAATTTCCTGCTGAAGCTTCGATCAAGCTGATAAGGCTTTATCGATAAAGGTAGTTCCCAGACGGAAACAGATCGGTCTTCAACTGTAAACAAAAGAAAAAGTCAGAAATGCAAAATATGAAACGAGAAGTTGCGACAATGTTAAAACAAAATGAGCAAAGTCGAACCTTTTTGGTCATCACTTTGAGATGATCTTTTGACATTATCAGCAATAATGTTTGAATGCTCTTTGGCAATGCTGCTAACTGGGGCTGGTGGAAAAGCGACTGGGGATGGCGACGGAGAAGCCTTAACCAATGGTTTAGGTGCAGCAGGTGCAGATTGAGACGCAGGAGTAGCTGAAGCAGGTGCCTTAATTATGGAAGCATACGACAATTTTCCATTAGGCTGGCCATTAGAACTTGCTGACTTATTTGCAGTGATTTTCTCGCCCAATGATGTCTTAGGCTCAACAATAACTTCCTTATCAACAACAGCAGATTCAGAATATTTTTTCACAATCCCAGCCTTCACTTGCACCGCAGTCAACTCTGAATATATATCAAACAAGTCAAACTAATTTAAAACTCACCAAATATCATAAAGAGACAAAAAGTAACAGATAGCAATGTCCAACAATAACAATACCTGTTTCCTCCGCATCAGCAACAACCAAATCTTTTTCAACTACAGCAATAGGTGCGCTGACATCATCCCCACAATAGTGAAACACATCATTCAGCACATAATAACCCTTCTCTTGCGGCGCCAAGAAAAACATCTGAGAAAACCTCCTCTTTAACTCCTCGCTGCCAATTAATCCAGTAACCAGAATCACAAGTCCGTCGCCATAAGAAAACTGAGCGTCAACAGCACAAATTTCCACCAAGCTATCACCCTTAGAATACAAGGACTGAATGAAATTATCAATTCCCTGATCACAAATTAAACGCAATGCCCACGTAAATCTCAAATTCACAATTTAAATACAAAAATCTCATAAACCCTACAAATCTAAAATTTACAACACCATTACAAACCCAAAAAATCCCTTAAAGATGTTAATACCCTAAAATCTCAAAAGCCCTCGCAATCTCAACTTCACAACATAAATACAAATCCTGAAAATTCCTAAAACAGATTAATACCCTAATTTTTTTTACATTACAGCACATATCAATCAAAAAAAAAATTAACATTAATGATCAATCAAAATAAACAGATCTAAGAAAGCTGATCATCTGCAACAAAAGATGCTTACTTTCAAAGTTGTGACGGACGCCATCGATCCGTCAAGACCAGGCCTGCTAACAACACTGGATTCGTCATAGAACCTGTGAACTTGTTCCAAGCTAATTCCCAAGATTTGATAGTACTGACACAGGAAGGCGTCGGCAACCTGTTTGGCGGTGCCATTAACTGCAGAAACCTTATGAGTGCTCTCCTTATCAACACTCATCTTCGCACCGCCAACGAATCGATCAGATCATAAAAATCCTCACAGGCCTTGATCAAGAAAAACACAGAAGAATATCAAAACCGAATTTGAGAAAAAGTAGATGGGAAGAGGAAAAGTTTCAAACTTGAAATACCCCCTGGTATTGGTGGACGATTAGGGTTTATTGATGCGTTTACGATTTTATATTGAAATGATTTATAATTATTTCCTAAAATTTTATTTGTCAGAAAATCGTTTTGGAAAAAGTATTTCGTTTAGAGATACAGAATATATTTTAGCGAAAAAGTTGAGATTTGCATATTTCTTTTTATTGATAAAATATTTTATCAGCTCGTTTTTTTTTAAAAAGAAGCTAAAAATAGGTATATTTATTAACGGGTTTTTACAAAATTTAAAGGGAGGAATAAAATAAAGTAAACTCTTTAAGTCTTAACTCTTATGGGTCAAAAAAAAGAAGCAATAATGTAAACTTTTAAAGGCAAAACTGAATATGAGACGCCATAAATTGGATATTTTGAAATAACATACTTTTTTTAATTTAATATTTAGAATAATCAACATTTTTTTGATGGGAAATATTTAAAATATTAAATATCAGGATATATGAGTAGGGTAGGTGCAAAAAATAGAAGCATCTAACAATAAATATTGATGAATGAATAATGATCCCATTTAATGAATTTATTTTATTTTTTGATTTATTTTAGTTTTTTCTTATGAAGGGTTGGTACAATACACAAATCATAATATTTTCAATACAATTCGTGAAATCCTGGTCTTCAAAGCTCCATTAGAGCATCTCGATCGGATTTCCATCTGAAGTGTAGGCCAACGAGATGATATAAGAGGTGAGAAAGGGGACAAAGGAAAGAAATAGTAGGAAAAATTCACAAATTGTAATAAAATTAGTAATTCTAGGATTCAAATCCGCGATTAAAAATCCAAGATGGTCCTTAGTCAACATGTCACTATCATTTGGGCCTTGATTCTCCATAGTTTTTTCCAGAAATTCTTAAGCTTTTGAGGATCTGATGGCTCCCCCAACATACTTCTATCAGCCTGTAATTGCCTTTCAAGTAAATTAGTGTACACCCTTTCAACAGAGAGTTCCATGTACCTCAGCACTCCCCTCATCTTGATCTTCAGAAGATCTATCGGATGAGATGCAATCATTAAGGGTATGAAGGACTCCATGGATGCTCCTCCAAGCCCAAGAGAGCCTATATCCTATATCTGCAGCAAGCAAATCAGTATCAGAAAAGTATTTGGCTTTATAAACTTTACTAACCAGGAGCTCTGGGCATCTGAGGAGTCTTCCAGCCTGTTTTACAAGCAATGTGCTTCATTCACCATATCAAACTTTTTAAATCTCAGCCCTCCCTCCCTTTTTAAATGGCACATTACCTTCTTCCCGACCCAATCTATCACTACACCAGTTGATCACTTATGTAACACAGTTAGTATCAGTTACATAAGGATCAGTCGCATAAGTATCCTTGAGCGACTGAGAAAAACAGGTTGATCATATAAGTGTTCTTATGCGACTGATACCTATGGAACTGTCGTAAATGTGTTACATAAGTGTACTTAAGCGACATAATCTTATGTAACTGACATAAATGCGTTACATAAGTGTACTTACGCGACATAATCTTACGTAACTCACGCAAACTCCGCGACATAAGTCTTCTTATGCGACTCGGCTTGGTTTGACCGAAATCGTTTGTCGCGTAAGTGAAATACATAAAGTGCCACGTAATCTCCGATATTTGAAATCGTTGACTATCTTACGTTTGACCATCGTACAATTGTATTTAAATGGACTGGTACAAGAACCATACGCTTAAGCGACTGATAGTGTCAAAGTTAGTCGCGAAAGGAATGAAGCATTTAATGAAGAAACATAAACTATTTTCACCCACCTTTGTACCTCCTTCACACCCACATCTCATCCCCACGGCTGAAACCATCCACAGCTGCTCCTCCATTGGAAAAAGCAAGGTAAACATGTTTTGATTTATGTTTTTAGTTTACGTGTTTATTAGTTGCAAAGCACCATAAGTTGATTTGCTTTAAAAAGATTAGTTATAAATCAATCAAAATACTTTGGTGTTTGTAATAGTATGTTGATTTTGGTTTTGTATGATTATGAAGGTGGAAGTTGACAATGGATAAAAGTTGGATGGGGTTAGAAAGTGGTGATTCACGCTATATTCAAGGACTTGTTGATTTTGTTGAATTTGCAAAGCAAACCGGAGAAAAGACACATTTGTGTCCTTGTAGAAAGTATTTGTTGGTTAGAGGAAGAATTTCTACGAATGAGATGGTTGTCCATTTGATTAATAACGGTATGATGAATAGTTACAATACATGGACCTCACATGGTGAAAGGAGTACTGAACCTTCGACATATCAATTGAGACAAGAATGGCTTAAGGAGAGGTACGGAGAAACAAGTAGTAGTGCTACGCATCATCAAGCAAACCGGACCTTGGAGATTCTTCATGATCAATTTCCCTTTCGACATATCCATGAAGAGGATCATAAGAATATGAATGCAGAGGATGGTGATTCAGAGAGTATACTAGCTTATGAAAGGTATACCAATCTTATAGGTGAGCCCAGACTCCTTTATACAAAGGTTGTGACCATACCGTACTTGAAACTATTTTGAGGGCAATGCAAATGAAAGTTGAGAGTCGACTGTCGGACAAGGGGTTTGATAAAATGCTACATAACACCGGGAAAATTCTTCCACCGGATAACAACTACCCCGGTTCTTATAAAGATGTGAAGAAAGTTTTGAGGTATATGGGGTTGGGTTATGAGACGATACATGCTTGCGAGTATGGATGTGTGTTATACTACAAAGAGTTAAAAGATCAACTTAGTTGCCCCGTGTGTGGCGAGGCAAGATACACCCAATTTGGAAGTAAAAGCAAAGTTCCAAAAAAGACTGTGAAGTCCTCCCCCTTGACTCCAAGATTGCAGCGTCTGTATATGTCACCCCATATTGCAAGCCAAATGAGGTGGCATGCCAATAGAAATGAAATTGATCCAGAGTACATTAGGCATCCTGCAGATGGGGAATCATGGCAAAATTTTGACAAGGAATTTCCAGAGTTTGCAAGTGAGATCAGAAATGTCCGACTGGGTTTAGCCACCGATGGTTTTAATCCGTTTGGAGCATCAGGCCTCTCTCACAGCACATGGCCTATTGTTCTTATTCCCTACAATTTGCCACCTCATATATGTATGAAGGAGTTCAACATACTAAGTTTGATGATATCAGGCCCTAAGTCTCCTGGAAAGTGCTTGAATGTGTTTATGAGGCCGTTTATTGATGAGCTTAAGGTGTTATGGGATGAGGGATGTTGTACATTCGATCGACATGTTGGGTCACCATTCATTATGAAAGTGGCAGTGATGTGGACTATAAGTGACTTTCCGGGTCTAGGCATGTTGGGAGGCTTTAAGACAAAAGGGTACAAAACTTGCCCCTTATGTCTAGATGAAATTGATGCTACTCATATAACAGGTAGAATGTCTTATCAGGGCCACCGAAGATGGCTCCCTAGAAATCATGATTGGAGGTTTGCAGCTCATAGATTCAACGGCCGAATCGAGACTAGGGACCCCCTACATCATTTTCGGGTCCTCACATATTCAACCAAATAATGGCTCATGATTACCCCACTCTCAGCTTGCATCCGCAGTTTAAGCCTAGAGGAAGCGCTGAGAAACTTTGTTGGACACACGTGTCCATCTTCTATGACTTGCCATATTGACAATCGATTTCTCATCCTTATTCGCTTGATGTCATGCATATAGAGAAGAATGTTTTTGATAACATAATCGGAACCATACTTGGGCTTGAAGGTAAAACCAATGACGATGTGAAGGCTAGAAAAGGTTTGGAAGAACAAGGGGTACGGAGAAAGTTATGGTACAAACCAACCGGGTCAAAGAAAGAGAAGGTGAGTAAAGCACCTTACACTGTAACTTCGAATGAAAAGGTAGAAATTCTTGAACTTATGAAAGACGTCAAGTATCCCTATGGGTACGCAGGAAGTTTGAGGAATAAAATTAATCTTAATGACAAAAATTTTATTGGACTGAAGACACATGATTGTCACGTGATGTTGCAACGCCTGCTACCGGTTTTCATTCGACCTTATTTGCCACTCAATGTGGTAGACCCTTGACAAATGCTTGTCGTCAGAGCAAATGTACAAATAAATTTATAAGTCCGCTACTCGCGACTTCACTACTGGGTAGCAAGTGGTAAGTATGGGTCGAACCCAAGGGAATTAGGGGGATAAGCTATTCTTTGAGGGAATTGTACAGCGAGGGAGCGTGTGATTGAGGTTTTAGTGCGGAAAAGTAAGTGTTTTTTTGGTTGGTTTTGGTTTTTAGTGCGGAAAAGTAAATGACAGAAAAGTAAATACTGAAAATAAAAGAGAAGACTTACAGCGATTGTTGCGTGATTGGCAAGTCTTCCGGAAGGTGAGCAGTTGATAAGCAGTTTATACTAAAATTGAAAGTAAGTGCAGGTGGTGTTTAAATCTAAGGAAAGCATTCGGTTTCGGGGGCCTTGTATCATAGCTTGTTTATCATTGACCCTTAGTGATCCTCCTAAGTATTCAAACGTGTATCAAGGCCATTTCAAGCGCTCGATTTGCCACACTGTCTAGCCCATTTCAAGGTCGTAGAGTACTTGTTCTATTTATACTAGCACCCCATTTCAAGGTATACTAGCCTATGTGCATCCATTTGATCAATCATTTCCGAAAACCAAATGGTGTTTAAAAGAGGTCGAACTCCTCAGATAAGCTTTGCCATTTCAAGCATCCACTTACCCGAGTATGTTCACGAACCCCACGGAAGAGTTTTGCCATTTCAAGCATCCACTCAACCTTGGAAGTTCTGACCTAATATGTGGCACATAGAACAAGTTTTGAATACAAAGAAGAGGCACTAAGAGTATGGCCTAAAACATTTTATGATACAAGTACACCCCTTCAACCGAATGAAGAGTTTAGCTACGAATATCCATAGAGGTGGATACCATAGCTAAGTACTCGAGGGTTTTTGAAAGACAGTAAGTAAAGGAGAATACTCAAGAACCAACAGGAGTAAACTCAAAAACTACTAGAATACTCAAGAACCAACAGGAGTATTATAGATTTAACACAAAAGCTTACAAAAGTGCCCCAAAATCTAGAGAGATAAGTGATGTTTTGGAATGAAGATGGGATGATTTTTGGGATGGGATGATGGGGTATTTATAGCTAAGGGGAGGAGGAGATGTGGTGAGGATGAGAACACATGGCATCTCATACATGGACTCCTCAAAGCCGCCGGTTGTAGGTCATGAGGGGGAGGAGCCGCCCCCCATGACTCATCACTCCCCTAAAAGCCGCCGGTCATCTAGAGGGGGGAAGAGGTTTTGTGAGTTTTGTGAGGTTTTCACAAAACTATCGGTTCATTTCAGCTCCGGACTGACTTTGGTTGCTCTTCGGTTGGACTTGTTTTGAGTGATTCCATGTCAGGATTTTGAGATTTCTTCAGTCGGCATCTGGTCGTGACCTTAGAATGACTCGTAATATATTTTCCGCTTAAAAACTCCTCCTTAGCCTGTATTCTCTCTAGACTCCAAAATACCCTGTAGATAAATATCGGAACTAACAAGCAAAAGTTAAATAGACAAACAGTCTAATTTGGTGGGTTTAACTGTGTTTATGATTCATATAATTATGGTCCATCAACCCTCTTATATCATTATCACACTGGTTTCAAAGACTATGTTGCAGAGAGTTAGTAAAGGAGGAGGTTAATAGCATGAAGTTAGATATAGTTAAGATTCTGTGTCAATTAGAGAGAATATATCCACCGGCATTCTTCACAATAATGGTACATCTCATGGTTCATCTACCTGATCAAATACTCTTGAAAGGGCCTGTTCACTATAGTTGGATGTACCCCATGGAAAGGTATGCAAATACGACATTTTGTATGTATATTTACTTTATACTGTATAACTAACATTTTGTATGTATTTATACATTGCAAAGCTAACATTTTGTATGTTTATTTACTTTATGCAGACAACTTGGACGATACAAAAAATATGTGAGGAACACACGTTATCCGGAGGGTTGTATTGCGGAACAAAATGTTACTCACGAGTGTGTCATGTATTGTAAGTTGTACATGGGGGAGATTGAAGATGGAACAGCCGATCAAGAGGAGGAAGAACCTTGGGACATATCAGTTACGTCACATGTCATCAAGTCGATGGGGTACATTAGACGGATGCAACTCCAAAAAGATGAGATATATGTCGCTCATTGGTCAGTGATGGAAAATTGCGAAGAGGCAATGGGGTATATTAACAAACATGAGACCAAATACTACAAGGAAAACCCCTCCGTTGATAATGATTCACGAGTTGAAGATTTTCATGTCTATTTGCTTGATCTAGTAATTTTTTACATCATAATTTTTATATATTCTTTGGTAGTGTTTAATGAACAAGTGCACTAATTTTATGTGTTTTCCTATATGAAGATGATTGATTTACGCAGAAGAGGATCTGAAAAGTATTGTAAACAACTTCACATTTTGGCTAGTAAGCCACAGTGTCATAGTTGCTACACACATTGTCTTGTTAATGGCTTGAGGTTTGTGATTTCGGAGAAGGACCAACATATGAAAACCCAAAACAGTAGAGTAATGGTTTTGGCGGGTAAGTGTTTTACATACTAACATTACATTTAGGTTGTGCATTACATTTATTCTAATTTTTTATGACATGAATTGTTTATCCAGAAGATGTTAAATACTACGAAGTTCTGCAAAATGTCATCGAACTTAAGTATGCCGAAGGAATGCCTGTAATCATCTTCAAATGCAAATGGTTTAACACGGATCCGTTAGAGGGAAACATAAAGACGGACCATGGAATAGTCTCGATCGACACTACCACCACATGGTATGATGATGTTCCTTAAATACGTAATTTTTTTGTTATATGTAGGAGCAAATGAATTTTGCTGTCAATATGCTGACCCATGATCATGACCACGATGATTCTGATGACCCCAGCATAGTTCTCCAGCGTGAACCTCTCCCGACAAAGATACAGCTAGACATCATTTACAAAACTGTCGGGCAGAAGAGAGGGACTGTGGTGTCCGGAGCTGGTGGAACTCTTAAGAGGCCTCCTCGCCCTAGAGGCGGGACATCTAATCATGCGCTCAAAGAAGAGCTGACCAAGGCAAAGGAAGAGGCAGCAAAAAAAGATGTTGAATTCGAGTGTAGGCTCAGAGCTTTGGAGGATATGCTGAAGTCGGGGGCTTCAGGACATGGTGGTAATGTTTCCGATGGTGCATCTTTTGGTTTGGGTACTCTATGAACTTTGGCTGCATCTTATGAATAACTTTCATGTTGGATAACTTTTCAGTACACCTTTTATAAGGTGTTATGTGTAACTTACTGTTGAACTTTGGTGTTTTTTTTGAACTTGTTGGTCACTGTTTTGTGTAATATATCAGGGGTTTCTGAATGTGCCAAAATTGCATTAATGATATTTATTTCTGCCTTACTCGACTACTAATCATAAAAAAAGATCACGTTTTTACACTTATGTCACATATTCAAAAACAAATAATGTGTAACTTACGCGACTAATCAAATGAACAACACTCACTTACGCGACTAATCAAATGAACAACACTCACTTACGCGACTAATCAAATGAACAACACTCCCTTACGCGACCGCCTAAAGTACAGTATGTAACCTACTAACGCGACTGATATTTGAAAAAAATAGACTTACGTGTCTAACTCAATCTGTAAAAACGTCATCTGACTTGTCAATATGTAGGATCTAATGCGACTAACGTATTTCCTAACGCGGCAGAAAGAAGTAAGTTGCTTAAGTACACTTACGCGACATATGTCCATTAGTCAGTCACTAAATACCTTATGTCACACCTTTATGCGATTGGTTCTTATGTCACTGACCGCAGTCGCATAAGGTCTAATGCGACTGAGAACGTCCTTATGCGACATTTTTAGGTCAGTGACATAAGTGACCATATGTTGTAGTGAATGTTATTTTAAATTTCCATTTGTAATGTTTGCATCAGAGTTACCTCTCATCGGAATTGCAAGCATGATGCAGAGTGTGCAGAAAAGGGAAAGGCAGAAAGATGAGAGATGGGGTTTTGGGATTTCTAATTTTTCATGTCCATATTCAATCGCCTCATACACTTTTATACAACAATTTTATGCCAACATCTATATATAAAAAAACAATTTTATGCCAACATGTGCAGTCCACTCCTAAAGTTCCCCACGTTGCTCTCTCTCATCATTCCGTATGCGCCCACTTCGCTCCAACAACATGCACGCCTAGCTGCTCCTCAACGTGCCCATGTGCATGAGACTGGTTTCCGCCGAACCGGTTTCGTGTAAATGAGATCGGTTTTCGACGAATCGGTTTGTCATATGGCTATAATTATATTGTTTTGGGTTCATCCATGTAAGACCAAATAATGCCACGTAGGTGCACAGTCAGCAAACAGGTTTCTTCTGAACCGATTTTGTATCAAAAATGTGCCAAAACGAGTTTCCCCAAATGGATTTTATTATAAAAAGGACAAAATCGAGATTTGAGTTTAAAACAGACAAAAACAAAATTGAGTTTTGAAAACAGGAAGAAAAAAAACTCTAAAGTTGAGGGCAACGTTCCAGGACTGGCCTACAGCATATTTGATTATGCGAATCTTGATTAAAAAAATGAAAGATGAATGATTATTTAATGATTCACAGTAATTTATAAGTCAAAAGTCATTAGCAGCCTGTGCTGACTGCATAATCGTCCACTAGGCGATACCAAATCGGCCAATGGCTTTTGAATTTTTTTTTTTCAAAGCTTTGACTCGTATGCCTCAACAAACCATTTTCTTTTGAAAGGCTGGTCTTGAGATAAAAATGTGGATGGGAGACAGCCTCCTAAACCATCATGTGACAGTTTTTTCAGGAAAAGTGATTTGATAGAGTGCTGTAACTGTAATTAAAGAAGAAGATTCTGAGGTGTTACTTGCCTTTTACTGTATTTTACTCTAGTGGAGTGGAGTGGACTAAAGGCTCCACTACCCCATTCGTTTTTTCCCCAGTCTGCAAAATTTCAACTGCTTCCCTCTCATAACTTTTATATATCTGTAAGAAATTTTGATCAACCATGTCTGGTAGATATCACGGAGAGTCATCTGACTCCAGAAACAAGTTCATACATCAAGTATTTTTGAGCTTCAGAGGAGAGGATGTCCGTAATGGATTTGTGGGTCACTTGTTTTATGGCTTGCGACGAGAAGGCTTTAGAGTGTTCATGGACAATGATGGACTAGAGCATGGCAGGGACATCCAGATAAAGCTACAAGAGGCAATTGAACGGTCTATAGTATCCATTGTGACCTTATCACCTCGGTATGCTGACTCTCGATGGTGTCTAGATGAGCTAGCGAAAATCATGGAGCTTAATGTTTCTCCAGATCGCTTTGTTCTGCCAGTGTTTTTTGACATGGAGCCAACTGATGTTCGGCATCAGACTGGACTCTACAGTACGTATTTTGAGGCACATGTGAAGAGGTTTGAGGGTGAGATGGGCAGAGTGGACAACTGGAGATGGGCACTGAAGGAAGTTGCCGCTCTCAAAGGACCCTCTTTGAAAGATGCCAACAGGTGAGTATATGTACCTCACTTCTTCTTCATCCATTTCCCTAGTCTGTTGTTCATCTTTTTCATAAACAGAAATGAAGCGCAACTCATTCAGAACATCATTAAGGAGGTGAGGAAGATGCTGCCTATCCAAAAGTTTGCTCTTCCTCCTAACATCATTGGGGTGGATTCAATTGTTCGGGACATTTGTGAATGGTTACAAGATGGATCTCAAGATGTGGGAGCGGGGGTGATCCATGGACAAGGTGGCATTGGGAAGACAACAATTGCACGGATTGCTTTCAACGCCAACTCCAATCACTTCGACAGCTCTAGCTTTCTTGAAGACATCGCAAGAGTTTCAAAAGAAGACAATGGCATGATTTATCTTCAGAGAAAATTAATTTCAGACATTTCAGGGTATGAAGTAGGTGAAATATATAGTGCTTCTGAAGGTATGGCGAAAATCAGAGATGTTATTGGTCCCAAGAGGATTTTACTAGTTCTGGATGATGTTGAGGAAATGGAACATCTAGGTGGATTGTTTGATCATCCTGAGTGGTTCTGTCCAGGTAGCAAGATTATCATAACAACTAGGAACCGACAACTGCAGAAGATTCGTTTGTTCCAACGCGAATTCAAGGTCAACGAATTAGATGAGGAGGAATCAACTAAGTTGTTCAGTCTGCTTGTGTTTGATCAGACTCTTCCTTTGAAAGGATATGAGAAAGTGTCATACAAATTCGTTAAGTGCAGTGGAGGGCTTCCCTTAGCACTATGCATATTGGGACCTCTGTTGCATGGTGAAGAAGATATAGAAATATGGGAAGATAAATTACAAACTTTGGAAAAATACCCTAACCAAAGGATTCAAGTAGTTCTTAAACTGAGCTTTGATTCCCTTGAAAATGAGGATGAAAGAAACTTGTTTCTTCACATAGCTGTCTTTTTTGTTGGAAGAGGTAATGAATATGCATTCAAGATTCTGAAAGCTTGTGGAGTGTACACAAAGGCTGGATTTCAGAATCTGGCTAATAGGTGTCTGGTGAGTTTTCGTGGTAAAAAGCTGATGATGCATCAACTAATTCAAGAAATGGGAAGAGAAATTGTGCGTCAAGAATCAGTCAACGAGCCAGGACTCCGTAGCAGATTATGGGATCATAAGGAAACACTTCATATGCTGCAAAAAAACAAGGTAAATGCCTGTGTGTGACATTCAAACATCTTATTCACCATTCAATCTTGTACTCAGACTGTCATGTTTTCTGATAGGGGACGACGTCAGTGAAGGGATTGAAGCTTGCTTTTCCAGAACCCAAAAGTGTTACATTTAAGGACAATTACATTCAACCTGTTTCAAGTGGCATTGGTTTGGCCAGCATTCTCTCACCGACTCCTTTACGGCGCGTTGCCTCAAACTTGGAGTCAATACAAACTGATGCGTTTACAAAGCTAGAAAACTTAAACTTGCTCGAGCTAAGCTATGTACAGCTCAAGGGAGGCTATGCAGATTTCCCAAAGGAAATAAAATGCTTACTGTGGAGAGGCTATCCTTTGGAATCCATACCTGAGGATTTGGAACTGTATGAGATGGCCGTACTTGACATGCAGAATAGTCAATTAATAAAAGCCTGGGAGGATAATAAGGTATTAAAGAGGTAAAATATTTTAAATTCATCCAGTGTTAGTAGGGCATGCTAACATTTTTTTCTCATGCAGTTACTTGGGGCATTGAGAATCTTGAATCTCAGTCATTCTTGCTGCTTAAGGAGTACTCCTGACTTGTCAAATGCTAATGGGCTGGAATGGATTAATCTTAAAGGCTGCGTAAATTTGGTAAAGATACATGATTCCATTGGAAGCTTGAGAAAGCTTTATAAATTAAACTTAAAAGGTTGCAAGAATCTTAGGAGGCTTCCTAACACCATAGAAAATCTTGATTCTATTATGAAGGTGAATCTTTCTGGCTGCTGCCTCCTTTTTACCCCTCCTAATTTCATGGAATCTTCCATCATCATTGCTGGCAACATGAATCAGAAAGTATCACGGTTCCCAATTGAGATACTTTCGTCTCCGTTCTCTTCGATCAATTGGTTCCCATCCGTCGTGGATTTGAACCTGAGTAATTGTGGTATATCACTTGATGATGTTTTTGATAGCTTAAACGGCTTATCTTCACTGGAAATATTGGATCTTAGTAATAACCCAATTAGAAGAATAAAAAAAGACCTGAGGACGTTACCTCGGCTACAGAGACTGGAGTTAAAAGGATGCAAGTATCTTCGATCGATATCACAATTGCCAAGGCGGATATACTTATTTGCGCCTAGTTGCCTTTCACTGGAAAGAATTGAATATCATAAAAATCCATTGCTGGAAAGTGCATATGTAACTGCACATGACTGCCCAAAGCTAGCTGCGATTGAAAATGTGCTAATGGTGGAACTTATAAAAAAATTGGATGCAGACAAGGCCAAATATATGGGCTACTCTAAGTTGGAGTCTTTTCAAGGCATTACCGGCCTATTTGCCAGTATGGAATTCGATCTTGGACTCTTCACGGTTTGTCTTCTTGTCTTTCTTTGAATATGAATGCTTATTTTGGAATTGTGTGGTTCCTTAACTCATGAAGCCCGGCCACATGATGATATTTTGAATTCCCTGCAGGGAGTGTACCAATTTGGAATATATAGCATTTTCCTTGATAGAGATCGCCTATTAGAAGATTGGTTCACCGTGACAAATCTCGGATCAGAAATACTATATACTGTCCACTACGCCAGAATGCACATTATGCGACTTTCAATTTTTTAGTCGGCTAAGTGAAAATAGAGTCGTATAAAGTTTATGCGACTAAAACAGAGTCGCATTCGCGAAGTCGCATATGGCGAGTCGCATAAGTCAGATGCGACAGTGACAGTGAAGCACTGTCGGGTAAGATTCATTTAACGGGACAGTATTTGTAATGTCTCTTAAGGTGGATTACTGCCGCATAAACTATTTCTTTTGTGCATTTGATAAATATTATACCACATGCAGTCAAATGTATTGGTAGACATAAGCGACATCTTTGATAGTCACATATGTGGTGTCGTATTGTCTAACATTTTCGCGATATCTTTGATAGTCACATATGTGGTGTCGTATTGCCTAACATTTTCGCGACATCATTGTGAGATGTCTCATATAAGTACAAATATGACATAGGTGTCTGTCTCATAAGTAACCCTATTCTGTCTTAAGAATAACATATACGACATGGTGAGCAGAATCTGATTTTCATAAAAATAAAACAAAACTGAATTAAAAACCTGCCATTCAAGCTGCAAATTACTACAATTAAATTGCCTTACAATGTTGAACAGCATACACCATACATGTTCGCACACAGCACATGAAAACTGTGGCACTCAAAAAATTACCAGCCGCAAGTTAAGGCTACCAACAGCCCCAAAAAAGAACAGTTAAAGTTAATACTTGTTCACAAAAGAGTACCACCTAAGGCATGATACTAGTAGCACCATCTGAAGCATTACTTCCAACTGCCGCATTGTTCCCTCGCAGCATTTCTTCCAACATCTTTATGCGATCTTCAAGCTCTTTCACCTTCCCACGTTCTTCAGCCCTTACTTGAAGTTCGGCTTGCAGTTGGGCACTCAACTTATAACCACCCTTTGGGCGAGGAGGCTTCTTCACACACTTGCCAACACCAGATATGTGTTGGCCTCCCTTCGAGCCAGTTACTTCATCAATAATGCTGAACTGAACGTCCATGGGCAAAGGATCATCCAAAGTACTGCCTTCATGATCACCAACCACATCACGCACTTTGGCGTTCATTTTATCCTTCACATTATAAAGTAAATAAGAAGCTAATAACAGAAGTCACATCTTAAAATTATCAATACATATCAGAACTAGAGGTTTAACAATAGATATCAACCAAAGATTTGATAATAACAGATATGATCGATACTTATATGCAAGTCTAATAATTAATAGTTACTTATATGTTGTCAACTAATGCATTTGAAGTTACTGATCAATTAATATCAGAAAATTATTATTTGCATTTGAAGTTACTTATATGCAAACCTCACATATGCAAGTCTGATTTGCATTTGCCATGATCTGATAATAACATTAGCAAGTCCTAAATTCAGTTAACAAAACAACATATAGAGAAACTCATAAAATGGCAAATGCAAATGAGTTAATAGTTGACAAATCATATCATCCATAATCTCATACCAAACCATTATCAATATATTCAAAGCCTACCTAATAGTTACAGAGCAATATAAGAAGTTAACCACATTTCCAAACTCCACAAGATGAAATAATTATCAAGTTGATGAACACCAACAATTAGAACATATATCACTAATTTTATCATCACTATACAATCACAAAATTATTAAAATGATTATATATGAGAGAATTACAGATAAAGATGCACCAGCCGGCTCAGTTGAATAAACTTGTGCAAATGTTGATATGAAAGGTGCAACGTGTCCTTGTGCCTCGTGCTCTAGTGACCGGTGGGCGAAAGTCTTTTTCCCACCACGATGGTTCAACTTTTTTGCACGAGCACCTTTCATCTGCACACACTTGTGCTGTCGATACAAAAAAAAAAGTTAGACAATTCAAACAATTTTAAAAAAATTACTTATGTAAATTCAGCATACCTTATACTTTGATTATTGGAAATGTGCCACAAGCCATTTCCAATGTTTCTTTCTGTCTAGAAATTCTCTTGGCGTTGCTGGCCCATGCTTCACGTAGTGTACTTTGCATTGCCACTTCCAGTCCTTGAACCTTTCGGTTGCCTTTAGGGTGATGTAATTCCACAGCTTCGTGTCTTCCGGATCAATTTCAAAATGGGGCTACCAAAATAATAAAAGTTATTAATCAGTAAATAACAACAAACTACACAAAATGTATTAAAAACCCAAAATAATGTTCACTTAATTACCTCCAGATGGGCTAAGACCGTGGCATAGGCATCTTTTGGCAATTCACCGTAAGTAGCAGCCACCATGGGCACTGAATCGCGCACAACACTTCCAATTTCATGTACCATTAAACTAGAATCTGCCTTACAGTCATGGATATTAAACTTGTTGAAGGTCAGCTTGATTTTCTCTCCCTTCCTTCTCCCATTAACCTCATTCGACACCCTTGTCCCATTCACCACGCCACGCTTTCCCCTCTGCTCTTCATCTCCTACATACAAACACAATTAAATTGTTACCAAATGAAAAGCACAAATTCACCAGTAATGAATTATGCACTAGCAAGTTAGCTGTGATAACAAGGTATAAAGAACATGAATGTGCGATTTTATACCTTCTACATGACTAGCAGACGGCTGACGAATGCTCAGAATTGGGCCGCTACTATGCTCATTCTCAGGCTCTGAGTCAACCTGTTGTGATGCTGCATACTCATTCTCACTCTCAGGCGGCTCACTCTCAGGTAGCTCACTCTCAGGTAGCTCACTCTCAGGCGGCTCAGTCTCAATATCAAGCTGCTCACTCTCAAGCTGTCGAACAGGAGGTGGCGTAGGGGCTGAAAAAAGTGGCCTAGCTGTCTGGGAGGTATGTGTTTTTCTGGGTGGAGCTTTAGGCGCAATAGATTTCAACCTAGGGCTTTTTCTAGTGAAACGAGGAGGAGATAGTACTGGGGGAGGCTCTACCGGAGCTTCTAGCGGATGCAGTTGCGGGCGAATAGGAGGTGGGAGTGGTAACGCGGCTGAAGAGTCACTGGTGGGGCGAATGGGAGGTGGGACTGGTTTTGCTGGCAGAGGTGCGACTGATTTTGGTCTAGGGCTTTTTCGAAGGGGTTTCAGTGGTGGTGCCTGTGGTGGCTTTGCTACCGGAGGAACGTCAGCTTGGACTATGGGCTGAAGAGTCTCTGCGGCTAGTGGTGGTTGGACTGCTACATGTTGCTTCTCCGGCTTCTGACGTTTAGCTGGCATCGCCTTCACTGGGCTGAGCAACTTCGGTGGTGGACGACGACAAGATGGGGATCGAAGCCTCATGCTCCTCGTTAGGTCCTCGTTTATCTCCTGGATGGTCCTCTTCTTACCCGGAGCCATGGACGGTGGTGGAGGTGTGCAAATCTGGCCTGATTTGCGTCGGACACGGATGGAGAGCAGAGAAGCAATTTGGCGAGATGACGAGAGAAGCGGGCGGCTAAGTTGTGAAAGGGAGAGAAAGCGATGAAACCCTATCTTTTATTGTTTATTTTGTTATAAGACTTGTGTTATTTTTAGGCAAGTAAGCGGCAAATACTTGTGTTTTTTTGTTTTGGGGGCAATTTGAAGTTAGGCAAATAAACATATAACAAGTCAAACATGCTTTCCAAATTGGCATATCTTTTTCTCTTTTTTTTAATACAAATTTCTCTATAGCATAGATATTGTGTTGAAAATATCTGTTTACAAAATACATCAACTCCAAATGAATCAGAGTTCTGGCTTGAATTTCTCAAAAGAGAAATAAAATTAGCATCTCAGTGATTTATGTTTCATCATCATCATCAAATTGATACACATCATCTTCATCTTCATCTTCGTCTTCATCTTCATCTTCATCTTCATCTTCATTTTCATCTTCTTCCTCTTCATCTTCATTCTCATCCTCAGAGTCACCATTTTCCACGACGAATTGAGGGGGTGATCGTGGAATACATCCCAAATCAACATGTAGATCATTAATAGGTATGTAGTTTGGTATGTTCACGAAAGTGTCCTCTTGATACGCGTTGTCAACATTTTCATTGCGTGCGAGTGAAGCATCACTATATATACCTCTATGTGCGACGACATTAACCACCTTCCAATTATATCCGGCCTTTGGATCATCTAAATAGAAAACTTGAATTGCATGGATTGCAAGACAATATGGTGAATTCTCATACCAAATACTCGACGTATCCACAGATATTAAACCGTGATCGTACTTTATGCCTCCACCGTGGTATGGGCTAGTATTAAACCATTTGCATTTAAAAACGACTACAGGCATCCCTTGGGCATACTTCAGCTGGATGATATTCTCAAGAATACCATAATATGTTTTGTCATCTGCACATCAATAAAACACATAGAAATTAAATTGCATTCTCAAGAAAATGCTTTCACTCCATTTAGATTTAAACATAATAGTAATACTCACTAGTTTTAACCATCACTCCACTATTCTGTGTTTTTAACTTGCAATCGCGATCATAAATGACAAATTTTACGCCGTTTACATGACATTGTGAGTAACAAGCATTTGTTTGAGGGCGAAACGCTAAGTTGTGAACTTCCGGTTTATAGTAATCATCTCCAGCATTTTGGAGCTCATGCACCTGCAAGAAACAAGATAGACCGTTAGTGTAATATATGAGTAACTATAATAAAATTAAGTTCCACAAATAAAGTATTTATGCGTACCCAACCAAGAAAGTATCTATGAAAGTCTTTAACATATTCATCATAGCTACTGTCAGGACATTCAACCCAGTATCCATCCTTATGTGAATTATAGTAATGGCTTACTTCAGAACAATTTTCCACCACATGCCAGTGAGCAGTGGCTATTTCTGTCTTACTGAGTTTTACTCTACGAAGATATCCAAGTAGTTTAATAAGGTCAGATACAACTGACAACTTGAAGGCTTGCCCCAGAGATTCAACATTTATTGGTGTAGCATTAGTATCATCCCTCAAGTCCAAGTATGGTGCCGATTATGTTATCAAACACATTCTTTTCAATGTGTATGACATCGAGTGAATATGGGTGACTAAATGTTTCCCAATAGGGCAACTCATAAAAAATAGTTTTGTGTGTCCAACAGAGCCTCTCTGAAGTGCCTCTAGCCTTAAACTTTGGATGTAAGCTAAGTGTCGGAAATTCATGACAATGTATCTCATATAAAATTTGTGAACCCGAAAGGGATGAAGGGGCATCCCTCAGCTCAACTTGACCATTAAACTTGGTTGCATCATTTCTCCAATGGTGAGTACTTGGAAGCCACCTACGGTGCCCTTGGTATGCCATTCTACCACCTAAATGGTTAGCATCAATTTCATCCAAACATAATGGACAAGCTTTATAGCCTTTAGTCTTCAGGCCACCGAGCATACCCAACCCCGGAAAGTCACTAATGGTCCACATTACTGCTGCTTTCATCATAAATGAAGATCCATCGTGACGATCATAAGTGAGAACCCCAAATTCCCATAACATCTTCAACTCATCGATTAATGGCCTCATGAATATGTTTAGACACTTTCCAGGAGATTTAGGACCAGATATCAATAAAGTGAGAATGTTGAACTCCTTTCTCATGCACATCGACGGTGGCAAATTATAAGGAATGACCACGACAGGCCAAGTGCTGTGCGATAACCCCGATGCCCCAAAAGGGTTAAACCCATCAGTTGATAAACCAAGACGAATATTTCGAACCTCACTTGCAAAATCTGGGAATTCCATGTTAAACTTTTGCCATGTATCTCCATCTGCGGGGTGTCTCAGATAGTTACCTTCACCATTATCTCTTTCGTCATGCCATCGCATTTCCTTTGCAATATGTGGTGACATGTATAGACGTTGTAATCTTGGAGTCAAAGGAAAGTATTTAACCACCTTCTTTGGAGTTTTGGAATGTGTATCATCGTCATATCTCGCTTCATTACACACGAGACAATTTTGAAGATTTTTATATTCTTTGTAGAACAACATACAACCATGCTCGCATGCATGTATAGTCTCGTAACCCAAACCCAGGTTCTTCAAAAGATTTTTCACGTCTCGATAACAACTAGGGAAGTTGTTATCCTGAGGACGTATTTCTTTACACAGTCGTAGATGATCATTGAAACTCTTATCCGACCATCTATTGGCAACCTTCACCCGCATTGCTTTTAAAATAGCCTCTAAAACAGTTATGTCACTACCAATGTATATAGGAGTTTGGGCTTCAGCTACAAGCCTATGATACTTATCGTAAGCCTCCTTCCCAAAAGGATCAGTATTGTCCTCATTCATCATATCATCATCATCATCATCTACGCCGATCTCAAAGTTTTCTCGAAATGGAAAAGCATCATCCAACATTTCCATAGTGGGATTTACATAATGGTTGGCACTAGAGTACTGAGAACTTGATTCTTCATTCCTTTGCAATAGGTAATCACGCCTTTGTGTATACAATGACGGTCTATCATCAGCTTCACCATGTGATGTCCATATGATATAGTCTCGCTTCATCCCATAATATATCAAGTGTGCTCTGATTTCATCCAACGCAATCTTAGGTACTTTGCGCAACTTACAACGTCTACACGGGCATATATGCGTAGGGTGACCACCCCTATTTTCCTTTACAAATTCAATAAAATTTATAATCCCTTCATAGTAAGCTTTAGAACCTCTTTCCATATCAATCCAACTTTTATCCATAAGTGCCTGGAAAACACAAAGGAAGTTACATGTTTCTCAACCAAACATATAAACTATAATGAAATGAAGTAACATGTTTCTCAACCAAACATATAAACTATAATGAAAGGAAGTAATTAGCATGTTTCTCAACCAAAATACACACATATGAACTTACATGATCAACATGGAGAAGATTCTTTATCAAAAAAAACATGGAGAAGATTCAAACAAGTGGGAACTTACTGTTTTTTGTGCTCAGTGGTGGGGTTTCGAACTCAGAAACATTTAGAATGTTTCTGTCAAAATGGGAGAGACGAAGAAGTACAAGGACATCTCTGATTTTTCATTAAATGAGCTTCCCTTTATGCGACTCTGATTGTCATATGGAGTCGCATAAGACAACGGTAGTTGACCAACCAATGTGTACGGTGCACTAAATGATACTTACATATTAATTTATTATGTATTCAAAAAAGCAGTGTGTCAGCATGTCCAACTTAAGAGACATCGTTAGCTGTGTCTCTTAACGTGATGTCTCATATGGCACCTTAAGCGACATCGTTAGCTGTGTCTCTTAACGTGATGTCTCATATGTCAACCTACGCGACATCGTTAGCTGTGTCTCATAACCCGATGTCGCATATGACAACTTACGCGACACAGTTTATGCTGTCGTTTATGGTAATGTCGCAAAGGGTATCATATACGACAGTGAATGAGTTGTCGCATTGAGGGTGTCGCGTATGTATATCTTATACGACAATGCGTCCAAAATACTGTCGTATAACTCGACATATGCGACACTACCATATATGACTAGAGCAAAGAGAGTCGTATAATGTGCATTCTGGTGTAGTGGTCCCTCGCCTTCCAGATCATCCGATTCGAGCATTCAATGTGTGCTGCGTGTATAAACATTTCTGTAATCATGTCAAGGGACATCTCCAAATTGAAAACTTGACCACCATGAGCAAATGGGTGTATTATCCAGCGATCTTTCCAATACATGGTTTGCTTTTTGGAGGAGTAAAAATTTCCTGGTTAACTCACTGGAGTGTGATGCTACACAGAGATGTAAGAGCTGGCGATGAGCTGAAGGTTTCATTTAAATTGGGTAAGAATGTTGCAATAAAATGTGGGATTCACATTGTCTATGAGGTCGACGTAGAAGACACTGATATTGAGACGAGTAACCCATACCCAATCATGTCGGATAATTGCCTCGCCTCAGTATATCATGACATTTTTCATACTGTTGATCTTTCCGAGTTTGAGAGACAGCATGAGCCAGGAACATACAATCTTGGTAAAGGCGTTGATATATGACATACGTAACCCAATAACATGGTAGATTGATGCATTAGGTGTGAGAGGATTGCCTGTGCCTATCTGACGCAGTTGGAATCTCGAAAGGAATAGGCGGAATGCTAGCTGCTTGGAACATTGGTACATGGATTGACTTTGGCGTTGCCGAATGGACCATTAGGGTCTGGGCGCTGGAAGAAAGATGACAAATGCTGTAAAGTCCTCACGTGAAGCTTTCAAACTGCGTCGTAGCTTCAACAGATGGGAGTTTTGGCAGCAACGACGGTGCTGAGCTCAACTATATCTCTAGCACTTTCTAGTTCGAACTCAGCCCTTGTTGCACGGGGATTGATGCCATAAATTAGCATCATAGCCATACACTGTCAACCGTTTTCACTGAGACTCTGGTGCGGGGAGGACCATATAGGCACCATGAACATGAAGCTTAGTATGGAAATAGAGATACTGAATTGTTGGTTGCATGCGGTAAGAAAACATTTCTTCACTTTTCAGCTTCTTAAATGTGAAAGCATTGCAGTCACTTCGATGTTTTCTGGTAGAAGTAAAGCAAATTTCATCTGAGACTTGTAGCATTGAAGGGAATGGAAGCTCTGGTCATAACAATTCCTCAGCAGATGAATGGTCTTCCTGGATAAACTGTGATGCAATCAAGTTATTTATGAAAATGACCACCTGAGAGAGGTGTTTCTTTTTTCTTTTTTTTTTGGGGTCCTTCTGGTACTTGTATATTTATGTGATTCATTTTTATGGTATTCCTTATTTTTCATTTTTGTGGTGCAATATTCATCTGTGAAAAAAATGTCTCCCTTTTTTGTACAGTTCTATTTTCTTAGGTTTTCTGAGGTTCATTAATTCAGGAAATCAAATGACGATAATGTGGTTTGAAGTTGATGGTGCTACTTGGATTCTACGCCGTCAGTGAGTGCTTGAGGTGTTGATGGTGCCTTAGTATCATGGAGCCCGTCAATGCATAGAGTGCTTGAGATGTTGGTGTATGACCTCAGGCTGGCGTTTATTTTGTTAAGCTATAAGGAGTAATGCGAGGGATGATGCTTGTTCAATTATTTGCAATGTTTCAATAACTTTTGGGTATTGAATTTTCTGTACTGCTAGTACATGTATTTTTAATAAAGCAATTTTTAATTCAAACTTAAGTTTTATTTAATGATCTACGTAAATTTAAATTCCAATATAAAATTTTATTTAATGATTTATGTAATTGTTCGAAGCGTATGATGCGACTAATTCGCAGTGTGACATAATCGTGCACTGTCCCATATGTTAATGCGACGCTAATTGGAAAATATGTTCAGTATAAAATGTAGCATATGCCGATCAGGAGTAGATCGAACTCATTCCATTGTTAATGGGACTAATTGAAAGAAATGCCACATAAATGTCACCCTTTATACGACATGTGTTCAATTACTACGTCGCACAGACTTTATGCAATATCGCTTTCGAGACAAAATTTATGTGACGCTTTATGTGTCCCATAAATGATAACTTATTATATGCGACATATTTACTACTTTATATGACGGGAAAAAAATGTGTGCTGAAAGATGTATTCTGGCATAGTGTGTTGCCAAGCGCATTCCACAATAGTGCGAAAACGATAACTGATAGTGTCAATAGAAAAAATATAAACATCCAATGGACATGCGCGTTTTACTAAAATATCACTGTCAAACTAGAAATTGTAAAAAACCAAAGAGAGTCAAATTTCTACTAAGAAAAACAATAAGTATTTTTTTCTTCTTCATGTCTATCAGTTTTCAAATCTCTTGGTCATACATATGAATACACAAAACAACAAATGCAAACACTCAATTGAAGAAAACTCTCACATAATGAGAAACACTCATAACACATTTGTGCGGTAAAATATTGAGAAGATCATTACTTGGAATGATACACTGCCTTGTCTATGGATCGTTTTAAAACTGAAGCTCTACACCATTTTGCCTCTTTGGCGACTGAGTTTGCTGTTGTCGCATAAGGGTATGTCGCTCAAGCGAACGTAAGCGACATAGTTACTTGTTCAGTCGCCTAAGAAGACTTAGGCGACAAACCCCTATGTGACGAACCAAAGTTTGTCGCTTAAGATGTTGTAGGCGAAGGCGACTGACCCTTATGTGACAAACCAAAATCTGTCGCTTAGGATGTTGTAAGCGACTGATCCTTATGTGACAAACCAAAGTCCGTCGCTTAAGATGTTGTAGGCGACTGACTCTTATGTGACTAACCAAAGTCTGTCACTTAAGATGTTGTTGGCAATTGATCTACTATATCATGTTAAAATTAGTCGCTTAAGTATCCAAATTCGGATGCCACGTCTGCACATTTAATATTACACTCTAGTTTACTATACGTTTGTATTTTTTGTGTATGTGTGTGATTATTTTGTTTTGGTTGTTTAAAACTAATGTGTGTGTTGTGTTGTTTTTCTTTAGAAATATTTAGTTAGTTTGAGGTTCAAGGCGCGTGTTGGAAAATTGTTGGACATATATAGTTTGACTACTATTTGAGCGCGACATGAGATTGAAGTCGAAGGTAGTAATGATGTGAATGATCAATCTATTAGACTGTGATAAGTTGAACATAATGTTGTTCATGGTGTGGTATGTTCCTATAAAATCGAGATCCGAATATCTTAAGAATCATGTTCGCGCACAATGTACTATACGTTTTTTTTGTTCTCATAATGAAAAAGAGATTGTAACTATTTAGTGTCGTTGTAAAGTACCAAGTATACGTATTGTTATGAGAATGGTTTCACCTAGAGAATTTTACGATGTTGCATCCGATTGTTAAGAGGAAGATGATAATTTTGATGAGGATGAAAATAACTATTTTGTATTTGATTTCTTAATTTTAATGACTATTTTGATGACTAATAAAGTTATTCTATATTTATTCATATGGATGTTTAAAAGATGTGATTTAGTTCCAAAAAAATGAAAATTACTTGGTGACATATATTGTATAAATCAGTGACATAAAAGTGTCCAAGTATTAAGCGGGAACAGTTCGATTGCGTGGGAAAAATTATCAATCTCCCTAAAAAAAATTAATTACTTAGGTGAAGGTGACTGACCTTTATAAGTTAATTGCATAAATGCAATTCTATTAATTTAATCAACTCAACCTATTCTTTTTTTCGATGGAACAACGCGAATACAGACCAGGACACGACAACATATATGAAGAAAATACAACAAGTGAGAAAGGACAACCAATAAACACAGAAAACAGGGCAACGAGATCCGTATTAAGCAAAGTTATCCGTAAACTGTTGAAATGTCTTCACATACGAGAGTCCAAAATACGCAACACGCCACGGTGGCCAAACAGACGAAGCGGCAGTACCACCAATCTTCTAACCTCCACTGAAGTCCCGGCCACATTTCTATAAAATACCGGCAATCAAAGCCTTTCAATCCAGCTGCGGTTGCATCCATCGAAAAATCGAAAAAACCGCTGCATAACCCTAAACTACAACTACATTTAAACCTAAAAGTACAACTAAAAACTAACAACAAGCAAACACTAAGCCCTATACACAAGTCCAAAAAGACAACACCGGCAGCGCCACCGCCCCAGGCCCCCAAAAGTGCCGAGGCTAAAACCCCCAAAAAGCTACTCCGGAAAGCCATAACCCGCTCCTCTCTGCCAACCCAAACTCACAACCATCCAAACACATGGCACCGCCCACCGCCACCCATACCACCCCGCACATGACCCGCCATCTCCCGTCTTCGACGCCAGTGGCAGCACCAAATTAAATCCTTCACCCAGCGCCTCCAAAAGTAGCGCGTCTCAGCAAAGGCAGGTAGCGCCCCGACAAAACAAGATGGAAGCGCCATGGACGACGGTACGATGGAGGGAAAGAGACAGGGGGAGGCAAGGGTAAAGCCAGAAGGAGGAGAGGAAGAGAAACAACCGGCCGGGGGATGGAAATCACCCCATAGGGCAGCCAGGGAGGGGGACTCCGGTGAAAAACACAGAAGAACTGGAGTCGGCGCTGGAAAGCTCTGGAGGATTCAAGCAGGAGAGAGAAGAGGAGTAGAGAGATATCTGGGTTTGCCAATCTAACACTCCCCTAACTCAACATATTCTTGGTTTTGAGCCCATCCGAACACAACCAGGGCCAGATAACACAGATATCTGGGTGACCCGTCCCGACCCGGTCGACATTTTGAACGAACTTGAACCCGACCCGGTACTAAATAAGTCGGATTCGGATTGCTCCTCGGGTGACCCGGTACTATAACTATATTAATATAGAATGAAATAATTTAACTTTAATACAAAAGTCTATCGTTTTGTCTTGAATTTTGTTCCAATATGAGTTTCACATCATTTTGTTACAACAATGTTGGGCGGTTAAAATGTTTAAGCTCACTTTCTTTTTTCGTATATTATTTTGTTTTAAGCTTTTATCTACTTGATATGTTATATGTCTTACGACGGATTCGAGTTATCAAATGCGACCCGGTCAATATTTAGTGACGGATTCGGATTGACCTAAATGACCCAATCGTCGTTACGGGTCGGGTTAAGGACGAAGCTAACCCGTACTAACCCTAAATCGACAGTCCAACTTCTCTTTCTCCGCATATCAGAGTTTTTTTTAAAACTGACCCTTTAGAGTTTCCTCATTTCAAAACTAACCCCCTCGAGTTTCACATTTCAAAACTGACCCTTTTTTAATGAAACTAGATCCCCAATTTCCATTTTTTGGAAAACCGAAACGTGAAAATGCAGTTAGTTGCGTTTTGTAACTAACCGGATTGCCGAGATCCGGTTTTTTATGAGATCTGGCTGATGTGGATGACGGTCGAATACGTGGCTTCCACGTAAGACCGGAGTGAGCCATTCCGTATTTTTTTAAAAACCGGAAACCGGAGATCCAATTTTTGCGAACTTAAAATTTGTTTTATTTCCCGTCATAACACGAATCCGGCCATTCCGGTGTTTAAAAAACCAAAAAAAATTTTGGGTTGAGAAGGTAATAGTAATAGATTGTTTATTACAGTAAAAGGTAATTTGTCATGATCATGAATACTTGACACGTGTCAAACGTTCGTGACAGCCATACAGATGAAACCACGCAGCAGCTTGGGATTGGGACACGCGGATGAAAATTTATCCCTCCGAAAAGCTCTGGCGTGATTGAAGCTTCAGGCTTGGGGCTTAAAGCCTAAAGGGACCAAGTTGGAGATAAGTTGATCCAACAGTGATTGTTTTTCTTCATTGCTATTTTCATGCTCTTCTTCAACCTGCGAGATTAGTGGCTTGTCTGAACTCTAATGCCATGTTTTCTTTTTCTTCTACTATCTGTGGACTTCAATTTCTTGATATGAAGGTCGGCAAGGGACTTCAATTTCTTGATAGATGCAATGAAAATATATAGATTACAGAGCATAGGGATAAATTTTCATCCGCGTGTCCCAATCCCAAGCTTCTGCGTGGTTTCATCTGTATGGCTGTCACGAACTTTTGACACGTGTCAAGTATTCATGATCATGACAAATTACCTTTTACGTAAAAAAAATTTTGGTTTTTTTAAACACCGGAATGGCCGGATCCGTGTTTTGACGGGAAATAAAACAAATTTTAAGTTCGCAAAAAACCGGATCTCCGGTTTCCGGTTTTTTAAAAAATACGGAATGGCTCACTCCGGTCTTACGTGGAAGCCACGTATTCGACCGTCGTCCACATCAGCCAGATCTCATAAAAAACCGGATCTCGGCAATCCGGTTAGTTACAAAACGTAACTAACCGGATTTTCACGTTCCGGTTTTCCAAAAAACGGAAATCGGAGATCCGATTTCATTAAAAAAGGGTCAGTTTTGAAATGTGAAACTCGATGAGTTAGTTTTGAAATGGAAAACTCAAAAGGGTTAGTTTTAAAAAAAACTCCGCATATCACTGTCACTCGCCGTCATCTCTTCCATCGCTCCCAGACCTTCTTTCACCTTTGCTCTCAAAAATGCCTCCAAAGGAGTAAATTCTAAAGGAAGTCACGAACCCTAATCACGTATCACCTTGCCATCGTCTTCGATCTACACGAGACCAATTTGTAGTCGGATCCTCCTCCGCTTCAAACGCATCTAGTTAGTCCGATTGTTGATTCGGGGGAATCTAGGGTTGTGATAGCAGTGGTTCGGCGAATTCAGTTTGAGGGCAAATTGGCGATGGACTTCGAGCCATCTGATAGCAGTGGTGAGTTGAGCGTTTTGAAAATAAAGTTGTGATTGTAATTGAATTTCGTATTGGGTTGTAGATGTATGTGTGTCAAGTCTTCGGTTTTGTTGTGTGATGGCGATGATTATTGCATTTTGGGTTTGTTTTTGTTGTTTGGAGTTGGAAATTAGCTTGATACAAGGCATAACACGTTGCTTTAGTTTTGTTATCAGTGGTATATATAGTTATTTATGGGTTAATAATGAAATTAGTTTTTGATCTGAAATTTGAAGTTGGTTTTGATATCTGAGTTTGATAACTTGAAAATGCCATACAAGTCATTGTCGTAGAGGTCAAAAAAGAATCTACTGGAAACAAACAAGGAGAAAAAGGCAACAACATCACCAAGCGAGGTGGATAACAAACCTGATAAGCCAAACCCCACAGCTGGTAAATCAGAAGGAAGGCAGTAACTACTCGATCTCAACAGATGTGATGCACTTAAGCAGGCCGAGTTGAACATTTGCGGTAAAAATAACGCATTATTTTGGTAATTAGCAAATTGTTACATGCAATTTTTTTAGTAGTGGTTTTTAAGGTGATTGAGAGTATGACTTTTATTTACACTTTTTCTAAAGCTGCTGTTTATATATTAATTCAGATGATTACTATGATGAGTAGCACATACTAATTGAGGTAGTGTTTGTGTGGAGAAGTTGCAGAGAAACCTATCGAGAAAAGGGTATCTGCGTGGAGCTGGCGATAAGAGGACCGAGTCTAGCCCTACTTCTAATGAAAGGTGGGGGTGGTGAGCGGGGAAGACATGGGCTAATAGTACAAGAAGCGGAAGAAGATGAATCAAATTAAGTATAAGAAGCGTATGATGAATACTTCTATATTTTGATGGTTGCTTGGAACTTGTAGTTGAATTATGTATCTTTTTGAACGCAATCTACTATGCTGGTTTATAATGTAACTTGTTCATGTTTTAGTTTATTATGAAATACGGATGTTTAATGTAACAGAAAAGTGGATTTTCTCCAATGTTTATTTGACATCCAAAGTAAGTTACTTATAGTCCTATGTGACTGACCTTAATTCAGTTGCTCAACCATTTGAGCGACATATCCATATGAATATGTCGCCTATGGTCCAGGAGACAGACCCAATTAGGTTCTTACGTACTTAAGCGACAGAGGATATTAAGTTCAGTTGCCTGCACACTTGGGCCATAGTCAATGGGTCACAGACCTTAGGCGACAGACGGTTAGTCACATAGGTTCCTGGGCGACTAAAAATGAACTTGGGCGACTCATTTGATTCAGTCACCTAAAAAAGAAAATGGTGTAGTGTATATATATTTTTCCTTTTGCACTGTTCCACCAAAAGTTAGTTACAATAGATAATAATCTGTTACATAATGTGACTGGGATCTTAAAGTAAGACATAACATAAATCGGAATGGCTTGTTTTATGGCTTTAATTAAGATCTCCCTCCCAGCTATCAATAATAGTCTCTCCTTCCAGCCATGCACCCTTCAAATTCTCTCTTATATAAACTTGAACAAATCACTTTTATTATAACTGAAGCAGATAGGCAAGCCCAAGTATTTCTCTATTTTGTTCACTGATCTTACACCCAGGATACTACTCAACGCTCTTGCAAAATCAGGGTCTATGTTATTACCCACACACATTTCAGACTTATTATAATTAATTTGATGACCTAAAAAATCTTCATATCGTCTTAGGATACTTTTAAGCCTCATAGTGTTCTCTGTTAGGATCGCGCAAGCAGTGATGCCGAGAGAAAAACAAAGGAACGATGCGAGGACACCAAACTTTGATACCCAGTTCGTCACTACACCGTGACTATGTCTGAGGGCACTACCAAACTAGGGTTTTTTTCACTATGATGTTGGATACAATTACAATAATCAAGTTAAGTATAAATAGGGTAACCATCTAAACCCTAATTAGGCTCCATAACCCAACAATCTCTCACCTGGAGACTGATTCTAATCGTAATTGTCTTCGTCCTGAACAACCCATGCAGACGGTAGTGCCAAACCTTCAGCTCACGTCTTGAGCTCCGTTGAAGCAATGCACAACTTCAACTTCTTCCTCTTCAAAGTTCTGCTACTATGCGAAACTTTCTGATTCATGTGACCACAACGACCGTGCCACAAATCCGCATCACCACTCCCACCTGAACCTGCGATGCCGTTCTGAACGTTCCTCACCTTATACAAGGTTCCTTCCTTCTTTCCTTGAGCTATCACCCTAGCTCCCTTTGCGATCTTCCAGTTCCTGTAGCTGAAGATTACATCAAACCCATCTTCATCCCGATGCCCAACTAATAGCAAATTCTTCTTTCGTGTTGTCACCCTTGCCGTTGTAACCATCCCGCTCCAACTCTCTAGCAAAGAAGATAACTGAGCTAGCACCTCATCCTTGAATTTAATATCAATCGAGCACAACTGTGCGATTGTCATATTAAACTTGCTTTGGTGTTTAGGCACTACTACACCCTCTACCATCCTGAGATTGAAAAGCTCCCGCATCTGGTGAATCTTGTTCACCGCAGTTGGTTTCTCATACAACGCTGACAGCTGATCCAACATCTCCTTCATGTCCAACAGCTTCCACACGCTGTCTTTCATACCCTATGGTTTCTTGCCGTCTATAGGTAGATACAACTCACTACCATACAGGTAATCCTCAATCTGCATCTTCCAGAACGTGAAATCCGACCCATCATATTTCTCCACCGACTGTTCTCCATCTCTTTGCATGACTGCTACAACCCAAGCTCTTGATACCAGTTGTTAGGATCGCGCAAACAGTGATACCGAGAGAAAAACAAAAGGAACGATGCGAGGACACCAAACTTTGATACCCGGTTCGTCACTACACCGTGACTATGTCTGGGGGCACTATCAAGCCAGGGTTTTCTTCACCATGATGTTGGATACAAATACAATAATCAAGTTGGGTATAAATAGGGTAACCATCTAAACCCTAATTATCTAATTAGGAAATATAAATCCTAAATCTCACTGCCAAATTTTGGACTTCCTAAACTGGACCAGCCCAACATTCTCCACGTCTGCTTTAAGAAACATAATACTATCGTTAGCAAATAATAAGTTCGAAATCATACGGGCATATGGGCCGACCTTTATGCCTTTTAGCAAATTTTCATTTTGATGCTTCTCTAAACACCTTGCTAGCCATTCTGTGCATATTACGAACAAATACGGAGATAGTAGTCCCCTTGTCTCAATCTTCTCTCCGGATAAAAGACCTCTAAAATCATATCGTTAACTCTGACTTTATAAGCAACCGACCTTACACAATGCATAACTTAACTCACCCAGCTCATCGGGAAGCCTAATCTGATCTGTATCTCTTCAAGAAACCTCCAATTCACCCTATCGTAGACCTTACTCATATCTAGCTTTACACAATAGTAGCCACTGCTCCCAACAGCCCTAGTCTTAATATAATGCATTAGTTCATGGGCGAGTAATATGTTATCCGTATCAGTCTACCGGGAATAAAAGCACTCTAATTTTCTGATATTAGTGATGACAAAACTTCCTTTAGTCTATTTGCCAGAGTTTTGTGTAGAAACGTTCTACTTTATTCATATATATAAAAGTCATCATCAATTTCAAATATTTTTTACTTTTGGAGAATAACATTCCTTCGTAAGTCCAATTATTGACGAATCATTCACTTCATTTTTATTAGACATTTTCTCGTTTCTCAATTATTTCGGTGTCGTTTTACCCTTTCATTAGTTTTTCAAGTCACTATGTACCTTTCATGGAAGTCGGGGACTTTAAAGTCCAAAACCAACAAAAAGTTGAAGTTTGAAACAAATTTGAGCACAGTCAGACGTAGCTTCTTTTTTTTTTGTCTTTAAGAAAAGGCACACCCTTTTATTTTATTCGATGAAGAAAATATAAAATATAAAAATACGGTCAAAATCAAATAAAATTGATATCTTTTTTTTTTGCACATGACAAGCTGAAGCATGAAGTGCATTTTTAGCATTATCAATAATCTTGAATACCTTCTTCTTGCACGGCTTTCGAGGAGGCTCAAAAATTTCTTCAAAAGTTTTAGAGCAATCATTAAAAGAGCCTTTTGAGGGTGGGTTACTGTTACGACCCAAAAATGCAGGCCGAGACCGACGCTTGACACTTATGTAAAATGTCAAGCAAGCATCTATACTTTTCTTAACAAGTATCAATAAATAATTCACAAATGGTAACGTATAACTGAATAATAAAATAGTATGCGGAACAACATAACATCTAAGTCCTGCTCAAGTACCACGGAGCAATACTCTAAAGCGAAAGAAAGAAAAAGCTGTGAGGACTCCAATGATGGAACTAGTTGGATGGCACCAGTAGATCACATATCTGAAAAGTAGGGGGAAATATGAGGGTGAGTCGGGGGAGACTCAGTAAGTAAATAATATACTTTATTACCGTGAGTTTGATTTTCTTTACGTGCCTTTTCCTCTTAACATATATTATAGTAATGCGTTGTCTCATCTCGTGCACACATAAACATATGAATCCGTAAACACCTCATGTAACTTTTCATATGTGCTCAAATACTCGTATCATATCAATAACTCCATATATCACATGCGTATATAAAATGCGTGGATGCGTGGATGCGTGAATGCACAGAGGGCAGTCGTCACTGCCGGTCCGGACCATATCAGAGTGCGGGCTGAGCCTCGCCAGAGTATCTCAGAGTGCGGGCCATGCCTCGCCAGAATCATATCAGAGTGCGGGCCTTGCCTCGCCAGAATCATCTCATGTCATGTATGTCGTGAATGCAATGATGCATGTGCAACGTCATCTCCTCTCCACAAGTATATCAGTACGTAGTCACCATATCATATATCTCATAATATATTTTACGTCTTTGTAAAGACGAGGGGGGGAAATATCGTTTTCCTACTTCTCTTATTCTTACCCAAGTAGTATTATACGCACTAATATATAGATAATATCAAATAAACATAAGCATATTATTTACTCACGTCGTATAGTTTAACGTCTTTGTCAAGACGAAAGGGGGATTCGATCTCGTTTCGTTTTTGCCATTACCCAAATAAAATATTTAATATATAATTAGTCGATACGATGATAAAATATATTATAAACTTACCTCCAAATTTATTGTCCAACAAACAGTGGCGGATCTAGGCTGTAGCTAGCCCAGCTACAGCCCGGTAAGAATTTGAAAGTCTGTTGGTAAAAAGGAAAATAACCCGGTCAAATTCACCACTGGTAGATCGATTACGCGGGGAAGCAACGGAAATCGATTGGGTTCTTGAGAAATCTACTCGGCTGTCTCTCTGTCACTTTGATTCCCGACCGGATTCCATATTTTCATCTCAGGTGAACCTAAAATGACGAAATTGATTTCAATTTCAGTTTTCAACTTTTTGTGTTCTGCGTTCGTGATGAGAATTGGACGCTATGAATTTCAAAGTGTAGACGTTTGAGAATCGGATGCTGTGAATTTCGATTGAAAATTGTCGCCGAAATTTTAATTTTCAAGTTTCAATTTCCATCCCGATCTGGTCGGTTGGTTTGGGGTTTCGGATTTGGTTTATGTGATTGAGAAACGGAGGTCAGTTGAATTCTGATTTTGCTTTAGGGTGCTAAACACTAGTCCAATTTTGTTAGATTTTATGTAAAGACATTTTCATAGTTTTGAAAGCATTTTGTCTCTCAATCTTGTAGTTCTATCGAAGGTCGAGTTATTAGACAGATAAAGTATCAGCTTGGTGGATTTTGTTTGCTGTGATTGAAATTTGAAACAAAGAAGTAGAATCACAGGATTTGCATCAATTGCAGAAGTAAAAAAAAAATCTGTTGAATTTCAATAAGATATCCTGCTCCTAAAGCTCTTACCTCTTAGTGCCTACCTTTGAATTCTGGTACCCTGTCCTTGTCGATCCAATTTATACAGATCAAGTTGACCTCAAGTCATTAGTTCTTGTCTTCTAAACTCTCTTGACTACCTCTCTGCAAATTCAAAGTTTGACATGGGTAGAACATGGTGTATTCTTTATCACAGTACTCAAAAGATTGGCCCATCTTATAGAGAAGTAACTGATGTGGTAATCAACTTAGAACAGGCCATTCAGTTTGGGAGAGAGCTTGCTAGTCAATTCTTCATTCTGCACGTGTTTGAGTACGTCCTTCGCATTGCCATTTAACTTGGGCATTTTACCTGTCAAACTTTGAACTTAAATTACTGTTTTGGTTCTTTCTTTTGGTCCATTGTTCTGTACAGAGAACTAATTTGAGGATGGTAACCACCTATATCGCTTCTTACACCAAGATCACATTGTGTTGTCTCAGTGTCAAACACATTCCGAGGGGTATATTAGATGTGAAGCCAAAGCCAATTACTGAAATTGCATCCAGACTCAGGTTCTTATAATATGCTATGCTGGAAGCTTACGCACTTGGTGATGGGAGACATTTAGATTACAAAAACATTCATGGGAGTGATGAATTTGCAAGGTTTGTTAATTTCTTACATCAGATGAATATCTTTGGGTTGCACACCTAACATGTATTCCAATTCCATAGGGATGGGGCAGTGGTGCTTTGGTGCTATGACACATTTACATGTATTACAACAGCTAACGAAGAATTACTCCTATGATAAAACAGGAGATAATGTAAGGGATGTTCAAGAATACTATGTAAGAATTGTGTTTTGACTTATCAAAATTTTACCTATTATTAATGTTTTTTTTCCCGCACACCTAGTTTTTAAATCCTAAATCCGCCACTGACAACAAACAACTTCACGACCAAATATTAGATTTCCCTTTATGAGAATTTGTTGTCAAACTGCCGAAGTTATCGAGTCCTCTTGCTACCATCAAAACTCATAAGTAAGTTGCTGTTTAATTTTCCTGATCTCAATAAGCATGACAATCAATTTCCAAACTACTTCCTTGAAGATATTCTTCAGCACCCAAAGTTAAAAAATCTAAACATAACCAACTAACCTTGTCACAGCCGACCTCACTCCTTCATAATACACACCTTCCTTCTACGACACCCAAATTGATAATCTTTGAACTTCTTCTTCTCTACAATTTATTATCAACTTCAATTCATAACCATACTTCTCTCAAAAACCATCGGTAAGATCAAAAAGCCTCAACTCACCTTTGCCTTTGTCAGATTGCCTTTGCTTTTGTCAGATCGCAACTCCGATTTCGTTCTACCTCCCCTTTTGATTCAATAGCCCACTGCAAGATTGACATCAAGCTCATCTTCGAAATCGCCTCATCACTCTGCCGTTTTCTTCCTCTTCTTTACAAACCCTAACCTTCTCATATATAACATCCCACGTTTCACTAACCCACTACTTTTTCTCTTAATTTTTCTCAGCCCCAACAACATTTGATGTAGCATTTATATTGGTCTAATTTTTATTTTTATTAATTTCATACGAGGTGTTACAGTTACTGGACACAACATCATTCAATAATGCGTGGTCTGATCTATGCTCTTTACGAATACCCAATATATCAAATGTAGAAGAAAAAGAAGGCAATGAACCTGAGTGAGCTGACATAAATGAGCATCCATCGCATTAAGATTCGAAGATGGATGACTTTGATGCTCGGATAGATCGGAAAAAAAATTGAAGAACCTCCACTAGGGTTTATAATCTTTGCAGGAGAGGTAGTCATCGCTGCAGGAGAGCTTTCATCCACCGCATGTTCAATTGCCACCCGATGGAGGGTTTTCAACCATCACAAGATCCGCAGCCTGTATACTCGCTTCACTCGATGAGATGGATCTAAACGATTCAAATCAGTTTTCTTACGCCAAACCTTAGAACCACGCGAGTGTCTGTGCTGTCGGCGATGATAACAACGTTCTCAACAAAATGACGACTTGGACTGAGCCGAATGATAAAATCCTGATTGTGAAGGAGGAACTAACTTTTTTTAAAAAGCGAAAAAAAAGAAACCGGATTAATAGACGCTGATGCTAAATAGAGGAGTTCAAACTTCATGAGGATTTATGCAATTTTATAAGATAAAAGCTTGGAATCAAATGTTTTGGATGATCCGTTGAAGATTCAAGTGATCAAGGTCAAGAGGAGGCCTTCTACACTTGTTTGATCCCTTCTACTATTACTTTATACTTCGAGCTTCACTTGTAAACTCAACTCTACTAGAGTATGCCCAACTTCTCATGGTCTATTTCGGCACATCTGGAGCTGGAATTATCCCCAGCTTCCTTCTGACATCGTCCAAGTCTTCGTGAAAATGGTGCTCATAATACACGCACATCAAGTCCGTGCACTTCATCCCAGCCCGGACTGCCCAGGGAAAATAGTGTTTTAAAAACATTGACCTCTGCTTCTCGCTAAATCTAGCTGTGCCTCCCACGACAGACATTAAGCACATGGGAAGGTACATTTGCTCAAACTCAATCACCTTCAAAGCCGACTCGCCCATCAAGTTAGTAGGAAGGTTAAACAGCGTGTGCCAAAAGTCATGAACTTCACGGGCTCGCATAGCCACATAAGCTAGTTCATCAGTGTCCATAAATCTTACAGGCGGACGATCATCTGGGGAGAAGTTCCTGGATCCCATGAACTTTGCATAGGCTGCACCAAACGTGTTCGGCAGCATGTCCCATGCGTGCCCAACATTTGCAGATATCACACGTGGCCTTTCCAATAACACCGCCTGTTTAACATAGTTTGTGAAAATCAAACATTACTCCCAAATTCCAAATCACAGTTCACAATTCATAACACAGTTTAAAAGGGAAGCATTTGACCATAAATCCGCCAATCAATTCGACAATGAAATTAGCAACTTGAAGTGAAGCTAAACAG
The DNA here is from genome assembly GCA_033675215.1 of Rhodiola kirilowii. Taxonomy (NCBI): domain Eukaryota; kingdom Viridiplantae; phylum Streptophyta; class Magnoliopsida; order Saxifragales; family Crassulaceae; genus Rhodiola; species Rhodiola kirilowii. The sequence continues at coordinate 55,524,709 of CM066197.1, read as the reverse complement.
AACAATGATTGAACATCATGATCGAACAAATTGTAGCTGAGTATATATAAATTTAGAGAATGAAATATATTTATTTTAACTCACTCTTCCTTCTTCACATTTCTTCATCCTTTCCAGAACTCTCTCAAACGCAGGTTTCCCTGTCGTTTCGCCCAAGGCCGCTATCAAATCGGCCCTCCTCGGATCCACCAACGCGCCCAGCGCCGACCCAACAGCCACCGCCGCCTGTTGCCATCCTTTCAGCCTGATCCTCGCTCCACCAATCACTCCCCTTTCTGCCATCTCAAAACCCTAATCAACCTAAAGCATAAAAAAAAATATAACATATCTTTCTCACGACCCAAATCCACAAATATGAATTTATTCACACCCCCAGATCACCATCGTCCAAAAATCATTGCTCATTTTCACCCAATCCGTCAGAAACCATTCGATGCATAAAACTAGGTCACTAACAGAACAGTCTAATCGCCGATAAAATCAATAACAATTTCACATACCGAATCGATACTCGTTATGTTAAGGTTTACGAGATTGTAAAAGTTTGATCTTTTGATTTTTCTGCTATCCTCAGCTGCGAAGCTCTGCATCAATGGCTGCTCGAGATTTGCGGAGGCTCGTCGGTCGTCGCACAAAGAGCCTCATCAACCTTATAACGTCTAACGGTGTCGTTTTGACTCGCGTGCATCCTAAGGCAGCTGGATGTGGGCCGGACCCGTTAGAGCCCAAGACAAGGCTCAAAAACCTGTTGAGAAAAACGCAGAAAATGGATGTCGTTTTGTGTAGTTCATCGTCTGGCACTGGCTGAAAAATCGTCGATGGATCGGAGTTGCCAAGTTCCATTTTGACGACAACAATGGTGTACAAGGACGAAGACGACGACGATGCGTCGCTTCCTCCGCTGCTCAAACGCCTCCCGAAGGATTTCGGAGCTGAGCTTGGTGACTTTGATGATGATGATGATGAGGACGAAGAGGAGGAGGAAGGTGGGGACTTTGGGACGATGATTGTGAAGCCGAATCGCGATCGGAGCTCGAGTAAAGGTAGTAGTAGAGATTGGAAGTCGAGAAACGATCGGACTTTCAAACGGAAGTATGATGATGATGATAGTGAAGAGGAGGAGGAGGAGGGAGTTGGAGAGGAGGGATTTTCGACGTTTGTGGTTAAGTCGACGGTGGGGAAGGGAGAGAGTGAGTCAGTGAGTGGAACGGTGGTGCGGCGGAGTGGTGGTGGTGGTGGTGGTGGGAATGTAGGGTTTGGAGGGACCACGACGATGGGGAGGGCGGTTGCGAGTATGCAGGCGATTAGGGAGTTAGGGGGTGGGAAGCAGAAGAAAGTGAGTGCTTCTTCTTCTCCACAAGTTGGCGAAGAAGGTGGGAGATTTTTCAACAGGGGCTCAACAAGTTCACTTCCTGAATGTTTTACTAGAGAGGATCCTTCCACCAAGTATGAAATGCTAAATGAGCTTGGTAAGAAGGAAGTTCAAATTTTTGTTACTGACCACTGATTGTTTCCCTTCAGTTCCTAATCTTGTGTATTCAAAATTTCTAATAATATATGTGATTGGTTGGTTGTAATGGAGATTGCAGGGAAAGGATCTTATGGATCAGTGTATAAAGCTAGAGATTTGAAGACTTCAGAGTTGGTGGCTATTAAAGTTATTTCTTTAAGTGAAGGGGTATGCGAGATTTCGCTTCTGCATTCCAGACCATATGTTGAATTTCGTTTATTTAGAGTTGAGTTGGGTATTTTCGGGGGTTTTAGGAGGAGGGATATGAAGAGATTCGTGGCGAGATAGAGATGCTGCAGCAGTGTAGCCATCCAAATGTTGTTCGTTATCTTGGAAGCTATCAAGGGGAGGATTATCTTTGGGTTGGTTTTCTTCAACTGTTTTCATCCGGCTTAAACAGCTTGCTCAAAATTAACCGTCCTTTTTTGAGTTCACTTATGAATCTATGTCATGGCAGATAGTCATGGAGTATTGTGGGGGTGGGAGTGTTGCTGACTTGATGAACACTTCCGAGGAGCCTTTGGAGGAGTATCAGATAGCTTTTATTTGTAGGGAGGCATTGAAGGTACTAATTAGTCCTATAGCCTGCAGCTTAAGTTGACCACTACACTTGCATATCTAATGTATTAATTGTGAAGGAGCTTTTTTTCTTTCTTTACATCACTTGATTTGTCTTTGTGATATGATCTTGAGTCAGAGCAATGCTCACTTAGCAAGTCAAAGGAGCTTATGAGTTCTGGTAGATGAACTATGTGTTACTTCCCGTATTTCTATTGGAAAACTTAAAGGAGAATTATTTTCTGTAGGGCCTTGCATATTTACATTCGATATTCAAGGTTCATAGAGACATTAAGGGTGGGAATATCTTGCTGACAGATCAAGGGGAGGTCAAGTTAGGTAAGTGCATTTTGTAAAATTTTCAAAGTCTCGATACCAGCTATATAACTTTAGTCTAACAGCTTATGTGATGAAAAAGTTAGGATTTAAAAGATCATAAATCGTCTAATGTCTTCTATCCAGCGTAAGTAATCCGTTACAATCATTTTATTTGTTAGAGCTGTCTATTAGGAACACTTTTTTTTTTCTCTCAATCAGTCTATCAGAAACACTTACTCACCTCACATCTTAAATGACGAAAAAGATCTTAACAGTTCATATCTGATGATGCAGTCTTGTACATCAATAAGAATTTTATCAGGTGTCATCATTTATTTTTGCTTAGGGTCTGAATGTCTGATTGATGAGAATTACCAAACAAATTGTTACATACTATGTAAACTTGAAGGACATCTCTTTTTGTCCGCATTTCAAACTACTTACTAATTATTGGTGGTTGTAGGAGATCTGGTGTTGGATTATTTCCTTATACTTGATAAAACATCAAACTGAATTGAAAAGTTGTATACGCTATGCATAGTTTCTCCATCAACACTTTCCCAGTTTAATGATATTTTTTTGTCGGTTTAACGTGACCAGGGGACTTTGGAGTTGCTGCACAACTGACAAGGACCATGTCAAAGCGCAATACGGTATTGAAATTAATTAAATACAGTTAGGAAAAACATGCTCGCCATTCTGTGCTTACATTCAGTTTTGCTGCATAGGGCAGTTCCACAATTGATAAGATTATAGATTCAGCTTTGGTAACTGTCCAGCGAGTTGCGCAGATTGTAGGAGGTTTTAGTGTTGTCTTGGTTTGCTTTTGTTTCATAATCTTGGTTGTTTCCCTCTGAATGGCAGGGTTTTAGTTGCCATTGTATATTCCATCCCTTTTGAACGAAAGCGCAGTTTATTCACACACAAAAAAGATTATATTTACTTGCCTTCTTCACTTTGAAATTTGTTAGTAAAGTTTCTATCGTTCTTGCCATTTTTTGTTACAGTTCATCGGGACTCCTCATTGGATGGCCCCAGAGGTTATTCAGGAGAGTCGTTATGATGGAAAGGTATATTTTCTCTCACTTTTTGCATGGAAACAGGCAAACAGCCTATCAGTGTTAGACATTTTTTTTTGCTTCATGACGATTAAAGAGGCCTGTAAAGTATGCACAGTCATATCAGCCAGTTCTAAACTATCATGATCATGATGTAGAATGCCTTTAGTTTGCTTAATCTATTTTCAAGGCATAACCCATAGTTGTGTATGTGTTTAGCTATGAAGAATTGCATAATCTATTTTTCATGAGGGAAGCTACTACATGCCACCATTGGATATGTTAAAAATAAACTTTGTTAAGAGCGTAATCGTCCACAACATGTGTTTTGTGTATAGTGAAACTATTAATGATGATATTAAAAAAAGTAGAAGGCTTTTATCTATATAGAGAAATAAGCATTCCTATATCGATGCGTGCGTGCAGGTATTGGATATATATTTATAGTCAGATCACTAATAATCGAACATATTACTGGAAAACTTCTTGTTACCACTCTTCTTATTCAATTACATCTGTTTCAGGTTGATGTGTGGGCGCTTGGTGTGTCGGCTATTGAAATGGCGGAGGTAAGCCACAATGATTTCTCTGTTTTTCTTTTTCTGTATGCTAGTGGAATATTTATTGGACGCCATGACAATGCAGCTGGCTCTCTTTAATCTTTATTATCCATTTATATATCTGACTAATGTGTGCTCAGGCCTATCAAAATGCGTGACTGTTTTTGTTTTCTTTCTTATCAAGGCCTAACACTAAATAAGGCAATATGTCCTGTTGGACAGGATTCAACTGTGTTTGTATATGCTGTCTGTTATGTGATATATGTACCTGAAAGTTTAAGCATTTTTTGTCTGAGTTGGGAGTAATGTTGGTCCTGCAACTTACATTAGTCTCGGTTAGTTAGGTGTTTATATGTTGTTGACTTTAATTTTTTTCTCTGTTTGCATTTCACAGGGACTTCCACCAAGATCAGCAGTACATCCAATGAGAGTAAGTTGTAACATTCAATGGTACTGCATTTGCAATTCAGTACGTGTATGTAATGCATGGCCATGCTAGTCAGTTGTCTCAAATATCTCTTGGCACATTCTGCTCACTATTTATCCTCGGATAGGTTTTGTTCATGATATCCATCGAGCCAGCTCCAATGCTTGAAGATAAAGAAAAATGGTAAGCATTTTGTAATGAGAAAAAAGTTGTAGAATCCATCCATAACCCTATTTGTTTACTTATAGAGTCTAGTTTACTTTAGACTATAACAAATTTCATTCAACTTTTTTTAGGTCTCTTGTGTTCCATGATTTCATTGCAAAATGCCTTACTAAAGAACCACGTCTTCGCCCTACAGCAGCTGAGATGCTGAAGGTATATATAAATCACAATAATTGTGCGCTTACAATGAGTGAAATTGCATGGCATCAATATTTGTCAACCTCTGGGTTGCAACTATTTCGATACAGTGGTAGACTTTATTCACCTCATATCCAAGCCTACCTTCTTTGGTGCACCAAAATATGTGTCTAAGAATTCAATTTTGTACGTGGAGACATAGCTAAATATGCTCCACATCAATTTACGGGCGCTCATTTGGATGCAGCACAAATTCATCGTGAAATGCAAAACAGGAGCTTCTGCCATGTTGCCAAAAATTGAGAATGCCAGAAAAATTAGGGCCTCAATGGCTCTTCAATCACACAGTCTGGCTTCAGGGACGATTGTATCTAGAGATAAGGTACATCGTGATGATCCGTTTAAATTTGCATTGTTTGTATATTAGTCAAACAGATATAAACAGTCTTCATATTCAATTTGGAATAGCCTCTAGAAGGTCCAAAAGTCAATGAAGAGTATGGAGATACTGTCCCGTCAAAGCCTCCTAGAAATGATCTGCATACAATGGGTACTTCGAGGAAGCAGACGTCATCAGTGGATTTAACTGGAACTGGTATTGCTTGTTTATTTCGCAAATCCATTACATTCTGAATGTTTTTTTTTGGATAGATTAAAAAGGATCCTTCAAGGATCAATGTGCTTTGGTAAACACATAACAACTCTAACAGGCCCACTCTAAAACACCTACCAATAAACTCACTAACAGTACTTACTTCAAAAAAAACCTCTGAGAAAACAACTTGAAACTGCTGGCGGTTTCCTCTTCCGGAACTCTTCCAATAACATGAGAATCTCTTCGCTAACTGATAAGAGCGCTCAGCTTCTTTCCTACATTCTGAATGTACTTTCCTACATTCTGAATGTACTTAGATTCAGCTAACTAACTTACATTCAGCTAACTGATAAGAGCGCTCAGCTTCTTTCCTACAGTACTTACATTATGAATGTTGTAGTCATGTTAACACTTGGACCACCTCAAAAAAGATATTGCATCCATCCATTTATCAATCTGAATGACAAATCATTTAGAATTATACAAAAAATAATAGGGTTCTTCACACTTTTCTCATCTTAATTTTGCTCTTAGTATTAGTAATAAGTCATTTTATGCATAGCGAATGGTGCCACGGCAACATTTTACTATCAGTTGTCTTATATTTAAAGCATAATAATGCAGTATCTGATTGTGTGACCACTGATTTCCTTAGGTGACTTTGGGACTTTTATAGTTCATGATCAAGCAGAAGCAAACAAGGTTGCCTCACACACATTATCAACAATCCAGGAAGCTTCGTTTCCATCTGGTGGACTTGACAGCTCTGCCAACAATAAGACGTAAGTATCAGATATTAACCAGTAATATGCCATTTTCTATATCCCTTACTTTTCAGCTCAGAAATGTGACTTATTTGTTCTTGTCTGGACTTCACTCCTTGAGCAATTGCGTGGTCACGTATGCAGGGGACAACATGCTGTTACAAGCATAAGTGGTGAGTTGCAGCCATTTACAGAAGTATCGCCTTCTGCTCCTAAGGGAGACTCTCCCGAAGGAAAATTTCCCTCTCAGGTAGGTGGCAGCACCAGCAGTCACCTTCAGAAGAGTGAGACTGTCAGTCGAAAAGCATTTGCTTTGCAGGATAAGGTATTCTCTAACAAATTTGATTATAGAAAAGCTCCAAGTAAGAACAGGACTGCTAAATTGAACTTCATTTTTTTTTGTTCAACCTTCTAAAACCAAACACTCCCGTTAATAATCTGACCTTGGCCGGCTACTGAGACTTTCCATGACTCGCGTGGAATCAGTATTTTCTCTTGTACAAGCTAAGCATTGAAACTATTGACACTCTTCAGTTATTTTTGTTGGTGATTGTTGTATTAACGACCAGTTATATTGATCATTTACATCGTTGTTTGAATTTGGCTCTCTTTGTGGTGATTTCTTATTACAGTTGTTGACATTACAGCTTTGGTCTATATATGCTGCTGGTAACACAGTGCCTATTCCATTTTTGAGGGCCTCGGATATATCTCCAATCGCACTCTTGTCAGACAATGTGCTCGGGGGCAGAGAAAATGACAAGAAGAAAAACATGGCCATTGAAGCACTTCAAGAGCTCTTTACTGGAGATAGCCAGTCTAAAAAAGGCCGAAGAGGACAAAATGAGGTATTTTATTTTATTTTGTTGATAAAGTTCATTGATTTTCTCATGCCTGTCACTTTCATTCTTACCAATGGCTATATTTTACAGATACCACTTCCACCAGGTGTACTCCAGAGGCTCAATTCAAGCTCTACACTAATGAATCTCGCACAGGCCTTGGCATACCACAAAATGTACGCCTTCTATAATTTAATATCATACCATATCAGTTGGTGTATAACCGTTTTGCTATTCATGTCACATGTAGATCTCCATTGTGGAATGCTAAAACAATCGCCTACCTTGTATTCCTCCCGTTGTCCCATCTACTAATAATTATGAATATCTAATATCATGCATCTTCTGCAGGTGTTACGAAGAGATGCCACTGCAGGATGTACAAGCAGCTCAAGAACAACAAACTATAGAAAACCTCTGCGATACAATACGAACCATTCTCCGCCTCTAACAATAGTCCCTTGTACATCGTCAGAACTTGTTATTCATCCAAAACAGTCCGTGTTGTAATATCTCAGCACCCCATCTTGATCACTCATCACATGTGTGACCAAATTTCTGGTAACATTCATCAATGATTAGAGCTTCTCGACTGTCATTTTAGGTCATTGTAATGTAGCCAAGTAAAAGACTTTATAAGCAGATAATGAAATTGTGTTTCCCTTTTTGGCCAACGGAATCATCCTCTTTAATTAAAAGTCTTGCCAGACATGATGATTGATGACCACATTAGTATACAATTCAGTGTCAAGTAGATCAAACCATGTGACAAGTTGATGAAATCTCCCCATTAAAGAATGTTTTCATCACTTTGATAACACTGCACATGCATATGTAGAGATATGATCATGACCATTTCATATCTTCAATCTCAAGCAACAACAACCAAAGCCATCTCCTTGTTTTGCCCATTTCATTAAGCCAATCTGAAATAGGTAATGAATTGCAAGGAATTGTGAGAAAAAAAAGCCAAGAATATGCCAAAGATAGATCCTAACACGTTACTAGCAAGCCAATTTCAAAAGGCCTTTTGTTAAAGTTTGTTGCTTTCAATCTCATCCCCACATCAGTTGACAAAAATCCTTCATTTGCTGCTTACTTACTTTTGAGTTTTGAGCAAAAGTTAACATAAAAACAAAACCAAAACTATTGTGGCTTTTCTTCTGAGCTTTAAAAATTGTGTGCTACTTCTGCTTTAACTTCTAACTTGGCATATCTCAACATCAGTTTATGTCATTGGCCAGCAGCTTCTGTGGTGGAGAAAGTTTGAGTATTGTAAAAGGTGCATTACGATGATCTTAAAGTTTGCAAGAAAGTTGTGCCATTTTGGTAGATGAAGATTTCAAGTCTGACAGAAAGAACCAATCTATCTGTTTCAGTTTGATTTGGGGGATTGAGATTCTCTTAAGAGTTTTGCATCAGTGGTAGAGTTAGGTATTGTTGGCCTGTTGGGTCCATTTTGATGAGATTCATATTCATTTCCACATAATGTCGACATATGAAAGTACTAAACATGATTGCCCTGCCAACAATGGCTCATTGTGGTTGGATTTAAAATTTAAAAGAATAGCAACGAACAACCCCACCAACATGTCAGCCTTTTTCAAGATTGATAGATTCCTCAAATGGGGATAAGAGCTATCTATAGGGTAACATGTCCTTTGATTTGTCCTCGTGTGGGGTTTGGAAAGCCACTTCTCTTCTACAATCCAATACTTGGTAGAACCAACTTGGTATCATGTCGTGCTTTGCTTTTCCAAGCTTTACATATAAAAGAACAAGAGGATTGATAGACAATAAATGCTAAAGACAAAAAAAAATGGAGCTTATTCACTCATTAATTGATTTGATGTTCAGATTTTTGTTTTGTTTTGACAAGTGAGGATAAATATATAGTTCTCCATTATAATGATCTGATGGGGCGGTGATAATTCGGTAATGTACACTGTACATACTTTTAATGTTGGTTCTTGAAAGATGCCTAATTCACATTACGCTGTACATATTCAATACTTTACGTTGTACATGTTCTCAACTCATATACGCATATTTTCTTGAAAGGTGCCTAACTCACATTAGTAGTGTAGTGCATGATAAAATGTTGGGATTGTTAAACTACTAATGAAGATTTATGATTCTCAAAAAGAAGTTCCAATTGGATGGACATGACCTAAAGTTTTATATGTATGATTAGGACTTAAAGTTTCACTAAAGTAGAGAATCAATGAAAAGAAATGGCATATAGCAACTTTTTTGATCATAACACAAAGTGCTCTAATTTCTTCGAAGAAAGATTTGGCATCAATACCTTCTTCCAAAATTCAATGCCTTTGAGTTCAATAATATTGACACACACACACACACCCTATCAAATTATAATCATTGCACGTAGTAACTTTTGTTTGTAATGCAAAATTCTTTCAGAAAATTAGGTGTATTGATATTGATTACAAACTTATAATAAAATATAATTATTTAGTTTCTAGAAAAGTTGTAGTCGATGATAATTGCGACTTTCTGATTTTGTACTGGATCAATTTTATACATCAATATAAAAAAAACGTTTATCTGCAGAATATGGATGAAATGCAACCGTTGGAATCAATATAATCAAATTAAATTCTTCCAAGTTTAACAAAAAAAAAGGAAAAAGAAAAAAATTATTCAAAATTCAACATCCATTCTCTTTAAAATTAAATAAATTATGTCACAAGAAAGATTATCAGTAAATTTCCATATTTTATAAGGAAATAAATGAAATCAAATTGATTAAATTTAATCCAATATCAAAGAACACAAACAGCACTGCATTGATTCACATTTATCTTCGGCAGGTGTGTCCTTCTGAGCAACCAATTACAATTGGAATCGAGGATCGAGTTTAGCCCAGTGGGGCAAACTCACTCAGCGTCCACGCCACGTCTGGTTTCGAATCCTCATGCTGTCATAAGACACAAACGGATACTAACTAACCCCTTATATATCCAGCCCTTTCAAAAAAAAATTACAATTGGAATCCAAAAGGAAATAAATCCTCATTTTTTTTATATATTAAAGATTTCATCTTGAATCTTTTGAGCACACTTGACACTATAAATAAAGGAGTCATCTTTCTCATAAGAAAACTCCGAAATTTCAAGAGTACAATTTCTTCTCGTGAGAGCGAGCTGCAGTTGCTGTCCTCTGTCTGATAATCTGCTGCACGTGAAGGTAAATTTCTTCTTCTTATTCCTCTGCAGTTGTCGCTGGTGTCAGGCTACAATTTCTTATATTTAAATATTCATCAGTAGGTGAAAATGGGGATGAGTATGAGAGATTAGATTTATAAGTAGCTGATTGTGAATGTATATTTAAATATTGATTTTTCTTTCTTTCTTGCAGTATATAACATGTGTTAATAATAGTTTATGTTGATACCAATCTCCTGGTTTCGTCATTCTCTGCCAAGTAGCCAAAACCATTTTTGTTCCTCTTTTCTGTAAGCCCCTTTTCATCTCATCTACTGATTTTAAAGAGTTTGTTGTTTTTTGGTGTCTGATAGGGTTTTTTTCCCTCTTTAGTAGGGTTTAGGGGATTCTGGGATTTGGGGTTTTGAAATTTGGTTTTTGGGATTTGAGTTGATTTGTTGTTATGGGGGTTTTTTTGGTTGATTTGGGGGTTTTTTGTTTTGTGATCTGGGATGTATCAGAGCCAAGGGTTTCCTAATCATAGTTGATGTTTGCTGTTGTTTTGATCTAATGTTGTGTCACTAGCATGCATTGGTTTTCTTGGTTTGGATTGTGATTGTGGCGCTATTGTCCTGATTGATACATGTCAATCTCTAGTTCTCTACAGCCTTGCGGCAAATGTGTGTTTATGGTATTGTACAATTTCAAGATCATTCTTGCAAGATGGGCTCTTTGTTTAGGCCTGCATTATTGTGGACGACTGTTTATTGTGTAGTTATATACAGATTCCACATTTGGACTAATTTGTATTGATATTTTTGATGATTTAATCAGACATGGCGATGTCTTGGAAGCACGCCGAGGGAGGTGAGGTGAGGGTGTATGAAGATAAGGATGAGCTTTCGACGTATCTGGTTGATTACATTGCTGAATTATCCGAGGCTGCAGTGAAAGAGCGAGGCGCCTTTGCTGTTGCTCTGTCTGGTGGATCCCTCATTAGCTTGATCGGGTACTGCTGCGTTTCGTTATCTCTTTTCAACGGTTAAAATCATGTTTTTGTTGAATCTAATAATTTGAGGCGAAAAACAAAAAAACAGGAAACTCTGTGAGACTCCTTACACTAAGACCATGGACTGGTCAAAATGGTATGTTTTTTGGGTTGATGAGTGCGTAGTTGCCAAAAACCACGTCGACAGCAACTACAAGTTAGCAAAAGAAGGTTTATTGTCCAAGGTGAGTTAATCAATTACTTGGAATGCAATTGGATATTGAATCAAGGAAGTCGTTGTTAACAACTTTCCTGATCGTAGATAGGATCTTAGTTTTGAGATCTTTATGCGTTGTCGAGGGATCGATTGTAATGTATTGCAATTCATATTCAGATTTCATAAATGTTGGATTTTCATTAATGTATGAATGTGTCCCATCGCTTTCCCCCGTGCGTGCTCTGCTGATAAACAGTACCTGTTCTGTCATGAATTGCCGTTGATTGTTAACGATAATAACGGCAAGTGTGTGCGTCTTTTGTTATGAATTTCCGTTGATTGTTACCGATAATAACGGCAAGTGTGTGCGCCTCATGCTTCGTAGCTTGCCTATTTCAAATTTTGATTTTGATTTACCGTTGGATAGTGCTGCCATTATTTCCAAATATTGATTTGCCTTCGCAGTCTGATCCCTGATGGTCCGGCCCTGCATTTATTGTTATGACACTATATGAGAAATCTTAATAAGCTAAATGGTTCGCGCAACGCTGGCTTTCTCGTATCCGAGTATTTATATTTATTAATGATAATTTTATTTATAAGGGCAGATTCGGTTAGCATTTGCATGTAGTGAATTCTCTACTCAGCTATTCATACATCAAGTCTAATAATACATATGGAAACATTTTTCAGGTGCCAATTATTCCAAGCCATGTGACGTCCATCAACGACACAGTTTCAGCAGAGCGAGCAGCAGAGGACTACACATTTTCCATCCGGCAATTGGTAAGGACTCGCATCATTGACGTGTGTGATACCTGTGACTGCCCCAAATTTGACCTCATTCTTCTAGGCATGGGCCCTGACGGCCATGTAGCTTCCCTCTTCCCAAACCACCCAGCACTCATAGAGTCAGACGAGTGGATAACCTACATCATCGACTCCCCTAAGCCCCCACCAGAGCGCATCACATTCACTCTCCCCGTCATTAACTCAGCTGCCAATGTGGCTATAGTCGCAACTGGTAGCAGCAAAGCTGATGCTGCACATGAAGCCATTGACGAAAAAGCTGACCACCCATCACTTCCCGCTGCCTTAGTGAATCCCTCCAATGGCAAACTAGTATGGTTCTTGGACAACCTGGCTGCATCGAAGCTCAACAATTACAAGCTTTCGGAGTAATCAACAATCACGAATTATGTAGTATGGTTTCAGTCCTCATTTTTTGTCAATTGTTGTCATTCTTATAAATGGCAATGCGGGTTTTAAGGAAGAAGTGCAACATTTTGATCGATTTTTGGACATTCGGGTATTCTCCATATTCAATGAAAAAACTTTCTCTATGGTTTCATTATGGTTTAGAATCCCAACCGACGAAGGGTATTATTGCTTCAAACTGTTCAGAAATATTCTTTGGATGCTTTAAGAATAAATATTCAATTAGCTTTAAATATTAGAGGTTCGGGTGCAACCCCTCTTACATGAGCCTCAAACGGTATCGTATTAACTTTTTTTAAAATTGAATGAATGTGAATCATCTAAAATGAACTTCTTCTTTTTTTTTTTGCATTACAATGAAGGTTTAGGATCAGGTGCAAAGTGATAATTATTGTAAAAAATACAAAGTTATCTCAACCTTTCATTTAATCTTTTGGATGATGTTTATTAATTGAAAATAAATATGTTTAATTTTAATTTTTAATGTGTTGAGGGCAAATTTGGTAACATAAATAAAATTTGGTAACCGATTGATCTTCAGTTTCCTAATATGTCGCGTTCAAACAAATCAAATCGGTGCAGATTATCCAGGTCGTTCTCGTGCAAACTTGTTCACTCGATTCATCGTACTGCGATATAATGTTGTTCAACATCAACATTCGAGATCATGACCGACAGCAACATCGAAGGTTTGAATCTGTTTTAACATCGGAGGTCATGACCGACAGCAACATCAACATTCGAGGTCATGACCGACAGCAACATCCACGCTGAAAAATCCTAATTCGAAATAGAGGAAAAGGAAAGAGACTAGATGTGGATGTGAAGCGAAATTGTATTTCAAGCTAGTCGATGGAGGCATGTATTCTGTTTATGTGTTTGATGAGAACCATAACCATCAGCTTGCTTCAACCTTTGGGAAACTGTTTTTGATGCAAAACAGGCATTGAGTATTGACAAACAGAATTTTATTATGGATTTGAGCCACATGAGGATTGAAGCAACTCGAGCGTTTCACTTGGTGAAAGAAATGGTTGGCGGTTACTCTAATATTGGTGCTACTTTGACAGACTTTAAAAATTTCAAAAGAGATATGAAGGCATTTATTGGTGAACGTGATGTTGAAATGATCGTCAACCAGTTAAAGAACAAAAGGGATTCTTGCAAGGGATATGTTTTTGAATATGTTGCGGATGAAGAAGGTACTCTTACCCGTCTTTTTTGGGCAGACTCAAAGTCGGCCAATGATAGGGAAATGTTTGTTGATGTTGTGTCCTTTGATGCAACATACAGTACCAACAAGTAAGTTGCCCTTTAGCAATAGTTATTTCATAGTTCTATTTATAGTTCGTCATTATTAATATAACGTTCGTTATCTTTCATTACATAACCACTGTGTACATAGTTCGTCATTACTATTGTATAGTTCGTAATTGTATTTTATAGTTCGTCATTACTAATATAAAGTTCGTTACTTTCATTACATAACCATTGTGTACATAGTTCGTCATATTCAATTTATAATTCAACAGTATTAACAGGTTTGATAATATGCAGGTACAATCTGGTTTTTGTACCATTCACCGGTGTTCCATGTGGCTCGAAACAAAAGATGTGGGAAAAGACATCGGACCACTCGTGAATTGATGATTGAGAAAGCCAATAGACCAAAAAGACTGTGTGGAAACTGCCAAGAACTTGGGCATCATAACAAGTGAAGCTGCCTAAAAAAAATATGCGTCGAGAATTTGGATGTGAATGCACAAGAGCAAGATCATCGTCACAACTCTTCATGATTATGTTTATCTATTAAATTTTTTTTGGTATCTATTTTTCATTAACACAGACACATGCACTTCTGATTAAAAAAATTCAATGTTTCTATATTCAGATTCGGCTTCAATCTTATATAATTCGTCGTGACTATTTTATAGTTTGTCATGACTATTTTATAGTTCGTCATGATAATACTAGGCATATTTCTTCCTGTTACAACCTTTCAGAGTCATACACAACAGGAAAGTATTAAATGAAAGAATTATTGTACACATAATTATTTATCAACGACAGCAGTCAGTAACCAGTATGAAATATAACATCTTTAGACAAATTTGAGTCTTCCTAAATTGTGTGCCTCGCTGTTGGTGTATGGTGTTAATCAGAGACCTCGTTCTTCTTCCGCCTCAAGACAACAACCCATGTAAAAAGTTCTAAAATCACTGTCAGGGCGCCCAAGGCTATGATGACTCCTGTGTACACTCTCTTCCAACCATCCTGGCCTAGAAACTCAAAACCCTTGTAAATGTTGATGATGCTGAGGATAATGATTGCGTAGCCCGTAGCATGGTGGTAGACATTCAATTATAATCTGATCTTATGGTCCTTCTTCGGCCTCAAAAGCAAAGCAAAAAACCTGTAGTGTTCCAAGACAAAAGAGGGATATGCCAATTTCTTCTGTGAACACTATTTGTAACACCAACAGATTTGCTGCCAAGCTTAAGTCTAGTACCCCAGCCATCAACTCCGATAATGTAAGCCGATGTTTGGCAAGCGATATGGAGCTGGAACCATGTTGGGTCAGCTGCCTTTGACACCTTAAGATACCGTGCAAACATTGCCCCAGCAAGCATGAGAACTCCCCAACTGATCGCATTCAAAATTCCATGGATCTGCAAAACCACATCACATTCAGAGTTTCCAATCTTTCATCAGTTGAACACAAAATCAATCCCAGAAAGGAAACTGATAAGTCGAGTTTTTGACTTATTAATACCCGTTTATCACTATAGCTTTGGCACGTTTTCAGAAATAATTAGATGTCATTTGATCTCCTTTCGTACGTTTCAGGTACAAAACAACGCATCTCAGTGTCAAAGCCAAAATACAAAAACTCGGGAAAAATCAGAGATTTGAGGCAAAAGTGGACTGAATGTGAGCTCTGCCGACCGGCTGGGAATCACCCCATATCCAACCGAGCGGCTGGATGGAAGAAGCAGACTCAATGGCGAAGAAGTCATTCGAGCCGACCGGCTGGCCAGAGTTCTCAGGAGGTCTCTCTCCAAGCATATTCTCAGCCGAGCGGCTCAAACGACCAACCGACCGGCTAGCCAAGCACCTCAGAAGCAGACAACATTCACCCTGCTCTAGCCGACCGGCTGGACTCTGAAGGCCATTCTCAGCCGACCGACTGAACCTGTTTCAGCAGAGGATTTTTACCCGAGGCTATAAATAGAAAGTGGTAAGTTTGACCTACTGCACACCTGGCTTCTTTGAGAGATTTTACAAGGAAAAGTGATCAAATCAAGGGCATCCATCATCATCCAATCAAGGAGGATTGAAGATCAAGGGAGTTTACTAGGATTAATCATCCTATTCTATTCCTCTTCTCTTCTCTTTAGATTGTGTAAAAAACCCTACTCACACCATGTTGTCTTACATGATGTGTGAGTAGTCCCCTTGTGCTTTGAGGGTGCTATTACCGTCTTTGGTACTCAATGATCATTGTATACACATTCATATGCAAATTTATGGAGTTGATTTCATTTTACTATGCTCTTCATTTTAGACATGTTGCTAAGTGTTTGATAAAATGCGTAAGTGACATGTTTGTGTTAGAACTATGATCTAAGTATTGAGAGAGCTTAGTGATGGTTTGGATATAGTAAAAATGAACTCATCAAACATCTATGAGAGTAAATGCATGGGTGAGGGGTTAACTAAGACTTAATGCATATAACATTTATTACCTTGGGAGATGTTCCTAGGATAATAAGTGCTATGGAGTGAATCAATATCTTTAGTTAGTGAGATTCTAGCTAAAAGGGCTTGACTAAGATTAGACTTGCATGATAGTTTGTCTATTTTTAGCCGAAGCTAGGTTTTAAACCCATCAACCCCTAAAATGACTAAATTCTTGTATACATGATCGTTGGGAAATTGCCAAGGAGGGGAGTAACCCCTCGAAACTCTCTTTAATCGAATTAAAATCCCCTAAAAACCACTTCATTACTTGTTTCTTGATTGATAATCATTCCCATAATTGAACTGAAGGAATAGCCGAGTAGAAAATTTGATCCACCTAGCGTACAATCTAATTGCTCCCTTGGGTTCGACACCGGTCTTACCGGTCAAATTATAAATATCTTTTGACTAATAACTAAAAATTACAACGTCAAAATGGCGCCGTTGCCGGGGAGCAATGGCTAGATTGTCCCTAGGAAAAATCATTTAGAACTCCGACTATTCCATGTTTTTCTTTATTTGTTTTGCATCTTGTGATTCTTGAGCCTTTTGCAATATCCTCACTTGTTTTATTTGTTTTCCCCTTGTAGGTTCATTTCTTTTATGCCACCTAAGACAAAGAAGCTTACTCAAGTTGTGGATAGAGATTTGAATCAACCGATAAGAGAATTCGTTAACCCCTACCCTACAAGGAGTAAGACAACCAAAGACAAAGGAACTACCTCGAACGCTCAAGGAATCATTCATCAAGACATGGGAGATAGAGATGGACTTCCTCCTCCCCCCTCCACCTCCCGCTCGACTACCACAAGCCCCTCAAGCTAGAGGGGTTCTCAAGGACTATGCCGCTCCTACGGCTTATGGATATCATTCTCCCATCCTTGTCCCGGTGGTGGATAACCGAGACTTCGATGTGAAGACCTCGACCATCCAAATGGTTCAATCAAACCAATTCTCGGGAAGAGACCATGAGGACCCAAACTCCCATTTGACCACATTCCTTGAAGTTTGTGCCACCTTCAAAATTAATGGGTTCTCCGAAGATGCAAAGCTCCTAAGGTTATTCCCCTTCTCCCTTACGGGAAGAGCAAGAGATTGGCTAAGAAGCCAAACACCGGATAGCTTTACCACTTGGGAGGAGCTTGCCGTTGCGTTCTTTAACAAATACTTCCCTCCTTCCAAGATGGCTTATTATAGAAATCAAATTACAAACTTTTCACAAATGGATGGGGAAACACTTTATGAAGCTTGGGAGAGGTATAAAGAGTATCAAAGGCTTTGCCCACATCACAACTTGGACGACCTCCTCGTTTTCCATACCTTCTATCATGGTGTTGATGGTGCCTCGCGGCTCGCACTTGACACCTCCGCGGGAGGAGCTATCATGGAGCTTGAACCTCCCCAAGGATATGCGGTGATCAAGAAGATCACAAAGAACTATTTCATGTGGGGGAGTGAAAGAGGGAATCCAAGAAGGAAAAATGAAAGGCATGAAGTAAAGGCGGTGAGCACAAGTGACTATGATGCCTTAAGGAAGGATTTTGAGAACCTCTCGGATGAGGTATTCAAGTTGAAACACCCGGAGAAAGAACCTTTAACAAACCAAAGTTGTGATATTTGTGAGGTGTATGAGCATGAGACCAATTTTTGCCCCTTGGTTCAAAGAGATGGACATAGATATGGCTATGAAGAAGCAAATTTTGTGGGAGGAAACCAAAGTAGAGAGTATGGAGCTAGTGCCACTCAAGGGCAAAATTCTCAAGCTAATTACACTACACCAAAGTTTTCCTCGGGATGGAGGAATCACCCTAATTTCTCCTACAAGACCACAAATCCCACTCGTCCCGACTTTGGAGCTACACCTCCCGGATTCGGTCCTAAGCCTACTCAAGCTAACCAAGCCTTCCCACCAAAGAACTAATTCCAACATAGAAATCAATATCAAAGTCAAGGACCGACTTTGCTTCAAAGGAACCAAAACCAAGGGCAACAATACCAAACTCAAGCCCAAAGGCCCTACCAACAAGTTGACCCCCCTCCACAAATTTCGAATGAACTCTCCGGTGTTGAGGCGATGCTTGCAAAACTCTTAGCTAACCAAGACGAGATGAGGCAAGAGTTGAAAGAGGTTAAGCAATCCAATCAAAGGTTGTAAACCCATAACAAGATGTTTGAGAACCAAATAGCTCAACAAGCCGAGTCCTCTACAAGAGCACAAGGAAAGTTTCCAGCTAAACCCGAGCAAGGGCAAAGAGAGCATTGTAATGCGGTCACATTGAGGAGTGTCAAGGAGCTAGATGATGAGCAACAGAAGAAGAAGAAGAAGGTTTCATTTGACCTTGGAGGCCAAGCTAGTGCCAAAATTGAAGAGTTAGATGAAGAGGTCCCTAACCCTCAAACCCAAAAGGAAAAAGTAGTGGAAAAAGAGAAAGAAGAATTAAGGCCATACACCCCTCCTATCCCTTTCCCACAAAGGCTAAAGAAGAAAAGCAATGACAAGCAATTTTCAAAGTTTGCCAAAATGATGAGGAAGCTTTGTGTTACCATGCCCTTCACCGAGGTAATCACTCAAGCTCCATCTTATGCAAGATTTCTAAAAGATGTTATTACTTGCAGGAGAACGATCGAAGACGTTGACACGGTGTCCCTCAATGGAGAATGTAGTGCCATACTCCAACCGCGCATGCCACCCAAACTTGTGGATCCCGGTAGCTTCTCCATTTCATGCTATATAAATGATGTTAAAATTGAACGAGCTATGTGTGATTTGGGTGCTAGCATATCGTTGATGCCTTATTCTTTGTGTAAGAAATTGAATATGGGTGAGCCTAAACCAACTCAAATGATTTTAAGACTCGCGGACCGCTCCTCAAGATTCTGATGGACCAAAGTTATACGAGTCAGAAACACAGTAAAACCCCCTTAATTAGACTGTTTGTCTATCTAACGTCTACGTGTTAGTCCCGATATATTTTCACAGGGCATTTTAGAGACTGAAGTGAAAACACGCTAAGGAGAGGATTTTAAGCTGAAAAGATAACAAGAGTCAATCCAAGGTCAAGATCATATGCCGACTGAAGAAATATCAAGGATCCTGACGTTGAATTGACCAGAATAAATTAATCAGAAGAATCAGGAGTGGAGTCAAGACAGACCGGGGAAGGAACACATTGACAGTTTTGTGAAAAGACTGCACAAAACTGTACAAACTCACACATTGGACAAGGATGACCGGCCACCACTCAAGGAGGTGGCCAAGGGAGGAGCTCCTCCCCCTTGGACCACCGGCAACCGGCGGCTATGGGAGGAGGGACCGGCGGCTTCACTATTCCGCCACTTGTCACCTCCTCCTCCTCCCTTCTCCTCACTTGGATCAAATGCACATGTCCACCATCTCCACCACCCATCTCCTCCCATTTTGGCTATAAAAGGAGGAGCTCCTCCTCCTCATTTCACACACCAATTCTCAAATTCACTTCTCTCTCTAGAAGTTGTAATATTTGTAATGTTGTAATTTTGCTTTGGAAATAAAGGAAAGCTCCCTTGGCGCTTCAACGGTTGTAAGTATTTCTTCGTATTTATTTACTGCTTTAATTTCCTTAGTATAATGTTTAGCGCGATGAATAGTAGCTAAACTAGTAGTTCGGTCTAAGGGGCGCACTTGTATTATAAATGTTTTAAGACTATTAACTTAGTGTTTAGTCTTAGTATTCAAAACTTGTTCTATGTGCCATATATAGTCAGAGTTTCCAAGGTTGAGTGGATGCTGTAACAAGCAAAGCTCTTCTGTGGGAATTCGTGATCATACTCAGGTAGTGGAAGCTGTAATAAGCAAAGCTATCTGAGGAGTTCGACTCATCCTAAATCCCATCTGGTCGAGCGTAACTGTGAGATCAGGTGGATGCACCCAGGCTAGCATACCTTAGGGTATTGGCGCTAGACTGAAATAGAACAGGAGTTGCTTTAAACCGGTGTTGCAAGTCTTGTGCTGTAACTAGCCTCGATTCACCGTTTGAATACTTAGATGATTCACTAATGGTCAATGATAAACAGGATATAATACAAGTCCCCTGAAACCGAACATTTCTCTTAATCATTAAAATAGTAATTTACTTTCCAGTATTAAAATCAACCAACCAACCAATCAATCAATCAAAATAGCTGGTAGCTTTAAAACCAACCAACCGACCTTAAACACGTTCCCACGCTGCGTAATTCCCCCCGAAGAACAATTATTCCCCTAGTTCCCTTGGGTTCGACCCCTACTTACCAAGTACTACCCAGTAGTATAGTTTCAAGTAGCGGACTATAAATTTATTTGCACAGTCGCTTTGACGACGAGCGGTTCTGTCAAATTGGCGCCGTTGCCGGGGAACTAGTCATCGGATAACTGTTCTTTGAACCGTTACGCGCTTCAAAACAACCATGTCTCGCGAAGAAAGTCACCATGACTTCCAGGATGACGAAGAAATAAACCTGTACGATCAGAATGATGAGGTACAGTTTCCATTCGTCGACGATCCAGAACAACTCATCAGAAACAGAAGAGCTCGTGATAGGGAAGCAGTCAGAAGAAACCAAGAATTACCCGAGGACCGAAATGCAGCTGGTCCAGTACAACCTCCTATCCATCCCCCACGACCACAACCTCAACCTCGATACATGCCAAGAAGAGAACCCGCGTTTGATGACTACTACGGAGATAACTACTACCTTGAACCGACGATGGGCGAGTTAAATGCCCCTAATTTCGAGACACAGCCGTGGTGTATCTATGAGAGCCCTCAATTAGAAAATATAACCATCAACGCATCAGTGGCACACAGCCTGCCAAAATTCTCAGGATCTCAAGGAGAATCTGCCGCAACTCACCTCCAACGCCTACATGGCATTTGCCAGAATCTAAAGCCCAACCGAGTGAATATGGACGACTTCAAGTTAAAAGCGTTTTATTTTTCCTCACTGACTCGGCAAGTGACTGGTTCCTTTCATTGCCTTCCGGAAGCATTAGAACATGGGTTCAGATGCAGAAGAAATTCTTAGATAAATACTATCCGGCTGGAAGAGCAATTCAAGTAAGGAAGCAACTACAGGAAATCAAACAAGGTCCCAATGAAACCATGTACGATTACCTGGAAAAGTTCAATCACCTAGAAAGGAGCTGCTGTACCCTTGGACTGCCCGAGAAACTCGTCATCGAGTACCTCATTGATGGATTAAGACCACTAGACAAAATGCTCTTGGATGCCTCAGCAGGAGGGTCCATGATGAATCTGTCATTAAGTGGCATCAGAAATCTCATCGCCAACGTTGCTGAAAATGCTCGATTTAGAGAAGAGACCACTCGCCAAGATAAATTCTCTCGATCAAAAAGGGTAGCACAAACTGAGGCATCAGTAAACTCCATAACTGAAAAGATGAAACAGTTAAAGGAGATGATGATTGAGATCATACGTAGACAGCCAGTTACGGTTAAACCTTGCGAGTTCTGTGGTTCTACGGACCACAAAACGGACGCATGCCCAACATTGATAGAAGAAGAACCGGCTGATGTAAATGCATTGGGTGGATATCAAGGATACAACAACGTCAGAACTGGACAAAATAGACAGTACGGTCAAACGTCCAACCCAGGCTGGCGTAACAACAATAGCTATCTTCAGACGGAGACACAACCAGCTGTCCCTCAACTAGCGCAGTCATTCTACCAACCACCCCACCGACAATATCACCAGAACACTCCATCAGCAGGCCAATATCACCAAAAAGGGCCAAATTAGTACCAAGCCAGACCGAGCAATCAGCAGGAGCCAAGCAAGTCGCTCAACGACACGATGAAGGAGCTTACGGGAAACATTAATCAGTTGGGAACTTCGCTACACCAGTACCAGGCAAAAACTGACGGGGCAATCTCAGAATTGACCAAACAAATGTCCCAGCTCGCCACCGCCATGTCTACACTCACTACTGAACCTGGCAGACTTCCTTCACAGACCGTTCAAAATCCAAAGGCAAATATAAGCATGATAAAGAGGTCAAGCATGAAGGCTACACTAGGAGAGGTAGCACGATCCCCAACTTACAAACTCTCGAACAATCACTTCAACCGCAGACGTCGGCCTGATTGGAATCAAGAGGAAGATCGCCCCAATAATGGCAGAACATGGGTTACACATGCCGACAATGGACGATATGCATTCACCGTCTGCATAACACCACCGCCTATTATACACACCGACGTACCAGCATCAGGATGGGATGACGACAACAACTTAAGGCTAAGGAATTGGCAGACTGGTCAACGAATAGAAAGAGCCCTCGTTTCAGACCATGAGTCACAACCGGAAGAGATAAAGACCCAGGAGCCTTTACAATCACTTGCTGTATTGGTGAAACCCAGATCCACAAATGCTTAGTCGATCTTGGGGCTGCTGTCAACGCCATGCCTTCCTCCTTGTATTACTTACTAGGACTTGGTCCGTTGAAACCTCCCCGGTCAAATATCGAGCTAGGAGACAAGTCATGCATCCGTCCGGTTGGAGAACTGGAAGATGTAATACTCCATGTGGGAGAGCTCGTCGTTGCTGCAGACTTCTATGTAATACCAACAGAAGAAACCAGCGAAGACGATCCTCCGACAATAATATTGGGACGACCATTCCTCTACGCCACTAAAGCAAGAATCGATGTAGGCAAGGGGTCATTATCACTTAAGTTCGGCGGCAAAATTGCACATTTCTACATTAATAAGAGCCGCCCGGACACGAAGAAACCGCCAGACATAACACCTATCTCAGATCACTGTACACAGTTTTCTGACCTGTCATTAGGGACCAGAAAAGTATCAAGACCAGCAGCTATGGTCAAAGGTCCCTCGCCTTCTCAGAGACGTTGGAAGGAGATACCATCAGAACTGGACCCAAACCCGTCATCTGCTAAAAAATCAGGAAGACTCACCGCAAGAATCAAAGTCGGTGGAATCAAGAAGTTCGACCTCAGCCACCCATGGGACCCAAACCAATGAACCACAAACGAGGTATCGTCGAGCCAACGACATTAAACAAGTGCACTGGTCGGGAGGTAACCCGACACTATCTTACTTTTCCGCACTTTAATTTCTGTCATTTAAATTCAGTATTTAGTTTTATGCTTGCATTACTTTTGAACTAAGGCACGCCTTCGTTCAAAAGTGGGGGGTGAGAACCACCTGTGTACATAAATAACATACAGCTGTTTTTTCTTTTTTAATAAGTACCTTTTTGAAAATATGAACTTAAGAATGTGAAAAAGATAAATCATAATTCATGCATTAACCTTGTGAAAATTCAACTGTTTAAAAACTTAGAATGTAACTTTCCATTTGTCCTTTGTGCTGAGATAACTAGGGATGTGGAGTTGATATAAACTGCCCTAGAGAGGCTTGGAAAGCAATCAAAGGATCAGATCAAACTATATGGTTTTCGAAGTCAGTGGAGGCTGCACTTCGGGTTTTCAGTGAATAATTGAAGTCAACTCCGCCATGAAGCATCTATGCAAAGGTGAGGACGGGAATCAGACCGTCCTCTCTCTAGTCAAAATAGTCGAGAAAATAGATGGGCGACCCTCATCTTGACCCGCGCAAAAAGACAAAGACGAGAGGAGCGGGGAGGTATTTCCATAGGCTTGCGGGCGATGATTGGACCTCCCAAAAAAGGCTCGAGAAAATGGACTAGCAATCACAAAAAGACGAAAAGCTCAATGAAGCAAATCAAAAGAGGCCAAAGGCCCAAAATTGTGAAGGTTTTAACCGAGCAAAAGTGAAGCACTCAAAAAAGTCAAATCAAAGGCCAAAGGCCGATTCACTACAACAAAAAAGCAGTCCCTCGCCAAAGAAGAAAATCAAAAAGGCTCAACTCACTGAAACCCGAATCGAATCACGTGCTAGAGAAAGCTACCAGAAAACCATATAGTAAGAGACGATCCCGAGGTTGCAGTCCAGGAACCTAAAAAGGGCTATCTCCCGAGACATCCAATATAATTTGCATCTCAGCACGGAGGTACAAGTATTAAGTTCCTTCTATTTATTTACGCAGTTTAATTTGGTAATAAGTAAGCAATGCATGAATTAGGATAGATCGAGTACCACAGTCTTATTTTCATATTCCAAAGCCAAAATTAGAACTTACGCCCTTTAATAGCATTGTTCGGGACGAACAACTAAAAGTGGGGGGTAATCTGATGGACCAAAGTTATACGAGTCAGAAACACAGTAAAACCCCCTTAACTAGACTGTTTGTCTATCTAACGTCTACGTGTTAGTCCCGATATATTTTCACAGGGCATTTTAGAGACTGAAGTGAAAACACGCTAAGGAGAGGATTTTAAGCTGAAAAGATAACAAGAGTCAATCCAAGGTCAAGATCATATGCCGACTGAAGAAATATCAAGGATCCTGACGTTGAATTGACCAGAATAAATTAATCAGAAGAATCAGGAGTGGAGTCAAGACAGACCGGGGAAGGAACACATTGACAGTTTTGTGAAAAGATTGCACAAAACTGTACAAACTCACACATTGGGCAAGGATGACCGGCCACCACTCAAGGAGGTGGCCAAGGGAGGAGCTCCTCCCCCTTGGACCACCGGCAACCGGCGGCTATGGGAGGAGGGACCGGCGGCTTCACTATTCCGCCACTTGTCACCTCCTCCTCCTCCTCCCTTCTCCTCCCTTCTCCTCCCTTAGATCAAATGCACATGTCCACCATCTCCACCACCCATCTCCTCCCATTTTGGCTATAAAAGGAGGAGCTCCTCCTCCTCATTTCACACACCAATTCTCAAATTCACTTCTCTCTCTAGAAGTTGTAATATTTGTAATGTTGTAATTTTGCTTTGGAAATAAAGGAAAGCTCCCTTGGCGCTTCAACGGTTGTAAGTATTTCTTCGTATTTATTTACTGCTTTAATTTCCTTAGTATAATGTTTAGCGCGATGAATAGTAGCTAAACTAGTAGTTCGGTCTAAGGGGCGCACTTGTATTATAAATGTTTTAAGACTATTAACTTAGTGTTTAGTCTTAGTATTCAAAACTTGTTCTATGTGCCATATATAGTCAGAGTTTCCAAGGTTGAGTGGATGCTGTAACAAGCAAAGCTCTTCTGTGGGAATTCGTGATCATACTCAGGTAGTGGAAGCTGTAATAAGCAAAGCTATCTGAGGAGTTCGACTCATCCTAAATCCCATCTGGTCGAGCGTAACTGTGAGATCAGGTGGATGCACCCAGGCTAGCATACCTTAGGGTATTGGCGCTAGACTGAAATAGAACAGGAGTTGCTTTAAACCGGTGTTGCAAGTCTTGTGCTGTAACTAGCCTCGATTCACCGTTTGAATACTTAGATGATTCACTAATGGTCAATGATAAACATGATATAATACAAGTCCCCTGAAACCGAACATTTCTCTTAATAATTAAAATAGTAATTTACTTTCCAGTATTAAAATCAACCAACCAACCAATCAATCAATCAAAATAGCTGGTAGCTTTAAAACCAACCAACCGACCTTAAACACGTTCCCACGCTGCGTAATTCCCCTCGAAGAACAATTATTCCCCTAGTTCCCTTGGGTTCGACCCCTACTTACCAAGTACTACCCAGTAGTATAGTTGCAAGTAGCGGACTATAAATTTATTTGCACAATCGCTTTGACGACGAGCGGTTCTATCAGATTCCCTAAGGGAGTTCTTAAGGATGTCCCGGTTAGAGTAGGGAATTTCTATATTCCGGGGGATTTTGTGGTGTTAGAGATGGAAGAGGACAATGAATTTCCCATTCTTTTGGGAAGGCCTTTCCTCTACACCGCAGGGGCTATATTTGATACTACTAAGGGGTCAATTACCATGAGAGTAGGTGATGAGGAAGTTGAATTTAATTTAGAAAAGGCACAAAAAGGTCCTAGTTCTACCATGAGTTGCACTTATCTAGACCTTGTTGATACTTATGAAATGTATGATGTGCCTAACTTGCTTATGGATGAAATTGACGACCTTGATTATGAGCTCCCAAAGCGTGTTGATTGTTGGGCTATCTTGAATGACGAAGATGAAGAGGGAACTCAAAGCGACAAAGGTAAGGAGTCTTGTTCGGTAGAGTTAAAAGCTCTACCAACAAGCCTAAGGTATGAGTTCTTAGGCCCCAATTCCACTTTGCCTATCATTGTGAATGCTTCTTTGAATGATAATGAGACTTCGAAATTGCTTGATGTGGTTAGAGAGCATAAAGATGCTATTGGCTATTCTATTGATGATTTGAAGGGGATAAGTCCCAATTTGTGCATGCATACAATTAATTTGGAGGATGATAGTTCACCATCTAGGGAACGTGCTAGGAGACTTAATCCCATTGTCGGTGAAGTAGTCAAAAAGGAAATATTGAAAATGCTTGATGCGGGAATCATTTTCCCTATTGCGGATTCCAATTGGGTGAGTCCCATTCATGTGGTACCCAAAAAGGGGGGAATGACGGTGGTTAAAAATGATAAGAATGAGTTAATACCAACTAGAACCGTCACCGGTTGGCGATTGTGCATTGATTTTCAAAAACTCAACCAAGCCACTAAGAAAGATCATTTTCCACTTCCATTCATTGATCAAATGCTAAAGACTAGCCAAGCATGATTACTTTTGTTATCTTGATGGATATAGTGGATTTTTCCAAATCCCTATTCATCCACAAGATCAAGAAAAAACTACCTTTACTTGTCCCTATGGAACATTTGCTTATCGGCGAATGCCCTTTGGACTTTGTAATGCACCGGTACATTTCAAAGATGCATGATGGCTATATTTTTAGAATTTATTGAGGAAATTATGGAAGTGTTTGACAGGTGTCGTTGTACTTGTGCAAAAACATTTATAATTCCGACTAGCAAGCGGTAAGTCGGGTCGAATCCACAGAGATCGGTTGAGAATCTGTTTCACTAAGTATGAAAGTAACAATGGGGGGGGGGGGGGGGGGGGTTGAATGCAACAAGTAAATAAAACGCAGCAAACAACTATGATTAAAAGAGCAATCGTCACACAATTTCAAGTATCAAATATTAAAGAACAGTGCAGGCTAGAACTCTTGACTATGATGCAAGACTAAATCATTAACCTAACCGTTTTGATTTCTAATGTTTTACAACTTATAGCTCCCCGCTAGGTTGCACTACAAGTTGTCCTAGGGTGTCAATCCTAGTGGTATATTACTCGTATCCTAGTTTACTATCCCCGCTAGGTTGCTAGTAAACTGTGATAATCGAAATCAACAAACTAACAGAAGCTCCCCCGCTAGGGTTCCACTTATGCTAGCACATCAATTCCATAAACATTGCATAATAATATAACGCAAAACATAGAAATCAATATAGGTCTCAAGTCAAAACATCACAATGTCGAGTTCTAGCCTACACATATGAGTTTAGCTACTCATCGTAATGGAATACATAATCGTAATTGAGTAAGATGACATGAAAATACTGATGTCGAATAATCCTCCGAGCTTTCTTCAATTGGAACCCTAATCCGAGAGTTCCCTTCTCTATTTCGTGTCTCTTTTCCACACTGGAATTCGAGGTCTGGTCGCCTTTGGTCGTTTCGGGTTTCGTGCTTCTAATTATCCTTTTATAATTCCCGAGATGCCAAAACGAAATTAAGAAATTCGACTTGCCAGCTGTCCCCACGGACGTCTCCTGTATTTGCTGTCCGTGGACGTCTCAGTAATTATGGGAATTCATAAGCCGTCCACGCCTCTAATTCTTCAGCCCTCCGCAGTTTGCACTGACAAAAATTCCAAAGTGCTTCGGACTTCATTTCTTTTCGCGCCAAACATCTTCAAATAGGCTCCTTTTAGCCGGTATTCCTTCCATGGTCTCCGAGTGTACCTGAGAACGAAAACTACACACAGGTAGTGAAATAATATACATGTAACACTAAGAGACGGGGTTTTAACATATAAAATAGTCATACAACTACGACTCATCAAACTACCCCACTCTTGAACTTGTTCGTCCCGAACAAGAACAAAACCATAGAACGAATTACAATATACTAGTCATGCTAATCCTTACATCTCAATCTCAAATACAGCAATTAATCTTATCATGCTTAAGATTCTAACAATGCGAGTAAAGATAGATTTTTCGATACTTGTTACCTCGCGAGTTGCAATTCAAACGACCTTGTATGTTTGGGAGATAGTCCCCTATAGGTACCATGGACATTGCATTCTTTTCTAAGTTTTGGTCTTTAGATTGAGTCGGCGGCTTTCTCTGACACGTGATTAATTCACTGCTTTCATACCATTGAGTCGGACCTTGATAAACGATACATTTTTGCTTGAATCAATCAGATTTCTGATTTTCTTCTCACTTAATGGTTTGCCTTCGGCTTTTGAATGTGTTTCTTGTCCACATAATCATTTGCGCCTTCTGCTCTTTTCTCATCCTCGTCCTTTTCACGCGAGTCAAGCCGAGGGTCGCTCGTCTTTTACCCCAGCTACTCGGACTAGAGATTAGACGGTGTGATGTTCTCTCGTCCCACCTAACCGCATAAGTACTGCAGTGGCGGAGCAGACTCTCAGGATTAGGCTAGTGAAGCGGCAACCTCCACCGCTTTTCTCAATCATCAGAATCAAAAACTCAGAACTTCCTGCAATTTGCCGTACCCTTCTAGGACATTTCTGTCAACTCCACATCCCTGCATATCACGACTCGAAAGAACAAAGCATCGAATTTTTTTGAAATTTCGCATTTTTAGTCAAATGAGCACAATAGTCATAAAAAACTGGAAATGAGATTTTTGACATATGAGAAAAGCATAGCAGTGCATCATCAGTTCATCATGAGTTCATCAAGACACAAAACATGCGACATAACAATTTAAAACAGACACGACGCACAACTGACTCAACAACACCCCACCCCACACTTAGATGGACCCGTGTCCTTACGGTACAATTCAAGAGATGAGATGTATAACAAAACAGACTCACACAAAATAAACTCAACAGACTCAAATAAAAATAAAAAGAAATAAATAAAAAACGAAAGGAACTGGTACTCCCCTAATAGTCCGGTGGTGGAGGTGTGCTCTGCTATTTCCCGCGGACGCCTTCATAATATAATGCCGCGGACGTCTCTTGATTTAGCTTAATTGGTATAGACGTCCGCGCAGGTAATGGTTCAGACGTGCGTGGAATGCACTGATGTAGAATTTTTTCCTTCGTTTGATCACCTGAAAACACCAGAAATAAAAAGAAATGCACTCGAGGCGCATTATCAGCTTCCCAATTCCACTATTTAACCTACTCTTAACATGAATAAAATAAAAACACACCGGGTTGCCTCCCGGTAAGCGCCTTTGTTTTACGTCCTTGGCTGGACATTACCTCTTTTGGAGATCAAAAGTTAGGATCCCATGGCTGCTCCAAGTCAAACTTATCGATCAGCGTGCTCCTCTCCTCAGCACGTCCACAAGTTAATCGTTCCTCAGTGCTCTGCCCGATATCAGGTGGCTTTGATCTCCAGTTCTTTTCTTTAGGTGTCCACCTCTTTTGCGCAACCACCCCACACTTTTGTTTCTTTACTCGCTTCTTATCTGGTGGGCGCGTTTTCTTTGTTACCTTCAGCTGCTCACTGACACCCTGAATCACACGCAACGATTCATCAGTTGTAATATTAAAACAAGTTTTACCAGCTATCTCAGGTGGTTTTCCCGCACAGGGCTGGTGGTCATCCTCAAAGACACGAAACTCAGCCACCTTGCCACCATATTTCAGCTTTATAATACCCTCAGTGACATCAATCTCCACCTTCATCGCAAACAAGATAGGTCGTCCTAGAATGAGTGTTGGTGACTCCTTAGTCTGGGTGTCCTCCATCTGCAAGACATAAAAATCTATAGGCACAACAACTTCACCAACATTCACGGTTAAATTCTCAAGCAATCCATAAGGATGAACACATGACTTGTTGCCTAACTCGATAGTTAACTTGATCAGTTTTACCGGTCCAAGTTTCAATGAACAATATAGATCATAAGGCATCACATTAATAGACGCTCCCAAGTCAATCAAACAGTGGGGAATAAGCGTGTTACCAATGCCACATGTTACCGTGATGGCACCTGGGTCTCTAGTCCGAGTGGTCAACGCTCCTTGTTTCCCTTGTTCCAATTCTTGCATTTGGACTTTGGTTTTCGCGTCCTCATCCCCCCTCAGTTGAATGTCATTATTTATAGCTTCTTGGCTCTCAATAACCTGCATGGGAAATGGCAATTGCACGAGAGGGTTAGAATTCAAAATTTGGAAATTGGTCACTGGGAATTCCGCGCACGTCTCATGATTTTCATCCACGGACGTCTCTTGATTTATCAGTAAGTCTTCAGGCGTCCGCGCCTTAATTGTGGACACGTCCGCGTTCTGCACTGAGGCAGCATCCAAATCTTGCTCTTTTTCTTCGTTTTCATCTTTTTCTTCAGCCTTCATCAGCCTTCATCTCCTCTTCATCCTTTATCACGATCACACTGACATTTTGCCTTGGATTAGTGATCGTTTGTGAAGGCAGCTTCCCTTTGTCTTCTCGTTGTTCATAAACGGCGCTGGCAATTTGAGACACTTGCCTCTTTAGCTCGTTAATGTCTCCAGCATGGTGGCCCATCTTTTGAGTGAGTTCTTTGAACATGCCTCTCACTTCATCCCTGAATTCCTTGATCGGGTACTCATCTCCTTGTCTGATTTGTGGTGGTTTGTATGGCTGCTTTTGTGGGTATGAGGATTGCCCCACATCGTAATTGTTGTTCCTTTGCCAACCACCATCGTTTTGCCTTGGCTGCCATTTGTTGTTGCCTTGATATCCATCATATCTCCTTGGTGGCAAATCTCCCTTGTTTATGTAGTCCACTATATTCACGTCTTCTGTTCTCTCCTGAAAAACAGCGTTATCATTATTTATCGAATTAAAAGTGGACTTGTTTACCTTACACTCCACTTGTTGATTTCTTTGTGGTAGTTGCGTCATCATCTTAGCCATCATATCCTTCAGTTCCTGCAATTCAGAATGTACACTTACGTTAGCAACATGTGCAGGTTTATAAGTTTCTTCTAAGTACCTTGTGCTCTCGGCAACTCTCTCAATCAACTCCCATATCTCCTCGGGGTACATGTCCAAGATAGACCCTTGAGCTGAGGCATCTAGCATTCTTCTTTCCATGAGAATCATCCCATCCATGAAGTATTCAAGCAGCATCCTCTGTGGGATTCCATGATTCGGACAGTTCTCTTCCAATTGCCTAAACCTCTCCAAATAGTCAAACAACGTTTCTGCACGTCCTTGTCTAAGCATAGAGAGCTCCTTCCTCGTTTGAGCCGCCTTCGAATGGGAGTAGTACTTGTCCATGAACTTCCTTTGCAATTTATCCCATGAAGTAATCGAACCTGAAGGTAAAGACATTAACCAAGATTTAGCTTGACTTTCTAAAGAAAAAGGAAATGTCTTTAATTTAAAAATATTTTCCGGAACCGATGCTGATTTCATGGACATGCAAACTCCATGAAATTCCTTCAAGTGCCTTAAGGGGTTCTCATCATGCATTCCTCCAAACTTGGGCAAGTGGTGTATCACCCCGCTCTTTATCTCAATATCATCTGCCTCCTCATCCATCCAAATGCACCAAGGCTCCTCATCAATAAATGGCGCACAAACTCCTCTCATCATGCGTCCCAAATCCCGACGCCTAGCTAACTGTCCATATTGATTTCCTCCACCGAGGTATTGTCGATCCAGCTCATCCTCGTAATCATCGTGTCTAGCTGCACGATGTCTAGCAAACTCATTCACAAATTGCTGATTTCTGGGGGGTGGTAATCTTTGATTAACAGGGGGCAGTCCTTGCCTCTGTTCCTGCATGTTATCTGCTAGTACACTTCCTCGCTCTTCACCATCACGTTCAACACTTCTCTGTGACATGGTTACTTAAACACAAAAAATAATCAAGTGACAAAAAATAAAAAGACAATAAAATAAAACTAAAAGAAAGAAATACTTAGTGAGATTCTTCGTTACCAATCCCCGGCAACGCGCCAACGGCGCCATTTTGACAGGTGTCGTTGTACCTGTGCAAAAACATTTATAACTCCGACTAGCAAGCGGTAAGTCGGGTCGAATCCACAGAGATCGGTTGAGAATCTATTTCACTAAGTATGAAAGTAACAATGGTGGGGGGGGGGGGGTTTGAATGCAACAAGTAAATAAAACGCAGCAAACAACTATGATTAAAAGAGCAATCGTCACACAATTTCAAGTATCAAATATTAAAGAACAGTGCATGCTAGAACTCTCGACTATGATGCAAGACTAAATCATTAACCTAACCGTTTTGATTTCTAATGTTTTACAACTTATAGCTCCCCGCTAGGTTGCACTACAAGTTGTCCTAGGGTGTCAATCCTAGTGGTATATTACTCGTATCCTAGTTTACTATCCCCGCTAGGTTGCTAGTAAACTGTGATAATCGAAATCAACAAACTAACAGAAGCTCCCCCGCTAGGGTTCCACTTATGCTAGCACATCAATTCCATAAACATTGCTTAATAATATAACGCAAAACATAGAAATCAATATAGGTCTCAAGTCAAAACATCACAATGTCGAGTTCTAGCCTACACATATGAGTTTAGCTACTCATCGTAATGGAATACATAATCGTAATTGAGTAAGATGACATGAAAATACTGATGTCGAATAATCCTCCGAGCTTTCTTCAATTGGAACCCTAATCCGAGAGTTCTCTTCTCTATTTCGTGTCTCTTTTCCACACTGGAATTCGAGGTCTGGTCGCCTCTGGTCGCTTCGGGTTTCGTGCTTCTAATTATCCTTTTATAATTCCCGAGATGCCAAAACGAAATTAAGAAATTCGACTTGCCAACTGTCCCCACGGACGTCTCTTGTATTTGTTGTCCGTGGACGTCTCAGTAATTATGGGAATTCATAAGCCGTCCGCGCCTCTAATTCTTCAGCCCTCCGCGGTTTGCACTGACGAAAATTCCAAAGTGCTTCGGACTTCATTTCTTTCCGCGCCAAACATCTTCAAATAGGCTCCTTTTAGCCGGTATTCCTTCCATGGTCTCCGAGTGTACCTGAGAACGAAAACTACACACAGGTAGTGAGACGGGGTTTTAACATATAAAATAGTCGTACAACTAGGACTCATCAGTGTTCATGGATGATTTTTCTGTGTATGGGTCCTCTTTTGATGATTGCTTGGCCAATTTGGCAAAAGTCTTGAAAAGATGTATTGAGACAAATCTTGTGCTAAATTGGGAAAAATGTCATTTTATGGTGCAGGAAGGCATAGTGCTTGGACATTTGGTCTCAAAAAGAGGGATTGAGGTGGATAAGGCTAAAGTGGAAGTTATTGAAAAATTGCCACCTCCAAAGGATGTTAGAGGAATAAGGAGCTTTCAAGGCCATGCCGGCTTTTATAGAAGATTTATCAAGGACTTCACAAAGATCTCAAGGCCTTTGACAAACTTATTGTGCAATGACACCAAATTCCGGTTCAATGAAGAATGCTTGGTGGCCTTTGAGAAGTTGAAAAAGGCATTGGTCTCGGCTCCCATTATTCAACCTCCAAATTGGGATTTGCCCTTTGAGCTCATGTGTGATGCGAGCGATTATGCTATTGGAGCGGTTCTTGGACAAAGGGTGGACAAGAAACTTCACGCCATCCACTATACAAGCAAGGTTCTAAATGGAGCTCAATTGAACTACTCTACAACCGAAAAAGAACTCCTTGCCATTGTGGATGCCTTAGACAAGTTTCGTTCATACCTTGTGGGATCAAAGACTATAGTATTCACCGACCACGCGGCAATCAAATACCTCTTGTCAAATAAATACTCTAAGCCAAGGTTGATAAGATGGATCCTCTTGCTCCAAGAATTTGATATTGAGATCAAGGATAAGAAAGGAGTGGAAAATGTAGTCGCCGATCACCTATTTAGGCTTGAAGGAAATGAGGAGCTCAAAGAAGACACTAGCCTCGTTGATGACTCTTTCATCGGAGAGTAACTTATGAGAGTTGAAGCGGGAGCCCTCCCATGGTATGCGGATATGGTAAATTTCGTGGTATGTGGGATTATTCCTCACGACGTGAACCACCATCAAAGGAGGAAATTCTTATCCGAGACGAAGAGGTACTATTGAGATGAGCCTTCTTGGATAGGCTATGCGCGGATGGATTGTATAGGACTTGTGTCTCCGAAGAGGAAATGAGGGATATCTGACGGAGCCCACTGCACTGTCGTTAAGGTGCAGTGTTCTCTGTACAAAATAAATTTATAGTATCCGCTACTTGTGACTACACTACTGGGTAGTAAGTGGTAAGTAGGGGTCGAACCCAAGGGAATTAGGGGAATAGGCTATTCTTTTAGGGTGATTGAACTGGGGGGAGCGTGTTTTATGGTTGATTGAGGTTTTAGCGCTCTGATTAACTACGTGATTTTTTGGGGGTTTTTAGTTTTGATAGCGGAAAAGTAAATACAGAAATTAAATGCTGTAAATACAAAGAAGACTTACAGTGGGTGATGCGTGATTGTAATTCCTCCGGTAGATCAGCAGTTGGTGATTGCGGTTTAACAGTTAAGAGAAGCATTCGGTTTCAGGTACTCTTGTATTATAACATGTATATAATAAACTGTTAGTAACTTTTCTAAGTATTCAAAGATGAATCGAGGCCCTTTCGTAGCGCAAGACTTGCAACATCGTTTAAAGCAACCCTTGTTCTATTTCAGACTAATTCCTCCTTTCGAAGTATCTTAGCCTTTTGTGCATCCACCTGATCTCACAGTTACGATTGACCAAGTGGTGTTTTAGATGAGTCGAACTTCTCAGATAAGCTTTGCCCTTTCGTAGCATCCACTTACCCGAGTATGTTCACGAACCCCACGGAAGAGTTTTGCCCTTTCGTAGCATCCACTCAACCTTGGAAATTCTGACTATAAATGGCACATAGAACAAGTTTTGAATACAAAGAAATGAAACTAAAAGATATTACAACATTATATAATACAAGAAAATACCTTCCACCGAATAAAGAGTTTAGCTACGAATATCCTTAGAGATGGATACCATAGCTAAATACTCGGGGGTTTTTGGAAACAGTAAGAGGGAAAGGGGTGGAATACTCAAGAACCAACAGGAGTATTCCTAATTCCTACTGAATACTCAAGAACCAACAGGAGTATTCTCTACAGTATTATAATACTCGAGAACCGACAAGAGTATTATAATTTCCAGTATAATACTCAAGAACAAACAGGAGTATTATTTCAAAATCGAACCAAACTTACAAGTAACAAACTTAGAGAGAGAAGTGATTTACAATTTTGGGGATGCATTTGTGAGGAGGAGGAGGGGTGTATTTATAGCCATGGGGAGGAGAAATGGAGGGCTAAGATGAGGGCACTTGTTGCATGGAGATTGGATGGGCAAATCAAGGGAGGAGGAGCCACCACATGGAGGGGCCAAAAGCCGCCGGTCAAGGAGGAGGAGGGTGGTGGCAGCCGCCGGTTGCCGGTTGCCTTGGGTGGAGGAGCTCCTCCCTTGGCCACCTCTTCATCAAGTCACCAAGTCATCTTGCCATATGTGAGTTTTGTACAGTTTTGTGCAGTCTTTTCACAAAACTGTCAGTGTGTTCTTTCCCCGGACTGTCTTGACTTCACTCCTGATTCTTCTGATTAATTTATTCTGGTCAATTTAACGTCAGGATCCTTGATATTTCTTCAGTCGGCATATG
This sequence comes from Rhodiola kirilowii, assembly GCA_033675215.1. NCBI lineage: Eukaryota > Viridiplantae > Streptophyta > Magnoliopsida > Saxifragales > Crassulaceae > Rhodiola > Rhodiola kirilowii. The sequence continues at coordinate 55,488,571 of CM066197.1, read as the reverse complement.
ATCTTGACCTTGGATCTCATCTTGTTATCTTTTCAGCATAAAATCCTCTCCTTAGCGTGTTTTCTCTTCAGTCTCTAAAATGCCCTGTGGAAATATATCGGGACTAACAGACAAAAGTTAACTAGACAAACAGTCTAATTTGGTGGGTTTAACTGTGTTTCTGATTCGTATAATTGTGGTCCATCAGAATACCCCCCACTTTTAGTTGTTCGTCCCGAACAATGCTATTAAAGGGCGTAAGTTCTAGGTTCGGTTTTGGCATATGAAAATTAGACTGTGGTACTCGATCTATCCTAATTCATGCATTGCTTACTTATTACCAAATTAAACTGTGTAAATAAATAGAAGAAACTTAATACTTGTACCTCCGTGCTGAGATGCAAATTATATTGGATGTTTCGGGAGATAGCCTTTTTCAGGTTCCTGGGTTGCAGCCTCGGGATCGTTTCGTACTATATAGTCTTCTGGTCGCTTTCTCATGCACGTGATTCGGTTCGGGTTTCAGTGAGTTGAACCTTCTTGATTTTTTTCTTTGGCGAGGGACTGCTTTTTTGTTGTAGTGAATCGGCCTTTGGCCTTTGATTTGACTTTGTTGAGTGCTTCACTTTTGCTCGGTTAAAACCTTCACAATTTTGGGCCTTTGGCCTCTTTTGATTTTCTTCTTTGAGTTTTTCGCTTCTTTGTGATTTGCTAGTCCATTTTATCAGCCTTCTTGGGAGGTCCAATCATCGCCCGCAAGCCTATGGAAATACCTCCCCTCTCCTCTCGTCTTCGTCGTTTTGCGCGGGTCAAGATGAGGGTCGCTTATCTATTTTCTCGGCTATTTTGACTAGAGAGAGGACGGTCTGATTCCCGTCCTCGCCTTTGCATAGATGCTTCTTGGCGGAGTTTGACTCAATTATTCACTGAAAACCCGAAGTGCAGCCTCCACTGACTTCGAAAACCATATAGTTTGATCTGATCTTTTGATTGCTTCCCAAGTCCTTCTAGGGCAGTTTATGTCAACTCCACATCCCTAGTTATCTCAACACAAAGGACAAATGGAAAGTTACATTCTAAGTTTTTAAACAGTTTGAATTTTCACAAGGTAAATGCATGAATTCTGATTTATCTTTTTCACATTCTTAAGTTCATATGTTCAAAAAGATACTATTACTAAAAAAGAAAAAACAGCAAGCATGTTATTTATGTACACAGGTGCTTTTCACCCCCCACTTTTGAACGAAGGCGTGCCTTAGTTCAAAAGTCATGCAAGCTTAAAACTAAGTACTGAAAGTAAGTGCAGAAAGTAAGATAGTGTCGGGTTACCTCCCGACTAGTGCACTTGTTTAACGTCGTTGGCTCGACAGTACCTTGTTCTGGATCATTGGTTGGGATCCCATGGGTGGCTTAGGTCGAATTTTGCCACTGTCCCGGTGTTGGTTTTCGCCTTTCTTTTTCCTGATTTCTTGTTTAGGTTGGAACTCCACGGTTTTGGTGCTTTTTCTTTCCATAGTTTCTGAGAAGGCTGGGGACCTTTTACCATAACTGCTGGTTCAATGAGCCGTGCTCTCTTGTTTTTCCTTCCGGGCTTCCATTGCACCGGGCCATGTCTTTGTCGCTTCTTAGTGTATGGCCGGTTGACATCTTTGTAGTTTTGGAAGTTTAGTCTTTTGCCAACCGACCTTAAGCATGCGCCCTTGCTAACCCTCTTCTTTGTGGCAGAGATGAATTGCCATCCTAGAACGAGTGAGTTTTCAGCCGGCTTTTCTTGGCTCATGACGAGAGAGTGCTCCATTGTTGGCTTTTCTTGCCTTTGTCCCGCTTCCAACTTGCCTTGCACCTCCTTATTGATCACTTTATCTTCAGGGGCTATGATCTGTATACAAAGCGAGGGGACAAGTTGGGGGACTTTCACCACAAGGGCTAGGTCTTTCTTGAGCAGTTCTTCAGTGAGGGTCGGGCCTAATTTGGCCGATTCCTCTTTGGTTATTTGTGAGTCCTCATCCTCAGTTGGCTCCGTGGGCTCCAATGTTGGCTCCTTTAGAGCCGCCTCCACGTCCATTACTGCCCCTGTACTGGTGTCTTCTTCCAGGTTTGTTGCGGGCAAGCTCGCAATGGGTGTGGTATTGGGCTCGTTTTGCACTGAGTCTACTTCCATCGTCGGTGCCTTATCTTCAGTTTGGTGCCACTGACCCTGTTTTGTGTTCTTTGCCAAATCATTTATGAGGCGCCAGGCTTCACCTATGGTTAACTTCCTGAGTGAACTCCCCGTTACATCATTAAATCTTTTCCGCTCAAGTGGCATCATTCCACCGAGAAATATTTGAAGAAGATTGAGTCTGGTGAATCCATGGTGCGGGTAGCTCGTTACAAGGAAGTCAAAGTCCGATAAGTAATCGTCCAATGTTTCGTCCCGGGATTGCTTAATGTTGATGATCTCTTCGCGGATTAAGAACAACTCCTCATCGTTCCAAGGCTCGTCTTCGTAGTATGAAGACATGGTGAATTATGTATAACAGACAAAAGAACAACTATCCATTCGCTAATTCCCCGGCAACGGAGCCAATTTTGACGGAGCCCACTGCACTGTCGTTAAGGTGCAGTGTTCTCTGTACAAAATAAATTTATAGTATCCGCTACTTGTGACTACACTACTGGGTAGTAAGTGGTAAGTAGGGGTCGAACCCAAGGGAATTAGGGGAATAGGCTATTCTTTTAGGGTGATTGAACTGGGGGGAGCGTGTTTTATGGTTGATTGAGGTTTTAGCGCTCTGATTAACTACGTGATTTTTTGGGGGTTTTTGGTTTTGATAGCGGAAAAGTAAATACAGAAATTAAATGCTGTAAATACAAAGAAGACTTACAGTGGGTGATGCGTGATTGTAATTCCTCCGGTAGATCAGCAGTTGGTGATTGCGGTTTAACAGTTAAGAGAAGCATTCGGTTTCAGGTACTCTTGTATTATAACATGTATATAATAAACTGTTAGTAACTTTTCTAAGTATTCAAAGATGAATCGAGGCCCTTTCGTAGCGCAAGACTTGCAACATCGTTTAAAACAACCCTTGTTCTATTTCAGACTAATTCCTCCTTTCGAAGTATCTTAGCCTTTTGTGCATCCACCTGATCTCACAGTTACGATTGACCAAGTGGTGTTTTAGATGAGTCGAACTTCTCAGATAAGCTTTGCCCTTTCGTAGCATCCACTTACCCGAGTATGTTCACGAACCCCACGGAAGAGTTTTGCCCTTTCGTAGCATCCACTCAACCTTGGAAATTCTGACTATAAATGGCACATAGAACAAGTTTTGAATACAAAGAAATGAAACTAAAAGATATTACAACATTATATAATACAAGAAAATACCTTCCACCGAATAAAGAGTTTAGCTACGAATATCCATAGAGATGGATACCATAGCTAAATACTCGGGGGTTTTTGGAAACAGTAAGAGGGAAAGGGGTGGAATACTCAAGAACCAACAGGAGTATTCCTAATTCCTACTGAATACTCAAGAACCAACAGGAGTATTCTCTACAGTATTATAATACTCGAGAACCGACAAGAGTATTATAATTTCCAGTATAATACTCAAGAACAAACAGGAGTATTATTTCAAAATCGAACCAAACTTACAAGTAACAAACTTAGAGAGAGAAGTGATTTACAATTTTGGGGATGCATTTGTGAGGAGGAGGAGGGGTGTATTTATAGCCATGGGGAGGAGAAATGGAGGGCTAAGATGAGGGCACTTGTTGCATGGAGATTGGATGGGCAAATCAAGGGAGGAGGAGCCACCACATGGAGGGGCCAAAAGCCGCCGGTCAAGGAGGAGGAGGGTGGTGGCAGCCGCCGGTTGCCGGTTGCCTTGGGTGGAGGAGCTCCTCCCTTGGCCACCTCTTCATCAAGTCACCAAGTCATCTTGCCATATGTGAGTTTTGTACAGTTTTGTGCAGTCTTTTCACAAAACTGTCAGTGTGTTCTTTCCCCGGACTGTCTTGACTTCACTCCTGATTCTTCTGATTAATTTATTCTGGTCAATTTAACGTCAGGATCCTTGATATTTCTTCAGTCGGCATATGATCTTGACCTTGGATCTCATCTTGTTATCTTTTCAGCATAAAATCCTCTCCTTAGCGTGTTTTCTCTTCAGTCTCTAAAATGCCCTGTGGAAATATATCGGGACTAACAGACAAAAGTTAACTAGACAAACAGTCTAATTTGGTGGGTTTAACTGTGTTTCTGATTCGTATAATTGTGGTCCATCAATATCCTATACCATTGCCACTCTTCCCAATATGGAGGACATGGTAGTGAAGCAAAAACGGTGTCAAAAGTCCTACAAAGTGGATTCTATTGGCCTACTCTCTTTAGTGATGCATATGAATTCGTCAAGGCTTGTGACCAATGCCAAAGGACGGGAAATATTTCTAAGAGACATGAAATGCCCCAACAAAGCATCCTACCGGTGGAAATATTTGATGTTTGGGGTATAGACTACATGGGTCCTTTCCCGTCCTCATACGGAAATCAATACATATTGGTCGCGGTTGATTACGTCTCTAAGTGGGTAGAGGCTGTCGCCTCCCCTACTTGTGATGCTAAGGTTGTCACCAAGCTATTCAAGAAGATTATTTTCCCGAGGTTTGGAGTTCCAAGGACCGTCATTAGTGATGGCGGTTCACACTTTAAGGAAAAACATTTTGAAGCGTTGCTCCGCAAGTATGGGGTAAGTCACAAGGTAGCAATGCCGTATCACCCACAAACTAGTGGGCAAGTGGAGATATCGAATCGGGAAATTAAGGCAATCTTGGAAAAAATGGTGGGAAGCTCAAGGAAAGATTGGTCATCAAAGCTAGATGATGCGTTATGGGCTTATCGTACCGCCTTTAAGACCCCCATTGGGATGCCTCCATATCGCCTCATATATGGGAAACCATGCCATTTGCTGGTTGAATTGGAATATAAGGCAATGTGGGCAATCAAATTCTTGAACGTGGACATACAAACAGCGGGAGAAAATAGAGTCCTTCAACTCCACGAGTTGGAAGAGATAAGGAATGAAGCCTATGAGAGTGCTAGAATCTATAAGGAAAAGACGAAGAAATGGCATGACAAGAGAATCTTTCGTCGTGAATTCAAAAAGGGGGAGAAGGTCTTACTCTTCAACTCTAGGTTCAAACTATTCCCGGGAAAATTAAGGTGCCAATGGAGTGGCCCTTTCACTGTTCACAAGCCTCACAAAGATGGCCATGTAGAAGTACTCAACACCGACGGAACCATCTTTACGGCCAATGGACAAAGGCTCAAGCACTATAGAGAACAAGCTCGGGATGAGCACAATGCAACTTATACCTTGACCGACCCATAAAAGAGCTACAATCCGCTTGAGGAGGGATCCTAGCAAAGGACTCCTCAAGTGTGTTTCTTGAGAAAAGATTCGGCTCGGTCTTTGCCAAGACGTTAAACTAGGCCCTAACGGGAGGTTACCCGGTTGTGAGTTGTCCATCTTTGCATAATTAATTTCATATATGTTTGGCAAGTGAACATTGAACTTTGAATGAGAACATGGTGCTAGGATGGTCTAAAATGCATGATTAGGTGTGCTTGGTGTGGAATTGTGCTTGCATGAATTATCTAGGTGATGGTGATGTCTTAAGTGTGGAGTGTATGATCCTAGCTTGCGTTTTGTGGAAAATCATATGTATGCTAGTGATTTCTTGGGAAAGCATGCCTTGAGGTTGCATTGAGTCTTGGGTGAATCTTGAGTGATGCTCATTCATGTTGCGGAGTTCAAATTTATAAATATGGAGTTGGGATTTAAACAAGGATCAAAGTATCTTTGGAGCAAGCACTTAAACCTTCCTGCTGAAAACAGCCCCAGCCGACCGACTGGTAAGTGACCGAAATTCCAGCCGACCGGCTCGATTGAAACCTCAGTAGCCCGCTCATTTCGCTTAGTCCCAGCCAACCGGCTCGACTTTTGCTATCCAAACCCCAATTTCTCCTTCATTCAAACTCTTCCCCTTCGCCCGACTCACTCATTCTCACTCAACCGATCCCCCCTCCTCCGACCGACCCCGACCTCCATCCAACCTCCACTTTCGGCCGCCCAATAACCTCACCTAGCCTCCATTCCTCCACCCCTAGCCACATCAGCCTCGCCGTGCACTCCCCCGAGCCTCACCATTCCACATCCCCATTTTCGATCGGAAAACCCAATCCGGCCCGATCTCCTTCGTCCGGCGTCGCCAGCACTCGTCCGACCGCCTATCCTACTCCAAATCGATCCGATTACAAACCCCAACCATCGATTTTGATCCCCGAAGCCTCCCAAAAAACCCAGAAAATTGGCCTCCCAATAGCCAGCTAGCCGACCGGCTGAAATTTGTCCCTCAGCCCAGCCGATTGGCTCGATCGTAGCTCAGTGCTTTCCTCAGCGCAATTCCTCCACTTCAAATCATGCCTCAAACCTGATTCTTCATCCCAAGATAAGTCTAAGGGCAAGGGGATTGCCCAAGTGCCATCGAGGGATATTCGGATCAAAGAACGGTCTGATAGTGATGACGATGACATGCCCCTTGTCACTCGCAAAAGGAACCAATTACGACACTCATTGAGAGAACTCAGCTCGGACGAGAAATTGGATTCCCCTCCCCCATCTCCCAGGCCTCCACCCAAGAAAAAGAGCAAAGTTTCAAAGCTACAAAAGAAGAGGACCCCTGCGCCTCCCATTGCGCGAGCACCATCACCCTCACCCCCAGCCTCTCCCACCATCGCACTCGCCCTATGTGTGCCAAGTGATGGCCCATTGGAGGGTCCCTTACCTCTCCCCACCCCTTACCCCTTCGACGAGCCTCTCGTGTTTGAAGATGAGACACATAGGAAGCGTCATGCATTATCACGAAGAATAAGAAAAAGGCATTGGCGACTCTATACCCGGACATGGAGCTTCTACGAGGCATCTACCTTGTGGTCGCTGATGAGGTACATTACCGACTTATTCACAGTGGATTAAATTTTCTATTTAATGAAGATCCGGGATGTTACCAAAGGGTGGTGGAGGAATTTGTTTACTCTTTTGATTGGGTGAAGGATGAGGAAGGGCAGTTTTATTAGAAATTCAGATTGGGGGGAAGGGATTTCAGGGTTAAGGAGAGTACGATTCGAGATTGGTTAGGTTTTCCTCCCGATGGTGGAGATGGGTCTAGGTTTAATGAGCACGAGCGTACTTGGTTTTGGAAGCAGATTTCTGGGCGAGACGAGTGGTTTGTGGCATCCTTTAACTCCTCCGCCATTACCACGCCAGTTTGGAAGGTCATTCACCACCTCGTTGCCATTGGGGTGAATGCTAGGAAGGGTGGAGCTAGATCCTTGTCCATCCCGGACATGAGGATTATGATGGTCATTAATCATGGGGGTGCCATAGATTGGTCGGCCAATTTTGCCAGGAGCTTTGAGAGTGTTGTTAAGGATACCTTGCGGAACTTGGCCTTGGGAGGAGAATCCTTGATTACATTGATCGCCATGAAGTGAAACTTCACTTTTGGCCACGAGGGATGCCCCGAGCCATCCAAGAGGATTCTGGACATGCACACCTTGAAATATATGCACCTTCTCAAAGTGAACGGTAGGACTTGGGAAACCGACACAAAGCCTCACAAGGGGGAGCTACGGATCAATATTGCACATAGGAGGCAAGCGTTCAAGGAGAAGTTCCCCCTCTACTGCCTAGCCAACCTCACCCCATCCCCTCCTTCCTCTTCCATCGTACCTCCCATTCCACACGACGAGCACGAGGCGCACGTCGATGAGGAGCTGCCACCCGAGGATCCTGTTGTGGGGAGTCCTCCTCCCGCCGCTGATGATTTGACTGAGTGGAGAGAGAGAGAGTCTCCTTTGACATTGCTGACTTAACGAGCGGCGTGGCCGACTTGAGGAGTGGCTTGACTCGCCTAGAGGACTTTGTTCGAGAGTCAGACGCGAGAGCTCGCCAGGAGTGGGAGTGGCTCCGGTCTACAGTATTATCTATTGCCAGAGTTTCCGATGGCCCAGTAGCTCCTCCAGTTGCTCCAGAGTTTTCTGCTCCTCGTGGCGCCTCCCCATTGCCTACCATGCCAGCTTCCAGAGTCGGGGAGGCGGACACACCACTTGCTGAAGGCACGATAGTGAATGAGAGTTCCGCTAGAGAGGAGGACTCACGATACACTGGTGCCACGATACCGAATGAGGAAGGTGTTGGAGATTCAGCTAGACAGATCAGTCCAGGAGGCGATGAGGCTACATCTTGAGCTTGTATTGCATTTTGTTCTTACTTTTGTCTATTCTTTGATGCTTTCTTGCTTAGATCATGTACTTGAATGTTAAGTCGCCTTTTGGCGCAATTTTGGATGATGTATGCCATTTTGAGTGCTTATACTCTTGACTTGCTTTTGGTTGTATGCTACATTTCCTATGATATTGAAGGTTAACGTTGAGTATTTTTGGGATACGGTCAAAAACAATTTGTAATTCAACCGGTAAGACCGGTGTCGAACCCAAAGGAGCAAATGGACTACACGCTAGGTTTATCAAGTTTTCTTACTCGGCAAGTCCTCAAATATATGATTGGTGTGAGTTATCAATGTAATCAATGATTCTAAAACAAGAATGAAATGGTTTTAGGGATTGAATTCAATTAAAAGCGAGTTTCGAGGGGTTAATCCCCTCCTTGGCAATTTCCCAATGATCATGCAAACTAGAGTTCAATTAATTACGAGTTGATAGGTTTTGAACCTAGCTTAGACTATGAATTAGGCAAACCATGCATGTCTAATCCTAGTAAAGCCATCTTAGATAGGATCTCACTACTTAAAGGATATTGACCCCCTATATGCATTTACCCTCATAAATGCACATGCACAAAGTTCTAGTTCACCTCTCACCATGCATTTACTCTCATAAATGTCGGTTAAGTCCATTTTTACTACATCAAAACCATCCCTAAGCTCTCTCAAGACTTAGATCAAAGTTCTAACATAAACATGTCACTTGGGCATTTTATCAAACACTTAGAGACATGTCTAATATGAAGAGCATAGTAAAATGAAATCAACTTCAATAAATCCATTCAAATGTGTATACAATGATCATTGAGTACCAAGGAGGTTCATAGAACCCTCAAAACACAAGGGGGACTACTCACACATCATGTAAGACAACATGATGTGTAGGTTTTTACAAATAAATCTAAGAGAAATAAGAGGGAATAGAGTAGGATGATTAGTCCTAATGAACTCCCTTGATCTTGATTCCTCCTTGATTTGATGATGATGAAACCCTTGGTTTGGATCACTTTTTCTTGTCTTCTCTCCAGAAAATTCCAAGATGGTAGGTCAAACTTGCCTCTTTCTATTTATAAGCTCGTCAGAAATTCGGCACTGTAGCAGGTCCAGTCGATCGACTGGCGTTGGGCTGATGGCCCAGTCGATCGACTGGAGGAAGAATTGTCGCCTGGTTGGCAGAATCTCAGTCGATCGACTGAGTCAGGATAAACTCCCAGTCGATCGACTGAGGAAACTCAATTTACAGCACCTCCTGTTAGTCTGTTTAGTCGATCGGCTGAGTCCCTGTCGATCGACTGAGCGGTCACGTGATCTGCATGCTATGGGCAGGGGATTCTTCAGTCGATCGACTGGATGGTAAATCGATCGACTGGCGCTGGTCGGTTTGCAACTCCTCCTGTTAGTCTGTTTAGTCAATCGATTGGAGCAGGGGAGCTTCCCACTCGATCGACTGAGGAGCAAATACTGCCAATTTTTGCTCTAAAACACCGATTTTCCCCGAGTTTCCTTCCAATGGCTCTTGACACTGAGACATCTTGCTTTGTACCTGAAACGCACGAGAAGAGGATCAAATGACATCAAATAGTAGTCGGAATCGAACTAAAGCTATAGTGAAAAACGGGCATTAATGAGTCAAAAACTCGACTCATCAACACTCCACACTTAAGCTTTGCTCGTCCCGAACAAAGTATGCAAATATGCCAAGGAAGTGCAAATGTCGAAATGCTAGTGGTGCTATGTTTTTCGTGCATTTGCCTCACTAGATTTCTCAAGGTCTCGATCCTTATTTCTAAACATGTTATTAAAAAGTAAAGGACAAGTATGTACAATCTACCTAGCTCCTTTTCGTAGGCGTTACGAATGCATTTAGCGCATGCATTAAGCCTTTAAACCCCTACGCTACCCTAGTGGACGAGTTATAGTCTCGTGAGAGTTTTCAGAAAAGGGAGTACTCACAAATCCCAAATATGCACATGTCCCATAAGAGTGAATGCAAGAGTGCTCAACCAAGGCTACGATTTTTCAAAACCAATCCCTCACCCCAGGCTAGACTAGCGCCACAATATCATTAAAAGAACTTTTTTCCCTTGGGTACCTTTGAGGACATGCATTCATGGTTATCAACATTAGGGCTATGAAAAGTCTCATCCAAAATTCTACTCATTTTCAAGGCAACACAATAGAGGCAAGGTTGTAGCTCGCACAATAGAGTGTCAACCGCTCACCTATGCTAGCTAGGGCTAGTCCAAGGGCTCGCGATAAGGAACTCATTCCCAAGTTTTAGGCGCTTAAGCCGTAATCCATAAGGGAAGTGGAGTTCGACACTAGAGTTCTTTAACAAACAAGTCATAAACCGAATGAATATTCCCGTGCAAGCACATGGGTCGTCCAAGAGTTATTCCAACTAGCACACAACGCGAATGTTGAATCCCACATGAATGAAGAATGATGGAAGAACATAGAGTCAAGTTTTAAGTGCTTCTTATTTTCTTTTTGAACCTTCCTGCTCTCACTCATCATTGTCCTTTTGACGCGAGTCAAGCCGAGGGTCGCTCGTCTATTTTCCCGGCTATTAGGACTAGAGATTGGACGATGCGTGCCACCATCCCACCAAACCGCATAAGTACCGCGGCGGCGGAGCAGATTTTTTTTTTTTGAAAATGAACTCCACACTTAAAACTTGACAATATGTTCAAAAAGTGTATGGAATGTGCGGGGAACAAACATAAGCAAGGCACCGTGTTAGGGAACTCAAGTCACCAAGGAATATTCAAGGGGTCTAAGTTTTTCATGAAGATTTTTAAAAGTGTTTGCTAGCTTGATCCAAGGTGTTGCAACGAAAATACTTAGAAAGTTGGATAGACGAGATATAGCAATGATATTAATTCTCAAGAATGCATGCTCATAGGACTAGGTCGGTAAATGTGGCACATAGGCTAGATGTGATCTATAGGGATTTAGAATTTAAAATCACAAGCCTATGAGGTTAAAACACTCTCATGTTGGGACAATGTGCAAGTATGCAAGTGTCCATCTAGAAATGATATGTATAGCATGCAATCATGTGAACTATGCGCATCAAAACCACTCCACACTTAATTCAAGCTTAGTCCCTAAGCGCAAAGAATGATAAAATAAAGGCAAAGGCGCATAGGAACTCCCCTCGTTTGTAGTGCCGGTGATATAATCCATAAGAGTGAGAAATAGCCTTTTGGTTGCAAGTGTAGATATAAGAGGGTGTTTTAGACATGATAGGAATATGTGAATGTATATCCTGTGGAGTGAACAATATAAATGGTAAACACCTCCAATATCATCATAAGAATATAGCATACAACCAATAGGCAAGAAAGGATAGATATCACCAAAAGAGCATACATCATCAAAAATGCGCCAAAAGGCGACTTATCATCCAAATCAACATCCAATGCAACAAGTCAAATAAGGAAAATACACATGTGGAAATAGAAATGAAGCATGGACTAAGATGTAGCCTCGTCGTCTCCCGGAGGGGTCCTCCTAGCTGAATCAACGACTCCATCATCCTCAAGCGGCTGCGTGGAGCCTGGGAATAGCGGGCTACCCTCGCGAAAGGAATGATCTGGCGGACCGGTGTCTCCTGTGAGACGCGATCCCACCTCCCCGACTCTGGAAGCTGGAGTGGTGGGCAAAGGGGAGGTGCCACGTGGAGCTGAGAACTCTGGAGCGAGTGGAGGGGCAACTGGAGTGCTGGGGCCTCTGCCGAATGATAAAACCGTGGATCTCAGCCACTCCCACTCCCGGCGGGCTCTAGCATCAGACTCTCGGACAAAGCCCTCGAGGCGAGTCAGTCCACTCCTCAAGTCTGCCACGCCGGTCGTCAAGCCAGCAATATCTGATGTGACTCTCTGTCTCTACTCTGCCGTGTCATCAACGACTGGAGGGGGAATATCGACTGCTGGCTCTACTGGTGGCAACTCCTCATTTACCGCTGGGAGCTCCTCATCTGCCTCTGGAATGACTGCCGGTGGGGGTGGAGGAGGTGAACCGGGAGGAGAGGGAGAGACAGTAAAGGGGGTGCTGCTGCTTGAACAACCTCCGCCTCGAGGCAGCAGCGGTCACAAGATCTTCCACATGAGGCGATGGGTCACTGCTCCACGTCTTACCGTCCCGCTTGACCATATGCATATTCTTCATCAAGTCTATGTCAAGCTTGCTCCTAGTAGGGGCCTCACAACCCTCGTGGCCAAAGGTGAAGTTACACCTTTGGGCTAACAATGTAATCAAGGAGCCGCCTCCCATGCCCTTGTTCCTCGTAGTCGGCTTCACAACGGCCTCAAACCGATTGGCAAGGACCACTAGCCAATCAATAATCTCCCCGTGATCCATGGCAACCATGAGGTCCATATCTGGCAAGGTCACCTTCCTACCCCTCTCTGTCCTCGTATTGATACCAATAGAGATGGCGTGGTGCATAATCTTCCAAACTGGGTCAACGATCGCAGAAGAATTATATAAAGATATGAACCACTCATTCCTACCAGAAATCCTCTTCCAAAACCTGGACTGGTCGTGCTCAGTGAATACCCGGGGCAAACCCACAGGCTGTCGAAAGCCAAACCACTCTCGGATCGTACTCTCCCTGATCCGGAAATCCCTACCTCCCAACATAAACTTTCAATAATAAACTGAGGCACCATCCTCCCCCACTCTCTCCTTAACCGACTCAAACGAGCACAAGAACTCCTCAACTACCCTCTGGTAGGAGCCCGGATCGTCAGCAAATAGAAAAGACAAACCATGAGTAGTGAGCCGAGATTGTACCTCAGTCGCGACAACATCGTCGATGCCGCGGAGTAAGTCCATGTCCAGGTACAATGTCGGGATGGCCTTCTTCTTCTTCGCAGTGATAGTAGAGTGACGAGTCCGGTGCTCCTCGTCCCTGAAGACCAAGGGAGCCGAGAACGGGTACGGGACCGGAATGGGCATCGGTCCCTCATAAGGTCCCTCATGAGGCTCAATTGGCACTAAGGCCATGGAGGAGGGCGCAGCAGCAGGGCGTGGGGGCAATGGCACACTGGGAACAGCAGGCACTGGTGCTCTCTTCTTCGGAGCCGGTTTCCTCGGTGGAGGCTTCTTCTTCTTTGGTGGTGGCGAGGAAACCGGCGCGGCCTCAATCTCCTCCTCTGATCCCGAGCTAACATCGGCTAATGAGCCCCTCAATAATCTCCTCTTGCGCGAAACAAGAGGTCTATCGTCCTCATCCTCGCTACGAAACTCATCGATTTGGTCTAAAAGAGAGGGCTCATAAGCAACCCCCCTCCCCTTCGATTTGGATCTGGATGAAGAACCGGCACGACCCATAGTGCACTGGAAACGGAAGCACAAGTCGAATTGAGCAAAAACTCAAAAATGGCACTGATTTCTGATCGAGTCGATCGACTGGAATGGAACAGTTCCCTCAGTCGATCGACTGAAGACTGAATTTCACACGGGATTAGGGCAGTTTTGGGGTTTTTCGCCGGAGGGGATTCCGAATGAAATTGATGGGTGGGGTTTGTAGGCGGGGCAGTTAGGAGGAGATAGGCGGTTGGATTGGGCGAAAACACCGGTGGACGGAGGAGATCGGACGGGGGTGGAGTTTTCCGATCGGAAAGTTGATTTCGGGGCGGATTTAGGAGGCGGCTGAGGGCGGTGCGATGGCGGAGGTGTTACGAGGCTAATGGTAGCGAACCGGCGAGGATTTGAGGAGGATCGGATCGGAGGAGAAAAGGTTTTGAATTTAGGGTTTCGAAAGAATGAGAAAGAAGAAGGAAACTACGATTTTTTATAAGGAATTCTCAGTCGATCGACTGGGAGACCAGTCGATCGACTGGCGTTGCTCAAAAAACAGGAGCTCCTGAAACATCATCTAGTCGATCGACTGGGCTATAGCTTACCTCCAGTTGATCGACTGAACCCAGATTTCTGCTTAAAATTTTTTTCCTTTTTCCAACTAATCCCGACTCCACACTCAGAATTTCTACCCAAAATCAAGAATATGTACCACTCAAAATATCAAATATAATCAAGGTACGCCCTCCTAATCAATCGCTAGCACATAAACATACGATTTTCAAACAAAACAAGCTAGGATTAACACTCCACACTTAAAATTTCACCCTCATCAAGAAGATTCATGCAAGCTCAATACCACATCGCACACACCCCTAATCATGCATATAAAATCATTTAGATCACCAAGCCACATTACAAGTTCACAAAAGCATGCTACACATATTTGGAAGTTATTTGTGCATGGATAGACAACTCACAAACCGGGTTACCTCCCGTGAGGGCCTAGTTTAACGTCTTGGCAAAGACCGAGCCGATCCTTTTCTCACTAAGAAGCACACTTGAGGAGTCCATAGCTAGGATCCCTCCTCAAGCGGAATAAGGCACTCTATGGGTCGGTCAAGGGGAATGTGACATTTTGCTCGTCACGAAATCCTTCCCTATAGTGCTTTAGCCTTTGCCCATTCGCCGTGAAAGTAGTTCCATCATTGTTTAGCAATTCAACATGGCCATATTCGTAGGGCTTGTGAACAATAAATGGGCCACTCCATCGGCTCCTCAATTTTCCCGGGAATAATTTGAGCCTAGAGTTAAAGAGCAAGACCTTGTCTCCCTTTTTGAATTCACGACGAAAGATCCTTCTATCGTGCCATTTCTTGGTCTTCTCCTTATATATCCTAGCACTTTCGTAGGCCTCATTTCTTATCTCCTCCAACTCATGGAGTTGAAGCACCCTATGGTCTCCCGCCGTTTGCAAGTCCATGTTCAACGTTTTAATTGCCCACATCGCCTTGTACTCCAATTCTACCGGTAAGTGGCACGGTTTCCCATAAATGAGGCGATAGGGAGACATTCCAATAGGGGTCTTGAACACCGTACGATAGGCCCATAGCGCGTCATCTAGCTTCGATGACCAATCCTTCCTCGAGCTCCCCACGGTTTTCTCCAAGATTGCCTTGATCTCTCGGTTTGAAATTTCCACTTGCCCACTAGTTTGTGGGTGGTATGGCGTGGCAACCTTGTGATTAACTCCATATTTCCGAAGCAAGGCCTCGAAATGCCTTTCCTTGAAATGCGAACCACCATCACTTATGACGGTCCTTGGCACCCCAAACCTTGGAAAGATGATTTTCTTGAATAGCTTCATGACCACCTTGGCATCACAAGTAGGGGAAGCGACGGCCTCTACCCATTTCGAGACGTAATCAACCGCCACCAATATGTATTGGTTCCCATATGAAGAAGGGAAAGGACCCATATAATCAACGCCCCATACATCAAATATCTCGACCGGGAGGATGCTTTGTTGGGGCATTTCATGCCTTTTAGAAATATTACCGGTCCTTTGGCATTGATCACAAGCCTTCACGAATTCGTAAGCATCGCCAAAGAGAGTTGGCCAATAAAAGCCGCATTGTAGTACCTTTGACGCGGTTATTGCTCCACTACCATGTCCTCCATATTGAGAAGAGTGACAATGGTAAAGAATTTCTCTCATCTCTTCTTCGGCCACGCAAGTTCTATAAAGCCCATCCGCGCAAAGCCTATAAAGGTAGGGCTCATCCCAATAGTACCTCTTAGTCTCGGAAAGGAACTTCCTCCTTTGATGGTGGTTCATATCGTGGGGGATAATCCCACAAACCATGAAATTAACGAAGTCCGCGTACCAAGGAAGGGCCTCCGCCTCAACTCTCATGAGTTGCTCTCCAATAAATGAATCGTTCACCGGTCTAGTATCCACCTCAATCTCTTCATTTTCTTCTAGCCTTGATAGGTGGTCGGCCACCACATTCTCTACCCCTTTTTATCCTTGATCTCTATATCGAATTCTTGGAGCAATAGAATCCACCTTATCAATCTTGGCTAGGAATCCTTCTTAGCTAAGAGATATTTAATAGCCGCATGATCCGTGAATACTATAACCTTTGAAGCCACAAGATAAGGACGAAATTTGTCGAAGGCATACACGATAGCAAGAAGTTCCTTCTCCGTAGTTGTATAATTCAATTGAGCACCACTAAGAACTTTGCTCGTGTAATGAATAGCGTGGAGCTTCTTATCCACCCTTTGCCCAAGAACCGCCCCAATGGCGTAGTCACTAGCGTCGCACATAAGCTCGAATGGCAAATCCCACCTAGGGGGTTGAATAATAGGAGCCGAAATCAATGCCTCTTTTAACTTCTTGAAGGCTACTAGGCAATCTTCATCAAAATGAAATTTTGTATCATTGCATAGAAGATTTGTCAATGGCTTTGCAATCTTCGAGAAGTCCTTTATAAACCTTCTATAAAATCCGGCATGACCAAGGAAACTCCTAATTCCTTTCACATCTCTTGGAGGTGGCAATTTCTCCATGACTTCAATTTTTGCCTTGTCCACCTCGATTCCTCTTTTTGAGACCAAATGACCAAGCACTATCCCCTCCTGCACCATGAAATGACATTTTTCCCAATTAAGTACAAGGTTCGTTTCAATGCATCTTTTCAACACTTTTGCCAAATTGGTTAAGCAATCATCAAAAGACGAACCATAAACAGAAAAGTCATCCATGAATACTTCCATAATCTTTTCAATAAATTCAGAAAAAATAGCCATCATGCATCTTTGAAATGTACCCGGCGCATTACAAAGTCCGAAGGGCATTCGCCGATAGGCAAATGTTCCATAAGGACAAGTAAAGGTGGTTTTCTCTTGGTCTTGAGGATGAATAGGGATTTGGAAAAATCTGCTATACCCATCAAGATAGCAAAAATAGTCATTCTTAGCTAGTCTTTCCAACATTTGGTCAATAAATGGAAGGGGAAAGTGATCTTTTCTAGTGGCTTGGTTAAACTTCCTATAATCCACACACATACGCCACCCGATTACCATTCTTGTGGGGATTAGTTCATTCTTCTCATTTTTAATAACGGTCATTCCCCCCTTTTTCGGCACTACATGAATGGGGCTCACCCATTTAGAGTCCGCAACGGGGAAAATAATTCCCGCATCAAGCAATTTAAGCACTTCCTTTTTAACAACCTCCCCAACAATAGGATTCAACCTCCTAGCTCTCTCCCTAGATGGCATACTATCGCTCTCTACATTGATTTCGTGCATGCATAAATTGGGACTTATCCCTTTCAAGTCATCAATAGAGTAGCCAATAGCACCCTTATGCTCTCTTACCACATCAAGCAATTTTGAGGTTTCAATATCATTCAAAGAAGCATTCACAATGATAGGCAAGCTAGAATTTGGGCCTAAGAACTCATACCTTAGGCTTGTTGGTAGAGCTTTAAGCTCTACCGAACAAGACTCCTTACCTTTGTCGCTTAGAGACCCTTCTTCACATTCTTCCTCCAAGATAGCCCAACAATCGGCAATGTCGGGACGCTCATTATCAAGGTCAATAGCACTCATGAGAAGGTTAGGCACATCATACAATTCATAAGTATCAAATAGGTCTAGATAGTTACAAGTCATTGTAGAACTAGGACCTTTTTGTGCCTTTTCTAAGTTAAACTCAACCTCTTCTGAAATCTACTTGTCTTAGTCAAGACGAGTTCTAGATGGTGTTCGAACTGCGTCTCGAACACTTGTTGAACAGTTTCAGGTTGTGTTCAAACAGAGGCTGGAACACCTTAGCAGACAGAACGTAAACAGAACAAACAGGAGCACACACGATATGATAACCCAGTTCGGCCACGCCTACTCTGGGGGGTTTCCCACACCCGGAAAGGGACACAAATCTTATTACGAGTTTAGGGTTACAAGAGGTCTTACTCTTACACAACTCCTCGTTTGTAATGGCCTCACCACTAACACTCCGTCTCTCGGATTTGCAATCTTGGTTCGTCGCTACTCCCCTCGATCCCCTATGGGTAGGACGAGACTTCCCTCTCGGCCTAGTCTTGGACTTCTCGGAAGTCCAGTCGCCTTCTCTCAAAGACGTATGTTGATCACCGTGTGTGTGTGCGCTTTGTTGTCCTTCAAGAACAGTCTGAACAGCACACTGAACAGACTGTTACTTCCCCGTTGATATTCCAGTGTGGAATAATCAACCGGCGGTCGCTCCTCCTCCAATCTCACGAACTCTCGTGTTTATCTTTTCTCTCAGGAAGCGACCCTGAATAAGGACGCCCTAGCATTGTATTTATATGCTTTGGACGAAACCCTAATCAGCACAAGATAATCCCATCAAATATTTAGGAAATATTCCTAAATATTTGATGTATATCTTTTCAAATCGGTTGGAAGAATATACGAAGACTTCTTCCCCAAGTCAGCCACGTCGCCTTCAATGTAGATATTCATTCGAATATCTGATGTTCAAATAATTCGATGGCCGACTTCAAATCTTGATCTTTGATCCATATCTTGTCAAATATTTCGGAGATACTCCTAAATATTTGATAGATATTCAATCTCCTCCATATCCAATCTTTGGAGATAACTTTCGTGCCAAGCCATCCTATATTCTCTCAGCCAATCTGCATATATTTGATCGCCTCTTTGATCTTCGGTGATGACTTGTCGATTGGCTCCAATCAAATAATCTCGTCGATATCTTTTGGATATTCAGCACTTCATTCCAATCTTCAAGAAGATCTCGATCTTTCTTTATCACCAAGTAATTCCGAATCTTCTTAATCGACTCCTAATTGATGTGAGGATATTCATTTGAATATCTGATACTCTAATTTATATTTGAGCCGACTCCAATCAGATCAGATCTTCGATCGTCCAGATTAGGAAAACATCGTATCTTCAGATCTGCTGTATGCGAGTTCCAGTAGTTGATTGAACACTCCTTGAACTCTTGCTTGAACTGTCTAAAGCCGTTTCTCCTTGAACTCCAGCTTGAACTGTCTAAAGCCGTTTTGCCAAAGCCATGCCATTCATGGGAACATCAATCTCCCCCTTGGCATTTTGGCAAAACCAAATCTACGCTTTAGACACAACTTGAGGAACCAGAACAGTTACCTCAAAACACTCCCCCTTTTTGCCACAAACTGGCAAGGGGTCCAATCGAGCAACCTGGTCTCTTCGACAACTGGAATCTTGTCAACTCCCCCTCGAACATAGCCTGGGACAGTGACACATGCTGTGAGTCTGTCGAACCATGGTGTCTCAGCAGCTGTTCGACCACCGGAATGATCTCTACCTCCTTCAGTAGCTGTCCACGCTCAGCTCAGGACATCTTCTCACCAACAACTCTCCTCATAGATTACTCAGGAAAATTCTTCCTCTTTTAGTTGATTGATTCTTGTCCTCTGCGCCTGTTCGACCTCCAGTATAATCTTCACCTCCTCCAGTAGCTGTCCGCGATCAGCTCGGGATAACTTCTCACCAGCAGCTCTCCTTATAGAAGACTCAGGTGTGTCCTTCCTGTTCAACCCGGGGTCCTTCAGATCATTCGTATGTCGACCCTTGAACAGCTTGTGATCAACTACTAACTTCAACGAAGCACTTGACAGTCTGTCCTGTTCTGTCTTCAAATCTTGATGCTGGTTGGTGGTGCAGAGACTTGGTAGATATGGCGTGTTCTGCATAATTCTTCCCATGTCAATGAGAATCCTGTTTCCAATCTGGTAGAGCAGCTGTCCCATCTCTTTTCTGTCCGTGGTTCTATGAGATGTAGGCTTTCAGGGATGATCTTTCTTTTCTGTACTGCCTTCCACTTGGCTGGTGCGTCCGTACTGGCAAACCATACTCCGTGCTTAGTCACTCCAGTTGGAACAGACCTTGGAACACTCCTCTTCCTTTTCTTGGATGCACTTGCTCCCCCTGCATCTGTTCTCTTACCATCCTCCTTAGTAGTTACTTCAGTCGAGCATGCTTGGATGGTCACTTCCTTCTTTGGTTTCTCCTTTTCAGACTTCTTGAGCTCAACCAATGAAACCGAGTCCTCATCATCCTCCTGTGTGTTTTCAATCTCAAGCTCTTCTGGAACAGTCTTCAGCAACTCCACATCTGGATCGACTGACTGTTTCAGCTTCCTTGGCATATCAGTCACAACTCCTTTTTGACTCACAATCCCTTCCTTCTGTTTTCCTTTCAGTTCTTCCATGGATACAGAATCGTGATCCTCTCGATGTGCCTCTTTATCAACTACCTCAGTAGTCTTTTCTACCAAGCATTCATCTGACTCTTCATCCTGTACAAGACTTCTATTGCTAGAAGATTCAACAAACTGCTCAGTATCAGAGTATGACATAGCAAGTTTTCTCCCCCTCACATCACTAATTCATGCAGCGTATTTCCTGGGAGTTCCATTCCTTCTAGGTACGACTTTCATGCGGATTCCTGTCTTTTTCAGCACGAAGCCAGTGGCATCTACCTTTGCATTCAACAGCTTCTTCTTATTAGAACCACAATGTTAGCCCTACTGGCTTCACCTTCTTGTGCAGTATCGGCCACAGAATCTACAGCAGGTTTCAAACCCTTCGACTTCCCATTAACCACTTTGTCACCCTTATGACTCACTGAATCTTTACCAATCGCCCGTACTTCCTCATCAACAAAATTGAGTGCAGTAGCTTGGGAGTGAGAACAAGGGATTACCTCATTGAGGGGTGGTTCAGCCATCGACTGATTTTCCGTTAGCTTTCTTCCTTCAGATGGATTAAGGTTAGCCTTTGTCATCTTCGAAGTCGCCTCTTCTCCTTTCTTGATATGCTCGTAATGGTGGCATAATACTGATAATATTTTGGAATGAATAACTAGTTCCAGCCACGTACCATCTATTCCAGCCCTCTTCTTTGGTCGGTCAGCCCAACTGATTTGCTGGGGTTTGTACTCTTGGCTGACCTCCTTCTGGAACACTTAGTTGGCGACAATACGCAGACCCATATAGGATCTAAGTGTTTCGAACTGAGCGGCGTTTGTCATGTGCTTTGATGTGATGACCTTCTTCTCCACTAGCTCTCTGATGAAGTGATATCTGATCAGGGAGTGTTGTACTGGGTTCTTGGGCAGAAACTTCTTCACCCGTTCCACTCTGTGTTCAGACAGATTCTGCTTCATCCATAGGAACTGAGTGCAGCACCTCTCTGCAGCAATCCTCTCATGCTCTCCCAGCATCTGGTCAACGTGTGTTCCAGGAAGGTGTTTCATCTCTCCCATGATCAACTGGAGCTCCTTTTGCATCCGTCTCACGAACTGTGCAACCAGCTTCTGTGTACTCGTGATGAACATATGCTGCTTCTCTACTCCCCCTCGCTCATAGCCATGGTAAATGAGGAACGTCTCGTACCATGCTCTGGGCGCTTGTGTGAGTCCGTTCATAGTCTTCTTCAGTTCGTGACTATGCGCAAGATGATATGACATCCATGCTTCAGATCTAGTGAACTCTCCCAGTTCCACGTGAATGGCCACCACCCAAATCTCATCAATAAATGCTTTGATGACATTCTTCGGACTGGATGAATAGGCAGCCAGCTCTCGACACTTGATCTCATTCGCTCGACCCTTAATTCTCCATGAGGGTTGCAGCGCAGGTGCATCGTCAAGAGTCCCAGCTGGAGTAGGTGTGGCTTCATCAGCTGGACCTCCCTCTGGAATTTTATCTTCTAGAACTGAGTTGGGGGCAACTTCATCTTTCACCTTTCCAGAAGAGGACACCATACATGTCCCTTGCAATTCCATCTCATGTATCGTGTTTGTCGGACAGACAGTGGCAGCTCCTGTTCCAACTGTGCCTAGAAAGTATCTTTTGTTGGATGACCTACTTCCTTCCAACAGTGTGTCTCCATTCCAATCCAGTACTTGACACGTATCACGAGCGAATGTAGCAGACTGTCTTTCACCACACAATCTACTGATGCTGATCAGGTTTACCTTTAACCCATCCACTAGGAGGATATCCTCGAGCTCAGGTTGATCCGGAACCTTCAATGTCCCACAGCCGATCACCTGGCCCTTCTCTCCATCTCCAAAAGTGACAAACTGACGCTTGCGAATAGGTTTAACATTGATGAGATATAGAGGATTACCTGTCATAATGAGATGAACTTCTTTGCGACTCAACTCCGCATTCTTTCTTCTTAGCCCCACCAAGCCTGCATGATGTGTTTCTCTATTTTTCTCCATCATTGTATCACTGACGTTTGGGAGATCTGCCTTCACCTTTTCACCACGAAAAACATCTTGTACAATAACTGGGACGTCAGCTGTCTCCTCTACTGAGACTGCTACTGAGGCAACAACTGTCTCAACTCTCTGCTGATCTCCTGGTTCATCTGCTTGAACACTTGCCTCCTTCACAGCTTCTGGATTGAGGGCAGGTGCAGAGTCTTCCACCCCTACAGCCTGGGCCTGAGATGACTTCTCTGAACTAGTCACAGAAGACACATGGACCTTGTAGATTCTGTCCAGATCATCATCCTTTTCAGCACGATAAGATACTTCCGTTATTGTATCATCAACCTTCTCTGATGGATTAACCTCCTCGGTCATAGATTCAACATGCTTTCTGAGATGTTCACCACCTGCTCCTCCAAGCTTTTCACCAGACCCATCGTTAGGTTCACTATCTGGACCCTCATAGGCTATTCGGAGAATATCCGATGCTTCCTTGGCCACCTCACATTCAGCAATCAGTTTGAACACCTTCTCGTCTACTCCATAGAATATTGCATTCAGGGCCTTTGAATTCCCAATAGCCGCTACATCATCTGCTTCAGACCACAGGGCTTTGGGTTTTGGCATAACATCTCCTTCAGGGTTGGCCATCATGGGTTCTATCCATCCTATCATTACAGCTCTCCAAGCCCTTTCATCGTGGGATTTTAGAAAGGCGTTCATCTTGGATTTTCAATAGGCATAATTCGGCCCTTCAAGCAATGGTGGTCGGTTAGTGCTCTGTCTTTTCTTCAAACTCATCTTGAACTGTCGCCGGATCACACTCTGTATGTCGAGTGCCTGCTCTGATACCAATTGAAATCTACTTGTCTTAGTCAAGACGAGTTCTAGATGGTGTTCGAACTGCGTCTCGAACACTTGTTGAACAGTTTCAGGTTGTGTTCAAACAGAGGCTGGAACACCTTAGCAGACAGAACGTAAACAGAACAAACAGGAGCACACACGATATGATAACCCAGTTCGGCCACGCCTACTCTGGGGGGTTTCCCACACTCGGAAAGGGACACAAATCTTATTACGAGTTTAGGGTTACAAGAGGTCTTACTCTTACACAACTCCTCGTTTGTAATGGCCTCACCACTAACACTCCGTCTCTCGGATTTGCAATCTCGGTTCGTCGCTACTCCCCTCGATCCCCTATGGGTAGGACGAGACTTCCCTCTCGGCCTAGTCTTGGACTTCTCGGAAGTCCAGTCGCCTTCTCTCAAAGACGTATGTTGATCACCGTGTGTGTGTGCGCTTTGTTGTCCTTCAAGAACAGTCTGAACAGCACACTGAACAGACTGTTACTTCCCCGTTGATATTCCGGTGTGGAATAATCAACCGGCGGTCGCTCCTCCTCCAATCTCACGAACTCTCGTGTTTATCTTTTCTCTCAGGAAGCGACCCTGAATAAGGACGCCCTAGCATTGTATTTATATGCTTTGGACGAAACCCTAATCAGCACAAGATAATCCCATCAAATATTTAGGAAATATTCCTAGATATTTGATGTATATCTTTTCAAATCGGTTGGAAGAATATACGAAGACTTCTTCCCCAAGTCAGCCACGCCGCCTTCAATGTAGATATTCATTCGAATATCTGATGTTCAAATAATTCGATGGCCGACTTCAAATCTTGATCTTTGATCCATATCTTGTCAAATATTTCGGAGATACTCCTAAATATTTGATAGATATTCAATCTCCTCCATATCCAATCTTTGGAGATAACTTTCGTGCCAAGCCATCCTATATTCTCTCAGCCAATCTGTATATATTTGATCGCCTCTCTGATCTTCGGTGATGACTTGTCGATTGGCTCCAATCAAATAATCTCGTCGATATCTTTTGGATATTCAGCACTTCATTCCCATCTTCAAGAAGATCTCGATCTTTCTTTATCACCAAGTAATTCCGAATCTTCTTAATCGACTCCTAATTGATGTGCGGATATTCATTTAAATATCTGATCCTCTAATTTATTGTTGAGCCGACTCCAATCAGATCAGATCTTCGATCGTCCAGATTAGGAAAACATCGTATCTTCAGATCTGCTGTATGCGAGTTCCAGTAGTTGATTGAACACTCCTTGAACTTCTGCTTGAACTGTCTAAAGCCGTTTCTCCTTGAACTCCAGCTTGAACTGTCTAAACCCGTTTTGCCAAAGCCATGCCATTCAGGGGAACATCATCTTCATCTCCTACCCTCATGGTAATTGAACCCTTGGTTGTATCAAAAATAGCCCCCGCGGTGTAGAGGAAGGGCCTTCCCAATTGAATGGGAATTTCTTTGTCCTCCTCCATCTCTAACACCACGAAATCCCCCGGAATATAGAAATTCCCTACTCTAACCGGGACATCCTTAAGAACTCCCTTAGGGAATCTTGAGGAGCGGTCCGCGAGCCTTAGAATCATGCTAGTTGGTTTTGGCTCACCCATATTTAGCTTTTTACACAAAGAATAAAGCATCAACGATATGCTTGCACCCAAATCACACATTGCACGTTCAATCTTAATATCATTAATAAAGCATGAAGTGGAAAAGCTACCGGGATCCTCAAGCTTTGGGGGCATGCGAGGTTGGAGTATGGCACTACATTCCCCATTGAGGGACACCGTATCGACATCCTCGATTGTTCTCCTGCAAGTAATAACATCCTTTAGAAATCTAGCATAAGAAGGAGCTTGGGTTATTACCTCGGTGAAGGGCATTGTGACATAGAGCTTCCTCATCATCTCGGCGAACTTGGAGAATTGCTTGTCATTGCTCTTCTTCTTTAACCTTTGAGGAAATGGAATAGGAGGAATGTATATTCTAGGTTTGTCTTTCTCCTTTTCCACTTCACTTTCTTTCTCAACTTGAGGGTTAGGAACCTCTTCATCCAATTCTTCGATTTCGGCACTAGCTTGGCCTTCAAGATCAAAAGAAACCTTCTTTCTCTTTGGTAGTTCGCTCTCAAGGTCTTTACCACTTATCAAGGTTACCGCATTGCAATGCTCTCTATTCCCTTGTTCGGGTCTAGCCGGTAATTTGCCCGGTGCCCTTGTAGATGCCTCGGCTTGTTGGGAAATTTAGCTTTCTAGCATTTTGTTATGAGTTTCCATCCTCTTGATTTGTGCTTGCATCTTGTCTTGGTTTGCAAGGAGCTTGGCAAACATTGCCTCAACACCGGAAAGTTCACTAGAAGGTTGTGGAGGAGCTTCAACTTGTTGATAGGATCTTTGAGCTTGATTTTGGTATTGTTGCCCTTGGTTTTGGTTCCTTTGGAGCAAAGTTGGTCCTTGACTTTGATATTGGTTCCTAGATTGGAACCCTTGATTGGATTGAGTAGGCTTAGGACCGAATCCGGGAGGTGTGGATCCAAAATCGGGCGCGAGTAGGATTAGTGGTTTTGTAGGAGAAATTCGGGTGATTTCTCCATCCCGAAGAGAACTTGGGTGTGGTATAGTTGGCTTGAGAGCTTTGCCCTTGATTGGCACTATTTCCATATTCTCTTCCTTGATTTCCTCCTACAAAGTTCACTTCTCCATAGCCTTGCCCTTGCACATCCCTTTGAACCAAGGGGCAAGAAACGGTCTCATGCTCATAGACCTCACAAATATCACATCCTTGCCTTGTTGAAGCTTCCTTTTCCGGATGTTTTAGCTTAAACACCTCATCCGAGAGGCTCTCAAAGTCTTTCCTCAAAGCATCATAATCACTAGAGCTCACGGCTTTTACCTCGTGCCTTTCATGCCTTCTTCTCGGGTTTCCTCTTTCGCTTCCCCACATGAAGTAGTTTTTGGTAATCTTCTCTATTATCGCATATCCTTCATGCGGTTCTAGATCCATAATAGCGCCACTTGAAGCGGTGTCAAGAGCAAGGCGAGAATTCCCATCAACCCCATGGTAGAAAGTATGGAAAACTTGAAGATCATCAAGGTTGTGGTGAGGGTAAAGCCTTTGATACTGCTTGTATCGCTCCCAAGCCTCATATAGATTTTCCCCATCCATTTGCGAGAAGTTTGTGATTTGGTTCCGATAGTAAGCCGTCTTGGAAGGGGGAAAATACTTGTTCAAGAAAGCCACGGCTAATTCTTCCCATGTAGTGAAGCTATCGGGAGTTTGGCTTCTCAACCAATCCTTAGCTTTCCCCGTGAGTGAGAAGGGAAAGAGCCTCAATAGCTTTGCATCTTCCGAGACTCCATTTATTTTAAATGTAGCACATATCTCTAGAAACGTGGTCAAATGGGAATTGGGGTCCTCGTTATCTCTTCCCGAGAATTGGTTCGCTTGAACCATTTGAATGTGTGCCGTCTTCAAATCGAAGTCTCGATTGTCAACCGCTGGAAGTTGGATGGGAGAGCGGTAACCATACGCCGTAGGAACGGCATAATCCTTTAATGCCCTTCTAGCTAGGGGCAATTGTTGAGGAGGAGGATCTTGGTTCCTTCGATTAAAGGGAGGGGGCGGAGGAGGTAAATTGTTGTTTTCTCTATCGGCCATGATTGCTTGAGAATTAGAAGTAGAACCCTTGTCCTTGTTGGTTTTACTCCTTGTAACGGGAGGATCAACTAGTTCCCTTATAGGCCGGTTCAAATCTCTATCCACAATATGACTAAGCTTCTTGGTCTTTGGTGGCATATAAGAATAGAACCTACAAGAGAAACCAATCAAAAACAAGTAAGCGTAGGGAAATAATTCAAGAAACGCAAGCAACAAGTAAAATAAAATAAAACATGGAAAGTCGGAGCACTAAATGATATTCCTAGGGGTAATCTAGCTATTGCTCCCCGGCAACGGCGCCATTTTGACGTTGAGTATTTTTGGGATACGGTCAAAAACAATTTGTAATTCAACCGGTAAGACCGGTGTCGAACCCAAAGGAGCAAATGGACTACACGCTAGGTTTATCAAGTTTTCTTACTCGGCAAGTCCTCAAATCAGTGTTATTAAAACCGGACCGGTCATCGAACCGGTCAAGTCACTGGATCGATGGGTCAGTGGTTCAACCGGGTCGAACCGGTTTGACCCGCACGAATTAAAAATAATAAAAATAATATACTTATATATGATATTATATTTTAACATATTTATGACTTGAAAAAATATTACATGTTTATGATCTGATTACAATAACATACTATAACAAATTTAGAATTTACTAAAGTACAAATCAATAATACAATAATAACAATTTTAGTCTTAATTTGTAAGTCACAACAATAAGGAATTTCTAAGACTAATTGAATTTCTAGCTAAATTGATAGTAAGTAATAAATTTTATAGATTTGATAAATGAGTATACATTATTAAAACAAATAATAAAACAAGAATCATGTTTAGCTTGGTGGAAGGAGAGGGGATAATTATAGAAGAAGACTAGGTTCGAGTCTTGTCCAAGTCAAATTAAATATATATTTTTTCAAACCAAATCGAACCGATTGAACCGATCAAATCACGTTTTAATGAAAAATTGGGTCAACCGGGTCAACCCACCGGGTCAACCGGTTCAACCGACCGGGTCTTGACCGGTTTTAACCGGTTTTAACCGGGTTTGACCGGTTCTTGACCGGGTTTGACCGGGTTTGACCGAGTCAGTGCATAACCGATCCAATTACAAAACCGGACCGGTTCCCGGTCCAACCGGTCGAACCGGCAGGTCCGGTCCGGTTTTCACAACACTGCCTCAAATATATGATTGGTGTGAGTTATCAATGTAATCAATGATTCTAAAACAAGAATGAAATGGTTTTAGGGATTGAATTCAATTAAAAGCGAGTTTCAAGGGGTTAATCCCCTCCTTGGCAATTTCCCAATGATCATGCAAACTAGAGTTCAATTAATTACGAGTTGATAGGTTTTGAACCTAGCTTAGACTATGAATTAGGTAAATCATGCATGTCTAATCCTAGTAAAGTCATCTTAGATAGGATCTCACTACTTAAAGGATATTGACCCCCTATATGCATTTACCCTCATAAATGCACATGCACAAAGTTCTAGTTCACCTCTCACCATGCATTTACTCTCATAAATGTAGGTTAAGTCCATTTTTACTACATCAAAACCATCCCTAAGCTCTCTCAAGACTTAGATCAAAGTTCTAACATAAACATGTCACTTGGGCATTTTATCAAACACTTAGAGACATGTCTAACATGAAGAGCATAGTAAAATGAAATCAACTTCAATAAATCCATTCAAATGTGTATACAATGATCATTGAGTACCAAGGAGGTTCATAGAACCCTCAAAACACAAGGGGGACTACTCACACATCATGTAAGACAACATGATGTGTAGGTTTTTACAAATAAATCTAAGAGAAATAAGAGGGAATAGAGTAGGATGATTAGTGTAGGCACTAAAAGTTTAAGGACCAAATAAAGATTATTTAAAGTATAAATGGGCTGGTCCACAAAGGATATTTGGGTCAAAGCTACAAGTCCGGTCCATGAGTTAAACTCAGCCCAAAGCACTGGCTCAATCTCAAGCCCACTAGTGAACTCTATAAATAGAGTACTTCACTTCAAAAAGAAGAATACTCTGAAATTTTAGAAGAAAGCACATAGAAGAGTGCTCTCAAAAGAAGTGTCAGCCGCCAGCAACCGACAAGTACGTGCCGTCTGCCCAAGCATCCCAACGCCGTCTGCTAGAGCATCCAACCGTGACGCGGACACGTGAGACCAAGTCCCCGCGACCCTCACTCCGCAACGCAGACACGTGAGACCAAGTCCCCGCGACCCTCACTCCGCAACGCAGACACGTGAGACCAAGTCCCCGCGACCCTCACTCCGCAACGCAGACACGTGAGACCAAGTCCCCGCGACCCTCACTCCGCAACGTAGACACGTGAGACCAAGTCCCCGCGACCCTCACTCCGCAACGCAGACACGTGAGACCAAGTCCCCGCGACCCTCACTCCGCAACGCAGACACGTGAGACCAAGTCCCCGCGACCCTCACTCCGCTACGCACGTGAGATCAAGTCATCAAGACCCTCACTACACAAGACACGTTGCGCTACGCCTTCATCCACACACATCAAGCTAAGTAGACCAAAGCAAGCAATACAGTAGAATCAGAGGAGCATTTGAGATTACGAACACAACTTCCGCTCTCAAGCATTAAATCATTTGCAAAACATTATTTTGTATTTCATACGAAATATTGTGACGTTACAAATTTTGGTGAACCCGACGTGAAAATCTCTACCTCTCATCCCTACGCTAAAGCTAAGATGTCTGCTCAGCCTACCAGTCTACAAACTCCCAAGAAGACTTACGCCGCAACTATAGCTCAACCAACCAGCATATGCACAAGAGGAATGACTCAAAGGATGGCTGTCAATGCCGCTGCTGCAAGCTTACGAGCTTCTCAAGTGCCAAAGAAGGGACGCACATATACTGTTGCTTCCATCATTGCTGCGGCTACGGCAGTGATTGCCTCCAACTCCCCACAACACAAGGGAAGTGCGAGAACTGACGGAACACCCTCACCAAAAGCGAAGGTTGCTCTACCAAAACAAGCCGAAACACCCAAACCCTGTGTAGCTTCTGTCATGACCATAGGCACCAAGACCATGGAGGAGCAGATGCAAGAACTAAGAGAGATGCTTGAGCTAGTCCTGAAAGACAACCAGGAGAAGAACAAGAAACTTGAAGAACTCCAGAAAGAGGTGGTTGGGCTCGGGAAACGAAAGGTTGAAGAAGTCAATCTGACGGCTGAAGATGATGACACTAACAAGATGATCCCTGTAGAAACCAACAAGAACGGAGGTGTTGCATGCAACGAAGACCAACTTCAAGTGCTGATAGCCAACGCGGTCAAGAGCCAGCTAGGTGGAGATTCTTCTGGTGGTACACGCTGTGCCAAACCCTACAGCAAGAGAATAGAGGGTCTGCGCATGCCACATGGATATCAGCCCCCCAAACTCCAACAGTTTGACGGAAAAGGAAGTCCAAAGCAACATGTCGCCCACTTCATCGAAACGTGTAACAACGCGGGGACTGAAGGGGATCTGCTGGTCAAACAATTTGTGCGATCTCTAAAAGGCATTGCTTTCGATTGGTACACTGACTTGGAGGCAGAGTCTATTGACAGCTGGAGTCAGATGGAGGACGAATTCTTTAACCGATTCTATAGCACCAGAAGGGTTGTCAGCATGAGTGAACTGACAAACACAAAACAATGGGGAGAAGAACCTGTGGTTGACTATATCAACCGCTGGCGTTCATTGTGCCTTGAATGTAAAGACCGCATCAGCGAGACATCAGCTGTAGAGATGTGCATCGATGGAATGAACTGGGATTTGCTATACATCCTTAAGGGTATCAAACCTAGGAATTTTCAAGAGTTGGCCACACGCGCACACGATATGGAAATCACCGTGAAAGGACATGGAAGGAATCACCTATCCTCGTCAAAGGCAATCATCGATAAGAGGGAATGCAAGAAGCCTGAAAGGGTCAACAAAAATGCTCCGAAAGAGGCCATGGCCATCAGCACCAACGACGCTCCTGTAAAGATATCATCAAAACCAAAGCAGGAGAAGAGGAAAGAAGTCACCTCAAAAGACTTCAAGCGCACAAAGCCTACACTGAGGGAATTACAAGCCAAGAAGTATCCATTCCCTGACTCTGATCTGTCAGGCATGCTCGATGACCTGTTGGAGAAAGGCATCATCAACTTACCAGAAGCAAAACGCCCAGATGAAGTCAACAGGACTAATGATCCTAAATACTGCCGCTATCATAGATTGGTTAGCCACAGTATCGAAAGCTGCATCACTTTCAAGGAGCTTATAATGAGATTAGTCAAAGAAGGGCGCATCGAGCTCGACACAGATGAGACAATAGAAGCAAACCACACCTCTGCGACGACTAGTTGCGACTCACTTTGCAAGCCACAAGAATGGTGCATGCAACAAATCCAATTTGGCACCTTTGAGCCAACAAAAGTGTGGATATCAAAGCCATCTATTGAAGCTGAATCGAAAAAGTTGAGATGCGATTATGATCCAAAAAGAATCGAAACTTATGGGATTATGAAAGAAGTCGAATGCATGGAGGATGATGAAGGATGGACTCTTGTAACTCGAAGAAGAGCAAAGAAGCAAGTCAGTCCACAACCAGAACTTGTCCGCCGAAAAAAGAAGCAGGTGACCGAGAAGAGACCACGTCAGATGGAGGATTCCTTCGGTAAAGTTGGGGTCAACACAACCTCAGGGGCAATAAGCGAAGAAAGTGAAGAAGAACACAAAGCTGAGCAGAGGAATGAATCTCCAACCACAAAGACACAACCACCTTCGGATCCTCAAGATGACGCTGATGTGCTCGATATCCTGGAAACTCTCCCTAAACACGAGCAGTGGGAGCAGATTTTCTACTTGCCAGAGGAATCACGACAACGAATAGCACAAGCACTCCTACATCCAAAGCTAAAGGAGGACGTCATCAAAAATGCAGAAAAGCTAAGAAAAAGTCAAGCCGAATGCACCTCCTGCAACACGACCTTGGCATTTTCTGACGAAGATCTTCTTCTTGGATCCAAGCCTCACAACAGACCTCTGTATGTTACAGGCTACATCCGAGGACAAAAGGTGGGAAGAATCTTGGTGGACGGGGGATCTGGAGTAAACCTCATGCCAAAAGAAACCATGGATTTATTGGGAATCACTATGGACGAACTCTCTAATAGCCAGCTTTTAATTCACGGATTCAACCTAAAAACTGAACGTGCGATTGGCATGATTCGTGTTAATCTAGCGATTGAAGAGCTATCAGCCGATACCTTGTTTCATATCATTGACGTTAGAACTTCATTCAAGTTGCTACTCGGTCGACCATGGAAGCATGAGAACGGAGTTGTGGCATCAACTCTTCACCAATGCTTGAAGTATTATCGCGACGGTGAAAGAAAGATAAATGGTGACGTCAAACCATTTACCAAGGCAGATTCGTTTTTTGCAGATGCTAAGTTCTATGAGGAAAATGGTGTGTCAAGCGAACTACTGCCATTGGTCATCCCTTCCACTAGCAAGAACGACAAGGGAAGACCAGCAAACCAAAATCGGCCAAAGATAAAATCAGAAATTAAACCAGAGGCCAGGAGCAGGGCAGGTGTCATGATACCTACACAAACGCAAAGACCGACTCCTGAAAGCACACTTCCTATCTTGCGGTATATACCTATTTCTCGACGTAAAGCAGGACAAAGACCCCTGGAAGACTGTCAAAAATCAGAGACAAGTTTTGCAGACCAAAAGAAGGTCAGAAGGATGGTCAAACAAGAATGGGTGGCCAAAGTAGTCATTCCATTAACCAATGCAAATACGACAAAGGTTCTGAGGCCCCCGCTAGAAGGATTCGTTTCGGAGTCAATCGAACCACATGAAAGGAATGTAAGTTTGAAGGGAGAATTTGGTCCAAACGCCTATAAGTTGATGGAGAAGTCAGGATACAATTTCAAAAGACCGGCCATGCTCGGAGAAGTGATCGAACCTCATCCTTATAGTATCGCCCAGATTCATGGAACGGCTCACAAACACGCTGGTCTGGGTCACAAGCCTCCACCACCTGTGAAAATTTCTATTCGTCATCAAAAAGATGCTACATCAACTCACCAAATCACTGCAGATGAAATTGAAAACAATAAAGAGGAAGACATGACTGAGTATGATATAGCGACATCCTTTCACGTAACAGCCGAAGAAGTTCCAAATAAAGTCGAAGAAGTAGAGGCTGATCAAGCTCCGGAGGTACTCGAAGATGGCGGGCAGTCAACTGTTGATGACCTGAAAGAGGTGAACCTCGGAACCACCGAAAATCCACGTCCAATATACGTTAGCACCCTGCTAACCGAAGAAGAAGAGGAGCAGTACCTCAAATTATTGGCAGAATACAAAGATGTTTTCGCTTGGAACTACACGGAGATGCCAGGGCTTAATCCGAAGATAGCTTTGCACCGTCTAGCGATCAAAAGGGGGGTCGGACCAAAGAAGCAGTCCCAACGGCGATTTAGGCCAGAGCTGGTTCCCGAAATTGAGAAAGAAATTAATAAGCTCATCGACGCAGATTTCATTCGTGAAGTTAAGTATCCGACGTGGATAGCCAACATTGTTCCAGTAAGGAAGAAGAATGGGCAGCTGCGAGTGTGCGTGGACTTTCGAGATCTCAACGAAGCATGTCCAAAAGATGACTTCCCCCTGCCGGTTACGGAACTCATGATAGATGCAACAACCGGACATGAAGCTCTCTCCTTCATGGATTGTACGGCTGGATACAACCAGATACACATGGCGCCTGAAGACCAAGATGCTACGGCATTCCGAACCCCAAAAGGGATCTTCTGCTATAAAGTCATGCCTTTTGGCCTAAAAAATGCAGGAGCCACATATCAGCGTGCGATGCAAAAGATTTTCGAGGACATGATGCATAAAACGATAGAATGTTACGTCGATGATGTGGTGGTCAAGTCAAAAGCCAGGAGTGACCATATCCAAGATCTTCGTACGGTTTTCGAAAGACTCCAAAAGTGCCAGCTCAAAATGAATCCGCTTAAATGTGCATTTGGCGTCACATCGGGGAAATTCCTGGGCTTCGTAGTCACACACAGGGGCATCGAAATAGACCAGACAAAAATCAAAGCTATTCAAGAAATGCCCGAACCAAAAAGCTTAAAAGAATTGCGCGGATTACAAGGACGACTGGCTTACATACGAAGATTCATCTCTAACCTCGCAGGGCGTTGTCAACCGTTCAGTCACCTCATGAAAAAGGATGCTCCATTCGTTTGGGATGACAAATGTCGCAGAGCTTTTGATAGCATAAAGAAGTACTTGTCTACTGCACCAGTGCTTGGGGCACCCACTCCAGGAAAGCCACTGATACTTTACGTTGCCGCTCAGGAGAAGTCGCTTGGGGCAATGTGTGCACAAGAAACCGACGAAAGAAAAGAAAGACCCCTCTATTACTTAAGTCGAACTTTGGTGGGAGCTGAACTCAATTACTCTCCAATCGAAAAGATTTGTCTTGCATTGGTATTCGCAGTACAGAAGTTGAGGCACTATATGCAGGCACATACAGTACACGTAGTTTCCAAAGCTGATCCCATCAAGTACATACTTTCAAGACCAGTCTTGTCAGGTCGACTAGCAAAGTGGGCTATGCTTCTCAAGCAATATGATCTAGTGTTTGTACCTCAGAGGGCAACAAAAGGGCAAGCCATAGCGGACTTCTTCGCTGACCACCCAGTTCCTGCCGAATGGGAGTTTTCCATCGATCTTCCAGGCGAAGACATATTCTACATCGATGTGCTACCTCCATGGCAGATGTTCTTCGACGGAGCTGCAAGACGCGATGGAGCTGGAGCTGGAGTTGTGTTTGTATCACCAGAGAATCATCTTCTCCCCTTTTCGTTCACACTCACTCAACTATGTTCAAACAACATGGCGGAATATCAAGCACTTCTCCTGGGACTTCAAATGGCCAGACAAATAAGAATCGACGAAATGGATATCTATGGAGACTCACAGCTAGTAATCAATCAAGTACTTGGTGAGTACGAAGTCAGGAAGGATAACTTGATCCCTTATCATAGACATGCGACACAACTGCTTAACGAGTTTGACTCCATCAGTATAGGACATGTTCCGAGAAGTGCCAATAAGTTGGCTGACGCGCTTGCTAACCTCGCAGCCAATTTGGCACTGGGGGCAGAAGAGACCATGTCCATTCCAGTTTGCAATCGTTGGGTAGTCCCGCCGTTGGAGGAAAACGAAGAAAACATGGAGTCGTCAAACGTCGTATATGCCTATGACATCGAAAAAGAAGATTGGCGTCAACCTATCATCGACTTCTTGGATCATCAGAAGTTGCCAACCGATCCTAGACACAAGGTAGAAATACGCCGACGTGCCCCAAGGTTTATCCACTACAAAGGGACATTATACAGACGCTCGTTCCTGGGGCAATGGTTAAGGTGCTTGAGCGAAGAAGAAGCAGTGGAAGTTATGCAAGAAGCTCATGCCGGCATTTGTGGTGCTCACCAGTCTGGTCCGAAACTTTATGATCGCGTCAAGAGGATGGGGTATTATTGGCCAACCGTTGTGCAAGACTGCGTAGATTTTGCAAAGAAATGCAATGCATGTCAGTTCAATGCAAATTTCATACATCAGCCTCCAGAGCCTCTACATCCGACAGTTGCATCATGGCCTTTCGAAGCATGGGGACTCGACGTAGTAGGACCAATTAATCCTAAGGCATCCAACGGACACACGTATATTCTTGCTGCAACCGACTACTTCTCCAAGTGGGCAGAGGCAGTGACGCTACGTGAAGTAAAGAAAGAAAACGTGGTTGACTTCATAACAAAGCATATCATCTACCGACATGGCGTTCCACAAAGAATTGTAACCGATAACGGAAAGCAGTTCTCTAACAAACTCATGACAAACCTCTGCGAAAAGTTCAAATTCAAGCAATACAAGTCGTCGATGTACAACGCTCCTGCAAATGGACTGGCCGAAGCATTTAACAAGACTTTGTGCAATTTGCTGAGAAAGGTGGTGGGGAGATCAAAACGTGATTGGCATGAAAAGATCGGTGAAGCACTGTGGGCGTATCGAACAACATACAAGACTCCGACCCAAGCAACCCCGTATGCTCTAGTATATGGAGTGGAAGCAGTATTGCCACTTGAACTTCAAATTCCATCCATGCGCATAGCCATCCAAGAAGGACTCAGCAGTGACAAAAACGACAAGCTACGCTTAGCGGAGTTGGAAGCCCTCGACGAGAAGAGATTGCAAGCACAACAAAGCTTACAATGCTACCAAGCAAGGCTTTCACGTGCATTCAATAAGAAGGTGCGTCCCCGCTCCTTTCAAAAAGGAGACTTGGTTCTGGCAGTAAGAAGGCCAATCATCACCTCACACAAGACGGGAAGCAAGTTTAAAGAGAAGTGGGACGGTCCTTATGTGGTGCAAGAAGCTTACACGAATGGGGCATACAAGATCGTGGATCAAGAAGGATTACGCGTCGGACCAATCAATGGAAAGTTCTTAAAGCGCTACTACTCCTAAAGCTACAGATCGACACTCCTGGCCCGCAAGAGTATAAACTGTGAACGGCTAAACAAAAAAAAAAGTTTAAAAAAAAATGAACTACGTTGACTTGATCTTGCGAAGTGTCACGCACGTGACTTTGTAAGTACGTAGGTAGCTTGAGTAAAAAAAAATTATTCAAGTGCAGTCTCAAAAAAAAACAAAAAAAAATGAACTACGTTGACTTGATCTTGCGAAGTGTCACGCACGTGACTTTGTAAGTACGTAGGTAGCTTGAGTAAAAAAAAATTATTCAAGTGCAGTCTCAAAAAAAAACAAAAAAAAATGAACTACGTTGACTTGATCTTGCGAAGTGTCATGCACGTGACTTTGTAAGTACGTAGGTAGCTTGAGTAAAAAAAAAATTATTCAAGTGCAGTCTCAAAAAAAAACAAAGTAGTCTGACGGTTCTAATGCATAGCCGCCTGGATGGCCTTCTTGCATTGATCCAACTCACGCTTCACCTTCACCAAGTCGTCAGAGCTCGCTCAAAAAGTTCTCAATTCATCTAACTTCTGTTGAAATGCACAAACGTTCGACTCGGCCGCAGCAATCGCATCCACTTGTCGACTTTGTTTGTGTCTTATGCTCTCTGCCTCATCGTGCAAAGCTCGTAATTTGGCTTTAGCTTCCTCTATTGCCTGCGCCACTACTTCTCCTTGTCTCTCCAAACTCTTGCTAGTTTGGAGAGCACCCTTGTAAGTCACTCGAGCAGAACATAGACTGCCCTCAACCGCAGAAATCTCACAGGCATGACGGGCAGAGTTGCTAACAACACCCTGCTGGACTACAAGGAGTTTGGCAACGCTCTTTACATACGCATCAACGACCGCTTGAAGAATGGAGGTGTCATCACCAACATTTCGAAGACTAGCAAGGAAGTGGATAACACGCGCAGCTACATCGGTGACTTCTGCGTAGGGAGCTTCCGTTAGGTTCTGAAGGAGAACCCTCACGAGCTGGTCAGTCATCTTGACAGTTTGGCATGAGGAAGGTGAAGCAGTGACAGCCCCAGCGCTTGGTACTTTGTTGCCCTGCGACCGCCCGGAGAAAGATGAGGCATCGGAGACCTGTTGGCTATGTCGTCCCGACCGTATAGAGCTCTGTCCTCCATTATCGACAAGTGTCTCATCCGCGGCATCACCAGTTGGCACTGGGACAACGACCCTCTGAACCTCTTCAGCGGCAGAACCAGAATCTTCTCCTCCGAGTCCAAGAAGAGCACCATTGCGCCTGCCTTCTTTTGGTAGAGACTTGTATCGCAAGGTGAGTTCGTCACGAAATGAAACGACTATGTCGAAGAAATTAAGACAAGTAAGGAATTCCCAGGAGATTGGAGGAGTCACAAACGGTCTCACTTAAAAACCAATCTCCTTAGACTCGTAAGTCTTGGTGACAGAATCCTCAAAAGCTTATTTTTTCTTGACACAATGAATTCAAAGTGTGAAACTACCCCCGAGGAATAGCAGTCTTACGCAAAGAAGGATAGCGGGTTGGTCTCTCAACAACAAGCCAGAGTACCGTCAACAACAGCGCATCAACGTCAGAGCGGTAAAATCGGCAACCACAGATAGAAGAGGGCCCGGTCAAAAAAAACATTATTTTGAAGTCAAAGCTGGGCTGCAAAAAAAAAAATTTTTGCTCAATAGGCGTACAAAAAAAAACATTATTTTGAAGTGTCAAACCTCAAGCCCAAGACACGGGGTAATCACAATACTTCGGCACTGAAGAACGGGCAATGAAAGTTTTAGTAAATATTTCCACTGATAATATTTACACTGAAGACGTGCTGTACAAAATATTGTGAGGCACAATTTCGAAGCTTGGCTGCTGAATGTTGGCTGCTTCTGTACAATTATCTATCACTTTGACGGAAAGTAAGCATATTGGAGCATGCAAACAGGAGAAGAGCACCTGTGGTATTAAAAACAGAATGTAGCTAGGCGAATGATGGCAATGGATGCGTAGAAATATTTTAAAAAAAAGCGAGTGAGGCTTTCGGTTTTGGGATGGCTTGAACTCTCGACTTGAGGCTCTATTTATAGAGAGGATTAGGGCTGGCCGATTCCTAAAGATTATGCCCAAGGATTATCAAAACAAGTAGATTTAGGAAAGATTTCCTAATCTCATCTAACCGACTCTGCTTTATCTTCAAGCTAACTTAGTTGGCAAGTCATTCTAGAAGATTCCAGAACCGCCACGCACGGATTTACTGTTCATGGCCAAAATACTATTCATCCCGGAATTACTATTCACGGCCGGAAAATACTGTTCATCCCAGAAGTTACTGTTCACATTTCTGACATGAATTTGGCAGCAACAGTCACCAATGCTTAGGCTTCTCCCAGATGACAAACTCAAAAAAAATACGTGGAAGCTCTTACGACAAGTTTGACATTCACAAAAGATCTCAAGTCAACCGTCAAGTCGGAGAACGACATGGTGACAAAAAAAATTATGTGGAGGCTCTTACGACAAATTCGACATTCACAAAAATCTCAAGTCAACCGTCAAGTTGGAGAACAACATGATGACTCAAAAAAAATTACGTGGAAGCTCTTACGACAAGTTCGACATCCACAAGACTCTCAAGTCAATCACTCACGATCACGTCACGCTGAGACACTCAAATTGTGTCGCACAACATGATCATGAGGGGGCAATTTGTAGGCACTAAAAGTTTAAGGACCAAATAAAGATTATTTAAAGTATAAATGGGCTGGTCCACAAAGGATATTTGGGTCAAAGCTACAAGTCCGGTCCATGAGTTAAACTCAGCCCAAAGCACTGGCTCAATCTCAAGCCCACTAGTGAACTCTATAAATAGAGTACTTCACTTCACAAAGAAGAATACTCTGAAATTTTAGAAGAAAGCACATAGAAGAGTGCTCTCAAAAGAAGTGTCAGCCGCCAGCAACCGACAAGTACGTGCCGTCTGCCCAAGCATCCCAACGCCGTCTGCTAGAGCATCCAACCGCGACGCGGACACGTGAGACCAAGTCCCCGCGACCCTCACTCCGCAACGCAGACACGTGAGACCAAGTCCCCGCGACCCTCACTCCGCAACGCAGACACGTGAGACCAAGTCCCCGCGACCCTCACTCCGCAACGCAGACACGTGAGACCAAGTCCCCGCGACCCTCACTCCGCAACGTAGACACGTGAGACCAAGTCCCCGCGACCCTCACTCCACAACGCAGACACGTGAGACCAAGTCCCCGCGACCCTCACTCCGCAACGCAGACACGTGAGACCAAGTCCCCGCGACCCTCACTCCGCTACGCACGTGAGATCAAGTCATCAAGACCCTCACTACACAAGACACGTTGCGCTACGCCTTCATCCACACACATCAAGCTGAGTAGACCAAAGCAAGCAATACAGTAGAATCAGAGGAGCATTTGAGATTACGAACACAACTTCCGCTCTCAAGCATTAAATCATTTGCAAAACATTATTTTGTATTTCATACGAAATATTGTGACGTTACAATTAGTCCTAATGAACTCCCTTGATCTTGATTCCTCCTTGATTTGATGATGATGAAACCCTTGGTTTGGATCACTTTTTCTTGTCTTCTCTCCAGAAAAATCCAAGATGGTAGGTCAAACTTGCCTCTTTCTATTTATAGGCTCGTCAGAAATTCGGTACTGTAGCAGGTCCAGTCGATCGACTGGCGTTGGGCTGATGGCCCAGTCGATCGACTGGAGGAAGAATTGTCGCCTGGTTGGCAGAATCTCAGTCGATCGACTGAGTCAGGATAAACTCCCAGTCGATCGACTGAGGAAACTCAATTTACAGCACCTCCTGTTAGTCTGTTTAGTCGATCGGCTGAGTCCCAGTTGATCGACTGAGCGGTCACGTGATCTGCATGCTATGGGCAGGGGATTCTTCAGTCGATCAACTGGATGGTAAATCGATCGACTGGCGCTGGTCGGTTTGCAACTCCTCCTGTTAGTCTGTTTAGTCGATCGACTGGAGCAGGGGAGCTTCCCAGTCGATCGATTGAGGAGCAAATACTGCCAATTTTTGCTCTAAAACACCGATTTTCCCCGAGTTTCCTTCCAATGGCTCTTGACACTGAGACATCTTGCTTTGTACCTGAAACACACGAGAAGAGGATCAAATGACTTCAAATAATAGTCGGAATCGAACTAAAGCTATAGTGAAAAATGGGCATTAATGAGTCGAAAACTCGACTCATCAAAGGTGTTTACCATTTGTGTTGTTCACTCTACAGGATATACATCTACATATCATTATCATTTCCAAATTCACCTTCTTTGTCTACATTTGCAACCAAAAGTTTATTTCTCACTCCCAAGAGTTACGTCGCCGACTCTACAAATGAGGGGAGTTCCTATGCGCCTTTGCCTTTATTTTATCATTCCTTACGCTTAGGGACTAAGCTTGAATTAAGTGTGGAGTGGTTTGATGCGCATAGTTCACATGTTTGCATGCCATGCATATCATTTTTAGATGGACACTTGCATCTTTGCACATTATCCCTACATGAGAGTGTTTTTAACCACATAGGCTTGTGACTATCGATTCTAAATTCCTATAAATCACATCTAGCCTATTTATCACATTTATTGGATCTTGAACTTAGAATCGACCTATTCCATTGAATGTGTATTCTTGAGAACCAATATCATTGCTATCTTTCATCTATCCAATTCTCTAAGTATTTTCGTTGAACTTGGATCAAGTTATAGCAAGCACCTTTTAAAATCTTCGTGAAAAACTTAGACCCTTTGAATGCTCCTTGGTGACTCGAGTTCTCTAACACGGTGCCTTGTTCATGTTTGATTTCCGCGCATTCCATACACTTTTTAAACATATTGTCAAGTTTTAAGTGTGGTGTCAAAAGAGGGCGAAAAATAGGCCCCATTCAAAAAAAAATGTTTGCGGTCAAAGAGGGCAAAGCCCCAACTAAAAACTTTCTCAATGATCACGAGAAGTTTTGCTCAAAATATACAAATGACGGGGGTTAGGAAGGTAAGTTCCCCCTCGAAAGCATTTGTAGGCCAAAGGCCATTTCAAAAAGAAAATAAGAAGCACTTAAAACTTGACCCTATGTTTTTTCTCCATCCTTCATTTGTGCGGGATTCATCATTTGCATTGTGTGCTTGTTAGAATAACTTTTGGATGACCCATGTGCTAGTAATAGCGGGAGGGAGGTCTTCTTCATCCAAAAGAGATATATCTTCAATGCATGAGTCGTCATCGTTGAAGAATTCCTCATCGGAGAGCCAAGGCTTTGATGGAATGGTGAGCTCTTGTGTGTTCTCGTCCAAACGATCTTGATGTGTACTAGTAGTGAAGGATGCTTCACTCTTGCATTCCACCTCCTCTTCGTCACAAGATTCACCCTCCATATCCTCATGAACGGCTTGGCGAACGGCTCTCATGAACTCATCCTCCCCTTCTTGATCCCTTTCTTCCCTTGAGGCATTAGGTTCAATAACTTCTTCTTCGGGTACCTCCTCCTCAACATCCATGTCTTCACATTCCATTGTTTGTTGTGACCATTCGCTTCCCAAAACTTGGTGTTGAGCACCCATCTCCCTCAATTTACCATTTTTGCTTTTCAACTCACGGTTTTGAGCCTCCAATATTTTCAATTTAGCGTCCATCCTCTCTTGGTCTGCTAGGTATGTGGCAAGCATTGCTTCAAAACCGGAGGGCTCATTTTATGGTTGAGGAGGTTGAGGGTATGGAGGGTAGGAGCCTTCAATATCAAAACATTGA
The DNA here is from genome assembly GCA_033675215.1 of Rhodiola kirilowii. Taxonomy (NCBI): domain Eukaryota; kingdom Viridiplantae; phylum Streptophyta; class Magnoliopsida; order Saxifragales; family Crassulaceae; genus Rhodiola; species Rhodiola kirilowii. Next base: position 55,446,284 of record CM066197.1, on the reverse strand, counting down.
CCATCATTCCAATTTTGAGCGTGGGTATACGATGAGTTCCAAGAGTTTTCCCAATAGCCATTTGGTTGCTCCTCTTCTTGGTCATCCCCATCCAAATTATAGCGATTAGTTTGATAGTCATGCTCTTGGTAATTCCAATATGGTTGCTCCTCCTCTTGATAATATTCCTCATTAGAAGATACTTGTTGGCTTTGATTGTTCATCCAATAGCCTTCACAATGTGCATTTGGTTGATCATCTTCATAATAATCTTCATTGTCTTCATACTTCCTTTTGTCAACCCAAGCCTTAACCATACTCATCGCACTATCCACTAACTTTGTCAAATCCGCCATTTGATCTTTAAGTGCATAATTGGAAAAATCCTCTTCATAATAATCTTCATCATGCATGACTTGTTGGTTATAGTGATCCATCCTCGCAAAACAAGATTAACGAAGTTAGGAAGGGATATGAGAAGAAGAAAAAAGGAATATACAAGCATAAGAGAAAGAAAAATATTTACAAGAATAGACAAACTAAAAAAAATCTATTAGCACCTAGTTAATTACCCTATCCCCGGCAACGGCGCCATTTGATCGGTTGTAATTTAGTGTAAATACTCAATAAGAATATCGAATACTTATGCTAAGTCACGTTAAATCAAAACATTTGTAAAGACTCGGGAAACCCAAGGTCGTACCCAAGAGATAGGTGATTAAACTAATTGTGCTAAGGATTAAATCTAGATTATTTATGGTTGGGGGGGGGGGGTTGTGCCTCGAAAGAGGTTGATAGCAATGATTTATTATCCAAAAAGAGAGATTCTAGCAAAGAAACGAATAAACGATCAATCAAAGATGACTAGGGATTACTTCCCCACCTAGACAATTATAGTGATGATGATATTAGATGTCAATTATGAATTTGCATGCACTTGAATAGAATTTAGCCATGTAACATTCCCCCTAAGTTCCACTCGCGCTACAACCTAGGATAAAGAGGTTACACCTCGCATAGGACCTCACACTCGCGCTCTATTGGCCCTATAGAACATGCATTTCTAATCTCACACTCGCGCTCTATTGATTAGATAAACATGTTCTTGTTAAACTCAAGCTATTCTCGTTAGAATTTAAGTGTCGCCGTGTAACACAAAAGTCCTAATGCCTCTTCATTCATTTCATTAAATTCATGTTGATCAACGTGAGCTACATCAAACATGAAATTAAGCTAAGTTCCCATTGAGGACATTTCACAAACACCTTATGGGCAACTCTAATCATGTAGTTCAAATGAAGAAGATTCATGTGCAAACTCATTCAATATTGACATCAATGGTATTTACATCATCACAATATGTCTAGGGGATCCATAATCCCCAATCAAGTCACTACTCACACATGGTGAGATTACAATCAAACACAAATAAAAGAGATGGGTTTAGGAGTCTAGAACCAATTTGAGATTGAAAAGAATGAGAATCCTTGTTGTTGATCTTCCTCTTCACTTGATCACCCTTGAAATTCGTGCTAGATGCTCCTCAAAATTCGTGCCAAAAATTCCCCAAAAAGTCCTCTCTTGTTTTGATCTAAAACTTTCTATTTATAGCTAACATTAGGGTTTCCGGAACTGTAGCACGGCTCAACCGGCCGGTTCAAATGCATGAATGATCCTCAACCGGCCGGTTCAATCAGGGGAGGTTTGACCTAGTACTCTCTGGGCTTTTGAACCGGGCGGTTCAGATTGTGAACAAAATTGAACCGGCCGGTTCGGCTTGTGGCTGGCTTCCTCTGGAGTCTCTGACCATTTGAACCGGGCGGTTCAGATTGTGAACAAAATTGAACCGGCCGGTTCGGCACCTCAGAGCCTCTTACCATCCGAATCTGATCTTGGTGTAAACTACAAAGTTGTAGCCCTTTGAAATAGCTTTCCAACAAGCTAAAGATCAGCCAAATCAGACATCGTATGAGCCCTCGGGGTCCAAAACAAGTCGCAAAGGTCTATATGCTCGGTATTGCCCCGAAACACCGTATTTTGCTCCGAAACTGCTCGGTTTGCTCCAAAATGCTACTCACTTGTGTTCTCAGCTTGAACTCTGTAATTTGCCTGAAATGAACCACAAAGCATCAAATAGCAAGTGAAATCGTAATAAAATGATCGAAACAATAAGCATAGAGGTCGCCTAAAATGCATATATTTTAGCGCTATCAAATCACCCCACACTTAACGTTTGATCGTCCCGAGCAAACTAATCATAGAGATCAACAACAATAATGCATTTTGCTCACTCATGATCGGTTCAAAGAATCTCCGTATGATCACGAAAACTAACTAAAAACACTAAGAAACAAATACTACTTTCGATAAACCACTTTCGTAGGTGACACGAGTGCATTTAGCGAATGCACCAAGCCTTTAAACCCCTAGGCTACCCTAGTGGAGGAGTTTTAGTCTCCTGAGAGTTTTCAGACACGGGAATACTCACAAATCCCACAAAGAGAACAACCATCCAATTAGGCATTTTAAGCTCACAATTTTCAAAGTACTAGGCAAGGTGTTTTTCATGAAGTTCATAATGTATTCAACTAGATACGTGCAGTTCAATCACTACATGAAACCTCTTCAAATCCTTGTGGAAATTCATGAATTATGACATTCAAGCAAATCAAAGCAAAGACTAATAAATCTTTAATCAAGGATTCTAGTCATTTTCTATATTAGTGACTTCAAGAAAGTGATCTAATAATTGCAAAGAAATCTTGTTGGATCACTCACAAATGCTAGCAAGGAGGCTAGTCCATTGGCTCGTGAGCTTTGAACTCATTCCCAAGCCTAGGACGCAGAGGTCACTTAGTCATAAGAGAAGAGGAGTTCCAACATTACATTTTTTTTGTATATACTTGCAAGTCATATCATGCCTAAGTACAAAAGAGTACGAGGCTCGTCCCTTAGTGAATTCTTGCTAGGAAGTATCAATTGTCTCATTGGTTTTCATGCTAGAGAATGGCGGAATAGCCGATTGTCAAGTCTAATTGAAACATTAAAGGGGGTAGAAGCCGTACTAAGCACTTTCGAGGGGGAACTTACCTTCCTAACCCTCGGCACTTAGCACATACTTCTATAAAGTTCTTCCTAATGGTGATCAATCATAAGGAAGGGATTTGGGGCTTATTTTACATTTTTTTTCTTTCCCCTTTTTTTTCTTTTTCTTTTTTGTTCTTTTTTTTTCTTGCCCTCTTTTGACCCCACACTTAGAACTTTGACAAAGGGCTAAGTGTTGAAAATGGAGCGTGACAAACCAACAAGACAAATCCACAAGATAAGCAAGGTTACTAAGTGACAGAACCGCTCGTCGTCAAAGCGATTTGTGTAAATAAATTTATAATAGTCCGCTACTCGCAACTATACTACTGGGTAGTACTTGGTAAGTAGGGGTCGAACCCAAGGGAACCAGGGGAATAATTGTTCTTCGGGGGAATTACGCAGCGTGGGAGCGTGTTTAAGGTCGGTTGGTTGGTTTTAAAGCTACCAGCTATTTTGATTGATTGATTGGTTAATTGGTTGATTTTAATACTGGAAAGTAAATTACAGATTATAATTAAAGAGAAATGTTCGGTTTCAGGGGCCTTGTATTATATCCTATTTATCATTGACATTTAGTGAATTATCTAAGTATTCAAAGATGAATCGAGACCCTTTCGTAGCGCAAGACTTGTAACATCGTTTAAAGCAACACTTGTTCTAAGCAAAACTAATTCCTTCTTTCGAAGTATCTTAGCTGTAAGTGCATCCACTTGATCTCCCAGTTACGTTTTTGACCAAGTGGTGTTTTAGATAAGTCGAACTCCTCGATAAGTTTTGCTTGTGACAGCTTCCACTTACCGAGTATGATCACGAATTTCTACGGAAGAGCTTTGCTTGTGACAGCTTCCACTCAACCTTAGAAACTCTGACTTGATATATGGCACATAGAACAAGTTTCGAATACTAAGACTAGACACTAAGTTAATAGTCTTAAAACATTTTATAATACAAGTGCGCCCCTTAGACCGAACTACAAGTTTAGCTACTATTCATCGCGCTAAACATTATAACTAAGGAAATAAAACAGTTGAATAAATACTAAGAATTACTTACAACCGTTGAAGCGCCAAGGGAGCTATCCTTTATTTCCAAAGCAAAATTACAACATTACAAATGTTACAACTTCTAGAGAGAGAAGTGAATTTGAGATTGAGGTGTGTTTGAAATGAGGGGAGGAGCTCCTCCTTTTATAGCCCAAAGGGGAGGAGATGGGTGGTGGAGATGGGTGGCAAGTGTTGCATTTTGATTGGAGGAGAAATCAAGGGAGGAGATGGCCACATGTGGAGGAAGGGGAGGAGGCCGGCGGCTTTTGGTGGAGGAGGTGGCGCCGCCAGTTGCCGGTCACCCAAGGGGGAGGAGCTCCTCCCTTGCCCACCTCCTTGAATGGTGGCCAATCATCTTGCCCAAATGTGAGTTTTGTACAGTTTTGTGCAGTCTTTTCACAAAACTGTCAATGTGTTTCTTCCCCGGTCTGTCTTGACTCCACTCCTGATTCTTCTGATTAATTTGTTATGGTCAATTCAATGTCAGGATCCTTGATATTTCTTCAGTCGGCATATGATATTGGCCTTGGATTGACTCTTGTTATCTTTTCAGCATAAAATCCTCTCCTTAGCGTGTTTTCACTTCAGTCTCTAAAATGCCCTGTGAAAATATATCGGGACTAACACGTAGACGTTAGATAGACAAATAGTCTAATTTGGTGGGTTTAACTGCATTTATGTTTCATACAATTATGGTCCATCAGATTACCCCACACTTTTAGTTATTCGTCCCGAACAATGCTATTAAAGGGCGTAAGTTCTAAGTTTGGCTTTGGAATATGAAAATTAGACTGTGGTACTCGATCTATCCTAATTCATGCATTGCTTACTTATTACCAAATTAAATTGCGTAAATAAATAGAAGAAACTTAATACTTGTACCTCCGTGCTGAGATGCAAATTATATTGGATGTCTTGGGAGATAGCCCCTTTTTAGGCTCCTGGACTGCAATCTTGGGATCGTCTCTTACTATATGGTTTTCTTGTAGCTTTCTCTAGCACATGATTCGATTCGGGTTTCAGTGAGTTGAGCCTTTTTGATTTTCTTCTTTGGCGAGGGACTGCTTTTTTGTAGTGAATCGGCCTTTGGCCTTTGATTTGACTTTTTGAGTGCTTCACTTTTGCTCGGTTAAAACCTTCACAATTTTGGGCCTTTGGCCTCTTGATTTGCTTCATTGAGCTTTTCGCCTTTTTGTGACTGCTAGTCCATTTTCTCAAGCCTTTTTGGGAGGTCCAATCATCGCCCGCAAGCCTATGGAAATACCTCCCCGCTCCTCTTGTCTTTGTCGTTTTGCGCGGGTCAAGATGAGGGTCGCTCATCTATTTTCTCGGCTATTTTGACTAGAGAGAGGACGGTGTGATTCCCGTCCTCGCCTTTGCATAGATGCTTTTTGGCGGAGTTGACTTCAATTATTCACTGAAACCCCGAAGTGCAGCCTCCACTGACTTCGAAAACCATATAGTTTGATCTGATCCTTTGATTGCTTGCCAAGCCTCTCTAGGGCAGTTTATATCAACTCCATATCCCTAGTTATCTCAGCACACAGGACAAATGGAAAGTTACATTCTAAGTTTTTAAACAGTTGAATTTTCACAAGGTTAATGCATGAATTACGATTTATCTTTTTCACATTCTTAAGTTCATATTTTCAAAAAGGTACTTATTAAAAAAGAAAAAAAATAGCTGCATGTTATTTATGTACAGAGGTGGATCTCACCCCCCCCACTTTTGGACGAAGGCGTGCCTTAGTTCAAAAGTCATGCAAGCTTAAAACTAAATTACTGAATTTAAATGACAGAAATTAAAGTGCGGAAAAGTAAGATAGTGTCGGGTTACCTCCCGACCAGTGCACTTGTTTAACGTCGTTGGCTCGATGATACCTCGTTTGTGGTTCATTGGTTTGGGTCCCATGGGTGGCTGAGGTCGAACTTTGCCACCGTTCCAGTGTTGCTTCTTCCTGACTTCTTGCCGGATGTTGTGTTCTGGTCAGGACCCCTTTGTTTCGGGATTTTTTCCTTCCAATACCCCGGAGGGGGTGATGGACCTTTCACTACCAGCCTTTCGAAGTTTTTGTATTTGGGACTGCCTAGTCCAGTTGCGGCATAGCAATGCTCCATCGAGGGGTCATTCTGCAGAGGTGCTTTTCCCATTCTCCTTTGAGCTTCTTCTTGGATTGCATAGTTCGCGGCGACTTGCTCATTAATTAAGGGGAAAAGTCGGGAAGGCCTCATGAGGCTTGGTTCTGCCTCGTTATGTTGGTTCGTGAAGAACTGATCGTAGATAGTTTCAGCTGCCTGGGTAATGATAGTCGGGTATGGCTTGGGCAGTTCGTCAGTGGTGTTCTGGACTCCTACTTCGTTGCTTCCGGTGCTTTCCATGTCTGATTCCTCTGACGGTTCAGGAGTCTCTTCTGACGGTTCGGTGGTTTCTTCTTCATCAGCCTCAGGATCAGCTTCTTCTGTCTGCATTTCCTCATCAGTTTGGGGTACTCGTCTTGTGGTAGCGGCCAGGCCGATTATAAGGCACCACATGTCTGCAACGGTGAAGTTTGTTGCAGACCTTCTCATAGCTTCGTTAACTCTTCCCAGCTCTTCGGCCCTCATCCCACGAAGAAATTTTTGGAGAAGAACTCTCTTCGTAAATCCATGGTGCGGGCAGCTTGAGACGATGGCATCGTAGTTTATGTAGTATTCGTCCAAAGTCTCATCCCGGGATTGTTGAAGGTTCAGGATCTTCTCGCGGGTTTCTTGGCGTAAAGATGGTGGGGAGAATTCTTTCAGGAACGGAACGCAGAGGTCTACGAAACGTTCTGCACTGCAAGCGGTGGATGTGTAGTACCATATCGTGGCGAAGTCGGTTAGAGAGAATTTGAAGCATTTCAGCTTAAATTCCTCTAATACTTCGTTCTCCGGTTTGATGTGATGGCAGAAGTGGTGGAAGTTTCGGCAGTACTGTACAGGGTCTTCTCCCTCCGTTCCTCCGAACAGGGGCAGAAATCGCGTTGTCCATGCATGCGTAACGGGTAGTGTCATAGAGAGATGAACAGAAAAGAAAAAGGGGAGGGAAGAACAGTTATCCGATGACTAGTTCCCCGGCAACGGCGCCAATTTGACAGAACCGCTCGTCGTCAAAGCGATTTGTGCAAATAAATTTATAATAGTCCGCTACTCGCAACTATACTACTGGGTAGTTGATGGACCAAAGTTATACGAGTCAGAAACACAGTAAAACCCCCTTAATTAGACTGTTTGTCTACCTAACATCTACGTGTTAGTCCCGATATATTTTCACAAGGCATTTTAGAGACTGAAGTGAAAACACGCTAAGGAGAGGATTTTAAGCTGAAAAGATAACAAGAGTCAATCCAAGGTCAAGATCATATGCCGACTGAAGAAATATCAAGGATCCTGATGTTGAATTGACCAGAACAAATTAATCAGAAGAATCAGGAGTGGAGTCAAGACAGCCCGGAGAAGAAACACATTGACAGTTTTGTGAAAAGACTGCACAAAACTGTACAAATCTCACATTGGACAAGGATGACCGGCCACTTGAAGAAGTGGTGGCCAAGGGAGGAGCTCCTCCTCCTTGGCCACCGCCTACCGGCGGCTTGGGGTGGTGGTGACCGGCGGCTTTTTCCCCTCCTCCACATGTCACCACCACCTTCCTCCTCCTCCACCACTCCTCTTCCTCCATGTGTGGCCATCTCCTCCATCCATTTTCTCCTCCAATCAAAATTCAACACTTACCACCCATCTCCACCACCCATCTCCTCCCCTTTGGGCTATAAAAGGAGGAGCTCCTCCTCCTCATTTCACACACCAAAATCCAAATTCACTTCTCTCTCTAGAAGTTGTAATATTTGAAATGTTGTAATTTTGCTTTGGAAATAAAGGAAAGCTCCCTTGGCGCTTCAACGGTTGTAAGTTTCTCTTAGTATTTATTTATTTAACTATTGTCTTTAATTTCCTTAGTATAATGTTTAGCGCGATGAATAGTAGCTAAACTAGTAGTTCGGTCTAAGAGGCGCACTTGTATTATAAATGTTTTAAGACTATTAACTTAGTGTTTAGTCTTAGTATTCAAAACTTGTTCTATGTGCCATATATAGTCAGAGTTTCCAAGGTTGAGTGGATGCTGTAACAAGCAAAGCTCTTCCGTGGGAATTCGTGATCATACTCAGGTAGTGGAAGCTGTAACAAGCAAAGCTATCTGAGGAGTTCGACTCATCCTAAATCCCATCTGGTTGAGCGTAACTGTGAGATCTGGTGGATGCACCCAGGCTAGCATACCTTAGGGTATTGGCGCTAGACTGAAATAGAACAGGAGTTGCTTTAAACCGGTGTTGCAAGTCTTGAGCTGTAACTAGCCTCGATTCACCGTTTGAATACTTAGATGATTCACTAATGGTCAATGATAAACAGGATATAATACAAGTCCCCTGAAACCGAACATTTCTCTTAATCATTAAAATAGTAATTTACTTTCCAGTATTAAAATCAACCAACCAACCAATCAATCAATCAAAATAGCTGGTAGCTTTAAAACCAACCAACCGACCTTAAACACGTTCCCACGCTGCGTAATTCCCCCCGAAGAACAATTATTCCCCTAGTTCCCTTGGGTTCGACCCCTACTTACCAAGTACTACCCAGTAGTATAGTTGCAAGTAGCGGACTATAAATTTATTTGCACAATCGCTTTGACAACGAGCGGTTCTGTCAAATTGGCGCCGTTGCCGGGGAACTAGTCATCGGATAACTGTTCTTCCCTCCCCTTTCTTTTTTTTTCTTTTTCCTATGTCATTACCTGTTACGCATGCATGGACAACGCGATTTCTGCCCCTGTTCGGAGGAACGGAGGGAGAAGACCCTGTACAGCACTGCCAAAACTTCCACCAAGTCTGCCACAACATCAAACCTGAAAACGAAGTGTTAGCAGAATTTAAGCTGAAATGCTTCAAATTCTCTCTAACCGACTTCGCCACGATATGATACTACACATCCACCGCTTGCAGTGCAGAACGTTTCGTAGACCTCTGCGTTCCGTTCCTGAAAGAATTCTCCCCACCTTCCTTACGCCAAGAAACCCGCGAGAAGATCCTGAACCTTCAACAATCCCGGGATGAGACTTTGGACGAATACTACATAAAATTCGATGCCATCGTCTCAAGCTGCCCGCACCATGGATTTACGAAGAAAATTCTTCTCCAAAAATTTCTTCGTGGGATGAGGTCCGAAGAGCTAGGAAGAGTCAACGAAGCTATGAGAAGGTCTGCCGCAAACCTCACCATTGCAGACATGTGGTACCTGATAACTGGCCTAGCCGCTGCCACAAGACGAGTTCCCCACACTGACGAGGAAATGCAAACAGAAGAAGCTGACCCTGAGGCTGACAAAGAAGAAACCACCGAGCCGTCAGAAGAGACTCCCGAACCATCCGAGGAATCAGACATGGAAAGCACCGGAAGCAACGAAGTAGAAGTCTAGAATACCACCAACGAACTGCCTATTCCATACCCGACTATCATTACCCAGGCAGCTGAGACTATCTACGATCAGTTCTTCACGAACCAACATTACGAGGCAGAACCAAGCCTCATGAGGCCTTCCCGACTTTTCCCCTTGATCAATGAGCAAGTCGCAGCGAACTATGCGATCCAAGAAGAAGCTCAAAGGAGAATGGGAAAAGGGCCTGAGCAGAATGACTCCTACATGGAGCACGCTTACGCCATGACTGGACAAGGCAGCCCTAAACAGGAGAACACCCAGTTCAAAAAGCTGATAGTGAAAGGTCCCTCGCCTTCTCAGAGACGTTGGAAGGAGATACTATCAGAAGTGGACCCAAACCCGTCATCTGCTAAAAAATCAGGAAGACTCACCGCAAGAATCAAAGTCGATGGAATCAAGAAGTTCGACCTCAGCCACCCATGGGACCCAAACCAATGAACCACAAACGAGGTATCGTCGAGCCAACGACGTTAAACAAGTGCACTGGTCGGGAGGTAACCCGACACTATCTTACTTTTCCGCACTTTAATTTCTGTCATTTAAATTCAGTATTTAGTTTTAAGCTTGCATGACTTTTGAACTAAGGCACGCCTTCGTTCAAAAGTGGGGGGGTGAGAACCACCTGTGTACATTAATAACATGCAGCTGTTTTTTCTTTTTTAATAAGTACCTTTTTGAAAATATGAACTTAAGAATGTGAAAAAGATAAATCATAATTCATGCATTAACCTTGTGAAAATTCAACTGTTTAAAAACTTAGAATGTAACTTTCCATTTGTCCTTTGTGCTGAGATAACTAGGGATGTGGAGTTGATATAAACTGCCCTAGAGAGGCTTGGAAAGCAATCAAAGGATCAGATCAAACTATATGATTTTCTAAGTCAGTGGAGGCTGCACTTCGGGTTTTCAGTGAATAATTGAAGTCAACTCCGCCATGAAGCATTTATGCAAAGGCGAGGACGGGAATCAGACCGTCCTCTCTCTAGTCAAAATAGCCGAGAAAATAGATGGGCGACCCTCATCTTGACCCGCGCAAAACGACAAAGACGAGAGGAGCGGGGAGGTATTTCCATAGGCTTGCGGGCGATGATTGGACCTCCCAAAAAGGCTCGAGAAAATGGACTAGCAATCACAAAAAGATGAAAAGCTCAATGAAGCAAATCAAAAGAGGCCAAAGGCCCAAAATTGTGAAGGTTTTAACCGAGCAAAAGTGAAGCACTCAAAAAAGTCAAATCAAAGGCCAAAGGCCGATTCACTACAACAAAAAAGCAGTCCCTCACCAAAGAAGAAAATCAAAAAGGCTCAACTCACTGAAACCCGAATCGAATCACGTGCTTGAGAAAGCTACCAGAAAACCATATAGTAAGAGACGATCCCGAGGTTGCAGTCCAGGAGCCTAAAAAGGGCTATCTCCCGAGACATCCAATATAATTTGCATCTCAGCACGGAGGTACAAGTATTAAGTTTCTTCTATTTATTTACGCAGTTTAATTTGGTAATAAGTAAGCAATGCATGAATTAGGATAGATCGAGTACCACAGTCTAATTTTCATATTCCAAAGCCAAAATTAGAACTTACGCCCTTTAATAGCATTGTTCGGGATGAACAACTAAAAGTGGGGGGTAATCTGATGGACCAAAGTTATACGAGTCAGAAACACACTAAAACCCCCTTAATTAGACTGTTTGTCTACCTAACGTCTACGTGTTAGTCCCGATATATTTTCACAGGGCATTTTAGAGACTGAAGTGAAAACACGCTAAGGAGAGGATTTTAAGCTGAAAAGATAACAAGAGTCAATCCAAGGTCAAGATCATATGCCGACTGAAGAAATATCAAGGATCCTGACGTTGAATTGACCAGAACAAATTAATCAGAAGAATCAGGAGTGGAGTCAAGACAGCCCGGAGAAGAAACACATTGACAGTTTTGTGAAAAGACTGCACAAAACTGTACAAATCTCACATTGGACAAGGATGACCGGCCACTTGAAGAAGTGGTGGCCAAGGGAGGAGCTCCTCCTCCTTGGCCACCGCCTACCGGCGGCTTGGGGTGGTAGTGACCGGCGGCTTTTGCCCCTCCTCCACATGTCACCACCACCTTCCTCCTCCTCCACCACTCCTCTTCCTCCATGTGTGGCCATCTCCTCCATCCATTTTCTCCTCCAATCAAAATGCAACACTTACCACCCATCTCCACCACCCATCTCCTCCCCTTTGGGCTATAAAAGGAGGAGCTCCTCCTCCTCATTTCACACACCAAAATCCAAATTCACTTCTCTCTCTAGAAGTTGTAATATTTGAAATGTTGTAATTTTGCTTTGGAAATAAAGGAAAGCTCCCTTGGCGCTTCAACGGTTGTAAGTTTCTCTTAGTATTTATTTATTTAACTGTTGTCTTTAATTTCCTTAGTATAATGTTTAGAGCGATGAATAGTAGCTAAACTAGTAGTTCGGTCTAAGGGGCGCACTTGTATTATAAATGTTTTAAGACTATTAACTTAGTGTTTAGTCTTAGTATTCAAAACTTGTTCTATGTGCCATATATAGTCAGAGTTTCCAAGGTTGAGTGGATGCTGTAACAAGCAAAGCTCTTACGTGGAAATTCGTGATCATACTCAGGTAGTGGAAGCTGTAACAAGCAAAGCTATCTGAGGAGTTCGACTCATCCTAAATCCCATCTGGTCGAGCGTAACTGTGAGATCAGGTGGATGCACCCAGGCTAGCATACCTTAGGGTATTGGCGCTAGACTGAAATAGAACAGGAGTTGCTTTAAACCGGTGTTGCAAGTCTTGAGCTGTAACTAGCCTCGATTCACCGTTTGAATACTTAGATGATTCACTAATGGTCAATGATAAACAGGATATAATACAAGTCCCCTGAAACCGAACATTTCTCTTAATCATTAAAATAGTAATTTACTTTCCAGTATTAAAATCAACCAACCAACCAACCAATCAATCAAAATAGCTGGTAGCTTTAAAACCAACCAACCGACCTTAAACACGTTCCCACGCTGCGTAATTCCCCCCGAAGAACAATTATTCCCCTAGTTCCCTTGGGTTCGACCCCTACTTACCAAGTACTACCCAGTAGTATAGTTGCAAGTAGCGGACTATAAATTTATTTGCACAATCGCTTTGACGACGAGCGGCTCTGTCAGTAGTACTTGGTAAGTAGGGGTCGAACCCAAGGGAACCAGGGGAATAATTGTTCTTCGAGGGAATTACGCAGCGTGGGAGCGTGTTTAAGGTCGGTTGGTTGGTTTTAAAGCTACCAGCTATTTTGATTGATTGATTGGTTGGTTGGTTGATTTTAATACTGGAAAGTAAATTACAGATTATAATTAAAGAGAAATGTTCGGTTTCAGGGGCCTTGTATTATATCCTATTTATCATTTACATTTAGTGAATTATCTAAGTATTCAAAGATGAATCGAGGCCCTTTCGTAGCGCAAGACTTGCAACATCGTTTAAAGCAACACTTGTTCTAAGCAAAACTAATTCCTTCTTTCGAAGTATCTTAGCTGTAAGTGCATCCACTTGATCTCCCAGTTACGTTTTTGACCAAGTGGTGTTTTAGATAAGTCGAACTCCTCGATAAGTTTTGCTTGTGACAGCTTCCACTTACCGAGTATGATCACGAATTTCTACGGAAGAGCTTTGCTTGTGACAGCTTCCACTCAACCTTAGAAACTCTGACTTGATATATGGCACATAGAACAAGTTTTGAATACTAAGACTAGACACTAAGTTAATAGTCTTAAAACATTTTATAATACAAGTGCGCCCTTAGACCGAACTACAAGTTTAGCTACTATTCATCGCGCTAAACATTATAACTAAGGAAATAAAACAGTTGAATAAATACTAAGAATTACTTACAACCGTTGACAGCGCCAAGGAGCTATCCTTTATTTCCAAAGAAATTTACAATATTACAAATGTTACAACTTCTAGAGAGAGAAGTGAATTTGAGATTGAGGTGTGTTTGAAATGAGGGGAGAAGCTCCTCCTTTTATAGCCCAAAGGGGAGGAGATGGGTGGTGGAGATGGGTGGCAAGTGTTGCATTTTGATTGGAGGAGAAATCAAGGGAGGAGATGGCCACCTGTGGAGGAAGGGGAGGAGGCCGGCGGCTTTTGGTGGAGGAGGTGGCGCCGCGGTTGCCGGTCACCCAAGGGGAGGAGCTCCTCCTTGCCCACCTCCTTGAATGGTGGCCGGTCATCTTGCCCAAATGTGAGTTTTGTACAGTTTTGTGCAGTCTTTTCACAAAACTATCAATGTGTTTCTTCCCCGGTCTGTCTTGACTCCACTCCTGATTCTTCTAATTAATTTGTTATGGTCAATTCAACGTCAGGATCCTTGATATTTCTTCAGTCGGCATATGATCTTGACCTTGGATTGACTCTTGTTATCTTTTCAGCATAAAATCCTCTCCTTAGCGTGTTTTCACTTCAGTCTCTAAAATGCCATGTGAAAATATATCGGGACTAACACGTAGACGTTAGATAGACAAACAGTCTAATTTGGTGGGTTTAACTGCATTTATGTTTCATACAATTATGGTCCATCACTAAGGTCACCTAAAGGCAATCATGGCATGCAAGAGTTTTAAAATTATATTTTATTTTATTTTTTCGAATTTATGCTTTCAAAGATCAACTCTTTAGTCTCAACGAGAAAAAGCTTAGAATAAAAGATAAAGAAGTGCTAGTATATGCTTTGATCCTCAAGAATGAAAGTCAACAATCCAATCCATTAGTCATCTAAAGGATCAATCAAGTGAAATCATGCACGACTAGTTGACTTTAGAAATGAAATTTTTTTCCGAAAATGTAGCCTTGCCTAAACTTTTTGTTTTCTTTTAATAATTCAAAATTTTTGGATGAATTGTGCAGTAGTGTGAATGTTTTCCCTTAAACATACAAGTTGATTGGATTCCACACATTAAAGCACATCAAGCAAGCACAAACATCTCGTGTAGTCAAAACATAGGCACCCCACACTTATGTCCAATCAAAGCATCAAATTCACCAAGCACAACATGCAAAAAGCATTTCAATTGCATATAGATCATCAAACATAAGCATTCACGCATGCATAGGTCATATTCTCAATTCTTGCACAAAGCAAATAGAAATCCAATCAAAATAGATATACTTAAAGATCGGGAGAGAAAACACTCACAAGCCTAGTTTAACGTCTTGGCTAAGACGGAGCCGATTCTCCTCGTGGGAGATAAGAAGCACGCTTGAGGAGTCTTTTGCTAAGATCCCTCCTCAAGCGGGGCCTTGCATTTGATCGTGTCAAACCACCTTCAAATCCCATTTGAATTTCCTCCCACCAAGCCTACGATGGACTTCCAATCGCAAGTTTGACCCCTTCAAACATGAAGATCCCTTATAGCTATGGGGTCATGGGAACTTCTTTTGAATAATCTCATGAAGTATGGTAGGAAGCTCCAAAACTTGTCTCGAGGCTTTGTGACAAAGAAAGGATCTTCAATGCTAGCCTCTAGCGTGATGGGCACACCTTCCTTCAATTTTTCGATGATGTCCTTGGGTGCCCATTCCTCAATCTCCCTCATTAAACTTCCATTTACTTGCATGCAAGGTGGCTCTTTAGTCTCTTCCATGAAAGTCTCAACAAAGTCTCTATACCCATGAAGTTCTTGTGGCTCAATATCCTCTTCCTCGATTCCATCATCAACAAGAGAATCGGGTTCACTATCAAGCTTACTAATAGCGGGAGGGAGGTCTTCTTCATCCAAAAGAGATATATCTTCAATGCATGAGTCGTCATCGTTGAAGAATTCCTCATCGGAGAGCCAAGGCTTTGATGGAATGGTGAGCTCTTGTGTGTTCTCGTCCAAACGATCTTGATGTGTACTAGTAGTGAAGGATGCTTCACTCTTGCATTCCACCTCCTCTTCGTCACAAGATTCACCCTCCATATCCTCATGAACGGCTTGGCGAACGGCTCTCATGAACTCATCCTCCCCTTCTTGATCCCTTTCTTCCCTTGAGGCATTAGGTTCAATAACTTCTTCTTCGGGTACCTCCTCCTCAACATCCATGTCTTCACATTCCATTGTTTGTTGTGACCATTCGCTTCCCAAAACTTGGTGTTGAGCACCCATCTCCCTCAATTTACCATTTTTGCTTTTCAACTCACGGTTTTGAGCCTCCAATATTTTCAATTTAGCGTCCATCCTCTCTTGGTCTGCTAGGTATGTGGCAAGCATTGCTTCAAAACCGGAGGGCTCATTTGATGGTTGAGGAGGTTGAGGGTATGGAGTGTAGGAGCCTTCAATATCAAAACATTGACCATCATTCCAATTTTGAGCGTGGATGTGATGAGTTCCAAGAGTTTTCCCAATAGTCATTTGGTTGCTCCTCTTCTTGGTCATCCCCATCCAAATTATAGCGATTAGTTTGATAGTCATGCTCTTGGTAATTCCAATATGGTTGCTCCTCCTCTTGATAATATTCCTCATTAGAAGATACTTGTTGGCTTTTGACAGATGCTTGTCGTCACAGCAAATGTGCAAATAAATTTATAAGTCCGCTACTCGCGACTTAACTACTGGGTAGCAAGTGGTAAGTAGGGGTCGAACCCAAGGGAGTCAGTGTGGATTAGTTGTTTTTACGGGATTGTCACGAAAGTAAATATAGTTGGGGGTTGGATTTGAGTGTTTTGGAACTGAAAGTAAATTTGAATAATTAATAATGGACTGTGAGGAAAGTATTCGGTTTTAGGGGCCTTGTATTATAATTGTTTATCATCGACCGCTAATGATCATACCAAGAGGTCAAAGATGAATTGAGGCTATTTCTAGCGCAAGATATGATCATGCTAAGTATTCAAACGATGAATCGAGGCTAGTTACAGCTCAAGACTTGCAACACCGGTTTAAACAACACCTGTTCTATTTCAGGTCTAGCGCCAATACCAAAGGTATGCTAGCCTGTGTGCATCCACCTGATCTCACAGTACGCTCAACCAGATGGGGTTCTAGGATGAGTCGAACTCCTCAGATAGCTTTGCTTGTTACAGCTTCACTACCTGAGTATGATCACGAATTCCACAGAAGAGCTTTGCTTGGTTACAGCATCCACTCAACCTTGGAAACTCTGACTATATATGGCACATAGAACAAGTTTTGAATACAAAGGTATACTAAGAGTAAAGTCTAAAACATTTATAATACAAGTACGCCCCTTCTACCGAACTACTAGTTTAGCTACTATTCATCACGCTAAACATTATAACTAAGGAATTAAAGGACAACAGTTAAATAAATAAATACTAAGAGATACTTACAACCGTTGAAGCGCCAAGGGATTCTTTATTCCAAAGTAATATTACATAATTGTGCCCACAAAAGCTAGAGAGATTTAGAGAGATTTTGTAGAGAGAGAAGCTCTCCACATTTTTGGGGTGTGTTACAATGAGGAGGAGCACTTCTATTTATAGGCTAAGGAGGAGGAGGATGGGTGGTGAGATGGTGGCATGTGGAGGAGCATCCAAGGGTGGAGGAGGAAGAGTGCAAGGCAAGCTTTGGGAGGAGGGATGTGGTGGAGGAGCCACCACATGTCACATTCTCCATGGAGGAGGAGGAGCAGCCGGCGGCTTTGGGAGGGTGGAGGAGGAGCCGCCACTTGGAGGGAGGAGAGTGGAGGAGCCACCCCTTCTAGAAGCTTGTGTGACCTTTCACAAAAGCCATCGGTTTGACCGGATCTGACCGGAGCTTTGGACGGAGCTTCTTGGATTTTGGAGAGTGTATTTTGAATGAAAATGTCATTCTAAGATGATCTCAAGAAGGAACCTAAGCCAAATTCTGCCCCGAACATGGTCGAAATGCCAAATCAGATGAAATTGCCCTTGTTTGGCCTTCACCGGGCTTGGTGCTTTTGCCTTGCATTCTTGTCCATTTGCCGACGGTTCTAGAATATTTGAGTGATTCCAAGTCGGTTCCATGAAGGATGTTAAGGCTGATTTTGAGTGTAGCATGGTCGTGACCTGGAATGACTCGTTCTTCATTTTCCGCTTAAAAACTCCTCCTTAGCGTGTTTTCTCTCTAAGCGCCAAAATACCCTGTAGAAATATATTTGGACTAACAAGTAGAAGTTAAATAGACCAACAGTCTAATTTGGTGGGTTTTACTGTGTTTTTGATTCGTATAATTTTGGTCCATCAGATTACCCCACACTTTTAGTTGTTCGTCCCGAACAATGCTATTCAAGGGCGTGCACACAATCCATGTAAAAACTTTGAATATGAAAGTGAGACTATGAACTAGATTTATCCTAGTTCATGCATTACTACTTATTACTAAATTAAACTGTATAAATAAATAGAAGAAACTTGATACGTGTACCTTCGTGCTGAGATGCAAATTATATTGGATGTTTCGGGAGATAGCCCTTTTTTGGCTCCTGGACTGCAACCTCGGGATCGTCTCTTACTATATGGTTTCCTTGTAGCTTTCTCATGCACGTGATTCGGTTCGGGTTTCACTGGTTTGAGTACTTTGATTTTCTTTTGGCGAGGGACTGCTTTTTGTAGTGAATTGGCCTTTGGCCTTTGATTTGACGCTTTGAGTTCTTCACTTTTGTTCGGTTAAAACCTTCACAGTTTTGGGCCTTTGGCCTCTTGATTTGCTTCATTGAGCTTTTCGCCTTTTTGTGACTGCTAGTCCATTTTCTCGAGCCTTTTTGGGAGGTCCAATCATCGCCCGCAAGCCTATGGAAATACCTCCCCGCTCCTCTCTTTTTTGCCGTTTTCGCGCGGGTCAAGGTGAGGGTCGCTCAACTATTTTCTCGGCTACTTTGACTGTCGTTTTCGCGCGGGTCAAGATGAGGGTCGCTCATCTATTTTCTCGGCTACTTTGACCGGAGATAGGACGGTCTGATTCCCATCCTCGCCTTTTGCATTGCATGGCGGAGATGACTTCAATCTTCACTGAAACCCGAAGTGCAGCCTCCACTAACTTCGAAAACCATATAGTTTGATCTGATCCTTTGATTGCTTGCCAAGCCTCTCTAGGGCAGTTTATGTCAACTCCACATCCCTAGTTATCTCAGCACAAAGGACAAATGAGAAGTTACATTCTAAGTTTTTAAACAGTTGAATTTTCACAAGGTTAATGCATGAATTTTGGTCTATCTTTTTCACATTCTCAAATTCATATTTTCAAAAAGATATTATTTATTAACTAATATATACAGGTGGTTCTCACCCCACACTTCTGAACGAAGTCGTGCCTTTCAGCAAGACTTAGTTCAAAAGCCATGCAAGCAGATGTTATACGAGAAGGAAATGATATTAAGGAAAAGGAAAGACAGAACTCCCTTTAAGGTGTCGAGTGAACGACATGGCTCGAGGCTGGATAATCGAGGGAGTTCGGCTGGGGCCTTGAACTCTTAGCGTAGCCCTGACTGGCTTAATGTTGCACCCAAGTCCGATTCCTGAATAGTCAAATCTTCTATGCACCAAGTGGGTGAGAGCGACTTATTGAAAAAGTAAAATACAGAAAATAAAAAGACAGAAAATAAAGTGCAGAAAGTAAGATAGTGTCGGGTTACCTCCCGACCAGTGCACTTGTTTAACGTCGTTGGCTCGATAGTACCTCAATCATGGATCATAAGGTCGGATCCCAAGGGTGAGTGAGGTCAAACTTTTTCTCGGCATCCCTTTTGCTCCGAGAGGTGAGGTTTCCTTGACCATAGCTGCTGGTCCAATGAGTCGTTCTTGTTTGTTGCTCCTTCCGGGTTTCCATTCTTTCGGCCCATGTCTTTGCCGCCTCTTCATGTTGGAATAGTTGGCACCTTTGTGAGTTTGGAAATTTGGTTTTGTGCCATTCAATGTAGGCGACATCAGGCATGTTCCCATGTGAGGCCTCTTCTTTGTGGTAGCTACGAATGGTTGTCTTGGAATGATTGAGTTCCCAGGTGGTTTTTCTTGGCTTGTGATGAGAGAGATTTCCTTTGTCGGCTTTTTTGGCTCATGCTCTGCCTCCAACTCCCCTTGTACCGCATCATCATTGATTATATGATCTTCGGTGGTTATGATCGGCATGAAACGCGAAGGGTTAAGTTGAGGCACTTCGACCATGAGGACTAGGTCTGTTTCAGGTGCTCCGACAGTGAGGACAAGGTCTTTCTCGGACAGTTCGGCAATGAGGTCCGGGACTTCCTCGGGTGCTCCGAGCGCAAGGACCGGGCCTGGCTTGATTTCTTCGGCCGCTTCAGCAGTGAGGTTCGGGACTTCTGTAGGCTCGGCAGTTAGGACAGTGATTTCCTCGGATGGATTGGTGATAAGGACCGGGTCTGATTGGGGCAATTCTTCTTCGGTCATTTGCGGGTCCTCATCCTCAGTCGGCTCCTCGGGTTCAGCCGTGAATTGGTGCATCAATGCACTCAATTGCTGCATGTCTGCGGCCAATTGCTGGGTGCTAGCTGCCAGCTCCTTTTCTGCCGCCCATAGTTCAGTTTTGGCCCTGATTTGTTGCATTGTGTTGTCCAACTGCTGGATGCTAGATGCCAGCTCCATTATACCGTCCTCGATTGGCTCGGCCTGATCTTGGCTTAGTCTTGACCTCGCGGCCAAATCGTTTATTAATTTCCAAAGATCATCCTCGGTTAAGTCCCACATTGATCCTCCTGCTGCATTATTTAGCTGGTCCCACTCATGTGGCAACATTCCACAGAGAAACTTTGTTTGAAGATCGAAGTTGGTGAATCCATGGTGCGGGCAGCTCGTCATAATGGAATCGAAGTACCATAAGTACTCATCCAATGTTTCGTCCCGGGATTGCGTATTTTGTTGATCTTCTCGCGGATTTCAAGTTCGAAGGGTGGTGGGGAAAACTCCGTGTTGTTCCAAGTTTCCATTCCGTAGTAGTAGGACTTAGTGAATTGCACGATAAAACAAGAAAAAAGAAAAAAGAAAACAGAACAACTATTCCGATGCACAACTCCCCGGCAACGGCGCCAATTTGACAGATGCTTGTCGTCACAGCAAATGTGCAAATAAATTTATAAGTCCGCTACTCGCGACTTAACTACTGGGTAGCAAGTGGTAAGTAGGGGTCGAACCCAAGGGAGTCAGTGTGGATTAGTTGTTTTTACGGGATTGTCACGAAAGTAAATATAGTTGGGGGTTGGGTTTGAGTGTTTTGGGAATTGAAAGTAAATTACAATAATTAATAATGGACTGTGAGGAAAGTATTCGGTTTTAGGGGCCTTGTATTATAATTGTTTATCATCGACCGCTAATGATCATACCAAGTGGTCAAAGATGAATTGAGGCTATTTCTAGCGCAAGATATGATCATGCTAAGTATTCAAACGATGAATCGAGGCTAGTTACAGCTCAAGACTTGCAACACCGGTTTAAAACAACACCTGTTCTATTTCAGTCTAGCGCCAATACCCAAAGGTATGCTAGCCTGTGTGCATCCACCTGATCTCACAGTTACGCTCAACCAGATGGGGTTTAGGATGAGTCGAACTCCTCAGATAGCTTTGCTTGTTACAGCTTCCACTACCTGAGTATGATCACGAATTCCCACAGAAGAGCTTTGCTTGTTACAGCATCCACTCAACCTTGGAAACTCTGACTATATATGGCACATAGAACAAGTTTTGAATACAAAGGTATACTAAGAGTAAAGTCTAAAACATTTATAATACAAGTACGCCCCTTCTACCGAACTACTAGTTTAGCTACTATTCATCACGCTAAACATTATAACTAAGGAATTAAAGACAACAGTTAAATAAATAAATACTAAGAGATACTTACAACCGTTGAAGCGCCAAGGGATTCTTTATTCCAAAGTAATATTACATAATTGTGCCCACAAAAGCTAGAGAGATTTAGAGAGATTTTGTAGAGAGAGAAGCTCTCCACATTTTTGGGGTGTGTTACAAATGAGGAGGAGCACTTCTATTTATAGGCTAAGGAGGAGGAGGATGGGTGGTGGAGATGGTGGCATGTGGAGGAGCATCCAAGGGTGGAGGAGGAAGAGTGCAAGGCAAGCTTTGGGAGGAGGATGTGGTGGAGGAGCCACCACATGTCACATTCTCCATGGAGGAGGAGGAGCAGCCGGCGGCTTTGGGAGGGTGGAGGAGGAGCCGCCACTTGGAGGGAGGAGAGTGGAGGAGCCACCCCTTCTAGAAGCTTGTGTGACCTTTCACAAAAGCCATCGGTTTGACCGGATCTGACCGGAGCTTTGGCCAGAGCTTCTTGGATTTTGGAGAGTGTATTTTGAATGAAAATGTCATTCTAAGATGATCTCAAGAAGGAACCTAAGCCAAATTCTGCCCCGAACATGGTCGAAATGCCAAATCAGATGAAATTGCCCTTGTTTGGCCTTCACCGGGCTTGGTGCTTTTGCCTTGCATACTTGTCCATTTGCCGACGGTTCTAGAATATTTGAGTGATTCCAAGTCGGTTCCATGAAGGATGTTAAGGCTGATTTTGAGTGTAGCATGGTCGTGACCTGGAATGACTCGTTCTTCATTTTCCGCTTAAAAACTCCTCCTTAGCGTATTTTCTCTCTAAGCGCCAAAATACCCTGTAGAAATATATCGGGACTAACAAGTAGAAGTTAAATAGACCAACAGTCTAATTTGGTGGGTTTTACTGTGTTTTTGATTCGTATAATTTTGGTCCATCAGCTTTGATTGTTCATCCAATAGCCTTCACAATGTGCATTTGGTTGATCATCTTCATAATAATCTTCATTGTCTTCATACTTCCTTTTGTCAACCCAAGCCTTAACCATACTCATCGCACTATCCACTAACTTTGTCAAATCCGCCATTTGATCTTTAAGTGCATAATTGGAAAAATCCTCTTCATAATAATCTTCATCATGCATGACTTGTTGGTTATAGTGATCCATCCTCGCAAAACAAGATTAACGAAGTTAGTAAGGGATATGAGAAGAAGAAAAAAGGAATATACAAGCATAAGAGAAAGAAAAATATTTACAAGAATAGACAAATTAAAAAAATCTATTAGCACCTAGTTAATTAACCTATCCCGGCAACGGCGCCATTTGATCGGTTGTAATTTAGTGTAAATACTCAATAAGAATATCGAATACTTATGCTAAGTCACGTTAAATCAAAACATTTGTAAAGACTCGGGAAACCCAAGGTCGTACCCAAGAGATAGGTGATTAAACTAATTGTGCTAAGGATTAAATCTAGATTATTTATGGTTTGGGGGGGTTTGTGCCTCGAAAGAGGTTGATAGCAATGATTTACTATCCAAAAAGAGAGATTCTAGCAAAGAAACGAATAAACGATCAATCAAAGATGACTAGGGATTACTTCCCCACCTAGACAATTATAGTGATGATGATATTAGATGTCAATTATGAATTTGCATGCACTTGAATAGAATTTAGCCATGTAACATTCCCCCTAAGTTCCACTCGCGCTACAACCTAGGATAAAGAGGTTACACCTCGCATAGGACCTCACACTCGCGCTCTATTGGCCCTATAGAACATGCATTTCTAATCTCACACTCGCGCTCTATTGATTAGATAAACATGTTCTTGTTAAACTCAAGCTATTCTCGTTAGAATTTAAGTGTCGCCATGTAACACAAAAGTCCTAATGCCTCTTCATTCATTTCATTAAATTCATGTTGATCAACGTGAGCTACATCAAACATGAAATTAAGCTAAGTTCCCATTGAGGACATTTCACAAACACCTTATGGGCAACTCTAATCATGTAGTTCAAATGAAGAAGATTCATGTGCAAACTCATTCAATATTGACATCAATGGTATTTACATCATCACAATATGTCTAGGGGATCCATAATCCCCAATCAAGTCACTACTCACACATGGTGAGATTACAATCAAACACAAATAAAAGAGATGGGTTTAGGAGTCTAGAACCAATTAGAGATTGAAAAGAATGAGAATCCTTGTTGTTGATCTTCCTCTTCACTTGATCACCCTTGAAATTCGTGCTAGATGCTCCTCAAAATTCGTGCCAAAATTCCCCAAAAAGTCCTCTCTTGTTTTGATCTAAAACTTTCTATTTATAGCTAACATTAGGGTTTCCGGAACTGTAGCACGGCTCAACCGGCCGGTTCAAATGCATGAATGATCCTCAACCGGCCGGTTCAATCAGGAAAGGTTTGACCTAGTACTCTCTGGGCTTTTGAACCGGGCGGTTCAGATTGTGAACAAAATTGAACCGGCCGGTTCGGCTTGTGGCTGGCTTCCTCTGGAGTCTCTGACCATTTGAACCGGGCGGTTCAGATTGTGAACAAAATTAAACCGGCCGGTTCGGCACCTCAGAGCCTCTTACCATCCGAATCTGATCTTGGTGTAAACTACAAAGTTGTAGCCCTTTTAAATAGCTTTCCAACAAGCTAAAGATCAGCCAAATCGGACATCGTATGAGCCCTCGGGGTCCAAAACAAGTCGCAAAGGTCAATATGCTCGGTATTGCCCCGAAACACCGTATTTTGCTCCGAAACTGCTCGGTTTGCTCCAAAATGCTACTCACTTGTGTTCTCAGCTTAAACTCTGTAATTTGCCTGAAATGAACCACAAAGCATCAAATAGCAAGTGAAATCGTAATAAAATGATCGAAATAATAAGCATAGAGGTCGCCTAAAATGCATATATTTTAGCGCTATCAACGTTTCAGGTACAAAACAACGCATCTCAGTGTCAAAGCCAAAATACAAAAACTCAGGAAAAATCGGAGATTTGAGGCAAAAGTGGACTGAATGTGAGCTCAGCCGACCGGCTGGGAATCACCCCATATCCAGCCGAGCGGCTGGATGGAAGAAGCAGACTCAATGGCGAAGAAGTCATTCGAGCCGACCGGCTGGCCTCATCAGCCGACCGACTGGCCAGAGTTCTCAGGAGGTCTCTCTCCAAGTATATTCTCAGTCGAGCGGCTCAAACGACCAACCGACCGGCTGGCCAAGCACCTTAGAAGCAGACAGCATTCACCCTGCTCCAGCCGACCGGCTGGACTCTGAAAGCCATTCTTAGCCGACCGGCTGAACCTGTTTCAGCAGAGGATTTTTACCCGAGGCTATAAATAGAAAGTGGTAAGTTTGACCTAGACACTTGGCTTCTTTGGGAAGATTTTACAAGGAAAAGTGATCAAATCAAGGGCATCCATCATCATCCAATCAAGGAGGATTGAAGATCAAGGGAGTTTACTAGGATTAATCATCCTATTCTATTCCTCTTCTCTTCTCTTTAGATTGTGTAAAAACCTTACTCACACCATGTTGTCTTACATGATGTGTGAGTAGTCCCCTTGTGTTTTGATGGTGCTATTACCCTCTTTGGTATCAATGATCATTGTATACACATTCATATGCAAATTTATGGAATTGATTTCATTTTACTATGCTCTTCATTTTAGACATGTTGCTAAGTGTTTGATAAAATGCCTAAGTGGCATGTTTGTGTTAGAACTATGATCTAAGTATTGAGAGAGCTTAGTGATGGTTTGGATATAGTAAAAATGAACTCATCAAACATCTATGAGAGTAAATGCATGGGTGAGGGGTTAACTAAGACTTAATGCATATAGCATTTATTACCTTGGGAGATGTTCCAAGGATAATAAGTGCTATAGAGTGAATCAATATCTTTAATTAGTGAGATTCTAGCTAAGAGGTCTTGACTAAGATTAGACTTGCATGATAGTTTGTCTATTTTTAGCCTAAGCTAGGTTTTAAACCCATCAACCCCTAAAATGACTAAATTCTTGAATACATGATCGTTGGGAAATTGCCAAGGAGGGGAGTAACCCCTCGAAACTCTCTTTAATCAAATTAAAATCCCCTAAAAACCACTTCATTACTTGTTTCTTGATTGATAACCATTCCCATAATTGAACTGAAGGAATAGCCTAGTAGAAAATTTGATCCACCTAGCGTACAATCCAATTGCTCCCTTGGATTCGACACCGGTCTTACCGGTCAAATTATAAATATCTTTTGACTAATAACTAAAAATTACAACGTCAGAAACAGCCCAACTCCAAAAAGGACTCGATCAGTTTGCAAATTCAAAAATCGTTTCCAAGTGCCGTCAATAAAAAAGTATTTGACGAACTATAAATGACAGATTACGAATTATAAATAGTAATTGACGAACTATGCACTACCAGACTAAAATGGCAGCAATATTGATCAGTTCAGTGGGTAGTAAACATTAACGAACTATAAAATAGTTATGAACGAACTATAAATGCCAGATGACGAATTATAAAGAAGACTATTTTTGAACCGCTGCGACCACACAAAAATATACTCAGGTGATAAGATTTATACAAAAATATGAATAAACACCAAAAAATTCAGTACCTTTTTTCTTTGAATAACGTTCAACTGGTTGACGAATATTGTCTTCAAAATTGCTGTCACTATTACTGGTTGTTGTGGTACTTTTGGATGCGACATCCGGTTGAGGCCTAACTAATTTCAATTTTTTCTTGTTATTTTCCCAACCGCAGCCTTGGCATCATCTAAAGTGCCCTTGGATTGGGATGACTTCCTTTTGCGCGCTGTCAAACAAATGGAAACGAGTTTAACGGTCAAATATAAGATGACAAATTATGTACTACTTTGATGAATTATGCACTTGGGCCCCATTCACCACTTATACTGAATTTCCTAACCACATAATACGACGAATTATACTACGGTGTTGACGAATTATACAGTTGGCAAGTTCAAAAAAATCACAGTTCGAAAAAACCCCATTAGAAACTAGTTTAAAGGTCAAATCTAAGACGACGAATTATGTAATACTTTGACAAATTATGCACTTTGCCCCTGATATCTACTCATACTGAATTTCTAACCATATAATATGACGAATTATACTATGGTGTTGACGAATTATACAGTTGGCTAGTTTAAAAAAACTATAGTTCGTGAACAACAGTCAGAAAACGTAGTTCTTCGTCACGAGACAGTTCAAACAAACTATCGTTCGTCGTCGCCTCTGTCCCCAAACCCAGTACAGTATCTACGGATAGTAATTAAACAAACGTAATTCAACTCACCGTCGTTCGTCGACTTTGTCAGCAAAGCCCTAAAATCGTTCTCTCACGAATCGCCTGAAAGTCAAACCCTAACTTCGACGAGAGATTTGTGGATGAATCGCGACTCGTTCTTCGGGATTTAGGTTTCCTTAATCGTCGGGAGGAGAGATTTGTGTGAGGAGAGATACGGTTTGTTTTTTCATTTTTTGTTGTCAATTATACCCTTTCTATTAATGTGAAACACGTATAAAATTCAGTTATTCACTTATGTTAATCAATTTGTTTCAGCCTTCAGATTATTTTTTATTTTGCATCAGATCTGGGCTTTGCACCAGATCTGGCCTCTTGTAATGAATCTTAAATATACAATATGAATTTTATTTATATTAAATGAATGTGAATCATATAAAATGAACGCTCCGGTGAAAATGAACTAATTTCTTACTGCATTACATGAACCTTAAACATATACCATATGAATTGTTTTAATAATTATTGTCATGTAATTAAGATTTCCATGAATGATATTCAAAAAGGGAATGGATGCATGATTGCAATCTCAAAAGGGGTTACATTTGAACCCTAAAGGAAAAATAAATATTTGGTTGAACAAATTTTTATATAATTTTTGTTTTTCAGTTTCTGTCCTCTTTTGTTACTCATAATAAGAATATCAACACATTCACCTCATATTATCATATCAAACATTGATGGATAAATTTTTAAATGAGCACAAAATTATGAAATCATAAATTAAATTCCCAGTATCAGAATTTCATGAGTTCTGAAATTTTAGATTATAAATTAACTACAATAATTCAATTTGATCGAAAATAAAGAATCTCAAATCTCCCAAATTCCAACATTCAATGAGAGACAACATAATTACACAGATGAGATTAATCATCTCAATGACACACAATAATCCAACAACAACATTATTTGCATGAAAGGAGCTACCAAAGAATCGCTGACGCCACAGCCATCATCATCCATGTATATATGACCTATTTTAGCTCCTGCCACGCCCACTCGAAATTAAACCGTGCACCTTCGGGGAGCCGGATCCTCCTCAACTTGCGGTGCATCTTTCGTTCAGTATCTCTTGCAATATCAGTAGAGGACCTGAATAAGATAGCTTTTAAGCGAGGGGAGAGCTTAATGAGAGTCTGTATCAGTTTCATCTCAATCCCAGTATTTAATAAGTTTTTGAAAAACAATATATGTGTTGTCATCAAAGGTGGCAGCTTCAGTTGCTCATTGAGGAAGTTCCTGGCTGCAGCATGAACGGCTAATCTCTGGTCAGGTTCAATCTGTGACAAGTGAACAATTATACATACACTTAATTAGTGTGTGTGCAAGAACATGAAGAACACAGCAGAAAAGAAAATATCTCTTTTTCTTTTTTTTCTTTTTTTTTAAGGTGTATATATAAAAACAAAAAAACAACCGGGCTACAAACGATCCAACCAACAGACACCGACAGCCAGGACAAGGCTACTAAAATCTTTTCTAGAGAGAAGAATAAATATACACTTTAATAGGCGTGTCTGCAAGAACATGAAGAACTCAGCAGAAGAAAAGATCTTTTCTAGAGAGAAGAATATATGCTAGAGAGAGAAGATCGTGGTGTAGTGTGACATTTTGTTGTTGTGTGAAATGCATGTATCTTAAGATGTATTTTGGTGTAGTGTGACTCACATTAATCTCCAGTGACTCCAAATTTGGTGCACTTCGCATCAGACAGAACGCTACAGACAGCATTGGATACGAGCCAATATCGATATATTCAAAGGCCAATGTCTTCAAGCATCCCAAAGGAGTCACTAGTGTCGTCCTTGGGACATCCTCTTCATACAAAGACTTCAATTCAAGTTTCAAGACAAAAAAAAACACAATATTATCAGCTAGAAATAATGCAATGTTTTAGTAAAGCATATGCAAATTTATATCAAGATATGATGATAACAATAATTAATAAGCATATGATCATATAGCTTACAAGGATTGCAGCTGCATCTAAGTAGAGATCCTCCACCCGAGGAAGAAGGCTTGAGAAATACTCTAGACTGGAGGTCCTCGAAGGGCGTCCAGGAAGCTGCAACTGTGTTTCAAAAGACGCGCATTTCATGCTAGGTAGTCGGGTAAGGCGGAGAGGTCTTACCGCAAGTGCCATACAATGGTAAAATATTGCTTCCAGGTTCTCAACAGCAGCCTGATGAAGCTCCACAGGGTTACCATCATCAAAACACTCAATGTCTATTTGATCCATCTGAGGAGATAGCGAAAGTATAGACCCTAAAATGTTGTCTGGGACAATGACATTAGATAGCTTAATGCTTTCAAGCTTAGGAAAGCCATTGAAACTTGTTGAGTCACTAAGCCGGCAGCGTTGTAGATCCAAGTGTTCGAGGTCGGAGAAGTTATATATACTCGCAGGCACTTCGAGATGCGTCTGATTGCAAACATAAAATGACAAGTGCTCAACCTTTTTCTCCGACAGGATACTCATCTCTTCGCTTACATCGAATGAGGCATCATTGGATGGAATATGAGGCGGGATGTAGAGATCGAATTTTCTGATCGGACCAATGTGGCGCGATAAGACGGACTTCACCACTGCGTCCAATCGATAGTTAGTTCCTCGGATGAACTCATTGTAAAAGTCACCGTCAAACCCTAACTCTCTAGTAAGTTTCCAGCAATGGCGCCATGGTTTGGCAACCACTGCAGCTCGCACCGCCTCTTCGATGCTTAGTCTGCTGACTATGTTGTCTAACACACCGTCTGGAAGATCATTAAGCTCAGGCTCTCTTCTGATTCTTCTTCCATCGCCTTCCATTAATGTTCTCTCTAGAATTTGAGAATAAAAAAACAAACAAACATATCATCAGACCAAGTCCAAAACTTGTGTATAAAAATTTCACATCTCACTTAATTAAAATAAAAAGCGAATTTCCCAATCAAAAAAATAAAAAATAAAAAAGCGACTTTAATTCACAAAAATTCAGCAGGTATGTCAAAACCATTTCCGACAATCAAAAAAATAAACAAAGGATAACAATTCAAATCCGAGAGAGATCGGTCCTTGTAAACTCACTTGGGTGCTTCATTTTCATCAACATGCGCATGCACATATGTAAACTTTCACAATTTGACATCATAAATAGGTCTTTAAATGCACAAATAATTGAAA
Organism: Rhodiola kirilowii; assembly: GCA_033675215.1. Classification (NCBI taxonomy): domain Eukaryota; kingdom Viridiplantae; phylum Streptophyta; class Magnoliopsida; order Saxifragales; family Crassulaceae; genus Rhodiola; species Rhodiola kirilowii. Next base: position 55,416,409 of record CM066197.1, on the reverse strand, counting down.
CCCTAGTTCTGTCCGAAATTTTCTATCAACAACAAATTATAGTAAATGAAGCGAGAGATCAGTGTGGGCAAAACCACTCACTGATGAAATCCCCGGACTCTTCAGATCTTACACGACGCGACCACCCCCAATTCTATTACAAGCCGCCGATTATTGCTGAGAGATTTGCGCTTCTGCAGAACCTCTATTTAATAAGGGACGGTTAGGGCTTTTTGTTCCAAACGACGCCACTTTAGCCGAGGGCTTGACAGTTGTTCTCTCGACCCTTTTTTTATTTATGATCTGGTCGTTAACAATAATTCTCATGGTCGCACTACACCATTTTTCACCATTTGCAACATTTATTTTCATTTGTTGCATAGCAAAAATGTTGCAATACGGTAATACAACATATTTTGTATGTTGCTTTTAGTAAATGTTGCATAGGTAATTAATATTTATGTTTTGTAACATAAACACTTGCAACATCACCATATATGTTGCAATAATGAGGTGCTTTGCAACAAAACAATTGCTACACTTGAAAAGTTGTTGCATAATCAGTGACACGTCAGAATTCACATATGCATTTGACTTTTCAACCATTTGTACGGAAATAGTACGATTCATTTATAATGGTTGTTGTGTGTCGCATCTATGCAACATGGTTCGGGAATGTTTGGGCAACATTAAAATGTCGCATAAACTAATGCATTAACTCCTATCTCACCAAACAAATTAAATCGATCCCACCATCTCCTTTTGAAAACGTACAACAGTGTGTCGCATAGATGTTGGGCAACATTAAAATGTCGCATAAACTAATGGAAAAATTTTAACAAGCAATTTCCGGATTTCTCAAATGAGGAAGTTGGGCACTCACAGGAGAGCAAAGCGAAAGAGAGAAGAGATGTCCAGTGTTCTGCGCAAGATGAGGGCTGCTGGTGGTGTTGACAAGAAGAAATGATATGCCTTTGAAGCTGCAGTCTTTGCCAAGGAAATCATCTCTGCTTTTAGTTTATGTTACTTGTCAAAAAATATCAGAGTTTTGTCAAACCTTTCAGTGTTGGTTTTGTTATAATTAATCTATCAGTTTGGATTCTATTTCAGTTAAAAAAATCATATTATTTGACCAAGTATTTTGGGCTGTCTGCATCTCTTTTGGGCCATATGCATTTGAGCCCAGTCAATACTATATAAGTCTTGTCTTCTTAGGGTTTCAGAAGAAGTGAAGTTTTTGAGAGAAACCAGATCTGAGAGACGGTGGCGCACCTCAACACGAGTTGTTGTTCCCGGCACACCTCAACGGAGCTCTGTGCTCACTCTGCATCGCCCACCACAAAGAACATCATGTCATTCAAGTAGGTTCCTTCAACCAAGTTTTGATTTTGACGAATTGGGGTTTCAATTCGGTGCATTTTGTTAAATGGGTTTTGATTTGAATTGTAGATTCGGAGGTCGTCTTACCATGATGTGATTCGAGTTTCTGAGATTCAGAAAGTGCTGGACATTACTGGAGTTCAGACTTACATTATCAACAGCGCTAGAGTTGTGTTCCTTAATGAGAGACCTCAGCCGAGGCCTGGAAAAGGCGTCACAAATACTTGTGAAGTCTGCGAGCGGAGCCTGCTTGACTCGTTCAGATTCTGCTCTCTTGGCTGCAAGGTATCAATCTGTCAATCCCAATCCCAATCCCAATCCCAAACTGATTTTTTTTTTTGAAATGTGAAAATCTTTAGTTTTCATAACTCCTTAAATTCAAAATGTGACTTTTCCAATGGTTCAAAATTTTATAAAGAATTGATTTTGTCAGAAACCTTTACAGTTATCAATTTTCAAATTTGCAGATTGTTGGGACATCAAAGAGTTTCACAAAAGAAAGGAAGAGGACTCAATTAACAGCATCCGATTCAGACGAGTCATACTCCACCGCCACTACCACCACAACCCGTCATACCAAGAATCGAGTCACAGCCCAGCCCGCTCCATCTCAAATGGAGAATCACCAAAGCTTCTCCCCGTCGCTGCAAGCTCTCTTCGTTGCTTTGTTGTTGTGTTGTAATGTGTTTTCCAATCCAAAAAAAAATTGTAATTTGTATGCTTGTATGTAATCATGTAGACATGTAATGAATTGTCAAGTTTTGAATGACATTTTTGCTTTAATATAAACATCTTATAAGACAACTTAGTTCATGTATTGCAATTTCTCCAAACATCATTTGCGACATTATAATGTCGCACAAAGTCGCTTATATGTCGCATTGTACATATATGTCACTTCTGAAAACATCATTTGCGACATTGTAATGTCGCATAGTACATATATGCAATTTCTGAAAACATCATTTGCGACATTATAAAGTCGCACGAAGTCGCTCGATATGTTGCAGTGAGCTAGAAAAGCAACAAATATATTGCAACATTTTGATGTTGGAAAACGAAACCGCTAAATGCGACATACTCACCCGATATGTTGCGTTACGGAAATGCGACACGGCTTTAGCGACATTTAGTAAAGCCACATGATACATGTTGCGCAACCGTAAAGTAACATACTCGGACCCTTAGGCAACACAAAAATAAATGTTGCAAATGGTAAAAAATGGTGTAGTGTCGCGACCACTGGCTGACGAGAGAAAGATTAATTAGAGAGCTTCATCTATCGGACGAAGAGAGTTACAGGGGTTTGAGATCATTAGTGACCCAGCATTTCCTCTCTCTCTAGATTTTGGAGAAGAGGAAGAAGCTGAGGTTCCTTCTCTGATGGAAGTCTCAATGGCAGCCGCATGCAAAACATGGCAAAGCGTTCACTCTTGGCGCAGCTATTGATGGATTGATTGTTGTGTTTGGTGATAATCGACGACATATAAGAGAGAGAGAGAGCAATGGAGATAGATTCCATTATATTCTTCTCCATGGCTAGCTAGATTTTAATCCAGGGGAAAGCCCGAAAGATCATCACTGTGAGACTGACGTCGAAATCTTCTCCCACCACCCCTCGTTCGTGTTAAATAATGAACAATTGAAGAAATATCTCAGGCCGTTTTGATAAAAAGGAGACAAATGCTAGCTTATATGGTTATAAAATCATAACTCACAAATTTGAACTTCTGAATTATAATGGGGCTATAATCCTAAATAACCTAAACAAAATTCAACATGATATCAGATCTGTGGTGCGATCCGGGACAAGTATGCAAGATGTGGGACCAACGAAAGAGGTTTAAGGGCACGATGAAGAGAGCCCCTGGTGAAGGACAAGCTGCAAGGCAAACTTGAAGGACATGCGAGTGGAATGGCAGGGCCAACGTAGAGTCGCAAGACGACTGTGTTGTAGGTCAAGACCCTAAGTGTGAGGGGAGTTGCAGACAGGGCGCACCTACGAATAATGAATCCGCTATATATGAAGAGGAGTAGTGAGGTATTAATTATCAAGGGGGAGCACGTGACATTTCTTCAATTGAGGAGGATAGATTGTTAAGTGAGATGAACAATTAAAGAAATGTCTCACAATGCTTGGTAAAAGAGACAATTGTTAGCTTCTATGATTCTATAGAATCATAGAAGCTATTGAGTCACATTAGGGTTATAGTCCTATATAAACTAGCAAAATTCAACAACCGCATACAAATCAAACAAACATCATCATTAAAAATTCAAATTCAGCTAAAGCCCCCTCACAGACCAAGATTCATCAAAATTTCATAACTCCACAAAAATAAAATGCAATCCCCAAACCCAAATAGATTCTTAATCTTGTGAACATCATTTCCAACAACGCTTTAATTAATTCAAAAGAATAATCCAGATCCGAAAAAGGTCAATCCTTTAATCATACTTGGATGCTTCGCATTTATATCAAACATAAAGGCATGCATATACATAATATAATCCAAATCAACATCATAAATAGATCTTTCAATACAAAGAACCTAGTACCGGCGGTAGATCTATCGAATGAGAACCAAGCAGTATTAATGTGAAGATGATGAAATTGAAAATTTTACCATGTTTCTGATAGATTATTGACTCGATTGGATTCTTCAAATAAATGAATATGAATGTGAGGTAACCATTGTATGTACTCTGGTTAAGCTGTGTCTACTGTTCTTGACATCAGCCGCATGTGGCCGCCTCTCTAAGTATGTGGTAGTGAAATGTGTGGTTAGGGTTACACAGAACATGTTATATTTATAGTATGGCAAAAATCGGTTTACAGAAAGTTATTCGGATTATCTATCAACCCGAACGAACCAGATTGATATTTCTACAAGTAAGAAATTTTACTTGCCATCAAAATTTTGGCTTATCTTAATATCGTGAATCTAATTGAAAAACGTGATAATATCAAAAATAAATGACATAATTAATCCTTATGTTTGTAAGGGCATCCGCGGTAAGAAAGAAATGAGCAATGTGCAAAAATAACATCTTTTAAAAGTCATGTAGCAAAGCAGAGCTAAAGATAAAGAACAAAAATTACACTTTGCTCTATATATTTTAACGCATCAAGATAGAAAAGAGCGAAATTAACATATGTATTTTATTTTGCAGCAATGAAAGCAAAAAACAATACTTATACCATTTCAATTATTCGGTATTATCACTTCTATGACTTCATTTTCTTGTTTTGTCTCAATATTCTTTAATTTTTCTGATTTTTTATTTTAAATTGTATTTTTTGGTTTTAAATTTAAATAGTTGGATGTTATCCCAATGTTCCCTTTATGACATTTCTGATTTTTATTTAATTTTAAATCAACAAAAAGCACATTTTCCTTTCTTTTTTTTCATAAAGCATGTGAGTCTCTTTATTACTTACATTTCCAACACCCTTTTCATTATTGCTCACATATCAACGATTACTTTTTACTTTTTTTTCTTATCTACTGCATGAGAACCAATAAACAATAAAGTCTTTCTATTATTGCTTAATGCTCATTTTGTTGCGGATGCAGTAAGAGAACCATTGGCCGGCAAGTTGTCTGGTGGAGAACGTGAGAGTGCGTAGTATATAGCTAGTGTAAATGCTGCATTACAAAGTACAGAGAGATCTAAAGTTTGTAAGATATCAGTTAGAGTTGGGCCATTTGGGATTTTAGGTAGCTCAAGATAGGGTTGTTAGCACTCTGACAGAAGGAATAAATCCTTGTGTTTCTTCATGAATTCACATTTGCTTTGGGAAACGGAAAGTGGGGTTTTTGTGACTTGGAGAGACATCTGAGAGTGGTGGCTGCTGAGATTCTTGGAGTTGTGCATTGTTGCATGCTAGAGTTAATTGTTGGTCCATTTTGATGAGATTCATTTTCACATACAGCGAATTACATTGGCCATAATCACTATACCAGATGGACACTTTTGTCACTGACCGACAAATTTCGCTTAAGGACTTTTCCAGTCGCATAAGACTTTTTGCGACCACAGTCAGTCGCATAAAGCTAGTCGCATAACGCATGTAATATAAGGTCATACGCAACTGACCTAAACACACATTGTGACATAAGTAACCTTATGTGACTTTGGACTCGTAGCCGCACTAGGACATGATCAGTCGCATAAGTAAAGTAATACCATATTGGGAAACCTTCGCATGACATGAAAATAAGTCGCATAAGTAAATATTGTACAATGTTAGACGCATAAGTTATGTGTTATGTGTCAAATATTCAGACACATAGGTTAATTTGTGATCATTATCAGTCGCGTAAGTTCATAAGTTATGTGTCAAATATTCAGACGCATAGGTTAATTTGTGATCATTTGTCAGTCGCTTAAGTTCTGTATTATGTTTTTAGCGTGACACATAAGTTCACTTTTTGGTAATTATTATGTCATTATAGTCGCAATATATAACGCAAATTAAACCTGTTTTACAAATTCAAATACAAGACTAAGAAACCATTACACTGGAAACTTGTTTCATCCAGAACATCAAGCAAAATTTACAGAGTTAACCATTACCAACATCCAGTACAGAATTAAAGCCAACTGAAGACCATCCAAAACAAAGTTCATAAGAGTCATCATCCAAAAAACCAAGTTTAAGAGTCATGATTCAAAAAATCTTAGCAATTTTCTTCAAATTCAGAGAGTCCCCAACCCGAAGCTTGCACCATCTGAGACATTGCACCCAACTGTCGTTCCCCCTCCACCTCCTCGGACCATATCCTCCAGTGCCTTCAGCCTCTCTTCAAACTCAGCGTCTTTTTTGACGGCTTCCTCCCGCGTTCTAACAAGTTCTTCTTTTAGTGCATGGTTTGACGCCCCACCTCTGGGGCAAGGAGGCCTCCTCATACTTCCTCCAACTCCTGATATATGAGTGCCATTTTTCTGACCGACTACGTTGGTTATGATTTATAGCTGAACATAAGTGGGGAGGGGGTTGGCGATTATGTTGAGGTCATCAGACTGTTCATCCATTATCTGCTTCAATTCAACGTTCATTTTGTCCTGTGTATGGGTCCAATTAAAATCATAAATAAAAACACGACATACAAATAAACTGCTAGAAAACTATAATAAGTTAAACTGCACAATTAAAATGCATTCACTTCATCCTCAGTGACATCAAACAGTATTCACACAAGCACAAATAAAGTGGACACATTGTTAATCCACAGTCCAAGTTCACACAAGAATTATCCCTTCCGATACATGAACATATGTAACATTTCCACCATTTAATATATAAAGATATAAATAGAAAAGAAAGTTTCAGAAAATTACCACGATTACATCACCTCCAGGCTCCTGAGAGTACACTTCTGCATATGTAGCAATGAGGGATGCTTTGTGTCCTTTCTGAAGGTGCTTCATAGATCGCATACCGAATGTAGTTTTACCCGAACGGTGGTTCATTTTTTTCCTTACATCCTTCATCCTTAGAGAAAAGGCCTTCATAAAAAATCAAATAATTAACTATATCAGTAACATATAGAATAAAACTGAATAAAAAACTGAACCTATTAAATAATATATCACCTGCTGAAGAGGCTCTTGAAAGTGATTCACAAGCTAGGTCCATTCTCCCTTCCGGTGCATGAACTCTTTGGGTACCTTATGTCCGTGTAACAGATAATGAGTGTGGCAATCAGACTTCCAATCTTTATAGCGACTATTTGCACTCCTACTAATGAATGCCCATAGCAAGTCGTCTTTTGGTACGAAGAAATGAGCCTGCAATAAAAAAGGTAAGTTACACACGTAATTATAGTGAAATATAAGACAAATACTTATTTGAAATGCATATAAGAAACAGTGATCGACTTACGCTCAGGTAGTTCACAATTATATCCCAGTGTTTCGGATCAAGCTCAGTGTAGGTTGGGGCTAACATGGGTATTTTCTGTCTAACACATGCACCAATTTGGTGCGTCACCAAACTTCGAATTTTCTCACTTACTAGACCATCAGCCTCCACTGAGCACTAAATCTTTATCTTGGTCCCCCGACTGTGCACCAAATTAGCCAATTTGGTGCCGCAGACGATACCACACCACTTTCTTTTCTTTCCTGGCTCAGTAGTAGGCTCTGGTAACAAACAGACAACAAACGCATAAATTACACAATCACAAAAAATTGGTAGATCAACAAGCGCATCAAATACACAATCACAAAAAATTCAAAAACAATGACAAATTAACTTGATATTACCTGGAGAAATAGACCTCCAAGACCGGATACTGAGGTGTTCCTCCTCAACATCTTCATCAGTAGATTCTATATTCTCATCAGAGCCTTCAAGACCACTAACTTGTTCTCTTTTAACATGGGCTTGAATATTGTTTTCAGTAGGGGCTTGAATATTGTTTTCAACAGGGGCTTCCGTATCTTCATCAAGGGCTTGAACCAGATTACTATCCATAGCTTCATCATCATCATCAACATGGTCTTCATCTTCCTCAACATGGTCATCCTCCTCAGCTCTGTCTTGAGGCTCGTTGTGTTGAAAAGAGGTGACTAGAGAAGGCGTGAGCGATGGATATCGACCACCGGAGGAGTTGACAGACACTGTCCTCATAGGGTACTTGCTAGTAGGAAGTGGTGGAACTACGACGACTGCGGTAACTGGATTTAGGGCTTGGTCTGGTTTATAGACTCGCTACTTGGAAGAACATCTTGGGCTTCTCTGAGTATGGTCTGGACAAATTTAGTTTTTTGGGGGTTGCATGTACGACCTTGGTGGTCGGTGGATCATTTAGGGTTTTGTCTGACTTGACGGTGGTGGACGCCGGTCTGGGAGGAAGAGGTTTCGATGCTGGCAGTTTTGGGGGTACTTTGGGGGTGGCTTCTTCCCTTCCTGGCCTTGATTCTTTGCAATCGGCTCGGGAGTGTGAACCTTTGCTGGCTTTCAGTTGTTGGTCGAGCGAAGCTTCATCGTCTTGCGCTTTGCACATGTTGCATCGACTACATTGAAAAGAGAACGCTTCATCTTAGGAGGCATATTGGTGGTGTGAACGACAAAGATGAGAGAAGTGAGAGCGGCGGCAGTGTGCGTAGGATGAGAGAAATGAGAGCGGCGTCAACGTGTAGGAGGAGTGAAATGAGACAATAACCCTAACTTTGGAGATGACGTGTATCGCCTGAATCAAACAGGGAGTGTAACATTTTGGACTCGTGTACGGTTAATTTCTGTCTTCCCTTACGCGATTACATTCAAATGTCAGTCGCATAAGGATAAAATTAAAAAAATACACCCCAATTTTTTTAATTTTTCCCGCCCATCTGTTTTCAACCTACCGCCTACATATTGTTTCATCTTACGTAACAGAGATAAACTTACATAGTCGCATACGTGGTATTGTACATAACAGATTCAAATTGAGTTTACATTACTTCCATCCCTGGACACTAAATTAATTAACAAACACCAGAAACACAATGACAAATAATGTCATCGAATCTTCCAAACACTTCAGCATCATCATCCCTTACCATCACCTTGTGGCTACCCATCATCATCTTCATCACCCCCATCATCACTGGCATATTCATCTTCACTTCCAACATGGTCACTTTCGTACTCAAGTTCATCCTCATCAGCATCTTCTTCATCAACAAACTCAGCTTCCTCTTCTTCAATATCCATTGTATTGTGGTAATCATAATGTAAAGCGGGAATCATGTGAGGGGTATCCAATCCTTCTTCAATGTCATCTTCATCAAGGTCATTTGAAATGTAATGGGGGAATGTTTGTTATTCCATCTTCTTGATAAGCTTCCTCTAAGACATTTGAAGTTTCACCCCAATATATGCAAGAGTGACTATAAGTGCCTCTTTGAGTAACCACATTCACAACTTTCCAATCATCTCCAAACTTCGGATCTTCTAAGTAGAACAATTGTTGTGCATGCTTTGCAAGACAATATGGAGCATCATCATACCAAGTGTTAGAAGGGTCAATTGAGAACAGTCCATGGTCCATCTTCATGTTTCCATCTATCGGGTCGGTATTGAACCATTGCCAATGGAAGAGCATTACCGGCATTCCTTCGGCTTACTTGAGTTCAATAACATTTTGAAGAATCTCATAGTATTTAATGCCTCCTGCAATATCACAAATATTGTCATCATCAAAATGATTATCGCCCAACATCACATATACATGAAGTTACAATAGAATTGTTACTTAATATACACTATAATATGATGTAATTACCTGCGAGTATCATTACTCCACTGTTTTGGGTCTTCATATGTTGATCCTTTTCCCACACGACAAATTTCAAGCCATTGACAACACAATGTGTGTAGCAACTGTGACATTGTGTCTTACTTGCCAAAATGTGGAGCTCTTTGAAATAGTTGTCCGATCCTTCAACTGACACAGAATCTTAACAATCTCCAACTTCATACGTCTCACTTCCTCCTTTTGTAACTCCTTGCAACAAAGTCTCTGAAACCGGTGTGATAAAGATATAAGAGGATCGACAACATTGAACGACAGATAAGGTCGAATGAAAACCGGTAACAGTTTGCAACATCACGTGACAGTCATGTGTCTTCAATCCGATAAATTTTTTGTCATCAAGAATAATCTTATTATGTAGGCTCCCTGCGTATCCAGATGGGTATTTGACATCTCGCATAAGTGTAAGAATCTCTACCTTCTTCGACTCAGTGACAGTATAAGGTGCTTTACTCACCTTCTCTTTCCTTGACCCGGTAGGTTTAAACCACAACTTTCTACTACCCCTTTCTCTTCCAACCCTTTTCAAGCTATAACATCATCCTTGGTCTTACCCTCAAGTCCAAGTATAGTCTCAATAATGTTATCGAAAACATTCTTCTCAATATGCATCACATCAAGCGAGTAAGGATGGCAAAATTATTGGAATACTCATGACTTGTAATATGTTGGAATTTTTCAGGACCCAAAAGCAACGAGGGGGTCCCTAAACTCTGAATTTCTATTAAATTTGGATGCGGCAAACCTCCACTCATGGTCTTTTGGAATCCATCTTCGGTGTCCTTGATATGACATTCGTCTCGTCAGATGGGTAGCATCAATCTCATCTAGACATATGAGACAAGCTTTGTACCCTTTCGTCTTCACACCTCCCAACATCCCTAGGCCAAGAAAGTCACTTATATAATAGTAGACAACACTTCTCCTTTCATAATAAACGTTGAGCCATCACGAAGATCAAAGGTATACGCTCCCTCATCCCATAAACTCTTTAACTCATCAATTAGAGGCCTCATAAAAACATTAAGGCACTTTCCCGGCAACTTGGGTCCTGATATTAACAAACATAGAATATTGAGCTCCTTCTTCATACATATGTGGGGTGGCAAATTGTAAGGAACAATAATTATAGGGCATGTGATGTGAGACAAACCCAAAGCTCCAAATGGATTAAAACCGTCAGTTGCCAAACCAAGTCGGACGTTCCTAATCTCACTTGCAAACTCAGGAAAGTCACTGTCAAATTTTTTTCCAAGCTTCTTCATCTGCCGGATGTCTAATGTAATCTGGATCATTAACGTCTCTTTCAGCGTGCCATCGAATTTGCCCAGAAATTTGTGGAGACATATACAGGCGCTGCAATCGTGGAGTCAAAGGGAAGTACTTCACCGTCTTCTTTGGAACCTAGCTTGTACTTCCACGTCGCGTGTATCTTTCCTCGCCAAAAACTGGGCAAATAATATGGTCTTTGAACTCTTTGTAGTACAATATGCATCCATGCTCACAAGCATGGATGGTTTCAATACCCAACCCCATATTCTTTAGAATTTTCTTAACATCTTTATAAGAACCGGGGTAGTTGTTATCCGGTGAAAGAATTGCTTTAGTGTTGAGTAGATTTTTTTCAAACCCCTTGTCAGACAATCTACTCTCAACTTTCATTTGCATAGCCCTAAAAATAGTTTCAAGTACGGTTTTGTCACAACTTCGGTACACCGGAGTCTGAGCTTCGCCAACTAGATTGTTATACCTTTCATAAGCAATTCTGCTCTCTGAATCAACATCATCTACATTCATATCTATACGATCCTCATGATGAAAGGGAAACTGATCTTGAAGAATATCCATGTGGTTGGGTTTGGTTATTGACGCACAACACAACTACTTGATTCTCCATACCTCTTCGCAATCCATTGTTGTCTCAACATGTATGGCGAAGGTTCAGTACTCTTTTCACCATGTGATGTCCATGTTTTGTCTCCCTTCATCATACCATAATTAATCAAATGGACAAACATCTTCTTTAATGAAAGTCTTCCTTTAACCAACAAGCACATTTTTTAAGGACATACTTGTGTATTTTCCCCATTTTGCTTCGCAAATTCCACAAAATCAACAAGCCCTCGAACGTATCGTGAATCACCTCTATCTAACTCCAACCAACTCTTATCTATTGTCAACTTCAACTTCATGATCACAAAACAAAACAAACACGGAACATTACAAGTCAGCCGCATTGGGGTATGTATACACACATAAAAGTACATTTTTTTCAGGAAAATCGATGTATGGTAAATTATGCCCGTATGCAATTAAGAAATAAAAGCTCAAAATGCAAATTAAAATCGTTACATGGCTATTCTTCACAGGAGGAGATGCTGAAACTCAAATTCAGTCGTGGGTGAGAAAGGTAAGAATGAAGGATTTAGAAAGGTGGGTGAAAAAGTGGATGTTTCTTCATTAAATGCTTCAATCCTTATGCGACACACTTTGGTATCAAGAGTCGCGTAAGTAAATTATGCCCATACCTGCCAACTTGAATGCATCGGTACGTTGGTCAAATGGAAATAGTCAACAATTTCAAATTCAGTAACATGACGTGACATTTTCATTAAAATCCTTGTGCGACTAGCAAATGAACCCTCTCACAAAATATTACTTACACGGCTGACCAAGTGTTAGTGACTTAAATAACAGTCACATAAGGACACCTATGCCTCTGACTTATGTCAGTCACGTAAGTGTATGTGACATAAGTGTACTTATGTGACTTAGGTCAGTAACGTAAGTGTATGTGACATAAATGTACTTATGTGAGTAACTTTGGTCAGTGACATAAGTATAGTCGCATAAGGATCCTTATGTGACTGCACTGTTATTCTCAGTCACACTAGGACACTTATGCGACTACTCCTTATGTGACTGACACAAACAATGTTACATAAGTGTCCATCCGCATTTTATTCCACGATTTTAAAGGAAAACCGTTGCATAATGTCATACTTTATGCAACGGTTCAATAAAAACTGTCGCATAATGTATGATTTTATGCAACGGTTTTTATTGAACCGTTGCATAAAGTATGCCATTATGCAACGGATGAGGAACCGTTGCATAATGGTCCTCGGAACCGTTGCATAATGATCCTCGGAACCGTTGCATAATGGTCCTCGGAACCGTTGCATAATGATCCTCGGAACCGTTGCATAAGATCTGTTCTGTAGTAGTTATCTGGTGTGGTGAATGAAGAAAGTAATAAGATGCTAGATAGCAACTTCTCTTCTGCAGTCCAATACTTGGTAATTAAAACCAACTCGGTTTCATGTGGTCCCGTAGAAAGGAAGGTTCTTCACAAAGGGGATTTATAAGCCCCACGATATGACATAAAAGCTCAGTATCATATTGTATGATCATGATTTTTTTTCAATCAATCATTTTATTATAAATTGACACAGAATTGGTACTTATAGATAGTATTTAGGTTTCCTATCCAATCAATTGAACTACATTTCTCTCATCTTGAACTCCTTTCTCATTCAAAAATGACTTTAGCAATGTATTAAAATGTCCGCAACACGCAACTTCAGAATTATATTAATTATCATCATCAAACTTTTAAAGTTTGAGATGGAACACCTATACGGTGGCACAAGAAAAGACCTATGGACCAAACAGAAGCAAATAAAAACCATGAAAGCCAACTAAACAAATTGTATATTGATATAGTCGTTAAGAACCAAACATTTGTGTAACCTGAAACATTATGGACCAATACCCCAACCATCATGTCATCAGGCTAATAACATACGTATGGTTAGGAGGACTTAAAAGTACAACTAATTAAGCTATAGAACCCTATTGGATTAAAATGACATATAACAACGACTAATAACTTTGATATAACTCAAAATGTTCTTCTAGGAGAGTCGTATAATTAAAAACCAAACATCTCCCCGAATTAATGATTTTGAGTAGATTGTCTTGATCCCGTGCAAGAGTCACAAACTTAAGAAACATAATGTTATTTTCAGATTATTAAGTCGCAATGTGAAAAGGGGTTTGGTTGACAATTGAACTCTTGACAAATAGTCAAGAGGTCAATGGTTCAATTCCCCCGAATAGTATTTTCTCCCCACTTTTGTGTATGAGTATTATTCAATCCTTGTGGATGTGTTTTCGTATAGCCTTGTTGCGGACGTGTTGTTCCTCCTTCGCGGAGATGTTATTCGTCCCTCGTGGACGTGTTGTAGGTGCTGCCTCCTATGGAGTTGTTGAGTTTCAAGCTTATGCTCATGGGTTTCAAGTTAGAGGTGCCTTATGGCTTGTACTTCAGTGGACGCAATTCAAGTATCAAATCCGAATTGATGTCGTGTGTGGCCTGTGCTCCAAAAAGTCAAGTCTTCATATGTACCCGATTGAGTTCTCATGCAATATGTATAAGATATATTCGTGTGATAATTGATATGTATGATATGTAAGAAACTCCTATAAAAAAAGACAATCAAGTCTCTCAATAAATGAAAATATCTCTCCTCCTAAAGAAATCTCCAGAAGCTCTCAGAAACTCCTCGAAGACAAGCTCAGTTTTCTGCTTTCCCCATCCACCGGTCCCTTCTCCTCTGCCGGACCGTCATGCTCCTCTTCCCGTTCATCCCCTCCTGCCTTCTTTTCACCTTCGGCCATCTTCAGCGGTGGTTCAGGTGGCTGGGTTCGGCGGATGGTGGGGTTGTGGGTGGAGCCATGGTGTTCTTGGGAGGGGGTTGGGACTGGTTGGCTGGGGGTTTTCTTTTTTCTTTTCTTTTTTGGTTTAGGTGTTTGTAGGATGGCCGGGATGGGTTGCGTGGTAGGTCAGCTGCCAGAGATGGATGTGCGTACGGTTTTTGGTGTTCCTTTGACTGTTGCTTGGCGTGGAGGGGGACGGCGGCTCGGATCCTTTCTGCCGGATGTCTTCACTGTGGAGCTCATAGTCGTTTTTGGTGGTGGAGCACCATGGTTATTGATGGCGGCGTGGTGGGCGGCTTGGATGACTAGTTAGTAGGTGTAGTTTAATGGTTGTAAAGTTAGGTTTGGTTATCTTAGTTTATGTTAGTTTAGTGGTGTCGTTCTCCCTCCTGTTAGTAGGAGGTTATTTTCCTCCCTTCGTGGAGGTGCTTTTCCTCCCTTCGTGGAGGTGCTTTCCTCTGTGGAGGTGTTCTCCCTCCTTTTGTGGAGGTGATTTCGTTAAGGTACTGTGCCTTCGCAGATGCTTTCGTGATTTCGATGGGTTGCCGCTGTGGCTGATCTTCATTTGGTCTTAGGTACTGGATTGAGTCGTTGTTTCGTCAATGTCCAACTCCTGTACAACTGTATTCCCATCAAAAAAAAGTCTCTCAATAAATAAAATGAAATATAAGCATATACGATAAATCATCTTTATTTATTGTAAACTTAGAACATTATAATTTAAAATTTGTCATTTTCTAGAATTTCAAAAAACCTTCTCACCCACGCGTGAGGGGTGGTAATTGAGCTAGCTAAACTCTTGGCTCGATAACAAATCACACACATATTTATCATTTACTCAACCTGTCGGTAGAGCAATCACACATATCCCTATTATGGTACAATAGGAAAATGAAAATTCAAAAAATTAGAAGACATCAAATATTTTTTGACCAGATATAATTGATTGCACACGAGTGGGGTTCCGGCGAGAAGTGCAATTATGATGAGAATTGAGAAATATTCTCAGCTCTCTATCTTAGTTGATTCACAGCCAGGATTAAATCAAATTAAAATTTAAAATCACGCTAATCAGACGATTACTAAACGAGTTAGGGGTAATTTAGTCCACTTTAATATCCCTGAAAATTGAAATCCCGTTGTTCGACGAATCGTAAATGTAATCGTTCGTCGAATCATTCGTCGAGTTGTAAAAAAATTGATGGCACGCTTCAGCCTCGCTTCAATCGGCAACGACGACTCATCTCCAAATCATAGATTTATGGTTTTGGATTGGGGGTGCTTTCCGACTAAAATGCGTAGCAATTACAAACAAAATTCATAACAGTCACTACGACTAAAATGCGTAGTTCCTAAATAAGAATTCGTAGTTTGTAATTGGGGGTGCATTCCGACTAAAATGCGTAGCAATTGCAAACAAAATTCGTAACAGTCACTATGAGTGCTACAAATTTTAAACAGAATGTTACGCATTATAGATGTATGCCTATAGCCTTGTATATACATTCGTATCCTTGTATATAACATTCGTAACATTTTTAATTGCCTCACTAACTTTCATAAACACGTCATCCTCTGAACTCTCCAATCCCCATTTCTGAAACTCCATCGCATGTTGACTTCTTCCTATTCCCAATCACCTCGCACCTGCTTACTGACTCCCTCAAACTGAAATTCCTGAAACCCTAATCCACGTGCAGGTCTGTCGTCTCAAGATTTTCGTTGGCGATAGTAGAGTTCTTGAGATGCACGTTGCGAACGTTTATACATCGCTAAAGTTTGAACTCTGATGTTTGGATGTGAATCCACATACGCTTCAATTGATAAAAAATATATTTTTTTAGCAAAACTTTTATTGTTGAGGTCCAAACAACCTGGACCAAGGTGGGAACAAAAAAGGTGGCCGAGCCACTAAAAGAGCCTTAGAAAAGGTACATCCCAAAGAAAGGAAACAGGATTGTGACTCAAAAATGATGTTTGAGACAGTAAGCCACGAGGGCCTAGGGGAGGCTATCGAAGGGTTACTCGGACCATTCGAACCGATGGTCTCTTGGTCCTTAAATTTGGAGTTTTTTTTAAATGATCCTTTTTGAGTTTAATATTTTTCAAATGACCCATGTGAGTTTGCACTTTCAAAAATGACCTATTTTTAATAAGATCGGATTCCCGAGAACCGGTTTATGCCATTTTTTCAAACACCGGTTCTTGAGAAAACGGTTTTATGTGAAAAATTATAAAACCGGATTCCAAGGATCCGGTTTTTTCAAAAAATGACAGGTGGATGAAATGTGGATTTTAAGAGTACGTAGATGCCAGGTAGGAAAAAAATTAATTTTTGTAAAACGCCAGTTCCCCAAGGAACCGGTTTTCGTTAAAAAAAATTAATTTTTTTTAAACTGCATGATCCTCGTCTGAAAATCGACTCAATAACAAAAGTGTATTGGTGTTAAAGAATAAAGATCGATTTAATACGTTAAGAGTTTATGATGAAATCATCGTGTTATTTTCAACATGGTTCACATGTTTGAGTTCGCAATTTATTCACGGTGAAGTTACGGTGCTCGGTGTTCAAAAATTGGTCAATTTATTTTTGACTTTGCCCTTGATTGGAAAAATCGATAGTTTGGACCTTCAATTGGAAAAGACTGGTAGTTCAGGGCACCAATGTGTACTTTTCCCTAAGTACAAATATTAACAAAAAAAGTTATATTTTCTGGCAGATGTCAAAATTAAGTGAAGTTAAGTAAAGTTTTAGTTAAGTTAATTTAAGTTAATATTAGTTACTTTCAGTCAAGTTCAGTTAATTTAAGTTCAGTTACAGTTAAGTTTCAGTTCAAGTGGACATGCTCTGAATCAAAAATGTAAAAACCAAATCATAAATCAAGGTTGAGTGTAAACTGTAAAGTGCATAATCCAACAAAATAATACAAAATAATCCCTTTCGTTTCAGACTACATCAAATTCAGCAGAACATAGCGTCGATAGCTCAAACTACAACATAAACAAGTTTCATCACAATGTTTAACCTTCTTATAATAATGTCACGCCTCACGCGTAAATTGAAAACATATATTAAAAATAAAATTTCTAAATTAAATCAAATAATTAAAAATCAACATCTAGAGGCGAAACTGTGTCGTTTGGCTCCTTGCTAGTTGGTAATTGGATTCAAATCGAATCCAGAAGGAAACGAATCTTTATTTTTTGATATAAAATGTGAGCAAAGATTTCATCTTTGAATGTTTTCAACACACTCGAGACTAGAAAGGAGTCATCTTTCTCATCACTACTCCGTTAGGAGAAAAACCCAGCAAGAGATTTCAGAGAAATTTTGACATCAGGAAAAGAGAGACGTTGTATCTTGTAAGAGCAAGCTGCAGCAGTCTGAAAAATTGTTGCACGTGAAGGTAAATTCTTCTGCTGGTTTCATACTGCAATTTCGATTCGGCGGACGAAATGGGGTTGAGAATTAGAATATGAGATTCCATTAGAGGCTGTGTTAATGTGGATTTAAGAATTGATTTGATTTCTTTTTCTTTCTTGGAGTATATTACTTGTGTTAATAATAGTTTCTGTTGATACACATTTCCTGGTTTCTGCAGTTTCTTTCATTCTCTGACAAGTAGCGAAACCATTTTGGCTCTTCTTTTCTGTAAGCCATTTTCATCTCATCTACTGATTTTTTACTGGTTTGTTGTTTTTCGTGTGTGCGTCAGATGGGGTTCTATTCTTCTGGCATTTGGGATTTAGAATTTTGGTTTTGTGGTTAATGGGGGTTTTTGGTTGATTTAGGGATTCTGTGTTGGGGATATTTTGCTGTGGTTTTGGTCTAGCTTTGGTATTTTCATGCATTGATTTGCTTTGGTTTGGATTTTGATCATGGCTATCGTGTTCTTGATATGTGTCAATCTCTGTTGTCCTGTACCAAATGTGTGTCCAGTTTATTGGTTTCTTGCTATTGTAGATGGTGTCGCTCTTCCAGTGTGTTTGAATAGGAGCAATCTTGCAAGATAGCTCTTTGTTTAGGCCACAGCATTATCACCAACAATTGTTTATAAAGATTTCACATTTGGACTAGTTTGTATTGATCGTTTCGATGATTTAATTAGACATGGCGAAGTCTTGGAAGCACGGAGAGAGAGTTGAGGTGAGGGTCTTTGAAGATGAGGATGAGCTTTCAAGGGATCTTGTTGATTACATTGCTGACTTATCCGAGGCTGCAGTGAAAGAGCGGGGCAGCTTTGCTATTGCTTTGTCGGGTGGATCCCTCATTAGCTTGATCGGGTACTGCTGCTTTTCATTATCTCGTCTGTTTAAATGTTACTTTCGAGTCTAACACTGTGATTGCAAACAGGAAACTCTGCGAGTCTCCTCATAATCAGACCATGTACTGGTCCAAATGGTATGTTTTTTGGGTTGATGAGCGCATGGTTTCTAAAAACCACCTTGACATTGACGTCATCAACTACAAGTCAGCAAAGGAAGGTTTCTTTTCCAAGGTGAGTATCGTTTTTTCTTCTGTAACAACTATCCTGATCCCCAACTGGATCTTTCAGTTCATGACCTCTGTTAAATTCTTATTAGAGTTCTGTATCGCCTAACGACCGAACGCTGATAATTCATGTTTAGTACTTGAGGATAACGGCAACTTAGGATCTAGCTTGGGCTGTGGCCTTCCTATACTATTGGACAACAGAATAAGATCCAGTTGTCTGTGTCATTATGGGTTGGATTTTATAAATGTTTGAATGTTTTCTTTGGCGTGTTTTCCACTGCTAAACAGAACCTGTTCTGTTATTCATTGGTGTGATTACGTGCTTCATGTCACAAAGCTTGGCCTTTTCAATAGTTGATTAATCTTTCCCCTTTATGTCTTTTTCAAATGTTCATATTGGCATTTGACTTTTCTAGTCGGATTACTGGTCATCGAGTCCTGCAATCTGCATTGAGTGTTTTTAAGTCTGGCTGGATAGGGATACTGCACGAAATGCTTGCGTGTATCTGAAAATTTTCTCTTGCATTTGTTGGCGATAAATTATTTATGAAGGCTAGTTCGATTAACATTTCTATGGAATAAATTCAGTTCAGATATTACACGAGTAGTCTAATGCATTTCCCAAACAAATTCAGGTACCAGTTAGTCCGAGCCATGTGACGTCCATCAACAACACAGTTTCAGCAGAGAAAGCAGCAAACGGCTACATGTTTGCCATCCGCCAATTCGTAAAGGCTCGTACCATTGACGTTTCTGATATTTGCGATTGTCCCAAATTCGACCTTATTCTGCTTAACATGGGCCCTGACGGCCATGTAGCCTCACTCTTCCCAAATCACCCAGTTCTCAAAGAGTCAGACGAGTGGATAGCCTTTATCCTCGACTCACCCAAGCCCCCGCCAGAGCGCATCACATTCACTCTCCCTGTCATCAACTCAGCAGCCAATGTGGCTATAGTCGCAACTGGTGGCAGCAAAGCTGATGCTGCACATGAAGCCATCGATGAAAAAGCTGAGCACCCATCACTACCTGCTGCCTTAGTTAATCCCTCCATTGGAAAACTAGTGTGGTTCTTGGACGACCAGGCCGCCTCGAAGCTCGACAATTACAAGCTTTCGGAGTAGCTAGCCAACAATATGGCATCGATCCTCTGTGGAGGTTCCGGCCCTCTTTTTTTTTTTTTTTTTTTGCTATGTGAGGGGGTTTAGTAATTGTAGGAAGAAACTGCAAACATTTAGATCGATTTTGGAGCTATGTGAGGGGCTATGTGAGTATTATTCTCCAAATTCAATGAAAATACTTTCATTCTGTTAAGCATGGCTCAGAATAATCCCAAATGAGGAATGGGGTATGGCTTCTGATTGTTTAAAAGTAATTCTTTGGAAATATCTTTTGTGCTAAAAAATAGTCTACAGTATTTCATTTATTGTCCCCATTTGTAAAGTTCATGACATAAAATTCACTGATATGATCTACAAAGTAGTGGCTGAAGCCGACAGTATGTAGATTTCAAATTTTTTTTCGCTTGGACAAAAATGGAAATAAGGTGGAGACTGAGAACTGATCATAAAAATCCACAGTCAAACTTCAATTCTCCATAGTAATCCTTTATTCTTTGCTACAAACTACTCTTTGTACCATTTACACTTTCATCACATTTTTCCATTGTATTAGACAATTGAGTCGATTGAATTCTTCAAACTAATGAGTATGAATGTGAAGCGACCATGAAAAATGTCGACAATATTGTATGCGCTCTGATTAAGCCCCTCGTCTATTATGTTCCTCACACCAGCCGCAATGTGGTGGCCTTTGTATGCAATGTCGTAATGAAAAGAAGATGTGGTAGGGATTAGAAATGGAACATGTTATATTTATAGCATTGTAAAAATCTGGTTTACATAGAGTTATTCGAATTATCTTTCAACCCGATTGAACTAGATTAATTTTATCTACACGTAAGAAATTTCACTTACCGTAAAAGTTCTGATTTGTGAATCCAATCGAAAAACACGATAATATCATACACAAATAACAAAATTCTATGATTTCAAAATTTTCTTATTTCAATTCATGCCCTTAATAAATAAAGATTAATCTCTTGAAGAAGCATTATCTTTTTTTTTTTAAAATATATATGTTCCAATTCCTCCAACACCAGAATGCCAGAACCTTCTCCCATCACGAAACCATATCAGTCAAATGGCCGAGAAGCTTCCTTTGGGGTCAAATTGCATTTCGTGCTTAAAGCCCTTGCCGTGCAAAATCCTGCGCGTCAATACTAGACTCAGTTCCACCAGCTATACCATAACATCAGCATCACACCAAACTGAATCATTCTCGTAGCACAAGCTGTCACTGTAAACCACATACTTGAAGAAATTAAACGGAAGTCGGATTGATCAAAAAAATGATCGGAGTTGAAGCTGCTTGAATCTGAAGAGATGTAAAAGAAAAGAAACGAAATTTTCTTTGTGTATATTGACTTTCTGAAACTAACGGCCACTGCTATATATACAACCCAAAATAAATACAAATATACTTTCTGACTTCATGTGACTAGCTCGGACTCGAATTTAGCCGAAAACGAGGGGGTCCGAGCTAACATTCGGAAGCTCATAGAGGCGTCATCCGGTGTCCGTTTAAGATGTTCTTTATATGGTTAGAAAGATAATTGAATGTTCTATAACTTTTATGTTTACTCGAAAATGAAATTCAAAGGTTAAGCTGATAAAAATAGTGACCAAAGATGGATGATCGATAGAATTTAGCCGAAAACGAGGGGGTCCGAGCTAACATTCGGAAATTCATAGAGGCGTCATCCAGTGTCCGTTTAAGATGTTCTTTATATGGTTAGAAAGATAATTGAATGTTCTATAACTTTTATGTTTACTTGAAAATGAAATTCAAAGGTTAAGCTGATAAAAATAGTGACCAAAGATGGATGATCGATAGAATTTAGCCGAAAACGAGGGGGTCCGAGCTAACATTCGGAAGCTCATAGAGGTGTCATCTGGTGTCCGTTTAAGATGTTCTTTATATGGTTAGAAAGCTAATTGAATGTTCTATAACTTTCATGTTTACTCAAAAATGAAATTCAAAGGTTAAGCTCACAAATATAGTGATCGAAGATGAGTGTTTAATCAAATTTTTCAAAAAAAAAAATAACATTAAAAATAGAACATTTGTAGGCGCTGTTCTACACAGCGCCTATAAAAAATTTCATATTTTTGACTGACTCAGCATTCGTTGTATCGATAATTTGACACCTAAGCATTAGGCGCCGTTGCTAAGAGCGCCTTATGCCCTAAGCGCCCTTACCAACAGCGCATAAGGGCATGTGTCTAAATCGGAAATCCAATTTCAAGTTTGCTTAGTTTGGAAATCCAAATTCCAATTTTGTTCAAATTGAAATTTTTTTCATAGAAACTCCCCCGTTTGTTCCTTTTGCTCTCTTGCGTAGTTAGAATCCAATTTGCATCTCTGAGAGCCTCATCCAATTTGCAAATTCAAAAAGGGCCCGCATGATGTAGCTCTCTATGTGCTGCTCCTCGGAATAGCTTCCTAACTAGGGCAGAGTATTTGGTAATTTACCGAATTATCGATTATCGAATTCATTTTTTGATTCCGATTACCGAACCGAATTAGTCTATTTACCGATTAAGTCGGTAATCGATAGTTTATCGGTAATTACCGAATTACCAATAAATTACCGAATTTATTTTATAATATTTTTATAAAAATGTAAAAAACTTTCTATAAAGATCGACTAATCATCTAGTGACACACAAAAAAAAAAGAAATTGAACAATTCAACATCAAAATGATTGATCAACAAAATATCATCACAAAAGTTATTAAAATGGATAAGAAATAACCTAATTAAAATATGTAATTTTTTATATTTATAAAAAATATTATTAAAAAACATATTGTTCGGTGATTC
This sequence comes from Rhodiola kirilowii, assembly GCA_033675215.1. Classification (NCBI taxonomy): domain Eukaryota; kingdom Viridiplantae; phylum Streptophyta; class Magnoliopsida; order Saxifragales; family Crassulaceae; genus Rhodiola; species Rhodiola kirilowii. The sequence goes on along the minus strand of CM066197.1, from coordinate 55,393,578 downwards.
GGTAATCGGTAAATTACCGAATAAGAAAAACCATTCCGATTACCGAATTATTTTTACCAAATTACCGATCGGTAAATTACCGAACTACCGAATTACTGAACCAAATTAATTCGGGAACGGTAAATTTAATTCGGTAATTGGATATTACCGAATAATGCACCGCCCTATTTCCAACCAAGCATTCTTTGCACACTTCTGAAATGGAACTTATCTTAGGTAAACCTTGGACCATTTCTTTCTTCTCAAGTGTTTTTAATCCTTTATTGCCAACATGTCCAAATCTGTGATGCCATAAAAGAGTTTGATCAATGGTGGAGGATTGAAAACATATATAAGTGGGGTGCGACTCTCCATATCAGGAAATAGAATAAACATTCTATTTCTACTCATGCGAGTTTCTGAGATCAGCCCTTTCAATGGGCTGCGACTCTCCAACTTTTGCTCTATCAGGAAATACAACTTGCACATTCCATTCTCGACTAAAATAGCAATTCCTTTATCTTGTAGCTGACCTATGCTCAACAGATTATTCCTCAGCTCCGGTACATAATAGACATTTCGAATAACATATGTTAATCCTCCAATGACTAACTTGATACTCCCTTTTCCGGCCACGCTCATTCTTGAGTTATTACCAAGCTTGACTGAATGAGAGAAACTTTCATCGAGAGAAGTAAACATTGATTGAACACCACACATGTGATTCGAACATCCAGAATCCAAGAACCAAATATTGTTTCTCTGTGGGTTAATCTCTTCTGTGTCCGCCATTAATAATAACTCATCCTCATGTAACTCGGCATAGTTTGCCTCTTTGTTCAATTTTGGACATTCATAATAAAAATGCCCAAGCTTGTGACATTTAAAACATTCAACAATGTCTCTATTGTAAGACTGATCGACGACCTCTTCCTCTACCTCTGCCAGTTCCACGACCTCTTCCTCTATTACTTGACCGATCTTCAACCTTCAACACATGTTCCTCATCATTGTGTAGCCTTGAGAACTTCTGCTCATGCACAACTAATGTGCTTTGCAACTCATCAACTGACATTTCATCAATGTTTTTTGATTCTTTAATAGAAATCACAACATAGGAGAACTTCTCAGTCAAAGTTCAAATAATTTTCTACACAATCTTTTTGTCGGCTAAAACCTCTCCATTGCTCCTCATTTGGTTAGCCACTGAAGTTACTCGACCAAAATACTCTGTGATGGTCTCACTGTTCGTCATCTGAAGAACCTCAAAATCCCTTGTCAAGGTTTGTAACATGGACTTCTTTACCTTTTCATTTCCTCCAAACTTTGCTTTTAGCGAATCCCACACAACTTTAGAAGAACTACGATCAAGAATCTGCTCAAATACAGTTATATCAATTGCTTGATAAAGATAGTGTTTTACTTGGTGATCTTTCATTCTAGCATCTTTGTTGAAATTAATTTCTGGTGGGCCGGATTAAGCACAACCCGAGCTACGCTGGGCCGGATTAAGCACCAGACGCTCCCTAACATATTGGGCTGCCTGCAGGCATATGCACCCCAACCATGAACAAGGCCCAACTGCACATGTGGAGGCAACTAAGGCCCAAAGCCCAACATGACATTAATTGTGGGAAATCCTTGCAGGTTGTTGGTGGGGGGAATTGAACTCCCAATCTCACCCTTTAACATGCACCATAAGGTGACATGTTAACCATGTGAGCTGAAATTAATTTCTGGTGGGCCGGATTAAGCACCACCCGGGCTATGCTGGGCCGGATTAAGCACCAGACGCTCCCTAACATATTGGGCTGCCTGCAGGCATATGCACCCCAACCATGAACAAGGGCCCAACTGCACATGTGGGGGCAACTAAGGCCAAAGCCCAACATGACATTAATTGTGGGAAATTCTTGCAGGTTGTTGGTGGGGGAATTGAACTCCCAACCTCACCCTTTAACATGCACCATAAGGTGACATGTTAACCATATGAGCTGCAGCCCAATTAATTTCTGGTGGGCCGGATTAAGCACCACCCGGGCTATATTGAAATTAATTTCTGGTGGGCCGGATTAAGCACCACCCGGGCTACGCTGGGCCGGATTAAGCACCAGCTCACATGGTTACCATGTTACCACTAAGTTGGTTAACATGTGTAAAGGGTGTGTTGGGGGTTCAATCCCCACCACCAACAACCTGCAAGCTTCCCCAATATTCATGCCATGTGCTGGGCCATAGTTGCCATATCAAGCCATGTGCTCTTGGCCCTTGTTCATGGTTGGGATGCATATGCCTGCAGGCAGCCCAATATGTTAGGGAGCGTCTGGTGCTTAATTCGGCCCAGCGTAGTCCGGGTGGTGCTTAATCTGGCCCACCAGAAATTAATTTCAACAATCTTCAAGTTGGTCCCGTTGTGTTTCTGTAAGAACGAAAAATAAAGCGCGTGGATCTCGGAAATTTGCTCTCGCTAGTGAGCACTTGGTGCTCCTCGCCGTGGCCTCCTCCGGTCAAACCATGGCCCCTACGGCCCCCTGATGCTACCCCGCATGCCCCTCCGGATAAGACCACCACACGACTGACGTTCGCTGCCATAGCTCGTTCCAAAATCACATATCGTTTCCCTCCGAGATTAGCATTCCATCCAAATAACTCACCACCAAGGATGGCAAACCGGTAATTATCTTCACCCATACTGAGATTCAACCGGGTATAAAGCGATTTCAGCATTCACTTATAGCCAAATTCACGGCTGGCCGCCCGAGTATAGAGGTAATCCGTCGAGTTTTTTCAGAAACTTGGAATATTTCAGATGAAGCTTCAATTGGCGCTCTAGATGCGCGTCATATATTGATCATCCTCCCCACCGAAGAAGAATCAAACTGCATTCAAGCACATTCTTTGCGCAGGGTTGGGCAATCCCTGTTCAGATTATTCTGGTGGACGGCGGATTTTCACCATCGCAAAGAGTCCACTATGATTACTACTTGGATTAAATTCCAGGGTTTGCCGTCCAATTTATTTGATGAGGGTTATATCTCTAGTATTATCTCTACTTTTGCCAGGTTTTTAGCAATTCACGAGCGAACGAGATGGGTTTCTAATCCTAGCTTCGCTAGAGCGTGCATATAACTGGACTTATCAAAGCCGATGCTGCACGAAGTCTGGGTGGGATTTGGCAATTTTACCGGATTCTTGCAGTCGATTACTTATTAAAGCAAGTTGATCCATTACTCCAGATGCAAACTTCATGGCCACGACTTATCCAATTGCCGGAAAGTCAAACCATCGCCGCAGACGGAGGTCGTCGGTCAATCGAACATTCATCTGCCAGACCCCGTGCAGCCTGTTTCAGTTCAAAAATCAGTTCTTGTGATCCCGAGAAATCAGGATGATGATTGGACTCTCGTCACTCACCGCAATAAACGCAACGGTAGGGAGCATAATTCCCACACATTGAATATGGCTCCGGACCGGTGGACCGGAATTTTCTAAAATCTTGGACCGTGGATCGGATCGGATCGGATATATATGGACCGGGACCGGACCGGGAAAGGAATTCGTGTGAAAACTTGGACCGAAACCCGGACCGGACCGGGACCGATCGTAATTTAGGGTTAGAAAATAAAAAATAAAAAAAATATTAGGAAAATAAAAAATCCGGTTTATTCCGGTCCAGACCGGGACCGTAATCCTCCAAAAATATGGACCGTGGACCGGATCGGGACCGGACCAACCCGTAAAATCCGGTCGGTTCCGGTCCGATTTTCCGGTCCGGGTCAATTTTGTGCATCCCTAAATATGGCTTCTAAAAGTATGATCCAATCAGAGACCAATCAACGCCAACAAATGATGGCACCTGTCACCACTCCATCGGTTGAGTCTTTAAAAACTGGGGAGATTACTGCTAAAGGATCTTCAAAAATCCGAGAGGATACTCTTGATAATGATAATGGTTCAAAAAACGTGGAGAATAATCCCTCTGAGCAAGTGGAGGAGCATGTAGCTGCCTAACCTAAAAAGCAATTGCCTAATGAGCAGCTTGTAGCTGACCAACTGATGGACCACAATTATACGAATCAAAAACACAGATAAACCTCCCAAGTTAGACTGTTTGTCTGTCTAACATCCACTTGTTAGTCCCGATATATTTCCACAGGGCATTTTAGAGATTAAAGTGAAAACACGTTAAGGAGAGGCTTTTAGCACAGAAAAGATATAAGGAGTCGATTCAAGGTCAAGATCATATGCCGACTGAAGAAATATCAAGGATCCTGACGATGAATCACTCATCACAAATTGTGCAGAGATGGAATCAAGTCAACCCAGTGCCAAATTACACTGACAGTTTTGTGAAAAGACAGTGCAAAACTGTACAAAACTCACATATGGGCAAGATGACTTGTGACTTGGAGAAGAGGTGGCCAAAGAGGAAAACCACCCCAAAACCACCACCCACCACCGGCGGCTCCTCCCTCCTCCTCCATGGATGACCGGCTCTCCTCCGCCCAATGAGCCGCCGCCATGTGGTGGCTCCTCCACCACATGTTCCTCCTCTCTCCTCCTTGGATGACTTGATGACTTGCTTGGGAGGTGGCTTCCACCACCATTTGCTCCTCCACCACCACCTCCTACCGGCGGCTGCTCCTCCACCACTCCTCCGCCGCCAAGTGGCGGCGCCTCCTTGGCTCCTCCATGCCTCATCCTCCACCCTTGGATCAAATCAATCCTAGCCCTCCATTTCCTCCCATTTCTCCTATAAAAGGAGGCTCACCCCTCCTCATTTTATCATCCAAAAAACCATTCCATACACAATCACTTATCTCTCTACATTTTGTAATATTTTGTAAGTTGGTTTGGATCAATAAAGTTACGATATTTGGCTAGGCGCCCTCCTCCATGGACAGGCGAGGCTAAACTCCTCATTCGGCGGAAGGTATAATCTTGTATTATTTAATGTTTAATTAGCTTAGTTTATTTTCTTAGTATTCAATACTTGTTCTATGTGCCATATAAAAGTCAGAATGTCTCTAAGGTAGAGTGAACGATTTTGGGAATGTGACCATTAGGGGTCCAACTTCGTAAGCTCTTCCTTAAGATATTCGTGATCACACCCGGATAGGGGAGGTCGTAACAGACAAAGCTATCTGAAAGAGGTCGACTATATTTAAAAAACCATTATGGGAAACCGTAACAGGAGAGCAGGTGGATGCACATAGACTAGCGTACCTAACTGGTACTGGCGCTAGTCTAAATAGAACAAGTGTGATTTAGCCGATGTTGCAAGTCTTGAGCTATCGCTAGCCTCGATTCATCGTTTGAATACTTAGAAGATTTACTAAACTAATAAACATGTGATAATACAAGAATACCTGAAACCGAATACGCTCTTTCAATTGCAAACACCCCCTGTATTTAATTTCCTAGTATAACTGCTCAATCAAACACAACCACCAACCACTCACATACCGGAGGAATCAACAATCACGCATCACCCACTGTAAGTCTTCTAACCCTCAACTCCTTTATTTTCTGTATTTAATTTCAGTATTTATTTTCTGTATTTACTTTCCGCACAAAAAACCCAAAAAACCCAAAAACAGTAGTTTAGTAATTAGCAGTAAGTCCACACTCGACCTAAAATCACGCACCGTGTAAGCCGTAACGAACAATCTATCCCCCTAATTCCCTTGGGTTCGACCCCTACTTACCCTTACTACCCAGTAGTTAAGTCGCGAGTAGTGGACATTATAAATTTATTTGTACGAGACGCATTGCACCCTAACGACAGTGCAACCGACGCTCCCGTCAAATTGGCGCCGTTGCCGGGGAATTAGCGAATGGGTAGTTGTTCTTTTTTCTGTTATACATAATGTCTTCCTACTACGAAAGAGAGCCTTGGTACTATGAGGAATTTCCCCCAACACCTTTCGAACTTGATGTCCGCAATAAGATCTTCAACCTTACGCAATCCCGGGATGAAACTTTGGACGAGTACTTGGCATACTTCATTTCCATTGTGGCGAGCTGCCCGCACCACGGATTCGCATATTCAGATCTTATTCAGGCATTTCTTATTGGGATGAGACTTCGGGAGCTTTGCTTGCTAGATGCTATTGCAGGAGGGTCAATAATAGAATTAAGCATAGATGAAGCCTGGGGCCTCATTAAGGATTTGGCCACAAGCACAAAACGAGGGCCAATGCACCAAACCAAAGATATGGCACCAACGATGAAAGTGGACTCAGTACAGAACGAGCCCGACACCACACCTATTATCTTGCCCATGACAAAACCGAGAGAAGACATCCGTACAAGGGCAGTAATGGATATGGAGGCGGCTCTAAAAGAACCAACATTGGTGCCCACAAGGCTGACAGAGGCCATGATGGACGAGTCGGGAACCGGAAGCACCGAGGAAGAGCCCATATGGGATATCACTCCCGAGCCATCAGAAGACTTAGAACCGAAAACCGATATAGTGTGGGACGAGGAAGAGCATACATGGGATATCACTCCCGAGCCATCCGAAGTGATGGACGAATCAGATACAGAAAGCATCGAGGAGGAGTCTTCATGGGAACTCACTACTGAAGCGGATGAGGAAATCAAGCCAGGCCCCGTCCTCATTACCAAACCAGCCGAGCCACTTGAACCGGTCCTCATCACCAATCTGCTCGAGAAAGACCCGATTCTCATGGCCGAGAAGCCCCTACTTAACCCTTCGGTTTCTATGCAAATCACAGCGCCCGATGATGATGTGGTCAATAATGCGGTACAAGGAGAGTTGGAGGCAAATCAAGGGTAAGAAAAACCATCAATGGAGCTCTCACTCACCACGACTCAACAAAGCAGCCCTGAAAACTCGCTCGTTCTAGGACGACTGTTTGTCGCTGCCACAAAAAAGAGGCTTCACATAGAGACATGCCTAAGGTCACCAATGCTTGATGGCACAATACTGAATTTCCAGAATTGCAAAAGTGCCACCCATTCAAACATGTAGAAACGACCAAGGCATGGGCCGGTGGAATGGAAGCCCGGATGGAGAAACAAGAAAGTCCAACTCAAAAGACCAGCAGCTATGGTCAAAGGATTCTCACCTTCCCGGAAGAATGTAAAGAAGAAATTATCGGTTCAATGGATATCAGAACCAAGCCCGCTGCCATATGAGAACTTGGGACAGATTAAGAGAGCAGTTGGGAAAAAGTTCGACCTCAAGCACCCATGGGATCCAAACCAGTGATCCAGGAATAAGGTACTGTCGAGCCAATGACGTTAAACAAGTGCACTGGTCGGGAGGTAACCCGACACTATCTTACTTTCTGTTATTTAAATTTCCAATAAGCGCTCTCACCCACTTTTTGTCTAGAAGGAATGTCTTTCATGTAGGAATTAAGTTTTTGGAGCAAGATCAGATCAGCCAGGCAGCTTCCATGAATTTACCGGGCCTGCGCTGAGAGTTCGAGGCCCCAGCTAAACTCCCTCGATTATCCAGACTCATGCCATGTCGTTCACTCGACACCTTAAAGGGAGTTCTGTTCTTCTTTTTCCTTAATGTCATTTCCTTCTCCTGTATATATTGCATGACTTTTGAACTAAGGCTTGCCTTCGTTCAAAAGTGGGGGGTGAGAACCAATGCATGTTTTTTCTTTTTTAAAAAAAAAGTATCTTTTTGAAAGTATGAACTTAAGAATGTGAAAAAGATAGATCATGATTCATGCATCAACCTTATGAAAAGGCAAACTGTTTAAAAACTTAGAATGTAACTTTTCATTTGTCCCTTTGTGTTGAGATAACCTAGGGATGTGGAGTTGATAGAAATTGCCCTAGAGAGGCTTGGCAAGCACTTAAAGGATCAAATCAAACTATATGGTTTTCGAAGTCAGTGGAGGCTGCACTTCGGATTTTCAGTGAACAATTGAGTCAAACTCCGCCAGGAAGCATCTATGCAAAGGCGAGGACGGGAATCAGACCGTCCTCTCTCTAGTCAAAATAGCCGAGAAAATAAATGAGCGACCCTCATCTTGACCCGCGCGAAACGACGAAGACGAGAGGAGAGGGGAGGTATTTCCATAGGCTTGCGGGCGATGATTGGACCTCCCAAGAAGGCTGACAAAATGGACTAGCAAGTCACAAAGGAGCAAAAAACTCAAAGAAGAAAATCAAAAGAGGCCTAAGGCCCAAAAAATTGTGAAGGTTTTAACCGAGCAAAAGTGAAGCACTCAAAAAGACAGAGGCAGAATCACTACAAAAAAAAGCTAGTCCCTCGCCAAAGTAGAAAAAAGAAAATCAAAAAGGCTCAACTCACTGAAACCCGAATCGAATCACGTGCTAGAGAAAGCTACAAGAAAACCATATAGTGCGAGACGGTCCCGAGGGTGTAGTCCAAGAGCCTAAAAAGGGCTATCTCCCGAAACATCCGGAATAATTCGCATCTCGGCACGAAGGTACACGTATCAAGTTACTTCTAATTATTTTTACAGTTTAAATTGGCTATAAGTAGTAATGCATGAATTAGGAGAAATCGAGTACCGCAAACTTAATTTCATACTTCAAACCAACTTACATAGTGACGCTCATATAAAGCATTGTTCGGGACGAATAACTAAAAGTGGGGGGTGATTTGATGGACCACAATTATACGAATCAAAAACACAGATAAACCCCCCAAGTTAGACTGTTTGTCTGTCTAACATCCACTTGTTAGTCCCGATATATTTCCACAGGGCATTTTAGAGATTAAAGTGAAAACACGTTAAGGAGAGGCTTTTAGCACAGAAAAGATATAAGGAGTCGATTCAAGGTCAAGATCATATGCCGACTGAAGAAATATCAAGGATCCTGACGATGAATCACTCATCACAAATTGTGCAGAGATGGAATCAAGTCAACCCAGTGCCAAATTACACTGACAGTTTTGTGAAAAGACAGTGCAAAACTGTACAAAACTCACATATGGGCAAGATGACTTGTGACTTGGAGAAGAGGTGGCCAAAGAGGAAAACCACCCCAAAACCACCACCCACCACCGGCGGCTCCTCCCTCCTCCTCCATGGATGACCGGCTCTCCTCCGCCCAATGAGCCGCCGCCATGTGGTGGCTCCTCCACCACATGTTCCTCCTCTCTCCTCCTTGGATGACTTGATGACTTGCTTGGGAGGTGGCTTCCACCACCATTTGCTCCTCCACCACCACCTCCTACCGGCGGCTGCTCCTCCACCACTCCTCCGCCGCCAAGTGGCGGCGCCTCCTTGGCTCCTCCATGCCTCATCCTCCACCCTTGGATCAAATCAATCCTAGCCCTCCATTTCCTCCCATTTCTCCTATAAAAGGAGGCTCACCCCTCCTCATTTTATCATCCAAAAAACCATTCCATACACAATCACTTATCTCTCTACATTTTGTAATATTTTGTAAGTTGGTTTGGATCAATAAAGTTACGATATTTGGCTAGGCGCCCTCCTCCATGGACAGGCGAGGCTAAACTCCTCATTCGGCGGAAGGTATAATCTTGTATTATTTAATGTTTAATTAGCTTAGTTTATTTTCTTAGTATTCAATACTTGTTCTATGTGCCATATAAAAGTCAGAATGTCTCTAAGGTAGAGTGAACGATTTTGGGAATGTGACCATTAGGGGTCCAACTTCGTAAGCTCTTCCTTAAGATATTCGTGATCACACCCGGATAGGGGAGGTCGTAACAGACAAAGCTATCTGAAAGAGGTCGACTATATTTAAAAAACCATTATGGGAAACCGTAACAGGAGAGCAGGTGGATGCACATAGACTAGTGTACCTAACTGGTACTGGCGCTAGTCTAAATAGAACAAGTGTGATTTAGCCGATGTTGCAAGTCTTGAGCTATCGCTAGCCTCGATTCATCGTTTGAATACTTAGAAGATTTACTAAACTAATAAACATGTGATAATACAAGAATACCTGAAACCGAATACGCTCTTTCAATTGCAAACACCCCCTGTATTTAATTTCCTAGTATAACTGCTCAATCAAACACAACCACCAACCACTCACATACCGGAGGAATCAACAATCACGCATCACCCACTGTAAGTCTTCTAACCCTCAACTCCTTTATTTTCTGTATTTAATTTCAGTATTTATTTTCTGTATTTACTTTCCGCACAAAAAACCCAAAAAACCCAAAAACAGTAGTTTAGTAATTAGCAGTAAGTCCACACTCGACCTAAAATCACGCACCGTGTAAGCCGTAACGAACAATCTATCCCCCTAATTCCCTTGGGTTCGACCCCTACTTACCCTTACTACCCAGTAGTTAAGTCGCGAGTAGTGGACATTATAAATTTATTTGTACGAGACGCATTGCACCCTAACGACAGTGCAACCGACGCTCCCGTCACCAACCTACCCCCAAGAAGACAGTATCTCTATCTCCCACTATTCCTGAGGGAATTGATGGTAATGCAAGTACTAAGAGCATAATGAGGAAATGCAGAGTAGTGAATTGCAAATACCGGAAGAAATTGCTCATAAAATTTCTTTCTATGAAAGTGATCTTTTTTATTGTGAAGAGCTTAGTAGTCGATTTTTTACTAGAGACATTTACTTGCATTTTCAGGACAGGATGCGAGAATGATAAATTTATTTTCCAAGCCCTGGACGAAAGTGTTATTGAAACTGCACAGGCCCAGCAGGAAGGGTTGGGTATTCCTACTGAGGAATCAGAACAAGTTTATGATGATCCCGAAGCGATTCATAATCTGCATAAAACCCATCACCGGAAGAAAAAGAAGTCCCGATCTTCAACTAGAGCATGTCCTAAAAAGAAAGATACAAACTTCGTTTGGTCTTGATTTCTTGTATTTTGTTTTGTTTTTTTCCTTCTCGTTGAATAAAATCACCTTAAGTGAAAAAAGTGTTTCTGTAAGAACCGTTTCATCGATAGGTACAACGATACCATTCCCCATAATCCCTTTGCTCTTAATAAGTTCTCCATGAGTTCGCTCCAATGATCATAATGACCATTAAATTCAGGTACTTTAAGTCCCTTATCTTCACTCATCTTTCACTCTACAAGCTGCGGCTTGTGACGATCGAAGAAGTTATATGGCTCTGATACCACTTTGTAGTGTAGAAAGCTATAAAATTGAATCGATGATTTATTCAAAGAACATAGCTGTTTAACTAGCTCTCGTACAACTAAAAATCCTAAAAGGACTCCACAAATCTAGCTAGATAGATAACTACGAAAGACCAAGTATAACAAGACTTGGTATTATTCTAACGACATTCTAACACTCTTCAACCCAACAGATTTCAGTGTGTTTTTAAGAGTGCACAAAATTTTGTTAGATTTCCTACCGGATTGGTTTTATGTTGCTCTTGCTGATTTACACAAGGCAGAAAGAGTCGTGTAAATAGCACATTATACATTTTACAGTCATCATAAGAGAAACAGGTTCTCGTATGAATAGTTGTAAAAATGAGCAATGATTGTCACACATACACCAGAAATAAATCCTATGGTATTTGCTTTTTCTCACAAGATTCAACAATTTTCTTGTGATTAAGTTAAGCTGTCGCAAAACTTATTTCTGAAGTCATTTTGCGACTACTTCAGAAATAAGTTCTGTCTGACTGTTTCCAATAGTTCTTTTTTTTCTTCTGTAAACAAAAAATCGAAGAAAGGCTAAAAATTGCTAATATCGTTCATGTGACTGATCAGTCAATATTTTGACTAATTATTCACTACATTCGATGAAGGATAACACTTGTTCTTCCAGCAAATTGTCCATATTTGATGTCTTCCTCTAGTGTTTCAAGACAAAAAGGCGTATCATTGCTTCTTGGACTCGGAGTACTGAAAGAACGAAAAGATCGACGAAAAAGGTCGAAAAAGAGCTTTACACCAACAATGGGCCGTGACATCCGTGACATCTCATTAGTGTCACAGGTGTCACGGTAGGGTTTTTACACAGAAGGAATCGAGTAATCTCAGACAGGGCCTTGACTACCGTGACATGTCTATATGTCACGGGTGTCACGACACCCTTATCACTCAGTAGATTTCAGCCCTGACCGCGACTACCGTGACATCCACCAAAGGTCACGGGTGTCACGACACCCTTTCAGCCTGAGTGAGTTTTGGCCTGTACCGTGACATGCAGTGACATGTTCGAATGTCACGGGTGTCACGACACCGTCGGGCATAATTATCAAAAATTTCCAAAAATCGTTTTTAGGCTTTTGGTCTTTTTGGGAAAGCTATAAAAGAGGTGTTCGATCAGATTAAGAAGAACCGGAACTTGGGAGAGAAGACAGAGTCCATCACGAGAGATCAAGGATTCAACGAGCACCCGCGTCATTACGATTTCCTCGTCCTTTATCTCTTTATTAACACTACTTTTGGTTAACTTACCATGAGTAGTACGTAGTCTTCTTATTCTGGGATCCTATGGATCCCGTGCTATGTACCCAACTCTTCATGTGATCAATTAAACGTTTTTATTTGCGCGATTCGAATATTTAATTTCATTGTGCATCGGTTCAAAAATTGTATTATGCATCGGGTCTTTAATATGCATCGGTTTTAGGAGAAACCGATGCATAAGGTGTACAATATGCATCGGTTTGGTTAAAACCGTTGCATATTGTCCACCTTATGCATTGGTTCGGTTAAAACCGTTGCATATTGTTTACTTTAAGCATCGGTTTTTAGAAAAATTGATGCATAAGATGGATTAAAAATTAGGTTTTCCCGACTAGCCGCTCAAATCCTCCGTCTCACTTCCTTCGAATTCACACCTCCGGACTTCGACGACTCCAATTTTGCTCCGATTCCGATGCTGCTCAATTCAATACCCACTACGCTGCTCGATTCGACGACGTGTTTACATTCCGACGACGCCTTCATTCCATTGGTTGTGACCCTCGATTCCATTCCGACGATGCCTTCGACGCTTTTCCATTCCGACTGAGCTGCTCGATTCCATTCCTACCGCCTCTCCTTCTGGTACAAATCTCAGGTATGATATTGGGTCAAATTTGTTGAATTTGTGTGTGTTTAGGGTTTATGGTGATATGTAATTCGATTTTGGGGTGTTGGGTAGGCTTGTTGAATCTATTTTTTGGGCTATGATTTAGTATGTAATAATGGATGAAATGGTGTTTTGTCCATCTACTGGATTCTTATTAATGAATTTTGTGCTTAATTTCTAACTTGTGTTCGTTAACTACTTGTAGTCATTGTTAGTCGATTTGCAAGAGAAAGCTTCTCCGATCCTCTCCAACTATTTGTAGTCCTCTTCGCGAGCTTTTATTCCAAGGTAAATATCACGATTAAACTAATTCACTACCTATGTTTCCATTCATTTTGGATATTTGATTTTCTTTCTTCATTTACAAGTTGTTGGAGTGATTGTATTTCACTACATTTTTTTATTAGAGTTCTTGTAAGTTGTTGAGTTATGCAATATGATAATGGTAATCATATGACATTTGATATAATCTTATTCTAACAATAATATTTACACGTTTCATGTAGTGAAATTATAATGAATCGAGAGTGGGTGTCCGGTAATAGGTTGAGTGATGAGTACGAATCAAGGATTATGGATTTTTGCGCATTTGCGTCGGCATATGCGTCTAGAAACAACATTGAACGTGTCTTTTGTCCGTGTATAGGTTGTTGGAATTTCAAAAAGGTCAAACCGAAGAAGTTACATAAACACCTTTTGTTAAAGGGGATTAACCCACAATATACGGTGTGGTATTTGCTTGGCGAGGGTGAACAACAAAACTTTGAGCCTCCACCCGTAGAAAGCTTGCCGGAGGATAATGATGGTTGGGAAGAGGATAATTTAATTGAGATGGTAAACAACGTCGCCAATGATTTTGTTGATACGCCACATGTTTTGGAGTCGTTGAGGAATAACTCCGAATTACCATTGTATGAAGAGTGTTCCAAATACACAAGGGTATCGGCAACGTTGAAGTTGTTCAATCTCAAAGCGAAAAATGGATGGAGCAACAAGAGTTTCACTGAATTATTGGCGCTGGTGAAGGACATGCTTCCTGAGAGGAACACCCTACCGAACCGTACTTATGAGGCTAAAAAGGTTATGTGTCTCATGGGCCTCGAGTACAAGAAAATTCATGCTTGTCCCAATGATTGTATCTTGTATCGAAATGCTTTTAGTGAACTCAAAGAATGTCTGGTGTGCAAGGCTTCTCGCTACAAGTTAAACAAAGAACCGAAAGGTAAATCTAAGGGCACTCCTTTGAAAGTACTATGGTATCTTCCATCGATCCTCAGGTTTCAGAGATTATTTGCTGACACGAAAGATTCCAATAATATGTGTTGGCATGCTGAGAAACGTGTTACTGATACAAAAATGCGTCATCTTGCCGATTCACTGCAATGGGCTAAAGTAGACAACACATTCCCAATGTTTGGAGCAGAGTCTAGAAATTTACGGCTTGGCCTTTCTATTGATGGGGTGAATCCACATGGAAATCTCAGTAGTCATCATAGTACATGGCCTGTGATTTTGGTTATCTACAACCTACCTCCCAAGTTAACCATGAAGCGTCAATATATGATGCTTTCTTTATTGATATCGGGTCCTCGGCAACCTGGAAATGATATTGATGTATACTTGGCTCCTCTGATAGATGATTTGAAGCTTTTATGGGACGAAGGAGTACGCACATATGACGCATCGAGGCAGGAATATTTCAATATGCGTGCTATGATGATGTGTACGATCAATGACTTCCCAACTTATGGTAACTTGTCCGGATATAGTATTAAAGGGTACAAAGCTTGTCATGTATGCGGGGGAAGGACACATGCACGCTATTTAAGCAATTGTCGAAAAATGGTTTATATGGGACATCGACGTTTCTTACCGAGACATCATCCTTACAGGCGAAAGAAAGCTGCCTTTAATGGTGAGACTGAGCACGGAATAGAACCGCAACCAGCTTCTGGCGATGAAATACTTCAAAAAATTTAGAATATTACAAATCGATTCGGGAAACCATATTCGCGCACCGAAAGTGCTCCATGGAAGAAGCGGTCGATATTTTTTGATCTCCCTTATTGGTTTGACATCAAACACTGTATTGATGTGATGCATGTTGAAAAGAATATATGTGAAAGTCTGCTTGGTACTTTATTAAACATTCCTGGAAAGACAAAAGATGGAGTTAAAGCAAGACTCGATATGGTGGAGATGAATATTCGTACCAAATTAGCATCTAAACTTCGAGGGCAGCGTACATATTTGCCTCTGTCGTGCACCACACTCTCTAAGAACGAGAAAACTAGTTTGTGCGGATGTCTAAAGGGAGTTAAAGTTCCATATGGGTTCTCTTCAAATAGTGCCAGCTTGGTTTCAATGAAGGATTTGCGGTTGAATGGCTTAAAATCTCATGACTGTCATACATTAATGCAACAACTCCTGCCTATTGCAATCAGAGGTATAATGTCCCCCAAAGTAAGGATAGCTGTAAAAAGACTTTGCGTCATTTTTAGCTCTTTATGTTCTAAGGTTATTGACACATCAGAGCTTGATGGACTTCAAGAGCAGATAGTTGTTACACTTTGCCAACTAGAGATGTTTTTCCCTCCCAGCTTTTTCGATATAATGGTGCATCTTACTGTTCATTTGGTGCGTGAGGTTTAAATTCATGGACCAGTTCATATGAGATGGATGTATCCTTTTGAGAGGTATATGAAGGTTCTTAAGAGCTATGTGAGGAATAGACAAAGTCCCGAAGGATGTATAGTGCAAGGATACATAGCTGAAGAGGCTGTTGAATTTTGCACTAACTTTTTGGGAAATACAACTGCGGTCGGGGTTCCAAGGCCACATCATTTTGATCGATTCTTGGGAAAAGGCACAAGTGGACATCAATTGATGCTTAAGTCATTTGATGAGTTAACGAAAGCTCAATTCTATGTACTGCAACATATACCTGAAATAACACCTTTTATCGAGGATCACATGAACATACTGAGGAGTACATTGACAGATGCTTGTCGTCAGAGCAAATGTACAAATAAATTTATAAGTCCGCTACTCGCGACTTTACTACTGGGTAGCAAGTGGTAAGTAGGGGTCGAACCCAAGAGAATCAGTGGAATATATGTTCTTTGAGGGGGTTGTCCAGCGAAAGAGCGTGTTTTAAGTCGGTTGGTTGGTTTTAAAGCTACCAGCTAAGTGATTGATTGATTGATTGGATGGTTGGTTGGTTTTAATACTGGAAAGTAAATTGCAGTTTATAATTAAAGAGAAATGTTTGGTTTCAGGGGTCTTGTATTATATCCTGTTTATCATTGACTTTTAGTGAATCGTCTAAGTATTCAAACGGTGTATCAAGGCCATTCCAAGCACTCGATTTGCGTACACTGTCTAGCCTATTCCTAGGACATATAGCACTTATTCTACTTAGACTAATACTCCATTCCCGGTTATATTAGCCTACATGCATCCATTTAATCCCTTTGGCCCAGTTTTCAAATGGTTTTTAAGATAGTCGACCTCTTCAGATAAGTTTATTCATTTAATCCCTTTGGCCCAGTTTTTAAATGGTCCACTTACCCGAGTGTGATCACGAATATCTAAGGAAGAGTTTACGAATTTGGACCCCTATGGTCACATTCCCAAATGGTTTACTTTACCTTAGACATTCTAACTTTTATATATGGCACATAGAATAAGTGTTGAATACTAATTCTAGACACTAAGTTAATAGTCTAAAACATTTTATAATACAAGTGCGCCTCTTCTACCGAACTACTAGTTTAGCTACTATTCATCGCGCTAAACATTATAACTAAGGAAATAAAATAGTTGAATAAATACTAAGAATTACTTACAACCGTTGAAGCGCCAAGGGAGCTATCCTTTATTTCCAAAGCCAAACTTTACAAATACATAACTTTAGAGAGAGAAGTGATTTTTACAAGTGAGGGATGATTTTGAGGTGTGGGGAGGGGTGGTATTTATAGGAAAAATGGAGGAGAATGGATGGATGAGATGAGGACACTTGTTGCATGGTGATTGCAGGAGCAAATCAAGAGAGGAGAAGCCACCACATGGAGGAGGAGAAAAGCCGCCGGTCAAGGGAGGAGGAGCCGCCGGTTGCCGGTGGTGGAAGGGGAGGAGCTCCTCCTTTGGCCACCACTTCTTCAAGTGGCCGGTCACCTTGCCTTATGTGTGAGTTTTGTACAGTTTTGTGCAGTCTTTTCACAAAACTGTCAATGTGTTTTCTTCCCCGGACTATCTTAAATCCTCTCCTGATTCTTCTGATTAATTTGTTATGAGTGATTCAACGTCAGGATCCTTGATATTTCTTCAGTCGGCATATGATCTTGACCTTGGATTGACTCGTAACATCTTTTCTGCTCTAAAAGCTCCTCTTTAGTATGTATTCTCTCTAAGCTCTGAATTACCCTGCAAAAATATATCTGAACTAACAAGCAAAAGTTAAATAGACAAAATGTCTAAATAAGGGGGTTATACTGTGTTTATGATTCGTATAACTTTGGTCCATCATACATACCGAGGAAAATCTGAGCAGTGGTTGCAAAAAGAACACAGTCGGTCATTTTGTGAATGGCTAAGGAGTAATGAGGTTTTAAATAATCAAACCAACTCGGAAGAAGAATCTGATGACGCGGTGAAGTGGCTTATGGCAAGCCCAAGACCTATTGTACAAAAGTGGAAAGCTTATGATATTAACGGATTTTGTTTTCAAACAAAAGATCAAGATGAGCACACCGTTGTGCAAAACAGTGGTGTCACACTTGTTGCCGAAATCACTCATGTTTCTAGCGTAAGAGATCAGAATCCAATATCTGTGCCTGTGAATTACTTTGGGATTATCCAAGAAATATGGGAGTTAGATTACATAAACTTTCGAGTACCCGTTTTTAAATGTAAATGGGTTAACAATTCGACGGTTCATATCGATGAATTTGGAATGACATTTGTCGATTTTCGAAGAGAGGGATCTAAGGATAAGCCATTCATTATGGCTGAACAAGCAAGACAAGTGTTTTACGTCAAAGACCCTTCGAACAACAATCAGTATGTTGTGATAAATGGAAAACAACAATTAATCAGTGGTACATCTGAAGAGATGAATGTGGATTGCCTACCCGTTTGTACGACTGTTCCAATAGACAACGATGACAGCGAAGTTGATGATGAAATACAGTTGCGAGAAGATCACGGCGAAGGAATATGGATTGATAAAGAAACTTAATTTGTGCGTATGTTGTATATGCTACTTATTTCGTTATCACACGTCATTTTATTTGTTTAATAATCGTCTTCATTTATTCATATATTTAATGTGTTTAATCTGACATTTAATGTGACTCCTTTGTAGAATCATGGCTAGCAGCATCAACAGCAGCGGCGAGGATAATTTTTGCGTCTCTTCCCGCACACCGAGACACAAGAAAGGCCATGTATACATGGCGAGGTTGGTTAAGGAACACACAACGGCTGGTACAAAGATCATGATCAACTTCGATGTTAAGGGTAATCCAAAAGGGAAGAAGGGAGACACTTGGAGGAGCTTCTTGGGTATGGTGGCTCGTTCTCGAATTCCTATCACCTATAGCGATTGGAGGAAAGTTCTTGGCCATTATAAGAAAACTTTGTGGAGAGATGCAACTGTAAGTTTTTATTTAATTGACACTTATACTTGGTTGTCATGTTGATTATTTTTTTTATTAATTATAACTTGTTATATGTCTCTTTAGGTAATTTTTGAAGGATGCGAGCCGTATAAAAAGCATGAGATGAAGGTCGCTGGTAGCATATGGAAGAATTTTAAGTCAAGACTGGCAAAAGATTACATCCACGGTGACAAGGCAAATGAAGATCCTATGGGGGAGTATAAGTATGTTGACAAAGAGACCTGGAGGATATTTAAGGAGCAGAGGCTCTCTGAACATGCTATGAAGTTAAGAGAGACTAACAAAGAGCTTGTTAAGAAGAATGTGTATGCGCACATACTTGGTTGAGGAGGCTACAGAAAATTTGAAGATAAATTGACAACTGAGAAGATAGCCGAGTTATTAGCGGAAGGCGCAATTGAAGAGGTGCAGTCTTCTGTCACTATAGAGAGACATGAGCTGTGGAAGAGGGGACGAAAAAAGAAGAATGAGGAGTACGTCACCGAGGCATCCCAGCGAGTGGCAACAAAGATTGTAAGTTATTTCTTATGTCAATTTCATTAGTTAATATCATACACTACCTTTTGGTATTTAATGATTGTTTTATATAGGATGAGTTAGTGGAAAGATCCTCTCAAGGACAGTTCTCGTCTCAAAATCGACGACATGACATACTGACTGAGGCGATTGGGACGCCAGAGCCCAAAGGACGCACCCGAGGAGTTAGGTCACACATTCCTTGGAGAGTTGGGTTACCAATCTCCACCTCCTCGGGTGGCACACCCAGGTCAAGTAATATTCGAATAGATGCGTCCGATCACTGCAGCCATCACGTTCCCATTGATTCAGACCCGTGGAAGAGCATACCTGAGGTACATTTACAATTATGAAATTTATTATTTATGTTGGTTAAATGTATGTAATATTTTTTGTGTTTGTTTATAAATTATTACTTCTACTAACAGGCTGGCCTGGAGAGTCTATTCTACATCGAGGGGCAACTTGAAGGTGATAAACATCTTGTGGCTATCGGTCGATGCGTAAATGGCCGGTTTGTTAACTTTCGAGCAATACCCGAAGATAATGTGAAGGTGAAGGTCGATAAAGCACTTTTACGAGTTCGAGGTGCAGCATTGCCAACAACCCATCCGAAGTTTTTGACTGTTAATGAAGCAGTTAGCCAGCACGTGGCTTGGTCGAAAGACTTGGTCGTTGTCGATAAAAGGGTGAGATCATCAAAGATTATAACTTTATTTGCTTTATTGTGTTATACTACAAGTAAAATAAGATATTTAATCTTCACGAAAATTTAACATGCAGGCATATGACATACACTTATACGAGACTTTGCCACTTACTGGCGATGATTTCGTAGATGAATTGTCCGTGGACTGTAGACTTCTACATGAGGTGTGGAAGACTTTGGGTAAAGACACGGTTGTAGTACAAGCCAATGCTGAGGTGTTCGGTGACGACTACGAGATCTACTTGTGTGACGAGGAAGTAATGGACCTATTTAAGTTTAAAGCGTTGGGGAATGCAACATCTGAGTTATATATATGGTAATATTTATATCTTTAATCATTTTTCTTGCAATTAGTCTAACTAACACAAGTTTTTACTTTGTAGTCATTTACACGATCAGATGGTTCATTGGGATATCAAGTTTGGTTTTTTTATTCCGTCATTAATGACCCCAACCATAGAGAAAAATGAGAGATTGGCGACGTTCGTGGGAAGATTGAATATGCCAGACAAAGACCAACTTTTTTGCTACTTCCTCCCTTATGTTGATCACATAAAGTGAGTTCATCATCACTTATTTTATAAGTTGTGAACTTCTGTTCTGAACACATTTGTTTTTAAGTTAGTCGGTTTTTTTAGGTGGCATTGGATGTTATGCGTCATTTTTCCTAGACAACATAAAGTTCTTTGGCTTGATTCATCGACAAAAGAGAAGCCTATAAACGCTGATGCAAAAGAGTTAGTGGATATGTAAGTTTGGAAATTGCTTTTATCTTATACGTTGAATTGAAAAGTCACTAATAATTATATTATTGTGTTTGTTTTAGGGGATTAGATCGATACTACCAAGGATGTGTACCGAGGAGTAGTACACGTAAAGTAGAGTGGAAGAAAGTATTGGTATTCACAAATTAGACAATTTTACTAAATATTTTTTTTCATTTATAAAGTATGTTAACTGCGATTCTTGATATCGTGCAGTGTCCAAGACAACCACCTAACTATTTTTGTGGTTATTATGTCCTTCAATTTATTCGGGACATTATGGCATTTGTACGGGCTAATAGTGGTGCGGAGGTTGAAGACATTAGCCAAGTGAGCTTTTTAGAGATATATATACATATGTTATTCATTTAACTGTTTACTTATTGATTGTTGATTTAGTTCTCTTGTTTTCACTTTTTAATTGTTGATTTAGCTTTTTAGACGTTAGTCGTTGATTAAGCTTTTTAAGGCTTAATCGTTTTCACTCATTAATTTTTGACTTAGTTCTCTTGTTTTTTATATAGCACTGCTTTCCTAATGGAGTACAATCATACGATGTGGACAAATTGCTTGAAGTTCGGGATGAAATCGCCAACTACCTACGTGAATATGTGACCACTCATCCTGCGGTATAGGACATTAACTTAGATCACATTTGTTATGTGATGTTTTGTGATGTATTTGTACCAAAGAGACAAATATACATGTGTATGAATGATATTGTATTGCAAATTCAGTGAAATAATGTTTAGGATGTTCGTTGTATTGCATTTACAAGTTGGAACAGCAGGGTTTACTATTGATGTTCAATTTCAGGTGGATATGAGCTTTTGTAAAGCCAAATCTGACATTTTTTGAAGCTTATGCATCAGTTTTCCAAGAAACTGTTGCATAATGTGAATCGGTTTTGAACATTATGCATCGGTTCATTCAAAAACCGATGCATAATGTCTGGACATTATGCAACGCTTTATTATGCATCGGAATCAAAACCGATGCATAATATCAAAAAAAACCGATGCATAAAGACCAGTTTGTAGTAGTGTTAATTTTATCGTTCCTGCAAGTTTTACATTGAATGGGATGTTTACGTGTTAGAACATATTTAGGTTAATTACCGAAAGATGGATGGGTCGATCCTAGGTATTAACCGGATTGCATGAAATTGATGTTAGATCATGGTAGCTACAATGGTAGTACATGAATTAATAGGAAAGTTGACTTTCGTCTGAAAAACCCTAAGTTTAATAATCGAGATCGTTGATAATCCGTGGATGAACGGTGTTCAACGATTGAGATTAATTT
Source organism: Rhodiola kirilowii (assembly GCA_033675215.1). Classification (NCBI taxonomy): domain Eukaryota; kingdom Viridiplantae; phylum Streptophyta; class Magnoliopsida; order Saxifragales; family Crassulaceae; genus Rhodiola; species Rhodiola kirilowii. The sequence continues at coordinate 55,371,611 of CM066197.1, read as the reverse complement.
AGACAATCATCCGTGGATGAGCGGCTTGTCTAGTGTTATTTTGATTTATTTCCATATTCGATAGCATGAATAATTTACGTGACATGATTGCATGATTAGTAGGGGTTGGCACGGGTGAAGTATGATTCTGGAATTCTTTCTCTGATCAAGTTCAAACCATTATTTTTCTGTTATTTAATTTCTGCAATTTTCATCACAACAAAACCTTTCGTTAATTGGAATAGCTAAATAGGTCACCTGTTAACTAGTATTCACACACGCCTGTTCCTTGGATCGACCATTGGCTTACCACAGGTTATAAATTTTGTTTGACTACAATTCGACCCCTAAAACTCATAACTTGACGACTATAAAGGGTTAAAAATACCCTTGTCAATGACCGACGACTGCACATATAGCTATGATTTAGTCACAGAACAGTGGACTCAAGTTTTTCCCCAAAAGGAAAAAAGTTATAAAAAATCACTAAATTATAAAGAGAAACTTAAACATGCTGTTTAATTTGTAGCATGGAAATAAAATGATACACCCATCATATTCCATGGAGATGTAGCTTTTTCTAGTTAAAAATATGAGTGCTAAAAAGCGCATTTGAAGATGACGATTAATCACAAACGAGAAGTACATATTGACCGAGGCTAAACTGACAAATGCTGCTTAAGATTCACTATGTTTCGTTATTGAATATAATCGGCAGTAGTGTTATGAGTAAAAATATTTTATGGAGAGTGGTGCCTATTTCTTCATGTATTTTTGTCAGTCGTCTTTATTACTGTTGGCTTTGTTAGATTATATATTATCACATTTTTGGATCGACAGATGGTTCAGCATTTTTTGTCAGGGGAAATTTTCATGAGCGGAATTGTTCCTCGGTAGGATGCTTTTTGTCTGAAAACTGTAGCTTAGTTACTTCTGCAAGTTTTATAAACTTTTCCCGCTTAACTTCTCAAAAGCTCTCTTCTGGTACTTCACCCGAATTTAGGGATGCACACTTTCAGACTGAACCGAAAAACCGGACCGGGTCCGACCGAATTTTACGGGTCGGTCCAAGATCGGACCGTAAACTTTTGGTCCGGTCCGGTCCCCGGTCCATACTTTTCAGAAATTCCGGTCCATCGGTCCGATTCAGACCGTAAAATTCCGGTTCGGTCCGGTCCGGACCGAAAAATTAAAGGTATTCGGTCCGAGTTTTCACAAAAATTTCGGTCTCGGTCCATATATACCCGGTCCGATCCGGTCCACGGTCCAAGATTTAAAAAAATTTCGGTCCATCGATCCGGACCGAATCGTAAATTTCGGTCCGGTCCGGTCTGGACCGGATGTGCATCCCTACCCGAATTCATTGTTTTGAATCTGAAAGCTGTAAATATTTTACTTGTTTAACTAACCAGAAAGTTGAGCATTATAGGCGAAATCTGATTGTGACACTCACTAACACTTACGGATTCATGCCAAATTTTTTTACCTCGCCTTTATTTCAGCACTCCACCGATGAGTAAAAGCAACAAATACTTATTATTATTTTTAAATCCATATCAAAATTCACCTACATTTTTTTTGACTTACTGAAACTAGCTGTTTGCAAGTTACAGCACATCTCATGTGTTTAATGCTTATCCAAACTAAGTTGCTTTCTATATCTAGACAAAACTGAATGTTTAAGAAATTTTTAGTGTTTATGTTTTACAGATTTGATGACGATTTGGAGCCTCAAATGGTTGAGGTACCTTCATTTTCCACTACCTAGTTTTATAAATCCTTGGTGCTTGGTTATATCAAAATCTAAAGTAAAGAGTCACTTACATAAAGAAGAACTATGATGTCCTCTCTTTTTGAGATTTTTTTTAGAGTACATACTATTAACCTTTATCGGGTTCGTGTTTATTTATACAGTATATTCTTCGACGACATAATTTCTCATATTCGCAAATGATATTGTTCTGACAAGTTCTTGAAATAGAGCTTTACATTTCTTGAAACCGAGTTTCAAAAAAAAACTAAGAAGAATAAAATGGGATAGACATAACATTTTGTACATGATTTTTCATTCAAGGGTAACTTGCAATGAAGGGTTATTAGTAGTAACACTTTGCTTCAAACTGTTCATTTGTATGCATACATCCATCATGTTAGGTCTAGTAGAGGGATTGCTTTGGGTGCACAGCAGACCGAGTTCAACCACTTCCTCAACCACGTCGCGCCAAGTCTGATCTGACTCTGCAGGTGGAGGAGTGTACCTTATTAGTGCCTGTGAAATAATAGGCTCTAGCATGCTTGGGAATTGACTCTTCACCCATTCATGTAAACTTGAAGGTTGGTCTACTAGGACATCAGTTGGCCGCCTTCCTACGATTATTTCAAGCAGTAAGACCCCGAAGCTGAACACGTCCCCTTGCGTCGATGCACGTTTTCCCATTCCATATTCTGCACATTCATCAGGAAATAAGATCAGGAAAAAAAAATTCGCAAGTATATTACAAAGATATCGTTTTGTAAGGGGGACTAACCGGGAGCGATATAGCCAACTGATCCGCACAGCAAGCCATCAGTAGAGTTGTAGGAGGATGGTTCATTAGCAGAAGTGTCTTGTTCCGCGCCGTTAGCCAATCTAGCGATTCCAAAATCAGAAACTAGAGCAGTCATATCATCGTCTAGAAGAATATTGCTAGGCTTAAGGTCACAATGCACGACTCTGACCGGGGAGTGATGATGCAGATAGGCAACTCCTTCAGCCACATCAGTGCAAATGCTGATGACTTGAGCAAAGGTCAAGTGGTGATGGCCGGAGTTATGATCACTTGGATACAAGTGCCTCTCCAAGCTCCCATTCGACATCAGAGGCAATACCAGCGCTTTGAAATCGGGTTTGCTGCAGATTGTGATGATTTTGATCAAGTTCCGGTGCCTAGTCCTTTTTAAAACTTGGCATTCCCTCTTGAAACTCCCTGAAAGGTCTCCTTCTCCTGACTTTGAGTTGTCCAGAACTTTAACAGCAACTCTTGTGTTGTCTTTGAGGACGCCTTTATAGACGTGCCCGAACTGGCCTGACCCGATTAAGCTCGAGCTGCAGAACCCACCGGTGGCTTCCACGAGCTGGTTGTAGCTCAGCCTTGGGTACTTGTACTCGCTATTTCCATCGTCGGGGTCTTCTAAGTTTCTCCCACTGCCGAGTATCATCACTGGCCTCCTCATGCGCGCCAAAGGGTATCCAAATATGAAGACCATGAATGTTATAGACAAAGGAAGAAGAACAGGCAGTAGGAGAGTATGAGGCTGTCTTCTGCGACATGTTTTCATGCCATGGATCATCCCACATAGCCTTCTGTTGCCCAAAAATGATTCAAATGTCAGCAAGGAAAACACTCCCTCATTCGACACATTGCCAGAGAAGTCGTTGAAAGAGAAGTTAGCTTGTTGAAGACTTGTGGATCTCATGAAGGTTTGAGGTATCTGGCCACTCAGATTGTTGGAAGACATGTCAAGAACTTGAAGGTAAGGCAGCTGGCCTAATGAGTCTGGCAGAGGCCCCTCAAAGAAGTTATTCGAAATGTTCAAGTACTCCAATGCAATGCAACTGCCAAGTTGTGTTGGGATCGAGCCTGAAAGATTGTTCGACGAGAGGTCAATGGCTTGGATCATATCCATTTTGCTTAGCTCTAACGGTATGGGGCCGTGCAAGTGATTGCTAGACAAGTTCAAGTACAATTTCAAGCTCCGAAGTCTTGCGATCTTGTTCGGTATCATCCCAACAATTGAGTTCTGAGAAAGGTCTAAAATCTCCAAGTTAGTGCAGTTTCCTAAACCCTTTGGAATCGTGCCCGAAAGCTGATTTTGGTACAGCAGAAGCTTCCTGAGCTGAGACAGATTCGCGAAGCTGTCAGGTATAGAGCCTGAAAGCTTGTTTTTGGAGAGATCAAGCAGACCCAAATGAGGAATGCTGCCAATGTCATCAGGGATTGAGCCAGAAAGTGAATTGTTTGACATATAAAGCCGCTCTAGCTTCGCCATTTTCCCAAGCTGCGACGGGATGGACCCGTTTAGAAGATTGCTTGACAAGTTAAGTAAAGTGAGGTTCACAAGGTTTGAAATTTGGGGAGGTATTGAGCCATGGATGAGATTATCATCAAGATGAATTTGCACGAGCTTTGCGGAGAGTTTGCCTATAACATGAGGCAAATTCCCACCAAGGCTATTGCCTGCTAGCTCAAGCTCTTGAAGATTTGAAGAGTTGGCCAACGCGGCGAAAAATGGATGGAGGTTGGAGTTATCATCATGGCTTACAAAGTCATTATATGACAAGTAAAGAAACTGAAGATAAGGCATTCTTCTCACCATATCTGCAGGCAACTCCCCAGTTAATAAATTGGACTCCAAGTCAAGCCATTCGAGTTTCGTCGAATTGGAAAGTCCCGAAGGGATTCGACCAACGAGCTTATTAGACCATAAAAGCAAGAACCTCAGCTCCTTAAGCTCACATTGGCTTGTTAATGGGATTTCACCACTCAAAGAATTGTTAGACATGTCAATGTACTCCAATGACATGTTCAAGAAAATCATCGAAGGGATTTCGCCGCTCAAGCTATTGCTCCCAAGATCAAGATAAATCAAATTCCTCAGCATACCCAAGTCTTCTGGTATGTCCTCTGTGAGAAGATTTGAAGATAAGCTCAGCTGCCGGAGACGCGAAATGCGACCAAGGCCTAATGGAATTCGGCCCTCAAAGAAATTTCTTGATAAATCAAGCACTGTTAGATAAGAAAGTGATGCAAGAGATGATGAGATTGTTCCTGCAAGGGAACATCCACTTAAATCAAGCTCTGTAACTCTTGAACTCTCATTATTGCATTTTACGCCGAACCAGCTGCAAACTTGAGTTTCTGAAGAGGTGGTGTTGTTCCACTCAGCCAAGATCTGATTTGGGTCTTGAACTATACCTGCCATGAATGACAGTAGAGAAGCTTCATCTTTAACTATTTCAGCTGCATGACCCCATATTGAGCACTAACTCCATCAAAATGACTGATAAACACCAAAGCTTGAATCTTTTGTTCATATAGCACAACCCCATGTCGCCAAAAGAGGACCTTAAATCAATTTCAACAACAAAAAAACCCAAAATAGACAACTGGAATTGGGAGAGAGAAGAGAGGTGAAAACTGAAAAGAGATGGTTTGGATGAATGTATGAAATGAAACAGTGGTTAGTTATATACAAAACTTTTAGTCTTTCTTTTTGGACCTAACTAAGGTTGAAAATGTTGAAATGAGAAAAATGTTGTTGGAGGCTCAGGTATGTGGACTGGTCAACCAGTAGGAAGTAAACAAGTGGGAAAAGGGGGAATGCCACGTAGGCAAAATGGGATTTGGTGGAGTCCATGTCAGCAGTTATTTGCAGGCCTAACACGCCTTTGGTTTTAAGGTATAGTTTAATGTACTACTAGCTTCAATATTATGAGCTTATTTTATACATGGTGAGATAACCTTAGAAGAAGGTTTTTGTGTAATGCTTATGTACCTCCGGCTATTACAAATAGTCAATATGAGAACGCCCTAATCGGCTTGAATAGACTATATAATCACATTATAGTAATATAACCGTTAATGAATGTCGCAACGATTTGCTATTTTATATAATTGTTTCATACACACATGGACTGACCGGAAACAGATGATTGTATGAGATTTGCGGAAGAAATTGAGAAAAAAAACATTCACATTTGATTAGTACAATTTGCAACATACACTTAGCACATTATGCAAATATGGATTAGTATATGAATTTTTTTTGATAAGGCGAATTTTTTTTGGGTGCAAAATGTAAAGTTCGTCAAAATTGGATTATAATTCGTTGCCGAGCAATTAAAAATACGACATAGTTTGTCTCGAATAATTTATAATTGTCATCGAAAAATTAACCATAAACCAGGGGCGGATGCACTAAGAAGGGAGGAGGGGCAGCTGCCCCGGGTCGATTTTCCAATTTTTCTTTAATATTAGGCTAATGCTGTATATTTTTGAATGATTTTTACATCTTGCTCCTAGTCATTTTGATTATATGCCCCCTCTAGTATGAAAATAAATGACTGAATCCGCCCCCGGTCCAAAAATATTTATCTCACCCCTGGTCCGAAAAATTCCTGGATCGGCCCCTGCCATAAGCGGGATTTAACATATGATTTAATCTCATCCGTCCAAATGATCTAATCAAGGGCTGTGATTGGCTTATATTTTTTTGCAAAAATATGCACTTTGCACCGGATCCTTTTTTCTTAAAGTGATTTAAATGTGCTAATTTGAGCCATTATCTCAGGCGTAAAAGAAATTGTTCAGACATAAAATAAATTGTTTCGATTTAAGAGTAATTGCTCAGGCTTAAGAGAAAATGTTTAGGCATAAGAACTATTGTTCAGCAGTTCAGGTTTAAAAACTATTGTTCAAGTATTAAGAATTATTGCTCAGTCTAAACCCAGATTATTCATTGTATTTCTGAAATGCTCGAGTACAAAATCTTTCTCAAACATAATTCATGGTGTTCAGGAATGAAACAAACTATTCATGTATAAAACTAGTGTTCACAAATAACCAAATTACTCAAGAATATAACAGATTGGTCTAAATTGATTTGAATTTGCTAATTTAAGTCATTAATTGGGACGTAATAGAAATTGGTCAGGCTTAAAAAAAATATACCCACATAAAAACTATTGTTCAAACTTAAAGAACTATTAGGAGCAAAAGCTTAGCTCAGTGGGGCGGCTCCCAATTGCGTACGTCGCAACCCGGGTTCGACTCCTACTAACTCCCTTAACAAATGCTAACTTACTAACCAATGTACCCATCAAAAAAAACTTAAAGAACTATTATATTATTCAGGCTTAGGAATAATTTCTCAACAAGTACCGTGTCATGCATTAGTTAATTCGATGCTTAAGATGCATGCTATAAGTATTACATTAAAAAATGTAAAATTGTACATATTTATTTTAGGGAAAAATACACATCGATAACCCGGATTATTATCGAACTTTTTCGATTGAATGTCCAAACTATTGATTTTCCAATCAAGGGTAAAACAAAAATAAATTAACTAAATTTTGAACATCAAGCAACGTAACTTCAATGTGATTAATTGCGAACTCAATCATGTGAACTTCGTTAATAACAAACTTAATTAAAAAAGTCTATTGGTGTTAGAAGAAATATCTCAATACGTCTGGGGTTTAAGATATCATATGGTTTTTTTTAAATGAATTTATATGATTGAATTCGTAATTTTATAACGATGTATGATGTTCGGTAATTTATCAATATAATTTGCACCATCAATAAGAAAATGTCTATTATTCGGGACAGTATGTACCTTTCCTTTTATTTTTTTATTTTTTTGGCCAGACCTTTCCTTTTATTTTATGCATTAGAAAAAGCCGCCTGACAACTTCAATTCAATTCGTCATGGAAGATCGACGAAGATGATGATCTCGATCGGCGCACCATCTCATCGCCCTCTCCACTATTCCGACTCCAGACAGCAATGTCATCATCTCACCCTCCCTATCCGGCAGAGTCTCCTCCGCTCATTATCCCAAGCCGCGGCAGGTTCGCTCCCTCAAAATTACTCGCTGTTTAGCTGTTGTAATGCAGCAATTTTATTCTGTGTATTTGTATATTTCTTTCTTTGTGTTCAGCTAAGCGCACATGAATTTAGGGTTTTCACTCCACTCAGATCCGGTTTTTGTTCCGAATTCCTTTCAGTTTTTGCAGTTGAGTTATTTGTGAGCACGTAGTCACACGGGAGCGATTAGTTGAGAATCCTTAAAAATTCGAGAACTTGATAACTCAATTCTCATCATTAAATCATAATGCATCTTTGAATCTGCATGTGACACATGTCCAAAATATAAAGTAAAAAAAAAGGTGACTTTAACTTTGCATTAAATACATCTTGGAAGGTGATGATTCGAATCTCAAGTTCTCAAAAAAAATAAGGGCTCTCATTTGAGCGTTCCTCCGTAGTCATATACCTAAATAATTTGTTTTTTATTCCCTGACCTATATGAGTAAGAAATATTTAATTGCTTCAATTATTTCACAAAATACACTAAATAACTTCGATTATTCGGTGTAATTTGTGAAATGAGTTTTATATATAAACGGTTTCAAACTGGGTTAAATTGCCACCCACCCCATGAACCTCATGAGTTTTTAGTCCAAAGAAATAAACAAAATAACAATAAGAAAGAGCATCCAAATCATGAATCTCATGACGTAGTCAATTTTCATTTTATAAAAAAAAAAATTTTTTTATCACGACTTGGATTGGTCTTCAGACAGCTTTGCATATTTATGTTAAATTAGCCTCAAATACATTCTTGAAAGTCTTCTCAACTCTCATTCTCATTTGCAGAAAAATTACTTAGCTATGGCTGGAACAAATTGTCACAGGGAGTCATGGAGCTTCAGAAACAGTTTTGAACATCAAGTGTTTTTGAGTTTCAGAGGAGAAGATGTTCGCAGAACATTTGTAGATCACCTGTATGATTCTCTGAAAGGATCAGGTTTTAATGTGTTTAGGGACAATGATGGACTGGATCATGGAGAGGACATTCAGTCAAAGCTCTATCAAGCTATAGAGCGATCACAAGCATCACCTGAGGGGGAAATCAATCTGACGTTCCCGAGTAAAAATACCTATGCATAAGTATGACTTAATAGGATGTTTATGAAGTTTCTGAGTGTGCAGGAACTTAGGGGGAATATGTTCCCAAGGAGAATAGGTTCTCAATCCATGCTGTGTGCATGTCTTACATCTATTAAGTGCATCTTCGGTATTTATCTCCTAAGGGTTTGTCATCATCAAAAAGGGGGAAATTGTTGAGGCATTGGCCTCACAAGTTTTTGATGATTGACAAACCGGTTTAATGGTTTACGTGAGTTTCTGTTAGTCAGGAACCTACTGGAGCAGTCAAGGACATGACGCTGGACTTGAGCACCTGCGGAAGTCTCCGAGTAATCAAGAACCGGAGTTTTGGTCAAGTCAACGAAGCGGTTGAACAGTTGAGGTCAACAAGGGCAGTTGGAGTCAAGTCCACGGAGCAGTTAACGGAGTGGATGAAGAGGCGGTTATGGACCGGAGTCAAGGACATCATGGAGTGATGGCACGTACTCCTCAACCGTGAAGGAGATCGTGGGATGTCAGATACATCACACGATCTGGGCAGTTACTGGACGGTTACCTGGCAGTTGCCTGACAGTTATTCAAGAACCTATATAAGTCCAGGAATGCCATTTAGATTCGCGCGCATCCACACACACACTCGAGAGCTTTCTAAGTGAGAATATCAAGCTAGCTGAGCAAGGTGATATTCGGGTGATCAAGCTGCTGCTGATCGGTGCCGGAAAGTGAAGGACGTGCCAAGACTACGAAGACGTCGACGAGACAGTCAGGGAAGTAGTCAGATCTGCTTGTGTAAATCTGAGTTAGATTTATACTGAATAGGCAAAAGTTTTGTACCATTGAGTGTACAGTTTAAATAGTAATAAAAGCTATTTAAAGTTTATTCCGCTGCGTACTTAATTAGAGTAATTACCTGCATACTAAGTTAGGTTCCTAACAGTCCCAAACTTGGTTAAGTCTCTGACTATTTGAACTTAAGTCTCTGACTATCTAACCACGATCCTAACACTTGGTATCAGAGCCGCAAGGTTCTAGATTTTTGGTTAGAATTGCAGGAATGTCAGGAGATTCAATCTCAAATCCTCCAAAGCTCAAGCCGGGTGAGTATGAGACCTGGGCGACCAGATTTGAAGCCCACGTCATGGCGTATGACGGAGAGGTTTGGCAGATTATTGAGCAGGGTCAACAGTATGTCTACATGGAAGGAAGTGTAACAGAACTCAAGCCAAGAGTCATGTACACCACGGAGGACTACAAGAAACTCGAGAAGAATGCAAGGGCATTGCGGGTTCTTCACAACGCTCTGGAACCTGGAGATCTGAAGAAGGTCATTCAGTACAAGGATCCCAGTGACATCTGGGACTCTCTAAAGAAGATATATGAAGGGTCGAAGGACGTGAAGAGAAACAGAATCTTGGCGGTTCAAACAGAGTTCAATAAACTGAGACAAGTGAAGAACGAGCCATTGCACGAGTACCACTCCAGATTTCAGGATTGTCTGGGGACACTCAACAACCTTGGGAGAAAGTACAAGAACTGGGAGATTACCCACAGGTTCATGCAGGGGTTGAGTCCAGAATGGGACGACATCTCAAGGACATTGGCTGCCTTGCCGAGCACCAAGGAGAGCTCATTGGAAGAACTTGTTGCTGCACTGGTCAGTAACAAAACCATTGATGATGTTAAAATGGAGAGTCGAGAACCTCAGAAGGCTGCTCGACAAGTTGCATTGGTTGGAGAAAATTCCAGATACCAGAAGTTCAGAGGAAAAGACTTCGGCAGAAACAAAGGAAAGGAATCTTCACGGACTGAGGAACGTGAAGTAATGTCAAAGGCTCGCAGAGTCACTGATGACAAGAACTCAGGTCGAAAGTCCAGCAACAAAAACAACCAGAAAGACGTGGAATGTTTTTACTGCAAAAAGAAAGGTCATTATAGGAAGGATTGCTATAAACTGAAAAATGATGAGGCTCGGGCTGAGCAGAATGAGAAGAAGGAGGACAAAGGTAAGAAAGCCATGTTTGCCTGGGGAGACTCGGACGAAGACAACAACATGGGTGATCTGAGAAGAAATGTGTGTCTGATGGCTAAAGGAAGTACATCAGAAGCAGAGACGTTGTCGTCCACCTCTTCATCTAGGAAGATGAATTCGAATGAATCAACTACAGATGGTAGTTACAGTGATTCACATTCAGGTTACTACTCTCGATCTCAGTGCATTGCAATGATCAAGAAACTGGTTCTCAAGGCTGAGGAACTGAATGGAATTGTGGCTGATCAAGACAAACAGATGAAGTCGATGTTTGAGGAAAACCATCAATTGTCCTTAAAAGTCAGGAGACTAGAGAAGGCAGAAGGTAAAAGGGTTGTTGGCTCAGATGATCAGTTCTATGATTCTCCGAAAGGAAAGGAGAAGCAGAAGTCGAAGACCAAGTCAGGTCTCGGATATGGGGAAGTGACCATTGCCAAACCTGTGCATAGACAGATTCAACAGAGTCCTACTCCCAAACAGAAGGTTGACTTAGATGATAGCAAAACCTATGGAAAGGGGTTTCACATCTGGGAGAAACTCAACAGTAGGAAAAGTTCTATTCCCATTGACTTTGGGAAACAGAAAAGGAAGGTCTCTGAGTCAAAGGACGTAGACTTCAGGAAGCAGAAGGTATGCTTCTACTGTGGGAAAGAGGGACACAGTCAGAGAAACTGTAAAGGATGGAAAAACACTTCCAAGAAGTCTTCAGGGAAGTCGAGCTCCGAGCCTGGAACTTCCTCAGAAGTGAAGAGCAGAAGGAAACCTGGAGCAGGGAATGACTCGTCAAGTTCCAGAGTGGTTAAGGATGTATCTCACTCACTAGCAGTTTCAAAAACTCATGCTTCTAATATTAATACTTCATCTCAACCCAAAAAGGCTAAGCTTGTTTGGGTTCCTAAAACCTGATTGTTTATGTGCAGGTCGAGAGAGGAACAAGTTCATGGCTGATTGATAGTGCATGCTCAGGTCATATGACCGGGAAGATGAACCAGTTCTCCTCTCTACGACATCATTCTGGTGGCTCCATTACTTTCGGAAATGAGAGTAAGTGTCAGGTCATCGGATCAGGTAAGGTACAATTATCAAGTAAGGTAAGTGTTGATAATGTTAGTTATGTTCATGGGTTAAAGTTTAATCTGTTAAGTGTTTCACAGTTGTGCCGTGGAAGTAAAAACAAGGTCGTTTTTACAGCTGATGATTGCTCTATTGAGTGTGTCTCCACAGGTCAGGTTCTTCTACGTGGGAGAAGTGCTGAAAGAGTCTATTTTGTGGATTCGTCATTTGATCCTGAAGAATACTTGTGTCTGTCGTCCAGAGCTGATGAAACCGAGATGTGGCATCGTCGGTTGGGACACGTAAACTTCAGATTGTTGAAAAGGTTGCAGAATCAGAACTTGGTAATTGGATTACCAAAGATCAGTGAGGTACCTGATCAGGTCTGCAGTGCTTGCACGCAAGGAAAGCAGTCTAGAGGATCCTTTCACTCAAAGAATGCAATCAGTACGTCAAGAACATTTGACTTAGTACACATGGATCTATGTGGACCGATGAGAGTTCAATCACGTCAAGGTAATCGATATGTGTACGTGTTAGTTGATGATTATTCCAGATACACGTGGGTTATCTTTATTAGGTCAAAGGATGAAGTCTTTGACTGCTTCAAGACTTGGGTGAAACTCGCTGAAAGAAAATTCAGTCTCAAGGTGAAGAGTATCAGATCGGATCATGGTACTGAGTTCGAGAATGGACAGTTTACAGAGTTCTGCAGTGATCAAGGAATCGATCACAATTTCTCAGCGCCAAGAACTCCACAGCAAAATGGGGTAGTTGAGAGGAAGAATAGGACACTGGAGGACATGACCAGAACGATGCTGATAGAAAGCAGATTGGCAGGAAGCTTCTGGGCAGAGGCAATGAATTCAGCCTGCTACGTCCTCAACCGTTGTTATCTTAGGCCCACTCTCAATAAGACTCCGTACGAGCTGCTGAATGGTCGGACACCTAACATCTCGCATCTTCGAGTTTTTGGCAGTAAGTGCTACGTCCACAATAACGGGAAAAATCAGCTAGGGAAGTTTGATCCAAGAAGTGATGAAGGAATCTTCGTAGGATATGCTTTGCATAGTAAGGCCTACAAAGTGTTCAATAAGAGGACCAAGCTGATTGAGGAAAGCGTACATGTCATCTTCGATGAGGAATCCATGGGAAAGGATTCTGGTCATGTTCCTGATGTTCAGGTTGCTGATAATGATGAAGGATTTGAGCTAATTCGTCCGAGGGATGATCCAACAGCAGATGTTCCAGAGAATTTGGAAATACCTGAACAAGATGTTCCAGAGAATCTGGAGATACCTGAGCAAGATAATGTGCAAGTTCCTGAGGTAGCGGAACCAGCGCAGGAAGCTGAAGGAAACGAGCAAGTTCCTGAAGGAGTCGAAGTTCATGATGAACCTGAAGATATCCAAGACTCTCAGGAGGTCACTGAGTTGAGGAGAAGTACTCGATTAAGGCAGCCGAGTGTCACTCTTCGTGACTATGTTTGCTATGCAGCAGTTCAGGGGGAATCTGTGATGAACGCTTTTGTTTCCTTGATTGAGCCAAAGTCGGTTCAAGAGGCTCTAAAAGATCCAGATTGGATTAAGGCTATGCAAGACGAGTTGCATCAGTTTGAGAGGAACAAAGTCTGGAGACTTGTTCCAAGGCCAGAGAATCGGAAAGTGATTGGCACTCGCTGGATTCTCAGAAATAAAAAGAATTCTGATGGAGAAGTAGTCAGGAACAAAGCCAGGTTGGTTGTGAAAGGCTACAGTCAACAGGAGGGCATCGACTATGAAGAAACCTTTGCGCCAGTGGCAAGGTTGGAGGCCATCAGGCTGCTGATAGCGTACTCGGTACAGCTTGGAATTAAGCTTCATCAGATGGATGTCAAGACAGCATTCCTGAATGGATTTCTCAAGGAAGAAATATTCGTGGAACAGACGCCAGGATTTGAAGTTCCTGAGCATCCGGATCATGTGTACGTTCTTGACAAGGCCCTGTATGGATTGAAACAGGCGCCTAGGGCGTGGTATGAGCGCCTCTCGGAGTATCTACTAGCTCACGGATATGAGCGAGGTAAGGTAGATAAGACTCTATTTTTGTTAAGAACTAATAAGCATTTGCTTATTGTGCAGGTGTATGTCGACGACATCATCTTCGGATCCACAAGTGACGAGCTTGTGAAGTCCTTCACCAAACTCATGGAGAGTGAGTTTGAGATGAGCATGGTCGGGGAATTGACGTTCTTTCTTGGTATTCAAGTCAGACAGCTGGAGAACGGTACTGAGATCTCACAACAGAAGTATCTGAGTGAAGTTGTGAAGAAGTACGGACTTGGAGATTCAAAACATGTGAATACTCCCAGTTCTCCAAACGAGTCCCTGTCAAAGGATGATGCCTCTCCAAGGACAGATGCCACAAAATATCGTGGCATGATAGGTTCTTTGCTATATTTGACTGCCTCTAGACCTGACATAATGTTTAGTGTTTGTCAGTGTGCCAGGTTCCAGGCTGAACCAAGAGAGTCGCATGTCAAGGTAGTGAAACGCATACTCAGATATCTGAAGGGTACGGAGAAGTTGGTCCTGTGGTACCCAAGGATGAAGTCCCTCAGACTGGAAGGCTACACAGACGCAGACTTCGCGGGAGATAGGACTGACAGAAAGTCCACGTCTGGAATGGCTCAATTCCTTGGGTCCTGCCTAGTCTCCTGGGGATCAAAGAAGCAGAACTCAGTGGCGTTATCAACTGCAGAAGCAGAGTACATTGCAGCAGCAGCTTGCTGTGCTCAAATACTTTGGCTTCGGAATCAGCTAAGTGACTTCGATTTACATTTTGATCAAGTTCCAATTTTCTGTGACAATACTAGTGCGATTAGTATTGCTAAAAACCCTGTTCAACACGGTAAGTCTAAGCATATAGAAATAAAGCATCATTTTCTTAGAGACTGTGTAGAAAAGGAACTTGTCACCATTAACTTCTGCAGAAGTGAAGATCAGATAGCCGATATATTTACCAAGTCTCTACACAAGGACGCTTTTGAAAAGCTCAGGATGGAACTTGGATTGATGAGCCCACAGTGAGGTACTTCTAAACTTCTCTCAATGATTGACCAGAAGACAGAATATTTAACATGCTTAGCAGTCAATTACATGAGTAAATATCTGAAGTCCCTGAGTTGAAAGTAATGTGTGTGCTATTACTTCATTGCTAAATATGATATAGTACATGCATTGTTGAACACTGAATTCCTTGATACCTTGACATAACTTCCGGATCTTGTTGCCAATTGCCCCATGAAGGAAGTTTTGAGGCCACCTTGTCCTAGTATAGGTTATATATGATTGATGAACATCAAACTACATGTTCTGCATGCTAATCTATATGAGTGATTGAGTGATTGAATTGTGGTGATTTTATAATCTATACCCTTATGGTAAGCCGATCCACCACAATGCCCCTTGTGAAAAATTCATGTCAAGGACCTGGTCTAGCATTCACTTAGTCAAGGATTGAATGTCACTGGGAAGTTGAAGAAATACACAAGGTATCTGATAATTGAAGAAAGTGGGTATGAGCAGTTATGAGATAAGATGGTTCAGTGCTTTTCGCCTGGGAAGTCGGACGGTTTACTGCAGATACGTGTTAGAGAAGTCATTGCAGATTTGAACGGGATTTGTTTAAAAGATAACTAAAGCCCGAAGCAGTCTCTCACAACTCTCAAGCAAACGAAACCCTAAATTCGAAATCTCAAAACTCTCAAGTCGGCAAAATCTTTGTTCGAACTTCCGATGGCTTCCAACTCAAACAGCAGCATCGTCGACGCCTCAGAAAATCAGTTGGTGACACTTATTATCCTGGGTGTGCGATACACTGTCCCAAAGGAGGTAGCCGAGCTACTCAAGCCAAGTAAGTCGAATCTCCAAGTTTCAATCTTCAATCATAAATCTGTAAGGTTTTTTGATTTCTGTGCTGGAATGTGGAGTGTTGGTGAAAGGGATAGAATAGATGTCTCAGGAATTGTTAATAGTGTGGGAACTGATGTTGTCATTGAAGAGGTAAAGAAGGGTGGATGCATGTGTGGTCCCGGTCTAGTCGGTCAAGAGGAGGAGGAACTAGATATTGTTGATGATGTCTGTATGAAGAAACCAGAGACGGTAGCAGAATCAGGCAACACCGACTACTGGTTTGGATGTTCTCAAGAGAAGGAGGACAGTGCCAAAATTGCTGATGAGTCCTCAGTTGGAGCAGAAATATCTGCTGCAAATAAAGTGTTGGAAAACCTTGTGGCTATGGGCAAGATTGCCCAGTTCAACAAATCTGGAGGATCAGATGATGATGACTGTGAAATAACTCAACCAACTCAAACAGTTTCAAAGAGGAAGAAAAAGGAATTGCCCATGAGAATCCAACCCACCAGGGAGACTGGTAAAAGAAAACAAAAGGCAAAGGAGGAACTTGTCGCTACAAAGTCTGTGAAAAGACAAAGGAGAACGAAATCAGGGAAAAAGATTCTGCAAGAGGTGGAATGCTGTGAGGAGTTTCTCTTAAAGGAAGGATTAACAGAGATCCTTGATCTGTTAGAAGCACAAGGTTGGGAGAAACTTTGTGAGACAATGGACTTCATATGTCCTGAAGCTGTGGAAGACTTCTACAAAGAGTTGAAGTTAACTGATGGAGCAGTACCAACGTTGTCTGTGAACTTCAGGGGGAAGAAATTCACTCTGTCAAGTACAGAACTTGCAAAGATTCTGGGGCTAAAACATGAAGGTTTTGACTACTACTGCAAAACAAGTGTCTGGCCAAAAGAACTTGGGGATAAAAAGAAACTGGTGAAGGAAATATGTCAGCTGGAATCGGCTCAGAAGAGCACTGGACTCAGCACCCAGTTTATGGAACCGGCGGTGAAAATCATGCATAAAATTCTGGTGAGCAATTTTCTGCAGAGGGGAGTGAAACCTTCGTATGTACAGCATCAGGACCTTCTGCTGTTAGATAAGCTGTTGAAAAAAGAGCAAATTAACCTGCCAAAACTGATAATTCATCAGATAGATCACCTGAAGGACCTGGCACAGATTGGGTATTCAAGAGTAATCAAGAGAATTCTTCAAGAACACAATCTGTATAAGGTTACTTCTGGGAATGAAGAGCAAATTGTGAAGGACTTTGATCCTGATGTGTTTAGGAAGATGAACCTGGTCTATGACAATGTTGAGGGATGGGTAAAAGCTAAAATTCCAGAACCAAAGAAGAAGGCCAAGCCAGTTGAGCAGGAGCCTGTGGAAGAAACTGAGTCTGAGGATGAGAGTACGAATGACAATGCTAAGCTGATGGAGGTGTTTGGAAATGTGGTTTCTGACCTGAAGAATGAACTGAGGGGAATCCGGACAGAAATGAGAGAGTTCAAACAGGAGGTGAAAAAGGCAATTGAGGAAATGAAGGATGAACTGATAGCCTTGTGTGACAAGCTCTGAAGTTCTTGGGTCCTGGGATGATCTCTTTTGACTGCGAGAATGCCGAGATCAGTTCCTGACATGAATTTCCCTTCCCTTGCTTTCCTACCTCATATTTCCTTTTGTTGTCTCTGAGTGCAAACTGTGTTCAATTTGCTTGTTATGACTATCTAGTTTATCTTTGAAGTTTATGCATGTCTTTATGAACTGCTCTAAGTCTCATTTTATTCATGTCTCTGACTTCTGTGCGTGTTACTTACTCTTCTTTGATGATGTCAAAAGGGGGAAGGGTAAAAGCATCACCTGAGGGGGAAATCAATCTGACGTTCCCGAGTAAAAATACCTATGCATAAGTATGACTTAATAGGATGTTTATGAAGTTTCTGAGTGTGCAGGAACTTAGGGGGAATATGTTCCCAAGGAGAATAGGTTCTCAATCCATGCTGTGTGCATGTCTTACATCTATTAAGTGCATCTTCGGTATTTATCTCCTAAGGGTTTGTCATCATCAAAAAGGGGGAAATTGTTGAGGCATTGGCCTCACAAGTTTTTGATGATTGACAAACCGGTTTAATGGTTTACGTGAGTTTCTGTTAGTCAGGAACCTACTGGAGCAGTCAAGGACATGACGCTGGACTTGAGCACCTGCGGAAGTCTCCGAGTAATCAAGAACCGGAGTTTTGGTCAAGTCAACGAAGCGGTTGAACAGTTGAGGTCAACAAGGGCAGTTGGAGTCAAGTCCACGGAGCAGTTAACGGAGTGGTTGAAGAGGCGGTTATGGACCGGAGTCAAGGACATCATGGAGTGATGGCACGTACTCCTCAACCGTGAAGGAGATCGTGGGATGTCAGATACATCACACGATCTGGGCAGTTACTGGACGGTTACCTGGCAGTTGCCTGACAGTTATTCAAGAACCTATATAAGTCCAGGAATGCCATTTAGATTCGCGCGCATCCACACACACACTCGAGAGCTTTCTAAGTGAGAATATCAAGCTAGCTGAGCAAGGTGATATTCGGGTGATCAAGCTGCTGCTGATCGGTGCCGGAAAGTGAAGGACGTGCCAAGACTACGAAGACGTCGACGAGACAGTCAGGGAAGTAGTCAGATCTGCTTGTGTAAATCTGAGTTAGATTTATACTGAATAGGCAAAAGTTTTGTACCATTGAGTGTACAGTTTAAATAGTAATAAAAGCTATTTAAAGTTTATTCCGCTGCGTACTTAATTAGAGTAATTACCTGCATACTAAGTTAGGTTCCTAACAGTCCCAAACTTGGTTAAGTCTCTGACTATTTGAACTTAAGTCTCTGACTATCTAACCACGATCCTAACAACAGCTATCCATAGTCACCTTATCGCACAGGTATGCTGATTCTCGATGGTGTCTTGACGAACTTGTGAAAATAATGGACTGCAGGTCTACTCTTGGGCATACTGTCTTACCCATCTTCTTCGATGTGGAGCCAACTCATGTTAGACATCAATCAGGGCCGTTTGAGGAGGCTTTCAAGGCGCATGAGCTGCGGTTCGGAGGCGAGATGGGCAGAGTGAACAACTGGAGGTTGGCTCTAGAACAAGTTGCAAATCTTAAGGGAATGTCTTCCGAAGATGTTGATGGGTACAATACAAAAAGTTTACAATTCCGTTTAACTACTCTTTTGAAACTTGGTGCTTCTGAATTTCTGATTCTGATGATCAAAAATTTTCAAGCTAATAATATCATATAGTGCTAAACTGAAGTTAGTCTCGATGAAATCATTGTAGTTGGTTGGTGCTCAACAAAGTTTTGCCAATTACTACTTCTTGGAAATTGTGACATATGTGAAAGTTCCCTGTTTGAGTTATTTAAGTACGATATTTTGCTAAATTTGTTACAGGTACGAGGCTCAGTTTATCCAAGATATTGTTAACGAGGTGAGGAAGATAGTAGATCCCCGGCTTTTATATCTGCCCCCTTACGTTGTTGGGACAGATTCTATTGTTAAAGAGATAAGCTACTGGTTGCAAGATGGATCTCGATTTGTCGAGCTTGGGGTGATTTACGGATTGGGTGGAATTGGGAAAACAACCATTGCCAAGATTGCTTATAACAACAACTTAGACAAATTTGATGGTTGTAGTTTTCTTGCGGGGTTTAAAGAAAAATTAATGCAAGGGAATGGTTTTCTCCTTCTCCTGGAACAACTTATTGCAGATATATCGGGGAAAACACCAAACAAAATATACAGTATTGATAAGGGCATGATGGACGTGATATCAGTTTTACGTTGCAGGAGGATTCTACTTGTTCTGGATGATGTGGACTCGTCGCCGCAAATTCATCCATTTGTCCAAATCTTGAATTTGCTTTGTCCAGGAAGTAAAATTATCATGACAACTATAAACAAAGTACTAGGAAATTATGCATCATTCAAGCGTGACTTCGAAGTTCATCCACTTGATCGCGATGAATCAGTTTCAATCTTCTGCCAGCATGCCTTTGGTAGAGGTGTTCCTTCGAGGAACTTCGAGATTATCTCAGAGAGATTTGTAGAATACTGTGCCGGGCTTCCATTAGCACTTGAAGTTTTGGCATTATCCTTGCGTGGTTTGAAGTTAGAAATGTGGGAAAGTAAATTAGCCAAATTGGAGAGTTTTCCCAATAGAGAACTTTTGGACATACTCAAGTTGAGTTTTGATTCTTTAGAAGACGACAATGACAAAGATATATTTCTTCATGTAGCTTTCTTTCTGGTTGGGATGCATAAAAATCTCGCTATTCGGATTTTAGAGAGTTGTGAGCTGCACCCAAAGATTGGGTTGGAAAATCTGAACAGCAGGTGTCTTGTCACAGTAGATGGTGATAACAGGCTCACGATGCATCATATAGTTCAAGAAATGGGGAAAGATGTTGTTAAACAGGAGGATCAGAAGGAACCTGGAAAACGAAGCAGACTATGGAGCTCAAAGGATGCATACCGTGTATTGCGAAACAATGAGGTGGGGGAAGGGTAATTTTTCATCTCCTGAATGATTTCTACAATGCATCTTGGTTTTTAAATCTCATCATATTTTGTAACAGGGAACAATGCGGATTCGAGGTTTACGCATTGGCTTTCCAATGCCACATACTGATGGTTCATTAGATTGTGAAAATACTCGACAAACTCCTAAACGTATAGGTTGGCTGCCCTTTTTCCAGCCAACTCCACCATCCATTACTGAAAACTCAAGGTCTTTGAAAACAAATGCGTTTACAAAGATGACAAAACTTAACTTGCTTCAACTTAATAACGTACAACTCAAAGGAGGCTTCAGAAAATTTCCGAAGGCAATAAAATTTTTACAGTGGAATGGATGCACTTTGGAGTCTTTACCAATTGAGTTCGATCTGTATGAACTAGTAGTTCTTGAGATGTGCAATAGCAGGCTGGTGCATGCTTGGGAGGCTGGCAAGGTATGAGCTTGAAAAATTTTCAGTGCTTTCTTGTGTGGTTATTGCTTAAAATCTAAATGGTTTTATTCGCTTGCACAATCTACTAAGATACATACATTTTGTTGTTTTCTTATACATATGCAGTGGCTTGGAGCGTTGAGTGTCTTGAATCTAAGTCATTCACACCACCTTGTCGATACTCCCGATTTCTCATTAGCTCCTAAGCTTGAATGGATGAGTTTTGAAGACTGCGTAAGTTTGGTTAAGATTCCTGAATCCATAGGAGGCTTAACTAAGCTCACGTATTTAAACTTAAATGGTTGCATAAATCTTAGGAGGCTTCCTGATGGCATATATAAGCTACATACTCTCAAGGAGCTGGATCTTTCAGGATGTCCATGTGTTTTTAAGGTTCCAGACAAATCTAAACTATCATCCATCATCCATCATCCTTAGGAGCAGCTTATTAGGTACAGCACGCATAACCACAACAAATAATCCTAACTGCTCGTCTTCATCACACTTTCGGGTTCCAACATCATCTCCCTATTGTTCATTTGATTCTTTCCGATCCTTGAAAAGGTTGAGTATGAGAAACTGCGGTATATCTCAAGATGATATTTTCTATCACTTAAGATGTTGTTCATCATTGAGACACCTGGATCTTAGTGGTAACCCAATTACTGCTATAGATGAAAACTTGGGTTACTTAACGATGTTGAGTTCCTTGATGTTGGAGAATTGCAAGAACCTCCAATCCGTCTCACAATTGCCAAAGACACACACACTAGTAATATCTTTTCTGGACTGTATTTCCTTGGAAAGAATAAACTTTAAATTTGGAGTGCAAATTCCTCCTTTATTGTTTTTACGAGCACAAGGCTGCGGAAACCTAACTGAAATTGAAGGTTTGTGCAAACTAGAAGCCACTCGGGATATGGATGCTGATAGGGCGAAATTTATGGGCTATTCGGGCTTGTATGAATTTGATGGTTTAAAGGTAATATCATTTTGATTTTGTGTTTCATACTACGCAGTTTCATTCACTACTACAGACTGGGGAATATGCATCGGTTCCGTGTTTGACATTACGCATTGGTTTTGACATTACGCATCGGTTATAACATAACCGATGCATAATCTATACCTTAAGCATCGGTTTTTAGTGAACCGATACATAATCGTTAACATTATGCAGCGGTTTTGAATTAACCGATGCATAAGGTATAGATTATGCATCGGTTCAACATAACCGATGCATAATATTGACCTTATGCATCGTTTACTTCAAAACCGCTGCATAATGGTGACGATTATGCATCGGTTTTTCAATAACCGATGCATAATGTCGAATACAAATTTACCCTACTTCGTTTTTACTTCTGCAATTTTCATCCTCGGAGCAAAATCGATTTTACTCCAAATTCAAAAGCTTCCCTGCGCGCCTTCCGTTGTCCGTCGCCTTCGCTCGTTCTGTCGCCGTCGTTCGTTCTGCCTCCGTCGCCTGTCGCCATCGTTTTACACAGCGCCGCCTGTCACTTGTCCGTAGTTCCACACAGCGCCTCCGTCGCCTGTCGCCGTCGTTCTACAATCAAGGGTATGATTCGTTGTTAGGGTTTATTGTGGTTCATATGTTCCTTGTTAGCATTTATATTTAAATATGAATTTGATGGATTTGGTAGGGTTCATATGTCATTGTTAGAGTATGATTCCTTGTTGGGATACACTGATTACGAATTGAGAACTTGTCAATGATTCAATACATTGTTAGGCGATGATTTTTTTGTTATATGGTATAATTTGAGAAAACATGTTTTTGTATTCATATTTGTACAAAGTGTAGTCACATAATTTTTTCTATCGGTTATTGATGTTTTGTTTCATTGGTTTAGGTCTTGAATTGTATTCTCGTCCCTTTCCTATACGTCATATTGCTCTTTTTATTCCCCGGAGCACCATCATATAAGGTATGTATATGTTTAGTTGTTTTTGTTCATGTTTCATGATTTCCGCTTGTCAATTCTTTCTTAACTTGTGTTTTTCAAATCTAGCGTACTTCAAGCCTTTGCTCATTGCCTTTCTCAACCTACTGCTACATTAATCCTCTCTCGATTTCACTCAAGGTTCACACCCTCCCAAACTTGTTTTTTTCTTACCTTTGCATACTTATTCATATTCCTTATGGCATACTTGTTCATATTCCTTTGAAGATGAACATTTTGGTTAGCTAACTTGTTCTCAGTCTAATAATATTATTTACATGCTTCATGTAGTGGATTATGATGAGTAGAAAGTGGATATCCGGTAATAGGCTAAGTGATGAGTATGAAAAGGGGATAATGGATTTCTGTGAATTTGCATCGGCGTATGCATTTAAAAATGCACTTGAAAGTGTCTTCTGTCCGTGTAAGGCGTGTTTCAATAAGATAAAGGTCAAAGTGGAAGAGTTGCATAAACACCTTTTTTTTAAAGGGAATTGATCCACTATATACGGTTTGGTACATGCATGGTGAGGCTGAACAGCAAGACGTTGAACCTCAACCCGTAGAAAGTTTGCCTGAAGATAATGATGATTGGGAGGAGGACAATTTAATTGATATATATGATTAACAACGTTGCCGGTGAGTTTGATTCTAGACCACAAGTGGTGGAATCATTAAGAAATGACTCTGAATTACCACTGTATGAAGGTTGCTCCAAATATACAAGGTTATCTGCAACTTTGAAATTATTCAATTTGAAAGCTAAAAATGGATGGAGTGATAAGAGTTTCACTGAAGTGTTATCGTTGGTTAAAGATATGCTTCCCGATGAAAACATTTTGCCTAATCGTACTTACGAAGCTAAAAAGGTTATGTGTCCCATGGGAATCGAGTACAAGAAGATACATGCTTGTCCCAATGATTGTATATTGTATCGTAATGCTCATAAAGATTTGACTGAATGTCCGGTGTGCAAATCTTCACGCTACAAGTTAAACAAAGGACGGATGGCTACATCAAAAGGCAGTGCGGCAAAAGTATTGTGGTATCTATCACCGATTCCCAGGTTTCAACGATTATTTGCTGACCCAAAAGATTTTGATAATATGCGATGGCATGCCGAGAAACGTGTCATTGATAGCAAAATGCGTCATCCGGCCGATTCATTACAATGGGCCAAAGCAGACAACTTATTCTCAGAATTTGGATCAGAGTCTAGGAATTTACGTCTTGGCCTGTCTACTGATGGGGTGAATCCGCATGGAAATCTCAGTAGTCAACATAGTACATGGCCCGTGATATTGGTGATATACAACCTACCTCCTAGACTAACCATGAAGCGTAGATATATGATGCTTTCTTTGTTGATTTCGGGTCCTAGGCAGCCTGGAAATGACATAGATGTATACTTGGCTCCCTTGATAGATGATCTTAAGCTTTTGTGGAATGAAGGAGTACGGACATTTGATGCATCTAGGCAAGAATATTTCAATATGCGTGCAATGCTAATGTGTACCATCAATGACTTCCCTGCTTATGGTAACTTGTCCGGGTACAGTATTAAAGGGTACAAAGCTTGTCCAATATGCGGGGAAGCGACACATTCACGTTATCTAAAGAATTGTCGAAAAATGATTTACATGGGGCACCGGCGTTTCTTACCGAGGTATCATCCTTACAGACGAAAGAAAGCTACATTCAACGGTGAGACCAAACACGCAATAGAACCTCAACCATCTTCGGGTTATGAAATACTCGAGAAAATTCAAAATATTACAAATCGATTTGGAAAACCTAGTGCACGCACCGAAAGTGCTCCATGGAAGAAGCGATCTATATTTTTTGATCTCCCTTATTGGCATACACTTGACATT
Organism: Rhodiola kirilowii; assembly: GCA_033675215.1. NCBI lineage: Eukaryota > Viridiplantae > Streptophyta > Magnoliopsida > Saxifragales > Crassulaceae > Rhodiola > Rhodiola kirilowii. The sequence goes on along the minus strand of CM066197.1, from coordinate 55,347,140 downwards.
AGACACTGTGTTGATGTGATGCATGTGGAAAAGAATATATGTGATAGTCTGATCGGCACATTATTAAACATTCCTGGGAAAACGAAGGATGGAGTTAAAGCGAGACTGGATATGCTAGATATGAACATTCGTACTAAATTAGCACCAGAAACTCGAGGGCAACGTACATATCTGCCTCCGTCATGCACCACTCTTTCTAAGACTGAGAAATCAAGATTTTGTGGATGTCTAAGGAGTTAAAGTTCCGTATGGCTTCTCTTCACATATCGCCAGTTTGGTTTCGATGAAGGATCTGCGTTTGAATGGATTAAAATCTCACGACTATCACACTTTAATTCAACAGCTCTTGCCTATTGCAATTAGAGGTATATTGCCTCCAAAAGTGAGAGCCGCTATACAAAGACTTTGCGTGATTTTTAGCTCTTTATGTGCTAAGGTTGTTGATCCAACAGAGCTTGATAGATTACAAGAGCAAGTAGTGATTACATTATGCCAACTTGAGATGTTCTTCCCACCATCATTTTTCATATAATGGTTCATCTAACTGTTCATTTGGTTCGCGAGGTTAGAATTCTTGGACCAGTGTATATGAGATGGATGTATCCTTTTGAGAGGTACATGAAGATTCTAAAAAGCTACGTGAGAAATAGGCATCGTCCTGAAGGATGTATAGTGGAAGGATACATAACTGAAGAGGCGGTTGAATTTTGCACTAACTTTTTGGGAAATACCGCTGCAATTGGGATTCCAAGGCCACGCCATTTTGATCGATTTCAAGAAAAGGGAACAAGTGGATCAAAACAAATAGTTAAATCCGTAGATGAGTTATCAATAGCCCATTTCTACGTATTGCAACATATACCTGAGATGACGCCTTTCATCGATGAGCATTTAATCATAGTGAGGAGTGCACACCGGGGGAAAAATGAGATATGGGTGCAAAGAGAACATCGTCGGTCATTTTGTAAATGGCTTAAAACTGATGAAGCTTTAAGTAATCAAGGGAACTCGGAAGAAGAGTCTGATGATGACTTAGTGAAGTGGCTTATGGCAGGTCCGAGACCAAGTGTATATATGTGGAGAAGTTTTGACATTAACGGATTTTGTTTTCACACAAAAGATCAAGACGAACGCAGCGTTGTGCAAAATAGTGGTGTCACACTTGTTGCTGAAACCACTCACGTTTCTAGCGCTAGAGATCAAAATCCAATATCTGCTCCTCTCACTTATTTTGGGGTTATCGAAGAAATATGGGAGTTGGATTATGTTAAACTACAAGTACCAGTTTTTAAATGTAAATGGGTTAATCATTCCGCAGTTCGCACTGATGAGTTCGGTATGACGTTTGTGGATTTTCGCAGGGAGGGCTATAAAGATGAGCCCTTCATTATGGCCGAACAAGCAAGATAAGTATTTTACGTCAAGGACCCTTCGGACAAAAATCTGTTTGTTGTCCTACACGGAAAACAACAAGTAACCAATGATGCTACAAGTGGCACATCTGAAGACCTCGCTGAAGATTGCATACCTGTGTGTACGATCGTTCCTGTGGAAAGCGTCGAGATTGAAATTGATGACGAAATGCAATTAAGAGAAGATCACGACGAAGGAATATGGATTGATAAACAAACTTAACTTAAGTGTATGTTGTATGTTAGTTTATCACTGATGTTCATCACATGTCATTTTATTATTTTTATTGTTGTTTACGCATTTGTATATACATTTTTATTGAACTAATATTTTTTGTGATATTTCAGGGATAATGGCACAAAGTAGTAGCAGCGGCGAGGATGACTTCCGTGTGGAACAGTGCGCACCCACCAAGAAGACTAAGAGGGGCCCATCGTTGATGCTCGGTTTGATTAGGAGACATAGGGAGGCTGGCACCAAGATTAGTGTCGAATTTAACGACACAGGATATCCCTTGGGAAAGATTGGTGACAGCTGGAGGAGTTACTTAGGCACTGTGGTCCGTGGAATTCCGATCGACTTCCTTGATTGGAGGAAGGTGCCTTCTGAACTTAAGGATCTTATGTGGAACGAAGCAACGGTAATATACTACATAATTATATTATTTAAGTGTTAACAACATTAAATATTGGTCGTCCTAATTATAACTTGTTATTTTTTCGGGAAGTATTTGTTGGACCAGAAAGATACAAAGAGCAAGAGGTCAAATATGCATCTAGTGCGTGGAGGAACTTCAAATCGAGACTCGCTACAGATTATATATTCGGGAAAAAGAAGGACGAAGATCCCACGAAGGAGTATAAATACATTGATTCTGCTTCGTGGAAGAAATTTGTAGACCATAGACTCAGTGAAGTTGCGAGGAAGCTATCTGCTCAGAATAAGGCTCTAGCGGCTAAGAATGAATATGCACACATCATGGGCCGAGGAGGGTATAGAAAAGTGAAGGAGGTGCTAATAAACGAGAAGTTGGCCGATTTAATTGCGGATGGCGTAGTTGAAGAGGGAGCGACACCTGCTATCACAATAGAGAGATATGAGGTGTGGAAGAGTGCACGCATCAGGAATAAAGAGTTCGTCACCCCTAGAGTTCGGCTAGTGGCTGAAAATATTGTGAGTAATTGACTTTTTTTTCATTAGTTTAACTTTTTCCGTACACTAATCTTATTTGGTACTGATTTGTCGATAATAGGATCAATTGGTAGAAAAATCTAGTCAAGGATCTTTTTCACCACATGGTCGACATGATATACTGACTGAGGCGATTGGGACGCCTGAGTATCCTGGACGTACCAGAGGAGTAGGTACACACGTCCCGTGGAAGATTGGGTTCCCGAAATCCACATCTTCTAAGACGACACCGAGTTCCAGTACTTCTCAAGTAAATATGCCTGATCGCCTCGGCTGTCACTGTCACGTCGATGTAGACCCGATGACGAACATACCTGTGGTACGTTTAGAATGTTTTATTTTCTTTTTTGTAACAATTTCGTTTAATTGATCGGAACGTATGTAACATCAATTGTTTGTGATAACAGGGTGGCCTGAAATGCGTATTATTCATACATGGGACCGTCGAAGGTGACCGACAGCAAGTGGCAATTGGTCGAGTCATGAGAGGTCATTTTATTAATTATCAGCAAATACCAGAACATACATTGAAGGTGATGTCCTCTCTTAATCCTTATAGCCTATTTATAGTTGTCACATTCTTATTCATATGTTATTCTAACCCTAAACATTTGTTCTTTAAATATAGGTGAAGCTTGAAAAGGCACTCGTTCGAACAGCAATATTGCCAATACCTCATGCGAAGTTTTCTATTGTTAATGAGGCAGAGTCTCACCATGTAGCATGGCCTGAAGACTTGGTCGTTATCGGTAATAGGGTGAGATAATCGAACAATACAAGTTCATTTGCATTTTCTATTATACTTTACATAAAAATTAATTTCATATCATTAATCAAATTCAACATGCAGGGATATGACAATATTAAATGTCTTTATTTGCCAATAAACGACGATGAATTCATAGAGTGCTTGCCCTTATATTGTCGACTTTTATCCGAGGTGTGGACACGGTTGAATAGAGGTATGCTTATAGTGGACGTCGACCAGAGTGTGTTCGGTGACGACTACGGTATCGCTGTGACCACAGAGGACCTTAAGGAACTATACAAGACGGGAGCATTGGGGAACTTTGCTAGTGAATTATGTGTATGGTAATGTTCACGGTTATTTTTTGATTATCATTCGTTCTAATGCATTGGCTATATAACTCTAACACAAAAGTTTTAATTTGTAGTTCTTTGAACAATGAGATGATGGGATGGGATATTAAGTTTGGTTTCTTCAATCCTTCCATCATGACGCCAACAATCAACAGAGATGAGAGGTTGATGACGTTTGTGGCAAGGTTGAGTATGTCGGACCGAAATCATAATTTTTGTTACTTCCTACCTTACGTGGATCATGTAAAGTAAGTTCATTATTTAATGATTATGTTTTATATCTATTTTTTGAATTCATTTTTTAAATGGAGTTTGTTTTTGTTAGGTGGCATTGGATGTTATGTGTCATCTTCCCTAAACAACATGTAGCGCATTGGCTGGATCCAGATCTAGGTGATAAAGGAATAAACGTCGATGCAAAGGATTTAGTGGACACGTAAGTCGTTTTAGCCTCACTTTTGTCTTGTAATTTTTATATTAACAATCACTAATTATGTAATGTTATTCATTTTAGGGGATTGTACCGATACTATCAAGGATGTGTACCGAGAAATACACAAAGTGTTCGTTGGAAGGTAGTTAAGGTATGAAGTCTCATATCTACTATCTTTTTAATAGCTTTAGCATTAAGTATAGTGTGTTATAAGAAATTATTGATCGTGTGCAGTGTCCACAACAACCGTCGGGTCACTTATGCGGTTATTATGTTATGAATTTTATTCGAGACACAATCCAGTTTGTGCGTGCTAATAACGGAGCGGAGATTGATGATCTTAGCCAAGTAATATCTTATTAGCCTTGTCTTATTCTCTAAGTTGTCAATGACTTTGGTTTGGTTTGAACTAATTGGAACTTTTATGTATTGACTTACTTTTATCTTGTTTTTCATTGCTTCTAGTGTTTTCCTAATGGAAGTGAATGCTACGAAGACTCGAAGATCGATGAAGTAAGGGAAATGACTGCCGCCTACTTGTATGACTATATAAGCAATCGTTACCCGGTTGCTTTAGGAAATGATGAATCTTAGGTTAGGTTTGTTGTTTGTATTAGAATATTAACTTTTGTGTTGGCATTGTTGTATGAATATTTGTAATTGTATATTCTATTAGATCTTTGAAATGAATGTATGTCGATGTTGTTGAGCAACAATGCATTTGTAATTGAACAGCAGGGTATTTTTAATTGATTGATGTTCGTAAAAATTTCAGGGTGGATTTGAGCTAAAATAAGCCAAATCTGCCAAAATTTTTGAGACATTATGCATCGGTTTGACACCAAACCGATGCATAATGGTATACATTATGCATCGGTTAAGAGTAAAACCGATGCATAAGACAGACATTATGCATCGGTTTTTTGTCCTAACCGATGCGTAATGGACTACCTTTATGCATCGATTTGGTGTCAAACCGATGCATAAGGTCCCAGCCTTTCGCATCGCTGGCTTATGCATCGGATCGAAACCGATGCATAATGCCTTATAAAACCGATGCATAATCCCCCTTCTGTAGTAGTGATTTCAAACTATCTAGTTTTATCTTTAAATACATTAAACTACGTCGTTTTACTTAAGTGGTTGTTAATAGCCTTGCTGCACCAGATTTTATTCCATGAGTTCACGTGTTACCATCTCTTAGGAATGCAGATAGGGTTTACCACTTTATTTGCCTTCATTTTTTCAACAGGGAATGTACCTGTGGGAGTATGGACTTTATAGCGTACTCCTTCGCGGAAACCACATTGCAAATTGGTTCACGGACGACGTAACATCATCAGGATTCCAACAATACATTGTGCCTCTGAAACTTAATTGTGTGATTCGAGCTTTCAATGTCGGTTGCATGTTCAAATGTGAGTATCGTGAATATTCTAATGTGAAGGCAACTATCAGCGTGAAAAATGTGAGCTGCAACTGGGATTGCGTTTATGGGCCAGTCCACTTTTTGGTCTCCCATTGGATGGATTCGGAGGAAGTGAGTTGTGAACTGACATGGTTAAGCCATTGGTGTGTGGTCGAGCATAGGGAGTTAAGACCTGGTGACCAGCTTGAAGTTTCATTCAGTTTTGACTCCAGAGGACATCCACTGAAACTTGGAATTCAAATTCTATATGAGGAGGTAGAAGAAGATAAAGCGGACAATGCAATAATGCAGACCCTTGAATCATGTAGCAACAGAGAAGGCATGATGAATACTAATAGCGTAACTGGGCATGAGGAAAGAAGAGAAAATACCAAGAATGATTATTCTGCTGTCGTTGATTGGTATAAATGTTGGACCCTTTGTGTTTTGATGATAACAAATACTTAGCTAATATTTGACTTGAGTGTGCAGAAATCACAAATCTGTCTGAGAAGTCACAGGGTCCAGACTGTCTGAGAGAAACGTGACTGGACATCTCTGAGAGAGCTCAGCGCTACAAAAGAGATGAGATCTGCGTGACAGACGAGATCAAGCTCAGTAGATATACTCAAGATATGATATGGAAATATCTGAGCAGATATACTCAAGATATGGTATGGAAATATACGAGCTGGATATGGAAGGGAAATAATTGATTGAGTTAAGATATGGCAATATCTTAACAGAATCAGATCTGCAAGAACGGATCTCTGATGTAGATCAGATCTACTGGACATCTCTGAGAGAGAGCAAAGCTGCGAGAGAGATGCGTTCCGTGAGGGAGACAAACCGACTTATGACGAGATTGGATCGGCGAGAATATACTCGATACAAATCAGGAGATATTCGAGTATATATGATGGATAATTGATGAGAAGAATTAATATCGGTATATACACTGAATATATGTCGAGTATATACGAAGAGAAGATACATGCCAGATTTGGAAGGGAAATATGTGATGTGGTTAAGATATGGAAATATCTTAACCATATCATATCTGCTGGATAGCAATCGGATCTGCGACAGAGATCAGATCAGCCGACTTGAAGACTAATATAAATAGAGGAGAAGTCTTCAATATGAAGTGCAGCTTTCGGAGAGAGCAGATCGGCTTTTGGACAGAACGAATCGGAGATAGAAGAGCGATCAATTCCGGAGCTGACGAAGTGCTGCTGTGTGCGGACGAGACAGATCGTGTTAGTTGATACTTTGAGTTGAGTAGAATTGTTAGCTGTCACTGAGTGAGACAAAGTGTAACAATCTACAAGCATACTCTTTCATCAATAACATTGATCTTGAAGCCCTTCTGGAACTGTCCAGAAGGCAAGTGGTTTTCAGCCTGCTGCAAAGGTTGCAGTAAGGTTTCCACTATAAATCTGTGAGTCTTTACTTTCCGTATAATTTCCTGTGTTACAGATAATTTCCGCTGCCATCTGTCTGAGGGATACCACTCTGGGATCTCCCTCACATAGTTGGCTAACCTAACGATCCAACAATTGGTATCAGAGCCGGGAAGCTCTAGATTTTGTGTTAGCCTTTGCAGGAAATCATGTCAGGCAGAAACGACTCGTTCTGGAAGCCGCCGGTGCTCAGCCCGGGAGAGTATGACTGGTGGAAGGATCAGTTCGAAGCTCACGTCTGCTCCCTGGATGGGAAGCTGTGGCGTGTATTTGAGAAGGGTAACTTTCCTATTCTGGATATGACAGATCCTGCCAAACCGAAAGAGAAGGAGAAAGACGACTACACAGATGCTGACTACAAAGCTCTCCAGCAGAATGCCATGGCTAAGAAGGTTCTGTACATGGCCCTCTCACAAGGAGATCAGGTGAAGATGGCCGTGTACAAAACTGCGAAGGAGCAGTGGGATGGCTTGACTAGACTGTACGAGGGAAACGAAGACATAAAAAGGAACAGAATCCTAGCTGCCACAAAGGATTACGAATCTGTCGAACAGCGCAAGGACGAATCTCTGGAGAACTTCTACACCAGATTTCAAGTCATAGTCGCACAGCTGAACTCCCTGGATGAGGTACTCCCACAGTGGAAAGTAACTCATCAGTTCATGCAAGCTCTCAGCTCCAGATGGGACACAGTAACTAATGCTCTCCAAGCTCAGAAGGGGATTAAAGACGTTACTCTGGAAGAGCTCGTGGCGAATCTGCAAAGCCAAGCTGGAATAGCAGAGAGGAAAATGGCTAGGAGGCAAGCAGGAGAATCTCAAGCTATAGCATTGAAAGTTGAGAAGGCTTTGGATATGGCACAGGTGAGTATGTCATCTAAAGGTGAGGATGAGGAGATTGATCTCCTCTCGAGAGTCTTCAAGATGGCAAACACAGGGAGAGCACAGAACTTCAACAGAGGTCTGTCTGGTGGAAGAAACTCTGGCAGAGAAGAAAGTAGGACAGAGGCAGGAGCAAAGGAAGAAAGAACCTGCCATCACTGCCAGAAAAAGGGGCATCTGGCTAGAGATTGCTACAGCAAAAAGAAGGGTGAACCACCTGCCCCAAAGGAAGCTCATGCCATGTTCGCTGCCTGGGGTGACTCAGATGAGGAGCGCAGCGATGGAAAGCGAGCTAAGGAGCCATGTCTGATGGCGAACTCCGCAAACAATGAGGTAAATGAATCTGACACTTTTATAGATCAAGTGTTTAGTGAATCTGACTTTGCAGAAACTATTGGAGAACTGCTGAAGAAGATCACAAGCCTTAAGGAACATATTGAGATCATGAAAGATGAACATGAAGACGACATGGAGAACAATCGTCTCTGGTCAACCAAAGCTATGCAACTTGAGAGAGAAATGGAGGAGCACATCTGCAAATGTCCCACCTGCGACAGAGGGGACGCACAAATCAGTGATCTAAGTGACGAACTGAGGGGCATGAGAATTGATGACACCAGGATGGTAGGATCAATTGCAGAATCGGTCAGGATCCAGTTGGATAACGAGGAAATTCGTCAGACTGTTGCAGATCTCAGACAAAAAGAGATGGAGAGAAAGAAAATCTGGCTTCGAGAACTAGAAGCTAAAAAGGTCGAGGAAGTAAGAAACGACTACAACAGGAAGTTTGCCAGACCTGGACTTGGGTATGTCGGAGTGATGGAAGAAACTGATGAAGAGGCGGCAAACAGAAGGATTGCCAAAGGAAAGGGACCAATGACTGAAGTCGGAGAGGGCTCCCATCAGCAGAGAAAGCCGGAACCCACAAGACAGTCGGGAAGAGCAGCCGCATCTCTGAAGGAGAGTCATCTCCATGACAATGACTCTGGACTTTTTAAGGGTGGGAAGGCCTTTGAAATTTGGAAGGAGATGAGTTCCAACCGTCAACCTTTCTCGATCGACTCTCAGGCACGGAGAAACAGGAGACCTGTGCCCTTAGAGAGACACAAGAAAACTAGCAGCCTCTATTACCGTGTCTGCTGGCACTGTGGTCACTCTGGCCATTACAGAGCAGACTGTGAGAAATGGAAAGAAGCCAACGAGAGGAGTCGCAGCTATCAGAGAAAGGCCAGTACTGCTTATGTCCCTAGGAGAAAGGTTTCTCCTCATAGAAGGGAAGACAGAGCTGAATGGGTTCTGTCTCACCATGACACAGCCATCTACGGACGACCCAGGAGAACTCCCAGGGGGACAATCAATCTCGCTGATGATAATGATTCCGTCCTTTAAAGTTTCCTTCTACTGTTAAAACTGTCCCAAAACCCAGTAAGCCCAAGCTTGTCTGGGTTCGTAAAAACTAATCTCTCTCTCGCAGAAGTGAGGCCCCGACCCTGGTATCTGGACAGGGGATGTTCCGGGCACTGAGGGGGAATCCAGGACTACAAGCGATGGGAGAGTTATACAGCCACCGGCAAGGCTGAGGGACCACCATTGTTACATATCGCAGGATCAGGTAAATCTAGATAATTTGTATCATTTTTGTGGATTTGCGTCCTTTGTCTCTCTTGCAGAACCAAAGACAGTAGCAGAAGAGCTCAAGGATCCAGAATGGGTCAATGTCATGCAAGAAGAGCTACATTAGTTTGAGAGGAACAAGGTATGAGAGACGGTCACAGATTCTACTGTCTCACGGATATGTCAGAGGAGAGGTGGACAAGACACTCTTCCTTTTGAACGAAGGGAAGGACACTCTAGTGGTTCAGGTTTCAGGCAGATCCTAGAGAAACCCACGTGAAAGCTGTGAAGAGGATACTGAGATATCTGAAGGGAACAGATGATTTGTGCTTGTTCTTTCCGAGGGGAAGAGACTTACACCTGGTATCCTACACTGATGCAGATTGCGGGCTGCAAGATAGACAGGAAGTCCACGTCAGGGATGGCTCAGTATCTTGGACCGTGTCTCATCTCTTGGGCTTCAAAGAAGCAGTCCTCAATTGCACTGTCCACCGCTGAGGTGGAATACACTGCTGCTGCTACTTGCTGTGCGCAGCTGCTATGGCTCAGGCAACAGCTAAGTGACTATGGTGTTCTTACTGATTGTGCTAAAATTCTGTGTGATAACACTAGTGCTTTTAATATCTCTAAAAATCGTGTGCAGTTTCCACACACTAAGCATATAGAGATTCGATATCACTTTCCGTGAGACTGTGTTGAAGAGGGAATAGTGGAGATGGAATATTGCAGAACTGAGGGACAGATAGCAGACATATTCACAAAGGCAACGCACAGGGAACCCTACGAGAAGCTGAGGCTTGAACTAGGTATGGTTTCTCTTCCTTAGAGCTATGATCATATGTTGCTCCCTCAGTGATTGGCTAGACTAGATGCATATGAGTCACGTCTGATGGAGAATTTAACATGGATGTTCTGTGTTAGTGAAAAATTAAGTTGTGTTCACACTGTATCCATGCATGCTAGATATGTGATTGATGACTGTAGTAGGGACTGAAAAACATGAAATTCTGAATCTTCTTTCTGCCCAAAAGAGACCTCCATAGTTGATCCCACATTATAAGCCCAGGAGGTACTCTAGACCAACCCTAGCCTATCTTCATGTGGGATATTCCTATGAGCCCGTTGATGTGCTGTTTTTCTGGAGTTATTCCACATGAGATATGAAGATGATAAAAATGTGTTTGGATGATCTTATTTGTTTTTGCCTGATTGCGTGTGGTGTTATTTGTACCATTTGGGTAAAGTTAGCACACCATACCAAAAACCTTGCGTACCCATGAGACAGGTCAGATTGAGTTATCACTGTGGAAGGTTCAACTTTGGCTGGGAAACAATCTATGTGACAGTTATGGAAATGGAGATTGCTGCCATTTTCAAGGCCGCTGAAATGGAGCAGCGATTACTGAGATGAAAAAGTTATAGTGAGGAAAAGGTGAGGGCAGCTCTCCTACTTTTGAATTCAATGTTGAAGAGTTTGAGCCCATGATGATTGGTCGTGTGAGGGTGATTTCCATGCGATAGAAAGTAAGTTTTGCGTGCTTAAAAGGATGTGCCTTGTGGTGGAGAAGAGAATACTACAGTTCTGTGAGTACGCGAGAAAGTCAAATGATGATGTAATCTCGTCGAGGAGACTTCCTTTGATAGAGGAATGAAGAAGCAGAGAAGACCACGTTAGATGGGTGGCTAGCTATGTGCAGGTCACTCTCATGCAGTTGATGGTGTGGAGAATGATGATGACCTGAGTCTTTCCCTCAGAATGGACGGGGAAGGCTATCCTTGAGCTGATGAACTGTTCAGAAGTTGAAGGAAAGTGATGACAAGCCAAGTTGCTGTGTTGATGACTTGTATGGAAAATTCAACAAAGTCAGGTGTGCACGTTGAGCTGGTCATCAAGTAACATGATGCTGTGCAATAGGCATTCTTAACTCAAGAAGTTGTGAAGGATGTCGGCTGACAGTTTTGAGATGTTCAAAAATGACAAGAATAGTAACCTTGGGAGTAAAACCCAAAAGAGGGTATGATGAAGGCCCTGCCGCTGCGTGATAGAAACGTGAGGTATGGAAAATGGTCCACGAGTGCTGCAAGATCAGTCTTGGTGATGGTGGTGTATTCAGTTGAGTCACACACATTATGAGAAGAAGATCATGAGTCCTGTGGCGCAGTTGGTGTTCTTCTTGCTCCTACTTATGAGCGTGATTACTGAGGTCTGGAGTACTCTGCAGGAGAAGGATGGATAGTTCCACGCTCCCCATCACAGTCACCTATAGAAGAAGATATTATTGAAGTGACTCCCGTTTCTGTTCCTGTGCGTGAAGAAGCTGTTCTCCCCTCTGATAGTATGGGCGAGATGATGTCGTTGTTGAAGGAGCTTCAGATTGAGGTTCAGGAAGCTCTGACTGAGATGCAGAGAGTTCGGTCTGCATTGGAGGAAGTGAGGTCTGAGCTGCAGGATGTGAAGGAGAGGTTAGCAGCCTTGGAGGTGGCAGTAGAGGTAGACTCGGGTGGTGTGACAGCTGTGCTGGAAGGGCTCCCATCGCAGATCAAGAGCCTTGGCACAGAGACTGTGGAACAGTTGAAGGTTCTGTCCCAGAATGATTCTTAGTCTGGACTGTCTCATGGACCTCCCTCTTTGCCAACCCTACCACATATATCCCTGCTTCCTTGAAATTTCTTTTTGAATTTCATGTTAGATGTCTCTGTGCATTTTGATTTCCCTGCTTGGATGTGTGGTGTCCGTGTGACACACTTATGACTTGCTGGCATGACTGAAGTGTTTTCTTTCCATTACTCTGTGTTCCTATTTGCATGTCTTTTTGATGATGCCAAAAGGGGGAAGAACTATGCGCATACACTAAGGGGGAAAATCAGTACCATAGATTAAGCGGATGTCTATCTGAGGGGGAACTGCACTCTGCTAGAGCTAAATGAAAATCGAATTGAATAAACTCTGAAATAACTGGCACCTGTAGGAAATTGCTGATGTGCTGTGTGTGTGATTTCTTATTTGTGAAGAAGTGTTTGTCATCATCAAAAAGGGGGAATTTGTTGGACCCTTTGTGTTTTGATGATAACAAACACTTAGCTAATATTTGACTTGAGTGTGCAGAAATCACAAATCTGTCTGAGAAGTCACAGGGTCCAGACTGTCTGAGAGAAACGTGACTGGACATCTCTGAGAGAGCTCAGCGCTACAAAAGAGATGAGATCTGCGTGACAGACGAGATCAAGCTCAGTAGATATACTCAAGATATGATATGGAAATATCTGAGCAGATATACTCAAGATATGGTATGGAAATATACGAGCTGGATATGGAAGGGAAATAATTGATTGAGTTAAGATATGGCAATATCTTAACAGAATCAGATCTGCAAGAACGGATCTCTGATGTAGATCAGATCTACTGGACATCTCTGAGAGAGAGCAAAGCTGCGAGAGAGATGCGTTCCGTGAGAGAGACAAACCGACTTATGACGAGATTGGATCGGCGAGAATATACTCGATACAAATCAGGAGATATTCGAGTATATATGATGGATAATTGATGAGAAGAATTAATATCGGTATATACACTGAATATATGTCGAGTATATACGAAGAGAAGATACATGCCAGATTTGGAAGGGAAATATGTGATGTGGTTAAGATATGGAAATATCGTAACCATATCATATCTGCTGGATAGCAATCGGATCTGCGACAGAGATCAGATCAGCCGACTTGAAGACTAATATAAATAGAGGAGAAGTCTTCAATATGAAGTGCAGCTTTCGGAGAGAGCAGATCGGCTTTTGGACAGAACGAATCGGAGATAGAAGAGCGATCAATTCCGGAGCTGACGAAGTGCTGCTGTGTGCGGACGAGACAGATCGTGTTAGTTGATACTTTGAGTTGAGTAGAATTGTTAGCTGTCACTGAGTGAGACAAAGTGTAACAATCTACAAGCATACTCTTTCATCAATAACATTGATCTTGAAGCCCTTCTGGAACTGTCCAGAAGGCAAGTGGTTTTCAGCCTGCTGCAAAGGTTGCAGTAAGGTTTCCACTATAAATCTGTGAGTCTTTACTTTCCGTATAATTTCCTGTGTTACAGATAATTTCCGCTGCCATCTGTCTGAGGGATACCACTCTGGGATCTCCCTCACATAGTTGGCTAACCTAACGATCCAACAATAAAGACACATTTCGTGCTGCTGATCTCTCTCAGTACCGCGATAAGAAAAATCTGAGAATGTGCCGAATGGAGTACTCCGAGTTGTTTGTTATGGATTTTAATCGTAGAGACGCGTTTCCAATGAGTTTCAAATGAGCTAGTGAATAGTAAATTGAGGCAATGATGCACGATCTGCGCCACACATCTATCTCGTGCTTTGTGGGCGCGCCACGTGTCCCACTCACAAAAACAGTGTGAACGCGTTCAAGTGAATTGCGTTTGACGGCTGAGATGGTTGGACGAGATCGTGCCTCACGTGCCTCATTTTTACAACCTTACCTCAACCGAACGCCCCCCCTTAACTAGTAAAACATAACTATAGGCAGCCAGTGATTTGGATTATGCTTATGTTTCATACTTCATAGTGTGGAGGTGAGGATCAAGGGGGAATCTTTCGGCAATTTGGCAAAGAACAATCAACTGCATACCTACGGAAGTCAGGTTTGTTGAAGCCAAAAGTGTCTGGGCGAGCTGTTGTTTTGATTATATAGCCATTCTGGAAGTTGAAAAACAGAATATGAATGCAAATATGATGTGTTATTCACCAAACTAACTCAATTCCAAATTTCAATTGCCCAATTGCACCAGTTGAAACTCAAATAACCAATCTACTCCATTTTTAATATTCCTGGATCCTCAGGAACTGGTACATTATAGTCCCGATTTCTCTCCTATCGGGAATGTATGAAAATGAAAACGTGGCTCGGTTTGGGTCTACGTGGACAAGATAAAATGACATACACGTCATTCCCAGTTTTCGGAGAACCGGGAACATTGAAACCCTAATTTCGTAGAGTACTGGCTGCGGGAAGCATGTGCGACAGATCGGTTTGAGTAGAGGACGTGGTTTTCAGGGGCAAGGGAGATTGCTTAGGTGAAGTGCTTGATTGCGGTAGGGTAGTCGTCGGCGGAGAAGGCAACGTTGGCTTTGGCTTCGTCGGCCATGAAACAGGTCTGAATTTTTTTCCCCGACGGGCTGCGAAATTAGGGTTTCAATGTTCCCGAAAACCAAGATTGACGTGTATGCCATTTTATCTCGTTTTGGTCCACATAGACCCAAAATCGAGCCACGTCTTCAATTTTGTACATTCCCGGTAGGAGGGAACCGGGATTATAAAAAATGAAGAGTATCGGTTCCTCAAGACTGAGAATATTTAAAATGGGGTAAATTGATTATTTAAGTTTCAAATAGTACAGATTAATTATTCGAATTTGGTTTTGGGCTAGATTGGGGAATACCCCGAATATGATTATTTTGAAGCAAAGGACACAAGTATGATGCAAGGGCTTAAAATAAGTCATTACTTTTTTATGTTAAAGCTTAACACATGTTGGATCGTTAGTGTTAGCAATCTGTCAGACGGAAGTCACAGAGTGTGTTTCCGTCTGATGGTCAGATAGCAGCGGAAATATTTTTGCAGGAAAATAATGACGAAAGTAAATACGCACTTATGTAGAGTGGAAAACTTTATCACAATAGTGATAAAGTAAAAACCACTACCTTTCAGATTGCTCTGAAAGGATTTGCGAACTGATTACCCTTTATTCCGATGTACTTGCAGAGTTTACAAAATAGATCTTATAACTCGACTCTATTTTTGATGACTACTACTCAATCCGATAGGGTGAGTCTGTTCGAGCTTCTCGCCTCCGTGCGTTTTCTTTCTCAGCAAACCTTTGCTTCAATGCCGTAGCTTTTTCTCTCTTTTTTCGCACCCCTTCATTTGTGCTTTCAACTTCTTTATATAGAGTAGATCTTCAATCACCATTTATGTCTTGATTGGCAATTAACTCCACTTTACTTCTGTCGTTAATTGCTTCCTTTATTCTCTTGAGTCTTCAATTTCTTTCCTAATTGATCTTTAATCAGCAATTCAAACTCTCGTCAATTGCTTTCCTTTTTGTTCTTCAATCAGCAATTCAAACTCTCGTCAATTGCTTTCCTTTTTGGCATAAATCAGCAATTAATTCTTTGAGTAAATCTGCTATTTATGCTTGCTTCAATCAGCAATTAAATCTGTCTTTAATTGCTTTCCTTATCAATTCAAACGGCTCTTCATCAGCATTTACTCTTCTTTGCAATCAGCAATTTACTTCTCCAATAAGAATTTATGTCCCTGATTAACTCTGCCGATTTGATTGCTTGTAATTGCTTCAATCTGCAATTGTTCTTATTTGATTTCTGCACACTAAATGACATATTAGATAAGTGTTTGTCATTATCAAAACCTAAGGGTTTCAACAAATTCCCCCTTTTTGATGATGACAAACACTTCTTCAAAAGATAAGAAATCCATGACAAGTATACCACACTATCACAATTCCATCAGATAGATATGCAATCAATTTTAGTTAGGCAGACATATTCTACGACCGCTTAACAGTTCCCCCTTAGATGGACATTCAGTTTGATTTTCAGTAGTGACTTCCCCCTCAAGTAATGCACTCATTGTCTCTTCCCCCTTTTGGCATCATCAAAAAGAATGCAATCAAAGACATCCATGTGATGGAAAGAACCTGCATACTTCATCAATAAAGGGCAAAAGTGCCCCGGAGGGAACACACACAACATACTGAAAATTTAAATACTACCAGGCAGACACTGAGCATGACAACGAAAGAAAAGTCATCAAAAATAGGTAGTAGATATGGTGGGGATGGAAGGAAAGGGGCAACCATGAGACAGATCCAGAGTTAACTGCGGAACACGGTCTTCAACAGGTCAACCACCTTAGTTGCGACAAATATCAACTGACTATTCAGCTCCTTCAGCTCTTCCTTGATTTGAATTTAGTGCCCCGGATTCACATCTGCAGAATCCTCAGCTCCCTTCGGCAGATCTGGCAATGTTTCAAGAATATCAACCTTGCTCCTCAAGTCCTTCACCCAGTCAACTTCTGACTGATAGATGCCAAGATTCCGTCTTTGCTTCGCTTCTTTATACTATGAGAATCTAGAATTTTTTTTATGAATTTCAATCGGCATCCTCAAATCTCGCAAGATTTACTTTTTGACTTCCAAAAGAACTGCACATTTAAATCTCCTTCCAAATCTGGAGTTAGGCAATAGTTAAGCCGCCACGTGCAACTCCAAAATTTTGAATTCACTCCACAGTTTTCTGCCACATGGCCATCTGTGGGTATTTAAAACCCTAATTGCTCCAGCTTGTTCAAATATCGAGACCTTGCTGTTTTTCCATGCCATAAAGACCATCAGCCATCAAGTCCGAAGCGACTTAGTGATGATGACTGTGCTACAAACGTAGCTTTCTTTTCACCATACGGGTCATTCTAATCGTCATCAAGTATCATCTTTAACTTCTTTTCTTGATGGCAGCCGCTAACCCTCCAAAACGGCACTTACTAACACTCCATCTTATTGAACCAGCCACAATCCATCTGATGGAACCAGTCTGAACCAATGCTGAGTTAACCCCGATTCCGTCTCATGGTTTTCACAAGGTTTGGGTGTGGTGTGGTAGGTTTACCCAAGTGGTACAATAAAACACCACACAACCAGGAAATAAGAGTTCACCGAATCATGACAAAGCAATTTCATGTAGTGTGGAGAAGACCAAGAAAATAATTTTACCATCAACGGGCTAAACATTTATTCTCCACACATAATTGGCTAGGGTTAGTCTTAGAGTACTTCCTTGGCTTATATTGTGGGTTCAAATTTGGAAGTCTCTTTTGGGCCACAAAGAAAAATGTGTCATGCTCATGATATTTGCTAGCTAGTAATCTCATTTAACATGCATGCAGTGGTGACCTCATAGAGCAACTTTCACACAATTATTAACTACATACGCAGTAGCTTCATACACGGCAATCTATCATGCAGACTAGTCTAGCCAATCATCGAGAAAATTCAACACAGAGTGCAGAATATGATAGGGAAGTCATACCTAGTTCAAGCCTTAGCTTCTCATAGGGTTCCCTGTGCAGTGCTTTCGTAAAAATGTCCGTGATTTGCTCCTCATTCCTACAGTATTCCATGGCAATGGTTCCTTTCTCTACACAGTCACGTAAAAAGTGATATCGAATTTCGATGTGTTTAGTGCGTGAAAACTGTACCAGATTTTTCGAAATATTGATGGCGCTGGTATTATCACACAGAATTGAAACGCATTCAAGAGTAACGCCATAATCACTTAGCTGTTGTTTTATCCATAGCAATTGTGCGCAGCAAGCAGCAGCTGCGATATATTCTGCCTCAGCAGTGGATAACGCAATAGAAGACTGTTTCTTGGAACCCCACGAGATCAAACATGGTCCAAGAAACTGCGCCATTCCTGAGGTGGACTTCCTGTCTGTTTTGCATCCTGCATAATCAGCATCTGTGTAAGCCGTCAGACGTAAGTCTCCTCCCGTCGGATAGAATAGGCACAAGTCGTCTGTCCCTTTCAGGTATCTCAAGATTCTTTTCACGGCTTTGACAAGTGTCTCTCTAGGATCCGCCTGAAATCTAGCACATAGACATACGCTGGATAAAATGTCAGGTCTACTAGCCGTAAGATACAAAAGTGAACCTATCATCCCCCTGTAGAGAGTCGGATCCACGTGTGGGGAGGACTCATCCTTTGCTAGGGAGTCATTGGGTGACATAGGTGTAGCACACGTTTTGACGGAATCCAACCCAAACTTCTTTAGGATTTCCCTCACGTATTTTTGCTGATGGATCCGAGTTCCATCTTCCCCTTGTTCTACTTGAAGTTCTAGAAAATACTTCAATTCTCCCACCATGCTCATCTCGAATTCGCTTGATATTAGATCTGTGAACCTTTTAACAAGTCTAGGGTTAGTTGAACCAAAGATAATATCATCAACAAATACCTGAACCGCTAGAGTGTCATTCCCTTCCTTCAGGAGGAAGAGAGTCTTGTCCACCTCTCCTCTTTCGTATCCATGTGACAGAAGGAACAGGGACAGTCACTCGTACCAAGCGCGGGGTGCTTGCTTCAACCCATACATCGCTTTGTTCAGGACATAGACATGGTCAGGATGATTTCTGTCCTCGAATCCTAGAGTCTGGCTCACATACACTTCTTCCTTCAAGACTCCATCCAGGAATGCCGTCTTCACATCCATCTTGTTCCTTTCGAATTGGTGCAGCTCCTCTTGCATGGCATTGACCCATTTTGGGTCTTTAAGAGCTTCTGCTACCGTCTTGGGTTCTGCAAGAGAAACAAAGGAGGCAAATCCACAAAAATGAAATAAACTATCAAGATCTACCTGTTCCTGGGAGGTGTAGCATTGGTAGTCCCTCAGTCTAGCTGGCGGTTGAACCACTCGTCCATGTCTGGTCGTTCTCAGTTCCCCCTCAGGGTTTGCAGGGGTAGGATCACCAGTCATCTCTTCCTCACCAGGAATCTCATCATGAACTTCCACCGCAGGGGCAACATGGACTTGTCCACCTGCTGGATCAGCTGTCTCAGCATTTTCCACTTGGTCCACTATTTCCTCCACGGCTGACAGCATTGACTGATCAAGTGCACTTTTCACCTTGGGTAAGCCAGCAACCAATTCCTTCTGATGAAGTTTGTGCAGTAGCCTCATCTTTGTATGCCAAAACCTCCCGTGCCACAAGATGGATCCTTCTGTAACACTTGATAAACACAGTTCTTCCTCAGGGACGAAATCTGGATCAAAGGTGTAGATTTCCATCACACGGATTCCTCTCAGAACTGTCTTCCCTCTTCTGTTGCTATCACTGTAACGCCACAATATTTCGTATTGAATACAAAATAATGTTTTACAAATGATTTATGCTTGAGAGCAGAAGTTGTGTTCGTAATCTCTAATGCTTCCTCTGATTCTACGGTGTTGCTTGCTTTGGTCTACTCAGCTTGATGTGTGCGGATGAAGGCGTAGTGCAACGTGTCTTGCGTTGTGAAGTGAGGGTCGCGGGGACTTGGTCTCGCGTGTCTGCGCTGCGGAGTGAGGGTCGCGGGGACTTGGTCTCACGTGTCTGCGCTGCGGAGTGAGGGTCGCGGGGACTTGGTCTCACGTGTCTGTGCTGCGAAGTGAGGGTCGCGGGGACTTGGTCTCACGTATCTGCGTCGCGGTTGGATGCTTTGGCAGATGGCGCTGGGATGCTTGGGCAGACGGCACGTACTTGTCGGTTGCTGGCGGCTGACGCTTCTTTTGAGAGTACTCTTCTTTGTGCTTTCTTCTCAAATTTCAGAATGTCAGAATGCCTTTTTTGTGAAGTGAAATGCTCTATTTATAGAGTTCACTAGTGGGCTTGAGATTGGGCCCGTGCTTTGGGTTGAGTTTAACTCATGAACCGGGCTTGTAGATTTGACCCAAATATCCCTTGTGGGCCGGCCCATTTATACTTTAAATAATTTTGATTTGGTCCTTAAACTTTTAGTGCCTACAAATTGCCCCCTCATGATTATGTTGTGCGACACAATTTTGAGTGTCTTAGCGCGACGTGATCGTGAGTGATTGACTTGAGAGTCTTGTGGATGTCGAACTTGTCGTAAGAGCTTCCACGTAATTTTTTTTTGAGTCACCATGTTGTTCTCCAACTTGACGGTTGACTTGAGATTTTTTTGAATGTCGAACTTGTCGTAAGAGCTTCCACATAATTTTTTTTGAGTCACCATGTCGTTCTCCAACTTGACGGTTGACTTGAGATTTTCGTGAATGTCGAACTTGTCGTAAGAGCTTCCACGTAATTTTTTTTAGTTTGTCATTTGTCGTTTTCCAACTTGGCGAATGACATCTTTTCGAACTTCAAATGAAAAGTTCTATCTTCTATTGATCCCTTCTTTTTACGAGTTGAAATGGTGTGGGTGATCCATCTGGAAGAAGCCTACGCATTGGTGGTTGTTGCTCGGGCGTGAATAGTAATTTCGGGATGAATAGTAACTTCAGGCCGTGAATAGTAATTTCGGGATGAATAGTACTTCAGGCCGTGAATAGTAATTCCCGGATGAACAGTAATTTCAGGGATGAATAGTAATTTTCAGGCCGTGAATAGTAATTTCCGGGATGAACAGTAATTTCGGGGATGAACAGTAAATTCCGTGCGTGGCGGTTCTGGAGTCTTCTAGAATGACTTGCCAACTAAGTTAGCTTAAAGATAAAGCCAAGTCGGTTAGATGAGATTAGGAAATCTTTCCTAAATCTACTTTGTTTGATAATCTTTGGGCATAATCTTTAGGAATCGGCAGCCCTAATTCTCTCTATAAATAGAGCCTTAAGTCAAGAGTTCAAGCCATCCCAAAATCGAGAGCCTCATTCCTCTGATCAGTTCTGAAAAACCCTAGCCTTCGCTGCTCGATTCCTCATCAACTTGGAATTCAAGCTCAACCTGATCCACGGCTTTACAAACTTTAATTGCTGCTGATCCTGATCGTCATCACCAACTTCCTTGCTGTAATCATCCTCGGCTGGAGTCTCAGGGGTCCAAAAGGGATTTCGAACGTGCTTTTCAATTTCAATCACGTGTAAGGTACTGAAATATATCACTTGGCCCTGCTATCCAAACGTGGCTTTGTGCTCAATTACTTCAAACTGCTATCCAAACGTGACTTTGTGTTCAATTACTTCAATCAATTTCAATCACGTGTAGTAAGGCATTGAAATATATCACTTGGCCGTGCACTTGCATCAACTTCAATCACGTTTTTTTTGTTGCCATGCAGCCAAGCTTCGACTTCGAAATAATTTTTTTTTTCCATGACTAGGCCCTCTCCAATTAAAAGTTGCCGATTTTACTGCTCTGACATTGACGCGCTGTTGTTGACGGTACTTTGGCTTGTCGTTGAGAGACCAACTCGCTACCCTTCTTTGCGTAAGACTGCATTCCATCGGGGGTAGTTTCACACTTTGAATTCATTGTGTCAAGAAGAATAAGCTTTTGAGAATTCTGTCACCAAGACTTACGAGTCTAAGGAGATTGGGTTTTAAGTGAGACCGTTTGTGACTCCTCCAATTTCCTGGGAATTCCTCACTTGTCTTAATTTCTTTGACATAGTCGTTTCATTTTTTGTGACGAACTCACGCTGCGATACAAGTCTCTACCCAAAGAAGGCAGGCGCAATGGTGCTCTTCTCGGACTCGGAGGAGAATGGCCAGCTGTTTCTGAACATCGCGGCTGACTCAAAGGCTATGGAAGGCAACATAAAGCAGAAATTTCATGTGTTCCCGTCGATGTTGCGCCCGGATACAGGCTCGAATTTAGGTGGCATGAAGAAGATTTTTCCGCCCGAGCTAACATTGCCCCTTCGTGATGTAGTGCATGGTGGGCCTGCTTACCTCCTCAAGAGTCTTTTGAAGGAAAAGGAGTCGGAAGATACTCGACCCTCTTTATTGGTCGAAGAATCGCCGCGGGCATTGTGCGGTGGAGCCCCAATTGTTTGAAGATCATTGGAGACTTTACCTATATTCCTCTTTACTGGGAGTGGACTGAAGATGTGATAGCGCGATGTTCCGAACGTTTGAAGAGTGCAAACATCTATGATGCTGTATATGCTTCTTTGTATCTGTACGATCGTGAACCCCAAATAGTGCGTGCCTTCTGTGAGAGTTGGTGTCCCTCCACGAACACATTACACACGGTGGCAGGCGAGTGGTCGCTCTCGCTCTGGGATCTTTACGAGATTGGTGGACTTCCAGTAGCAGGGCGTAGGTACGACGAAGCTGTGCCAAGTTTGGAGAATATGAGAGACAATAGAGACAAGGCCAAATCTATCCCTCAAGCCTTCGAGTGTTTGCTTGGCGCCTATTGCTCTCTTGCATCCCTTCCTGAGTCAAGGAATGTGGTTCGTGCAACGCAATGGGTCCAGTATTGGTGTAAGTGCAAGAGTTCATACAGCAAGCCGGGTAGAGAACCAGCTCGTAGAGCAGACAGTCGGCCGAAAAGCAGCCACAATCCGAGAGGAGAGATACATCACAAACCGCTAGAGTGGGCGTCCGGGGAGATGACCGTCTTTGATGATCTTGGAGTTGATGATTCTGAGAGAAAAACGGTTTATCTGGCAGCTTTTTTATCTTGTTGGTTGTGCGTCTTTGTACTACCCGAAGCAGGGGACCCAGTGATCAGGGCTGGTACTTTCGAAGTAGCTGTGCATATGGCGAAGGGCTCAACATTCAGTTTGGCGACACCAGTGCTTGCTAGCATCTATCATGGTTTGAATAAGATGGTGAATGCAGACAAGCCTTCTTCTTCTGGTTCAGCATTTCCTTCACATTACTTGTACGGATGGTTGGCCCATTATTTCGGTTCGCATCACGCAATGGATGGTATACCTCCTGGCCCTCTCATGGTCCGGTATTCAGGCTCTCGAAGCGCAAAATTCTTTACCGACGTCGAAGCTCGCAATCTGATTCATGACGGCTCTTCGTTCAAGGCCTCTAGCCTTGTGCTGCGGGGGAATCGATGCGGGCCTGTTTGTGATGATAAGTTGGATGTCTTGAAGTTTAATTACATCATTTCACTTCGTACTGCTTACCTCCCCTTGCGTTCCAAGGCTTCTTTCTTTCTGGAACCCTATCATCCGACTCGTTTCAGCAGGCAGTTCGGTTTCTATCAAGACATTCCGGGCATACTTCCACGCAATGCGGATGATGGCTTCATCCCTTATGCCACAGCATTGAAGCATTTTAGATTACTTCTCTTCAAGGATAGTCAAACTAAATTGATGCTTCCCGGACGTTCATTGAATTGGGGGGATATGACCACGTCTAGCTTTAAACAATGGTGGGGGAAGGTGACAGTAAACGACCTTCGAGAGAATATCCATTTTCTTATGTCCAGCGTCAAATATGGAACGAAGAACAAAACAGTAGCTCTTGATATGTTGCCTGAGACTGTCGATAGGGTGATCAAGCCCATGCCTGCCTCTCAGAAGAAGGCCATAGATACCGACAGACCAAGAAAGCGGGCCATCGATGGCAGTGATGGAGGCGAAGGTGCTAACCACAAGCATCGTTGCGTGTATGAGGGGCGAAAAGCTCAAGTGCATCAGCATCTATTCGGCCAGGTACCCAACTTTTTGATACGACTTCATTTTTCATATATATATATATATACCCTATTTCTGAGCAGTATCCTTGTGTGTCGCCCCCTCCCTTTTTTTAGGGTGAAGATTCTGATTCTGCTATTGAAGAGGTTCGGAGGGTTGTCGTCCCAGTGCCAATTGGTGATGCCACGGATGAGACGCCTGTCGATAATGGAGGACAGAGCCCTATACGGTCGGTGCAACATAGCCAACAAGTCTCCGATGCTTCATCTTCTTCCGGACGACCGCAGGGCAACGAAGTACCAAGCTCTGGGGGTGTCACTGCTTCACCTTCCTCATGCCAAACCGTCAAGATGACTGACCAGCTCGTGAGGGTTCTCCTTCAGAACCTAATGGAAGCTCCATACGCAGAAGTCGCCGATGTAGCTGTGCGTGTTACCCACCTCCTTGCTAGTCTTCAAAATGTTGGCGATGACACCTACATTCTTCAGGCGGCCGTTGATGCGTATGTAAAGAGTGTTGCCACACTCCTTGTAGTCCAGCAGCGTGTTGTTAACAACTCCACCCATCATGCCCGTGAGATTTCTACGGTTGAGGACAGTCTATGCTCTGCTCGAGTGACTTTCAAGGGTGCCCTCCAGACTAGCAAGAGTTTGGAGAGACAGGGAGAAGTAGTGGCGCAGGCAATAGAGGAAACTAAAGCCAAATTATGAACTTTGCATAAGGAGGCAGAGAGCATAAGACACCAGCAAAGCCGCCAAGTGGATGTAATTGCTGCGGCCGAGTCAAGCGCCGGTGCACTTCAACAGAAGTTAGATGAATTGAAAACTTTTCGAGCGAGCTCTGATGATTTGGTGAAGGTGAAGCGTGAGTTAGATCAATGCAAGAAGGCTATCCAGGCGGTCATGCATTAGAACCGTCAAACTACTTTGTTATTTTTTTAGAGACTGCACTTGAACACATTTTTTTGTACTCAAGCTACCTACGTACTTACAAAGTCACGTGCGTGACACTTTGCAAGATCAAGTCAACGTAGTTCATTTTTTGTTTTTGTTTTTTGTTTTGGCCGTTCACAGTTTATACTCTTGCGGGCCAGGAGTGTCGATCTTTTTTTTTTAGCCGTTCACAGTTTATACTCTTGCGGGCCAGGAGTGTCGATCTGCAGCTTTAGGAGTAGTAGCGCTTTAAGAACTTTCCATTGATTGGTCCGACACGTAATCCTTCTTGATCCACGATCTTGTATGCCCCATTCGTGTAAGCTTCTTGCACCACGTAGGGACCGTCCCACTTCTCTTTAAACTTGCTTCCCGTCTTGTGTGAGGTGATGATTGGCCTTCTTACTGCCAGAACCAAGTCTCCTTTTTGAAAGGAGCGGGGACGCACCTTCTTATTGAATGCACGTGAAAGCCTTGCTTGGTAGCATTGTAAGCTTTGTTGTGCTTGCAATCTCTTCTCGTCGAGGGCTTCCAACTCCGCTAAGCGTAGCTTGTCGTTTTTGTCACTGCTGAGTCCTTCTTGGATGGCTATGCGCATGGATGGAATTTGAAGTTCAAGTGGCAATACTGCTTCCACTCCATATACTAGAGCATACGGGGTTGCTTGGGTCGGAGTCTTGTATGTTGTTCGATACGCCCACAGTGCTTCACCGATCTTTTCATGCCAATCACGTTTTGATCTCCCCACCACCTTTCTCAGCAAATTGCACAAAGTCTTGTTAAATGCTTCGGCCAGTCCATTTGCAGGAGCGTTGTACATCGACGACTTGTATTGCTTGAATTTGAACTTTTCGCAGAGGTTTGTCATGAGTTTGTTAGAGAACTGCTTTCCGTTATCGGTTACAATTCTTTGTGGAACGCCATGTCGGTAGATGATATGCTTTGTTATGAAGTCAACCACGTTTTCTTTCTTTACTTCACGTAGCGTCACTGCCTCTGCCCACTTGGAGAAGTAGTCGGTTGCAGCAAGAATATACGTGTGTCCGTTGGATGCCTTAGGATTAATTGGTCCTACTACGTCGAGTCCCCATGCTTCGAAAGGCCATGATGCAACTGTCGGATGTAGAGGCTCTGGAGGCTGATGTATGAAATTTGCATTGAACTGACATGCATTGCATTTCTTTGCAAAATCTACGCAGTCTTGCACAACGGTTGGCCAATAATACCCCATCCTCTTGACGCGATCATAAAGTTTCGGACCAGACTGGTGAGCACCACAAATGCCGGCATGAGCTTCTTGCATAACTTCCACTGCTTCTTCTTCGCTCAAGCACCTTAACCATTGCCCCAGGAACGAGCGTCTGTATAATGTCCCTTTGTAGTGGATAAACCTTGGGGCACGTCGGCGTATTTCTACCTTGTGTCTAGGATCGGTTGGCAACTTCTGATGATCCAAGAAGTCGATGATAGGTTGACGCCAATCTTCTTTTTCGATGTCATAGGCATATACGACGTTTGACGACTCCATGTTTTCTTCGTTTTCCTCCAACGGCGGGACTACCCAACGATTGCAAACTGGAATGGACATGGTCTCTTCTGCCCCCAGTGCCAAATTGGCTGCGAGGTTAGCAAGCGCGTCAGCCAACTTATTGGCACTTCTCGGAACATGTCCTATACTGATGGAGTCAAACTCGTTAAGCAGTTGTGTCGCATGTCTATGATAAGGGATCAAGTTATCCTTCCTGACTTCGTACTCACCAAGTACTTGATTGATTACTAGCTGTGAGTCTCCATAGATATCCATTTCGTCGATTCTTATTTGTCTGGCCATTTGAAGTCCCAGGAGAAGTGCTTGATATTCCGCCATGTTGTTTGAACATAGTTGAGTGAGTGTGAACGAAAAGGGGAGAAGATGATTCTCTGGTGATACAAACACAACTCCAGCTCCAGCTCCATCGCGTCTTGCAGCTCCGTCGAAGAACATCTGCCATGGAGGTAGCACATCGATGTAGAATATGTCTTCGCCTGGAAGATCGATGGAAAACTCCCATTCGGCAGGAACTGGGTGGTCAGCGAAGAAGTCCGCTATGGCTTGCCCTTTTGTTGCCCTCTGAGGTACAAACACTAGATCATATTGCTTGAGAAGCATAGCCCACTTTGCTAGTCGACCTGACAAGACTGGTCTTGAAAGTATGTACTTGATGGGATCAGCTTTGGAAACTACGTGTACTGTATGTGCCTGCATATAGTGCCTCAACTTCTGTACTGCGAATACCAATGCAAGACAAATCTTTTCGATTGGAGAGTAATTGAGTTCAGCTCCCACCAAAGTTCGACTTAAGTAATAGAGGGGTCTTTCTTTTCTTTCGTCGGTTTCTTGTGCACACATTGCCCCAAGCGACTTCTCCTGAGCGGCAACGTAAAGTATCAGTGGCTTTCCTGGAGTGGGTGCCCCAAGCACTGGTGCAGTAGACAAGTACTTCTTTATGCTATCAAAAGCTCTGCGACATTTGTCATCCCAAACGAATGGAGCATCCTTTTTCATGAGGTGACTGAACGGTTGACAACGCCCTGCGAGGTTAGAGATGAATCTTCGTATGTAAGCCAGTCGTCCTTGTAATCCGGGCAATTCTTTTAAGCTTTTTGGTTCGGGCATTTCTTGAATAGCTTTGATTTTTGTCTGGTCTATTTCGATGCCCCTGTGTGTGACTACGAAGCCCAGGAATTTCCCCGATGTGACGCCAAATGCACATTTAAGCGGATTCATTTTGAGCTGGCACTTTCGGAGTCTTTCGAAAACCGTACGAAGATCTTGGATATGGTCACTCCTGGCTTTTGACTTGACCACCACATCATCGACGTAACATTCTATCGTTTTATGCATCATGTCCTCGAAAATCTTTTGCATCGCACGCTGATATGTGGCTCCTGCATTTTTTAGGCCAAAAGGCATGACTTTATAGCAGAAGATCCCTTTTGGGGTTCGGAATGCCGTAGCATCTTGGTCTTCAGGCGCCATGTGTATCTGGTTGTATCCAGCCGTACAATCCATGAAGGAGAGAGCTTCATGTCCGGTTGTTGCATCTATCATGAGTTCCGTAACCGGCAGGGGGAAGTCATCTTTTGGACATGCTTCGTTGAGATCTCGAAAGTCCACGCACACTCGCAGCTGCCCATTCTTCTTCCTTACTGGAACAATGTTGGCTATCCACGTCGGATACTTAACTTCACGAATGAAATCTGCGTCGATGAGCTTATTAATTTCTTTCTCAATTTCGGGAACCAGCTCTGGCCTAAATCGCCGTTGGGACTGCTTCTTTGGTCCGACCCCCCTTTTGATCGCTAGACGGTGCAAAGCTATCTTCGGATTAAGCCCTGGCATCTCCGTGTAGTTCCAAGCGAAAACATCTTTGTATTCTGCCAATAATTTGAGGTACTGCTCCTCTTCTTCTTCGGTTAGCAGGGTGCTAACGTATATTGGACGTGGATTTTCGGTGGTTCCGAGGTTCACCTCTTTCAGGTCATCAACAGTTGACTGCCCGCCATCTTCGAGTACCTCCGGAGCTTGATCAGCCTCTACTTCTTCGACTTTATTTGGAACTTCTTCGGCTGTTACGTGAAAGGATGTCGCTATATCATACTCAGTCATGTCTTCCTCTTTATTGTTTTCGATTTCATCTGCAGTGATTTGGTGAGTTGATGTAGCATCTTTTTGATGACGAATAGAAATTTTCACAGGTGGTGGAGGCTTGTGACCCAGACCAGCGTGTTTGTGAGCCGTTCCATGAATCTGGGCGATACTATAAGGATGAGGTTCGATCACTTCTCCGAGCATGGCCGGTCTTTTGAAATTGTATCCTGACTTCTCCATCAACTTATAGGCGTTTGGACCAAATTCTCCCTTCAAACTTACATTCCTTTCATGTGGTTCGATTGACTCCGAAACGAATCCTTCTAGCGGGGGCCTCAGAACCTTTGTCGTATTTGCATTGGTTAATGGAATGACTACTTTGGCCACCCATTCTTGTTTGACCATCCTTCTGACCTTCTTTTGGTCTGCAAAACTTGTCTCTGATTTTTGACAGTCTTCCAGGGGTCTTTGTCCTGCTTTACGTCGAGAAATAGGTATATACCGCAAGATAGGAAGTGTGCTTTCAGGAGTCGGTCTTTGCGTTTGTGTAGGTATCATGACACCTGCCCTGCTCCTGGCCTCTGGTTTAATTTCTGATTTTATCTTTGGCCGATTTTGGTTTGCTGGTCTTCCCTTGTCGTTCTTGCTAGTGGAAGGGATGACCAATGGCAGTAGTTCGCTTGACACACCATTTTCCTCATAGAACTTAGCATCTGCAAAAAACGAATCTGCCTTGGTAAATGGTTTGACGTCACCATTTATCTTTCTTTCACCGTCGCGATAATACTTCAAGCATTGGTGAAGAGTTGATGCCACAACTCCGTTCTCATGCTTCCATGGTCGACCGAGTAGCAACTTGAATGAAGTTCTAACGTCAATGATATGAAACAAGGTATCGGCTGATAGCTCTTCAATCGCTAGATTAACACGAATCATGCCAATCGCACGTTCAGTTTTTAGGTTGAATCCGTGAATTAAAAGCTGGCTATTAGAGAGTTCGTCCATAGTGATTCCCAATAAATCCATGGTTTCTTTTGGCATGAGGTTTACTCCAGATCCCCCGTCCACCAAGATTCTTCCCACCTTTTGTCCTCGGATGTAGCCTGTAACATACAGAGGTCTGTTGTGAGGCTTGGATCCAAGAAGAAGATCTTCGTCAGAAAATGCCAAGGTCGTGTTGCAGGAGGTGCATTCGGCTTGACTTTTTCTTAGCTTTTCTGCATTTTTGATGACGTCCTCCTTTAGCTTTGGATGTAGGAGTGCTTGTGCTATTCGTTGTCGTGATTCCTCTAGCAAGTAGAAAATCTGCTCCCACTGCTCGTGTTTAGGGAGAGTTTCCAGGATATCGAGCACATCAGCGTCATCTTGAGGATCCGAAGGTGGTTGTGTCTTTGTGGTTGGAGATTCATTCCTCTGCTCAGCTTTGTGTTCTTCTTCACTTTCTTCGCTTATTGCCCCTGAGGTTGTGTTGACCCCAACTTTACCGAAGGAATCCTCCATCTGACGTGGTCTCTTCTCGGTCACCTGCTTCTTTTTTCGGCGGACAAGTTCTGGTTGTGGACTGACTTGCTTCTTTGCTCTTCTTCGAGTTACAAGAGTCCATCCTTCATCATCCTCCATGCATTCGACTTCTTTCATAATCCCATAAGTTTCGATTCTTTTTGGATCATAATCGCATCTCAACTTTTTCGATTCAGCTTCAATAGATGGCTTTGATATCCACACTTTTGTTGGCTCAAAGGTGCCAAATTGGATTTGTTGCATGCACCATTCTTGTGGCTTGCAAAGTGAGTCGCAACTAGTCGTCGCAGAGGTGTGGTTTGCTTCTATTGTCTCATCTGTGTCGAGCTCGATGCGCCCTTCTTTGACTAATCTCATTATAAGCTCCTTGAAAGTGATGCAGCT
This sequence comes from Rhodiola kirilowii, assembly GCA_033675215.1. NCBI lineage: Eukaryota > Viridiplantae > Streptophyta > Magnoliopsida > Saxifragales > Crassulaceae > Rhodiola > Rhodiola kirilowii. Next base: position 55,316,976 of record CM066197.1, on the reverse strand, counting down.
TTCGATACTGTGGCTAACCAATCTATGATAGCGGCAGTATTTAGGATCATTAGTCCTGTTGACTTCATCTGGGCGTTTTGCTTCTGGTAAGTTGATGATGCCTTTCTCCAACAGGTCATCGAGCATGCCTGACAGATCAGAGTCAGAGAATGGATACTTCTTGGCTTGTAATTCTTTCAGTGTAGGCTTCGTGCGCTTGAAGTCTTTTGAGGTGACTTCTTTCCTCTTCTCCTGCTTTGGTTTTGATGATATCTTTACAGGAGCGTCGTTGGTGCTGATGGCCATGGCCTCTTTCGGAGCATTTTTGTTGACCCTTTCAGGCTTCTTGCATTCCCTCTTATCGATGATTGCCTTTGACGAGGATAGGTGATTCCTTCCATGTCCTTTCACGGTGATTTCCATATCGTGTGCGCGTGTGGCCAACTCTTGAAAATTCCTAGGTTTGATACCCTTAAGGATGTATAGCAAATCCCAGTTCATTCCATCGATGCACATCTCTACAGCTGATGTCTCGCTGATGCGGTCTTTACATTCAAGGCACAATGAACGCCAGCGGTTGATATAGTCAACCACAGGTTCTTCTCCCCATTGTTTTGTGTTTGTCAGTTCACTCATGCTGACAACCCTTCTGGTGCTATAGAATCGGTTAAAGAATTCGTCCTCCATCTGACTCCAGCTGTCAATAGACTCTGCCTCCAAGTCAGTGTACCAATCGAAAGCAATGCCTTTTAGAGATCGCACAAATTGTTTGACCAGCAGATCCCCTTCTGTCCCCGCGTTGTTACACGTTTCGATGAAGTGGGCGACATGTTGCTTTGGACTTCCTTTTCCGTCAAACTGTTGGAGTTTGGGGGACTGATATCCATGTGGCATGCGCAGACCCTCTATTCTCTTGCTGTAGGGTTTGGCACAGCGTGTACCACCAGAAGAATCTCCACCTAGCTGGCTCTTGACCGCGTTGGCTATCAGCACTTGAAGTTGGTCTTCGTTGCATGCAACACCTCCGTTCTTGTTGGTTTCTACAGGGATCATCTTGTTAGTGTCATCATCTTCAGCCGTCAGATTGACTTTTTCAACCTTTCGTTTCCCGAGCCCAACCACCTCTTTCTGGAGTTCTTCAAGTTTCTTGTTCTTCTCCTGGTTGTCTTTCAGGACTAGCTCAAGCATCTCTCTTAGTTCTTGCATCTGCTCCTCCATGGTCTTGGTGCCTATGGTCATGACAGAAGCTACACAGGGTTTGGGTGTTTCGGCTTGTTTTGGCAGAGCCACCTTCGCTTCTGGTGAGGGCGTTCCATCAGCTTTCACACTTCCCTTGTGTCGTGGGGAGTTGGAGGCAATCAGTGCCGTAGCTGCAGCCATGATGGAAGCAACGGTATATGTGCGTTCCCTCCTTGGTACTTGAGAAGCTCGTAAGCTTGCAGCAGCAGCATTGACAGCCATCTTCTGAGTCATCCCTCTTGTGTAGATGCCGGTTGGTTGAGCCACAGTTGCGGCGTAAGTCTTCTTGGGAGTTTGTGGACTGGTAGGTTGAGCAGACATCTTAGCTTTAGCGTAGGGATGAGAGGTAGAGATTTTCACGTAGGGTTCACCAAAATTTGTAACGCCACAATATTTCGTATTGAATACAAAATAATGTTTTACAAATGATTTATGCTTGAGAGCAGAAGTTGTGTTCGTAATCTCTAATGCTTCCTCTGATTCTACGGTGTTGCTTGCTTTGGTCTACTCAGCTTGATGTGTGCGGATGAAGGCGTAGTGCAACGTGTCTTGCGTTGTGAAGTGAGGGTCGCGGGGACTTGGTCTCGCGTGTCTGCGCTGCGGAGTGAGGGTCGCGGGGACTTGGTCTCACGTGTCTGCGCTGCGGAGTGAGGGTCGCGGGGACTTGGTCTCACGTGTCTGTGCTGCGAAGTGAGGGTCGCGGGGACTTGGTCTCACGTATCTGCGTCGCGGTTGGATGCTTTGGCAGATGGCGCTGGAATGCTTGGGCAGACGGCACGTACTTGTCGGTTGCTGGCGGCTGACGCTTCTTTTGAGAGCACTCTTCTTTGTGCTTTCTTCTCAAATTTCAGAATGTCAGAATGCCTTTTTTGTGAAGTGAAATGCTCTATTTATAGAGTTCACTAGTGGGCTTGAGATTGGGCCCGTGCTTTGGGTTGAGTTTAACTCATGAACCGGGCTTGTAGATTTGACCCAAATATCCCTTGTGGGCCGGCCCATTTATACTTTAAATAATTTTGATTTGGTCCTTAAACTTTTAGTGCCTACAATCACATTTCCTTTGCTTTAATTCCGAAGATTACGCTTTCTCCGGAGTGTTTATGGAGCAAGTCGAACCATCCTGGATTCCCTGTCATATTCTTTGAGCAGTCACTATCTGAGTACCAGAGACGGGACCTCACTCCTTCCTGCAAGGAAAAGATTAGTTTTTTTGAACCCAGACAAGCTTGGGCTTACTGGGTTTAGGAATAACTTTAGCAGCAGGAATAGAATAAAATGAATAATATGCATCGTGGTTAGTTAAGTCACTTTTTCGCCTAGGTGCATTCCTCGGTTGTCCAGAACCAATTGGATCATAGTGGGGGCGGAAGTGTGCAGCTCTGCCTTCCTTTCTGTAGACATTGACTCCCCTCCGATATCCATCTTCCGGATAGCGTCTATGAGCATTCAAGCAGTTGCGGTTCCTTTCATCTATTTCCCTTAGTCTTGGACAATCAGATCTGTAGTGTCCAGAGTGTCCACAGTGCCAGCATATTCTATGACATGGAAGACCAACATACTTGCTTCTGCCAGGTGGAACTGACGTCTTGACCTTCCTCGCATGAATGTCTGTCTTTGAACGTTTGTTATTCAGACTCATCTTTTGCCAGATGTTGTAAGCTTTCCCAGCTTTGAACGGGACCGAGTCCTTATCATAGCGGTGTCCTTCCTTTTGCGGACAGATTTCCTCTCTTGCATTCCTCATATCGTGAGTTCTAGTTTTCCGCCGAGAGCATTCTTCTGGCTCTGTCATCTTCCCTTTTCCTTTGGCGGCCTTCTCCGTGGCTGCCTTTTCTTCTTCATAGCCAAGTCCTGGTCTAACGAACTTTTTCTTGAAATCTCTCTCTTCTTCTTCTGCCCTTTTGGCTTCCAGCTCATGGAGCCATTCTTCTTTTCTTACAGCCTCCTCACGTCTAAGGTCAACGACTGTCTGAAGGAGTTCCTCATTGTTCTGTCTGAGATTGATCAGCTCATCATTAAGCTCTTCAACCTTTGCATGGAAGTCAGCTAGTTCAGTGTTTCCGATCTTCATACGTTCCAACTCATCACTTAGTTCGCTGATCTGTCTCTCTCTTCCTTCACAAGTGCGACACGTACAAACATGCTCTGCCATCTCCTTCTCAAGACGCATGGCCTTGGTCGACCAGAGGCGATTCTCTGCTATGTCATCATGATGATCCTGTAGCATTTCTGCCAGTCTATCCTCTAGATCTCGGTTTTTGGCTAAGACTTTGGTTATTGCTCCTGCAATATCAGATTCAGAAAATACTTCATCAACAAAGGAGTTAGTATCCACTACCTCACTAGATGTGGAATGGGCCATCAAGCACGGCTCCTTGGAACGCTTTCCATCGTCACTATCCTCATCCGAGTCTCCCCATGCAACAAACATAGCCTGAGCTGGCTTTGGGGCAGGAGGTTCTCCTTTGTTTTTGCTATGGCAATCTCTAGACAGATGTCCCTTCCTTTGGCAGTGGTGACATGTTCTGTCTTCTTTTTCTCCTCGGTTTCCCCCGTTTTCACTTGACGTAGCACCTTTGTTTCCTCTGGAGGAGTTGCCACGACTTCCTCCTGATGGACCTCTGCTGAAGTTTTGTCCTTTGCCGATATTAGCCATCGTGAGGGCTCTTGTTAATCGGGCTATTTCATCGTCTTCCTTCGGTGACTCATTTCCGTGTGCCAGATCGAGGGCCTTTTCTACTTTCAGAGCAATGGCCTGGGATTTGTCAGACTGTCTCCTAGCCATCTTCCTTTCCACAATTCCTGCTTGACTCTGAAGGTTGGCTACCAGCTCTTCCAGTGTAGTGTCTTTGATCCCCTTTTGGGCCTGTAGTGCTAAAGTTACGTGGTCCCACTCTGAGTTCAGGGCTTGCATGAATTGGTGTGTTAATTTCCATTCGGGGAGTTTCTCGTCCAGGTAATCTAGCTGTCCGACCATGACTTGGAATCTGGTGTAGAAGTCTTCCAAGGATTCATCTTTCTTTTGCATAACCGTCTCATAGTCTTTTGTAGCAGCGAGAATCCTATTTCTTTTGATATCTTCGTTTCCCCCGTACAATCTTACCAGTCCATCATACATGTCTTTGGCGGTTTTGTACATTGCCACTTTGATTTGATCACCAGGAAAGAGGGCCATGTAAAGGACTTTCTTTGCTCTGGCGTTCTTCTCCAGCTTTCTGTAGTCCTCGTCAGTGTACTTATCCTTGGTTTTCTCCACTGGCTTATCGGGATCTGTTGTGTCAAGTGGAATGGGGAGTGGACCTGTCTCGAATATCCTCCAGAGCTGTCCATCCATCGAGCAGACGTGGGCCTCAAATTGGTCCTTCCACCAATCAAATTGTCCTGGTCTTAGCAGCGGCGGTGTCCAGAATGAGTTGTGGATTGACATGATTTTCCTGCAAAGCTAACAAATAAATCTAGAGCACTCGGCTCTGATACCACGTGTTGGATCGTTAGTGTTAGCAATCTGTCAGACGGAAGTCACAGAGTGTGTTTCCGTCTGATGGTCAGATAGCAGCGGAAATATTTTTGCAGGAAAATAATGACGAAAGTAAATACGCACTTATGTAGAGTGGAAAACTTTATCACAATAGTGATAAAGTAAAAACCACTACCTTTCAGATTGCTCTGAAAGGATTTGCGAACTGATTACCCTTTATTCCGATGTACTTGCAGAGTTTACAAAATAGATCTTATAACTCGACTCTATTTTTGATGACTACTACTCAATCCGATAGGGTGAGTCTGTTCAAGCTTCTCGCCTCCGTGCGTTTTCTTTCTCAGCAAACCTTTGCTTCAATGCCGTAGCTTTTTCTCTCTTTTTTCGCACCCCTTCATTTGTGCTTTCAACTTCTTTATATAGAGTAGATCTTCAATCACCATTTATGTCTTGATTGGCAATTAACTCCACTTTACTTCTGTCGTTAATTGCTTCCTTTATTCTCTTGAGTCTTCAATTTCTTTCCTAATTGATCTTTAATCAGCAATTCAAACTCTCGTCAATTGCTTTCCTTTTTGTTCTTCAATCAGCAATTCAAACTCTCGTCAATTGCTTTCCTTTTTGGCATAAATCAGCAATTAATTCTTTGAGTAAATCTGCTATTTATGCTTGCTTCAATCAGCAATTAAATCTGTCTTTAATTGCTTTCCTTATCAATTCAAACGGCTCTTCATCAGCATTTACTCTTCTTTGCAATCAGCAATTTACTTCTCCAATAAGCATTTATGTCCCTGATTAACTCTGCCGATTTGATTGCTTGTAATTGCTTCAATCTGCAATTGTTCTTATTTGATTTCTGCACACTAAATGACATATTAGATAAGTGTTTGTCATTATCAAAACCTAAGGGTTTCAACAACACAGAGCAGCATTATCAGCTCACCAAAAATAGTAGTAGTTCAGATTGTATTTTGTTTTTTATTATTATTAAAAATCGGATTAAAAATGTCCATTGTTTTGACATTAAAAATTACACTATGGATCTTCTTCCATCTACCCTGGCCACCATATTCGCATTCAGAAGTAACTAATACAAAATTTTTGTCGGTTGATAATAATACATATTATATCGAGCACAACCTGCGTTACTGCTGTTGGGTTTTGTGAGGACAGTGACCGGAGAGACTGTATGCTGGAGGAGCAGTCGCAAACGGCGGAGGAGGGAGTAGTCCTTGGGAAGTCCGAAAGATGCGATGAATCAAAACAGCTAGTAAGTCGGCGCATTTAATGAATCAACAGCTAGCAACAAAAAAGTAAGTCGGCGCATTTAATGTTGCATGGAGAACCGGATTGGCAGTGCCAGTGGCAGGCTGTGTCTCATATGGAGTCATGTCTATCAGGCTGGCTAGTGACAGGCTGGAGCCAGTAGGCCCTAGAAAAGGAGGAATACGAAGAAATCGATACTGGGCAAGAAAGGAGGCCCACTATTGTTGCTGATTTGATAGTCCTGAATGCCCAAGAAAATAGTCCAATTGGCTTTCTGTTTGGGCCAAATGTGTCACTGCAGCCGCCACATGAGCAGCTCAACCAGACCAGGCAAGTTGGAATTCAAAAAGGGAAGGAAAAGTAGATCGAGGGTGGAGGCAAATGGGTATGATGTGCTTAGGTATATGAAATATTTGCAATTTGCAAAGAAGGCAAACGTGAGGTTTTTTGCAATTGCAAGTTCTGTTTTTTTAATCAACTCCCATTAATATAAACATCAATTACAACCCCAAGCCAAAAAAAAAATTATATATGTTAAATTCTAGTATAACTTTTTATGTAAGTGTTTATACAAAGCTCAAGTTCCCAGGATTAAGGCCTTGTTCATTTGAATTTAATTTTTAGCCTGTTAAGATAAGATAAGTTACGATCAATCACTATAAGTTAATATTAGTTAATATCAGTCACAATAAGTTACTATCAATTAATATCAGTCATATTACTATTCATCATCATAACATCATCATCATAATCATACTATTAATCATCATATTACTATTCATCATCATAACATTATCATCATCATCACATCATCATCATACCATCATCATCATCATACTATTCATCATCATATTACTATTCATCATCATCAAAACATCATCATCATATTACTATTCATCATAACATTACATCATCATCATACTATTCATCATCATCATAACATCATATTACTATTCATCATTATAACATCATCATCATACTATTCATCATCGTATTACTATTCATCACAACAATGCAAGAAAGCAAGCAAGATGTGATCAAATGTCAGTCCAGGCTCAACAAGCCACAGGGCGGAGCCGACAATGACATTCAACGCAATCAATGACCAAGGATCAACCAAAATCCACCAAAATCAATACTGATTGATGAATAATTTGCTCTGATACCACTATGTTATATATTTGACTTAGGTGAATGTTAGATTTTATAGATCAAAGCAAACAAATACACACACCAAGTACAAACCGGCTAAGTGTTCAAGTAAGCCCAATCAAACAGTCTTATACAAACGAAAATTAAGCAGTAAGACTATAAGGAAGCTGAGGGATTAAAGCCCTCTCGAAGCCCCTGGATTCGGAGATGCAGCGCCGGCACAGCCTCGCACGACTCGTCTCCCAATCCCGCACGAACAACCAGTGAATCCTCGCAGTCGATGCGCCTCCAGTAGCAATTAACACTACGCACACCTTCAGACGGCCTCTAAACACGTTTGCACGGACAGATGCTCAATCGCTTTCTTGACGGAGAACTTGAATTTCTGAATCGCTCTTGGAGAATCGGATTTTGGGAATTAACCCTAATCCCCAATTTGAAGATGCCTTATAAACCCAGCTGCTTTCCTCAAAACGCTGCGTTGCGGTCAACTTCGAATTCGTTTCCACGCCAGCCAAAACGCCAACGTTTCAATTAAGTAACTAACTTAACTGAAACGCGCGCTACACACGAACGCCGTCGTTCCACTTGTGGTTTGAATGAGCCAACTCCCGCTGAGACAAAGCTGCGTCGTTTTGCTCCAGTTTGGGACATAAGCCAATTTGGCTATGTCCCAAACCCAGAATGCCCTTACTGCTTATTTCTAGCTTAAATCTAAACCTATCCTAGACCTAGAATTGGAACTTGCTTGTGTTCATCAAGTAGATTAATATACTTACAAAAATAAATTGTATTCCGATTAGAATTCTCATGGAGATTGAGTGGTTTCTTTTGGCGGCTATAGTTAAATGATTCATATTCCGTGTAGCGAAGCAAAAAACTGACATTTGAAAATGACATAGTTTAAATAATACAACATCATACCATGATAGTATGTGCTTTGGAGCTGAAATTAAATTTTTCAGTTCCCGATTAATAAAGTAAATTGGTTGTGAGATACCCTTAAACATGTTGAAAAAATGCTAGACTTCCACCCATACTATTTACTAGCTAAATATAATGATTTACCCTTGTTAATTAAGTTCTTTTATATTTAGCCCCACACCAAATCTGTGTATGTACTCCTACGTAACTTGAACAATTTTGCCTAATTTTTATCTTACTTCCCCAACCGTCTTTAGTACTCAGTAGTAAAACTACAATAGTATTAAACATGTTTTATGGTGAAAAAGAAGAAGATTTGTAGTGTAAGTATGTCTTTTTCCTCGTTCGGAACGAATTTGAAAGTAGATTTTTCGATGCCGATTAATGAAGAAGTAAATCGGTTGTGAAAGAACCTTAAACATGTCAAAAAAATGCTAGACTTCCACCCATAATATTTACTACGTAAATATAATAATTTACCATTGATGTTTAAGTTTTTTTTATTTTTAGCCTCAAACCATACCAAATTTGTGTATGTACCCTTACAGAAATCGAGCAATTTTGTCTAATTATTTCACTCTCCAAACGTCTTTAGTACTTTGTAATATGGCTACAATTGCGTTGATCTTTTTTATGGTGACAAAAGAAGATTTATAGTGTAAGTAAGTCTTATTCCCCGTTGGAAACGTGTTTGAAGGCAAGTTTTTCGATATATGATTAATGACGTAAATTGGTTTTGAGAGCCCTTAAAGGTGTTAAAAAATGCTAGACTTTTACCGATACTATTTTCTACGTAAATACATTGATTTACTGTCGTTAATAAGGTTTTTTTTTATTTTTAACCCCACACCACCAAATTTGTGTATGTACCCCTACGGAAATCGATCAATTTTATCTAATCTTTATTTGACTCTCCAACCGTCTTTAGTACTATGCAAATAAGGTTACAATAAAATTGAACTTGTTTTATGGTGACAAAAAAAGATATATAGCCTAAGTAAGATCTTATTCCGTGTTCGTAACGAATTTTGGTCACATGGCTTGCTCTTTTGAGACTTTAAAATATCATCAAAGGTTGTCTGCACTGACATGCTTTGATTTATCGAAACATGTCAAGAAGGCAATGGATTTGGGTATACACAAGTAGAGGAGCGCTCAATTGAAGGCACCCCAAAATGGGGAAGAACCTAGGGCAGGGACGGATCTATTAAGTGCCGGGGGTGGCACATGTCACCCCCAAGTTTTTCGGAAAAATTTTCGGGCAAACAAGTTTGCGTTCAAGAGGGCGAGGCCTGAGCGGGTTTCCAGCGGCTTTTTCACAATCTTAATGTCCGAATTAGGTCTTGGAGTCAACTGGAGATTTGTAACCCTTTGAGTTAGCTTTCCAACAAGCTTTGAATCAATCAATTCGGACACCGTATGCGATCTGTGCATGCAAAATACTCCGGCAATGTCGGTTTGCCCTGTTTCGAGCAAGTTTGCGTCAAGAGGGCGAGGCCTGAGTGGGTTTCCAGCGGCTTTTTCACAATCTTAATGTCCGAATTAGGTCTTGACGTCAACTAGAGAGTTATAGCCTTTTGAGTTAGCTTTCCAACAAGCTTTGAATCAACCAATTCGGACACCGTATGCGATCTGGGCATGAAAAATACGCCGGCGAGGTCGGTTTGCCCTATTTTGCCCGAAACTCCATATTTGGCTCAAATTCACTCAACTTGTGCTCCATTTGATCTTTGAGGCTCCGAGTAAGACAAAATACATTTTGGGACCTAATAGACCAAGAAGGGTATGAAATGACATCAAAATTACTTGGAAACGAATCAAAACTACTAAGAAAAATAGAAGAAAATTAGTCAAGTATTTGACTCATCAATCTTATATTGAGTTCATGACTCGGGCAGAGGTACGCTAGGAAGCATAACAACAAGAGCGATGAAGGATCTGCCTCTAAGGAATAGGCTGAGTTCATTGGGATATAACATGTTAGGCTCTCTCTGGTTTGATATATTCATTATTCAGTTTTTATATCAGTTGCATTTTGTTTCATGTTATTCTAGAGATACTTGTTTCATTTTGACAAACCAATTCTATTAACTTTGATTTCCAAAAAAAAATCTTGGGCTTTTGGCACCAATTTTTTTATATATAGAATTTGAAGTGTATTTTTCAAGAAATTTATATAATTTTTGTAAAATGTCCAAGTAATTTCAGAAAAAAAAATTCATGATGCAATTATTTTTTTGTCTGTCACCCCCTACCAAAATTCCTGGATCCGTCCCTGACCTAGGGACAAATCTCATCAATTAGATCATCACACATCTAAACCCTCCGTGCTTTGTGGGTGCGCCACGTGTCCCACTACCAAAATCCATCAACAGTAAAAAGCAAAACACTATTCACTGCACCTTTAAATCTCAACCATTAGATCAAAGTGATCTAATGGATGAGATTTGTCCCTAAGTTCTCCCCATTTTGGCTGTCCTCAATTGAGCGCACCCCTACACAAGTATATTAAGTTACGTTGTTGCAATAATTCAGTAAACCAGTATATATACAGTTACATGCTTTGCATCAAGAATTGAAACATTTTACATTGTTACAATACATATTTTAGACACCTCAAAGACCCTTCATTTCCCTCCAGGCAAATTAATAAGGAAAAATGGATCAGTTGGACTTAGAGCCATTCCATTGAACCCATCTATATGGCCCTACCAGCTTAGTACACTCTCTCGAACTTGAACCGTGCTTTTTTAGGGAGTCGAATCTTCCTCAGCTTACAGTACATGTCTAAAACTTCTCGTCTTTCAACACCTTCAAAGGGCTTGAAAAAGACGGTCTTTAAACTAGGCGAGAGCTTAATGAGAGTCTTGATCAGTTTCAGTTCAGCCGGATTATTTGCCAAGTTTACAAAAAATAGATGATGAATTTTCCTCAAAGGCGGTAACTTCAGTTGCTCACTGAGGAGGTTCATGGCTGGAACATTATCATTGCTATTCAGGTTTACCTGTGACAAGTTAGCAGAGAGAGCAGTAATTACTATTTGCAGCATGAATAACAAAAATTGAAAAGAGAGCAAGACTGATCAATAAGTTACTCACATAGAATCTAAGAGACTTAAGGTTTGGAGCATTTCGGATCAGACAAAATGCAACTGACAGCTCTGTGTCTGATCCTATATCGAAGAACTCTAGAGTCAGGTCATCCAAGCATCTCAGTCGGTTTGATAGCTTTGTTGGAACAACCTCATCGGTTAGAGACTTCGATCCAGATACCAAAAGAACAAGGTATCAGTAATAAATAATAATGCTGATTTCAGTACAGCATACAAATAATAAGAACATGTGAACAGCTTAATTTTACTTACATTGATTGCATAGTTATCCAAGGAGAGCTCTTTCACATGAGGGATGAGGGCTGCAAAATAGTCAAGTTTTGAGGAGCTCAAAGGGAGGCCAGGTAGCTGCAGTCGGGTTTCGAATGAGGCCCGTGTCAAGCTTGGTAGATAAGTTAGACAAAGCGGTCTTGTACGAGTTGACTTACATCGATAAGATATCGAGGCCAAGTTTGTTAGGGCAGCTTCATTAAGCTCCACAGGGTTACCGTTACTAAAAAACACTAAATCTATTTGATTTAGTTGGGGAGATAGAGAGAGCATTTGCCCTAATAATGTTTCTGGCATATCTACATCAAACAGCCTTAGGGAATAAAGGTCAGGATATCCAGTGAAATGAATTGCATCAGCATCACCTAGAAGCCAGCAATACTTTAGATACAATTCTCGAAGGTCGGAGAAGTTATATATCTCCGACGGTACTCTAAGAAATGTCTCTTTGTTCACTTCTAATTTCAAGTATTTGACCTTTTTCTTGGACAGGATGGTGATTCCTTGGCTGATATCAAAAAAGAATTCATCTGAAATTTTACGTCGGATGCAAACTTTAAATTTGTCGACTAGGCCAACATGGCGCGATAGGATGGAGTTAACCACCACATCCATCCAGCGATGTTCAATTCCTTGTATCAACATATTATAAAATGCATCGTCAAATGTAAATTCTTTTGTCGATTTCCAAAAATGGCGCCACGGTCTGGCCACCAGGCCGGCTCTCACAGCCTCTGGTAAGCTTAATCTATTGACTATTCTCTCTAACACACTGTCAGGTAGATCTTCAATTCCAGACTCTCTTTGGATCATTTTTCCAACACCCTCCATTTCTTCTCTCTCTAGAACTACGTAAAAACCAATTACACAACATCAAAGCAAATCCCAGACATATATATCCAAAAAAAAAGAAGCAAATCCCAGACATGTTTACACATTTCCGACAACTCCATATATATCCTTTGATCTCACTTGGCTATTTATTCAACATATATAGAGACATCATGCACATAATAATCTCAAAATTGAACAACATAAATTAAGGAGATATTAAATTAGAAGACATAAAACCTCTATTACGCCTGTCGGAATAATGGAAGCGTAGATTGGTGGTCAAATCAAAACAATTAACACACACACTCACATGTGAAATTTCGGACTTCGAGAGATCTTCGCGCGTGCCCCCAAATTAAGGTGTTACCGATAAGAGATGCGCTGCTGCAGATAACCTTAACCCTAAATAAATTAGGGCTGATTAGTTAGGGCTTTAAATAGCGCCAGACAACGTCGCCGTTTTAAACAAAGGTTTCTTATCCGGTTGGTGAAACGCGTGAAAATGAGGATTTCATACCTTAAAATTTTCGATTCAGAGTATTTTGTAATTATTATTGCCTTCGTTCGTTTTCTTGTCTACTTAGGAATTAAATTATTTAGGAATTTTCGATCGTGCCTTTATTTCACCGAGTTTATTTTTTGTGATTCTCGGTTTTGTGACTTTGTCACACTTTAGTTAGGTGTAATTAACTGCAGTTTGGGGTGGTCCATTATATTTTTAAATAAAAAAATAAGTTTAAATTTGCTCTCTTTGATGATACAGTCTTAACAATGTAACGAATTATTTTTGCTAATTTAATACACCTTTCATTTACACAAATTAAAGGTAATGAAAGGTGAAATAATAATGCTCGTTGACAGTCAAAACAAAACTTACCGGTGAAATCTGGGACTTTCAGGATCTACGTACTAGGCGTGGCCCAACTACATGGCAACTCTGCACAAATTCGAAATGGAGTCAAAATGAGAACTAAATAATAATAATCTCCACTTTGGAAGATGGTGAGATCAAGTACCTCATGCATTAATTTTCTCTGGTAGATTATTGACTCGATCGTGATCTGATTCTTCAAATCAATGAATATGAATGTGAGGTGGCCATCATTATAGCCGATGATATTGTCTCTGATGCAACTAATCATCGTATGTGAATGTTCTTCTCATCAGCCGCAAGCGGCCGCCTCACTACTCATGTATCAATGAAAGATGTGGCTAGGTATTTCGCCAGAACATGCTATATTTATAGCACGATATAAGAGTTCGGTTTACAAAGTGTTGTCCGAATTACGTATTAATCCGTATCGACGTCTGATTTTATCTAAACAACAATTATTTTAAACATATCTTAATATTCAGTTTTTAATTGAATAACACGATAGGAAAAGGATCAGGTACAAAGTTGATTTTTTTGGTACAAAATACAAACAAATAGCCCTTGATTTTGTGATTTGAATGGATGAGATTAAATCTTGATTTTTGGTGCATTTTCTTGGTGACGATTTATATGCAAAACTAACAAACTTTGTCGTCTTTTTCATTTTTCGGCTACAAAAAGTGACGAATTATAGGTTGATTTTAACGAACTTTGTCATTTGTACCAAAAATCAACTATGTACCTAATTTTGACCCTAACACGAAAATATCAAACATATATTACCTAATTTTATGCTTCTAGTATAGGAATATTTTTTCTAAAATCATGTCCTAATTATAAAAGAGGATCAATCTTCGACACAATATTTATTATTATTAAATTCTTGGCACTTTTTTGATGGAGGGGTTTATCAATACTTCAAGCTCACACATATAGTTTTTTTTATAAGCACATACATCATATATATTTTTTAAGATGAGTGAACAAGGGAGCGCTCGGTTGAGAATCCTTGAAAATTCGAGAACTTGAGAATCCAAATCTCATCATTAGATCATGATGCATCTTTGAATCTGCATATGACACATGTCCAAACAACAAAGTAAAAAAGATGGTTTTGACTTTGCATTAAATGCATCTTGGAAAATGCACATAAACACGTGTCACCACCAAAATGCATCTTGCATTTTGGAATGTAAAGATTGGGGTCTCAAGTTCTCGAAATTTAAAGGGGTATTCACTGAACATTTTGTTTTATCACTGAACATATTTTACCTTATCACTGCACATTTTAGTTAAACTCACTGAATATTCACAAAATACGTGAATAATCACTGGGCCACTACTACAAACGAGACATTATGCATTGGTTCATAAATAGAATTATGCATCGGTTCCAACATATGCATCGGTTTCCCAAAAAACCGATGCATAAGGTCTACAATATGCAACGGTTCTGGGTGAACCGATACATAATGTGCACCTTATGCATCGGTTCAGTTAAACTGGTGCCTAATGGTTATCTTATGCATCAGCTCGTGTAAAACCGTTGCATATATAATATAGACATCATGCATCAGTTAATGAACCGATGCGTGATGTACATCTTTAAGCAATGGTTTTCGTTGAATCGATGCATAAGGTCAATTAAAAATTAGGTTTCCCTCTATTCTATTTCATATTCCGACTGAGTTGCTTACTCCTCCGTCTCACTTCCCTCGAATTCGATTTCGTACTTCGACGACTCCGCTCGATTTTGCTCTGAATTCGTATTCCGACGACGCCGCTCGAATCCACTCGATTTCGTACTTCACTCAACTTTGCTCGATGCCAGTCACTGTGTTTAGGTATGAGTTTAGGATTTGTATTGACATAATTGTTTCATATTTTGGTGATTGAAGATGAAATGAGCAAGAAGCAAATGGCAGTGAATTGTGCCATTGTTATGTTGGGAATTGTTTTAGTCATATCAGGGATTAAGAGCTCGTTCATGGCTGATATTTTTGTCTTGATGTTGTAGCATGTTTCTTTGCTTATATGTGTAATTGTTTCTTTGATGTTGTGCCATTGCTAAGAAGAACGTTCTTCTTCGCGAGATTCTATTCTAAGGTAAACTGCACAATTAAACTAATTCACTACTTATGTTTCCATTCATATTGGATATTTGATTTTTCTCTTCATTTACTAATTGTTTTTGTTGTGTATAACTTTAGATCCGACGTTGCATCCACCCTTTGATTGTTTTTCGTGAGAACTTCAACTATGAAGTAAACCGCACTATGTAACTCATTTACTACGTTTTAATTGTTGGAGTGATTGTAATTCACTCAAATGTAATTGTTTGTAGGTGTAAATAAGTAGTATGTAACTAAGCTACATTTTTTTATTTGAGTTCTTATAAGTTTTTTAGTTATGCAATATGATAATGGTAATTATATCACATTTGATATAATCTTATTCTAACAATAATATTTACATGTTTCATGTAGTGGATTTATAATGAATCGAGAGTAGGTGTCCGGTAATAGGTCGAGTCATGAGTACGAAAAAGTGATTATTGATTTTTGTGTGTTTGCGTCATCAAATGCATCTAGAAACAACATTGAACGTATTTTTTGTCCGTGTATGGGTTGTTGAAATTACAAAAAGGTCAAACCGAAGAAGTTACATAAACACCTTTTGTTAAAGGGGATTGACCCACGATATAAGCTGTGGTATATGCATATAGCGAGGTTGAACAAGAAAACTTTGAGTTATTTACAAGTTTTTACTTTGTAGTTATTTACACGATCAGATGCTTGGTTCGGATATTAAGTTTGGTTTTTTAATCCGTCTTTAATGGCCCCAAACCATGGAGAAAAAATGAGATTGGCGACGTTTGTAGGAAGATTGAATATATATGCCAAACAAAGACCAAGTTTTTTGCTACTTCCTCCCTTATGTTGATCACTTATTGTGAGTTCATCACTTACTTTATAACTGTTCAGAACACATTTTTTTTAAATTAGTGGGTTTTTTATAGGAGGCATTGGATGTATGCGTCATCTTTCCGAGACAACATAAAGTTCATTGGCTTGATTCATCGACAGAAAACAAGGATATAAACCCTGATGTAAAAGAGGTGGTGGGAGACGTAAGTTTGGAAATTACTGTTATCTTATAACTTGTATTAAAAGCCACTAATTACATTAAGGTGTTTGTTTTAGGGGATTAAATCGATACTACCAAGGATGTGTACTGAGGAGTGTAGAGTGGAAGATAGTTATGGTATTCACAAATTAGACATTTTTATTAAATATTTTTTTCATTTATAAAGTAAGTCAAATGAGATTCTTGATCGTGCAGTGTCCAAAACAACCACCTGGCCATTTATGTGGTTATTATGTCCTTCAATATATTCGGAACATTATAGCATTTGTACGGGCTAATAATGGTGCGGAGAGGTTGAAGACCTTAACCAAGTGAGCTTTTACATATGTTATTATTCATTTAACTGTTTAATCAATAAAAGTATGTTTATTTGTGATTTTTTGTTAATTTAACGGTTTCACTCTTTAATTGTTGATTTAGTTCTCTTGTTTTTATAGTGTTTTTCTAATGGAGTAGAGTCATACAAACACGACAAGATTCTTGAAGTGTGGGATGAAACCGCCAACTACCTACGTGACTATGTCACCAATCATTTCGCGGTATAGGATTAACTTAGACACAGTTGTTATGTAATATTTTGTCGCATTGTCAATTGAACCAAATACAAATATATGTGTATGAAAATGAATGATTGTATTGGAGAATCAGTGAAAGGATGTTCTGAATGTAAGCAGCATTGTATTTGAAAATTGGAATAGCAGGGTATATTTTTTTTATGTTTAATTTGAGGTGGATTTGAGCTTTTTGTAAAGCGAATGTGCCAGTTTTTTTAAAATTATGCATTGGTTTTTCGAAGAAACCGTTGCATAATCTGCAGAAATTATGCATCGGTTCAAACAAAATCGTTGCATAATTTCAGCCATTATGCAACGGGTTCTTTGAATAACCGTTGCATAATGTTCCAACATTATGCAATGGTTTTTACTGAACCGATGCATATAAGGTTCGGACATTATGCAACGGTTGATTATGCATTGGATATGGAATCGATGCATAATGGTAAAAAAACCGATGCATAATATCTCGTTTGTAGTAGTGGACATTAAGCAATATCACTGAACATTTAGCTTTATCACGAAACGTTTAGTTCTATCACTGAACATATAGTTAAAATCACTAAAAACCCACAAAATACGAGGACAATTTGAAATTTGTTACTAGACAATGTCTAGTAACATGGAACATTTAACAAGAATACGTGGAAATCTTGAAAAAGCAAAATGTTCAGTGATAATGCAACATGTTAAGTGATAAAGGCAAAATGTTCAGTGAATAAAAAATTGATGAATTGAAGCGAAAAGTAATGATTTAGCCATATCACTAAACATTTAGTTAAATCATTAAACAATAAACCCAAAATTTGGAAAACACTATATTACCCTGTAATTTGTAGTTTATATAAAAAAATAAGGTTTGTATTTAATCCATTCTCTAAATTATATATATAGCTAATGGAAAAGGATCTGATGCAAAGTTAATATTTTGGTACAAAATACAAACTAATCATAATCATAGCCTTGATCTTGTGATTTGAATGGATGAGATTAAATCTTGATTTTTTGGTATTTTTCTTGGTGACGAATTATAAAATGAAACTGACGAACTATGTCGTCTTTTCATTTTTCGGCTCGAAAAGTGACGAACTATAAAATAAACTGACGAATTATAAAATAATTTTGACGAATTTTGTATTTTGTACCAAAATTTGACTTTGTACCTGATATTGACCCCGCTAATCAATAAAAATTGAAAGCCTTAAATGTAAATCACATCCTTATAACAAATTCATATACAAAAACATAGCGATATATATTCATAAGTAAAATATTGAAAAATGCAAGAGTTCAAAATTGAATTATTTATATGTTCTCAAAAAAAATTGAATTATTTATATATATAGACAAAGACCGTTTCAAAAATTAAAGTTAAAACTAGTCAATAATGTATTACTTAAAAATTTCAAATGTTAGAGATATACTCGTCCATTCGATTATTATTCTTATCTTAGATATTATTATGTGTAGGAGAAAATCATATTATCCCTTCCTATACCAGCCTAGGAGAAAATCGTGCGTGTGGACAACAACATCCTAACGTGCAAGTTCGAACTTATCAAGAGAAGAACCGAGCAACAATTCAGGGTAGAATGCCGGAGAACAGCCCTCTGAACTTGAAAAAAATTATTTGTGATGATGCTTTTGAGGCGTTCATAAGAATAGTTACTCCCCATCAAAAAAAAAAAGAGAATAGTTACTCCGTTATACATACAATAAGTTAGATGACAATATGATACTCTTATACTGAAAGTTAATTGAAATGAAACAGTATCACTTAATGTGTTTATTCGTCTTACATATTATTTTGGGAAAAGTATAATTCTGTATGGGAACTAAAGACTCAATTTGCATTTCGTCATCAACTTTATCGATCATTAAAATGAATGTATATAATTAAGGTAAAAATTAATTTGAATATGATGTATCTAAATGAAATAATGTTTCACAACTTAATTTTTTTCTAATTTGATAGCTTCTCCAGGCTGTCAACTTAAAGTTATTTTTATATAAATGTTTATAAATTAATTAATACTTATTCTGAATTGTTTGGTTATTTGGATGGAAATTCTGCTCCACATCCAAACCCCGTACGATCATATAGAAATTTTGGGATGAAATCAGCATGAATACCGGGCAAAATTGAAAGTGAAACTTACAAACTACCAAAATGGCAAAAAATAATTCGGGTATGCAGAGTGCATAATTATCTTTGATTCATTTTTGGACATAAAATATCATTAGAAATATAAGTTACTAATCCACTTTTTTTTTGATGGGGAGTTACTAATCCACTTCACCTAACACAAAATTTAGAAACTCTCAATTCCTGGCAAATTCGCTAACAAGGTGTTGGCTGAGTTGGTTGAGCACTTGCCTTGCAATATACAAGGTTTGTGTTCAAACTCCACCGTGGTATAGACCTTCACAAATCCGGATTAGTCTGACCGGTCCGATCCATTCTCCCGGTCAACAAAACGGGATTGGACAAACACACTAGCCTATCGGGCCGGGCCGGACCCGATCCGTATTTTTTTAGGGTCGGGCTTGGATACATATTTTAGCCCGAACTGGGCTAATAGGCCCGCCCATTACCCGCTACAAAATAAACATTAATTATTATTATTATTTTTAGAAAAAATCAAACTAAAACTTAATTGTAATTAGTAAGAAATAAAAATATTTCTAATGTGTTGTTAAAATCCAAAAGAAATAGACTCCAAAAATAAAATAGTTGAAAGTTTTAACAATAAAAATTATTCTTGACATTCCCCATCAAAAACTTTGATGAAATATTTTATGATGCTTTTGAAAATATTTTACATCAGTGTGGCGAATGTTTTGCATCCATCTAATATGCTACATCATCGTAATATATTGTTGTTGTGTAAGAAAATTATTGTATTTTTATTTAAAATGTTGGATGTGGTATTATTTTTTTAAATGTAGCGATGCGTATTTGTAGTGGGTTGGCCCGATAGGTAACCCGACCCCGTACATGGGCGGGCTTGGACAAGATTATGAGCCCGAATTGATCGGGCGGGTTTAGCCCGACCCGACTGTATGAGTTATCAAATATAAAAAAGTCCGACCCGAACCCGGTCCGAACCCGAATTTGTGCAGATCTACCATGGTACTATGGACGGACTCTTCCTACATCCTTTGTGGTTGTTTTTCTCTTTCCTTTCATCTTCCTCGTCCTTTATGGACATTTACAGGTATTTCCCTCTCGTGGAGGCGTGCTTAAGCAGCGCTAATGTTCTTCCACAGAGGTGTTTGACGATTCGTGGGTTTCAAAGTTAGAGGAGCCGATATGGCCTGCGCTTCATCAAGTGACTGAAGTTCAAATCCGGATGGTGCACTTTACGTGGCTGTTCTCAAATAGACTAGAAATATACATGTACCCGAAAAATATCATGTATGCGATATATTCCTAAAAGATGTCTTATATGAGATATATACCCACCATAATGGCAAATTCGGACTTTGTGGCATACTTGATTTTCTTCCTTAAAAGGAGATTTTTTATGGAAACCAAAAAACCAGACCATAAAGTTACACAAAGAACAGACCATTTAGATGGATTAACATGTGAACCAAGGCCACGTGCTTAATAAAATCCTCTGCGTGTATCTTCACTTCTCTTAAAAGGGGTGTCAAAAAGTTTGAGTCTTTTTGAGTTTGGAGAGGTTCAAAATGGAGGCATTAATGGCGGTGGTATGTGGGTTGGCCATGGTGGTGCTGGCTAGCATTCTTCTTCTGAAATGGAATGACATCAAGTATAAGCGAAATGGGGTGCCTCCTGGCACTATGGGCTGGCCTCTCGTCGGAGAAACAACTGAATTGATGAAGCTGGGTCCCAATTTTATGAAGGAGAGGAGATCAAGGTGAGGACTTTTTTTGAGGTGGAATTTCAATAGTCATTTTTGTTCCATTAAAGAAATCCTTTTGGTCCCTGGATCCGGATCCCATTGTATTGTAGCCCAATAAAATGATGAAAGTGTCAAACCGACATCCTTTTGTTGTATTATATCAATCATTTTTATTGAAGGTGAGGTCGAATCTTTGTCCGATACCTCATGTCTCGGAGCGCGTGGCTCTTTCACTTAGATTGTCGTCAAAATCGACAAAATGTATAAAAATAAATATTAAATTCTAATACCATAACTTCACCATTGTTAGATTAGATATAGTTTATGATTTTTTTTTTGATAACTTCACCATTTTTTTTGATAACTTCACCATTAGATTAGATATAGTTTATGATTTTGATAACTTCACCATTTTTTTTTAGATTAGATTAAATATTAGATATAGTTTATGATTTACTTTGAGTGCTATTTTGCAGTTATGATTTGATCAATAAGAAACTTCTTCTTCGTCTATTATTGCTTGTAGCTAATACTATATCAATGCAGATATGGAAGCGTGTTCACGACCCACTTTTTAGGACATCCTACAGTCATCTCGATGGATCCCGAGTTAAACAGGTTCATACTTTTGAACGAAGCGAAAGGATTGGTGCCAGGATACCCGGAGTCCATGTTGGATATACTTGGGAGATCCAACATTGCAGCTGTTCAGGGTTCAGAGCATAAGCGCATCAGAGGCTCCGTAATGTCCATGATTAACCCCGCAGCGATCCGAGAGCAGCTTCTTCCCAAAATCGACAAGTTCATTAGAGTGCATCTTGCTGGTTGGGATGGCAACACTATTGACATTCAAGAAAAGACCAATCTGGTAAATTAATGTTACTTCGTTCCATCCTAATAAATACTTTTTACCATGAAATTAAATATGACGCCTTTTAAAGTGAATAAAGTTGTTTTGACATGTTCGTATATGCGCTCTGCTCAATTGCTCTAGCAGATGGCGTTGTACATATCCTTCAGGCAAATCATCGAAACAGAATCATCGTCTACGCTCTTCAACGCCTTCAAAAAGGAGTTTGACAAGCTATACACCGGAACACTGTCGCTCCCAATCAACATTCCTGGCACAAATTACCATTTAGGATTTAAAGGAAGGAAAAACATTATAAAGATTCTCAGCCATCTCTTAAAGGAAAGGCGAGGCAACTCTTCAGTCGTTTACAATGATTTGCTGAGTTCGATGATGGAAGACTCCAAGTATCAGCTAACTGACGATGAAGTCATTGATCAAGTCATTACGATTTTGTATTCAGGGTATGAAACTATGTCCACTACGTCGATGATGGCAGTGAAGTTTGTGACTGACCACCCCGAAGTTCTCCAAGAGCTCAGAGTACGTTATAAAATTATAATCGCTAAAATCATTTACTGAAATCGAGCCTTGAGAGGATTTATTTTTCAGGCTCTTCACAGATACTGTTTGGGTTTTCGTGCAGGACGAGCATTTGGCAATCAGGTCTAGGAAAGGGCAAATGGATTCGATCGAATGGGATGACTACAAGGCGATGAGATTCACTCGAGCTGTAAGTATCAAAAAGAAAAAAAAGAATATTTCTCTAATGATTTTGTTTATTCTAAATGTCACTTATATCGAGCTGTGTATATGTCCAATCTCGACATAGGTGATCTTCGAAACTTTGAGGCTTGCTACGGTTGTCAATGGCGTGTTAAGAAAAACGACGCAAGAAATGGAACTTAACGGTGTGTGTGAATTTGAACGTAGTCCAATATAAGCTCAAAATTCCATCATCCTTTTTTTACGAACCACGAAAATTTTAATTCTGTTCGGTATTTAGGCTTCGTGATACCCAAGGGATGGAAGATATATGTATACACTAGAGAGCTCAACTATGATCCAATCCTTTATCCCGAGCCATTAAAATTTAATCCATGGAGATGGATGGTGAGTCCTCAATTAACTAAATGGATTCTGCGCAACGAATTGAGATGACAAAATGACTGACATGTGAACGAAATACAGGACAACAAGGATATGGAGACGCATAATTACTGCTTCCTATTCGGAGGTGGAACGAGACTGTGCCCCGGGAAGGAATCGGGCATAGTTTCCATCTCTGTGTTCCTCCACTACTTTGTCACCAAATACAGGTACAACTTTACTGTTGAATTTCGCTAGCTTATATCAAAACATAAGATTATAATTATTATTTTTCACTTTTTTTAGCGACGTGACATGTTTTTTTAAATATCTACTTTTTTTAGTATGCATCCAACTTTCCGACGTAGAGTATTGAAAATGAAATGTGACCTTACTTTTTTTTTCTTTAGGAAATAAAAATAGTACTGAGAACTTGTACTCTCTCTGATGTGATATAAGTAGAGTTTTTTTTTACTGGATTGATATGTTCTTGCATTTTGCAGATGGGAGGATGTAGGAGGGGACGAGATCGTGCACTTCCCCAGAGTCGAAGCACCAAACGGATTGCATTACAAGGTTTTGAGTTACTGATCATGGTCTGAATCCGGCAAGGATTCCTATAATTCAATCCTACAATGTTGGCATCATATACATGAAGTTTACTTTCTGATTTCTGCATTAATAACTTTCAGTTGCCTTCCAATAAATTTATGTAATTAGCGTATATTTTAATTAAAGTTTAGTAATTGGTACTCTTTGCGAGGAAAAAAAATTCGTTCAGCGCGGATGCTGCTAGGGTCAAAGTATGTCAAGGTGATCCGTTATCACCTTACTTGCTTTTAATTGCTACGGAATGGATGGGGATATGTCTAGCGAAGCTTAAGACTCAAAATATGATAAGTGGGAATTAAAGTATGTCAAGGTGCACGGACGGTAACACATCTAATGTTTGGTGATGATACTATACTTTTTATGAAAGCTATTTTATGCAATGCTTGGCATCTGAAAATTGTTCTGAAAAATTATGAGAAGCTGTCGGGACAAAGAATAAATTTCTGTAAATCTAAAGTGGTTTTCAGTAAAAGAATGTAGATGATGGCTGCAGAAGAAGTATTTGCGATGCGCTGGAAGTAAGTCAGGTACTCTATCACAAAATATATCTTGGCTTACCTCTCATTTTTGGGCACAAAAAAACAAAAGCTTTTCAATATATTAAAGATCGAACATTGAAGAAGATTGCTGGATGGAAGAGTAAGTTTTTATCATCAGCAGGAAAAGAAGTTATGCTAAAATCAGTTGTTCAAGCTTTTCCTTTATACTATATGATGATATGCTAAAAATTCGTAAAGAGAGCAGTGTCAGAAGATTACTAGTTTATTGACGGATTTCTCGTAAAGAATTTCTGGAAAATTATATGGAGACTCAAAATGCAAAGTAAAGTAAAGATATTCATATGGCGGGTTTTCATCCAGTAACAAATAATTTGAAGAAGCGAGGATGTCAGGTAAAAGATATATATGTGTAATTTGTGGAAGAAACATACATACATACTTCATTTAATTGTTGGTGGGGCTGAATCATCATTTTGGAGGCATATGGATATAAAGGATCTTGGATTACGTAGCTCATTCATTTTCAGATATATGTGATTGGGTATGGTTTTGTGTTGACAAATTTCCAACAGATGTTCTTCCTTTCATTTTTTTTATGGAGCATTTGGTTTCATAGGAATAAAACGTTCCATGGAAGCGACATTAAGGATCCTGCTGCTATTGCATTTCAGACTAAGGCCCTGTTCTGTAGAGCTTAAATTTCATGTTTTTAAGTTAAATAAAGTTAAATAAAGTTAAGTTAAGTTAAATAAAGTTAAATAAAGTTAAGTTAAGTTAAATAAAATTAAATTAAATTTTTCAAATTTTAATTTTGTAGTTCAATATGATTACAAACTTAAATTAAACACCTTTATTCAAAAAAAATTATTTTTTTTAAGTTCAGTAAAGTTAAATAAAGTTAAGTAAAGTTAAATAAAGTTAAAATAAAGTTCAGTAAAGTTAAATTAAATTAAATAAAGTTAAATAAAGTTTTTTTCAGCTCTATCAAACAGAGCCTAAATTGACAGTACAACAATATGTTGTTTCTCCAAAGTTCATGTTTCTAGTGCCCAAGGATGAAGCAGCAAATGTTTGGATCAAACCTGAAAAAGGATACGTTAAAATCAATTGCGTTGCATCTTGCGAAAATGGGAAAAAAATAGAACTGGAACATATGCAGAAATGATGAAGGTATTGGTTATTCTATGGATTTATACACCTGCTATGATGAAGCTGAGAATAGGAGCCCTCTTTATCAAAGCAATGCAAATAGCTGAAACTGAAGGTTTAAATCATGTCATATTTGAAGTTGGATTTAGTATAGAATTGATCCAAATGATTTCCTGTGGTGGTTAAAAGTGTGTAAAGAATTGGCCAAAAAAGCAAGCTGGGAATGGAAGAACTTGGCAGCAGTTCCCTCTTTTGTTTCTAGAATGTTTTAGCTGAGCTTTGGCAGGTGATGTCGAGTCTGTTGTAATTGTCTGTTGCGGGTGACTCTCCTGTTTTTTGTATGAGTTGAACTCATGACCACTTGATTATGAAGTCAAGTGATGAGCCAACTCGGCTACAACCCCCACATGATTCCTGTTTTAATTCATGTATGTATACTCTACGCCATTTTTCATAGAAATTAAAATGTAAAAAAATTTCTTAAATAATTCTTAATAAAATAATGGGCATTGTGTGATAAAATGAGTCCATGCCTAGTTGGGCGCATACGGCCCAATTACGACAAAGGCTGGCCCACTAAGAAACCACTGGTATTTTATGTTTATTTATTTCACTGTAAAATATTGTACATTTGTACACAACGCAACAACAAATTAAAGTTTGTCAGATTGCAAAAATCTCTTCCATCTCCGCCCCGATCCAGATCGCGTAATCGGGTCGTAGAGAGACGCAGTTGACTGTGGCGATGGACGGATTCGTGGGATTCGCGCTCAGCAAGATCGAGAAGAAGTTCCCGTCGGTGGCTAAAGATGTAAACCTACAAGACTGGATCAAGTACGGGACGCCGGTTTTGGTGGTGGCTGCGATGATTCTGATCATTTCTTGGTGCTGCTACTGCTGCTGCTGTCAGAACGGGAGGAAAGGGAAAGGGAGAAAGAAGGGTCCTCCTGGTCCTGGGCGGAACCAGAGGAGGGGACGCAATGTCAGATACGATTGAGATTTGGAAATCGGCGGCAGTTAGTTTGTTTTAATGTTGTTTTGATGATCTGGGGTTGTTGTGGCTTTGGCGCTTTGCCGGATTTGTTGTCATTTGATTAAAGTTTTCGTCTTTGGATTGGTTGGCATTTGTTGTTTTCAATGTGCATGCCAAGTGTTTGATTTTATGCTTCATTGAAACTTGCATTTATGCATCTGTTAAATTTCAGCCTTTGCATTACAAGATTTTGACAGGATGAGACTTCAGAAGTGGACTAATGATATTCAAAATGAGCTTACTTCACTTGATTCTAGTAATTAGTAGCTTTGATTGAAATTCCCAGGGGTTGCGAAGATCGCGCAAGTACTTGGATGGATTTGCTTCAAATTATCTCTGAACATACGAGTGTCTCTTGCTAGAGCTTTATTCAGAGTGTCTTGTTCTCTTTTTGTTTGCAGGTCTCTTTTCCTCAAAGAAGGTATTTAATTTTCTAATTATTTTCATAGTAAGAGAGATTGTAATACTTCAGGATTTTATTCCAAATACCAGTCGTGGATTACTGGCAGCGAGTCGACCACACGCTGTTTGGGGAACACGAACATCGTTGTGAAAGTGCTCAAAATAAGTCTCGACAATGCAGTGGGGAAATAAGACAAGATTTGGCAGAACTCCTGGGCTTACAGTTCTGGATCAGTAAGTAGTAATTCTTTTTCCTTCTTAGTTTGCATACCTTAACCAAATGTTTCATGACCAACATGATTGTATCTACACATCTCATCTCACAACCACTTTTTCGTTCCAGATTATCGTGTGTCTGTAACACTCCTGGACCTGCTTAAAAACCGCTGAGAATTTGAAGGAAGGCCGGATGCCGTGCAGAGGCAGATCTCAGAGATAACTGTTATCCTACTAACAACTGAGTGTGAACTGCAATTCCCCTTATAATTGAGACTGGACCAAGAGGGCCAGGTAATATGCTAGTTTTATTGATTATTGTATTTGACATGTACACTACTTTGTTTTGCCGGCAGAATCACCCCTTCAGTGTCGCTGATTTCCGATACTCTGAACATGCACTTGCATGCCCAAGAATGAATACATGCTCTACATTAGCTGATTGCCTCGCTTCGTTTTTTTTTGTTAGTTTTTTTGTGTGTGGAATATATCATTTGCCTTTTTAATCAATGACCTTTCACAATGGTTTACAGTATTATGAGCCTGATATAATGGCCACCACTTTCAATCTTTGTTCTACATGTAACCTGTATACATATAAAGCTCCCTGCAATAACAGCCGTGCATGCTCATTGAGTCATTGTTATTGTGATCCCGGTGTCCCACGTTTTCTGGGTAGTTAATTGATTGTTACTAAACCTCCCCTTTGTGCTCCAGGTTTGGACTGTATGCCGTGACACTGGTGCCAAAGTGGATGTTCACATGAGCCAGTTAGTAGATAAATTTAAAGAGATTCTGAGACGATATTCAACAAAACTTGTTCGATGTCATCGCCAATCAAAAGTGGGATGCATGATATTTTTTTAACGAGAACTTTTTGTGATAGTCATTTATAGCACATATACCCGTATCTCACTTGATGCTGTCATTTTCTTACACTAGATAATTTATTATTGCAGGAACCTTGTGTTACGCATCTGGAAAGCCGGCAAAGAAATGTACCTTCAGAAGAACAAGACTGACGTGGGCAACATTTTATGTTTTAGTTCATGTTTGCTTCTAGTGTTTTTTAAGGCTTTCATGTTGCTGAAAAACAAATTTGATTAAATTCAAACTTATTGCCTTCTGAACATAAGCCAAGATTGCACTTTTGATGAGAGACAGAAAATGTATACAAGTATTTGAGTGAAGAATATCATGAAAACAAATTTCTCTACAAAAGGATTTGTTACCCAATTTATGTTAGAGCAGAAAGTCATCAGATAACAACGATTTCAGGATAAACTAACAGACATCTTATATATGTTGGTGTGCGCTACAGTCAACCTGCTAACATGTCATCTGAATTTAAACTTCTCCTTCATGCGAGATATAAGCTTAAACTTCTCCTCGGCTTCAACCTGTTGCTTTATATTGCTCCCTGAAGCTCGGTCTGGATGGAACTTCAGTACTGCACGCTTATATGCTGCATGTACCTACAAAGGTCAAAACAAATAAAATACAGGTTAACCAACCATAAAGTGGGTTCGTGACAATCCAGTAACTAATAATAAGCACTACAGAGGACTGACGAAAATAAATTACCTGCTGCGGTGAAGGGTGTAAACCTCCTTCAACTTGAACACCCAGGCTTCGAAGCAATGAGGACATATCAAAACATCTTGATTCCATGGCTTTTAGCTCCTTCATGATCTCACTCCTTAACTGCTCTTTCAAGTTCAAGTTTGCTCCATCCTGAAATATTCGCAACAACAAAACTGATAAATCATCCGTGCACACTTGGAATACAAATAAGGATGAAAGTGGCAAGACCATTAGAATTCAGAAGTCAAAACTGCAATGGTAAAACTGGCTATTCAGATCCGATTGAAAAATATATTCAACAGTAAAAATTGAATTGAACGAGTAACTAATGGAAAATGGCCAAAGAAATTGATTGAAAGCCTGACCTGCTTCTGTGATTCCCTTACTTCTTCCAAGCGCTGTTTTTGTCTTCTTTCCAAGTTTGATAACCTCAGAGATTCAGCCTTTTTCCTCTTGCGTAACCTCTGGGCCTCCTCTGCCTGCAAAATTTATGATCACTTCATGACTACAGCATATCTTTAACACACACAAAATACTAAACAGCGGATCGAGGAAGCTTTATATTTTAGAATGATAGGAAACTGTGGGATGTTGTTAAAAAAAGTTAAGATGTAAACAAAAACAGATACAAGAAAAAACCTGCAGTTTTATCTGTTGCTGCCTTAATGCCATTTCCTGTTCCATGGTGCGCTTGTACTCCTCCGTCTCCTTGAGCCTCTCTTTTACATTAATAATGTCACTCTTCAAAGGTTGAACATCCCCTTCCGTAGAAGGCGTATCTTCCTGCCTGACTACTATTTCACTACGAGACAGCTTTTCAAACCCTCCATCCTTTTCTTGAGAACCATTTTCACTGCAGTTTGTTTCACTACCCGTACCAATACCAACAGGAGAACTATTGAGGCCATCCCTAGTTTTGTTGTTCAAATCAGGTACGCTAGTATTAAATTTTTCTTTACATGGTATATGATTCGGTAATGGTTCCTCCATATGCACTTTTGCTACACCTAAATCTCTGCTCGTTTTGCATTCACAATAATTTGGAAAAATGCAAGCACATTCAAGATCTGCTGTGCGAAAATGTTCATCACGTTCATTATTTTTTAGATAACTATATCCAAGGCTGCGGGACGCATTAATCTCATGGCCTTTGCCAGAATCAGTCTGATTGATGTTCATCTTATGCCTAGGCTTGGCACCCATAGAGCATTCTCCCCGAACCGTTCCTTCCGACTCCAAAGTGGTACCACCACATCGGTCATCAAGACCTTTTTTGTGATAAGCTCCACCAATATTGTTTCGAGAAGTTGGATTTTCTGAAGAGATTCCTTCGGAATTTTTGCTGCATTTCTCTTGAAAAATACCCCTGCTATCTGCTGATTTAGGTTTCAGCGGTGAAGAACGACCACCTAAATTCCTCCAATCAAATTCCGGGAACAAAGAATCCTGATCATGGGGCATATGGGTTTGTTCACTAATAAAACTAAATGAACTTTTCATACCACTGAAGGAAGCGCCAGATTTAGAACAGTACGGGGCTTCAGTCGAGGGATCAGTCATGTCCTTCTGCCTAACAGCATCGCTACTACCAGCTGATGCACTTGTTGAACCTCCAGCGTCAAAGTTTCCCTTATGTCCATTGACCTTTTTTCGAGAAGCCGCTTTTTCCCACTGTTCCCGCAGCTCTGACGAATCTTCGATGACTTCACAATCAGAATCAACTTCGATGGGTTCATATTCATACTCATCGCCACCAAATCGATAACTGTTTCTACTTGAAAAATCCCTATTATATTCAGACCTGGCATGTCTCGTAAAGCCATATGCTCGACCAGATCTCTGGCCGGAGCTTGCGTCACTGTCAAATTCAGGAAATCCTTCCTCATCAAACGCAGAAAGATGATTGTAGCTTTCATCGTCATCTTGAATGCTGATTACACTCTGCGGCGAAACTCTTTGGTTTTCCCTCTGCTCACTGGAGCCCCCTTGCTTATGATTTGAACATAGCGAAGAATCAACAACAATAACATCATCATCGTCATCATCAACATCTATGAGGACAACATTAGCACCCTCTTTCGTTTTACACCTCTTTAACGGATTCAGCCTAGAGGAACTGGACTCTGATTTATATCTATTCATTTTGATTTCACTTCCCAACGAAACTCCAATAAACCAGAAATTCAATCAAATCACTCTCGTAAAAACACAAATCTCAGCTTCCATCCACATTCCAATTCTCAGCAACTCAAGGACTAACCCTTCAACTCATACACCTCTCTCAGTAAACAACTTCCATCTTAACCACCAAGATTTCCAATTTGATATCCAAACACTGACACCAAAACGCCCCAATCCGCTTAAACGCGCCTTATCCAAACCAAACCCCAATAGTAACAAAACCCTAATCAGATCCCAAATCCAATTCAATTAAACGAAACTAATTCTCAAAATCGAATGAAGAACTCAAAAAGACTCATAAAAACCGAACCTAAATCACCAGATGAAGCCAAACCTAAGTGCACGGTTAGGGCATCAACCGCTGTTCACCTCGAAACCCACTTGTACGGAAACCCTAAATCGAAGTCGGCGATGACGACAACGATAACATCTCTAAGCGATACAGAGGGAGATGATTTCGGATTTGGGGATGAATGAGGAGAACGAAGAAATTGATTTTGAGATTTGGTCCCAAAAAAAAACAGTGTGTGGAAATCGACGACGGACCCAAACATAGACTAATCAATTTTAATTTTTGGAAAATATATTTTTAATTTTACTTTTAAGGGAAAATAGTTAACAGCTATAGACAGCTCAACGACGCCGTTTCTTTTTTTCATTTTTTTTTGATAAGTTCAAAAAACTTTGTTAGTCATATTGTTAAATATCAAAGACGCTGTCGTTTTAATTTGTTCTTCAACAAGCCTCACGCAACTAATAATTTATTTTTATTTGTATAAGTAATTAACTGCTTAATAATTTTTTAAATCGTTTTTACGGTAAGCTTGTAAATGACAAGGAACGCTGTCGTTTTGATCTAGTTCTTCAACAAGCCTCACGCGCACGCAAACCTTTAGCCAACCGCTCAAGCCCATTTCCAGCAACAATTTCTGCAGTTCAGACAAGAGCCACAAACCCAGGAATTCCTCCGATCGGATCATCTGACGCTTCTTTCGTACATCAAAAGCAAAGAAATCACTTTATAGCTGATCCGATTTTCGTCGAGTTTCATGGAGGATTTGACGTCGAGTGAGTTGCAGAGAGAAAGTGATTTCAAATTGCAAGCGCTTACCTGGAACAGGTCAGCAGAGAGAGAGAGTTGGATTTGTTTGATTGGCAGTTTGATCGGTGGATAGTGGAGTGTGAGATTGACAGATGGGCTGGGGAGAAATTTTTTTTTTAATTTTTTATGCGGTGAAATAAATAAAGATGGTCGCTTTTGAATTGGAGACACAGCATGATCCTACGACTTCTCCAAAACAACGATTTTAATTTCACTCGTTGTGGTGGGTGAGGTTGACCTTGCAACTTCTGTTTCCAGATCTTTATTTTAAATTCTTGTAAATAAAAAAAAGAAACTATTTTATAAAGTTTCTGAAGATTTCAGTGGCTGTTTTGTAGCCGGCTAATTCAGTTGTAATTCTATATCTACTGGAAATTTTCATTTCTCTATCTTTATAGCTCCTGGCCTTCTGAATCTCCCTAAAGGTGATTGCTTTATCCGTTTTCTCTACTGGGTTTTGGTTGATTTGGTGTTTGAGTGTATCTTGTTTGATTATGTGCTGGGTTTCCTGAATGAATTTTTGGCTGAGAATTCCAGTGGAGGTTGAAGAGATGGTGTTTGACTTTGACTCCAGTGGATGAGAAATGGGACGGAATGGGGTTTTGCAGATGGATGGATGGATGGATGGATAAACTTGTGTTGCTTTTCTGTGTGTTTTTTATTTTTTACTAGTTTTTGCAAGTTGGGGGATTTGTTGTGTTCTGGGTTCTGGAAGCTGCTGGCAGTGATGGATGCTGACCATTCAATACGTGTATATTCCTTTTGTTTGGATTTGTCATTTTAATGAGTTTAGGGTTTGGGGTTCATTTGAGTACACATTTGGTGGATCCTAAGGTAGTAAGGTTGAAGTTTGAATCAGATCCAACCACACTAGCTACCTGACAAAAGAGAAGGTGTGGATTGACATGCTTGGTTTCTTGCTTACTTCACAATATATTCACAGACTGCTGAGTAATTCTTTTTTGGATATTAAAGTGTAGGTTTTTTAAGATAAAGTTGTGAACTTTTGTTGTGTCTTTTTTGTGCTGATGATGGACTGCTTTTGATTTTTCTGTTCCAATAGTTTTGTGCCCCCACAAATAATTTTAGAATCTCATCCAAGATAACAGACCTGTAAAAATTATTTGTGTTTCTTTCCTTCACTTTTTTAGCCTATTCTTCTCATGGGGCAGTTATCTCAGTATATGTACCAGTACCAGTATGATGAGTCTACTGATCAATCTGTACTTGCTCCTCTGGTAACTCTGGCTTTTTTTGTTTCATAATTAAGATCCTTTTCTTTGGCAATTCTCTTAAGTTTTGAAAGATGTTGGGTTTCAAGGAGTTGTTAAGTTGTTGTCCAAATCTATTGAAAATGAAGAGAGACATTCTATTTTTATGCGGAAATCATAAGCTTATACTCAGGCGACTTCATCATTCTTAGATATCAAGTTTTAGTTTGTCTATGGCAATTACCGATATTTGCAGTGGAATGTCTTTTCATATGTTAGAAATCTTTATTTGTTTCAATCCACCCGTTGCTTATCTGTTTTTCCTTCTCACACGGGGCATTAGTTTCACTTGTCGCCCAGGCACTTAGTTTGGTTGCCAGTTGCCTGGTTGCACCTTGATCGGTGTTCTGCTAGCATTTAAGAATAACTAATAAGTCTTTGTTGCTGAGTTCTTTTCTGTTCAAAATTTTTCGTGTCTGGATTGGATTGTAGAATTAGTAGCCGGCACTAGTTAGCACTAATGCAGTTTGCTCTTCTTTTTTTTTCTGCCAGCCTGAAAGCCTCTTGAAACTGATGTCTGGTCGTGCTGCTTGGTGGTAGAATCCAGTCTTCTACATTTCAGACCAGCAGGAGCAGCATCAAACTCATGCAATTATGAAAATGGGTAAGCACGGAGCTTTCTTTTACATCTGACATGATTGTATATTCGCTAAACGCTTCAGCTGACAAATATGTATTACTTTGCAGTTAATGATCTGATGCCACACCGCACAACCTCCATAAACAATTTGGAAGAAGATTGTATACCGAAAATTGACAATGCTACTAATGTTGATCAGTCGGAAGGAGATTCAAAAATATTTTCAGGAGATCTTTGTGACTCAAAATGTCATAATAAAGACACTGATTCTGTACCGACGAATGAAGCTACTGTAATGTATTCACCAGGAGATTTTAGTGCTGATGTTGAAGAAAGTCGGCTAGAAGCTGGTTTTGATGACGTAGAACCTTTTGGAATGTGTCCCAGCAAAATTAGAGCTGACGAGGAGAACAAAGTTCAGTCCTCCGATAGTGTAAGTCATATGGAACTTGAACATTCAGTCTTGGAGGAGCACTTCAGAGATGCTGATGGTGGGACTGTAAAGGACATCTGCATCGATGAGGGTGTACCTGTAAGAGACAAGATTCTTACAGAAGATATTACGGTAGATGGTCTTAAATGTATCGTCGAAGATTCTAACCCTGCAAAAGACTCATTTGGTTCCAATAATGTTACGGTGGAAGTTGAATGGCCTGTGCCAGTAGGTGTGAAGTCAATGACAGATGAAGCATGCGAAAAGGATTTTAATAGTTGTGAATCTAAAGTTCTCATCCTTCAAAGTGAATCAGAGAGCGAAGCGACGCGTTTGGTTTCGAATGACCTTCTAAAAGAGAAGACTGTTGATACCGTATCTGTAGAGGAAACATATGCACAGGAGCCGCTGTCAAAAACTTCCACAGAGAAATTGGTAGCTGATTGTGAGGTACGTGAAGCTTAGTCATCTCTATATAGAACTAAAATTTTCTGGAGGATATTTATCAGAAGCGTATGGTTATGTTTACAGGTTGCTATAGGTGAATCAACTCCTGAAACTTCGATTAAAGAAACAGCTGGTGCAAGCAGAGTGGAAACTTCCAACATGATCGTTGAGCCAGCACAAGAAGAAACAAATAACTCTTTCCTTTCCGAAGCCGTAAACAACAATGACGCAGAGGTTGCGAGCCATCCTCAAATGCTTGATGCCTCTCATCCACCTGAACCACAAAAGCTGGTTGCTGAAAATCTGACAGCCTCAGCGCAACTGCAACGGGATCATTTTGAGTCAAGTTTTGCATCAGCGGCCATTCCGTACTCTGGTAGCCTCTCCCACCGGTCAGATGCAAGCACAGTCAGCACTAGATCCTTTGCTTTCCCAGTGTAAGCTACGAAACTCTCAGTCCAGTCTTTGGTTTCAGTGTCTAAATAGCAGCAGCATCTTTTCAGGAGACAAAAAGTACTTAAAATTCTATGGTATGAATTACAGGTTACAAAATGAGTGGAATTTCAGCCCTGTGCGAATGCGGAAAGCTGAACGGCGACATCTACGAAGGCACAGAGGTTGGATGCATGGCCTCTTTTGCTGTAAATTCTGAAGCTCCTCCGCCTCTTACTCATATGAAAATTGCTTATTGAAACTAGACACATTTTAAGGATCAGTTCAAAACCAACACACACATTGCTGCTACCTCAATTGTTCTTAGGAGGGTGGTGTCTTGGTGGCCAGTAATCCGCAATGACAGCCACATGCCCAGCAGTGTCTACATCCTTGTAATCACCGGGCTCAAACGTTGTCGTCTCACCATGTCCCTTGTTATGCACAATGTGAAATTATTCCGATGTGTGAGTACTCAGATATTCAACCACCTAGTGTTTGAACTACTGGTGAACTCCTTAGGCAAATTAAGGCGCTGTTCAATTGACTTTAAATTTATGCTTTATAAATTAAATTCAGCTAATATAATATAAATTACATTAAATTCAACTAACATAAATGAAATTAAATTAAATTAAATTCAGCTAATATAACATAAATTAAATTAAACTAAGAGTCTGTCCATTTGACTTTAAATTTATGCTTTATAAGGGGCATGTTCACTTGAGTTTAAATTTATGGTATGTTAATTTAATTTATGTTATGTTAGCTGAATTTAGGGCCTGTCCATTTGACTTTAAATTTATGATTTATAAATTAAATTCAGCTAACATAACATAAATTAAATTAAATTCAACTAACATAAATTAAATTAAATTAAATTGTATTTGATTTAAGTTTATCATCATCACATCATCATCATCACCATCATCATCATCATGTCACCATCATCATCACATGACACCATCATCATCATGTCACCATCATCATCATCATGTCACCATCATCATCAAATCATAATCATCATCATCATGTCACCATCATCATCGTATCATCATCATCATGTCACCATCATCATCATGTCACCATCATCATGTCACCATCATCACATGATATCATCATCATCATGTCATGATGATGATGCTGATGACATGATGAATAGTAATATGATGACATGATGAATAGTAATATGATGATGAAGAATAGTAATATGATGATATGATAAATAGTAATATGATGATGATGGTTGTGATGAATAGTAATATGATATGATGATGGTTGTGATGAATAGTAATATGATATGATGATGGTTGTGATGAATAGTAATATGATGATGATGATATGATGAATAGTAATATGATAATGATGATATGATGATGATGATGGTTGTGATGAATAGTAATATGATATGATGATGATGTTGTTAAGTTTGTATAACCTATAAGTTAAACTAAAACAAATTAAATTAAATTAAATTCAGCTAAGCTAAGCTAACATTAATTAAACTAAAATTAATATAAATTCAATTAAATTCAGCTAACATAACATAAATTAAACTAAATTCAGCTAACATAACATAAATTTAAGCTCAAGTGGACATGCCCTAAATTCAGCTAACATAACATAAATTAAATTAAATTCAGCTAACATAACATAAATAAAATTAACATAACATAACATAAATTTAAGCTCAAACGGACAGGCCCTAAATTAAAATAAAACAAATTGTATTTTAAGTTCA
This sequence comes from Rhodiola kirilowii, assembly GCA_033675215.1. Taxonomy (NCBI): domain Eukaryota; kingdom Viridiplantae; phylum Streptophyta; class Magnoliopsida; order Saxifragales; family Crassulaceae; genus Rhodiola; species Rhodiola kirilowii. The sequence goes on along the minus strand of CM066197.1, from coordinate 55,280,653 downwards.
TCATCATCACATCACCATCACCACCATTATCATAATCATCATCATCGTATCATCATCGTATCATCATTATCATCATCGCATCATCATTATCATCATCATTATCATCATCACCATCACCATCACCATCACCATCACCATCACCATCACCATCACCATCACCATCACCATCACCATCACCATCACCATCACCATCACCATCACCATCACCATCACCATCACCATCACCATCACCATCACCATCACCATCACCATCACCACCACCATCATAATCATCATCATCGTATCATCATCGCATCATCATATTACCATTCATCACATCATCATCATATTACTATTCATGACGATGATGATGACATTATCATCATATTACTATTCATGATCGATGATGATGAATAGTAATATGATGAATAGTATTCATGATGAATGATGATGATGAATAGTAATATGATGAATGATGATGATGAATAGTAATATGATGATGGTGATGACATGATGATCATGATGATAATGCTGGTGATGACATGATGTTGGTATGATGATGATGACATCACGATGACATGATGATGATGACAAGTTGACATGATGATGATGCCATGATGATGATGACATGATGATGATGTTGATGACATGATTATGATGATGTGATGATGGTGACATGATGATGGTGACAAGATGTTGATGATGTCATGTGATGATGTTGACATGATGATGATGGTGACATGATGATGATGTAATGTTAGGTTGGTATAAACTACTATAATAAATTAAAATAAACTAAATTCAGCTAAGCTAACATAAATTAAATTAAATTAAATTCAGCTAACATAACATAAATTAAACTAAATTCAGCTAACATAACATAAATTAAATTAACATAACATAAATTTCAGCTCAATCGGACAGCCCCTAAGTTAGCATGCAAGTAAGTGTAGTTAGAACAGAAACTAGCACACAGGAAATGATACACAGTTCAGCGTTAAGTAGCCTACGTCTGGGGGGCTTATCCCAAGCCCGGTGGACAGCAATTCACTATACGAGTTTAATGTACAAGGACTTATGTTTGTAGACTCCCTCTTAAAGAGCCGACTCTCTAATACTCCAGTGACTTGCAATCAAAGCTCCCCTTTGATCTGAGATCCCTCTCTTTGTCCACCAAATCTTCTCCCGAAGATTACAGTCCTCTCCCAAAGACTGTGCAATAGCTAGTTTGAACTTGTGCATCTTTGGTTTGTGCAACAGTCAATCTGGAACAGCAGCTTGAACAGATTGACTCGTACGTGTTGAGTTCGTAGGCAGTGGTCACCTTCTACGGAATGAAGAACTCAGCACCGATCGATCTTCCTCTCTTTCCTCAGTGTGTATGAGTGTTTAGCTTTTGAGATCGATATGTTCAATAGTCAATCTGAACAACAGCTTGAACATGTTGACTCGTACTTGTTGAGTTCAATGGTCACCTTCTTCGTAATGAAGAGCTCAACACGGATCTCTCTCTTTCTCTCTCTTGGTAAGTGTGTATATCTGGGTTTTTTTTCAAGAGATAGATCTTGGACTTCAAACCTCGGCAAGGTACTTATCAAGCTGGAGGTCTTACCAATTTTGGTCCTCTCAACTGAACATAGTGTTGTACCAGATTTTTGAACTGTCATCGATGTACCAACTCTGTTTTGTGCCGCTTAAACAGTATATGTTCAGGCTTCAGCACCGATTGAACAGTGTGTTGTACCAGTATCTAGAACTGTCAGCGATGTACCAACTCTGTTTTGCCCCACATATCTTCTATTGTTCAGTGCCGTAACTCCTTACCAACTCTATTCAACACTGGTGTCAGTATCTGTTCAGCGTTGATTGAATAGAGTGATGTACCAGTATCTCGTACTGTCAATGATTCTGTTCTGCGCCGTATCTCCTTACCAACTCTGTCCAACACTGTTTAGCGTGATTGAACATCTCCTAATTTTCAGCACCATATCTCCTTGTGAAAACTCCAGAGATCTTTCTAAGATACTTCGACCTCATGTCTTCTAAGCAACCCGGATTAGGAACTGCAATCTGCAGCAGACGTGTTTAATTACTTCTGACACTTCTGATATGTTCAACCACTTCTAAGCAACTAACAGACCATTGACGCCATAGTTCTGCCATGACTAGATTAACTCCTTGTTTGAATGGTAGAGCAGCTTGAATTGTTTTGCCTTGTGTTCAACTTGATGCTTCAACATCTGAGTTCCACTTTAATACTTGAACACCTTGTTGAACAACTCAAAGTCATTTTGCCAAAATTCATGCCACAAGAACTAACAATCTCCCCCTTGACATTCTTAGCAAAACAAGATGTAGTTCCATACAACTTCAAGAATTCTCCCCCTTTTTGCCATAAACTGACAAGGCAAAACTTCTAGTCTGTGATTCACCAAGCTCCCCCTGAATATCTATCACACGCTTTCCTTTGAACTGATCTTATGTTCCAGCTCTCTTCTTTAACTAGTCAGCCCAACAAACTTAGAACTGTTCGGCTTCTGGCTGACCACTACCTGGGACACATGTTGAAGGGCTACTTGACACCTTCTTTTTCTCTTTCTTGTTCAACCCCATTGACATGTTCACTAACATCAGCTGGAACATTGACTGTAACACGGCTTGAACGAACTGGCTTTCATTATCCATATACCTTCCTTGTAAGAACCTAAATTTTTAAAAGACTAAGAAAGTAGATATTTTCTTAAGTAAATAAATATTTAGTTGAAACTATAACATAAGGAGGGCAAGTGTCTAGATGACTCATTTAATGCATTTAATGAAGTTTGACACATGGGGACAAGTGGTGGGACACCTAAGCACATCATTAAAGACTTCATTAATGCATCCTTTCTATATAAGTAATTTAGGAGTCATTTTCCCTTTTTTAGGCAAGAAGAGAGAGAGAATCAACATCTAAACTCACTTAAGAATTCTGGACAGCAACTTAGAGGGAGGAAAAGAAGTAGGATTTCTTAATCTCTTCCTTTAGTTTATGAGTTTTATGATCATACATGTTAAGTTTGAAGTATGTGTTACTTGCTTGAGGTGTATTTGAATGGTTTGATGCTTCCATGTGGGTTTTATTCATGGTTTAGATGCTGTACATCTGCTGATATTATGCGTACTAAGCACTAGAACATAGAAAACATGATTTATACGCTTAAGAATATGGTGGACAGATTCTGGATGCTGATGCATGATGTGAATGACTTCTTTTGCTTCATAAAAGAGCTAGAAATGCATCAGAATAAAGGTGCATAAACTATACACATGTAGACCAGTTCTAGAATGATAAGAACATGAAAAATATGACTTATATGCAGTCTGAATTATGTAGTACTTGCTGAAACATTTGACTTTAAATCTGAAATTATACATTTATAGGGTAGAAATACTTATGGAGTGAGCTATAGTCTTTTCATGCTATGTTGTAATATGATTATCCAACTTTTAGCAAACAAACAAGTTTATAAGCAATCTGAATTTTATTATAGTTGCTGAAACAACTTATTTCAAATCTGAACTAGTAGACATGTATGTGCTATAGTTAAACTATAGAAAGAACAAGCAAGTTGGGAATAGGTAAATATACAATTTATAGTATTTCATAGCTGCTGAAATATATGATTTTGATTCTGAAATTAGAGATTTACATGGTAGAATTTTATATAAAGTTCACTAGAGTCATTTACAAGTTATAACCATGTTGTATGATGATTACTCAACTTGACGCCTTCTGGACACGCTGCAAGAAAATCCAATCCGGGGATTTTTGATAACATATATTTTGATTCTAGGGAAATTGAAATTACTCGAATTAATTTTTCCCCGGAACTCATGAAGCTCATCAGGCTATAAGTGGGTCCGCTCAGATCACTCATCCAACGTCAAAAAGATCCAAATCTTAATATCAACATCCCCAGGGTCTGCGCGCGCCCTATTTAGTCGCCACAGTCTTCTAGATCGCTCTACTTTGTTCCTGTTTTCAATTTGGGGGCTTCTGTTGTTTAAAAATCCAATCTTTATATCTGATTGCGTGACTATTCAGTCTTCACCAAGTCTCATATGATAATCCCTTTT